>OY728143.1:1684194563-1686694563 GCA_963277665.1 Viscum album | reverse complement strand
GGATCTTAATTTTTAAATGGACCAATTAATGATTTTTTATTGATATATTCGCCATTGGAATTAAATTGAGAATCCATACATAAATTAAAATTTATTTTTAAATTATGAATTTATAATTTTTTTATTCTTTCATACATTTTTTGAATTCGATGGAATAATTTTGAGTTTTAATTATTTTATACATTTTGTAAATTTAATGAAGATCCATAAGCTGAAATTGTTTCAAAAGGTTAATTGTGAGTTTTAATTTTCAAATCCAAAATGAATGTTATTTTTAAATGGTGAAAAATACTCTATTTTGGAAATTTTGAATTGAATTGGTTTATTTTAATGAATTTTAAATTTGTTGGAATCAAATTATTCTATGGTTTAAAGTGTGATTTTTATTGTTTTATCTTTTTTTGGAATTAATTTTTCAATGAAATATTATTTTTTTATGATTTTCGAATTGAAAAAATGGAAAATCCCTGATGTGACAACACAAAGAAACCACAACCACATAAGTGATCATGTGAATATTTTTAAGTGACCCTGAGTCCCCACCCACCTAGAACCAACCACAAGTTCAACTACAAACTACCACACCAGTCTTTTCAAGTTATTGCACCACATTTTCCAAGTGACTGTGCCTTTTGAAAAATAAAGTGATTGTGATGTTGGGTAGAATCCCAATTCCGGTCCAAAAATTTCTTACCAAAAATATCATGAAAAAACCCATAAATATGAAAGAGATATAAGAAGAGTAAATAAAGTAGCACACATGATTTTTTAATGTTAAAAAACACTCTCATGTTGTAGCGACCCCCCAAACCCAGGGTGCCTATTAGACATGATATACTTAACATTTCATTACATCCTTTACAAAAAGATATCATGTCCCATTACTACAGAAGATCGCAAGGCTCAAGATTCTGGGAAACCAGCTGCTTTTGATAAACTTCATTAGTACCAACCATGCCTGAAAAATTTTAAACAAAAACATAGGGTGAGAAAATATGCCCAGTAAGGGGTTTTAAAAAAAACGTTTTAAGAAAACTCTTTCTCAAAGCAGTCCTTTTGAAGAGAATAAAAACACTTTTCTAAAAACGAAACATTTTGTTTTCATGAAAACCAACATTTTTTAAAACCACTTGCACAGAGAAGTACGTACTTGGAATAAGTTTTAAAGTAAACATGAACAGAGAGCGCAACACATGAAGAATAGACAATGCATAATATTCAAACAAGGTTACTTAAATTCTAAAAAGAATTCTGTGACTAAACAGGGAAAACGTTCATAACATGGTTCATGAGAATATACAGTTCTTCTAACAGTTTACCACATGAAAAATAGTTCTTGACACATAAATTACATTTTCATAGTCATGGGAGTTTTCAACTAGGGGTTGTCCTGTTAGTTGAACTAACCCCTGGTTGACCAATTATCATCACATTCAGAGGGAATGTATAATACTGGACTTTGTAAAGACCTTTCTTCAAGACTGTATAACATACTTAACGGGTCAAGGCTCACTGCCAATCCTGTTTCCATGGTAGCACAAGCCAAGGCTAACTGCCAAGACCGTCACACATAACGTCTCATGAGACTCTTGCTTTACCCAATGCATTGTAGCGCTGTATAATTCTGGGCGCACCCGTCACATCTTTAATATTGCGCTATATAATTCCGGGCACACCCGTCACATTTAAGTCCTATACATCCCTCACATATCTTGACATGGTCTTTCATTCATAGGGTTTCATACATTCTTAATCAACCCCCTTTTTTTCCACTTACATAATCATAACTTGAAGATAGTTCAATCATAAATAAACTGGGACATGCATGCTAAAATCCGTACATCCAAGAAATTATCTTAACAATTGAAACATGGGATTTAAGGAAATAAACACAAACACATAACATTCCATAACATCATAATACCCAATTAAAGCATGGTCGTTCATAACTTACACATATGCTGATAAATGGATATTGTGGGTGTTTAATTAAAACTGGGTAAATATACATGCAGTTAGGGATACAATGGGCGAAATCAAGTCTATCTTGGGAAAACCATGTACATAATTGTGTAAAAACTCTTTTATTATCACTTTAAACAACATGAACCCTTTTCTCTATAAAGTTTGCAAACACCATAAAAAAACTTGTAATTGAAGACAACATGATGATTTATATACCTGTACATATGCATGGGTTTACCACAATAAACCATACTCAGAAATCATTTCCCAAGTTATACATTAAGAAAAATTAATGTTTGGAAAACTGAGTGGGGTTCCCTTATATATAAAATAAATGAACTTAACTTTCATAAGACCCTTATTGGCATAAAATAAATCTTGCATGCAACATGGTCGATGTGTACAAATACATGAATGCATGTATATAAAAGTTTAAGGAATTATTTCTATTTTCTCTAAAAACCAAAATCCTGATTTATCAAGAATTATGATAAGTAAAAATTTTCAAATGAAAGAACTATTTTGATAACAAACTAACCTTTAAACTACATCATACATATAAAAATGTATATAATTGGTTTTTGGATAATTTTCTTGAGATAACATGCTTTTGAGTAAATAAATTATCATATTATATTGTACAAAACAAAAGAGACCAATTCATCCCTTATGCACATTGATGTACATGTGCACCTATATGACTACATGTTCATATACATCTTTATGCTCCATATAATTGCATGATTTACATGTTCATGCAATCATTCGACAACTCCATTTTTCATACGTGAAAGGAAATTTAGGGTTATAAACATGTGGAATAAGGGTGTACATATGCATGTATCATCTTATATATATGTACAAATACAAATATATATATATGTACACACATACGCATGAGGTATATATACATACATATATTCGTTTATATTCACTGGAGTGGGTGACAAGAAGACCTCCCCTTCTTTGGTTCGGTCCTAGGAATAGGTAAAATGGGTATAAACAGGTTTATATGGTCCTGTATATTCTTATACACAATTATACAACATGATTATATAACTTTTCAAAGCTTATAGAAATGGTAAGAAACGAAGGAGAGGATTCCCCCTTACTCCTATTCGGTTCTCCAGGCTGAGAGGGAGATCCAAAAGATCTGGGTTTGCACTAGGTTCATACATACCGAAAATGTATACACATATAACATGTATATATATTTATATACACCGAAACTCAAACAAAACTAGACAAAAATAAAACATGCCACGTACCTTGTTCGGAGAGGAGGAGAGGAAGATACAAACGAGGCAAGCAAATCTGGTTGTATAAACACAGGATGTATATATATATACATAACACATATATATGTATATATATAAAAACTGAAACTCAAACAGGAACCACAACAAAACTTCTCCCTTACCTTAGCTCAGAGAGGAGGAGATGAAACGATTCAGCGACGAGGTCTGGTGGTCGGAAGGATCAAGGAAGCTGAGTGCAAACGCCTCCGGCCCTTTGGTGCAACTGGGGTTTTAAAAAAAATAGAGAAGAAGAAATAGGATCTACATGGAGTCGTCGACCCCGGCATTCAAGGCGAGTCGGTGCCGACTCGTGGAAAGGAGGGAGCAGCGCGGGTCCACTCACCGGCCTAGAGGAGAAAACGAGGTACCCTAAGCTCTACTGTTTCGACGACGTGAGGAAGACGAAGCCGCAGAACGCGAGGAAGGAGAAGAAGCCGAGAAAAAATGGATGGCCGGGATTACCCGAAGATGATCGGACGGCCTGGAATTGGCGCGACATTAAAAAGGATGGATGGCTGCGATCGGGGGGAGGAAGATCGGACAGCCCAGGGGTGATGCGGCATTTATAAAACGCGGTTTCAGCAAGTTTTAAAAAAATATCTTTATTAATTTATTAAATCATTGTTTTTATTATTAAATAATTCAATTATTAAACCAACTTTTATTATTTTAATAAAAATCATTGGTCAATAAAAATTATATATTGATTCAATCAAAACGTATTACTATATAAATATAGGTATATATATATATTTTATTCTTAAAACATCAATAATTTTTATTAACCTTATTATATTATCATTATTATTATTTTAAACCATAATTACTAATTACTTAATATTACATTATGAAGATCAATGATTAAAAACATTGGTTAATCAAAACATATCACATATATATATATACATTTTAATTTCCTTTATTAGCTAATTACCTTAATTTTCTTAATTAAAAGATTATTATTAAACGTAACTACATTTAATCACACATAAGAGTGTGTTGATATAAATATCATCACCATGAAACACATAAGTAAAAGAAATCATAGTTTGACGTAGTTTCCAAAACTATTTATCCAATTTATAAACATTTTCATTAACATTAGCCCTTTAATTTAGAGAAAAAGAATCATTTAATTTGATGGAATATATATATATATAACTCAAGGGTTAGCACATATTTAGACAAAATAAAAACCCATCAGCTTTAATATAATTACAACATAAAATTTTAATTGCTCAAATTAAGAAAATAAGTGTAGTGAATAATAATATTAATTTTCATAAAACATAATTCGCATTTTTGGGAAAACAAGAAATAAATTAATTAAATTATCATTGATGTCATTCTTTAAACATTAGATCAAATTTCATAATTAACATTCCGAACCTTTCAGGGGTAATCCATTCTTATTTCCAACGGTCAAAAACAAAACATAGAGGATAGTAGAATCCAAGGGTCATATTTATAGTCGTTTGGGTTCAACGGTCGGATTGGTGTGCCTATAAAGGGTCCGGTCTCGGGGTGTCCCTCACTCCCGGTGACTCAAGGAGAGAAGAAGAGATGGTTTGTGTGATTCCCTTGGTGCTCATCACTGTTGAAGTGGCTTCGGTCATCCTTATGTTCATTCTGATGGATGCCAAAAACCCCTACCGCATTCTTGGGCTCTTGGTGGTTTTAAGCGGTCTCCCCATTATTGTAATCGGGTTCTTTGTTGGGATTTTTGGTTAGTTTATCTTCTTGTTCGGTCAGTGGGAGTTGTATCCGAGATGTTACTTATATGAATAAAAGGAGCTTTCATTCATTTGATGCATTTTATTATTATCATCTTATAAGAGGTTTGTTTGTTCACTTAACGGGTGACATTGTAAAACAAACTTGTCAAAACTCAAAACATGGTTTTCTCGGGTTGTTACATTACTTCCCCCTTCAAAGAATTGCTCCCTCGCAATTCTATCATTAAAAGAAAAACTGAAACCCTACATGTGCAACATTACTGAAAAAGTAGATCTGGATCGGTTAACGGGATACCAAAGTTGGCACATAGCTCTTCCGTTTCCCTAGCCCAAATACACTTCGAACAGTACGTCT
Source organism: Viscum album (assembly GCA_963277665.1). Classification (NCBI taxonomy): domain Eukaryota; kingdom Viridiplantae; phylum Streptophyta; class Magnoliopsida; order Santalales; family Viscaceae; genus Viscum; species Viscum album. Next base: position 1,686,689,209 of record OY728143.1, on the reverse strand, counting down.
TGAACTCCTGCTCATGCGTACTGCACACGGGCTTCCAAAGGGAGGCTCATGCAGTGAAAAACTCAGAAACGTCCGAGTAGATAAACTCCTTGATAACTCTTTAGGCCACATCACACTCGAGGTAGTCGAGAGGAATTATGCGGTTGAGGAGACTGAGATTCAAGACCTGGAACATATAGGCTGCACTAAGGTGGTCATTCTGAGCAGCTACGAGGAAGCACGCTCTGGCAGAAAAGTTTTGTGCCAGAGTAAAACAATGGAAGAGACCTTCAAAGTATCTTCCCCTTTGTCTGTAGCAGGGGAGTTGAGCAGTGGTGATGAGGTGAAAAACATGATCATCCTCTTGACACAGACGAAGAATCTCAGGACCGTTTGCTAGATCAAGAAAACGCTGACAAGACCCTCGCAGGTGGAGAAAGGATGGATAATCCACCGTACATTCCCTGATCAAGATTACTTCTACTAACTCATCGGGTGGTGATGAGAAGTTCGTTTGACTATCCATCTGAAAACAAACATCGAAAGGAAACTCTTAACAACATTGATAAGGTAGAGACATGAAAGGAAACATGAAACTTCCATTTATGAAAAAGTTTACATGGAAAAGCCTGAGTTTACTAGACATACACCACAAAGAGTGGTGAAACTCCCTAACTCTTCAAACCACACACAGGCTGAACAGACAGGACTAAACTCATGGGAACATTTATGAAACCTCCTGAGTTTAGCGTGAGGAGTATGGAGTTAGTAAACATCGGTATACACCTCTTGCCTAAGAGACAAATGGGTGGACTCATCTTCCAACACTCCAAAGTCCATTAACTGGCCCCAGAAGTCGTAGTGAAAAATCTGGCACAGGTAAGCCGCTCGGAGGTCTCCGGCAGCAGCAGCTTCTTGAAAAGGGTTACCAAGCATCGGGCCAAATTCCTCGCTAGTTGTGAACACTCAGAAGAGTCCTTCGTGATACGTTCCCTGACGTGCATAAGAGGGAAATTGGTTCATCATCATTAGGAGATAATCCATCCCCAATCCCCGGTGAAGACTAAGCACCCTAGGTGATTTTGACACGTCATACAGGTGCTTACACGTCATGCGAATTCGAGCATAATTCAGAAAGTTCTCACAGCTAGCTAGAGATACAATGTTCTCTAGAGCCTCAGTGGGAAGTGACAGTAGGTCGGTAGGTACATTTTTGTCAGCCATCTATAGGTTATAACATTTTTACTTAGTTAGTCATAGCAATACATTTATACCACCTGGTTTTCCATAGTTTCCTGAACCCATCCTCTGATACCAACTGTAGAGACCCCCCAAACCCAGGGTGCCTATGAGACATGATATACTTAACATTTCATTGCATCCTTTACAAAAAGATATCATGTCCCATTACTACAGAAGATCACGAGGCTCAGGATTCTGGGAAACCAGCTGCTTATGATAAACTTCATTAGTACCAACCATGCCTGAAAATTTTTAAACAAAAATGTAGGGTGAGCAAATATGCCCAGTAAGGGGTTTTAAAAAAACGTTTTAAGAAAACTCTTTCTCAAAGCAGTCCTTTTGAAGAGAATAAAAACACTTTGCTAAAAATGAAACATTTTCTTTTCATGAAAACCAACATTTTTGAAAACCACTTGCATAGAGAAGTACATACTTGGAATACGTTTTAAAGTAAACATGAACAGAGAGCGAAACACATGAAGAATAGACAATGCATAATATTCAAACAAGGTTACTTAAATTCTAAAAAGAATTCTGTGACTAAACAGGGAAAATGTTCATAACATGGTCCATAAGAATATACAGTTATTCTAACAGTTTACCACATGAAAAACAGTTCTTGACACATAAATTACATTTTCATAGTCATGGGAGTTTTCAACTAGGGGTTGTCCTGTTAGTTGAACTAACCCCTGGTTGACCAATTATCATCACATGCAGAGGGAATGTATAATACTAAAATTTGTCAAGACCGTATAACATACTTAACGGGTCAAGGCCCATTGCCAATCCTGTTTCCATGGTAGCACAAACCAAGGCTAACTTTCAAGACCATCGCACATAACGTCTCATGAGACTCTTTCTTTACCCAATGCATTGGAGCGCTGTATAATTCTGGGTGCACCCGTCACATCTTTCATATTGCGCTATATAATTCCGGGCGCACCCATCACATTTAAGTCCTATACATCCCTCACATATCTTGACATGGTCTTTCATTAATAGGGTTTCATACATTCTTAATCAACCCCCTTTTTTCCACTTACATAATCATAACTTAAAGATAGTTCAATCATAAATAAACTGGGACATGCATGCTAAAATCCGTACACCCAAGAAATTATCTTAACAATTGAAACATGGGTTTTAAGGAAATAAACACAAACACATAACATTTCATAACATCATAATACCCAATTAAAGCATGGTCGTTCATAACTTACATATATGCTGATAAATGGATATTGTGGGTGTTTAATTAAAACTGGGTAAATATACATGCAGTTAGGGATACAATGGGTGAAATCAAGTCCATCTTGGGAAAACCATGTACAAAATTGTGTAAAAACTCTTTTATTATCACTTTAAACAACATGACCCCTTTTCTCTATAAAGTTTGCAAACACCATAAAAAAACTTGTAATTGAAGACAACATGATGATATATATACCTGTACATATGCATGGGTTTACCACAATAAACCATACTCAGAAAGCATTTCCCAAGTTATACATTAAGTAAAATTAATGTTTGGAAAACCGAGTGGGGTTCCTTTATATATAAAAGAAATGAACTTAAGTTTCATAAGACCCTTATTGGCATAAAATCAATCTTGCATGCAACATGGTCGATGTGTACAAATACATGAATGCATGTATATAAAAGTTTAAGGAATTCTTTCCATTTTCTCTAAAAACCAAAATCCTGATTTATCAAGAATAGAGATAAGTAAAAAATTTCAAATGAAAGAACTATTTTGATAACAAACTAACCTTTAAACTTCATCATACATATAAAAATGTATATAATTGGTTTTTGGATACTTTTCTTAAGATAACATACTTTTGAGTAAATAAATTATCATGTTATATTGTACAAAACAAAAGATCCCAATTCATCCCTTATGCACATTGATGTACATGTGCACCTATATGACTACATGTTCATATACATCTTTATGCTCCATATAATTGCATGATTTACATGTTCATGCAATCATTCGACAACTCCATTTTTCATACGTGAAAAGAAATTTAGGGTTATAAACATGTGGAATAAGGGTGTACATATGCATGTATCATCTTATATATATGTACGAATACAAATATATATATATGTACACACATACGCATGAGGTATATATACATACATATATTTGTGTATATTCACTGGATTGGGTGACAAGAAGACCTCCTTTTCTCTGGTTCGGTCCTAGGAATAGGTAAAACGGGTATAAACAGGTTTATATGGTCCTGTATATTCTTATACACAATTATACAACATGATTATATAACTTTGCAAAGATTATAGAAATGGTAAGAAACGAAGGAGAGGATTCCCCCTTACTCCTATTCGGTTCTCCAGGCTGAGAGGGAGATCCACAAGATCTGGGCTTGCACCATCTTCATATATACCGAAAATTTATACACATATAACATGCATATATATTTATATACACCGAAACTCAAACAAAACTAGACAAAAATAAAACATGCCCCTTACCTTGTTCGGAGAGGAGGAGAGGAAGATACAAACGAGGCAAGTGAATCCGGTTGTATAAACACAGGATGTATACATATATACATAACACATATATATGTATATATATAAAAACCGAAACTCAAACAGGAACCACAACAAAACTTCTCCCTTACCTTAGCTCGGAGAGGAGGAGATGAAACGATTCAGCGACGAGGTCTAGTGGTCAGAAGGATCAAGGAAGCTGAGTGCAAATGTCTCCGGCCCTTTGGTGCAACTGGGGTTTAAAAAAAATAGAGAATAAGAAACTGGCTCTACGTGGAGTCGTCGACCCCAGCATCCGAGGCGAGTCGGTGCCGACTCGTGGAAAGGAGGGAGAGCGTGGGTCCACTCACTGGCCTAGAAGAGAAAACGAGGCACCCTAAGCTTTACTGGTTCGACGACGCGAGGAAGACGAATCTGCGGAACGCGAGGAAGGAGAAGAAGCCGAGAAAAAGCGGACGGCTGGGATTACCTGAAGATGATCAGATGGCCTGGAATTGGCGCGGCATTGAAAAGGATGGACGTCTGTGATCGGGGGGAGGAAGATCGGACGACCCAGGGGTGATGCAGCGTTTATAAAACGCGGTTTCAGCAAGTTTTAAAAAAATATCCTTATTAATTTATTAAATCATTGTTTTTATTATTAAAGAATTCCATTATTAAACTAACTTTTATTATTTTAATAAAAATCATTGGTCAATAAAAATTATATATTGATTCAATCAAAACGTATTACTATATAAATATAGGTATATATATTTTTTTTATTCTTAAAACATCAATAATTTTTATTAACCTTATTATATTATCATTATTATTATTTTAAACCATAATTACTAATTACTTAATATTACATTATGAAGATCAATGATTAAAAACATTGGTTAATCAAAACAAATCACATATATATATACATTTTAATTTCCTTTATTAGCTAATTACCTTAATTTTATTAATTAAAAGATTATTATTAAACATAAATACATTTAATCACACATAAGAGTGTGTTGATATAAATATCATCACCATGAAACACATAAGTAAAAGAAATCATAGTTTGACGTAGTTTCCAAAACTGTTTATCCAAGTTATAAACATTTTCATTAACATTAGCCCTTTAATTTAGAGAAAAAAAATCATTTAATTTGATACAATATATATATATATATAACTCAAGGGTTAGCACATATTTAGACAAAATAAAAACCCATCAGCTTTAATATAATTACAACATAAAATTTTAATTTCTCAAATTAATAAAATAAGTGTAGTGAATAATAATATTACTTTTCATAAAACATAATTCGCATTTTTGGGAAAACAATAAATAAATTAATTAAATTATCATTGATGTCATTCTTTAAAAATTAGAGAAAATTTCATAATTAACATTCCGAACCTTTCAGGGGTAATCCATTCTTATTTCCAACGGTCAAAAACAAAACATAGAGGATAGGAGAATCCAATGGTCATATTTATAGCCATTTGGGTTCAACGGTCGGATTGGTGTGCTTATAAAGGGTCTGGTCTCAGGGTGTCCCTCACTCTAGGTGACTGAAGGAGAGAAGAAGAGATGGTTCGTGTGATTACCTTGGTGCTCAGCACAGTTGCAGTGGCTTCGGCCATCCTCATGTTCATTCTGATGGATGCCAGAAACCCCTACCGCATTCTTGGGCTCTTGGTGGTTTTAAGCGGTCTCCCCATTATTGTAATCGGGTTCTTAGTTGGGATTTTTGGTTAGTTTATCTTCTTGTTCGGTCAGTGGGAGTTGTATCCGAGATGTTACTTATATGAATAAAAGTAGATTTCATTCATTTGATGCATTTTATTATTATCATCTTATAAGAGGTTTGTTTGTTCACTTAACGGGTGACATTGTAAAACAAACTTGTCAAAACTCAAAACATGGTTTTCTCGGGTCGTTACACATGTGGAGGATTAAAAAATCATAGGGGAGTTTCCAAATATCTACTATGAATTAGAGAATACAAAGAATCCAAGTAATTCCCAAAATTGAATTAAAAATGAGAGAGCATAGAAAACCTATGTGAAAACCACACCCCGATACACCTCTGTCATCTCTCTGATAAACATCCCGCTGACACCAAGTATCGAATGATCAATCTATGAAAAAACGTCACTCTTCTGTCGACGAAACGTCACTACCTCAGAGATCTTCACCCGAACATGTGTCAACCTCACACCAGCTTTAGACACCCTAATGATATCCCCGTCATGATATATCGTTGATCTTCAATTGGGACATGCCACTTGATCATCGCAATCAAGAAGACTCTCGATACATGGCCCGATCATTGATTTTGTCGTTGTTGCTTCACACTTGTTGAACAGTGACAAGCCGCATATGATACCTTAAATGCGGTATCCCATCTCATCGTAGATCCACTATCAATGTCTCGCACGCTATCACCAACAAGACACATGGGATAAAACAAACGCGACACCCCTTCCCTCATAATCTCGGTAGACTACATCTTGAGTAGCTCTCCCTATTCTCCACAAGAAGATTCCCCTTTTAAACCATTCGTTGTTTCCTTTTTCAAATACAGATAAGATATGAAATATTATATCTTATATCTCCAAATCATCATGTATATGTCATGTTAATATTTAATCATTTATCTCATCTAAATAGATATAAAAGATATATCTCTCCATGATATACACATGTAGCCTTATCTGTGCGATATGATAAAAGATATCTCAAATTCAAAAACATGTCTTATCTCATATCTAGAAACACCCACATGCGGGCTGAACCCCAAAATGTGATTTCAAAACCACTTAACCTACCAAACACATGCTTCTCTTAAATCTACCATAGAGTTCACAATCACTTCCAAGTGACCACAAGATCCATCTCTAAATTACCACAAATGGAACCTCAAGCTACCTATTCCAATGCGAGGGAAACCAAACTAGAATCACCACCACCACATGGATATCCAGTTGTGCCTATGGATTTGGTCAATAAAATAATACTAGATGCACACTTCTAGTTCTATAAAGAAGATTAACATCTCCCTGGTGAAGAATATAAGCCTCCTGATCCACTCCACTAGAAAAAAACCCCCACCATCATGTTCAAATGAGAACCACTGCATTGACCAAGACGGGTCCCATAGATATCGATATCAACTTCTATGAAGCCAAAATGTCGAAGATCATCACCACAAGGGTGGTGACGGGAGGATATTTCGCACTTTCAGAGGCACAACTGGATATCCATGCAGCAGCAGGATCCTTCTCCATGGTCATGACTGTGTTTCCGTAGGAGAATTCACATGAGGTGCTCATCAAAATACCACAATGAAGTTCAACAATATTGAAAAAATCCAAAACTATAATACAATGATGATGAGACCCAATTCATTAGGATCACTTTCTAACTTGTGAAAAACTAAAATCATTCCTCATGAGATCACATAATCATGCCCAGATTTACACTAATCCATGATGCACCAAATCATTCCATCCTTCAATCATTCTTGATGGAGTATAGAGGCTGATCATGGGATGCATGTTAGGACTGAGAAAAGTAACGAAGATTATTCCATCCAAATTTATCTCAAAAATTGTTTGTAACTCATGGAGCTTGGCTGAAGGAAATTGATGCTCATTACAATGAAAGTGAAGAAGAATAAGGTCATTGGTATAAATTTTTTCTCATCTCCCCCATATGAAAATATTTTACACCTACTGATTGTATCTTAGATTTTACTCTATAATTTATTCTTGTAATTTTAATTCAAATTCCAATTATTTTCATTCTACTTTCATAATAGTATTCTCTTCTCCCTCATTATTTCATATTTATCACCCACTGTAAAGTTCTGTATTCTCATAATCTCTCATTGATTATGATATACTAACTCAAGGATTACCCATAAAATGAAAAATATTGATGCAGAGTCCACACACCTACCCTAAATCATTTATTTTGTTATGAGAATATCAATATAGTGTGAGACCAAGGATATGATCATACCAAATGTCTCTCACCTTATGATTTTATTTCTTACTATTGAACATTCTTTCCTCTACCTCTATTCATATCAATATTGTATTATTGCAGTATTGATCTGAATGGAGGATGAGATCATGATTGTGATCCATTTGAGAGAATGATGAGATGAACACTTAGGATATTCTCCTCAAGTGTTATGTACATTCACATAATTTATGAAATTAGGTTATGCCTAGATGATTGACACAAATAGAGAATATTATTAAATGTTTAAGGTTGTGAGACAAAGAAGGATAAAAAATTTGAGTCTAGGGGCGTCTCCCTTTCTTACATATATTCTGAAATTAATTTTCATTTTTCATATTTTCATTCATCAAAATAACAACCCCTCATACCTCTACTATTTCAAAACATAAAAAAATACATAAGTGATTAATATTTTGAAACTCCTAAGCCGTACTCCTTGAGAGGTGATCTTGGTCTGCCACTAGATTAAAATAAGAGGTTTTAAAAATTCTGTTTGACTGTGGATCGTGACAACTGTATGATCAACATGGAACCATTTATGGGGAGAAGGTTCTAAAGTTTTCACTATCTTTAAACACATACATAATTATTTTTCTTCTTTTAAATTATAAAACCAAAAAAATGTAAAAATTGGATCATCACTCAGTGTCAAAGTGGATGGATTACTTTATGGATTTACTCAAACAAACTGATATAAATACTATAATTAAACATTTTGATGAAATGATGGATGTATATGATAAAATATTATTTGATTTTTATATATCTAATACTAAAGGGGGATTACTAGTGTATCATGAACCTCAACCTAAAAAACTTAAATAATACATCCTAGAGGTAGAATTTTTAAAGGATCTCGCTCTCCTATACAATTATAATATGATACTCAAGGTACTCAAGGAGAAATAAGAGATTCTAGAAAAACAATTAGGGGGGATAACCAAACTCTTAACTCTTTAACATTCACTTATTACCAAAATAAATTGGAATCTGACCCCATTTTTTATAAAAAGTCATCATTTTTGTAGTATTATTTAGAGGAAGACAAATTTGATTCTAATTATATCTATTATAATCTTATATAGGAAGAACTTTCTTATGGACTAATGTATAATAATCTTGTAGATTCAGCTTTATTACTTGTGGATCTCATTGATAAAGCGTAATATACCCCTCTAGAATACCCTAAACATCAAAAGGAGGGAGGTAAAAAATAATTTTTCCTAGTGGCTTCTCATGAAGAAACAAAAATAGAAGTTGCTGCATATAAAGGGGATATTTTGATCCAAAATCAACCTATTTTGATTTAATACAATTTGAATTGATTACTAATTCACCCTTATTTTAACATGACCAGAAAAAATCAATGGATCTACCACTGGAGGAAGAAGACACTGATTTGAATGTGGAAGTACATGAGGCCCCATTCATCATCCTTCTAGCCCAACATTTCAAGTTGTTTTCACTACTAAGGGCCTAGATACACTACCATTTTCTATCAAAGGGGACCTTTAAGAAGAATTAAAACTTTATATCTATGAAAGAAAGATAATTTAGTTGTTCTTACCATATAATATCAACCCACCAAAAAATTAGGGATGACCACATATCTATCCGACTATAGATAGTATAAATCGCAGCACCTCTCGGGGGTTTTACACAATAATAATCCTCCCTTTTTATTTTATTTTCAGTTATTTTTTGTTATGTATCTTAATTCATAATAAAATTTTAATTATTGATTGTTTTTATGTGAATGGAAAGGTTGTGGAAAGTATCTCTAGGATTCTCTTTGAAGACCATTTGAATCCAAAATAATAGGGGAAACCACACTGTCCATGCAAGAAATAACCGCATCTAGGTGAAATCTTCTATTATACTTAGCCTCTTCTATCCTATTTTCATTTCTACTTGAAAGTTACATGATAATTGTTAAAATTAATTGATGATATAGTTGAAATGAAGTGTGGGGGTAGAGGAATATGCTATCTATTTTCCTGTTTTTTTATCTTCTTTTCCTATTTTATGTTTTACTTTTTTGTATTTTAGTGTGTTTGTTTTAAAAAAATAAAATAAAAAATATAAAAAATATGCACTCTATTTTAGGGATCATAAAAACTAAAAATACTATTTTTTTGGTTTATTTTCAAATGTTATATCAGTTTAATTGGAAAAATAAATGAAATTTTTGAACTCAATGTGATTGTGAGGATCCTGATTATTATTGAAGTTCAAAAGATCAAATGATTTCTAAAATGTATATATTTTATTTTGCTATGATTTTCAAAAATTTCCATGTTTTTTGTATAAAAATTAAAATCTAAAAACACTATTGATTATACCAAATTTTGATTCATATCTTGAGAGGTTTCTGGACCATCTTTGACACCATCTTTCTAATTCCCTCACTTCTTGAGAGATTCTTGATATTTGTTTATAAACTAGAACTTATTTTTATTATCTCCAGAATATTTGGAACTCATAAGGTATTTTCAACATGATTGAGGTATTTTATTTGTAAGCCCCACATTTTTCCTTGAGATTTACCTTACACATTGATCCTAGTTAAGCCTATAGATAAACATGAATGACCTTATGGGTTTAAGATACATTACAAGATGAATTATATATTACCAACCATTGCTCTAAAATACAATTTCATGATTAATTCAAGTATAAGTGTGAGGGAACATGGATTACATGTGTTTTTATATATGAATTATTACTTATAAGGGGTTTTTGAGAGGTTTTATTCAACATTTTGGGGTATTTAAAAGAGGATAATAGGAATGGGTCACATTCATTCACTGTATTGTATTTTCCATATCATTATCTTCTCCAGAAAAAATGTGTATAAAAATAAAAAATATATAAAAATGGGGGATGAGCTTGAAACATTCCTTGAGCTCATGTTAGTTATTCATGACCCTAATTAAAGAAATGGGCATGATCACTATTCATTATGCAGATATTGAAAACTCATTTCCCCTCAAAAAAATAAAATATAAAAAAAATGTACATATAGAAAAAATAAAATAATAAGAAAAAGAAAAAAAAAGAGAAGATTGGGATGAAAAATTATTTGGATTCATTTTATTAATCATGATTAGTAAAATGAAGAGTACATTATAGAGTGTGTGTCATATTTGTAAATGTGATCAAGTAAGGGACTCTTCTATGATTTACATGATAAATAATGAACTGTATTTAAAGAGTAAAACCTTCCTCTTTCTACTGATGTGTTTCTGAACACTTTCCTACCAACCTTAAATCCATTGAACAACCTTTTAAAAGGCCTCATGATTGATTGTATTTTTTCATGATTCATAGTGTAGAGATATGAGAATTATCCCAATCATATATTAAATAATCACTTTCCAAGTATGACCATAACTGCACATAAATACATTATCTTGAGTGAAGAGTGGCAGTATACTACATATGAGGTAGTTCATGAAAAGGATTTTAGAAGGACATTGAAGGTTGGATTTTTTTTATGAATATTAACATTTCATGATTTTGAAATTAAACACATATATGAAGCATGATATCATTTTATGTGGAAAAACTGAAAAATTTTCCCTCACTTTTTGCTTGATAGTTTGAAATTTATTACGAGCATAACTTTTTCATATCATCGATCACTTTTTTTAAAAAAACATTCAATTAAAAAACTATTTTGAATTGTGGAAATATTTAAATACTTGAATAAAAATACAATTTTCTAAATTCATTGAAAAAATTGCTCGGAAGTACAATGGTTCAAGTGTGGGGGAGTAATGTGAGCACAAATTTTAACATTGTTTTGTTATTATTTGAAATTACCCCTAATTTAATCCAAAACCTGGGTAAAATAGTTATTTTTTTAAATTGTGTTAATTTGTAACTTAATTATTAAATAGACTAATTAATGATTTTTCATTGATAGATTTGTCTTTGGAATTAAATTGAGAATCCATACATAAATTTGAATTGATTTTTAAACTATGAATTTATACTTTTTTGTTTCAATCCAGAATTAAAATTTTAAATGGATTAATTTTGAGTTTTAATTATTTCAAAAAAATTTAAATTCAATGAAGTTCCATAAAATTAAATTTTTTTAAAAATCTAATTATTGGTTTTATTTTTCAAATCTAGAAATTAATGTGATTTTTAAATAGTGAAAATACCGTTTTTTTGTCATTCTGAGTTGAATTGGTTAATTTTAATGAATTTTTATTTTTTTGGAATCAAATTATTTAGAGGATGAAAGTGTGATTGAAATTTTTTTATCATTTTTCATAATCAATGGTTCATTGAAATATGAATTTTCTATGATTTACTTATTGAAAAAAATGGAAAATCCCTAAAGTGACAGCATGAAGGAAGCACAATCACTTAAGCAACTGTGCAAATATTTTTATGTAACCGTGAGTTCCCACCCACCTGGAACCTTCCACATGTTCAATATAAATCTACCATATCACTTTTATCAAGTGACTATAACTCACGTTAGATCTGAATTGATGTAGGCTGAGAGACCCGTGGGCAGTGGAGAAAATTCGACCAAGCTTGATAAAGAATATTCCCTATTTAAATTCTAGTCTGGGGGTAAATATTTTAATTGTTTAATATATTTTTTCCTTATGTAGGTATTTTAAAAATGGTGAGGCCATGGATCCTTCACCATGGTTACGACTATGCTTCTGCAGGAGAATGCACATGAGGTTCTCATCAAAATGCCACAATGAAGTTCAATAAGCTTGTGCAAAGCCAAAACTCTAATGTAATGACGGTGAGGCCCAATTCATCAGGTCCACTTTCTATCATGTGAGAAATTAAAATCCTTCCTCATGTGTTTACATAAGAATTCTCTGATTTGTACTACTCTGTGATGCACCAAATCACCTCATCCTTTAATTATTATCGAACGTATATAAAGGTTTATCATGGGATGAATGTTAGGGTTGGAAAAAGTAAAAAATACTCTTCCTACCTAATTCATCTCAACCATTTGATTTGACACGTGGATCCCAATTTAAGGATATTTATTATCACTACACTGAAAATATTTGACAACATTTGAAAATATTTGAAAATATTTGACACAAGACGATCATATCCTAGGATTTACTCTATAATTTATTCTTGTAATTTTAATTACAATTATAATTATGTTCATTCTAATTTCATCATTCCATTCTATTATCCCTAATTTCTTCATTTTTATCACCCACTATAAAGTCTTTTTATCTCTTAATCTCTCATCAATGATGATAATCTAACTCAAGGATCACCCATCAAATGAAAACTAGTGATTTAGAGTCTATGCACCCACCCTGATTCCTTTTATTTTGTTATGAGAATCTATAAATAGTTAGATTTTGAGAAGACAATTATACCAATTGTCTATCACCTTCCTATTTTCTTTCTTACCATCATCATCATGTAAATTTTTATTCAAAGTAAATATAAGATACAAAGTATCCAAGGCTGGTAAAAGTAGGCCAAAGAAAGAAAGAGACTAAGGGAGTATAAAATGGTGGAGATCGAGGTCATCACCTAAAATAATATTAACACCTTACACCTTCAATATATGAATTATTACCATTAAAAAATCTTTATTCTCCATCTATTTGGATCAATATTGTATAAAGAGGGCATTGATTTGAATGGAGGATGTGATCATGATTGTGACATATTTGAGAGAGTGATGAGATGATCACTTAGGAGATTCTCCTAGAGTGTGATGTTTATTCAAACAATTTAAGAAATTAGGATGTGACTAGTTGATTGAAACACATATATATTAGGATTAAAGGTTTAATTTTATGAGATAAGGAAGGATCAAAAAGTCGAATCCAGGGGTGTCTTCCTTTCTTGCATATATTTCAATCTCCATTTTCATTTTTCCTATTTTCATTCATCAAAATAACCACCCCTAATTTCTCTCCTATTTCAAAAAATTAAACAAAAAATGCATATGTTATTAAGATAGTGAAATAAAAATCTCTACTCCTTGAGATATGACCCTGGTCAGCCACTAAACTACATTAAGTGGTTTTAAAAATTTTGTTTGACTACGACCTGTGATAACCGTGTGATCAACTTGGAATCTCCATTGGGGAGAAAGTTTGAGATTTTTCACTATCTTCAAACAAAAATTTAATTAGTTTTATTATTTTAAAAATTAAAAAAAAAGAAGAAAAAAGGATCATCACTCAGTATCAAATTGAATGGAATAACTTCTTTCTTTACTCAAAAAAATAGATAGAAATAATATAATTGGAAATTTTGATGAAATGATGGATGTATATGAGATTGTTTTTATTTTTATATATCAAATACTGAAGGGGTAGTACCAGTGGATCACGAACTTAAACCTAAAAAACTTAAAGATTACACCCTAGAGGTATAAGTTTTTAAGGATCTTTCTCTCCCATAAAATTATGATATGATACTCGAGAAAATCCAGGACCAACAAGAGATGCTAGATGAACAATTTTGGGGAGTAGGATAAAAAAAATCTTAACACTTTTACATTAAATTATTTTAAAAATAAATTGGATTCTAACCCCATTGTTTTTATGATAAAAATTAAACACTATTGGAGTATGCTTTATAGGATGTTAAATTTGATTCTAATTCTTTTAATTACAATCTCATGTAGGCAAAACTTTCTTATGGAATAATGTGTCTTAATATTAAAAATTAAGGTGTATTAATTGAGGACCTCATTGATAAATATGAATATCTCCCTTAATAATACCCAAAATATCAAATTAATGGAGGTAAAGAAGAAGTGTTCCCAGTAGTTGCTGACGAAGAAACAAAATTATAAGTTGCTACATATGATGGGGAATATTATGATTTAAACTCAACCATTTAGATTTAATAAAATTAGAATTTTATACTAAATAAAACTTATTTGAACATGACCAAGAAGTGTCAATAGAGTTACCACTAGAGGAATAAGCCACTAATTCGACTATGGAATTACATAAGGCCCCATTTATTGTCCTTCCATCCCAACATTTCAAGTTGTTTTTCACTACTAAGGGGCTGGACACACAACAATTTTCTATATAAGTGGACATTGAGTAATAACTAAAACTTTTTATTTGTGGAATAAAGATCATGTGAGCATTCTAAGAACACAATATTAGCCTACCAAAAAATTGGGGATGACCACATATTTGTCTGACCGCAGATAGTATAAATCACAGCACCTCTAGGGGTTTTTACCCAAGAATTATCCTTCCTTTTTATCTTATTTGAAGTTATTTTTTGTTATGTATCTTAATTAAAAAAATTAATTATAATTTATTTTTATGTGTGGGGAATAGAAGTGGACAATAGCTCCTAGATGCTCTTTGAAGACCATTTTAAGCCAAAATAAGAGTGGGAACCACACTTTCCATGTAAGAAATAACCACATCCAAGTGAACTCCTTCCATTATACATAGCTTCTGCTATTCCATTTTAATTTCTTCTTTAAAGTTGCATAATAATTGTTAAAATTCATTGAGGATATAGATGAAATGAACTCCTTGTGAGGGAAGGAATATGCTAGCTATTTTTTTGTTTGTTTTTCTCCTTTCCCCTTTTTTTGTTTTACTTTTTTTTAATGATTATTTTTTAAAAAATATCAAAAAAAATATCTATTTTAAGGATCATACAAAACTATAAATACTATTTTTTTAGTTTTTTTTCAAACCTTCTTTGAGGTGAATTAGAAAATTAAATGAAATTTTTTAACTCCTTGTAACTGTGAGGAGATTGGACATATTATTTAAGCTCAAAAGAATAAGTGGCTGCTGAAATGTATTTGTTTTCTTGGGCTATGATTTTCAAATATTTACATAATTTTTGACCAAAAATTAAAATCTAAAACCAATAAATATTATCAAAAAAATTGATTCATATCCTGATAGACTTTTAGACTATCTCTAACACCATATTTCCAATGCCCTAAATTCTTGAGAGAATCTTGAAATTTGTTTATATACCAGAACTTGTGTTAATTATATCTTGAATATTTGGAACTCATAAGGTATTTTCAATATTTTTGAGGTATTTGATTATCAAGCCCCATATTTTTTCTTGAGACCTACCTTGAACATTGGTCCTAGTTAATCCTATAGATAACCATGAATGACCTTATAGGTTTAAGCAGCATTACAAGATGAATTATCCCTTACCTAACATTACTCTAAAATATAATTACATGATTAATTTGAGTCTCAATATGGGGGAAAGGGACTACCATATGTTTTTATCTGGGAATCATTAATACTAAGGAGTTTTTGAGAGTTGTGATCTAACATTTTGGGAAATTTAAAAGAGGTGGATGGGCATGGGTCACTTTTGTTCACTATATTCTGATTTCCTTATCATCCTCTTCTCCTAAAAATGAGTATAAAAATAAAAATATATAAAAAAGGGGATGAGTTTGAAACATTCCTTGTGTTCAACTAAGTGATTCATGAATTTAATCAAAGAAAAGGGCATGGTAACTATTAATTATGTGGATAGTTAAAACTCATTTCCACTCAAAAAAAGAAAAACATATACATATAAAAATAAAAAAAATAAAAAAAAAGAGGAGATTATGATGAAAATTTATTTGTATTAATTTTATGACTTATGCCCTATAAAATTAAGAGTACATTGGGGAGTGTGTGTCACATTTAAAAAGGGGACCGAGTGAGGGATTATTCTATGATTTACTTGATAAATCATGAACTATATCTTAAGAGTTAAACCTTCCTCTTTCCACTGATGTGTTTATGGAAAATTTCCTACCAATCTCAAAGCCACTGAATAACCTTTTCAAAGACCTCATGACTGATTATATTTTACATGATTCACTGTGTGGATAGATGAGAACTCTACCAAGCCTATAGTAGAAATTCACTTTCCAAGTATGACCATGACTCCACATAAATAAATTCTCTTGAGTGAAGAGTGGAATTTTAGTACATGTGAGGTAGGTCATGAAATATTTTTTGAGAATTTATTTTTTTTTTAAACTAAAATTTCATTGAAAAATCTATTTTGAATTGTGAAAGTCTTTAAATTATTGAATGCAAATAAATTTTTTGAAAATCATTGATAAAATTTATAGGGAGTTTAATAGTTTAAGTGTGGGGTATGTGAGCACAAATTTTAACATTTTTTTCTGTTATTCTTTGAAATTACCCCTAATTTAATCCAAACCCGGAGTAAAATAGGGATTTTTTTTGAACTTTTTGAATTTGAAACTTAATTATTAAATAGTTAAATCAATGATTATTTATTGATAGATTCATCTTTGGAACTAAATTGAGAATCCTTACATAAATTGAAATTAATTTTTAAACTATGAATTTATAATTGTTTGATTCAATCCAAAACTAAAATTCATAAATGGATTAATTTTAAGTTATAATTATTTCATAAAATTTTAAATTTAATGAAGTTCCATAAAATGAAATTGTTTTAAAATTTTAATTATGTTTTTTAATTTTCAAATATAGAAATAAATGTGATTTTTAAATAGTTAAAGATATTGTGATTTGAAAATTCTAAATTTAATTGGATGATTTTAATGAATTTCAAAAAATTTGTAATCAAACTATTCAGAGGATAAAAGTCTGATTTCAACTATTTTATCATTTTTTTAGAATAAATTATGCATTAAAATTTGAATTTTATATAATTTATAGATTTAAATAACGGTAAATCTTCTAAGTGACCACATAAAGGAAGCATAATCACTTAAGTGATCATGAAAATGTTTTTAAGTAATTGTGAGTCCACACCCACATGGAATTTATCACATGTTCAATTTTAACTACCACATCTCTTATAAATCAACCATAACTCACTTTCCAAATGAACATGACTTTTGAAAAATGAAGTGACAGTGATTTCATAGCCACTTAACCTACCACACACACCCTTCTCTTAAATCTACTCAAAGTTCAAGATCACCTTCAAGTGACTAAAAGCTTTATCTCTAACTTACCATGAATGAAACCTCAATCTACCTCATCCCATGTAAATGAAATCAAACTAGAATCTCCACTAATGTGCTTCAACATAGAGATTGATCCATGGCGGTTTAGATGGTCGATGAATAATATTGGATGTGCACTGTTGGTTCTACGAAGAAGAAAAACATCTCATCGATGAAGAAAATAAACCTCTCAAGCCACTCCACTAGAAACAAACCATGTCACTAAATTCAACCGATCACCAACACACTGACCAAAGCATATCCCATAGCCACTGATAAAGACCACCATGAATCCTAAGTTCTGAATCTTATCACTTTGATGGTGGAGACTACAGGAGATGTCGTGCAACTGGAGGAGAGGGAACCACTCCAATTGAACTATGAAACCCATGATCTTAATTACAGACCACACCACCCCCGTTTATCCTAATTCCACATCAAATTAACCCTAGATGGGTCAAACCTATTTATTCCTAGAACAAAGATTGAATATTCTATCCAAATTCATGGAGGCTGAGTAACCCATGAGCAGTAGAGAAAATTTGACCAAGCTTTATAAAGAAGACAACCTATTTAAATTATAGATTAGGGATGAATATTTTAATTGTATACTGTATTTTTTTCCTTATGAAAGTATTTTGAAAATAATGAGTCCATGGATCCTTCCCCAAGGTTGTGGCTATGATTATGTAGGAGAATGTACATGAAGTGATCACTGAAATGCTAGAATGAAGTTCAACAAGATTGTGTAAAGAAAAAATCAGAATACAATGATGGCAAGGACCAATTCATTAGGCCCACTTTCTAGAACATGTGATATTAAAATAATTCTTCATGTGGTCACACAATCATGCCCTGATTTACACTATTATGTGATACACCAAATCATTTCATCCTACAATTATTCTAATATTCATATGAAGTATGATCATGGGACAACTATATGGGTAGGGAAAAGTAATAAAGATTATTCCAACGGAATTCATCTCAATCATTGGATATGATACATGTATCCCAAATAAAGGAGATCAATTCTCACTGCACTAAAAGTGAGGAAGAATAAGGCCTCTATAATAAATGTTTTACCCTATCCCCCATTTGAAAATATTTGGCACCCACTAATTGTATCCTAGGATTTTATATGTAATTTATTTCTACAATTTTAATTACAATTCCAATTATATTTGTTCTAATTTCACCATTATATTTTATTCTACCTCATTTATTCATGTTTATCACCCACTTTTAATTCCTATGATCTCTCAAGATCTCATTGATGATGAGAGGATAACCCAAGAATCATTCATCAGATGAAACCATTGATGCATAGTCTACACACCTGACCTGATTACTTTTATTTTTTATGATAATCTCTAGATAGTGAGAGGATAAGAACATGATCATACCTCATGTATCTCACCTTATGGTTTTCTTTCTTACTTTTGAACATCCTTTCCTTTCCCTCTTTTTAGTTCAATGTTGTATGATGGGATTATTGATCTATATAGAGGATGGGATAATTATTGTGACCCATTTGAGAGAGTGATAAGCTGACCACTTAGGAGATTATCATCTAGAGTGATGTTTATTTAAACAATTTAATATATAAGGTTATACCTTACCAATTGGCACACATGGAGAATAAAATCGAACGGTTAAGGTTGTGATATAAGGAAAAATAAAAATTTTGAATCCAAGGGTGTCTACCTTTCTTGTATCCATTACATCCATCATTTTCATTTTTTTATGTTTTCATTAATCAAAACAACCACCCCTCATTTCTCTCTTTTTTTCAAAACATTAAAAAAATACATAAGTGACTAAGATATTGAAACTCACAATACATACTCCTTGAGAGAAAACCCTAGTCAAGAACTAGGATGAATTAGGAGGTTTTAAATATTATATTTCACCATGACCCTTGAAAACTACATGATCAGTTGTTTGTGAGATTACCCTAGTAAACTATCTTGGTTTATTTTTGGAGTTCATAAATCATTGTTTCTTGTGAGGCATGTGATAGTCTCACTTCATTGTCACTATTATCAAGGAGATAACTGATCATTCACAATTTTTTCTTCATCGTGTAAATAGATACATCTATTTTTATCCATTTTTTTTAGTATATTCCACCTAGTCTAATATGAATTTCAAGGATATGTCTCTATTATAGATAAATTCTTGGGATGAGCCAAAAATTTTGGTTTAAAAACTCTTTCCTGAATATTTTTATCACCATATGATCCCCTTTGTTCATGAATAAATAAGGGAAGGATATAGAGTGAACCAACCAAACCTGGACAAGTGATATAGGAGAAAGTGAACTACATCACCACCATGCTTTAATAATGACGAGTTAACAAGAAGAGATGGAGAAAGAACCTTAGAAGAAGAAACCACTTTACTTTCTTTGATCTTTTCAACTATGAATGTGGAATAAGAACTAGAAAAAGATAAAAACCCACTGCTTGGGTTATATTTTATAGAGTCCCTATATGATCAATAATAAATACAAGCTAAACCACTTTAGAGAGATGATAGAAATTTAGATTCACTTGTTTTTATCTTTTCTAAAATTCATTTTAACACACACACTCCCAGTTTTGAAAATATTAATGTAGAAACATTATATTATGCCTTAGATAATGGTTATTGAAGATAGATAATTATTTTTGAGGAAATAATGGAGTGTCCACTACCCAACCCTTTAGATAGATTCCTAGAGGCATTAGGTTGAGAAGAATAAGTAAATCCTGATATCATGGAGGTGGATGATAATTCTTTAAATTTATTTATTTTTTTACATTATTTATTTCATTATGACCTACCTTTTATTATAAATATATATTTATTACTATATATGTAATCTCTAATGGATTTTGATAAAAATTCTACAAGATAGGTGGTCAAGTTTGAAGAAATGTTAGAGGAGTTTGAAGGGTGTCACACTGAAGAATATGAGGAAGGTAGTACAATGTTATTTTCAAATAAATAACATGGTATTAAATATAATATAAAATAAAAGACACACCATATTATACAATATCAAAAACTATTGGCCACAAATCCTCAGGATGGGGTGGTAGAGGATCACCCCCTATATTCTATTCCTACCCCCAAGTCTAGTAGAAGGATAAAGTCGAGGAAGGGTGAAATAAGAGTTTTTTGTAGTGTGTTATCCATATGAAGTTAAAAGTGAATCGCATTGGAAGGAAGATTATGTGGTGGTTAAAATCACACATATCACATCCTTCATTAGATTTTGGGTGACCACCGATACTTCCTAACTAAGGGAAGTAAAAACCTCATACTGATTTGGGGATCAAAACCAATCCTTCCCCTCCCTTCCCTATTTCATTTTTATTTTTATTTTAATATATATACTAATTTATATTTGTTTTATTGATAGTTTTGTAGAAGGAATCAAATAAGATCTTAACTCAACTTCCCCCAACCTAATAAGTCATGTTTTTTCACTTCTTAGCATTAGTTTAATCTTCCATATTATTTTGATTCTATATGAGTTAGAAGATAGGTAGTAAATTCTAAGTGTGTGGGGGGGAATGAGGGTGATATTTAACTATTTTACTTTGAGTGTGTTTTACTTTACTTCTATGTTTTTTCATATAATAAAATGGTCTTGAAGAATTTTCCCACTTGGATTCATCCTGTTTTTGGGTTCACTAGGATACCTGATTCATTTTAAAAAATATGGATTTCCTTTGTTTGAAAATTAGAAAATAAAATATAATTGGAATAATACTTAAGTGGTCTATAATTTATTATGCATAAATTTAAATAATTAACTTGAATTTAAGTGGGAGACTTATTAAACAAAAGCATCAATTCAAGGTTTCATTACCAAACAACCAATTGTATAAATTCATTAAAATTGTAGTAGTTTGAGTAGTTAAGATATTTTATAAAACGGACCGGGTCAACATGATGAATCACCTGATCCAATTCACCATAGGAACCCAAGTGTGCCTCCCTATATTCTACAAGCTGACAAATAGTAGTGATGGTTTACAAAGATATAATGGGGAGACTATTCCATTTAGATAT
This sequence comes from Viscum album, assembly GCA_963277665.1. Lineage (NCBI taxonomy): Eukaryota > Viridiplantae > Streptophyta > Magnoliopsida > Santalales > Viscaceae > Viscum > Viscum album. The sequence goes on along the minus strand of OY728143.1, from coordinate 1,686,667,406 downwards.
AGTGAAATAATAGTGAAAATAAACCAAAAACATACACATACACAACATAAAATTAAGCATAAATAAATAACTAAAACAATATAATGCTATAATAAATTAGGTTCATAAAAAAAGTCATACAAACTTATAAGCATACTAAAATGGACAACAGTTAATCACCCACTAGGCTGATCAAATATACAAAATAAATAGACTAAAAATAAATGAAATAGGATTTACTGCCAACATTGATCCATACCACATACCTGGTCTCCAAAAATGTCAATCTGCACCAGACTGATCATGAGACTCCTCATTAGTAGTCCCACTCTATCAAGAAACACCAGGACTCCACCTGATCTATCATGAAACCTATTCTCTATCTAAAAGTAGATATAAGGGTTTCATGCACACTATAGTGCACGTATAGGGGGTAAGAAATAAAGCTCAGCAAGACACCCTCAATAGTGAACCTATAATATTTTTTCATAGAAATTGTATGAACATGTGATATTACTATACTAGTTTAAAATAACAATAACTAGAATAAAATAAATAAACAAAAAAATGGGGATAAACAAAATAAATAAAACAACCAACCCCTGGGATCTAAGGTGACACCTGAGGTAAATCTACCTCTACTTTGGACCATGGAAGAGGTCTTGTAGCATGTGGATCACCCAACCACACGACATCAAGAGTGTTCTCTAGATCTATATAGAAGATACAAGACATCTAACAACACAAAATTTACAAATACTAAACCCCTGGGCATAACCAAAGGAATCAACACAAAAATGTACATCTCTACCAAGATATAGGACTCTAATGTAATGATCCAAACTAGCAACAAGAACTCTAATAACATTGAGAGAACCTATCTATAACATGATAGTCCTACAAAAATAATCATATCTATAAAATATATAATCAAGAAAGGGATAAACCCATAACCTGAGTCCTCCAAAACATCTAGGACCTATGGAACCTAGCCCTAGCCAAGGTAAAACATCCACTGGCCAATGGGAGGTTTCATTCCTATATATCATATATTATCTCTGTAGGCCCATACAAAATTATCCAACTAACAAAGGATATAACCAAATAAAAATTAGTGTTAATTACCAGACTACTAATATCCTAAAGGTTTCTTCCTCAATCCAATACTTGAGAAGAAACTACCTCAAAAATCTTCATCCATAGTCCATAAGAGCATGGGTTGGTTAAATCTTGAACCTATCATCCAAACTTCTAAACAAAAATCACTAATAAAATCATAGTTAATAAGTATTATGGATCCCTCGGTCCCATGAATCACCTCAAAATAGTCACCATGGGCTCTCACCAGCCCTCATAAGGGGTCAAACATAACATCAGGATCCTACAGTCTGCATATCCACATCCTCAATTAAGAAACCCTATAAGGAGATACTTAACCATATCTAATATCTTGTGTCATTCCCATCATAAAAATCCTAAATTGGCTATAAAAACCCCTCAAATGTTCGCTGACTATAAATCTACCCACTAGGGAATCCTTAATAAAATCCAATCCTGCAAGGGAATTCTCAATGGTAATCAGGACCAATTCACAAACATGACACCCCATAGGTTTCCTTTAGTGTATCCAAACCATAGGTCTAGATATTTCTTGTAAATATCTCCAAACAACCCTTGATGGGCTCCCATCAATCATCAATCAACAATTCACCCAAAAAGGCATCCATAAGGGTATCTAGAACCCACATTCAATCTCATCTCAATGTAACCCTACCATTCTAGACACCCCTAGTGGTATTACATCCTCCAAGGGATCTACCAGATCTAATTCACTAGGATCAAAAACATATATCACACAAAATTTTATCCTTGAGAGTCCATGAGACCCTTATCGATCTCTACTTAACATCTTACCTAATAATCAATTGTTCCATCTCAGACCAAAGGCTCCAACAGAACAAATATAATCCACATACAATGAGATCTAAACCTCAATAATCAAGATCCAAACATCAAACCCACTCAAATCTTGAGAAAATGGTCTTAATTCCTGAGGACCATCCAAATATCTCATTAGATATTTTCATGATCCCTACCTCCAAAGGTACACCTCCAGATCTAGTAATGGAGGAATAGATATAATTCCCCCCTAATTCCCACCTCCAGTAGGCCCCGGTTTGGAAACTAATATTGTAGGTATAAAAATATTACAAATAGTATGAATTACCCTCTATAATAATAGGATCGGTAGATAGGATAAATCAAATTCAAGAAACTCCATGAAATAACATAAAAATGAAACCAAAACCATCCTACTATGCATGTATAAATGAAACAGATTTAGATAAATGTCTGAAAATAAATACTAAAAATAAAATCTAAGATAGATCTATAGAAATAGCTCCAAAGACTAAGTTAGAAATGTCTAACACATTCCATAAATTCATCATGGGAAACCTGAAAAAAAAAATATAGATAGGGTGAGCATTCAAGTATACTCAGTAGGGTAACCAAAGTCTCTCATGCACATGTGAAAAGATCATACTAATAAATCGGTGATAAAATATCAGTACCAAAATCATCAACATAGGTTAACTAACCAAGCCAATCCTAAACAAGTAATGCTCACCAAATAATGCATCCAAGTATAATAACATAATAAGAATCATATCGATAAGGGTACCCCACATCGCTTTATCACTGGGTTTCCTCTCTCACACCCCAACATTGTACATCATGGTGATCCCATATATTTTGTATAAAACATCATTCCAATAACCCCATGTTAAAATATCCATCACATCCTATTTGAAGACACTTAGTCCATCACATGACATCACATCACATCTCACCCATAGACACCTAGGCTATCACATCACATCACATCTTGCCTATAGATACTTGGGCCATCACATTCCATCACATATTTCCCACAGAATCCTAGGCTATCATATCAAATCACAAACAGATATGAAGAGTAGTAGTGTATCATGAACCTGAAGGGAATCAACATCATTCCCACCTCCTACCATGCACTACCCCCACCATAAGAAATCTCATTACATTACATCCTTCCTATAGACACCAGTTCCATCACATCACATCACCACTATTGCACTTTTAACTTCTAGCCATCATAGGTCGTGCATACCTAACTCGCCTAGAAGAGATAGAAGGAAAGAGAGGGTAGCCATCCATCCATCCTCACCATTGGGATGTTGGAAAAAACACCCCCGTATATATACGGGTGTTGGTACATGGTTCTCGATACAGGTGGGGTGTGTATAAAAAATCACAATGAATATACATGGTATATATTTATATATATATTTCCACATACAAGACAAAACTATGGGTTTACAGTAAAGCTAACAACTAAATCATAATGTTCTCCACTTCCGTTATCACCTCTAAATGTGAAACACCACACAATAAGACATAAGAAACATTTCACATTTCATCATCTTTCTCAAATTAATCATTTTTCATATTTTATATTTCTAACCAATTTCATCAAAATATCTCGTTCATTTCATATTTCTAGTCCATTTATTTCATATTAAACATCAATAAAATTTATCCACACTTCCCATTTTAATTCATTAATTATCTATTTCCATCCCATTAACTAAACCAACTCATACCATTTCAATTTCAACATTATCATTTAATTCAAATACTATCTAAGAAACTATCAAAACACAACACCGCACAAAAAAATAGCCCATCATCCTCATCAACCCAACCATCCCCACATCACCACCATTTCACATCCATATCCACTTCCTCCTTACCAAATCTACATCACAACCACTTTTCCATCACAGTGATTTTCACATCAAATAAATATAACATTTTTCATATTTAGTAGGGTCTTTTCATTAAATCCATTCCTTTATTTTAGGGGAATTATCACACAACCATAAATATCCTGGGGTAACCATTTCATTAAAAAAATATACACAATTATCCAATTACATTTAAAGTTATATAAACCAACACACCAAATAAGGTTCCACAACACTTTTCAAATTAGCACAAACAAAGACCCAAACAACCATAATTTTATACGGGGCATTAAGACCATACAATAAGAATTTATAATCCCAAAATCAATAATATAAAAATTCTATAAAAACATAAAAAACAATCCCCCTCCCCATTTAATTTCAATTTACATTGTCATTATATTTATTAGTAAGGTGAAAACCATATTTCCTTATATAAAAAAGAGTATAAACCCTTCCACATGATGCCACTAGATGAGAAATGAAGGAAACCTTCCTAAAACAAAGATTTTTGATTTTTTGTGTAAGGTTGGAATAAGAGAAAGTCCGCCACTGAATAAAAAAATGAAGGATATTACCTTTACCAGTGTAGAGCATGACAACCACATTATTATCCCTTAAAAAACACCAAAAACATTGATTTACCTAATAGAATACCCTCTCTAAATGAATAAATAGAAAGAAAATATGGGGAGAACAATAGGGGAAATCATTGAAACCCCCATAGATCAATCCTCTAAGGTTGAGTTCAAAATCCAATGAAAGAGGGATAAAAGTGATCCTTGGGATGCACTTGAGTCTCCCAATAAATAAGAGAAATAATGAGATAATTATAGGTTTTGAGGGGGTTTTAGAATTTATACGCAGTTTGAAAACATAAGATCATGATGCTTCCTTTAGGACCATGCTTCAGAATGGCTGAAAATATAGAAGACCATGATGAAGTGGGAAGGACCATGTCATAGCCTTGATAGTCAAACTAGATTCATGATCCATGGATGTCTTTACACTTTATATCCTATAAAACAGGAAGTGAAATACATCACAGACCTTTCTCCATGGAACAAGTACTCCCCAAAATGACATAACCTCCAAAAACACCACCCTAGACTTCATGTCACAACCAAAACCTCTATACCATAGTTACTCAGACCTCTATGTTGCAACCTCACTCCTATGTCGCAACCTCAACAGCTGAGATGGGACAATACCGTATCCCAATCTCCACAATGTAGCTACCCCCCCAAAATGAAAATATCTCCAAAGCACATCCAACCACCTGTTACACCACAACCATCCCTCCCATGCCATAGTGTCTACCCCTTTGGAACAACCCTAGGCTCCACACTGCAAAAAATCCCTCTAACTAAAATCTTAGTTCCATCTCATTCTCTTACCCTCCAAAATCCTTGGAATCTTCTCTAGACACCTTCACCACCATAATTCACATAAAGTAATAGTCCATAAGGTCCATACTGTTATATCATATACCTATCATACTATACTCATCATTGATAATCAAAACCAACTAGAGGAAAATATGGAAAAAGGTCCAAACAACCATCCCTCAAGATACCTCTGAAGGATCTCATTACAACCGAAACACCACCACCAACCAAACACAACATGAAAATCTGGAAATTCCCACAAAAAAATCCCTCACAACCACATGACCACAACACTATGCCATCGACCCCACCATATCAACCTCCACACATCAAAAACCAATTATTAACCCAACCACCACAAAACAAAGCCCCAAGCACACAAATTAAGAAATTCCATATACAATGTCAAGATATTATCTTCTTTGGGAAGAAATAACTCACCCACATGGTTTTAATCATGTTAAAGTATATCATATCTTGATCAATAATTAATTTTTAACCTCTTAACATGATTGAATATTTAATTCAAACGTCATATAAAGGAAGGAACATCTCATAAACCAACAAAATTTCAAACATTAAATCACCAAGAAAAAAACAAGGAAAAACAAGAATGTATAAAAAAAATAGGATATTGGGAAGACATATACACCTCTCTCCCCCAAGTATTATCCTTCAAGATACCATACCTCTATAGAACATGAACCAAAGGAATGTTCTATACTCAAAACACATTCTCCCAATGATCTTGGATCTCTATGAACGTCAAATAATCCTTAATATCCAACTATTCATAGTTAATAACATGGGATTCATCATGAAGATACTGATATAGTTGAGAGATATAGAATACATCATGAATCTGGTCCAGTCATGGAAGAAGTACCAATTGATAATCCACCTCTCCAATACACCCCATCACCTCTAAAGGCCCAACAAACTGGGGTGAGAGCTTATTGCCCCTTCAAAACCTCTACTTACCACATCAATGGGAAACATTGAAGAAAACATGGTCTACAACTTTGAACTCTATGAAACAACACCACCTCATCCACAAACCTCTTAACCAAAACATCCAGGACACCCAACTCCCTTATTGATAAGAATTGAGATGATTTCATCAATTGATCCATGATTATCCAAATAACATCACAAACTCTATGATCTCAAGGCATATAAATGAGTAAATACTTTAATATATCATCCCAATTCTACTTAGGAACATCCAATGGATGAAAAAAAATAATAGGAACATGATGCTCAACCTTTACCTACTGGAAAATCATACATTGAGCCACACACTCTGCCATTGCATGATTCATATTTAGACACCAAAACTGTATTATTAATCCATGGTAAATCTTAATAACTACTATCTATACTACCAAAGATGATATATGAACTCATGAATGACTCCCTCATGTATCGCTACCAGAACAAACAACTTCACTTGAAACAACATCGAGTTTCAATTATCTCCTGACCATATCTATGAAGCATCAATATGGAAAACATGATTTCACAACACCTATGACTATGATTCTCCCCAATAAGACTCCTCAACCTACTACATCATAGAAGACTACACTTTCATCTTAAATAAGAAACCTCCACCATCAACAAACCTCACATCTAAGTGTAGGGCTATCGACTCATCTATCTCCCTCCAAGCATTTATAGACTCTAGAATGATATCTTTTCTTGACTTCCTAATCGAAGTGTTGACCATGAAATTTCCCTTTACCAAGGTATAGTAGATATGAAAATCATAGTCATAATGAAAATCCATCTAACTCCACTACCATATATTCAAATAACACTGAGAAAATATATATCTCAATCTGTTGTGATTGGTGAAGACCAAAAAATGCTCCCCAATGAGGTAATGCCTCCAAAACTCCAGTAAAACCATAATTGCTGCTTGATCTAGATCATGGGTGGCCTAATTATTCTCATGGGGGTTTTATATAATTAGACCCATAAGATATCACTACCTTTTGTTTCATCAAGAACCATCCCAAACCCAAAGGAGAAGTGTCACAAAACACCTCAACCATCACCCCTTCCTCTAGAAATTGTAGTAATAGAGAACTGATCAATTTTCTCTTCAGGTAGTCAAACACTTCCTAACATTTATCAATCATGATAAAATCCCAGTCCTTCCTAGAAAAATCTTTCAATGGGTCTGAAATCCATGAGAAATCAGATTTGAACCTCCATTAATAGCCCAAAATACCGAGGAAACTACAAACCATTTCCACATTCATGGGTGCTTCCCAAGAACCAACTACCTCAACCTTTGATTGGTCTATGAACACACCCTAATAAGACACCATGTGCCCAAGTAAATTCATCTTATATTTCCAGAAATTACACTTGGACAAATTTCAATAGAGATGGTTTTGTTGAAGAACCTGTAGGGAAACTCCAAGATGATCGAGATGCTCCTCCCCTAACTTTGAGTATATAAATATTTCATTGATGCACATGACTATAAACTAGTTTAGTAATTCATGAACCACAGAGTTCATGAGACCCATGAACACAAACACCAGGAAACATGACCAAAAACTAAAATTACCCATACGTTATTTTGAAGGTAGTATTTAGGATATCTCCCTCCTTCACCCTCAAATAGTGATACCCAAATTGTAGATCGATCTTAGAAAAATAACCCATCCCTCTAAAATGGTCAAAAATATTGTCTATACTTATAAGAGGGTAAAGATTATTGATCTTCACCTGATTCAACCTCTAGTAGTCTATACACAACCTCATACTACCATTCGACTTCATGGAGAACAACACCAGAGCACCCTATAATAACACATTAGGATAAATGAAACACTTACACATCAGATAATCTATCTAAATCCTTAGATCCCACAACTTATAAGGTTTTATCTGATAATGATCCATGAAAATTATAGAATCACCGGGTTATAGATCAATCCCAAAGTCAACATTATGTTGAGGGGGTAACATCACAACCTCCTCAGTTAAAATATCCAAAAACTCCTTGAAAGCCCAAGGAACCCCAACCATACCTAAATACACTAACTCTATATAGAAATTAACCATCAAATGAAGAAGGTTCTCCACATGTCTACTGCCCACTAGACAACTCTTCTCTCCAACAAAAATTGCATGTCGTCCATCCACATAGGAGAACACAACTCTCTTACAGAAGAAGTTAATAACAGCATGCATGGAATACAAACAATCAATGCTGAGAATTACATTTTATGACTTCATCTAAAGAAATAAAATATCCTTATAGGATTTATGTGGCCCCATCATCGATATAAACACCTAACACACATAAAAAATATTATTCTGGACCCTGACTAGCATAGTAAATACCAAGGGAATGGGAATCCTCTCTACATCTAATCTTAGATAACATACTAGAGTGAGTGTAACAAAGGAGTGTGAAGATCATAAATCAAACAAGGTATAAAAAATAGTAGAATAAAAGATGAGAATACCTTTAATGATCTCTAGACCTTCTAGAACTTCTAGCTCCAATGACTATAACCGACCATACTAAGATCTTATACCTCTTTACTGATATCCACCTCTATGAACATGCTCAAGTAGAGGTCCCTAAACTCAAGTAACATCCTGAGGTCAACATATACCTGCTCCAGCTCACCTCAGCGAAGCATAAGTATGATGCCCCTACTATTGAAACAACCTCATTTCCAACTACTACTAAGGAAGATGTTGATGTTGATCATAACTAGCTCCACCAAAATGAGAACAATGAACCATCGGGAATTGATTCTAATGATGACCATGAACCCCATAGAAAAATAAAAGTGGACTAAATCCCCTGGGAAAATAATAGAAACCACTAGACCTAGAAAGCTGGAAAGGAATCTGGTAAGTTCAACTCCCTTCTAGCCAAAACCTTAAAGGTCTTGGAGATTGAGACCTATTAATGACAACTATGATTCTCAAGGAACCCCACTAGATCCCCACTTGTGGTAAAACTCATCATTAGTGTATATTATTGATCACCTCATCCTTCATATTAACCTCTAAATAAAATAACAATGTAAAAGTAATAACTATATACTAGATAAAAGGAGAGGTGCCACAGAAAATTGTACTCAGGACTCCTCATATATAAAAAGGTCTAGAAAAAAATGAAATAGATCCTTGAACTTGATCCAAATATCCCACAAGAAAACCTCCCTAATGAAGAGAAATAATCTCCTCTATTTTCACTAACTTTATGTTTGATGAAAGGAACTCTTCCCAGAACACTTTTTAAAATTCAACCCATAAAACATATACCACCTTCCGCTTACCTAGATACAACATCCACCACTGACGTACAACTCCTCACATATGACTAACTTCTAATGAGACATATTACTACACCAGGACCCAAATAAAACTGAAGGTTATCTTGAGTTCCTCTAACTAGATCTATATCTATAGATCAAAAACACCATCCTCATGTTTTCCCAAAGCCTGTCGCTAAAATGTGCATAAGGACCTCTGCCACTGATTATCCTCCTCAACCGAATCAACCCTCTGACGATCAACTAGGTTAGTCTGTTGAACCTCTACCTCCTGAACCACATAATAACAATATCCTAGATCCATCAATAAAATGAAAACAATATTTCCTAAGATTGGTAGTAATGAATTTTATTAAGATTCATTTTATTCATTTTAACTTTACCAAAACAATCCAATTCCAAAAATAACACAAATCAATCATGATGCATATACCTCTACTATTTCTCTACCCTTCAAGTGGAACCACATACCTTATTCATTTGGTAGACTCAGAGTCCTTGCATCAGATCATGGAGGGCCCTAAAATCTAATGTCTTAGCCGGTATTCCCTGGCCTATGTCATACACCAACATCAACCGACATCATTGCCTTACTAATCCATGAAATCCTCACAAATCCTAACTCCAAACTCCATCCTATATCTCAACCATCACCTCTGATACCACTCTATCATGACCCCTACCTCCAAAGGTACCCCTCTTAAGAGGAAATAGAGGAAGAGAGATAATGACCCTTGATTCCCACATCTAGTAGGTCCCAAGTTAGAAACTAACACCAAGGGTATGAAAATATCACAAATGGGAGGCATTACCCTCTATAATAATAGGATCGGTATATATGATAAATAAACCACATGTAACTCCATGATATAACATAAAAAGGAAACCAAAACCATCCCTCCATGAATGTATAAATGAAATAGATACATATAAAATTATCTAAATAAATACCCCAAAGAAAATCCAAGATAGTGAGACAATAATAGGTCCAAATACATAATTAGAAATTTGTATCATGATCCATGAAGTCCTCCTGGAAACCAAAAATTAGTTTTTATATATATAGGGTGAGCATAAAAGTATACTCACTAGGGTAAAAAAAGTCTCTCATGCACATGTTAAAAGAGCATACTAACACATGAGTGATCAAATGGTAGAATCAAAAACACATACACAGGTTAACTAGACAATACCATCCTCACTATAACATGATAAAAAAAAATAATGCATCCAAGTATAGTAACATAATAAGAATCATATCGATAATGGTACCCCACACTGATCTCCCACTGGGATTCCACTCTCACACCCCAATGTCGTGCTTCCTGGAGCTCCCATATCTTCCATATAACACACCATACTAAGCAACCCATATGTAATTGGCCATCACATCTCACTAGAAGACATACGGGCTATCCCATCACATCACATCTTTCCCATAGGAATCTGGTCAATCAAATCACATCACATCTCACCTAAAGACACATGGTACATCACATCACATCAAATTTTTCCACAAACACTTAGGAAATCACATCACATCACAACCATATATCCCAAGTAGTAGGGTATTATGAACATGAAGGACATCAAACTCATTACCACCTCCTACCATGAATGACTCTCACCATAAGTCACTAATAACATCACATCCCACCCACAGACACATAGAAAATCACACCATATCACCACTATTTCACTTTTTACTAGAGAGTGAGAAAGAGTGAGTATCTAGACATCCGTCCTCACCATCGAGATATTGGGAAAAAACTCCCATATATATGGGTTTCAGAACATGGTTCTTGACATAAGTGGGATGCATATAAAAATAACAAGGAATATATAGAGTATATATATATATCCACACACAAGCCCAACCTATGGGTTCATAAAAAAGTTACCAACCAATTCACAACGTTCCCCACTTTAACTGCCACCTCTAAATGCACAACACCAAACAACAAGACACAAGACAAATTTTACATTTCATAATCTTTCTCAAATTAATACATTTTATAGATTTCATATTTCCACCCAATTCCATTTAAATATACCATTAATTTCTTATTTATAGTCCATTTATTTCATATTAATCATCAACATTATTTAACCACACTTCCCATTTTAATTCATCCATTATCCATTTTCACACCATTAACCAAACCATACAGTGCCATTTTAATTTCAACATTATCATTTAATTTCAATATTACTTGGGAAACTACACAACACAACACAACACCACACAAAATCCATTATCCTTGTTAAGCCAACCATCCCTACAACACCACCATTTCATATCCATATCCACTTCCTCCTTACCACAGCCACATCACAAACACTTTTCCATCACAATGATTTCCCCATAATATCAAAATAATATCTTTCATATTTATAAATGGTGGTGTGTGTGGGGGGGTGGATTTTTATCAATTCCACTTCTTTATTTTAGGGTCATTCTTTCAAAACCATATATCTCCCGGGGTAACCATTTCATTAATTGGATATAAGTGACGAGCCAATTACATTTAGATTTATGTCAACAAACACACCAAACAAGGTTCCACAATACATTTAAAATTATCAAAAACAAATCCCCCAATGGAAACAATTTTTATAAGGGCATCAAGCTCATACAACAATCATGAATAATCTCAATATAAACAATATCAAAAGGCTATAAAAACATGTGAAACAATTCCCCTTCCACTTTAATTTCAATTAACCATTTAATTATATTTATTAGGCTAGTGAAAACTATATTCCCATAGATAAACAAGAGTATAAACCCTCTTTTATGATGAAACTAAATGATAAAAAAGTAACACTACCTCAAATGGAGATTTCTGATATGTTGTGTAAGGTTGGAATAAGAGAAATTCCACCATCGAACACCACAATGAATAATATTACCTTTACCATCCTGGAAAAAAATAACCACATTATTATACTATCAAAAAACAAAAAAAACAGATGATTTACTTCATGGAAGACCCTCCCCTAATCAAGAAATCGAAGGAAAATTAGGTGCTAATGATAGGGGAACTCACTAAAACCACAACAGATCAATCCTCAAAGGTCAAGGTCAAAATACACTGAAAGGGGGATAAAGTGCTCCTTGGGAAGCACTTGGGTAACCTAATAAATGATTGAAATATATATAAAATGATAGTTTTTAAGGGTTTTTTATAATTTATACCCATCCTGAAAACATAAGACCACGACACAACCCTTAAGGACACACCCCAGAATGGATGAAAATGGGGAGGACCACAACCCAGTTGGAAGGACCATGCTAAAACCATGCTAGTAAAATGGGATTTAAGATCCTCAACTATGTTTTCACTGTAGATCCTATAAAATATGAATAGGGAAATTTCCCATCCCTTTCTCCGTGATACCCTCCAAAATGGCAGAACATTCGAAAATACCACCCAAGACTCTATACCATAGCTAAAACCCCTACGTCACTACCACTCAGAACTACATTCCATATAATTATTTCTATTACACAACCTCAACTAACGAGAAGGGGATGCACTGTATCCTAATCTCCAGGGAACAACCACCCCAAAAATGGTAGTAACTCCAAAACACCTCCAACCACCCACTACATTGTAGCTGACCCTCTTATGCCATAGCGGACACCCCTAAAACACAAACCTAGAATCTATATTGTAGGACTCTCTCTAGATGAAATATTAGCCCCATATCCTTCTCTTACCCTCCCAAATCCTTAGGATCTCCTCTAGACACCTTCACAACTAGAATTTCCACAATGTAATGGGCCAAAAGGTTTGGGTTGTTATATATATACTACTCGATCCTACCTTCTAGGAATCATTATAATAATCCTAAGAAGAACTATTTATCATCTAGAAGACAAGGAAACTCACAAGATCATGACCCTCACTCAGGGCTTAGATCTCACATCCTAACATATAATACAATTCTAAATAAAAAATACAAGGAAATACTCCCACCAAACCTAAAATAATCTAAAATTCCATTCAAAATGTCACTAAACATTGAAAGTATTACACCATTATGATCTACATGAAAAAACACTCATAATGAACCACTCACAAGGCCAACTATGACTCTAGGGTGAAAAATAGGCAAAAAACATGCAAAGAGGAAAGGTACATGATGTGAACCCCTTGGGTACATGACATATACCTCAAGAAAATTTCTCTGATCATGTATCCCAACCAATCCAACATATACTTTCCAAATTTTACAACATACTTATCTCATACATGGTGCATGCCATGCATGGGTTACCTGGACATGTATCTCACATGGACTATATCCAAAAACTCTACATGGTCATTGGCTATGTACTACACATGGGATCTAAATATGTAACCTACATGACCATATGCCCTAGCATAGGGTGTTTGGCCATGCCCCCAACCACACCTCGAGTGGATCTATATAGTGTGTCTCAAACACATACACGCACACACACACCATATAACCACCTTATTCAAACCTCATTCCAAAAGGAAGAACACATGGTGTGTTTTCTTGAGCTACACACCATGTGATTGGGTTTTTCTGAATTAAAAACCCCCAAAATTACTTAGAACCCATGAATCTCCCCAAAATTCCCCCACAGGGGGATCTCATGAAACCCAAGACAACCAATAAATATTTATAAAATTAAAAATAAAAAAATATATAGGGATATTATAGAAAAAAAATAAAAATGAACTAAATTTCAGTGTAAAACACTGAGGCTTCACTCTTGGATCCATGCCACACCACCACTAAACAATGATCTAACTCCCCATAAACTCTCTTTTTAATCCCATCCTTCAGACCTTTCTTTCTCTCTTGATCAAAGGAATCAAAGGGGATATCCCCAAGAGCATGCATGATAATTGAAGTGGGAAAGAAGGAAAAAATAAAAGAAAAATAGGAAAGAAAAAAGGAAAAAATTAAAAGAAAAGGGATTGGCTTCATCCCTAACACCTAAGATAGGTCTATGCCTCACCTAGGAAAAATCCTCAATTCCAGACTCAACCACAGGTTAATAATCTCAATTTGATGCTCTATTTATAAGATATAACCATTCAAAAATATGTGAATAATTAATATTTAATTAATTAAATATTAATATTTCACTAAAAATAAAACATCTTAGAATTCCATAAAACTCATTACCTATGGTAAACACACCTCATTTATCACAACATGATAATATTTCACTTATTTATTTATGAATAATATGATATTATATATGTTTATGAGTTTGGTTTATTTACACTATTATTATACTCTAAATATAGATTATAGTATCCCCATTTTATCCTTGTATACCCTATTCTCTAGTTAGTATCCTTATATGTACAGGTAGGAATGTCTGAGGACTTGTGGAAAATCATATTGGGTGATGTGTTAGGTTGACCCAGGCTAGTTTGTAATAAAATGTTATCATAGGGGTATTTTATCTTTATCTTATGATTTAGGGAGTTAGAATACTGGTGGTCTAGAAATGTGTTGGAACCTATAATGGATATTATACCAATGTATCATGAACATATTTATCGATAAGAAGTCTAAGTTATTATGTGATGGGATTATTGTTCATTGGTTTCTATTTTTATAGTTGGATAATTTCACCTTGTGTGATACACTTGGGTTATGGATTTATGATTTATTTTTTTTTCTCCCAAACAATTATGGGAATAGGTCTATGTACATGAATCATTCTAGGCATGCAGGATCCTCATGAAATATTCCTATCTATGTGTGGTTTTACTGATAATGGAGGTTTAGTTGTTTAAAGTGTCACTGACATCTTATATGGAATTGTTCCATGTAACTTCTTGGTGGAATTCTACTCAAATGAACCCACACATGCGCGCGCGCGCACACACACACACACACACATATATATATATAATGGAAGACTTTATGGATCATGTGAAAACATGTTCACCAGTGATGGAGATGAAATCCCTTCATTGAGGGACGCATTGAGACCACAAGTGGGTCAACATGGGCATTGGATGACCTTTTATTGTCAATGTTATTAGATCGGTGATGGAATAAGATTCCTGAGATGTGGTTAGATTGAGCTTGAGTTTACTAGTGTAATATATTCCCTAAGGATGTAGTATCCTTGAAATAGTACCCTTGAAATTTTAGGTTCGGTTTGTAGGGGTGGAATTTTAAACCCCATAGAAAATGGCATTGCTCCTACCATGTGTTATCTACCAAGTCTTACTGTGTGGGCCTAAGGACCTGATATCCACTGATATATTGGGTGGGAATGGATGATATTCTAATTTTTGGGGATTTATGGGGTATTATATCCCCAGGGGATTTCTATGTAGAAAGTTCTTTTTTGGTTAGGCTTGAGGATGCCTTAGCTTGGGAGGTTGATCACTAAAAGTGATTGTGGTTTGATTGAAAGGAAAATTTTGGTTGATACTTGGAATTTTTTATTTTAGATGTGCTTTTGGTGGTATAGCGTGAGTGTGGTTTGTTTCTCGGGGTTTTGGATTGATGCTCAAGTGATTGGTGGTCATGCTATTTTCCTGGGCATGGTTGTGGGAGATGCCACATTTTGAGGGGAGTGTCAAGGGTGCTCTAGTTTTTTAGAACTAACCTGTATGAGGGTCATGGTTGGTGGTTTAGTCATGTGGACCTAGGTTCCTTGAGTTGTGACTCATGTGGGAAAGAGTTCAATTTTATGACCAAGTTTTACATTGGCATGTGTTTGTTGTGTTCATGAGAGTCTGAGAGAATTTCTTAGAGAATCACTTTTCCTTAAGTAGGAGAGTAGTGGTTGGGTCATGTGAGGGTATGTTGAGCATTGTTCAAATATTGAGGAACATGTGTAGTGTATCTAAGGTGGACCTATTGAGGTCATCACTCGAGGAGTGGTGTGAGGGAATCAATATTATGGGGAGTGTGCTATTGGATATTTGAAGATATGATCCTCATTACAAGTTGATTTTTGAGTATGGATGACTTCATTCCCAGCAAACCAGGGATGTGTAGTGGTTTATATTTATATTTTGGCACTTAGGTGTGATTAGTTCGATCACATCCAGTCATTTCATTTTGTGATTGATGGAGTGTGGCCCATAGAGCTTGGTTCTTTGTTTGTGGGGCAATGATAAGGATATTCTTATGGTGGGGAGTATCAAATCATTTATAGATGAATGTCTCTCATGTTGGGAGAGTTGTGGGTTCCATGAGATTTGTCATTGGATAGTCAAGATAGCATTAAGTGTTCCATTACTTGGAGCGAGAGAATGGTTAATCATTAACTTTAAAGGATTATCAAGGGTGAGAAGTGTTATAACAGGGAGCTTATAATGAACCGCATCGTTACGGGTTAAGGAAATCAGAAGCAAATTTAATTTTTTCTCTCTAGTGATTTTAAAAGGAAAAATGGTATTTTTTATTGTCATATGATCCTGAATAATTTTTCTGACCACTCTATTAGTCCTAGAATAGGGTGTTTACCCTAGAGAATAAGTTTGGTTGAATTACAAACCATTAAATTTTTTATATAATATTAATATTTAATTAATTAAATATTAATTATTTGTGTGTGTTCAAACACTGATATCTTTTGAACAGAGCATTGGATTAAGATTCTGACTCCACGGTTGAGTACAGATTAAGGAGAAAAAACATATATATTGATGGTGACACTTTTAAAAACTGAATTTCCATCATTAGTAAAACCACACACAGACATGCATATATCATGAGAATCCTATGTGAATAGAATGATGCATGTACACACATCTCTTAACATGATGGGAAAATATCCAAAAACCAATAAATCATAAATCCAAAAACCCAAGTTCATCACACTAGGTGAAATTATCCAATAATGAAAAAAACCAACAAAAAATAATCCCATCATCTGATAACTTGGACTTCCTATCGACAAAGGTTTTTAAGTCACACTAGTCTGATATCCATCAAAATTTATAACATATTCCTAAAACACCAATCTACAAACTCCCCAAATCATAAGACAAAGAGGAAAGACCCCTTAGATACTATTTTTTATGAACTAGCTTGAGTTTACCTAACACATAACCTGATCTGATTCATCATAATGCCTCAATCATGCCTCCTCATAAGCTAGAGGCTTCCGACTAGTGGTGAGGGTTTATAAGGATACAGTGAGGAGACTATAACCTTTGGTTATATTGAAATAACATCAAAAATAAAACAAATACATACACATACACAACATCATAATAAATATAAATTTATATATAATTGAAATGATAATATGCTTTAATAAATAAGGTGTGGAAACAAAAACTCATACAAAATCACAAGCATACTAAAAAGGAAAACAATTGATCACCCACTGGGCTGACCATATATAAAAAATAAATAAACTAAAAATAAATGAAATAGGATCTACTTCCAACACTAATCCATACCATATACCTAGTCTTCACAACTATTAAGCCACGCCAGCTCAATCTTGAGACTCCACACAAGCAGCCTCACTCGATCAAACAACACTAGGCCTCTTGCTGATCCATCACGAAACCTATGCTCCATGATAAAGAATATATAAGTTCTATAAACACACACATGCACACACACACTAAGGTTCATATATAGGGGGTGATAAATAAATCCTAGTAGTCCACCCCCAATGATGAACTTATAATCTATTTCCATAGAAAGTGCATGCATACGTGATATTCCCAACCTAGTTAGATATTAATAATAACTGACATAAAATAATTAAACAAAAATAGGGGATAAAATAAAATAAAATATCTAACCCTAGGATCTAAGGTGACACCTGAGGTAAATATACCCCCACTTTGGGTGATGTCATAGGATTTATAGAATGTGGCTTACCCATCTATAGAACATCGAGTGTATCCTCCCGATCTACAAAGGAGATCCAAGTTTTCTAACAACACAAAATGCATAAATGTTGGACCCCATAACATAAACATAAGTGTTTAAATGATAATGCACATCTTTATCTGGATCTAGGAATCAAATTTAACTATACAAAATGGTGAACTAAAATTTACTAACAATGATATAACCTTTATAAAGCATCATGGAGAACTAAAAAAATCCAAAAAATATACAATCAGGGAAGGGATAAACCCACAACTCGGGTCCTCCAAAACAACCTGGACTAAAGACACCTAGACCTATCTTGGGTAAAAAATTCACTGGC
The DNA here is from genome assembly GCA_963277665.1 of Viscum album. Taxonomy (NCBI): domain Eukaryota; kingdom Viridiplantae; phylum Streptophyta; class Magnoliopsida; order Santalales; family Viscaceae; genus Viscum; species Viscum album. The sequence continues at coordinate 1,686,648,742 of OY728143.1, read as the reverse complement.
CTAAGGGGAATTCACTCCTCCAGATCATTAATTAGCTCCCTAGACCAGTTTAACATTAACAAACCAACATAGGAGAGCACCAAATAAGAATTTAGGTCAACTCCTGGTAGATTGATATTCCATAGGTCTCCTCCTCAATATAATAAAAGCTTAAAAACTTCCTAAACATCCTTGAACATATGCCATAAAATTCGGTGTCATTCAAATCCCAAACCTATCATCAAAATTTCTAAACAATAAACACTAATCAAACTATGGTTCCAACTATCATAAAAAATATCCCCAAATGGACCTCAATAGTCTCCCACTGATTCTCAATCAACAATGCACTCACAAGTGTATCCATAAGGGTATCTTAAACCCACATCCAATCTTATCTCAATGAAAACCTACCATTATAGACACCCCATGATTTCATTTCATCCTCCAAGGGATTTACCATGTCCAATCCACCAAGACCATCAACACAAACTCCCTATAAAAGAATCCTTTAGAGTCCCTCAGATGCTTTTCAATCTCTACTCAATGGCTCCCAGTAGTGTCTGACACTCCACTATGCCATCTTATCTTAAAGGCTCCAACAGAACTGATATAATATATAAATAGTAGGATCTAAACCTAAATCAACTTGATATAAAGATCATACCCTCTCAAACCTTAGGTAATCTGTCCTAATACCCAATGATAATCTGAAGATCTTATTAGAGTACTACTCAATCCTACCTTTTTGGAATCATTTAAATAATCCTAATAAGAAATCCTTAGATCCCATAAGGTAAGGAAGCTCACAATCTTATGACCCTCACTTGAGCCTCAAATATCACTTCCCAAACCATAATTAGATTATAGATTAAAATTGTAAAGAAATCCTCTCTTCAAACCTCTCTTAATAAAAAATTCATATAAACAATCTCTAAAGAGTGAATGGATTCTACCATCACAATTTATGTAAAAAAACTTATAATGGAATACTCACAAGTCCAATTTTTACTCTAGGGTGAAAAATAGGAAAAAAAACATCAAAGGAGGAAAAGTATATGGTGTGCACCCCTAAGGTACATGATGTGTACCTCAAGAAACCCTCTCTGGTCATGTATCCTAATCAATCCATCATGTACTCTCCAAAGTACATAGTTTTCCTATATCATACATGATTTGTACCACACATGGGGTACTTATCAATATACCTGACACAAACTATGGACATAAATTCTACATGGACTCTGGTCATATACTATACATGTGCTCTGGCCGTATAAAATATATGTCCATATACCTGAGCATAGAGTGTTTGGAAATTCCCCCGACCTCACCCAAAGTAGACTTACATGGTGTGTCCTAAACACACACTCCATGTAACCACCTTATTTAACCCCTAACCCCAAAGAAATAACACATGACATGTTTTCTTAAACTACACACCATATGATTAGGTTTTACCAAAACAAAACCTCCCTAAATCACCAGAAAACTACAGTTCTATCAAAAATCACACCACATGGCCTCTCATGCAACTCCAAAAAACAAATAAAAAACTTTAAAATGAAAAAAGTGACAACTATATGGGGATATCGGTGAAAAACATAAATACAACCTACCTTATGGCATAAAATGCCAAGTCTTTGATCCCAGATTCATGACACACCACCACCAAACTCAGATCCATCTATGTTCCATATCCTAATGTGATCCCTTCCTCTATATCCATATTTCTATCTTAGCAAAAAATCATTAAATGAAATATCCCACCAGGTGTTTATGAGAATATAAGGGGGAAAGGTGGAAGAAAAGAAAATAAAAAGAGATCAAGCACAGCCTTGACATCCATGATGGGTTTATGTATTTATTATTAACCCCCCCCCCCCATTTAAGACTCGTCTATGGATTCATAATCTCAATATAGTGATTTTTAAAAATATATCACTTTTGAACACATGATAATGAATAATAATTTATTAATTAAATATTTATATTTTGCTAAAAATTGAACAATTTAGAATTCCACCAAACTCCTACCCTAGTGTAAAAATTTTATATTGGGACTAAAGGAGCGGTCATAAAAATTATTTGTGATTATCTAATAGAATAAATTACTATTTCCCCTTGAAAACCACCTAAGAGAAAAAAAATCAAGTTTCTATGGATTACCTCAAACCTTAATGATGTGGGTGGTTATATAATTTTAGATGAAGTTTCTCAAAATAACCCAAAGCATAGTGTGTGTCCATGTGTAAAAAATTAAATCCATTAATAAATTGTTAGAGTGGTTTGTGAATCGATTTTCCAAAACTAGCTTCTATGCCTTGCTTATCAAAAATATCCTCAAGTATGCCAGCTATTTAGAATTACCAGTTCCAGATTAGACCTACTCACTTAATAAGTGTGGTTCACAAGAATAGATTAAATAAAATTTTTGTGAATAAGTGTTTAAATATGGAGAGATATGGAAAGTAAGGTAAATACTAAAATTTAATGAACAAGAGGAAAATGAATTTACCTAATATAATTTGACAATGATAAATCAATTTTTGAGAAATTGTAAATAATTATAAGAATCTTGAATAAGAAGGAATTATAATTAGGATTACATATTGATATTAATATCTACTTAAGACTTAATATTCATTTCCCTAGGCATTGATAATGGATAAAATGTACTATAAGTGAATATTGTTATTGAGATACATTCCTTGAGAAAAAATAATAATTCAAGTGTGGGGAAGTTATTCAACCATATTTTTAGTATTTTTCATTATATATTTTAGTATAATTAATATAAATAAATTAATATAATATTATAAATAAATACACATTAGTTTGATTAAGTAAATAATGATCTGAATGAAAAACCAACTAAAATTATGGATTTTATTGCTTAAATAATTATTCTATTCTTTAATGTTGAATGGTTGAGATTTAAAATGCATTTTTTTCAATAAAAATTAGTTAATCATACATGAGGGGTTTGTCTTTGTAGGAGTAAAACAAAAATACTAAAGGCTGAATAAGAATAATTTCATCCCATGTGATATTAAATAGAAAAATCTAGGGTCATGTAAGATTAACTCAGTTGGAGTTGTGCTATGTTAGATTAAATAGGTCATACTGGAGCTTGAGTAAGAATAAATTTTCCTCCCAATTTATATATAAGAATTAACTCCTTTTGATAAATGTTATATATAATAAAACCATTGTGATAACCTCTCTTGTCAGGTTAATTCCCCTAGGAAAAGTGTTACATGAGATTAAATTCAAGAGGGATATTTTAATTTCTATACTAACTCACATTCGATTAAACACTAATTCTTATAGACTATGTAATACTAAAACCAATATTATAAGAAAAAAAATTTAGTACTACAGTTGGTTTTGTTAATGTTTGAGTGATTGTTGGATTTTGTGTTGAAGTTTATTTGTTTCTTTGTTTTTAATATCACAATAACTCATAGGAATTATATTTAATAAATATAATTTCTCACAACATTGTTAAATGTCATTATTTTTGTTGTTTAAATATTAAACATGAGTTTTAAAGATGTTTATTTTCTGGTTTAATTTTATTCTAAATGATTTTTTATCATTTAGAAGTTTTGTATTAAACTGGTTATTCTTTTTTTTCAAATCTATACATTTTTTAGTCATATGAAACGAGATTTAAATTAATATGAAATGAGATTTAAATTCATATGAAATTAAATTCCATGTCATGTGATTTGTTTCTAAATTCATATGAAATTTTATATACATTATGAACTTATATAGATTGTATTTCACTTACTGAAATAGATTTTTCCTATTTTTTAAATAATAATATGAATATTTTGAACTATTTTTATGATGATTTGATAAGTTTTATTCATTTATTATGTAAGTTATTACATCATGATATACTATATTAAATTTAGTTTTCTTGTTTTTTAATGTTTTCAAAAATCTAATAAAATTTTCTCAAATTCATGTGTATTAATTTATTTTTCATGTGGTTAAAAATATTTTTCATGTATACACAGATTGAAATTCATGTGTATGTAGTTAGAAAATCATGTGTATATATAATTATTTTCATTATTATACACATTTTATATATCTATTTTATGATTTTGAATTATCAAAATCATTTTAAAATATAATATTTTCTATTATTTTTCTTTGTGCATTTGTTTTTTTCTTACGAAAGATTGGTGTGAGTTTTGGAAACTCTTTTTAAGCTACAAAAAAATTCTTAAAGTATGGAAACCCATGTAGAGATGATTGAGGACCACTTTCAAGATAACCATTGAGAATTTTTTTATAAATTATGACTGAAGGAGCCTATTGTGTGAGGAATGAGAATGATAACATCTTTCAAGATATAAATCATGAAATTGATGAAAAGTTTCATCTGCCACTATGATTTCTATTCCACTATTAGTGTGATCATTTTCAAGAAGCTATAATGTTCAGCTGTATTGTTAAAGTGATCAAGCTATATGAAGCTACATTGAATTTATGTTGTTCTTAGTTTTTTCATTGTAATAATTTTATTATTTTATTCTCTATTTTCTCTTAAATAACCAGTTTATGATTTTCCCTTTCAAAACTAGGTTCGTTTTATTTTGGTTATACCACCATTAAAATCCAGGTCTATCGAGTTTTTAATATCATTAAAAGTTAAGTTTATATTTATTATTTCTTGGTCCATATAAATAAAGAGATATTTTTTATTGTATTGTACCTCCATTTGAGAAAAATGTATATATTTTAAAAGGTTGTCACTTCCTTTAAAAAGTGAGGTTTTTGTTTTAGTGGGAATCATTCTTCTTGTTAATTAAATAATGGTAAATAATAGATACATAATCAAGTTGATCCAAACTACTATAAAAATCTAGTGTTCATTATTTTATTTTTTACTATATTTTATTATTATAATACTACTACCTTTTCTTTGTTTCTACTATGTACATCTAAATTATTTCACCTATCTGTTTTAAATTACTCTGATATATTTAATTTGATAAAAGTTTTTTAAAGGTTTATTCACTCCCTATAGACTTGTTTGAAATCTATTTTTGGTTCAACAATTGGTATCAAAGATAACTTCTTTTGGATTTAGGTTTTGTTACTTTTATTATTCTTACCTTGTCTTAGACTTAACCATCTAAGTAAAAACTCATTTTTGAAATTTCAGGTATAAATTTAAAGGATGAATGGATACCACAAAATCCATCATATTTTTATGGAAATTACTATGGTTATTGGTTAGACGGAATAGAGGAATATCTTAAACATTTTATTATTCATCACTGGAAAATAATTGTGAAACTATATAATTTACTAGATTCTAATTAAGATACACTTTTAGGTAATAAGGTGTTAAGATATGTTTTTAATTACAAAGTAACAAATATATTATGCTATGTTATTAGTCGGAATGTTTTTATCCATGTTTACTCATGTAAAACAACCCGATATATATGGAGGATACTTCAAGTAACACATTGTGGGACTAATAAGATTAAACATACAAAGTTGGGAATGCTACATAAATAGTATCAAGACTTTAATATGGGTGAGGATGAATCCATGAATACAATGTTCTATAGATTCACAAGTATCATCAATGGTATGATCATTCCATGAGAAGTTATGTACAATATTGGTTTTTTGAAAGGGCACTGAGGCCACTACCTAAAAGGTGGAATGTAAACAAGGTTTTAATAAACCCTAGAATTTTCTTTAAAGAGTATACTTTGGATGAACATATCAGTTCACAAATTCTGCATGAGTTAGAGTTAAATAATATTACTAAGGAATAAATGTCAAAGAAGAAAGGTATAACATTTAAATATAACATAATTGTTTCACCTAACTCTTGGTATTCTGAGTTATAGGAAAGTGAGATAGATGAAATAACAAACTTTACTAAAGGAGTTTTTAAACCAATGAAAAGAAAGATAAGATAAAATATGTGACCAAGAAAATATCATCAGAAGAATGATATAAAATAAAGTAAAAATGGTAACAATAGAAAATAAAATAGTGTATCAGAATTAACATGCTATGAGTGTATAAATATGGGACATATTATGTCATACTATCCAATGTTTAATTTGTTGGACATACTTATGTTGTTCCAATATATCTCAATAATTTATATGTTTCAATGCTCAAAAAATAACCCCTTACTTTACTAATATTTTTATCTTAATTGATTTTAGGTTACTATCATATCTTTACTTAATTTTTATCTCAATTGAAATATTTCATGTTCAATATGTTTTAATTTATGTTTGAAGAAATTTTCCAAAGGAATTTATTTTATGTGACTGTCAAGTTATAAGAATATTTCCAAATAAATTTATCATACATTCCTAAATTAAATTATCCTAAAAAATTTTGAATTCAAATTCTGAAAAAGGAATTCATCTTATAGGAGTTCAATGTAAGTGAATTATATTATGGTGGAGGAGATTTATCTTACAATGAAAATAAATTATCTTAGGAAAATATATTCATAAGTAAATTATCTTATGTTCTAATAAAGTCATAGTGATGGATATTTGGAAAATTCATTCACTATAAAAGGACCTAAATTATCCTATGCATGTTCAATTTATCTTATAAAAGAAGGTTTATCTTATGATAATAGTGTTTCTAGATCAAGTTATCATATGCCAATGGAATTATCATACATGAAGTTAGAATATCATTCCAAGAATAGGATATATCTGAATAATAAAATCTTAAAAAGGGAAAAAATATTGATATACTTTAGATTATGTATCGAAGTATAAAGAGTTGTCACCAAAATTAGTAAATTCTTTCAATTAAGAGACTTACAAAATAGAATCACTTGAAGCTAATTTCTCTTGAAGCTGTATTATATTTCCAATATTAATTTCTTTTTTAAGGAACTTATTATCATTTTAGTATTGAAATAAAAGTATAATCATGTTTTTGGTTTATCAAAATTATAAATTTCTGAATGGACAAAGGCCTAATTAAATAAATCTCATATTTCCAATAAAATATATAGTTCCAAGGAAGATTATAACTATCTCAGTCGATTAATATGGATTTTATATTTTTAAATAATAAGGTAACATGGGAAGATGGATCTTTTTTTATATTATTTTATTCTCTCTTGATCATTGGAATATTTAAAAATAATTCGAATTAAAAAATAGAGTGAAGAGAACAAGTTTTCTATTGCTGTGAATATTCAAGAACATGAATTGCATACTCTATTTTTCATGATTTTTCTTGTTGTTTGACTAAGTGTATAACTAATTACACTATTAAGATTCAATGATTGTCTACTATATCTAAATATCTTCCAGGATCTAGTCTTTAAGGATATATTCATTCTATGAAGTTCTTCATCAATTATATGTTGCTTCTTACAATTATGTTTTAAACCAGATATTGTTTCTTTTTCTGTTTCTTATTGTTTTATGTACCCACTCCTTTTACTGAGTGTAGAGGAAGGTTGTGAGTATGTATATTAAAGTTATAGACCTATTGAAATCTCTTGGAACATTATTAGCATGTTTTAATTACTTTTACTCAACTTTAGAGGTCCCTAGGAAAAGGACATGTGTAATAATAATCACTAATCTCATGGAGAGAGTATTGGTGGAGTGGAATCGAGGATATTGGTTCCCTAAACCACTATAATTTTTTTATTTCCTAATCTTTCATTATATTTTATTTTCTGATACATATCTGATAAAGGATTATTGATATATTTATATTTTTTTTTATAGAGGGTAGTTTTAAAATTGTTGAAAATTTAAGAACTCAACTCACCCCCTCTTGAGTAATTGTACAATGTCTACTAGGAAGAAAATTGATATTAGAGAAAGTGAATTTAGAGTTCTAAACTTTTACATGTTTAAGTTTGAAGATGAATTTTTGAGTAGCTACTGTGGTTGATTCCAAAGAAGTAATTTCTATGGTAAGAGCACCTTACTTTAGTGGAGAAAATTATAGTTGTTGCAATGATAAAATAATTATATATTTGAAAAATCATAGATTGAAATTTTATCTAAAATCTATCAAGGCTTATAAAGTCTCTAAAGGTGAATCTAAGACATGGGACAATACAACAGAAGCTAAATATATCATGAACTCCAAGGTAATGAATTCCATTATATATTTGGTCTTTATGAGTTCAACCATATTTCACAATGTAATACAAATCATGGTATGTGTGTTAGTGTTTGGATTTTTTTTTTTTTTTTGATAAATTGAAAATTATTTCATTTAAAAATTGTTATTGAAAATCATTTATTTTCTAACATTTAATAATATTTACTCATTTATATATTTCAAATTACTTGTTCACTATTTTTTATATATTGACTTATAGTTCTTGAAATTTTATAAGTCCTATTTAATATGAAAGATGGAAAAATTAGTTACATTTTCTTTAACTACAATGTTGTCTAAATAAATCTCTAAATGTTCTTACTTTTGGTTTTGAACATACTGCATGCTTTTGGTTTTTACATCATTTTTTAGTTTATAGTTTTCTTCGGTTATTCTATTATAAATTGAGTTATATAGCTCATATTTTCATAAAAAAATGTTTTTTGGATATAAAATACATTTATTCACATTTCATTAGACTATGATAATGTTTAAAATGGTTGTTTGAGTGCTCTAAATATTTCTTAAAGCCTCTGTAATATTTTTTTTTGAATTATACAATTTATAGAATAAAATATCTTTTATTTTTCACTGATAAAACTATCTATAGACCTAATAATTTCATGCTAATGTTTGAGATAGAAATCTAAGAAATTTATATATATTTCATTCAACTACAAGGAAGGCTAAAATTTCCATTTGAATGGTCTAATTTTTTTGTTAATTTTTGTAAGTATTCTTGTGATTTTTTTCTATAGTTTTTAATTTATATTTATCACTACTTTTTAACATATATTTTTATATAAAAGTTAGATTGAAGTATTGTTTAATATATTGGAAATAAATATAATTTATATAAATTTATGTTAACTATAAAAACTTTTGAATATGATGTTTAGATGGTCTAAAAAACATTGAATCATATGTTGAAAAGCTACCACATGAAATTAAAAACAATCATTCATAATATTCTCCATTTTCTCCAAGTGTGTGAACCTAAAGCTACAAAATATCTCCATAACCATAGCACTATATCTCCATTTTTATCACCCCATGTTTTAGGTACTTGACCCTTTATTTCTGTATTTTAAGTATATAAAATGTTTAGGTTAAGTTTCATGAGTTTAAGAAGAGTTTTGGAATGTTTTTGAGGCTTTTATGGAGGTTCATGATTTGAGGATAGTTATTAAAAACCATAAAACACCACTAGAAAACCGTGAAACTAAAATAGTGGGCACCGGGTAGGTGCATAGTTTGGCCAAATCGTGCGGATGCTGAGGAGAAACTGTGCAAGGCTGGGTATAGGGTAATATCATGGTTAGTGTGTGGTTTTTCTAACCATGTGATCCAATCGTGGAGGTGTGGTTTGAGGTAATGGGTCATCCATGATTAGAACGTTATTTTCCTAACTATGCACCCAAACCAAGCATCGTGAAAAATTAGATCTGAAAATCATGGATGTAATCCGATTTACCTCCTAAACCACTTGTTTCCAACCTAAATAGGACATAACATGAATTCCTCTCCCTCCCAAGGCTATGAATCTAATAAATTTTGATCCAAGAGTGATTTATATGAGAATCTAAGTTTGTTGGAGGCCTGGATTCATTGGTAAGTGATCATTGTTCATCATTTTCCTTTGATATTTTATTCTTCCCTCTCTTGAAATCATTAATGTAATTCGTTGGGGATTGATCTATGCTGTGTGATGTCAGTATTGATAGGATATGATTATTTTTATTGAAGGTAATGATATTTAAGAATGTTTTTAGAAGTTTAAAGCCAGGGTTTTTGAAGTTTTGTTTCATTATTCATTTTCACCTATGTTTGAGAGGTGGGTGGATTCTCTCTATATTCAACTTATTTAAAACTTGAAGGCCTGGTTTCAAATTGATTTAATTTATTGAAATTGTTTTGAAATCCTTATGTGATCTGATGGAAACATATTTAATGTTGTTTTCTTGAAAATTGTGGAAATTTGTTGGTTATTGGAAATTGATTTTAGTCAATGATTTTAAAATGACGGTTTTAAAATTTTGGCTTGGTTTTGAAGTAAGAAAAATGGTTGTAGGAATGTTTTCAATAAAATAAATTTTTTATTGAAATGGATTATAATTATTTTTTTCCCATGGTATTTTGGCATAAATGGTTGGTGTGAGTTCATTTTCATTAAACATAACCATGTGGAAGGGGCATGTGCCATTGGTGTACCTGGTATTGGTTACCTTGTGATGAATTGGTAGATTAATGAGAGACCACTCATGAGTATGAAACTATCACCTGGGCATGCATGTGTGGATGCGTGAAATGGGTATGCCAAATGGATTTGAGAAATGGTTTTACAACTGTGAAATGGTTTTCCTTGTAAATTTTTTGGTTTTGTTATAAACTTCTTTAGATTTTTTTTAAAATATTTTATACAAATTTACTAACATGTTCTATCCTAATGGCATGGGTTGAGAAGTCATTGGGGAAATCCTACTATGTTTTATACTCACCCCCTGCTACATAACTCTAGTGAGTTTGTAGATATTGTATATAGATGCATAGGTAAAGGAAATATATCCCAGTTCTTTAGTGATGCTTCTTGATACCTTGGTATGTTCATGTGGATTTGGACTTTGAAGTAGATTAGTAGTTTCTGGTCAGTTTCTTTGAGTTTTATTAGTTTTTTTTTTCACTTTGTACTCTAATATTGTTGTTTGTTTTGCTACTCTTTGAGTTGTATTCCATTATACTCATGCATCATATAGTGGTTTTTTTGTTTTCATCTTATGGTTTAGTTGTATTATTTTCAAATGGAAAATCACCCCTCAATTTTTTATGAAGACCTTGTAATTTATTTCTAGACTTTAGTGTCTTGGGGATGTCACCTAAGGCCTAGTAGCACCCACTGCCTCTTCCCAAGCCAATGGGTGAGGGGTGGGATGTTACAAATGGTATCTATTTTGTTCAATCCTTAATATGGTATTAGTGTTAGTCTATATATTGGCATGGTAGTAAGGATTAAGGTTGTCGGAACTTGAAATGTAGAGCATAAATATCCCTAGAAATCCTATTTATGCCAAACTTCAAGTTACTAGGGATTTTGGGTACATAATTGTTTTGAGATAGCTCTAGGAGTTGTAACCTAATTATCATGGGTTTAGATGATGATAAGAGCATGAAATTCCCTTATAGAAATGAATTATCACTAGGAGTTCACAATTCATTTTGAGTAATGAGTTATGATTTGGTAAAAAAGTGTTGATTTTTTAAAATAGTTGAAAATGGTTTGTTTTTCAAAAATCATGGTGGAATTTTCAAAAATGGTTTGAAAGTGGAAATGGTTGAATTTTGTAAAGACTTTTTGTGATATGTGTAATGTGGTAAATTTGAAATTTCTAAGTCTCAATTTGCTAGAATATGGGACTAAACGGAGTCTGTTTTGGTTATAGAGAATGGAACTAGCTAGGCACCATAGAAACCAATAAGAAGAGGCTACAGAGAATGTGGTTTCACCTAAACCATAGGTAAAACAACAGCTGGTTCAGATTATTTTCTAGGATTATTAAGTTGTGGATAGAGGGAACAAAAGAGATGAACCAATGAAAGTTGAACATTTTTTTAGTTCTAAAAGAATAATCCGCCCATCTTTTGAGGTGATTCAGAGTTAGAAAAAGAAAAAGTGTGGCTGAATAGGATTAATCAAATATTTGATTTCCTTGGAACACTAGAAGAGTTTAAAGTAATGTTCAAAATATATATACTGGAGGATCTAGCATGCCATTGGTGGGATTTAGCAGTTCAGGCTAAATTAGACCAAGACATTGCATGGGAGGATTTTGAAGAATTTTCTGACAAACAATTCTATCCTAACATGTTCAGAATTCCTAGAACAATTTAATTTTTCATATTTAAGAAGGATAACCTCTTAGTAATAGAGTATGCGGCTAAATTTATAAAAAAAATGTATTGGAAGTTATTGTAAGTGCGTCCTTGAAGGTATGTATTTTTGAATTAGGTTTGAAGCCATAAATTCACTCAAATGTTTTGGTTTTCTGTATAATGGATTATACAAAGATGGTTAATAGAGAGATAGTGGTAGAAAGAGAAATCTTAGGAAACATGTTCAGAGAAAGCATTTTTATTCCTATGGGAACATGTGGGAACTCCAATACTAGGAACAAGAAGAGGAGGGACACGTATTCTCAAGGAGGTAAGATATCTTAGTATTAGACCATGAGATCAGTCAAATTACCTCCTCAGCCAAAGAGTAACCTGGGTTGTTTTTAGTGTGGTTATTTTGAGCATATTAAGCGAGATTTCACAACACCACCTAGAGCATGTCACAATTTCAACCAAATGGGTCACCTTTATCACTATTATCACAGTGCTCTAAAGCCAGGTTCTAGGGACACATCTCGTGCTTCTCAGGCATCATATGCTTTGATGGGATGAGTGCAGCAGAATATATCTCATCATTAGAACCGAGTAAGACATGGTGATTTCAGGAATATCATGCCTCTTCAACTAGTGTAATCTCAAAAGGGTAATAAAGAGAAAGGTATAATGAGTAAGAAATTGTATGGACCTGATCAAGTGATCTTGTATAATAAATTAGGGACCTTAAGTAGTGAGAGGTACAATTATTTTGAATTATACCCTTATGAAATATTTTTTTGATATGGGCACTTCCCATTCATTTATTACTTCTAGTATCATCAATATAATGGGTTTACATGTTGATATGATGCCTTCTTTTTTGAAACTACAAAAACCTTTGGGACAATGAGAGTGTCAAGCCTTGAAATGTGTAAGCATGTTCAATAACGGTCAATGGGAATGAGTTGGTATGAGACTTATATGTGATAGAGATGGATGTTTATGACTTCATTTTGAATCCTTAAAACGTGCGTCATGCGCCGGCGCTCTTCCCTACTCTCCCAACCGTTGCTTCGACGTCTGCGGGGCATCCTCCACCGGATCCGCCCAAATCTCAGGGGGTCGATGCTGGAGGGAGTTCCCCCACTTGTTAGTCCAGCTTTCCCATGTTTGGCTCTTTCAGTTTGCCTAGATCCGGGGCGAAGGTGGGATTGTCTTACAAGAACGCTCTTCGCCAGGACCCTTTTTCTTCGTGGCCGAGTGGTGGGGCTTTCCCGGTGGTTTCTTGTAATTCGGTCTCCTCTTCCAAAGGCGGCGTCCCGGTCCTTTCTATTCCAGCGACGGCGTTCGAAGCGGCGGTGGCCTAATTGCAGTGGACTCTAGTGGCGAGATTTTGGATCGAAAAGCCTCCGCTCTCAGCGTTCCAGCATTTCGTCGCATCGTGGGGTTTAGTTTCTCCGGTCAGGGTGTCGGCGCTGAATTTCAAGGCTTTCTGTGTGGTTTTGTCTTCACTGGTAGACTTCATGACGGCCTTGTGTAAGAGTCCGAGATCTGTGGGGCGTTGGAGGTTTAACCTTTTCATCGGCACAAAGAAACGAGCCCAACGAATCACCAATTCCACGAAGGAGTCCCTCATTCAGGAAAGGGAGAGGAAGACCAGGAGGGATACCCAGACCGCTGCAAGGGGTGAAGCTCTCCTCTTTTCATGCTGTGGGACATTTAGTATGACCAGTCTCCTACTAGGAGTGATCAGTGGCTTCATCGAGGCATTTGCACCAGGTCTCAATCTAAATCCATAGAAGTTCTTGTGTCGTTTCAGGGAGCACAGGTCCGTGGGTCTGGGGCCAAAGCCAGACAGATTCGTGTTAGATGATTAGATTCCTCATTTGGAATGCCTATGGGATTGGTGCTCGAGTCAAAACGGATTTTTTGTCTCATGAGCTTTACAGTAATTATATCTCACTAATTGCTGTCCTTGAACCCAAGCAACACTTCCCCAAAATTCAGGAGCGCGCGTAGCAGCTAAGAGTGCAAGGATTCCTGCATGGGAATCCTCTTAACTCCCATATATGGCTTTTCTGGAAGACTTCAGTTTCTGTTGATCTGATTTTGTCTTCGAATCAGTTTATGTCTACTAAAATCTATGTGGGGTCTAGTAGTTTCTTCCTCATAGTGGTTTATGCGAAGTGCGATGTACGGGCGAGGGAGGCTCTGTGGTGGGACCTTAGTTCCTTTGACCCAGGTGACACTCCCTGGATTTTAGGAGGGGATTTTAATATCATGGCGGCTCGAGAAGAGAAGAAGGGCAGTGGTTCTTTTCCCAGGAAAGCGAGTCAAGAATTTGTTTCGTTTATGGCTAGTTGTGGTATTATGGATACAGGATTCATTGGGGACCCTTTTACTTAGAGTAACAATCAGAAAGGTGTTGGCCGCACGGGGTATCGCCTTGACCGTTGTTTGATGAATGGGGCAGTTGTCGCTTTGTTTTCAAATATCAATGTAACTCATCTTCCGCGTTGTTTGTCGGATCACTCTCCATTACGTATAGTGATGGGGCAGATGAACCTGGGTTTCATGACATTGTTCGAGAGTCTTGGAACTCGCCTATTTGTGGTCAGTCGTGTACTGTGCTGCATAACAAACTTAGGCGTCTCAAAGGCTCCTTATTCTCATGGTGCAAGGCCCTTCCCACTCACAGACAAGATCTGGTGTTGATTATTTCGTACATCGATCGACTCAAAGTAATCCTAGAGAATACTTGGGATGAAGCAATTTTTTACGAGCTAAGGAATAGGAGATCTTTATTAGCTGAAGTGCTGCTAAAATAGGAACGTCTAGCTTGTAAGCAGGCGAGGGTTAAGCGGCTCCGGGAGGGAGATCGCAACACTGGGTACTTTCACACGTGCATTAGAGAAAAACGTCGGTTGAGGAAACCCAACATCTGAACCGAGGATGGTGTTTTCTTGACTGATCGAGACGAGGTGGGGGAAATGGGGTGGGGTTTTTCATATCCATTCTAGCAGATCCTAACCCCCGACAGTTAGGCAACTATCCAAGAGGCACGGCAGAGATTTTTGATGTCATTCCTTGCACGGTTCCAGAGGAGGATAATGAGGCGTTGAAGGTCCTACCAAATGAGGAGGAGGTTCGTGAAGAGGTTTGGTCTCTAAACCCAGAAAGCGCACCTGAATCGGATGGTTTCCCTATCTCTTTTTACAAGATCGCTTGGGAAGGTGGTGAAGGGGGATTTGGTGCGCGCAGTGCAGGACTACTTCAAGGGTGGGCATCTCCCGCATGTTGCATGTGAAACAAAGATCATTCTTGTGGATAAGGTGAAGGACCCACAGACTCTGGATCATTACCGCCCCATTAGCATGTGCAATGTCCCTTACAAGGTGCTGGCTTGCATTATCAATCACATAATTGTTATCTGTCTCCCTAATTGGATAATGGATGAGCAGCATGGGTTTGTGAAAGGTCGGATGATCCAAGGGGCTTTGGGGTTATCTCAGGAAATGATTAGTGAGATTAATCATAAGAAGTTTGGGAGTAATGTTGTCATCAAATTGGACATGAAAAAGGCCTACGATAGGGTCGAGTGGAGTTTTTCGATCAAAACCCTTTCCTGCATGGGGCTCTCCCAATGGGTGATTGATCTTTTCTTCTGGTGTTTCAGTTCATCCTGGATGATAATCTCCTTCATGGGTAAGCAGTTTGGGTTCTTCAAGGCTGTCTACGGACTGAGACATGGAGATACCCTCTCGCCCTCCCTTTTTATTTTGGCCTAGGATGTGTTGAGTTGTTTTATCCTTCATTCCTCCAGCTTGGTAAGGATTCTTCCTTACCACACAAGGCATCTGGAAGGCAGCATTTCCCACTTGATGTTTGCAGACGATACAATCTTGTTTGTCAATGGAAGCAGGAGATCAATTCAAGGGGTCATCAGAGTTCTGGAAGCTTATTGCACTTGGAGTGGGAAAGTCATTAATAAGGATAAAAGTGCCTTCTTTGAACCTAGTAAATGTTCAGACAGAAGGATTAACTCCTTGGAAAGCATGTTGGGTATGCATAGAGGGACCTTTCTTATGGATTATCTGGGGTCACCTGTGTCTCCGACAAAACCTCATATTCATCATTTGGATAAGATTATTGATCATATTATGGGTCGAATCCTTAATTGGAAGAACAGGTTTCTATCATTCGGTGGGAGAATCACCCTAATCAACAGTGTACTTGCATCTGTGACTTTAAATGTTCTTTCCATGCTGAATGTACTGAAAAAGGTGATTGCGCGCATGGATAGGATGATGAAAACCTTCTTATGGGACAATCATTTTGATGGTAAACACCACTGGGTGTCTTGTAAGAGGCTGGCTAGACCCATATCGAAGGGGGGTATCAACCTTAAGAGTGTGTCTGGAACTTTGAGGGGTCTTCATGCAAAGTTAGCTTGGGAGGTGCTCGAGGGGAAGTCGATGTGGGGAAAATACATGAAAGTCAAGTATGGGCATGACATGAAGATTCAGAGAGAAAGACCTTAAACCATGCAACAAATCATTCAGCCTCATACTGGCTTCCTACAGTAGCATACCAGATGGATCATTGGTATGGGAAAAATTAAATACTGGCAACAAAATCTGGCGGGGTTGATTCTTGGTTTTCTAAGATGTCCCACCCCGAACATCACGTTTAGGGAGGCTAGTGGCCACCCCAAATTCATCCAGGCCACCTTGGATGAGTACCAGAAGGGAGTTTTTGACAGTATCGTGCTTAGCAATGACCCGGACAAATGAATTTTCATAGGTTCCTCTTCAGGGGTGTTTTCTACGAGAGACTTTCACATTATGCAGGCTGACCAGAATGACCTGGATGCTTGGGGGGGATGTTGTGGTGCAAGGGTGTCCCTTCAAAATTCAATTTTCTAGTGTGGAGGGTTAGGAATAGGGCATTGCCGACCGCGGGGAACATTCAGTGGATGCGAGTCAGCTTAACCTCCAAGTGAAAATGTTGCAAGCAACCAAGAATTGAGACCATCAAACACCTGTTTTTTGGGACCGACTGGGCATCTATGATCTGGGGCAAGTTTGGGAGTTTCACAGGTTGGATGCAGCAGGAGGTTTCTGTTGAGACCTTTCTTCAGCGCTACTTTCAGGGGGCGGGCAACTCAGGTTCTGAGCGGAAGGCAAGAGCCATCCTATTTACAGCAGGCTGTTGGAGTTTATGGTCCTCCAGGAGTGAAGTGAGGTATAAGGAGTTTTTGGCATCCAACTTAGGTATAATCCTTAAAACTAAAATCATCCTTTTGGACCTGACTCGCTTGTGTAGGGGTTGGATGGATTCCTCATCCCTCAGTTCTTTTCAGGCTTCATCTTTCTTCCAATGTTTGGCTTCCAACATGGGGCCGGGTTGATGGGTTCGGTGGTATCCTCCTCGTCAAGGGATTAAACTCAATACTGATGGGTCCAGTATTATGGGAATCATGCGTGTCAGAGGGGTGATCAGGGACCAGCGGGGTTATGTCATTTTGGGGTTTTCAGCTTATTATGGTAGGGGTGACTCTCTCCAAGCCGGATAAGTTGTTATGCTCACAGGGTTGCAGTTATGTGATCAAAAGAATTTTCCCCTTGAGGAAGTTGAGTCTGACTCACTTATCATTCACAATGCATTGCTTGGTATTGGAAACACCCCATGGTCCATAGAATACAACATCAGGAGATGTAAGAGACTGGTGAAGAATCATACTATCATTCTCTACACTTGGCGTGAAGGTAATATTGTTGCTAATTTCTTGGCTTCTAAGGCGACCATTAGTGAGCGGATCTCCATCTTTTATAGTCTCAGCTCTTTTCCTTCTGATGGGGTTCACTTCGTACAAGCTAATGCCCTTATTCTTCACTACTATCGACCTTCGTGGGTCCTTATCCTCTGGCAGTTGTGTCTTGTACTTTGTTTTCCTTTCTTTTAAATAAGTCAATAAAAAATGATTTATAGTTTTTATCAACTATGAGGCCCATATTAATTGTTATGCATGACAAGTGACTTTTAAATATTTTAATGGTGTTAGGCATGTATTTAAAAGATATTAGGCAGTGAATAAAAGTAGGGAATGACCCTTGGTATAAGTGTTTGGGACTATCTATTAACAGTTGATTGTAGTTGCTTTGGAATCAGTAGATGAGATTGGGAAAAGACATTTTTCAATCATAGTGAATTAGTTCCTTGATGTTTTCCCAATAATTTCTTAGTTTTCAACACAAAATAGAAGTGGAGCCTAAGATTGATCTCATACCATAGACCAATCATATTTAACTTCTGCCTTATCAGATGAAACCAACAGAATTAAGGGAATTAGAAGTCTAGTTAAAAGAGTTGGAAAGCAAAGGGTTCATTCGACCAAGTACATCCTCAGGAGAATCACCGATTCTTTTTTTGAATAATGTATATGGAACTCTTATGATTTGTGTAGATTATCTTAATCTTAACTAAGTTACGATAAAGAAGTAGTATCATCTTCCACACATTAATTATTTGTTCAATAAATTGAGGGGATCCAAGTGGTTATATAAAATTGAATTGTGTCTAGGATATCACCATCAACAGGTTCAGAAGGAGGATATTCCAAAGACAACTTTCAAGAGTATATATGACCATTATGAGTATGTAGTTATGACTTATGGCCTTATGAATTCACCATCCATATTTATGGAATTTAAGAATTAGATATTTTAAAGGTATTTGTATTCCTTTGTGGTGATGTTTGTGGATGATATATTGGTGTATTAAAGTAAAAAGGTTGGGCATGAATGACACTTGGAAATAGTGTTAGGTATCTTGTGGTATCATCATCTATATGAAAAATTTTCAAAGTGTGATTTTTGATAAAATAGGTATGTTTCCTTGGAAATGTTATCTCTGTAAAATATTTTTCTGTGGATCCAAATAAGATAGAGGCTATGATCTCTTGACAACCACCAAATAATGTCTTTGAGATACGTAATTTCCTTAGACTGACTGGTTATTATCGACATTTTTTCTGTTACTTTTCATGACTAGCTTCACCAGTAAAAGATTTGATAATGAAAAATATTCCATTACAATGGAATGATGAGTGTCATAAATATTTTTGAATACTTAAAGTTTTACATGCATCAACATTAATCTTGATATTTCCATAATCAGTACAAGGTTATGTGGTGTATTGTGATGATTTGGGATCTAGGTTGGGGTGTGTTCCCAAGAAGGGAGATCATGTTGTTGCTTATGGATCATGATAGTTATGATTTAATGATAAGAACTACCTGACACATGATTGGAACTAGCTACCATGGTATATGATTTGAATATTTGAAATCATTGGCTCTTTGGTGATAAATTTACAATGTTTATGGATTATAAGATCTTGAAACACATTTTCTCATAAAGATATTTGAATATAAGACAAAGAAGATGGATGGAGTATCTTCAAATGTTTGAATTTGACATAATGTATATGTTAGGTAAAGGGAACTCTATATTGTATGCATTAAGCATGAATTCATATTGTCAATTAGTGAAAGAAGCATCAGATCAATGACAGCTAATGTAGTTGATAGCCAATATGCATTTGTATTGTGAAGACCAAGGAAGTGTGGAAGTTTTCTTTTCAGTTTATTTTGTTCTTGACTTGGTTGAGAAGGTTAAAGAGGCAAAGATATCTGATTCTGAATGTGTTTATATGAGGGAAAAAATCAATGGTGGGGAGACCATTGGGGGATGGAAGCTTGACAGAAGATCAGTTTTGTAGTTTCAAGATCAGATTGCAGTACCTTTGGATTGTTAGGAATAACTTATTCATACATATCACCATTCAAGATGAGTTGTTTATCTAGGAATACAAAATATGTATAAGGCACTGAAAGCACAATTTTTGTGGCATGGAATAAAAAGAAAAGTGGTTGAGTTTTTTTTCAAAATGTCACACCTGTCAGCAGGTTAAGATATAGCACCCATGGAAAATGGGTATGTTTTAGTATTTACCAATTATCATGTGGAAGTGGGAGAAGATAGATATGGATTTTGTAATAGTTTTACTAAGGACGGTCTGAAAATATGATTCCATATGGGTGATACTCGATTTAATCACAAAGTCAGACTATTTCATCCCTATTCATGGATCCAATATGGTGGATGAATTTTCCAAAATCTATATCCGAGAAGTTGTAAAGTGGTATGGTGTACCAATTTAGATAGTATCGGATAGAGACCCTAGGTTTAAGTATCATTTTTTGAAATCCTTATAGAAATACCCTTGAACCCAGTTGACTATGATCATGATGTATCATCCTCAAATGGATGGAAAATATGATAGGACAATCCAAACATTGGAGGACATGCTTAGGGATTCTATAATAAATTTTAGTAGATCATGGGAGGAGAACATACCATTAGTGGAGTTTTTTTAACAATAGTTATCATGCCTCGATACATATGGATCCTTTTGAAGCATTGTATGGGTATCCTTATCATTCTCCACTTTGTTTGGTGTAAATAGGTGAGACTTCACTAGTTGGACTGAGCCTTATGTAAGAGACAATAGAGAAGATTAATTTGATCAGAAATAGAATGGATATGACTCAGAGTCATTATAAATCATATGAGGATCATCATTAATGACCGTTTTCATTCGAGGTGAGTGATCATGTGTTCTTGAGGATCACTCTAATTCTAGGGCATCATAGTTTTGGGAATCCGATAAAGTTATCTCCTCAATACAAAGGCCCTTTTGAGATACTTGAATAAATTGGGTATGTGGAATATCAGTTGGATTTTCCACCAAGGTTCAATTCAGTTCATAATGTCTTCATGTATCTCAATTTAAGAAGTATCTACCTGATCCTAACCATATGATTTGATGAGATCACATTGACCTAGATCCAGATTCTACATTTATTCATGTACCGATACAAATTATGGAAAGGAAAGAGAAATTTTTTAATGGGAAAATAATCAATATAGTGTGGGTTTTATGGAAACATGATTTTATTTAGGAAGAAATGTGGGAGCGTGAGGTGGAAATGGTGGAGAAATAGCCCAAAATAATTCAGGACAATAGTGATTTTCTAAATTTTTGGGCAAAAAGACCAATGATGAGTAGAATGTAGCACCCTCAGTTTCAGGTAATTGATCATTTATTTATGTATTTTAATTATATAAAATGTTTGGGTTAAATTTCATGTGGTTCATGGGAGTTTTTACATGTTTTTTAGGATTTTCTAGAGGTTCATGGTTTGAGAATGGTTAGTAGAAACTTTACAACACCTCGATAAAACTGTGCAACTGAAATAGTGGGCACTGGGTAAGCGCATGGTTAGGTGCATGATTTGGACAAATCGTGTGGATACCCAGGAGAAACTATGCAAGGCTGAATATCGGGGAATAGAATGGTTGGAACATTATTTGTCTAACCATGTGATCCAACTATGCGAGGTGTGGTTTAAGATAGTGGATTATGCATGGTTAGCACACTGTTTTCCTAGAAGTGCGCCCTAACCATGCACTGTGAAAAATTAGATTTGAAAATCATGGATCTAATCCAATTTACCTCCTAAATCACTCATTTACCCCTAAATAGGTCATAACATGAATTCCTCTCCTTCCCAAAGCTGTGGAGACAATTACTTTCGATCATAGAGAAATTTCTAGATGAATTTAAGTGTGTTAGAGGCCTAAATTCATTTTTAAGTGATCTTTATTCATCATTTTCCTTGGACCTCTTCTTCTTCCATCTATTAGAATCATAGATCAAATCTGTTGGGGATAGATCTATGCTAGGTGATATCAATATTAATAGGATATTATTTTTTTGATTAAAGGTAACAAGATCTAAGGACATTTCTAGGAGTTTCAAGCTGGGATTTTTAAGTTTTATACAGTTTTTCATTTTCACACAAGTTTATAAGTTTGGTGGATTCTCTCTTGATTCCACTTGTATATAACTTGAAGGCTTGGTTTTAAATTTATTGAATTACTTAAAATTATTCTGAAATCCTTGTTTGATTTGATGGAAACCTATTTAGTGATGTTTTCTTGAAAATTGTGGAAATTGGTTGGTTTATTGGAAAGTGATTTTGGTTAAAGATTTCAAAAATGATGGTTTTAAAAATTTGGCTTGGTTTTGATAGAAGGAAAATGGTTGTAGAAATGTTTTCAATAAAATAAATGTTTTTATTGAAATTTCTTGAAGTTGTTTTGTAATGATATTTTGGAATACATGGTTGGCGTGAGTTCATATGCATTAAACTTGACATTGTGGAAGGGGGCGTTCCATTAGGGAACCTAGTATTGGTTACCTTGTGATGACATGGTAGATCGATGAGAGACCACTCATGAGTATGAATCTATAACTTGTACATGAAAGTGTGGATGCGTGGAATGGATATTCTAAATTGATTTAAGAAATGGTTTTATAGTTGTGATATGGTTTTTATTATAACAACTTTAGTTTTCTTATAAACTTATTTAATTTTTTTAAACTATTTTATATAAATGTGATAACATGTTCTGTCCTAGTGGCATGGGTTGAGAATTCATTGGAAAATCCTACTGAGTTTTATACTCACCCTCTACTTGGTCACTCTAGTGAATTTGTGAATATTGTATATCGAGACACATGTAAAGGCAAGGTATCCCAGTTATTTAGTGATGGTTATTGATACCTTTCTCTAGGCATGTGGATTTGGAGCTTGGAGCTGATTCGTAGTTGCTAGTTGGTGTCTTTGGGGTCTTTGAGTTTTATTGGTTTTGGTTTCTTCTTTGAAATCTGATATTGTTGTTAGTTTAGCTACTCTTTGAGTTTTATTCCACTATACTCAAGCATCATATAGTGGTTTTTTTTTGTTTTTTATTATGGTTTGGATGTTTATTCTCAAATGGATAATCATTCCACAATTATTTATGAAGCCCATAACATTAATTATCAGCCTTTATGTCTTGGGGATGTCACCTAAGTCCAAGTAGCATCCATCTCATCTTCCCAAG
Organism: Viscum album; assembly: GCA_963277665.1. Taxonomy (NCBI): domain Eukaryota; kingdom Viridiplantae; phylum Streptophyta; class Magnoliopsida; order Santalales; family Viscaceae; genus Viscum; species Viscum album. The sequence continues at coordinate 1,686,625,732 of OY728143.1, read as the reverse complement.
ACAATGGGTGATGGGAGGGGTGTTACACCATGGTACTTCTTCAAACTTATTTATTTTACATGATCAGTATCTTGATATAATATAGCATAGAACCTTAAGTTATAGTACCTCATCCAAGGTAGCACATCACATCAGCTTCGGCTACACATACACACACTGTAAATGATTTTTTCTGCCTTGCATACACCCTATATGACCATTTATCCTTATGAGTCATGTATGAAACAGCATCTGCGTGTGCTTGGTGTCCATTGTGCGTCTCTTTTCCATTGTTTCTAGCATTGTTTGTAAGTTTGAAACCATGAGAGCAATAATGTGACACCAGTCATGACAGTGAAACATCCATGTGAACATGCATCATGCAATATTATATTAGCTTCCCTAGTTAGGTGAAAACTCCCAGCACTAGCCAATGGATTCTCTTAATGTGTGGACCTACTCTGATTTTTTTATATCAAGTTACCATAAAGTCTAGTTTGGAGTTACAATAAGTTCTTTTTAAACTTACTGTGAAGCAACCAAGGTGACTGCAAGTGGTATTCTTGAACCTAAAGTGAGTGGGTATTAAACCTACCCTGGGTGGGTAATTCCAATCTACCATAAAGGAGAACTTCAAGTCACCATGAATCATATTGTAACCTAACAAGAAGCAATATTTTTAACTGACCGTGCAGTAGTATTTTAAGTAACCAAATGGGGCATTTCATAAGTGACTGGATGAATAATTTTTAAAGTTACTGCACAACCATTTGGTTTACATAGTTAGTATACCGATCGCATGCAATGGCATGGTAAGTATACTGACTGTAATACTTTTTCCTCACATGGTCAGTTCTTTTCTTTGTTTATTTTGAAAAAGTCTATATTTCATGAATACTCAGTTGTAGTGATTTTTTTATAAAATAGTTAACTTCAATATTATTTTATCCTTTTTAATTATTTTATTGATTTGAAAAATAAATAGATATAATAAGGACTATTCTATAAACTTTTTAACAAAAAATATCATCAAAATTATTATAGAAATAATAATTCTAATGTTATTTATTTCATTCTATGTTTTTATATTTTTTGAAAGATTTATTTACTAGAAGTATATGTTAGTATTTTTTATCATTTTAATTATTTGAACAATTCACATTTATGTTAATGATCATATTAGATTTTTTTGAATGAGTTTAATATAGGAATTAAAGCGAGTCAATATTGTTTTTTATTACACATGAGGTATCAAGAGGTAATGACATGTTTCAATTTTTTAAATATTTCTAACCACTATATGGTGATGATGATTTTAGGAATCTCCCACATGAAGAGAAGAAAATATGAACATTGGTGATTACTAGATAAATAGAGACTAAGGAATGCAGTGCGAAGAAATGATGATACTTCTTGAATACTTCATGGATTTTTGAACACTCAATAACAAGAATGATTTTCTTAACACTCAAAAGAAGTTCTTCTATGACTACTATTATATTATTGCAATCATGAAGATACTTCAACCATTCCATTTATTACCGCTGAAGTGATTAATGGTCTTTGAGCTATATCATCTTTAACATCTTCTGATCTCTGTGATATTTAATGTTTTTCTAGTTTTCTTCTTATTATTTTTATTTCATTGGTTTATAATCCTTAGAATTGATTTATGATTTTCCCAATAAAAATAAGTTCAGTTTTGGTTATTCTATCAATAAAAAGGAAGGTATTGCGTTGTGAATCCTGAACAAAAGTTACTTCATATTGGGTTTTGGCTCCTAAACAAAGTCAGGTCAGGCTAGGTTGTGACTCCAGATGTTGTAAAAGGAAGAGTCTATAAATAGGTTATCACACCTTTAAAAGTGAGTTTTCTTACTAGATACCGATATTCTAATAGATTATAGAATATTGAAGAGTGGACTAAGATCTTGGTGATCTGAACCACTATAAAAATATCATGTTCATATTTCTATTTCCCCTACACTATATTATGAACACTTCACTCACAATTGATTATTCAATTATATAGTTTGATTGACTATTTGTTCTAAATATTTTTAAAATATTATTAACACCCTCTAGTCTATTATTTCTATCTATATTTATCCCACAATTGGTACCAGTGTATTATTCCTTAAAGGATAGTTAGAATCTATAATTGTTTTAACATGACACCAAACAATTATTATCGAGGTGGTAATACTTATGGATATTGGTTTCATTGTTTATTTTTAGATATTGTGCTAGACCTAATTGTCTAAGGAATAAATATTAGTTATTAAAAAATGGTAGGTATTAATTTCAATGATGGATGGATTCCTCAAAAGCCCCCATTTTTTAATGGAAGTGACTATAGGAACTGACAAGACTGAATGGAAGCATACTAGAAACAGTTAAGTATAGATCATTGGATAATCATGAAGAAATAATATGAGCTACCTAAATATGATCCAAAGACACAAGTAGACAACAACACGATAAAGTATGTATTGAATTTTAAAGTAGAAAATATTATGTATTATGGTATAAGTATAAGTTAATATAGCCACATGTTAGCTTGTAAGACAGCCCACAACATTCATAGAATTCTACAAGTCACTCATTATGGGACAAACAAGCTTAAAATAACCAATATATGAATTCTTTGAGTAGAGTACCAAGATTCTAAGATGTTAAAAAATGAGTCAGTGAACCGAATGTTCCACTGATTTAAAAAGTATTACAAATGGTATGAGTGAACTTTGTGAATTATTTGACAATAAAACTCTAGTTGAAATGTTACTAAGAGAATAACAAAAAATATGGCATGTAAAGAAAGTGGAAATCGATGAAAGTAATAATTTTAAAGAGTATACTTTAGATGAACTAATATTTTATTTACTGTAGTTTGAACTTGATTTGAAAAAAATTACTAAAGAGGAGCCTATAAGGAAGAAATATATTTATTTTAAGTCAAACATAAATGTATTATCTAACTCAGATGAATATGATTCCAAGGAAATTGATAGGGACATCTATTAAATAAGAAGAACAGTTTTTAAATATACGAAAAAAAATTAAAAGTATTTTATAAGGAAGAATGAAAAATAATACAATAAAGGTAATCCTAGAAAGAATAATGAAATTTATGATCTAACATGTTAAGAGTGTAGGAATAAAGGTCACATCATGATTGATTTCTAAAAACTCAAGCATTTAAATAATTAAAAAGATAAAAGAAGAAAAGAAAAATAAATAATTTTTTGAAGAATGGGATTACTTTAATAGTCCTGATTTAAGAAGTGACTCAGAAATTGAAAAGGTAACAGGTAACCTTTCTTTGATGGGTGTATAGGGTGAGGTAATTGAATCGTTATCTAATCAATTGATAACCCTTTAAAATGTTTATCATAATTATATAAGTGAATATGAAAAAGAAACTAATTCTGATTCTAGTAGTGATTGTAATTATTTGAATTCTAATGTTCAATAACTGCTTAAAGAAAATGATGAATTAAGAAATTATAATATCAAAATGATTGAAAAATATAGAGAAATAAATGATAAAAATAAAAAATTGGTTAAATAAAATGAAAATCTAAGAAGGGAATGTGAACATATGAATATCATTATTTCCCAAAATGAGGAATATAAAAATAATTACAATTTTACTATTTTGAAACCAAAAGAAGAAAGTGATTGAATTAAAGACTTTATGGCAGTAAATAATAAGGATCAAGAAAGGAGGTTTAACTCAGTCTTTGAGGATTTAACTAAAGTCAAGAATGAATGTAAGAATCTCATGCAAGAAAATAAGAAACTGAAAAATATTGCATGTGATTCTAATGATAAATTATATACTGATTTAGAAGCTATTCAATAAGAGAATGTGAATTTACAAAGGTTATTTTCTAATATTAACGAAACTTTTTCACCTTTTGTTCAAGGAAAAAATAAATATATTGAAATTATGTCTATAATGAATCCAAATTATAATAAGAATGGTTTTGGTTAAAACATATTTTCACCAATCATGGATAAGACTAATTTTGTTAAAATCTCAAAATGTAGTATTTCCAGTGTGATGTGATTTAAATATAGAATTCAAGGGCTTTATGACAATGAATCCTCTTTGTGATATACTCAATCATTTAGTCATATTAAAACTAGTTTATCTAAAAATTTATTTTTAGAAATACCCAAAAATAGATGTTTGAAATTTGATTGGGGTGGCCAAGAACTCTATTATCAATTTAGTTAAATCTTAGACAACATGTGTATCAAAAGGATGCAACTCAAATCCTATTGGAACTAAGCTGGTCACCATTCTTGGGTAAGTATTTTCTATTGGTTAGCATGAATAATTTATATCATTTCATAAAATGGTATGTTGGCATGCATAATATCTAATATGATTTATCATTCCATCTTTTGGATTTTAGACATGTACCATAACTTTTGTTTGTATGTTTTTTTAGAAAGAAAACATGTTGTAATTTACATAGTTTAAAATGTTTATCTTTATATATTCTAATTATGTGTTTATATTTCATATAAAAAGTATTTTAATATATAAATTTATCTTTTAGAAAATAATGAATTGAGGGGGAGTCACCCCTGGTCTGTTAATTTAGTTAATGTTCTAAAATATGAGTTTTAAATCAGTGTTTAAATAGTTATTGTATGCAAAATTTCAGTTTTGATTAATCTATTTAAAATATTTTTCAATAAATGATGTATGTTTTGGTAAAGAAATCATGTTTATTTTTCTTAATATATATGATTCAAAGTTTAGTGTTGGGAAGATTTCATTGTCAAATTAGTTAACCACCTTTTATTTTAAATATTTTGTTTCTTGTAGTGGTTGAAATTCAATTTTGAACACTTTTGATATAGGGAAGTATTCTATAAACTTCTAAATATATTTTTGGAATTACAATTTAGTTTATTTTAGACTTTATTTTAAGTATGTTTTAACTTATATATCTAGTTAATAGTGTTGAATTATGTGGAGATTTGTTTGACTCTATAAAAAGTTATTTTTATTGAAATTAAGATAAATTCCTAAGATTGAATCATTTATTTAAAATTGTTCCAACTTTTTTAAATTTATTTTAATTCTATAAAATATTTCAACTTCTATTTTTATTTTTTGATATCTTTTTGATCATATTTTTTAGATGCTTAACTCAAGGGGAGTTTGTTTTTAAATTCATAAGGAAAATTGATTTTTCATTTTTATGTAATAAGGATAATGTTTTATTTATTCATTTAAAGTTAAAATCTGTTTTTTTAACAAAATCTTAAACAGATTGAATGAACTTTAATTTTTTTTTTCTAATGTGTACTAAATTTTTTTGGGTTTATCTATAAAAAGAAGTGATTTTTTGGATATTTTTCCTTTTTTTTATATATCAAAAATGGGGAGAAATTTTGGGTTCTTATAAGTTTAGTTTTTCAATTTAAAAATGGGGGAGATCGTTAGTGTTAAGGATTTTATTTGTTTTGATAAATTGTGAATTATTTTTTGGGGGGGAAATTATTATGGTTTTTCCCAAAAGTGATCAAAGATCCACTTATGTGTAGTGGTGGGTTACTAATTGATACAGTTAATTTGATTTATTTATTAAAAAAAGAATTAATTTTCTAGAAATCAAACTTATGGATTCATGAGAACCGAAAGAAAAGAAAACAAAAAATAGTAAAGGACACCAAGATGTAAGGTGCTTTAGATCACTGTGATCCTACATGTATGAAGAGAACACCACCCCATGTTATTTTTTTTATTAATAAATGGAAAAAAGTAGGGAAATACAAACTCAAATGCAAAGACAATGAGAGAAACTATCTAGGAGTCTGACCTTGTTGATCTAGGTGGCAGCAACGAAACCTATAACAGAGAGACAACACTATCTACTCCTGGATAGAATCAAACAAACACTCAAGAAGGATACAATATTAACTGTGATTATAAATAAAGTAAATCTCTTATAGATCCAAGAATCAACATTGAAACCAAGTTATGATGAAAAGGAACCAAGATCTGATACTCCTTCTAGTGTGCATTCATCCTAGACCCAGGGCCCATCCATTCTTCATCAAAATATCCACCAAAATGGAATACCAGTTTTAGGGATTGGAACATACAAGAAAAATGGGAGTACATATGGTTTGGAAACCGTAGTTTCCCTCTTCTTCTACAAGTTCTTCCCCGTAAATCTAGATGAACACTCTCTTGAAGCTCTTGGAATCAGACCAGTCAAATTCTAAATCAAGAAATAGATGAGATATTCTGAAATGAAGTAACAGATCACCATTATAGCGTGTTAGGGAAGCATCAGGCGGTGTGAACAAAGGCTATAGGATTAAGGCATCTTGGATGGATCAGATCACCTAGATAATTCACCTAAAAACGCTACACAAATGGGCTGATAGGTGGAAGCACATGAGTGGCCAGTGGAGGTTTGATGCGGATCTGAGACAAGGCAAACAAACATTACAGGGAGCAATATAGACCATTGGATTAAAACTATCCATGAACCAGAATTAACCTTCTTAACCAGTAAGGAAAAAAATATACCTGGTAAAATAAATTCAAAGTAATTTGGAAATAATAGTGCCACACCACAATAGTCGTGCACCTGATATATCCATAAATGCAATGAATAAAAACAATCGATACAGCCGATTAAAGGCATAAATAATCAACAATTGAACATGGAAAGAATAAATGGAATTTGAATGCAACATTCATGTAAGACATAGAATAACAATATTTCATTTAAAAATATTTATTGAAAATCATTTATTTTATAATGGTCAGTAATATTTACTCATTTATATATTTCAAATTACTAGTTCACTATTTTTTTATATCTTGTTCTATAGTATTGTAGTTTTATCATTTCTATTTCATATGAAAGATACAAAAAAATATTTATATTTTCTTTAACTACTATGTTGTTTAAATAATTCTATAAATGTTTGTACTTTTAGTTTCAACATGCTTCTTAATTTTGGTTTTTACAATATTTTTTAATTTATAGTTCTATTTAGTTATTCTATGATTAATTTAGCTATATTGATCAAATTTTTAGGCAACTTGTATTGTTAGATAGAAAATAAATTTATTTATATTTCATTAAACTAAGTAGAAGTATAAAATGGTTGTTTGATTGCTCTAAAAATTTCTAAAATCCTTTGCAATATTTCTAGAATTCTACACTTTCTAGAATACAATATATTTTGTTATTCACTGATAACTATATATATAGACCTCATAATTGCACAAAGTTTTTTGTGATGTAAATATAAGACATTTTTATATAATTCATTCAACTAAAAGGAAGGATAAAATTTTCATTTTAATGTTCTAAAAATGATCTAATTTCTGCAAGTATTCCATTTAATTTTTTTGGCATTTTTCAGTTTATATTTGTCACTATTTTATAAGATATCTCTTGATATAAATGTTAGATTGAAGTATTGTTTGATCCGTTAGAAATACCTTGAATTTATTTAAATTTAATTTAAATGGAAAAACTTTCGAACCTACTATGGTATAAAAAATCACCTAATCTTATATTGATAAGCCACTACATACAATGAAGAACCAATGTTCATCATCTTCTTCATTTTCTCCATGCGCATGCACCTATAGCTCCACATAATATCCATCTCCAAAGCACTGTAGCCCCATAGAACTCCCCCTTGGAGCTTCTTCGTCCTAGCATGATCAGTGGCTTGTTCGCTTCCAACATAGAACCTTCATGCACAGTACCTCATCCAAGGTAGCGCATCACATCATCTTTGACTACACATACACACACTGTAAATGGGTTCCACTTCCCTATGTACACCCTATGAGACTATTTATCCCTATGCATCATGTGTGTTCCAACATATTTGTGTGTTTAGCGCCCACTATGCATCCCTTTTCCACAATTTCTAGAACTATTTCTTAGTTTGAAACCATGCCAGCAACAACGAGACATGGGTCATGATTTTCGGCAGAATTTTTTCAGGATGGTATCGATCCCCTAATTTTCAAAGGTTGCAGCGTGTCTGGTAGGTGGTGATTGTCTAAACCCCACCAAATCACCCAATGGGAGAGAGTAGTAGGGGTGAGTCTTTCCTATAAAAGGAAAGAGCCTCATCCCATTTCAGTATCTCACATCTCACCTCATCAGCACTAGAAAATACCATTTGAGCAGTTTTTTTGAGGTGGTTTCCCCATCATATTCAAGAGAGTTTTTATGAGTGTTTTTTCCTTGTAATAATTGAGGGAGTGTGTACCCACTTTTACCCCATAGTGATCTTTCTATTTTCTTGTAGTTTTTTACCCCTTCCATTTTGGGGGGGTTTTCCACGTTACATCTGGTGTCATTTATTTTTCCGTATTTTGCACTTTATTTTTATCTCATAATTATCACTGCACCAGTGGGACAATAATTTTACGGTCCCAACAAGTGGTATAAAATGGTAGGTTCTGGCCCGGTGCTATTCACATTTTTGGGTATTAATAATTTTCATTAATTTGAGTGTGCTTTGTGATTGAAACTCCGGTTGATCTGTCACATCAGAAAAAATTTATTGAAATTATTAAATACACTATTGTGAAATGGAGGAGGTTTTGGATTGAAAACGTGTCCAAATGGAAGATAAATTTGAGATCGATAAATTCAACGAGAATAATTTTTCTTTACGGAAAATGAAGATGAAGGCAGTGTTGTGGAAGTATAATTATCTACTGGCAATTGGAGAAAAGCCAGCGGGTGTGATGGAAGAGAAATGGAATGACATGGATAAGAAATCTATTTCCAACATCCATTTGGCTTTGGAAGACATGGTCCTATTAAGCATTGTGGAGGGAAAAAATGGTGAAGGAAATATAGGATACTCAGATGAAGCTAGACGAGGTCAAGTCACTGCACAAAAAAAATTCCTAAAGAGAAAATTGTACACTCTTCGAATGGAGGATTCATCATCGATGACTGACCACATAAACAACCTCAATACCCTATTCGCTCATCTTACGGTATTAGGCTATAAAATCATGGATACTAAATGTGTGGAGATTCTACTCCAGAGTTTTCCAGATTCATATGACCAACTCATCATCAACCTCACCAAAAATATCCTAATGGATATACTGTACTTCAATGATGTTGCAGCTGTAGTTATTGAATAATAAAGTCGGTGCAAGAACAAGGAGGAAAGACAGACAACTTCGCACTAGGTAGAGGCTCTATCAATGGACAGAGGAAGGATGATAGAACGTAGTTCTAGTGGGAGCCAAAATCAAGGCAAGTCCAAATCAAGGAGTTAGAAGAATAATGTCACATGTTTCAATTGTGGCAAGAAGGGGCATGTCAATAAGGATTGTTGGAATAAGAAGATTGGTGAAATGATCACTCGTGGAAATGTGGTGAGTACTTCTATAAATGGAGATATATTAGTCAGTGAAGCGGAGATAACTATTGGAAGTAGACAACATCTCAACGATGCATGGATTATCGACTTAGGAGAAACATGGAACATGATGTCTCGATGAGAATGATTTGATCAGTATGAAACTATCTCAGAAGGACTTGTGTACATGGGGAATGATCAAACCTTGAAGATCGTTGGAGTTAGTACTATCAAATTGAATATGCATGACGGTATTGTTCGAACCATCCAAGAAGTACATTGTGCGAAGGGTTTGAATAATAATATATTGTCATTGGGACAATTTGATGACATCAAATGCAAGACTTGCACTGAGAATGGAGTGATGAGAATTGTGAAGGGCACGCTTGTGGTAATGAAGGTGGAGAAGATCTCAAAGAACCTATACGTGCTTATGGGTGAAATGTACAAAGAGGTGGAGATAGTTGTTTCATAAACTACCTCGATGGAAGCATTGATGACATTATGGAATTGGAAGCTTGGCCATATGTTAGAACGAGGCCTAAAGATTCTTACGGATAAAAAGTTCCTTCCTGGTCTTGCAAAGGTATCCTTACATTTTTTTAGCATTATGTTTTTAGCAAGCAACATATGTTAATGTTCGGGATGTCAACAACACGAAGCAAAGAGATCTTAGATTTAATCCATTCTGATGTTTGGAAAGCACTGGTTATATCCCTGGGAGGAGAAAGGTACTTTGTATCCTTCATTGATGATTATTCCAGGAGATGTTGGGTGTACCTAATCAAGAGGAAGGCGGATGTTTTTGAAGTCTTCAAAATATTAAAAGCACGGAAGGAACTTGAATCTAGAAAGAAGATCAAGTGTATAAGGACTGACAATGGTGGAGAATATACAAGAGAGGAGTTTGATGATTTTTTTCAACATGAAGGAATCAAGAGACAGTTCATAGTGGCATACACTCCTCAGCAGAATGGATTGGTAGAGCAGATGAACAGAACCCTATTGGATAGAATAAGGGCGATGTTGAAGACTGTAGGAATTGCCAAAACATTTTGGTCAGAAGCAGTGAATAATGCCTGTTATGTGATTAATAGATCTCCTTCGATGGAAATTGATCTAAAGACACTAATGGATATGTGGAATGGTAAACCCGCTGACTATTCTGGGTTACATACTTTTGGAAGTCCTATATATGCATTGTTTAATGACCAGAAAAGATCGAAGTTGGGTTCAAGATCTAGGAAATGTATCTTCTTGGGGTATGCTGAAAGTGTGAAGGGGTATCGTTTGTGGGACCCCAATGCATGCAAACTTATCATCAGCAGAGATTTAATTTTTTCAGAAGACAAGGTGACAATGACAACTGATCAATACATGGAGAAGGAGAATATAGAAACTACAATAGTCAAAGTAGATGACAAATCCAAGGAAGAACCAGTTTCCTCTGAGGTATTACAAGACCACAATGATCAAGTACCGGTTGAGTCTGGACCACAGCGGTCAACTCAGGAGAAAAGAACACCAATATGGAACTAAAACTATGTCATAGAGAGAAATATTGTATAATTATTTTTGACGGAGGATGGAGAGTCATCTTCTTTTGTGGAGGCGGCACAGAGTCTAGATTATCCTCATGGATGGCAATGATATAGGAGGAACTTGAATCCTTGCACAAGAACATGACTTGGAATCTTGTTCCATTACCTTATGAAAGGAAGGCTATCAGAAAAAAATGGGTCTTTAAGATCAAATAGGATGGAAAGGACCAGGTGGAAAGATATCATGCATGATTGGTGGTCAAAGAATTTTCTCAGAAGTAAGGTATTGATTTCAATGAGATATTTTCTCCAGTTTTTAGACTGGAGATTATTTGGATAGTTCTGGCGATGTGTGAAACATATATTTTACATCTAGAGAAGCTGGATGTGAATATTGATTTTCTCCATGGTGATCTTGATGAATAAATCTATATGTTCCAACTATATGGTTTTGTAGAAGAAGGTGAAGATAACTTGGTTTGTAGGTTGAACAAATCTTTATACGGTCTCATGCAGGCGTCGAGGTGTTGGTACAAGAGATTTAATTCCTATATCATGAGCCTTGGATATAGCAGACTTCATTCAGATCCTTATGCATATTTCAGGGGTTCAAATGGTAATGATTTCATCATTCTTCTATTGTATGTGGATGAAATTTTGGTTACATTCCCCAAAAAATATCAGATCCAGAAGACGATGGCATAGTTGGCTATGGATTTTGATATAAAGGACTTGGGACCAACAAATAAGGTTCTTGGGATGCAGATTTATTGAGGCAAAAATAATGGGAATATTTGGATATCATAGAAGAATTACTTACAGAGAGTCTTGAAATGCTTCAACATGCAAGACTGTAAGCCAATATCTACCCCTATTCCTGTTAATTTCAAGTTATCCTCAATGATGAGTCCTAGTAGTGAAGCAGAGATGATGGAAATTTCTCTCAAGTATTATATACATCAATAGTGGGAATTCTAATGTTCCCTATGATTTGTACTAGACCAGACATTGCACATGCAGTGGGATCAGTTATTCGGTACATGGTGAATCCAGGACGGGAGCATTGGATCACAGTGAAGAGGATCTTGAGATACATCAAGGAGACATCAGATACTATATTATATTATGGAGGATCATATTTCACTATCAGATGATATGTTGATTCAGATTTTACAGGTGATTCTGACCGAAGAAAATCCACTGCTGGTTATGTGTTTACTATTGAAGGAGGAGTTGCGAGCTAGATTTCAAAGTTACAATCAGTTGTGGCTTTATCCACGATAGAGGAAAATTACATGATAGCTACATAGGGTTGTAAAGAGGCCACTTGGATGAGAAAGTTTTTGGAGAAGTTCAGGCACAGACAGGAGAAGATTCCATTATTTTGTGACAGTAAGATCACCTTTCACATTGCAAGGAATTCATCTTTTCATTCCAGGATGAAGCACATTGGGGTACAATATCACTTTTTCTGAGATGTGGTGGAGGAAGGAAGTGTGGCCATGCAGAAGATTCACACTAAAGAAAATCTGGCAGATTTCCTAACAAAGGAAATTAACTCAGATAAGTTCAGATGGTGTAGATCCTTGAGCGGCCTTGTAGAGACTTGAGCAGCATGTTTGGCAGATAGAAAGGATGTGTGTAAATGTGATTGGTTCTCAATCAAATCTCCAAGTGGGAGATGTGTCGGTGGAATTTTTTCAGGATGATGTTGCCCCCCTAATTGTAAAAGGGGGCAGCGTGGTTGGTGGGTTGTAGGTGGCCAAACCCCACCAAATCACCCAGTAGGAGAGAGCAGCAGGGGGTGAGGCTTGCCTATAAAAGGCAAGAGGCTCATCACATTTCATCATCTCTCATCTCACCTCATCAGCACTAGCAGATCCCATTTGAGCGGTATTTGTGAGGTGTTTTCCCCATCATATTTAAGAGATTTTTTATGAGTGTTTTCTCCTTGTAATAAGTGAGAGAGTGTGTACCCATTTTTACCCCATAGTGATCCTTCTATTTTCCCGTGGTTTTTTACCCCTTCCATTTTGGGGGGTTTTTCCACGTTACATTTGGTGTCATTTATTTTTCTGCATTTTTTAGCTTATTTTTATCTCGTAATTATTGTTTCACCAATGGGCCAATCATTTTATAGTCCCAACAATGATAGTAGCACATCCATGTGAACATGAATCTTGAAACAACGGATTAGCTTCTGTGGTTGGCAACAACTCCCAGCACCAGCTAGCTGCTTCTCTTTATGCGTGAACCTACTGTGACATTTTATATAAAGTTACCAGGAAGTCCAGTTTGATGTTACCTAAGTTATTTTTAAAATTACCATGGAGAAACCATAGTGACCGTAAGTGATATTCTCTAACCTACCATGAGTGGGTACTAAACCTACCCTGAGTGGCTAATTCCAAACTATCATGAAGGATACCTTCAAGTTATTATGAAATATATAAGCGGCCGCATGAAGTATTTTTCAAGTGACTGCATGAGTAATTTTCAAAGTGACCCCATGGCTATTTTGTTCACTGACCGCATGTGATAACGCAGTAAGTTTACCAATCGCATGGCTTTTTCCTTACACAGTCAATTCCTTTGTTTATTTTGAAAAAATATATATTTTCTAAAATACCCTTTTTAGTGATATTTTTATAAAATAATTTACTGAAAGATTATTTAATTTGTTTTAATTGTTTTAAAAAATAAATAAATATTATACAGACTACGTTACAAACTATTGAATAAAAAATATCATATAAATTATTAGGGAAATAATAATTTTCTTATTATTTTTTATTCTATGTTTTTATAGTTTTTGAATTATTGATTTATTGAAAGTCTATGACATTAATTTTTATCAGTTTAATTATTTGAATAATTCTCATGTACTCTAATGATCATATTAGAATTTGTTTTAATGAGTTTAATATAGGAATTAAAGTAAGTCAATATTACTTTGGAATACGCACAAGGTATTAATGGAATGATTCCATTTTCTAAATACTTTTAACTGTTGTATAGTGGAGATGAGTTTAGGAAACTCTTATGTGAAGAGAAAAAAATATGAACATTGGTGATTAATAAATAAATAGAGGCCAAGGGATGCAGTGTGAAGAACTGATGATGACATTTTGAATACTTGATGAATTTTTGAACACTTGATGATGTGAAATAATTTCTTAATACTCTAAGAAGTTCTTCTATGACTACTTTTCTATTGTTATGATCATGAAGAAACTCCAATTGTTCCATTCATTGCCTCTAAAATGATCAAAGATCATTGAGATATATTATATTCAAAATATTTTGATCTCTAATGATATTCATTGTTTTCCAGTTTTCATCATATTATTTTTCTTTCATCAATGAGTTATCGTTAGTGTCAGTTTATGCTTTTACTAGTCCAAAACATGCCAATTTCGGTTATTTTAACATTCAAAAGGAAGGTACTTGGTTGTGTCTCTTGAAAAAATTCAGGTCAGGCTAGGTTTTGACTCCTATAAGGGTTGTGCCTCCAGGTATTATAAAAGGAAGAGTCCATAGCAAGTTATCACACCTTTAAAAGTGAGTTTTCTTAGTGGGTATCGATATTCTCATTGGAGTAGAGAATATTAAAGATTGGACTAGGAATAGAGACATTACTTTTAAGTCAAACATAAAAGTATTATCTAACTCTTCAAAATTGGAGTCTCAAGAAAGTGATAGGGTTTTGAATTAAATAAGCGTAAATGTTTTCAAATATATGATAAACAAATCCTTCAAGAAGCAATTCATAAGAAAGAATAAAAAAGAGTACAAGAAAGGTAATCCTATCAAGAATAATGACATTTCAGATCAAATGTGTTATGAGTGCAGGAATAAAGGTCACATCAAGACTGATTTCCCCATAATCATGCATTCCAAGAAATACAATGATAAAAAAAGAAAATAATAGAATGTTTTGTTTAGAGGATGGGATTGCTCAGATAGCTCTAATTAAAACAGTGACTCAGAAAATGAAAATGAAACAGGTAACTTTTCTCTGATGGGTGTACAATGTGAGGTAATTGACTCATTGTTTACTCAATTAATAACTCCTACAAATGTTTATCATAATGTTATATATGAAGATGAAAAAGAAACTAATTCTGATACTAGTTTCGAATCTGATTCAGTGAATTCTAAGTTTAAAAATTTACATAAAGAAAATGAGAAATTAATAAATAATTGTATCAAAATGATTGAAAAATATAGATAATTAATAGGTAAAAATAATAAATTGGTAAATGGAAATTAAAAACTGAAAAGGTAATGTGAAAATATGAATATCTATGAATGATAAATTTAAAAAAAAATTATGCTTCTAAGATTTTAAAACTAAAAGAATAAAGTGATTTAATTGAAGATTTTATGGAAGTAAATAATGAGGATCAATAAAGGAGGTTTAAATCAATCGTGGAGGATTTCACTAAAGTTGACATTTAATGTAAGAATCTCAAGAAAGAAAATAAGAAACTAAAAAACAAAATTTGCGGTTTTAATGATAAGGTCTATACTTATTTAGAAGCTATTAAAAAAGATAATGTGAATTTTAAAAAGGAAGTTTCTATTCTTAAATAAACCGTATGTACATTTGTTAATGGAAAATAGAAATATGAAAAAATGTTTTCCATGATGATACCAAACTATAAAAGGAATGGGTTTGGTTATACATCTTTTCACCAAGCATGAATAATACTAATTTTGTTAAAATATTAAAAGGGGATATTTTTAGTGTGACTTGCTTTAAAAGTATAATGTAATGGAATTATGCCAATGAACGAACTTTGATATTTACTCAATACATTGGTCATACTAAAACTATTTTTTTGAAGAATTTATTTTTAGAAATACCCAATAAAAGATGTTTTAAATCCCTTTGGGTGGACAAGATCTATACTATGAATTCAACTAAATCTAAGACTTTATGGGTACCAAAAAGATGTTACTCAAATCCTATTTGACCTAAGATGGTCACCATACCCAGATAATTATTTTCTATTGGTTAGCAAGCATACTCTATACTATTTCATAAAATGGTATATTGGCATGCATAATATCTAATATCCTTTATCATGTTATCTTTTGGATTTTAGGCATGTTCCAAAACTTTTTTTTGTTTATTTTTTTAGAAAGAAAACACGTTGTCATTTACATAGTTTAAAATTTCAGCTTCATATATGCTGATTATGTGTCTATATTTCATATAAAATTAATTTTATTATATAAATTTATAATTTATAAAATCATGAATTTAGGGGGAGTTAACCCTAGTCTGTTAATTTAGTTAATATGTTGAAATATGAGTTTTATAGTTGTGTTTAAATAGTTATTATATACAGAATTTCAGTTTTGATTAATATGTTTAAAATATTTTTCAATAACTGGTGTATGTTTTGGGAAAGAAATCATGTTTTGTTTATTTTTTTATCTGTTAAGTTTCACACTTTAGTATTGGAAAGTTTTTATTACTAAATTAGTTAAGAACATTTTTCTTCAAATAGTTTAATTCTTGTAGTGGTTGAAATATAATTTTGAACACTTCTGATATAGGGAAGTATTCTATAAACTTATAAATGTCTTTTATACATGATGGTTTAGTTTATTTCAGTATTTATTTTAAAAAAATTAAACTAATATATCTAGTTCATAGTGTTGAATTATGTGGAGACTTGGGTGACTCTATAAAAAGTGATTTTTTTCTTGAAATTAAGAGAAATTCCTAGGATTGAATCATTTATTAAAAATTGTTCCAAATTGTTTAAATTTATTTTAATTCTATAAAATTTTCAAATTCTATTTGATTTTTTGATATGTTTTTTATCATATTTTTCTAAATTTTTAACTTAGTGATAGATTTTTTTTAAAATCATTATGGAAAATTGACTTATCATTTTTTATATAAGAAGGATAATGTTTTATTCATTCATGTCAAGTTATAAGTGACTCAATTTTCACTAGAAATATTTTGTAATCTGTTCAGGTAAAGTTAAAATCTATTTTTAATTATTAAAATCTTAAATACATTGAATGAACATTAATTTTTTTCCTAATGAGTGTTAATTTTTTGGATTTAGTCATTAAATGAAGTGATTTTTTTTAGATTTATTTTTTAATTTTTGATAAATTTCAAAAAGGGAGAGAAATTTTGGGTTTTTATAAGTTTAGTTTTGAAATTTAAAAAATGGGGGAGATTGGTAGTGTTTTGAATTTAATTTTTATTTTATTTTATTTTTGATAAATTGAAAATTATTTCATTTAAAAATATTTGCTAAAAATCATTTATTTTCTAATGTTTAATAATATTTACCCATTTATCTGTTGTAAATTACTTGTTCATTGTTTTTTATATCTCGATCTACATTAATTAGAAATTTTTAATTACTATTTCATATGAAATAAAGAAAAATTATTTACATTTTCTTCAACTACGACGTTGTCTAAATTAGTCTCCAAATGTTTTCACTTTTGGTCCAAAATGTGCTGCATGTTATTGATTTTTACAACATTTTCCAGTTTATAGTTTTATTTATTTATTTTATGATAACATGATTTATATAGCTCATATTTTCATACAACATATTTTTTGGATATAAAATACATTTATTTACATTTCATTAAAATAAGAAGAATTCTAAAATGGTGATTTTAATTCTCTAAAAATTTCCCAAATCCTTCACAATATTTCTATAATTATACGATTTCTAGAAAATAATATCTTAAGTTTTTCAATTATAAATCTATTTATTGACCTCAAAATCGCATTCTATTTTTTGATATAGAAGTCTATGTTATTTATCTATATTTCACTCAATTATAATGAAGGCTAAAATTTTAACTTTAATGGTCTAAATTTTGACCTAAGTTATAAAAATATTCTGGTAGTTTTTATGCAGTTTTCAATTCATATTTTTCACTATTTTTTAATATATCTCTTGATAAAAAATTAAAATTGAATTATTTTTTTATCCATTGAAAATACCTCAAATTTTTCTAAATTTATGTTAAAAGGCCCAGATTCTAAATCTAGTGTTTAGATGGTCTAGAAATCACTGAAGCTTATGTTGACAAGATACAACATACAATGAATAACCACTCTTATTCTTCTTCATCATTTTCTCCATGTGTGTGAACCTATAACCCAGTATATTTTCCATCTACATAGCATTGTAGCTACACTGCATTCCTCCTCCAAATAATATTAATCTCCACACACTATATATGGTTTTCACCACCCTACATACACCACATGCGACCATTTCTCCCTATGTGTCATGTGTACACCAATGTTTATGTGTTCTTGGTGTGAACTATGCATCTCCTTCATACCATTTCTATAAATGTTTCTATGTTTGAAACCATGAAAGAAGTAGTGTGACACCAGTCATGATAATGG
Organism: Viscum album; assembly: GCA_963277665.1. Lineage (NCBI taxonomy): Eukaryota > Viridiplantae > Streptophyta > Magnoliopsida > Santalales > Viscaceae > Viscum > Viscum album. Next base: position 1,686,607,408 of record OY728143.1, on the reverse strand, counting down.
CACATCCATGAAAACATGCATCTTGTGATAGCGGATTAGCTTCTCTAGTTGGGAGATAACTCCCAACACCAGCCAGAGATTTCTCTTTATGTCTAAAAATAATGTGAGGTTTTATATCAAGTTACCATGATGTCTAGTTTGAAGTTACCATAAGTTTTTTTAAAAATTACTATGAAGCAACCAAAGTAACCGCAAGGGATATTCTTGAACTTACTATGAGTTGGTATTAAACCATCCCTGAGTGGGTAATTCTAAACAAATGTGAAAGAGAAGTTAAATTATCCATGAATCATATAGAAACCTATAATGAATGTGTATTTTTAAGTGACCCTAATGTAGTATATTAAGTTTCCACATAAAGTATTTTACAAGAAACTACATGAGTAATTTAAAAAGTGACCACACAACCATTTTATTCACATTGTTAGTATACCAACTACATGTGATTCCATGGTAAGTATACCCATTGTAAGGTTTTACCCTCACATGGTCAGTTATTTTCTTTGTTTATTTTGAAAAAAATTATGTTTTCCATAATAATATGTTCTAGCAATATTTTTATAAAATAATTAACCATAGAATTATTTAATCTATTTTAATTTTTTTTATTGTTTTTAAAAATAAATAAATATTATAAGGACTATTCTATAAACTATTTAATAAAAAATATGACATAAATTCTTATGGAAATAATAATTTTCATGTTATTTCTTTTATTCTATGTTTTTATAGTTTTTGAATTATTGATTTACTACAAGTCTATGGTAGTAATTTTTATACTTTAAATTTTTTGAATAATTCTCATTTACTCTAATGATCATATTAAAATTTTATTGAATGATTTATTGCAAGAATTAAAGTGACTCAATATTTTTTTTGAATACACATGAGGTATTAAGATGTAATGATGTGTTTCCATTTTTTAAATATTTCTTACCGTTGTATGGAGGTGATGACTTTATGAAACTTTTATATGAAGAGAAACAAATATGATCATTGGTGATTACTTGATAAATAGATACTAAGGGATGAAATGATAAGACATACTGATGAATTTTTGAATATTTGATTAATTTTTGAACACTCAATGATGAGAATAATTTTCTTGATACTCGATGAAGTTATTTTATGACTAATGTTCTATTGTTGAAGTTGAAAAGAAACTTCATACATTCAATCCATAACCACTAAATAGATAAAAGATCATCGAGCTAAATCATCTTTAAAATCTATTGATCTTCACAAGTTTTAATTATTTTATAGTTTTAATCATATTATTTTTCTTTCATCTATTTATAGTCATTAGCATTAGTTTATGATTTTCCCAATCAAAATATGGCTAGTTTTGGTTATTCTAACAATCAAAAGGAATGTAATGTGTTGTGAATCCTGAACAAAAGTTAGGTCATATTGGGTGGGACCCCCGAAAAAATTCAGGCCATGCTAGGTTGTGAATCCTATAAAAAGTCATTGTTGTGCTTCCATGTATTGTAAAAGGAAGAGTTTGTAAATAGGTTATCACACCTTTAAAAGTGATCTTACTTAGTGGGTATCATCATATCACCAATTATATAATATTGAAGAGTGGATTAGGATCTTAGTTATCCAAACCAATATAAAAATACTATGCTTGTATTTTTTATTTCTGATGTACTATAATCAGAACACTTCACTCACTATTGATTATTCAATTATATAATCTAATTTATTATTTTTTTTTAAAAAATTTAAAGAATATTTACCCCATATATTATATTATTTATATCTATATCAATAAAATAATTCGTATAATAGGATGGTTCCTAAAAATATAGTTTCCATCTCTATTCAGTTTAATTTGATACAAAACAATTGGTATCAGAGGTGGTAATCTTTCTAGATATTGGTTTTTTTATTTATTTTTAATAGCTATGAAAATATATATATCCTATACCTGATAGTGTAAGTAATAATGATTTATTCTTGAATATGGAGTGTATTATTTCCAATGATTGATGTTTTCCTCAAAATCCCCCATTTTTTGATGGAAGTGACTACGGTTAGTAGAAATACGAAATGAAAGCATACCTAAAAGAGTTAAGTTTATATCATTGTAAAATCATAGATAAATCGTATGAGATACCCAAAGATGATCTAGATACACTAGTAGATAACAAAATGATAAAGGATGTTTTAAATTATAAATTAATTAATATTCTATAATGTTTTATAACTAGAAGTGTATATAGCCATGTGTCATCTTGTATGTTAGTCCACGATGTTTAGAGAATTAATTAATTCACTCACTATGGGATATCCAAGCTTAAAATAACCATGCTGGGAATACTCCAAGTAGAATACTAGGATTTATAGATGTTAGAATATGAGTCAGTGAACCAGATGCTCCATTAGTTTACAAGTATTACAAATGGCATGAGTGCACTTGGTGAAGTACTGAACAATAAAACTCTGGTTGAATGGGTACAAAGAGAATTCCCAAATATATGGGATGTAAATAAAGTGGATGTCAATGAAAGTAATAATTTTAAAGAGTATAATTTAAATGTACTAATAAGTTATTTGTTGTATTTTTAACTAGAGTTGAAAAACATTTCTAAGTAGCAGTATACAAGGAAAAAAGTTATTGTTTTTAAGCCATGAATAAACATATTATCTAAATCTTATGATTCTGAGTCCCAAGAAATCAATAGGGATATGTCTCAAATAAGTATAATAGTTTTAAAATGTCTAAAAAAGGTTTCAAGAATTAGTTTATAAGGAATAATGGAAAATGATACAAGAAAGGCAATCCTAGAAAGAATAATGACATTTGAGATCTAATGTGTCATAAGTGCAGGAATAAATGTCACATCAGGCATGATTCCTCCAAAATAAATAATTCAAATAATTAAAAATATAAAATAAGAAAATAAAAGAAATATTTTTTTAGAGGATGGGATTTCTCAGATTACTCTGATTCAAGCAGTGAATCAGGAATTGAAAAGTAAATATGTAATCTTTCTCTGATGGGTGTACAATGTGAGGTAAAAGACTCATTCATTACTCAATTAATAACTCCTATAAATGTTGATCATAATTCTATAAGTGTAGATGACAAAGAAACTTAATTTTATTCCAATTTTGATTATTATTCTTTGAATTATAATGTTAAATAACTACTTAAAGAGAATAAGAAATTAAGAAATGATAGTATAAAAATACTTGAAAAATATAGAGAATTAAAATGTAAAAATAAAAATTTGTTAAAAAATGAAAAAAAGGGAATGTGAAAATATAAATATTAATGTTTCCTGGAATGATGAATATAAAACAAATTATGTTTCTAAGGTTTTGAAACTAAAATAAGAAAATTATCAAATTAAATATTTTCTGGTAGTAAATAATAAGGATCAAGATAGGAGGTTTAACTCAGTCTTGGAGGATTTAACTAAAGTTTAGAATGAATGTAAGAAGCTCGAGCAAGAAAATAAGAAACTAAAAAATATATATTTTGGTTCTAATGAAAAAATCTATATTTATTTAAAAGATATTAAAAAAGAGAATGTGAATTTGAAAAAGGAAGTTTCTAATATTAAAGAAACTTTATCTAATTTTGTTCAATTAGAAGAGAAATATTAAAAAATGATGTATATGATGAAAACAAACTATAACAATAATTTTTTTGGTTATAATAGTTTTTCACCAAGCATGAATAAGAATACTTATTTTTTAAAATCTCAAAATGGGTATTTTTAGTGTGACATGTTTTAAATATAGAATGAAAGGATATTATACCAATGAATTCTCTTTGAGATTTACTCAATCCTTTGGTCACACTAAAACTATATTATTTAAGAATCTAATTTTATAAATACTCAAAAATAAATGTTTGAAATCTATTTGGGTGGCCAATAGCTCTACTATCAATTCAGTTGAATCTAAGACAACATGGGTACCAAAAGGATGTTACTCAAATCCTATTGAACCTAATATGGTCTCCATGCCTAGGTAATTATTTTATATTGGTCAGCATACATACTCTATACCATTTAATAAAATGGTATGTTGGAATGAGAAATATCTAATATCCTTTATTATGTTATCTTCAATATTTAAGGCATGTACCATAACTTTTGTTTGTTTATTATTTTAGCAAGAAAACATGTTTTAGTTTACATAGTTTAAAATTTTAGCATCATATATACTAATTATGTGTTTATATTTAATATAAAAAGAAATTAAACATATAAATATATCTTTTAGAAAATTTCAATTGAGGGGGAGTTAACCCTGTTCTGTTAATTTAGTTAATATTTTGAAATATTAGTTTTAAAGTAGTGTTTAAATAGTTATTATATATATAATTTTAGTTTTGATTAATTTATTTAAAATATTTTTAAATAACTGATATATGTTTTGGGAAAGGAACCATGTTTTGTTTATTTTTTTTATTTTTTTATTTTACACTTAAATGTTAGAAATTTTTTATTGTTAAATTAGTTAACCACCTTTTTTAAACAATTTGTTTCTTATAGTGGTTGAAATAAAATTTCGAACACTTATGATACATGGAAGTACTCTATAAACTTTTAAATGTCATTTATGCATTACAATTTAGTTTATTTCAATCTTTATTTTAAATATAAATTATATATCTCATTCACAGTGTTAAATTATAATGATACTTGTGTGACTCCAAAAAAGTGAATTTTTTTCTTGAAATGAATAGAAATTTCTAGTAGTGAATCATTTATTTAAACTTGTTCCATCTTGTTTAATTTTTTTAATTATATAAAATATTTCAAAATATATTTGATTTTTTGATATGTTTTTTATCATATTTTCCTAGATGCTTAACTATGGGGGAGTTTTTTTAAATTCTTAAGGAAAATTGATTTTTCATTTTTTATATAAGAAGGATGATGTTTTATTTGTTCATGTCAAGAGATAAATGACTCGATTTTTTCTAGAAATATTTTTCAATCTAACCTTTTCAAGTTAAAATATATTTTACCATAACAAAATCTTAAACAAATTGAATGACCTTTATTTTTTTCAAATGAGTATTAATTTTTTTTTTGTTTATTCAAAAAAGAAGTGATTTTTTGGGATGTTTATTTTTTTTCTTTTTGATAAATTTCAAAATGGGGGAGAAAATTTGGGTTTTTGTAAGTTTAGTTTAGCAATTAACAAAATGGGTGAGATTGTTAGAGTTGATAATTTATTTTATTTTATTTGTTTTGATAAATTGAAAATTATTTCATTTAAAAATATTTATTGAAAATATTTTAGTTTCAAATGTTTAATAATATTTACTCATCTATCTATTTCAAATCAATAGTTAGTTGTTTTTTTATATCTAAATCTATAATACGTGGAATTTTATCATTCCTATTTTATATGAAAGATAAAAAAAATTATTTAAATTTTTTTCAACTACGATGTTATATAAATTAATCTCTAAATTTTCACACATTTGGACTGAATATGGTGCATGATATTGGTTTTTACAAAAAAAATTAGTTTATTGTTTGATTTAGTTATTCTATGATAACTTGATTTATATAGCTCATATTTTCACACAACATTTTTTTGTTGGATATAAAATACATTTATTTAAATTTCATTAAACTAAGAGGAATTCTAAATAATTGTTGAGTAATCTAAAAATTACCCAAAGCCTCTGTAATATTTCTAGAATTCTATAATTTCCAGAATACTATATCTTCTATTTTTCACTGATAAATATTTCTATAGACCTCATATTTGAATAAAAAAATTTTGTGATGAAAATATAAGACATTTATATGTACTTTATTGAAATGAAAGGAAGGATAAAATTTCCATTTAAATAGTCTAAAATTGACCAAAATTCTATAAGTATTCCAGTGATTTTTTTCTTTAGTTTTTAATTTATATTTTTCACTATTTTTTAATGATATATCTTGATATATAAGTATGATTAAAGTATTGTTTGATCCATTGGAAATCCATATAATTTATCTAAATTTAGGTTAACTGAACCAACTACAAAATATGATATTTAGATGGTCAAAAAAATCACCGAATCTTATATTGATAAGCTACTGCATGCAGTAATGAACCATTGTTCATCTTCTTCTTCATTTTCTCCATGCTCACACACCTGAATGTACACAAAATCTCAATCTCTATAGCATTGTAGATCCATGAAACTCCTTTGAGTTTATTTATTTGAGCATAATCAATTGCTTGTTCACATCCAACATAGCACCTTCATTCCTAGTACCTTATCCAGGGTAGTGCAGCTTTTTCCCATATATTAAAAAATATATAAAAACATATTCCTTAAATGTTGTATAAGGGAAAAAAATTAGATCTACAGTTTCCTTTTTTGGTTAGTAGTGGATGGAAAGTGATTTACCTTAAATCGTCTTATTTGAAATTGCTTTTGGGAAGGATCTTTTCAGGAAAGAGCCTTCTATACATATTATCTTAGAAGGTGCTATTTTGTAAATCATCTTCTTCACAAATATTTCATAAGAAGGTTTTTTCTAATAGATTACCTTCCTTTAAAATTTCATGAAGAAGGATATTTATTAGAAAACTCCTTCATCTCATCCCACAGTAAAACCTGATTGGATGTGTCTTCCCTCATTCCATCTCTCGTTGTTTACTACTTCCTCCCTACCGCAACTTGAAATCCAGCCTCAATTTTAATCTCCCATCATCCAGCAACCTTTTTCCTCTCCCATCATCCAGCTTCACCCTAAAATACTACTATCGCTTTGTTGGTTTTAGGAGAAGTGTAAGTGTGCGGAGGTGGTCGATATATTAAAATTTCTTTTAATAATTGTTGTCTGAAACCAAGAGTGGGGATCTTACACGTCAAATTTATAATTAATTTATTTAATATTTGAAGAAAAAATTGATTGGGCTTAGTAACTTTCTCTGTTGGTGAATGTTTATCATTTTAAAATACCCTTTTGAATTACCTTCGTTGCACTGTAAGGATCCAAGGATATAATCCCTCTAGCGGTGATCCACGCATGCTCCTATAATCTTCGATCAAAACCACTTGTTCTCCAGGTGCAAGATTGGTGAGTCGAATGTCTTCCATTGTTCATTATTGATCACTCGTTCTTCAGTACTGAAGAAATACCTCTTGAAATTCTCATTCTTAAGAGGAAGATATGAGGAGGAGTTGAGAGAGAATTCATTGTGTGCAACAATTCTCTATTCTCAATTTCGGATGCTCTACACAATATACACATCCATCTATTTATACAATTAATATTTGAGTTAAAATATTATTTAATTGCATACCATCCATAAATAACATTTATTACCTTTAATAAATCTCATGACACATAATAATAATTATATAATAATTATTTTTTGGCATGCACCAACTTGCACAATAACAAATATTATGCAACGATCTTGTTAATCAATATTTTTCATCAAACTCAGTATTGGTCTATTTGAACACCTTTAACATTTATTGAATAAACGAATAAATATTTTATTTATAAATAAATATTTTATTCACAATCTAGTGAATAAATATTTATTAAAATATTCAATAAATGAAATAAATATTTTATTCACAAACCGACGAATAAATATTTATGTAATTTATTCAATCAATATAACTTGAATAAAATTATTCCTGAAACATGATAATAATATTTATTCCATTAATTAAACTCAAATTTAATTTAATCAAGATGAATGGAAATACTTAGTATGTGACCCTCTAGGATTCTTTATCGTTAGCATTAGGCAGACTTGCTTAAATTCCAAGATTTCTATCTAGCAACGGGTCAAGGCACCCAAGAGAAAGAACTTAATGTCACAACATTGAAAACCACATATGAATAATCACTGGGTAATATAATCCCTTTGTCACAATATCTCATCATGGAGGTTGCACATCAGTGCCACCAACCTATATTCTCGATATGTCTTCCTTTGACTATCTAAAATAAACACATCGTTGCACCATGGATATGGAATTTAATGTGATGGTTCTATTCCAATCAAAGAGACAAGATAACATCTTTCATAAAGATGGAAGGGACAAATCCTTTCTCGACTTATTCATTAATGACATATCACTCATGACGCACCCAACGTATCCAACTTCATAATGAAGTATTATCATCATGGTTTATGAAATACATCTAAGTACATGATTTGTAACATGAATTAATAATAATCTTAAAGTATAAGGACCAACACACATGATCATATATAGGAATATTTGATGACACCAAAACATGAAGAATTCATACTCGTAGGTATGTTATCATAATCTCCCATCTTGGAGATTACGAAGTGTGAACTTCATGAGAATAAGCCTCATCTTCTTACAAGTAATCGCACCTAACAGTCTATGTACTATGTGTCCTATCATATTACATTATTCAACCACAAAAAATTATTTTATAATACCATCATAGCACATCAAGGTTCTCATCATAGTAGGGAACTGATATGACCTTATCAATGCGATGTATACTCTAGAAAATTATTGAATTAGATTCATGAAGAACAAAAAACAATATATAATAAAAAGTTTTATTAATATTCAATACATTGAATATTCATGTAATCAAAGTAAAAAACAGTTGGTCCTAGGACACCAACTCTAACAAACTCTCACTTGAACTACAGCCAAATTCCTACGACCTTTAGTCCATTAGACCTCACAAGATAGTCATGTTTCTAATGAGTCAAGGCTTTAGTCATAGGGTCTTCCATGTTGTCTTCCATGGAAATATTTTTCACTACATATCCACCTCTCTGAGAAAAATTCCACAAGATATTGTACTTCTTAAGTATGTTCTTTGTTCATTGATGTGACCTTATCTTTTTTGCAAGATCCACTACTGTAGTATTATCATAATAGAGTGTGATAGTATCTTTACTGACAGGTACCACATCAAGCTCTTGGATGAAGTTGTGCATCCATAATTCTTCTTTAGATTCCTAAGAATCTATAATATACTTGGTATCTACTATAAAATCTGCAACCAGAGCCTTCTTTGAGTTATTCTAGCTCACAACACCTCCATTAATTGTGAAGATGTGTCCTGTTTGCGACTTCATGTCACCTTGATCAGTTTGGAAACTAGAATCTGTATATCCTATGATGAATAATTAATCATATCCTCCATAAACCAATAACATATTCTTAGTATGCCTTAGATACTTAAGGATAGTCTTGATTACCATCCAATGTTAGTCACTTGGATCAACTTGATATCTTCCCACTACACTTAATTTGTAGGTGACATCAATCCTAGTACATGCATAACATACATGATTGACCCAATCAATGATTTGTATAGAATCCTAGTCATTCGTTTTCTTTCCTCATGTGTTTGAGGAAACATTTTCTTGGAAGGATGAATGTCATCTGGTGTTGGAAATAATCCCCTCTTGGATTGTTACATACTGAATCTATTTAGTATCTTGTCAATGTATGTAATTTGACTTATGCTGAGAAACCTCTTGGATCTATCATGATAGATATTGATCCCAAGAATATATGCATTCTCTCCCAAGTCCTTCATAGAGAATCATTTATTCATCCATACCTTAACATAATGCAAGACTGATATTTCATTTCCAATGAATAATATGTCATCAACATATACTATTAAAGAAATGAATTCCCACCCACTAAACCATTTATAGAAACATGACTCACATTTATTATTTATTAATACAAATTCCATTGTGGACTTGTCAAAACAAATGTTCCATGACTTGGATGCTCACTTTAATCCATAAATGGATCTTTTCAACTTTCATACCTTGGTGACATCATTTGGAGTCACAAACCCTTCGGGTTGTGTCATATAAACATCTTCCTAAAGGTTCCCATTAAGGAAGGTTGTTTTGACATCCATTTTCCAAATCTCATAATCATGGAAAGACACAATGGAAATTATAATTCTAATGGATTTCAACATTGCCACCGGTGAAAAGGTTTCATCATATTCAATACCTTGATGTTGTTTAAACCCTTTTAGAACTATTCATGCCTTATAGGTATTGACTTTTCCTTCAATGACTAGTTTCTTCTTGAATACCCATTTACAACCAATGGCATTTACATCTACTGGAGGGTCTACCAAAATCTAGACTTGGTTTTGGTACATGGAACCCATTTTAGAATTCATGGATTCTTGCCACTTGGAAAAATCTATGCCACTTACTACTTCCTTTTAGTTTATAGTATCATTATTATCAACTAATAATGAGTCACCATCAATAGTGACTAGAAAACCATACCTTTCTAGTTCTCAAACCTCTCTAGTACTCCTACGTAGTAATTGTGTCTCTGGAACAATTTATTCTACCATGGGGATTTTTGAAATTTTTTATTGTGCCAATTGTTGTGTATATTGAGCATGGAATCCATCAAATTCTATCCCACTACCACTATCTCTTTTAGAGATAAGACCCTCCTCAAGAAATGTGGAATGTCTGTCAACCACATCCATCTTTTCTAAAGGATTGTATAGGTAGTATCCTTTTGTTTCTTTGGGATATCCTATAAGATACACTTTGTGCCTTGGGGTGAAATCTTATTACCTAAAGAGGACTTAAAAATGCTTCTCAACCCCACACATGTATGTAATACAACACAAGTTTATTTCCATTCCATAATTAGTATGGTATATCGTCTGTTTCTTTAGTTGGAACTTGTTTTAGTACATATGATGATGTTTGTAACGTGTATCCCCAAAAGGATAATGGAAGACTAGCATGACTCATCATTGATCTCACCATGTCCAATAAGGTGTGGTTCCTTCTTTCATTAACACCATTCCACTGAGGTATATAAGGAGAAGTGAGTTGAGATAAAATCTTGAACTCCTGTAGATATTCAATGAATATTTGATTAAGATATTATTCACCACAGTTTGATTGAAGTTTTTAATCTTCTTACCAATATGGTTCTCAACTTCATTCTTGTATTCCATGAATTTTTCAAAAGAATCAGACTTATACCTCATTAAGTATACATATCCATATCTACTAAAATCATCAGTAAAAGTTATTAAGTATGAGTACACGCCCCTTTCTTCAATAGGAAGTGGTCCACACACATCAGTATGAACTAATTCAAGAATCTTTTTAGCCCTTTCACCTTTCCCACTAAATGGGACTTTGGTTATTTTTCCTTGTAAACATGTGTGAGATACACCAAGTGGTTTTAGTTTAAAAGAATCTAAATATCCATCTTGATGTAATTTAGTTAAACGGTTTTCATTTACATGACCTAACTGGTGATGCCAAAGTTGGGTGTGGTATGAGTCATGTGAAGTAACTTCGTTATCAATTTCCATTATTCGGTTTTTGTAATCCAACACATAAAGACCATTATTTAAATGCACCTTACAATAAAAATTCTATCTTTATTAAATAAGAAACATTTATTCCCAAATTTGAAAATAAATCCATTTGTATCAATTTTACATACAAAAATAATTTTTTTGGTAACTGAAGTCACATAATAATAACCCTTTAAGACCACGATCATTCCAGTTAGCAACATGAGGTGGTAGTCCCTGATAGCTATAGCAGTAAGTTTATCTTCATTGGCTGCTCAAAGATCTACCTATCCTTGGTCAATCTTTATGAATCTACTTGGTTTCAATATCTAAATACATACGTGATCACCATAAGATATATTTAATACCCAATATGTACAAATAGATAAATTTAACTTGATAATAACTATACCTAAATCTTCCCCTTACTTCTTTGGATGGGTGCAATTTTTCTTCCAGGGGCCCTTTTTGCCACATGCAAAACAAAAAACATCATGTTCCTACTTTCCCCTTGATCTTCCTCTTTTTGGAAGGATGGGAAGAAGCTTTGGGGTTAAAGCTCTTTGCTCACACATTATGTTTGTTCATGATAAGGATGGAAGGTTTTTCATGCTTCATACCCTTATCTACATGGAAAATATGAGTAATAATATCCTACAGAGACTTGTTAATGTTGTTAATATGAAAATTCACAACAAAGCTAGAGAATCTCTGAGGTAGTGATGCTAGAGTGAGGTTGGTTCCCAGTTCCTCGAGGATTTTAAACCCTAGAACTTCTAAGTGCTCAATGTAGCCAATGATCTTGACTACATGAGGCCCAACTAGGGAAACCTCTCCAAGGTTTATTTGAAAGAGCGCCTTGGAAATCTCAAATTTTTCCTATATAGCTCTCTCCTAGTAAAGACCATGGAGGTGCTCAAGAATTCTATATGCATCCATGTTTTCACGAGACTTCATTAGTTCACTATACATTGATGAAAGCATCAAACATTGAACATAAAATGTGTCACTCAAATGTTTTTCATAGATAAGGAACTCTTCATCACTCAACTCTTTAGCTGGTGGACCAGGTATTGAGGATTCTAGAATGTAAGATTTCCATTCACAGTGTAACACAACCTGAAGTTATCTAAACCACTCTTTGAAGTTACTTCCAGTCAGGAGGTTATCTTTCTCCAATATCGATCATAGGGATTGTGTGGATGATGAACATGTCATTTTATTCTAAAATTAGAAAGAGAATATTATTAATACTTTTCTTGATTACAAAATAAGTAAGATATAATAAATTAAATGTTTTTATTTATTTATTTATTAAACCTCCCACTATTTTATCAAGTCTCAATATCCCTCACCATTGAACTCGGAATATCTAGTTTTTTTAACATTCTAGTGGAAAGGATACCCATTAATTTTATTAATAATCTAGACTTTGACCATGAAAACCATAATAAAGTAATTATGTAGGCAGTCTTTCTAACTAAGAACTACCATCTCCTTGATTTGTTGAGTGGATTCCCCTATCCTAAAATCATGACTTGGATTTCCTCAACACATGAATCTAAATTTGTATTGAACAGAATTTGGATGTTAAACTCAATATAATTTCAGTTAATTCAACCCAAAACTCCCATGATAACTCCCTGATAAAAGTAAGTGTCTAGACTTTGGCCATGCACTACACTTAGTTCTATGGTTTCATTTCCAATCAAGTAATGGAAGGCTTAGTATGAATTAATATTTAATTGAGGGATTTTAATTTATTGTGCATAAATTTTATCTCTTTTTATCCTTTATACATCTTGTTAATATTAAGTGGATGTTACTTAATAATTAACCTTGTTGGATAAAACATTTACGCATAACTCATTTATTTAATTTCTATCTTTGCATATTAATTAATTAATTTATGTTATTGCGGAATTGAATCTATAAAATAAATAATTGCATAGAAAATAATAAATAATTAATTAAATGACCCATTCATGAGATTTATCTAATTGTTGATTTAATGAGTGGACATTAAATCAACATTTAACCTAGGGGAAATAACTCTTATTGACGGTCTTGGTATGAGTTATAATATTCCACTTGTCCACCTATGTATCACCTTGGTTGGCATCATTATGGTTCCTTCTTGAACCGCCTTCATACGCCTTGGGATGCTCTGTTAATTACAAATATTTATTACTCACACGCAAGTGAGGGGAACCAAGGGATTGGTTAAAGGGGATTACATGAATATATTTGGACACGCAGATCCAATATAATAAGGGAGGGAGGTATGACTCACAAGCTATCATTTAATTTAATATTAAATAATTGAAAACTCATGCAATAAATTAAATTAAAACATCCAACACATGTGCAGGTCTTGGTCAAGCTCCTGAACGATCATACATGTAACGAATATGCAAAAGTAAATAGTTAGAATTCATTTCTTTATTCATTCTTTTATTATTTAAGATAAACGTGTTTTCATTAATTAATTAATTAATTAATTAATTCTATTCCATCTTAATGATAATTCAATCTTATTTGGAGATACTCATCATTAAAGGCATTTATGGAAAATAAATGACAGAACCAATAATGGCGTATTAATTAAAATAAATTAATTAAGCATTTAAAATTATTTAAAACCATTATTAAATTGTCAAACACATAACAGTGTGCCAATCAAGAAAATAAGGCTTTAATGCTGCAATTTAAAATTTAATGTAATTTTAATTTTTCCATTAATGGGAGACTACACGGTGTATACATGCAGCTACATGCCATGTACCTCAGTTATCGTATATCCAAGTCACACACATGGGGCTTCAGCGTGCTGACTCGGTCGAACTACATGGTGTGAACATGTCAGTTACACACCCTATATCCACTTTCCATGTGCCAAGTTGGCTCAGTCAACACACATTGTGCAATAAAATCACAACATATAATTAATTGTTCAGTGCATCTAGATACAATGCACATGGGCATATGGTGTGTTCTCTGGACACATGCGGTGTAACCCAGTTTTACCAGCCAATGATTTGACATTTCTAAATTTCATCTCCAGTCGCTCTTTATTTGTTCTTAAGCATTTAAGAAAATGAAACATTGAACAAATATCATTAATATGTTGATAACATGTTAATTCAAATCATATTAAATAAAGAATAAAATGAAATAAAAAACTTACCACAACTACGCATGGATCAACAATAAAATAAATAATTATAAATAAAAATGTGACCGCTCTAATACCACTTGTTGGTTTCGGGCATAGCAGAATCATGTAGAGGTGGATGATATATTAAAATTTCTTTTAATAATCATTGTCTGAAACCAAGAGAGAGGATCTTGCATGTCAAATTTATAATAAACTTATTTAATATTTGAAGAAATAAATACCTGGGATTAGAAACATTCTTCATTGGTGAATGTTGATCATATGAAAAGACCCTTTTGGATTACCTTCAGTGCACTGTAAGGATCCAAGGATAGAATCCCTCTAGAAGTGATCCACACGTGCTCCTATGAACTATGAGCAACACCAATCGATCTACGAGTGCGAGCGTGAAAAGTTTAATGTCTTGCGTTGTTCATTCTTGATCACTCGTTCTTTAGTCTTGAAAAAATCTATATTTCACTAATTGTTCTTGAGAGGGAGAGAGGAGGAGGATTTGAGAGAGAATTCATTATGCATAACAATTCTATATTCTCAATTTTGGATGTGTTACACAATAAACATATCCTTCTATTTATAGAGTTAGGATTTGAGTTAAAATATTATTTAATTGTATACTAGCCATTAAATAACATTTATTACCTTTAATAAATATCATTCCACATAATAATAATTATATAATTATTATTTTGAGGCAAGCACCAACTTGCACAATAAAAAATATTATGTAACGATCTT
The DNA here is from genome assembly GCA_963277665.1 of Viscum album. Taxonomy (NCBI): domain Eukaryota; kingdom Viridiplantae; phylum Streptophyta; class Magnoliopsida; order Santalales; family Viscaceae; genus Viscum; species Viscum album. The sequence continues at coordinate 1,686,592,186 of OY728143.1, read as the reverse complement.
GTTAATTAATATTTGTCACTAGACTCGGTCTTGGTCCATTCGAACTCCTCTATCATTTATTGAATAACCAAATAAATATTTTATTCATAACTAAATATTTTATTCACAATTTAGAAAATAAAAAATTGTTAAAATATTCAATAAATAAAATAAATATTTTATTCACAAGCCAATAAATAAATATTTATTTAATTTATGCGATCAATATAACTTGAATAAAATTATTTATCAAACTTGAGAATAATATTTATTCCATTAAATAAACTTAAATAGTTTTTAATCAAGATCAACAGAAACACTTACTGTGCAGCCCTCTAGGATTCTTTCTTGTTAGTATTAAGCAAGCTTCTTTAAAGTCCAAGATTACTATCTAGAATTGGGTCAATGCACCCAAGAGAATGAACTTAATGTTGCAACATTGACAACCACATACAAATTATAAGGACCTGACCTTAAAACATTACTTAATCATGAATTTTAGACAAGACCAAACATTATTACACATTGAGGATCTTTTCGGGTTTAGAGTTTTAAAGAATTAGGATATCTTACATACATGACATACCACATGCATACAAGAGGATACTACTAAAACAGTATCCATTTTTTCAAAATGTAAAACATTTAAACTTAAAACATGATTTCTTTAACAACACTCCATATCAAACATCATGACTCCCTTCTTTCTCTTACCCGTCCTTATATCCTATGAAAAACATTTTAAAAACTTGGGATGAGTATAAAACTCAATAAGGGATATATAAAAAAGAAAACGTTAGTCAAGTGATAACATAAAAACAAATAAAACCCATAATCAAAAAAACTCATATGCATAGAAACATCATGAAGTTTCATTGGGACATATTTACCATATCACTCTTACATTCACCCTTACACATGGAATAACCTTTTGGTTAACTTCCATCTCTGTAGTACCTAATGCATTGGAGAGCTATAATGGGGCTCACCCGTCATATCTTGAGTTATAATGGGATCAACCCAATATATCTTGAGCTATAATGGGCTCAACCCAACATAAATAATGTCCATGGAACATATCATGGAAATAAAGTATCTTGAAAATCAGAAGAAACCACTCATGCCATATACATATAAAAAACAATCCTTTTGAAATTTATTAAAGATATTTTTAAAAGGATTTTAAAAAGAAAGTCCCTTAAAATATAATTGGAGTGAGAATTAATAGAATGGAATGGATATGTGTATACAATGTAAATACACATAGTGAAACATAATATAAAAAAAATCATCACACCAATAATCTTAATACCACATAATGAATAAAGAAGAAGGTTAACCCAAAGAATGGAAATTGGGTCAAGAATTCCCTTACCTCGGGTTCTTCTTACATCAAATATGTTTAAACCTCTTGTATAATGGTTAAAAGTGTGTTATTAATATCTTAATGAAACATGTTCATATTTATAACACCTTATATGATCATTTTACAACATTATTCGATACATTTATTAGTAATATTTTTTTATTTACATTGTGTCAGATGTGTTCTTTACATGGTTTCCATGATCGGTTCATGATGGATATTCTTGTCGATTGGGAGTGAAACTCCAGAATTGGAATGGAATGGTAGTTACATATTTCGAGAACCATAAATTATACCATTTATCATTTTGAATTCTGAAATGAGGATGATTCATAAGTTAAGATATTAATGATGTTTGTTTAGATCATTTTAGTAGTTCTTTGATAATAACGACCTCATTTTGTTTTATAAATTAAAACCATGTGTACAAAATAATTCAAAAACCATGGATGAGACATAATATATATATTATAACCTGGTTCAACCTTAAAAATGGTTTCATGACTAGACTTGAAAGAATTAAAGCAAATTGAAATCACATCGTCTACGATGTCGGTAATATGACACATCACAAACAATGTTTTAATTTCTTGAATAAGTGGGAGAGGAGAAGAAGTATTATGGCGAGTCTTCCATAAACATAATGAAATCCAGAATATGTAAGATACTGGATCATTCATGCCTCTGGGATAAGGGGAGGTTAGAAAAGAAGAAGAATAGAAAAGAAAATAAAAAGAAAAGAAAGAAAACAAAAGATGATGTTTACCTCTTGATCTCTTCTCCTTGAGATCCTTATTAAGGCCTTTGGTTTTGGCCTTTTGGTGATACTAGCAGCTCTAGGACATGGGGAAGAGCCTTAGGAGGAGTATTTGGTAGAACTTAGGTAAGGCTCAAGGCTTGAGAGTTGTGGGAGGAAGAGGGAAATGAGGGTTGTATTTATAGTGGAGGAGAGGAGGTATTTTACATTATTTTAATCATTATTATAATATTTGTGCTCAAGACTGTGAATAATCTCAATTCATGTGACCCCAAATAGTAATAATGGAATGTGAGTTCAAACCAAGTGGTATTACATCACTTATGATGTCGTAAATAGTGTATTTAGCTGATAATTTGAATATACGATATTTTGCCGTATTTCACTATTCATCAAAAATTCAAGAATTTTAGAAAAATCCCAAAAATTCACCCTAACCATTTTTGATGTGTAGAATTCAAAAATAAACTCCATTTTTTGAAAATAATTTTCCATATATTATTAATTTAATTTTTAAATAAAATCATACTTAATTCAAAAATTAACAATTTTAATTCTATAACTACTTTTATATCAGATTGAAAAATTAACCAAGAAGTCATTATCTTAAATCCTTAAGAAAATAAAATAATAATACAATTTACTATTCATTAGGTTCATATTACTATTCATGTTACTATTCATTTTACTATTCATGTTACTATTCATAAGGGTATGTTACTATTCACCAAAAAAACAAGTTGGTTTCATCAGACTCCAAATAACTTACCGAACACAATTGTAGATGACCATTTTTCAAAATTCAAAACATAGAAGTAACAAAATTATATTTAAAATCTAGTTATAAATATCTACTTAAAACAAAGTCTCATGCATTTCATTTATTTTTTTTAAAACCTTAGGGTGTTACACAAATGATTACTAGGTAATATAATCCCTTTGTCATAATATCTCATCAAGCAGGTTGCACATCTGTGACACCAACCTATATGCTCGATATGTCTTTCTTGGATTATCTAAAATAAACACGTCATTACACCATGACCATGGAATGTAATGCGACAATTATATTCCAATCGAAGGGATGAGATGTCAGCTTCCATAAAGATGGAAGGGAAAATCCTTCCTCAACTTATTCATTATTGACATGTTACTCATGTTGCACCCAATGTATCCAACTTCTCCATGAACTATTATCATCATTGTTTACGAAATACATCTTAAGTACGTGAGTTGTAACATTCATTAATAATAATCTTAAAGTCTAAGGACCATTACATACGCTCGTAGATATGAATATTCAATGACACTAAAACATGCAGAATTCTTAATGGTGGGTCTGTTATCATAATCTCTCATCTTGAAGATTACCAAGTGCAAAATTCATGAGAAGAAGCCTCATCTACTTACGTGTACTTTCACCTGAAAGTCTATGTACTATGTGTCTCATCATAGTATGTTATCTAACCGTAGAACATTATTTGAGAATATCTTCATAGCACATCAAGGTTATCATCATAGTAGGGAACTGTTATGACCTTATCAATGCGACGTATAATCTAGGATATTATTACATTAGAGTCATGCATAACAACAAAAAATATACAATAAGAAGCTTTATTAATATTCAATACATCGAATATTCATGTAATTAAAGTACAAACAGTTGGTCTTAGGATACCAAATCCAACACGCTTCGCATTCCATGAATCAAGATTCAACTTATCAGAATTGATATCTTCCTTCTGTCATTAGAAAATCCTTTGACGATCACAAATATTTCCATGAATCCAGTCTGCTGTGAAGCTTAGGGTCTTCCGTGATGCTTACCATCTTCGACGAACCTTATGGTCACGAAGCTTCCTGCGAAGGTTACAAGTGTTCTACAACACCCATCTTGCTAACTTGTTCACAAATCCCCATTCACATAACTCCCATCCTTGAAACTCCAAAGTGAGGTATTTTAATTAATTGAATTAATTGAATTAATGACAATGCGGTTGTGGCTAAGCGGTTCACTAATCCCCATTCACAGTACTCCCGTCCGTGAAACTACAAAGTCATGTATTTTAATTAGTTGAATTAATTGAATTAATTATAATGTATTTTTGGAATTTTATTAAATTAAAAAACAGTTCTGGTATTTTCATACAATATAATTACCTACAATATTGTCGTTGTGGTTTTTGCAGTTGTGGTACTTCAAAAATATTTGCATACAATATTTTGTGTGTGTGTGTGTGTATGAATATATTTTAATTGTATGAAATATATTACTAAATTAAGTAGTGATTTTTTAATTAATATATTTATGAAAATATATAATATAAATATATATTAATATATCAACCCCACAGTCGGTTGGCGTGTTAGAGGTGGGTGGGGGTTTGGGCTGCGGTCGCGAGGTCGAGTCCTTGGGCTGATTCAAACATCACATGATATTACACCACTACTTCCTGGGTTTGATTGGGATACATTGACACCAATAACCAAGTTCCCAGATATTTTCCAACAAAGCATTGTTGGAAGGATTGATGATGAATTTTCCATTGCAAGACAATTTGAGAGCAAAGAGGCATTACAAATAGTTATAAAGAATTACCATGTGAAGATACATTATAATTATCATGTATATGAGTCTACAAGATTGAAATTTTGTATAAAATGTTAACAGTTTGGAAACACATGAAAGATGCAATTGCAAGCTACCCTTTCCTGAAATTCTACATATTGGAAAATTACAAAATTTTCAAGACCACGCACTTGTATGAATCCAAGGCTGACACAAGAACATAGACACCACGACTCGACATTTGTATGCTCTGTTATTATTGGTATGATCATAGTTAATCAAGATATTTGTCTTGAGTTAATACAGGAATACATGAAGAGTGATTATGGATATAAATTCTCATACAAGAAGGCGTAGATTGCAAAGAAGAAATATGTTGACATGGTTTATAGTGATTGGGAAAAATCTTTTCAGGTGTTACCTTATTGGATCGAGTGATTGGTTCAAACTGGTTAGACTATTTATCAAATTTGAAATAGTGGAGCATGTGGTAAACAATTTCATCTTTGCAGACAAAGTCCAATTTCATTAGATACTCTCGGCATTCCTTCCATGCATCATAACATTCCCTCTAGAAACCCATTCATAAAGTGGATGGAACTTTTCTATATAGAATGTATAATGGATTTCTCTTGATTACTGCCATGGAAATAGATGTCATATGCCACTGGCATTTGCAATAGTAGAGAAGGAGGATCATGGAGTTGGTTTCTGTCATTTCTTCATGTTCATGTCACCAGTAGGCATGAGGTATGCTTTATTTAAGATCATCATTGTGCTATAAAAGAAGCATTGAATTTTGAGGATTCCTGTTGCCTACCCCACCATGACTACCGTCGTTATTATGTGGTACATATTTCCAGTAATGTTCCGACAAAATTTCATGACAGCAATGTGAAAAAATAAACCATCAAATTAGGTATCAAATTATATTTTCTGAACATTCAGTACATGTGCTTATTTTATATCAATTGGAACTTTTTTAAATGTTTCTTACATGCATTTACAACATATGATCCAAGACAATAGATTTTCCTTTAAATATTGGAAGAAATAAGAGGAATAAATGAGGACGTCTACAACTACATGATACACAAATGGTTATTGACATTTGATGAAGGGAAGGGATATGGGCCCATGACTACAAACTTTGTTGAATTCATAAATGAAATCTTTAATGGGGTTAAAAAATTAGCAAACATGGGTATTGTTTGTCAAACATTTTATAGATGAGCCAAATACTTTGTTGACAGATCAGAAGATGTGGAGAAAGAACTACTACAAGGTCATCGATACTCAACAATTTTAAGAAAGGAGATTCAGGTTAATTACAATTGTTCCGCATCATACCAAGTGTGATATTTTCACAGGATGAGAAGTTGGGTTGAAGTTAAAAAGGACTAGGATCCACTGAATGGTGTTTTTTGTCGGGTGATGTCTATTCTGCTTGAGAACCACAGCTATGAATTTGGTTAATTCTAATCTTGCATAACGCCTTTCTCACTTGTACCTGCATCATGTGCTCATCTCCACCTCTCAAGGGAGAGTTATATCAATCCATTGTATAGACTTGTCATGTTTCAGAATTACTGTAGTGTAGAGTGGAGCCCAATTGGAGATATATCAATATTAAATGATGTTCTGAATCCATCATTGTTGTGTAGAAAAGGTTGCCCAAAATCTACATGGATGAGAAATGAAATGGACTGACCTTGGAAGACAGACATGCATCAATGATGTGGTAGGTGTAGGGAAGTGGAATAATTGATGACAGTATTGAGGGTTTATCATCATGCCTTGATTTTTTTACTATGAGTTGATTATTGTAATTGTTTTACTTTACATGTATAAAGGTTTATCAGATGAAGAATTTTGTTATCTTAATTTTCATTCCATAAAAAATACATATTATTTAAAAGATTTATATGTTTGTTGTTGAGGTGTTGTGTTGTGCAAGGCATTCCCCATTCGACGAGTCTGGATCCATTGGGTATAAAATTGGTTCAAAAAATCAAAATTACGAAATGAAAAACTAATGTTTATTTTCCAGTCATAAAACAAATAATCCAATAAACATAAACTTGATTTGTCTAACATTATTCCATAAACCAAAATAAAAAAAAATGAATTTACAACAGCGAACAACATCACAAACTAGCGGTGGCTATTACATCAATTAGAAACATGAAATTTATTCTCATAAACAATTAATTTCAAAATCAGATTTGAATTAGAACTCATGAGGAAATGAATCTGTTCAACGATATACAAGTTGAAGAATCAAATGCAGAAAGTAAATGGATGCAGAGATTTACATGCTTCGACCAATTAGCCTACATGTGTGGGGAAAAATCAAGAGGTTTTCACTATGAAATGGGGAAGAGATACAAGATATAGGTAGACAACAACACATAACCAATGCAACTCAAAAGAAACAACATGTCTAGGAATTGGGTTTGGTATAACCTGTGTCGTAGCAAAAACCCCATGCCAGTCACTACACATCATTTTCAACAAGCTCGATTCCTCACACTGTGTTACTGCTGTCCAGGTTTGGCATCATCATCTGAATCTAGCGCTGCTTCCCGAGTCTGTCGCAATACATGTCCAAGAACAAGAACCCTAGTCGCTGCCACTGTTGTCCAGGGTGCCGTCACCACTATCTGGGATGAGCCGCTGTGGTCCAAGAGATGTAGTTTTCGTCCAGATCTAGTGTGTACCAGATTTTTGAAATTCTGGGTTCAAGAACCAGACACCCCACAGCTCGGCTCCTCCTCCGATGAACAAGGAAGTCTCTGATGTCGTGCTCCACTTCGATCTCTCAAATAATTGTCGAATGTAGGAAGCATCGCCCCAAATCATAAACCCTCCCCCCATACGGCGTCGCTGCACACCTCCGCCCTCACCCTCACCGAATGTATCCCCTGCGACATGCTCGCTTGGCCAGTATTCCCAGAACCAGGGGCCAAGGTCGTGACTAGATCCCACCACTCCGGGGAGAAATCCTCCACCTGACGCACGACAACGAGGATGAACAGAGGCACGTTGGGATTCACCACAAAACTAGTGTCATCCCCTCGACGATCTTGGATTCAGAACCCTAGATCTTTTCAAGAAGTAGGTGGAGCTTCTTCCACGGGAGAAAAAAGCTCCCCTGGACCCAAGTTCATGAGCTCCTAAAGCACCAGACCTATCAGATTGAGGAAGCCCCTACTAGAAAAAAATAGAAGAGCAATGGGGGAGCAACCAATAGGACACACGTTGGGATTCACCACAAAACTAGTGTCATCCCCTCGACGATCTTGGATTCAGAACCCTAGATCTTTTCAAGAAGTAGGTGGAGCTTCTTCCACGGGAGAAAAAAGCTCCCCTGGACCCAAGTTCATGAGCTCCTAAAGCACCAGACCTATCAGATTGAGGAAGCCCCTACTAGAAAAAAATAGAAGAGCAATGGGGGAGCAACCAATAGGACACACATACAGTGGAGACCCCCCCCCCCAGGAAAAACTGCCTAATATGTGTGAAACAAACTCAACAAAAAAAGAATATTAAATAAAATGGCATTTTAATTAACAAAAAAATGAATGTCAAAATTCAAAAATCTCCACCTTGAAAATTAAAATTTAGGAACAAATTTTAATATGAAACAACATTACACAACTCCACCTGGCAAATTAAACTCTTATCCACATGATGATTCTACACCACCTATCACCATTAATTCATGCATCACATCCTAAATAAGAAAACACCTATGAGGTACGACCTAAAAAGTCCCCCATCATGCATCAACATGACACACACTACTCAAATTAATGAAATTCTAAAGCTTCTAAACATGCACAGAATTAAAATCCAAAAATAAACAAAAAACATACCTACACTTACCTGAGTCGCCCTTTGAGATGATGTCATCGAGGAAGTCCCACACTGCTAACCGTACCTACAACATAAGCAGCGAACACAACAGTACCCATCCTCAAACCATGGAAAAAAAGGCTCAGAAAATTCATAAAGAATGTAACTCAAAAAAACTAGTTCAATAATGCAAATAGCAGTAATAAAATAAACACCGAGAACTCAAGCCTAGAAAAAGAAAAAACAGTCTCCACCTGAACCCGTCACGGACTCAGAAAACTCTCCACATAAAGGGAAGACATTGCCAAGAACCTAGCCAATATGAGAAGTTCTTTAACAATCAGATACCACTCTAAGCACTTCCCAGACCCAATCACCACTCGCAGCAGGTCAACACCTAGAGACAACAACCCTAACCAGGACACAAACCGGAGGAACATACCCGAGCTAATTAGAGGCTCACTCTCATAAGGTAAAAGGCATAATTAGGATACCAAACAAATAGACAGACCCTACCACACACCTCACCGCTAATCGATACACTCTCACCCATTCCAACCTCGCACAAATCCCTCCTACCCAAGAACTCGAGACACAAACTAGACAACACCAAGGTGCCTAAGGTCTAAACATGGGCATACAAAATAGGGATACAATAAGGGAAACAATAATCAAAAACAAATTAAAAAATTACAGCCAAAAAAGTAAATGACCAATGTTGAACAAAACATCAAAGCATGCTATATAATAAAAGACACTAACAAATCATTTAAAGTAACGAATATCCGATTCTGAATTTTGACGACACAAAATTATACTCAATTCGGCTCTGATACCACTTGTCGGGGGGTGCGCCGGAAGGCACTCCTCATTCGACTATCCATGATCCATTGGGTATAAAATTGGTTCACAAACTCAAAATTATGAAATGAAAAACTAATTTTTATTTTCCGGTCTTAAAATACATAAGCCAATAAACATAAACTTGATTCGCCTAGCATTATTCCATAAACCGAAATAAAAAATTGATTTTATAGTAGTGAACAACCTCACAAACTAGCAATGACTATTACATCAATTTGAAACTTTCAATTTATTCTCATAAACAATTAATTTCAAAATCAGATTTGAATTAAAACTCATGAAGCAATGAATCTATTCAGTGCTATACAAGTCAAAGAATCAAATGAAAAAAAGTAGTAAATGGACATAAATAATTATGTGCTTTGGCCAATTAGCCTATGTGCACAGGGAAGAATCAACAGGGGTTTTCACTATGCAATGGGGAAGAGATACACGATATAGGTAGACAACAACACACAACCAATGCAACTCCAAAGAAATAGCATGTTCAGGAATCGAACTGAAAAGAAAAAAAATGGCCGGAACCCCCTTACCAGGGGTTCGGTATATCCTATGTCATAGAAGAAACACCATGCCAGTCCCTGTACATCATTGTCAATGAGTTTGAGTCCTCATGGTGCGCTAATACTGTCTAGGATGGTCTTCTGAATCCAGCGCTGCTGCTCGGGTCTTTCATGATCCAGGTCCAAGAACAAGAACCCCTAGTCATAGCTGCTTCTATCCAGGGTGCTGTCGTCACTGTTCGAGATGAACCTCCATGGTACAAGAGGCGTAGTTTTCATCCAGATCTGGTGTGTACCAGATTTTCAGACTTCTAGGTTCAAGAACCAGAAATCCCGCAGCTCGGCTCCTCCTCCGAAGAACAAGGGCGTCCCCGATGTCACGCTCCACATAGATCTCTCAAATAATTGTTGAATGTAGGAAGTGGTGCCCAAAATCAGAAACCCTTGGCGTCACTGCACACCTCCTCCCTCACCCTCATCGAAGGTATCCCCTGTGATGTGCTCGATTAGCCAGTATTCCCGGAACCAGGCTGAGGTCGTGACCAGATCCCACCACTCCGAGGAGAAATCCTCTACCTGATGCACGACTACGAGGATGAACAGAGGCGTGTTGGGACTCAAATTTTACCTCTGAAAAACCAGTTCCATCCCCTCGACAATCTCGGATTCTTAACCCTAGATCTTGCCATGAAGCAGATGGAGCTTCTTCCACCGAAGACACAAGCTCCCCTGGACCCAATTTTTTGAGCTCTTGAAGCGCTGAGCCTGTCAGGTTGAGGAAGCCCCTGTCATAAAAGAAATAGAGAAGTGGGGAGCAACCAATGGGACACACGTACGGTGGGGAATCCAAGGCAAAAATGCCTAATAGATGTGAAACAAACTCAACAAAAAAACATATTGAATAAAATGGAATTTTAATTAACAAAAAAAAAATGGATGTTGAAATTCACATTTTCCATTTCTTTATCTATTTACGTAGATGGAGTCCACAATCTATATCCAGGTCCTGAGGATCCATCTCTTCTTACCGCACAGAGTGAGCACATATCACAATATTCATGGGATAATGGCGTAGAGCAGATACTGAAAGTCCACAGGGCCTATTGCTTCCAGCACGAGATCCCACTAGATCCTATCATCCATTATTTGCGTCAGTTCGGGTTCTATGGGTTGAGCATGTGTGGATATATACTCATTGACGATTTACTCATTTTTATTCTGGTTGGGCAATGGAGGTCAGAGACACATACATTTCATATTCCCTAAGGGGAGATGATGATTACATTATAGGATGTATTTATATTATCGGGTCTTCCTATCGATGGGGATGCTATTACAGGTCTGATGATATATAGTTGGGATTTCATTTTACACAGATATTTAGACTTACCATTACCAGATGAACTAGGGACCCTTAGAGGTGGTAGGTTATGGATTCCTTGGATGGACACAAATTTCATCCCTTTTGATCCATATACGGATGATGTGACATTGCAGAGATATGCAAGAGTGTACATTTTGTGATTGATTGGTGGCACTTTATTTCTAGATCACTATGGATCATATGTTCATCTGATGAATCTACTTCTATTTAGAGATTTTGAGTGTGTTGGGTGGTATAGTTGGGGTTCAACATGTCTTACACATCTGTATAGTGTGTTTTTCAGGGCATCACACATGGAAGCGAAATGAGATAGGTGGTTGTTGTTTGTTATTACAAGTGTGGTCATGGATATGATTTCATATAGTTTCACCTCGGGTTGCCAACAATTTACCATTTGATACATTGTGTATGGGTATTTTTCTCGTAGATACTTTAAAAGTTTAATACACACTTTTATTCCAATCTCATATGCTACTTATATAATTTCTGAAATGTTCTTACTTGCAATTCATAGGTGGAACCACTCGAAGACACATTTATATATCCCTACGCATTCCATTTCTTATTACCATTTTCTATTTGATCATATTTCCATTGAAGACGTATGCATGAATGATTGTTGATATAATTATGTGTTCTTTGTTTAATTAATGATCAATTTTATTTCTCTTTGTGTATATTTATTGGATGCCATATACAAATGAGCTTATGGGAAATATCCATATTATTGTAAGATGGGGCTGCATCATTCTACTACTGAGGTGCCACTGATCCATTTTCATATGTTGAGTGGAACCAACCTAATAGGGTCATGAGGTAGTTAAGATATTGACATCCCATTCTAAGGCCACTGAGACAGGTTTCAGAGGTGCATGATATTCAACTTACGGGAAAACAAGACCAAGATTGGCATATTATACATGTGTCGTACATATCCATGTGGGATTCATATGAGTATTATTGTGCCACTTAATATGTTGGATGATGTCTTCATCATGGCCCCCACACTGAGTACATGCTCTGGTATATGTGAGTTACGAGATGATTTATCACTCAGCTTGGAGGGTCATATTATACCTTGGTAATTTAATTTTATCACACTTATTGATTCTTTATTATTAATTTTTAAATATATTATTTAATATTTTTTAGGGTGATGGGATCAATCAGGTTCATGATATGATCACTCTCGAGACACGAGATTCATTCAGTTTTGATGAGTTGGGTTCAGTTCTTCAGTCGATGAAAGGTGCATTACACAGTACTGAGAGCATATCTTTGTAGTCAGAGCATGATCCTTTTCATCAGCCCATTCCACCTAAAACTACACTCAATCCACCAGACATAGATCAGGACTGACCTTCACACTGATATCATTCGCATCCTTACACTTCTCAGACAACTCTAGATATCACTGCACATACACTGACTGCACCTTCCTCATCATACATGGAGCCATCCGAGACATTCCCTACACATCGTTCTTCAAAGTCGAGCACCACTACACACCCACAAACTAGAACTTATTCATCATACATGGTGCTATCTAAAGAATTCCCCACACACCCTTCTTTATATTGGGGCACCAGTTACATTATCGAGTCTAATATTACGAACCCTATGCCATTTTCAACTCATGTTGTGCCACATTCCTCGGATTGGGGCACCAGTTGGGGGATTCCACTCAATGATTTTCCTTTCTCTGAACAAGCTAGTTTTCATTTGCTTATACATCACTATAGTGCATGGGATAAAAATTTTAGTTTTGCTGCTAGAACCACTATTAAGGAAATTTTACCTAGACCTGTAGCTGAGGGCATCGCACCTGGACCTATAGTTGATCGCACTCTAGAACTTACCTAATAGAATAGTCGATATGGGTGTACTATTATAGAGTCGAGGTGTGGGACTGGAGGACACTTATGTAAACATAGAAATCAATGATTTATTACTTTTAAATTTCATTGAATTCAAAATTTAAATTCTGTATAATAATATATATTATTCAATAATCATTGGTGCTATTTAAAAAAAATAAATATATTGATTGTCATTCTTTAAGAACTCTTTATTTTGTTAGTTTGAGTAAATTACATGTCAGATTGAATCTCCGTCTACTCGCACAGATAAAAAATAATTCAAATATAGTTGTCATAAGATTTCACATCAATTTGAGATCTTTTTCTATGATTTTAACTGTCAAAAGCACGATTTAGTGGTTTAAATTACTAAAAATGTGTTTTCAATCATCTCGAGAAAAAACACCTTGGCTTGATGCACCTTCAATTCCTATATTTCAAAAATTAATCTATGATTGTTGTTATATGATTTCAAAGCAATCCAAGTTCATTTGGATGGTTTTCACTCTATGGTGCATGTTTTTAAAAATTGTCATTTTATAAGAACTCCTTATTTAATTAGTTCAAGCACATCACATGTCAGATTGATGCGCCATCAACTCGAACATGTCAAAAATAATTATAAGATATATTTCATAATATTTCACATAAATTGGAGATCATTTTCTATGGTTTTAATTATCAAATGTATGTTTTACTGTTTTAAATTACTCAAAATGCATTTTCTGTTATATCGGGAAAACGACACCTCGGTTTGATGCACCGTTAGTTACTATATTTAGAAAATCAATCTATGGTTGTTTTCTGGTGATTTCATAGCAATGTGAGCTCATTTTTCCAGTTTTCACTATGTGGAGCACATTTTTAATGATCGCCATTTTCTAAGAACTCATTATTTAGTTTGTTCGAGAACATCGCATGTTAGAATGATGCACCGTCTATTCACACACATAAAAAATAATCCCAATAAAGCATCATAATATTTTACATAAAATTGAGATCTTTTTCTTTAATTTTAAACATAACATGAATGTTTTAATGTTTTAAATTACTCAAAATGCCTTTCGATCATCTAGAGAAAACGAAACCTCAGTTTCATACACTGTGAGTTCCTATATTTCAATAATCAATTTATAGTTGTTTCCCTATGACTTCAAAGCAATCTCAGCTCATTTGGATATTTTTCACTTTGTGGTGCTTGTTTTTAACAACCATTATTTTCTAGTAACTCCTTATTTAGTCCATTCAAGCACATCACAAGTTATACTGGCGTGCTGTTTGATCACACATGTCAAAAATAATGTTATGATAGTTTTCATAAGATTTCATGTTAATTGGATATTTTTTATATGGTTTTAACTGTCAAACACTTGTTTTAGTGTTTTAAATTACTCAAAATACATTTTTGGTCATCTCGGGAAAATGAAACCTCAGTTTGATGCACCATCTATTTCTATATTTTAAAAATCAATATATGATTATTTCCTTATGATTTCATAGTATTCCAAGCTCATTTGGATTACTTTAACTCTATGGTGCATGTTTTTAAAGATCATAATTTTCTAAGACTCTTTATTTTGATAGTTTAAGCACATTGCATATCGTATTAATGTGACGTGTGCTCGCACACATTAAACACATACACACACACATCTATCTCTGTGTTCAACTATGTATATATATATATTAAAATTTATTAATAATATATATATATATATAATAATATTAACAAAATATATTAAAATAATACATTAACATATTTATACTAACATATATTTACATATATTATAATGAAATAAATAATAATATATATAGTATAATGCTAATATTAACATAGTATAAAACTTTCTTAAAACATTTCATTTTTAAATAAAAAAATTCTTATTAAAAAATTTCATTTATTATTATTATTTATTAATAAAATATTAATAATTATGAATTTAATATTAATAATAAAATTAATAATTATTATAATTAATAGTATTAATAAGTAGTTTTTTTTAAAATTTTACTAATTATTTTATTATTATTAAGTCAAATATTATTATTAATACATCATATTTTCTATTTATTATTTTGATGACATTATTTTTATTTTCAGTTATTTTATATGTTTTAAGTGTATTTCAGAAATTTAATTTAAAACCTAATTATAATTTATATTTTATAAGTTTTTATAGGTAGTTAGGGGTTGGACTTGTGGTAAATCCACCTCATAAAACCACATCAATGCTAGTATCTAATCCTGGAGGAACCCAAATATTTGGGCTGTTGGAATTTCACTGAGGGAGGGGTTGGGATGACTGCCAGGCATGGCACCTGGTGTTGGCTCGATGGTGACTAGTCCAGGGTTGGATGGAACCACAGTTCCAACATTAATCAGGGTTGTAGGCGACTGGTGGCGATCGAGAGTCTTTTTCAACATGAGATTCGATCTACATGATGTCGTGGATGCAACAACATGTGGACTTGATGACAGCTCATCCATGTATGGGCGAAAATGAGGGGTCGACTTCTAGTTGCGTTGGTTGAGAGACGACGACGAATCGGTAGGGTTATAAGTGACTGGCGCCTGACGATGATGCGAAAGGGGTCTCTGTCAGAAAATAGGGCGACGAAAGTGATGAGTTACGGTGGCAACAAAATTTCTGTAATGAATCGACAGAGGAAGAAAAAAGGTCCTTTGGGACGGTTAGTTGGACTTTGGGTCATATGGGCTTAATCCCTACTGGGCCTTCGGGCGATGTACTAAATAAATAAGGCTTGATGAGTGGGATATCCCTTGGGGGGGGGGGCTATGGACTACCTTTCCAGCTTTTGTGTGTGGTGTGTGTGTGTTTAATATAATTGTACCTCTAAACACCTAATATATATAAGCTTTTAGAGTTACCTACTTCTTTTAAAGTTCAAATTTTATATTTTGAAACAAAATTATTTTATATCATCTATGTTATTGTCTTTTTTATTATTTTGATGAAAACCCTAAATTTTTTAATTTTTTTTATGTTTTTAGTCTCTGATTTAAATTTCATTTTAACTATACTTACAGTTTATTCTTTATAAGCTTTCAAAGTTACTCACTTCAAACAGAACAAACAGATTATGTTTTAAGTATGTAACTTTGGAAGCCTATAAAATATAAACTATAATTATAATCTAAATGAAACATAAACCATAGATTAAATATATAAAAAATAGATGAAAATAAAAATAATTTGATAAATATAATAAACCAAAATAATTTACATGACACAAACTTTATTGATTTAAAACATAGAATTTACACAACAAAAAATTTATGCGCATAAATTATCGAATAAATAATATCTAAATGAAATTTAAAACATTGATTATATAAATTAAAATTAATTTAAAATAAATGGAATTTCAAAAAAATAATAAAAAAAATTAATTTAAACAAAAAATGTTATCTGTAAAAAAAATTATTTGTACAAATGTTATGTTTTGAAACAATAATATTTTGTTCCATTGAAATTATATTTCATTAATTATTTTTATGAAATTATTTTTATTTTTAGTTATTTTTAATATGTCTAGCCACGTTTTCAAATTTCATTTATATTTTATTTATACATTTTAATTTATAGGCTTTCAAAGTCACCTACTTGAAACATTATTATATTTCTAATAGGTGAATTTTAAAGTGTATAAATTATAAAATATAAATACAATCTAAATGAAATTTGTCACACTGACTAAAAATATAATACATAATTTAAAATAAAAATAATTTCATAAATATAATAAATAGAAACAAATTTAAATGACAAAAACATTATTGTCTAAAAAAATAACATTTACACTTTAAAAAATTTATGAGCATAATTCTTATTAAGTGTTATATTATTAATTATATCCTTATAAAGTATTATTAATTATGTTATTATTATTATTAAATTTTATGAAATACATTATTTATAAATATTACTATATTATTAAATATTAAAAATAATAATAATAATAATTATTAACAATGATGTAAATAATATAATTATTAATGTAACTAATAAAGTAGTTAATAATATCCTTGGGCCCAATGCTACCTTTTAAAAAATAAAGTATTTAATTATATAATTAAAAATAAATATTAATTAAATTTGTGATATAGAAAATATAATTATTGATAATAATGCTATTATTATCAATTTATTATAAAATCAATAATTAGTATGTATATATATATATATATAAACAAAAATAATTTTTCATTAAATGTGATTTATATAATAAAAAATATTTATATTTACATTAAATAAGTCATATATTTAGTGAAAATGGTTTCTAATAAAAATTAATATTAATTTTAAATATAGACTTATTGTATTGAGCAATTGATGTTTAATTAAATATCATTTGTTTTTTCAATTTAACTTATATCAAATGCGTGTTCTATTAATTTCACACATATAAAAAAGTAATTAATGCATTTTTATATAGAATAAGCACACATAATATTTCTATAATTTATTCAATTTTTAATATTTATTTTTGAATTATATTTATTAACGTATTATATTTAATATATATTATGTTTCTAATTAGTAAATTTAATTTAATTTTTATTTTTTTATTCAATATATATTATTTATTACTTTTTAATATTTTTTCAAATTTATTCATTTTTAATATTATTTATTTATTAATAATATTATTTGTTTTTTAGTATCTTTGTAATTTATTAATTTTCATTTTTTCATTGTTTAATATTTTTTGTAATTTTATCCATTTTTAATATTTATTTATACATGTTTATTTATTAACATTTAATTTTTTTAATATGGTTGTAATTTATATAATTAATATGTATTCATTATCATTTTAACATAGATTCATTTTTACTTTTTTTTTAACAATCTAGATAATTAATAACACTTGTTTATTTTTATAATTTTTTTGCAATTTGCTAAATTTTAAATTATTAATTTTCACTATTTTCTAACATTAATTCATTTAATATTATTTAGTAATATTTATTCACAAATAATGTTACCTATTTTTTACCTTTCTTTATAATATATTCAATTTTAATATTTTTTCTTTTAATATTTTTGAAATTCTGTTCATTTTTAATATTTACTTATACATATTTATCCGTTAGCATTTAATGTTTTTAATATGGTTGTATTGTACATATTTAATATTTATTCATTTTATTTTAATATATATTCATTTTAATTTATTTAATAATTTTTATAATTAATAAAACTTAGTCATTTTTTTAATATTTTTAAAGTTTATTCATATTTAGTTTTTAAATTTTACTCATTTATAACATTCATGCATTTAAGATTATCTATTCATTAATAATGTTAATTAATTCCCCTTTTTTATTATTTATTCATTCTTAATATATATTTATTTCATATTTTTTAATTTATTTTATATAGTTTTTTATTAATGCTTTCCAAAGAGCACTGATAAATATATGTTTTGTTAGTGTTAAAATTAAAGTGGTAACAAAACCTATCTTTATTAGTGTTTTTTTGGAAAGCGCTGATAATGATGAGTTTTTTAGCACTAAAAAGCGGTGATAAAGACTCATCTTTATCAATGCTAAGCGGTAGTGCTCATAAAGAGTGGCCTTCATCAAACTTTTTTATTTTCACACTGATAAAAATGGATCTTTATCAACACTTTCTAAAAAGAACTGATAAAACCTTTACGATATTTTAAATAGAACCCTAACAGATTACCCGATCGCTCATGCCGTTCAAGTTCTCGTGGAACTAAAACTTCACTACCACTCTCCCTTGAACTCCCCAAATGACCGACACTTTCAAAACCCATGTTATGTGACTTTTGATCCACCATTCAAGCTCTTTCATTGTTTCAACATTTTTAGTTCTTGTTTGGGTGTTTTTAATTTTCCCAAAGGATTTGAATGGTGCACGTGAGCGATTTTACATCGATCTACCTCCTTGATTCTCCACTTAATCTCCCTCACCCTAAGCCATTGTTGCTTCACCCTCTCCCCCACCCTCACATTTATTAACTATTATTTTTAAATGAGGCTAAGTTGTGTTCAAATCCATTATTGTGCATGTTGTTGATATATCTAATTGGGTTGTACATAAACCTTTAATTATTTTATGTTTTTAGAAAATTTTATAAAAGTGTAAATACATTCTAGATTTATAAATGGTTGTAATATTATCTGTTAATTTTTTTTAGTTCAAAATTTTCAATTGATCTATTGAAGTTTCATGAGGGGTAGTTGTGCATTTTTTGAAATATGGTTATACTGAATTTAAAATGAAAACCGATAATCAATCATTTTATTTAAGAATTTAATTTTCCAAAATTTTCACTAAATGTATCCTTTGAATTTAAATTGAAATGTGTTTCATATTAACTAGTTTTTTTTTGTTTTGTTTTCTATAAAAATTGAGTGGGTTTCTTAAATCACTCTTATAAAAAATTATTTTAAATTAGAAATTTTCCAATTTATATAGAGCACACCTTTAAATAGGATGGATATTATTTTTTAAAATCTTGTTTATTAATTTCATAATAAGTGTATATGGTATTATTTTCTAATCTAAATCCTTTTTTAAAAATACATCATGCCTAAAAAATATTTGGAAATCTTATTTTTTACTAATTTATGAGAATTCAATTTGTGAATATTTTATTATTAGTTTTTTTATAACTTCATGTAAATTGATTTATATTGATGTATATACTTTATTTAAAAATGTATATCTTTAGTTGACATCAGTTGTTTTCTTTTATCAGTATCTTTATCCTTATGATATTATCCTTGATGTGCATCACCTCCCTCACACATACCCGATATAGTCCCACCATCACACACTAATTCCTATAGCCTTGAAAATATCCCCATCAAGTGGGGATATCACTTGGTTCACCACCAAACTCACGCTTCTGCCAGTCTGCTCAATTCTTCTCAGCCTCACCATTTTCTTTTGATTTCAAGTTTGAGTAACTCATAATTTTTAGTGGCCTAATGTCGCATATGATTTAAATTTCTCATTTATTTTTATAGATCTAATATGTTTAATTATATGATATATCCTTGAATTAATTATATGTGGCATTTAGCCATTGAAAAATGTCAGTTACCCGAACTTTCACACTCCTTCCACACCTTAAGGTAATTTTGGAGTGAGGGGTTAGATCGAACTTCAAACAAAAGGGATAAGAAGCTAAGTTCCATATATAAATTCTAATCTCACGGATTAAAATAAAAAAATTCTTCCCATTTTATTCCATTAATAGGAAAAAGAACCCCAATCTTATAATATTTGAATTATCATGAACATCCACGATAGGCATTTTGAAACACAAACTACTAACCTTAGTTAAAAATGCCTTCTTATAAGAAGGATACCAAAAGTGAGAATACATAATAGAAAGTTTTATATCATTATTAAGTAGTTAAATTCACTTGAATTTTCATTCTTAATCCCCCAGTTCTGTAAATTTTCACTTGTAGTAGTTTCTTCCCCTTACTGACCCTATTCAAAACATCCATTTATGCTTCTGTCTTGTTTAAACCTCACTCCCAGTTTCTACTCTAACATTTTTCTAGATTTGATTCTCTCTGTTGGTTCCACTTAGGTTGAGTTTTTTTAGGTGATACTAGGTAGTTGGGTTTATACTCCAATCATTAGTTTGAGATGAGGATTTTTGTTGATCCCTCTATGAAACATTTTCCACTTTTGTTGAAGTTGATTGTTTTATACTCCAATAAAAGACGATCAACTTTGATTTCTAATCACCCTAACACTAAAAAACAACCTGACTGACCACATACCAAGTGAAGAAATAAATAAACATCAACTCCTCCATCTTGTTGTATTCCCACTAATAAAATTTACAAAAATCATCCTAGAATTAGTAATCCCCCCCATAAAACATCAAATCAAGAAATTGGATAAAAAAACACATGTTAACCCCAGGTTGTTTATTTTCATGTCACCCTTGTGTAAAATGATAACTTGTTAGAAATCATCACTAGTAACATTAAAATATTGGGTTCTCATTATTATAAGTATATATATATTTATCCTTTGATTATGAATACCTTATGTGTTTTTTTTACCAAATGAATATTTTATAAACCTAATAGGATAGATATGAATTGAAAATTGATGGGTGATAATCATATTACAAAAGAGTATGTGTATGGAGTTAAATATTTCATCATGTTTTAAATGGAGCATGCATACAACCCTTCTCAAATCCTTTGTCCCTATTTATGATGTTGTCACCGAATAAAAATTAGTCCATAAGATATAGAAGAAAATTATATTTGTTATGGAATAGATCAACGTAATAAATGATGGAATAAACAAAGGGAGAAACTGAATGTACACACTGATTGGGATGATACTATGATTTATGGGTCATTTCATATGAATATTGGTGTAAATGATAATAGAAATCGTATGAAATAAATGACAATGAAAATTGAAGGAGACCTTTTTGACTGTCCAAAGTTGTGTGAGAAGTTAAATAGATGTGATAAGAGACCATTTTATACTGTATATACTAAATATAAAACATTTTTAGCTATATTGAATTTATATAATTTGAAAGTTGGTAGCGGATGGAGTGACACTAGCTTTACATAACTAATGTTTATCTTGAATGACATGATACTAAAATAAATTGAGCTTACTTGTCAAAAATATGACACTAAATAAATTCTATGTTCAATGAGAATGATCTTTGAAAAAATACATTCATGTAAAGATGATTTCATATTTTTTCACAAGGACCATAAATCACTTAGAAAATTACCTAAGTGTGGAACGCTTTGATACAAGAAAGATGAATCAAGTCCTTAGAAAGTTGTATGGTAATTTACTACTATTTTATGGTTTAGAAGACTAAATGGATGTTAAGAAACCGCTAGAAAATTAACATGGCATGCCGATACAATAATTGAATATGGGAAACTACATTACCCAACAGACTCTCCTCAGTGAAAGAAAATTGATTATGAGTATCCTAAATTTAGAAATGATCCGAGAAACCTCAGTCTTGCATTATATAGAGATAGAATAAATACTTTTTGTGTATAGATTAGTACTAAAAATACATGGCTAGTTATGTTAGTAAATTATAACTTGCCACCATGGTTATGCATGAAGAATAAATACATTATGTTGTCTCTAATTATATTTAGACCAAAACAACCTGATAATGATATTGATGTATATTTGGATCCATTGATCGATGTTCTGAAATTGATGTGGGATATAGGTGTTACATTGTATAATTATCATATAAGTGAATAATTTACATTGAGATCCATTTTTACAGGATGATAAATGACTTTCCTTCTTAGGCAAATTAGTCAAGAGATATCATTAAAGGAATGTTGGGGTGTCCAATTTTTGAAGAATATACACACTCAGTTTGGTTGAAGCATTCCTTGAATATTATGTTTTTTTGAAATCATAAATTTTTACCTCGATGACATAAATACTGATCTTGGACAACGTCATTAAATATAAATATAGAACAAGGTACAACACCATCTCTATTAATTGGAGATCAAATATTCAAGAAATTAAAAGATATTTAAACTATTTTTGATAAATATTTTTTGAAAATCCTTACGAAATCAGGTTAGAAAACATGATCAATTTTCTTTGAATTAATGTAATATAATTTTTGTATGTTAGGAATTTTCTTGATTTCATGCATGTAGGAAAAAATGTATTTGATATTGTTATTTTCATATTACTAAATGTTAATGAAAAAAAAATGACATCAAGTCTTGGTTAGACATTATTGACATGGGGATAAGGTAAGAGTTAACAAAAATTAAGGGTGAATGGAAGAATTTTCTTCCTCCAATAGCTTACACTATATCCTAATAAGAAAAATTACAATTTTGTAATTTCCTTAATGGTATAAAAGTTCTAGAGGGGTATTAATCAAATATCAAGAATGTCGTGTTAATGAATAATTTGAAGTTACAAATTCTAAAATCACAAAACTGTCATGTTTTGATGTAGGATTTAATGCCCATTATTTTACATCGCATTATTTTTAAAAATGTACAACATAAATTAACTAAACTCTGCTTCTTCTTCAAATCCATATATAGTAAATTTATAGACCCAATGAAGTTTCCAATCATAAATAAGGAGATTGAATTCATTTTATGTGAATTAGATATTTTCTTCTCACCATCATTATTTGATATAATGATCCACTTAATTTTTCACTTGGTTAGATAGGTTCAAATATGTGGCCCTGTCCATTATAGATGGATATACCCATTGAATTATATAAGGATGTTTTGAAAGGGTGCATCAATACTTGAAGTTGGCTAGAAGGTTCTATTGTAGAATGATATATTGTTGAAGAAGCTATAAAATTATATACCAATTACATATCATATGTTGATATCATCGTTCTTCTAAAGTCTCATCACAAGGGTCAACTTATGGTCGAAGGTATTTCCAGAAAATATGTTGTTACAATTACCATCATAGAGAGGGGGAAATGTCACCTTTACACATAATAGTGTAGAGGTTGTTCTATATGTTGAATCCCACAAAATAATCCTTGGGCGTTTAAATCCATCAAGGGATGAAGAATGGATATCAAATAAACATAATAAATAGTTTATAAGATGGTTCCAAGATCCTATTTATAAGGAGTTATATTAAAATCCTAATTCAATTTTTGAACAACTTCGATGGCTATCCAGGGGACTAAATGTAAATGTTATATCTTAAACTAGTTTTGTAATTAATGGTTATATATTCAATATAAAGGAATAAGATGACTACATTACGATTCAAAATAGTGGAGTTACACGTGTAGTGGAAGTGATGAATATATTCAGTTCTAAGGATAGAAATCCAATTTATGTGAATATGTCATATTTCAGCATCATTGAATAGATATATGAGTTGGATTATACAATATTTAAAGTGCCAATTTTCTATTTCAAATGGGTTAACAATGGGAGTACTATGAAAGTCAATGAATTTGGATTCATAAAGATAAATTTTAGTGTGGGTGGTTATAAGGATGATCCATTCATAATGAAATCACTAGTAGTGTAGGTATTTTATGCCTTAGATTCAACAAATAAGAATTAGTCAATTTGTTTTGTTGGTGACTAAAACAACTGTAGGGTCAAATGAAAATTAAATTGAGGATAACCCTTTAATTGGGTGATCACAATCATTTCATGGTGGTCCCAATGTAGAAAATTACTTTTACATTAGAAGAGACTACAAAGAGGGGATTTGGATACTCGATATAGGAGCCAAATACCTTCAAAATTTAAATAAAAAAAGAGAGTTCAATGAGAAGGTTAAAGTGTGTTTTAATATACTATACTTTTCCTCATAATATTATATATTCACTACTATATTTATGTAATATATGTTTGACTACTCATGAAGATCATGAATTCTACACATGATGATGTCACCAATCTTGAGGAAAAACAAATGATTGATACTGAAACTATAGAATTATTAGGATATCAACAACATGTTGATGAAAACAGAACAATAATTATGTAACATCACTATGCTAAATAAAATTATCAATTCAAGAAGTAAGGGTATAAAATTTTAGGTTGGATGGAATCAACATGACCAACCTATTGACCCCAACAAGTCAATGTTAATTAGTTATATTAGGACCACAATAAGAATTCCTATGACAATTAATATAGATATGTAACACCATGTATTTCCTGTATTGAATGAAATCCATTGGGAAGATATTAAGTTAATGTTATGATATACTTTATCCATTTTAACAAAAAATTATACAATGAAACTTTGATTTAATTTTAATTATCCCTTGTTGAGTTCATTTATTTTAGATTATTTATTTAAAAAATATGTCTTAATGTTCACTGGAAAAGAGTGTTGGCACTGAATTTTGTGTGAGGCCATAAATGGGAATACTTGAGCAAACCGAAGGTACATTTAGAATCCGTGGATGAACCCGAGAATCATAAGAGAGCCACGTGAAAGATTCAATGGCTGTGTGTAAGAAAAAATTCTACATGCAAGATTCCTTCATGCCCAATGCGACTTCAAATGGGTTCTTCTGCACCATGATCCCAACAAATGGAAAAGTCAGGTGCGCTAAATAAATCAGGTCGGCATGTAAGAAAATAGACCCACACAAGATTCTTGTACGTCCAATGCAATGTCAAATCACATCTTCTGTGCAGACCCCCTTGCACATCCACTACAAGAAAATCACCTCATAGCAGTGGTTTTTTTTCTATAGTGGTGGTTTAAAATTCCTCTTTATGCTTTTGCAGAGGTTTTATAAAACCACCGCTAAATTGGGTGTCAATGTATAATACGCGGCAGTTTCTTCAATTTAGCAGTGGTTTTTGGTAACCGTCATAGTAAAAACATTTTGCAGTGGTTATTGTGGTTTTCCCAGCAGTTTTCCAGGAAAATATGAAATGTTTTTTGGTGACAGTTTAAACCACCGCTAAAAACCATTTCTTTTTTTCTAGGCAAAATTCCGCGAAATCCACTCAAACTGCCACAAAATGGTAATGAAAAATGAGAAATGTTTATCGGTGGTTCAAACCTCCACTTCAAAAAAAATCACAATAACTGTCGTGAAATCAAAATAACTGCTTTTAAAATTATATCATTCATGTATGTAGCGGCGGTTTGAACCACCGTGAAATTAGTTCCATTTATATAGCAATGATTTAAACCGTAGCTAAAGGTAGATTTAAAATAAAAAATTGTTGCAGATTCTGCAGCCCTAGTACCAGTACCCTGAAAACATGTAAACATGTAATCCAAAAAAATTTAAACTTCCAAACATGCATTCCTTCAAACTGGAAATCATTCAACCAATAAACATTAAAACTAATGATTTCTTAAAAAACAAAAATAAAACCTACAAGACTGAAAACATGGAATCCTCATACCTATATACAAGAATCATAAAACTTTAGAGATCATTAAACATGATATATCCATTCTTAAATTCCTACAATATTACAAACTTCCTTATTGAAAACAAAAAATGTGAAAACATCCAACCATTAGCCTAAAAATAAAAACATATGAAATCATCAAATTTCAAAGCCTACAACCTAAAAACATGAAACATAATAAATATGAAATCTATAAATTTTAAAATATGAAAACTGGATAAGCTATTTCTATAAATTTCATAAACTATAATTCATGTGAACATATGACTTTAAAATATGTAAAAAACATCTTATAAACATGAAAACATGAAAATTGAAAAATTGAACACTTGAAATGCAAAAAAACTGAAACATATAACATGAAATCCAATAAAACATTAACTTAAAAAATATAAAATGTATAAACTATTAAATAAAAACAAAAAAGACAAAAAAATATGTAACTAGAAACCTACAAACCTACAAACCTGAAAAACATTAAACCTAATACTTACAAAATTGTAAACCTAGAAACTAAAAACTTTCTAATAAGAAACATTGAAGTCATTAAACCCATAGCTTTCAAACCTCTATACTATCAATATATATGCATACGAAACTAAAAAACTCTAAACATACAAATTTTCAACTAAACCCCCACCTAAAATACATAAGTATAAACATAAATTGTCATATATTATTAAGAAGAGTCTAGGACACATCCCCGATCCATGGTAAAACTATTCCTAAAAAGGTATAACCACTAAAAACTCCACCATTATACACTATGTTGAAGACATTATCTCTATGATAAACCTTTGATGATTTTACACATATTATTATATGATTAATAAATATAAATATCCATCAATACAATATAAGGATTTTAAATTCCTAGTGTCTTTGGAAGAGTGAGTTAATAATACATAAAAGGAAACCTGAGAAATCAAGAAAATTTCAGGTCATGAAAATGTTTGGTGACTACTCTATGCCACACAAGATACATATAAAAATAATATTACCGATACCCTCTCCGCTAATCACTGTCTAATGATGAACACAGCTCATCACCATCTCCACCTCCACCTCTACTTCCTGCTACCAGCACCTATAAGAACTTTATATTGAAAATAAAATATTGTTGTATGTTTATATTTAAACTTAAAACCAAAAAATGTTTTCAAACTAAATGATTTTGAAATTTTGTGATTTACCTACTCACCAATAGTTGATGCAATACCAACAGGGACAGATCTAGTCATCTTCTGATATAAATCAATCAATGTTTTTTGCAAAGTGGATATTTGAGTCCCCTATTCCTGAACTGTGTTTTTTAGAGAAACAATCTCTCTCTGAGCATATTGGGGTATGAACTGACTAAAACTAAGAGTATATGAAGATTCAATACCCAGTGACCTGTTAAAAACCTCAGATGGTATGGGTCCCAAACCCATCCCAGACATTCGACTAGGATGCTCCTTCCCAAGGACTTTACCAATTGTGTCATCCTGGGAGACTGAGAAGGACTGCATGATATTGACATCCCATATTTCTTTAATTTTTACCTATAAATCATATATCAATCATATTAGAAAAATTATATATTAACATAGTGAAAATAGATAATAAGTTATTATAATGAAAAATGTGTTCATACCCCAACATCTTTGCCAAACTCGTTAACAAAACTTCCATCAGATTTTTTGTGAACATTTAACCACACTTTTATTTGGGATGGATAGTGAACTAAATTCTGTGACTGCATTAAACAAAGATAAATAAAAATTTTAATATATTAAATAGATAATATTTTCTTATAAATATTTAAACTAACGAAAAGATTACCAGAGTTGATCGGCTTCTAGAAAAACTCTTTGACCTCGCAGTGTGAGGGATGACTTGCTTAGCCTGGATTGATGCATTCTTCCTTGAAAGATCATGAAATAAATAAAACTCAACTTAATAGTAATGTATTCAATGTCATATCCTTTTCATATACATGTATAAATGTAAAACGAGATTAATATAATAATATCTATTTAAATACAATTTGCTTCTCATCAAGATGTCTGTCAACAAAAACTTTCCATTGCTCTTTGGGTATCCCATCAGGTAGCTTGTCATACATCTTTTGGGTGGTCAATGAAGTATCATTGACATCACTCCACAATATTCATTTAAATTCTTTCCATTTCTTGCCCAGATTTTTCAAAACCCACTTTCGTGCTAGCACATCAACAACCGTAAAGTGGAATAACATCTATACATAGAAATTAATTTTGAAAATATTATAATTTAATAACATAATGACATTAAATTACACCATAATGTATTAAAATTACCATTATTTGAGAATCAAAAACTTCATTTTTCCAATTTGAAGGCATATTCCTCCAATCATCATAGATAATAGGAAGAGAAATCAGCTCTGTGTCCAGCTAACCTAGAATATGGATAAGTAATCCTGCGGCGTCATCCATAGGGACCCCATAGGAATCAAATGGGACAACTATCTTCTCTCCGGTCAGATTCTATACATCTGAACTTTTTATATTTTTCTCTATACTTTCATTTTTTTCATCTTTTATAAACAAACAGTTAGTATAAAAAAAGTGCAACAAATTTATTCATATTAAAATTTGTACCTATAGTAGTCACCATCCAATATCCTTAAGAAGAACTAGAAGTGGTGACCCGCTCCCTCACTCCTAAGGCTCCTGAAAGGGAAGGTGGTGACTGAGCAGCTGAAGGGATGCTCACGAAGGGTGTGAGAGATGGTGCAGGGGGGAATGTGGATGGTGTCTCAGATGTCGTAGAGAGGGAGACAGATAGATCATCATCTGTTTGTGTAGTCGATGAAACAGTGTAATGATTCCTCCTTGGAATTCCTGTCATTTAATCAAATAAAATTAAGTTCAGAACATATATTTCAAAAAAATTATGTAAAAATAAAATAAAAAATTATTACAGATGAACAGTACTAACAAACAAAATATATATAATAGTTGAAATAAAATTTTAAATTTTAATGATTTCCACAATGTTTTAGTTAATAATTTTTTTTATATTCCATGCATGGAACACATAGACATTGATTTAGCCAATTCATGTCCTAATAATTTAATAAATTCAATGTCATCCTCCTCTAAATAAATTCAAGTCTTAAATTAAATTTAGTTGAAGAAAATTAGAGAAGGATAAAATGGTTTTTTGTTTGAGTAAGAGGTAAATGTGTTCATGAGGAATGTTGATTTTCAGTCCTATGGAACAGAGGATACTGTGTCCTCAAATATAAATGGGAAATATGTGATGGATTCATTAGTGGATTTTGTTTAGATTCTTCATTTTATCTATGAAGGGAAGTAAAATTTTAGTTATACATTGGTTTCTTCATATACAGTAGGAACAAAATAGGTTTTTAAATTCATGTTTAGAACCTCTTCCTTTGAGAAGAAGCTAGTGAAGGATTTAGAGCCTGAGTGGAAGGTTCTGTGTAAGTTTATTCAAACTATGATTTCCCAGAGATATTGATAAATAAATAAAGTATTGTTTTAGGATATTTATGTCTTATATATATTGATCAATAATATAAAGCTTAACTTCAAAGATACATGATGTGGTTTATGCAACATCATTGCAAAGGAAAATAAAAAATGAATGATTACACCTATTGTATATTGATTGACCTAGTTTTAAAGATAAAATAAGTGGATATAAATTAGAGAGATGTAGTAAAATTCCATAAGACTAATACAATATTTTTCATGATATTGAAGACTATTAGATAATACTGGGACACTAATTCAAACTCTTTGAATCATGTAGGTCAAGAAGGTGTGGCTCAGGGGGGTATCCATCTCAAACCTCACCACCTAGGGATGTAGCACCTCCTGAGATGGTGACTACTAGGGAGGTGAATGAATCAAAAGTGTCTAGAGAAAAGAATTAGTTGCCATAGGTCAATCCTACAGTGTAAGAGGTTGGTCAGAGTCAAGGATATGAAGTAATTGAATCCACTAAAGGAGTTTATTATATTGATCTAGTTGTTGAGACAACTATTTTAGTTCCTAAATAAAGGCCAATTGAGATCGTTCTTAGTGTTTTAGTTATTAAAGGAATACCTAGAGATACATTTGATCATCATTTAGAGTATCTAATTCTTCTTTAACCACCTTTTGTTGGAGATAGAGTTGTTGATGTGTTTATGGAGACTATTGACCATTCTCTTACACCCCATATGTCATCACCACCTATAGTGTATAAGTATTCACCATTAGTGAGTAAAATATTAGATAGTTTTGAAATACAATAATTTTTGTCTACCTTGTTAACTAAATTTGATAATATCATAAGAGATTATAATAAATTGAAATAGGAGATGAGATCCTCAAAGAATGAGATCATGGAACTCAAGGTGAGTTCTTTTTATATCCTTTTTAAAATATTCAAAAACAACATTTGTATTTATAAGTAATCAGTCATTGAAAGTAATGTCAATTTATTCAAGATACATTAAGGGATATATTTCATAACACTATATATGGGAATGTTATTCATGAAATCTAGTTTTTAGAATTGAAATTTGAGAATTCTATTTTATTACAAATGAAAATAAATAGGGAAAATAAATTAGTTTGATGAAAAATCAATAACCATAAATTATATAATAATTAAACCATTTTGAATCATTTCTTTCATATAATAAATTAATAGTGTAGTTATTTTATAATGAATCATGTGGAGAATCCTACCTAAAATCATTAAACATGAAGACAATGGTTTTTATTCTAGTCATGATGGAAATATAAACCATTAAACCACCATAATGATACCTAAAATAATGAAACCTATAAATAAATTAGATTAGTGGAAAATACCTAGAAACTACATCCATATTAGAGGAATAAAATATTGAAATTTTGATGATGAATCAGCTTTATGAAGGGAGGAAGATGTGTTTTTCAAATTTACTTAAGTGTTATCACCAAGGGTAAAAATAATCCATTAATGAAACCAAAAGAAAATGGTTGAAATGAATGGGATATTCCCAAGTGTCCTAGAATTGTTCAATAGGAATGAAGATACCCTGATTGTTTTTTAAATTGATCAAGGTAAAAGAGAAAAAATAAATAGTTTTAAATTTGAATCATGCACACTATTTAGTCATATGGTTTTGGGAAATTGTAACCCACCATGGAATGTTATTAGTTAGAAGTTTTCACTAACATGGTTATGAGACAAAATTACTCCTAACAATGGAAAACCCATATTTATCCAATACAATAATATTTCACCCAACTTAGGATTATTCCACATTTTAACTCCTCAATAAGTTTTAACCTAATACTAATAATGAACATTAAATCATTCTATATAAGAATAGTCAATAAAATTTCTGATAACCACATGCACGCCATGTGACATAATATTTTCCCAATATTTTTAATATTCCAAACTCAAAATTATCTAATTTAATAAAAATAAATAATTAAATAAAATAATATGAATATGTTACATTGGGGAATCATATTAAAGAACATGAATGCTTTAACATAATGTATCATGAGCTATAGATCATGTGTGGAGAATATGGGTGGGTTATAAGATGAATTCCTTATGTTATTAAAATCTTGGATCAATTGAACTACATCAGGACTATATGCATGAATATGGTAATGTTATAAATCAGTTATCTTCCAACAATTATGTTACTGAAGAGAATACGAACTCCAGTGGAGGATTCGAGGGGCAGTGAAGCGGTGGCGAGGTGTGGTGAGGGGCGGCAAGGCACGACGAGGTGCGATGAGGGTGGAGAGGCATGATGAGGGCGGAGAGGGTGGTGACAGGTGATGATGGGGATGGTAGGGCTTTTGGGATTTGGGGGGATCGGGGGTGTTTGGGGAGGGGGAGAGTGTTGTGGGTATTAAGATATTTAATGGGTTACCAGCGGTTTCTTAGAAACCGCTGCTAAATAATTTTTAAAAAAAAAATTAGCAGCGGTTTAATAAACCACTGGTAAAGAACCACCGCTAAACTATCAGTTTGGTGTAGTGGTCACCACCGAGGTTTTTGCCTATAAATAGAAGTGTACACCCCCTCACTTTTGGGTACTAATCCAAAAGTTGAACCATCACTCTCATGAACATAAGATGACCCCTTCCGCAACCGAATGAAAGACATGTATTCAAGGTACTAGATCTTGCACAATAGGCCCCATATGGGTAACCCTTCAGGTTGGCCCACCAGGGCTTGACCCACAACCATTTTTTTTACTGTAAGGTTGTTTCATGCAAAATATCCCTATTGTGCACAAGATTTACCTTGTGTCATCCCTATTTTGCTTACAGACTTCTATCTTGCGTGTAGACCATCATCTTGCATGCAATCCTTAGATCTTGCGCACACCCCTACCTATGGTCTCCATATGTTTTCCTTACCCTAAGGAACCATTTCCAACCTTCTATTGCATAAAATACCCTTATCTTGTGTGTACCTCCTTCGTATGGCCCTATAGGCTTGCACACATTGATTTTCTAGTCCCTCAACCGGTGCTTCATGTTGTATTTTCTTACCTAATGATTCTTTTCATATGCATGCTAACATATATTTCTTCTTCACATAGCTACGCTAACATGAACCCCTCTATCGACTAATCCTACACCCCGTTACCATATGAAATTTCTTGTGCCTTCCCTTACCCAAGTGCGGGTTGGTACAAGTTATATAAGTCCTAGGGGTGATGAGTGATTCCTCATTGTTCGATCTATAGGATATTAAACTTCCAGGCACCCACGTCCTTGACACATGATGCTAAACTGTGACCACTGCATGAGTTTTTTTTCAAAAGGTGGGTTCTGGTCAAAATACCAGAACAAAGGGCTTTATTCAAAGAGAAAAAGTCAAAAACAAGTTACAACAAACGGAAATAGGGCAATCATGTGTAAGTTCCTGTTTCCCCTTTGGGATGATAACCATGTGTAAGCCTCACTCCACTCCTCATTGATTCACCTTTCATGTCATAATTTTCAGGTCTATGCCTCTTGTTTCTCACACCAAATATGAATCACGTGGGATTAGAGTAAACATCGACCATGAAATCCTCTATGGGATGCCAACCTCACATAATCCCCACACCCCTCTTCATAGAACTATGTGGACTTTGATTCCCTGCCATAGGGATATATAGGAAGCCTCTCTGAGGTTCAAGACCACCACCCATCTATCCCATCCATTTCATGTCAGTTCACTTTTTGTCCCACATGACATTAAACTGCATCTCTCAAACTACGTGGGTTTTGATCTTTGTCTTCTATATAGGGTACGTAGGACACATCCATGAGGTTAAATACCAACCAATGGTAAAATATGGTTTCCCTCCTAGGAATGCACCCTCCTGATGTGAAATCATCCCTCTTTGGGTCACATTTCCTGGGTCCACCTCCATGAGGTGTTCTAATCCCCCTGGGAAGCTAGTCATGCATAAGCCCTACACTCAATCCAAACTCATCCAACCAAGAGAATTACTCTTGCGATGGGCCACTAACCATCCATAAGCCCCATCATGTCGAAGGGTTTTTGTTCTTTGTGTACACCCAACCACATATCCTTTTTTCCTAGGCTACTAACCATCCATCAGCTCAACACTTCACCATAATCTTCCAACCAAGAGTGTCCCTATTACGATGGGCCACTAACCATATGTAATCCCCAACATGCTGAAGGGTCCCTGTCCTTTGTATACACCCTGATTCCATGCCCCATCCCGAACTACATGGACTTTGATTCCCTGCCATGGGGATATGTATGAAAGCCTCCACGAGGCTTAATCCCATTACTCATGTCCCATACTAGTCTCTCCCTCGAGCCTTTGTATCTTGGGAGGACCATGCCTCAACCCAAGGTTCCACTTTCTCCGAGTCCCCCCCATCCATGCATCCACTCTCACAAGCTGCCTCCTCAGGAGTCTCATTGCCCCATTACATAACTACATGGAATTTTATTCCTAGCCATTGGGATACATAAGAAACCTCCCCGAGGTTCAAGACTAACACCATTATCTTCACAACAATTCCATCCCATCTATTTTTATCCTTAGAAACTTCCTCCATCATCCACACCAATTCTTACCTAGGCCACCACATCTCGGTGAGGTCATTCCACCCACTTTTTTACTGCTCCTTGCAGTACCTGGGTAGCTAACCATGTGTAAGCCCCAAACCACCCATTTTAACTATGTGGTTTTTGATACTTGTCTTCTATATGAGGTACATAGAAAGCCTCCAAAAGGTTCAATCCCAGCCAATATTAAATTTTGGTGTCCCCTTCATAGGGGCCCACCCTCCTAGGATCCATACTTTGTGGTGTCCAGATCAGCCTTCATGGAATGACATCTTCCCTTTTTGGGGCACATCGTCCTGGGTCCACTCTTTTTGGGCGTCTAGATCCATCCATCTTAAGATCAACCCTTTATGGTGTCCAGATCAGCCTTCATGGTGTGAAATCTTTCTTTTTTTGGACACAACAATATGGATTCACTCTTTTTGGGTGTCCTAATCCATCCATACTAAGATACACCCTTTATGGTGTCCATATCATCCTTCATGGTGTAACATCTTCCCTTTTTTGGACACACTACTCTGGGTCTAATCTTTTTGGACATCTTGATCCATCCATCCTAAGGTCCACCCTTTATGCTATCCAGATCAGCCTTCACAGTTTTACATCTTCCCTCTTTAGGACACACCACCCTGGTTCTTCTCTTTTTGGGTGTTTGGGTCTATCCAGCCAGTATACCTTTTGGGTGCTCCCTCTTAGAGACATACCCATATGATCTACTCTTATCAGTGTTCCGATCAGTCTAATACAACTCCACTAGATGTTAAACTCATGGAATACCACGTGTTAAACATTAGAGGCTAAGGAAAACCTCATAGACATGTCTATAGAATAAGATACCTCGTAGTCGACATGGTATTTCTCTGGATTCTATGCCCTCAAGAAGCCATATTAAAGGGAAATTCAGGTGTACCAGTGTTTTAGAATCCAGACACGCCAGTGATGCCCAAAGTTACTACTCTCCTGACCGAAGGTCACTTCTATAACTTGACCCTTTAGAAGGTCCTACAATAATTAGTATAATTAACCAGAATCCACAAAGATATGGCACTAGGAAGAGTTTCACGAATAACATCTTAATATTTAAGGGAGACCCAGAGTAGGTGATGAATTATGGGGACAAATCCATGGAAGGAGAGGTTAAAAGGCAATAATCCTATTTCAATCAAGGATAAAATGTCTCCAAGAAGGTGGTTCATGCCACCCACCTTTGGAAAGATGGAATGCGAGGCAGACATATGCGCATCCCTACAGATGGCGCACAACCCCGGAGAAAGCATCAGAAAAAGAAATGGTGAACCCGATATGAAATTCTTCCCTTAAATATAGGGATTAGTAGCATTCAATATATCAGTAGATAAACATGTCACTGGATCTAGTTATATGGCGCCAGGTCCCACTAAGAAAATAGTTGGCCTGATGTGAAACTCACTAAGATTTGGGGTAGTTAATCATTGGAAATCCTGGTCTGCAATGTTGTTAGTGTAGATATTTCTATCCAATCATGGAATAATGAACAATTTTGGGGAACTAGGAATTGATTTCCTACTATCTGTACTGATTTCTGAATCTTCCTGCTTTTCAAGACCTAAGCTACAGCTATTGGAAATGAATCACCTTCTGCCCGCAGACGCAAGGGCAGGGGAAATGTGAGCGCAACAATCCTGTACAACTCCACTTCCACCATGACATCATCTGCTACCACAACTATTGGGCACCCACATCCTGTCTCACTATCCAAAATTGTTCAATTGAGGGTGATGGATATTCTTGTTCAATGATACGAATAGGAGGGGGTCATCCCGACGTGGGATATGGCCTGCCAAGATATGGAGACTTATATGCCTCACTTTCACCACCTCTACCAAGGTCCATGCAGGGATACACTACTCCCCCTACATCATTAAACCATTTTGGGATCCTCTCTCTAGAACAATGTTATGGATCACTCCCTTATGTTGATGAAGTAAGGGATGTCTAAGTCATTCTATCTTCGACTTTAACCATAAAGCTGCCAAGGAGGGATCCCACCAGGCCACTTCAATGCCTCCAACTGGTCTCACAGGATAAGGAGAAGGTGGCCTCTACCCCTGCACAACTAACTCTGGTTAGGCTAACCCAGCACCAATGGCGGGTGTATTCTTAGGAGGATGACCTCCAGGGAGAATCATCTTTTATAGCTTCAGTGGCTTGAACCACCACCGACGCAAGCTATCAACACCTTATTACTATGGAGTAGGGGAACTTACTTATCATAGAGTAGAGGAAATTCACTATCACAGAGTAGGGGAACTTATATGCCCAGTATGGGTTGAGTTCACAGCCACCCCACGGGTAGGCTGAGTTGACTCTCTAGGTCACTGGCACGAGCAACAGCCATTGCGGGCCAACCCAGGATGATGAAGTTCAGTACAAAGGTCCTCTCTGTACAACCATTAGATATATTGGAGGTCCTCCTCTCTCTTTCATCCAGCATGGAGGTCCTCCCCATGCCACCATCATCAGTCTAGGCGGAGGTACTTTCCATTTTGTTGACACCCAGCATGAAGGTCCTCCCCGTTCCCTTGATCCCTTGTATGGAAATTTTCCCCACAAACCAGGTTGTCAACACGAAGGTCCTCATCACCCTATCACCCATAAACATGGAGGTCCTCCCCACTACATTGATGATAAAAACAGAGGTCTTCCTCTATTTTTTTGGTACCCAGCACGAAGGTCCTCCCCATTCCCTTGATCCCATGTATGGAAATTTTCCCCACATACCAGGTTGTCAACGTGAAGGTCCTACTCACCCTGTCACCCATCAACATGGAGGTCCTCCCCACTAAATTTATGATCAAAATATAGGTCTTACTCATGTTCAGTGTGATCAGTACGAGGGCCCTTCTCGTACCTCTACTACCAGAGCTAGCTGAAGTGGAGGCCCTCCCCACTCCACCACTCTCAACCAAAGAGGTCATGTCTGTGTTCCATTTAAAATTTTCCTAGGTTATCCCTACACCCCATCTCACCCAATAATAGGTACTCCCCACTCAAATACCAATCCACACAAGGGTCTTACCCATTTTTAAGATCTACCCCGCCCTAAAGAACCACCCCAGGGATGGAGGGCGAATCACCACCGCCAAAAGAAGGATCTTGAAAAGCACTATATCATAGAAAAACCTATTTTCTTTTTAGACTCTAAAGAAGAGTGAGAATTGATGAAAGAGAACTCACCCCAATCCTCTATATCAGGGTTTGGGGCAGAAACTTAGTGTATCAGCTTCATTCTCCCAGAAAGTGAGATACACCAGATCCTTGAAGCCCTCCGCATGTACATACAGGAGGAAGAAGATTTGGATCCTTTACAGGGTCCGGTTGTGCAATCCTCTATCATCACCAGGATCATTCTTTAACTCAAAAAGAGACCATAGAGAGTTGTTTTTGGGATCTAAAGATGATGAGAAACATCTTGATCCACCACCAATGATTGCCACCTTTTCATAGGAAGCAGTGGTCAGTATCCTGTCCTATGAGGATGTGGTGATACAGTTGGTACTGTCCCCGAGAGATAGCCCAGTATGCAGTGGTTTGTCTACTCATGCACCGTACTCTCCAATAACTAGTATATTATCGTAATAGTCTGTGTCAGTGCCATTACCTACCCCTAAACTATCCCTAATCGAATAATGGGGTAACTAAGGGCTGGATCCTGAGTCTGAGCAGAGAAGTTTGTGAGACATTCTCATGATAGACCATTTCTTCGAAATGTTCTGTCCAATTGAAACTTCTAGCTTCAATATTATAAAGTCCCTCACCCAGGATGAGGTCATGTTATTCCTTTTAAACTTAGGTACAATTAACATTCATCTTCGTCATCGACAATTTGTTTACCCCAAAAGCTAGAAACACTTTGATGACATTGGCCATCAGTGCTGCCTGGTTGAGTTGGCCACACTTCCTGTCGCTTAGCACCCTGCATCACCTGATCACCATCAGACCCTCCAACAACAATGTGTCTAGATCTTCACTATTCTTTACAGATTTATTAAGGAGGTTTCCCCATATGTTCAGATCTATGGCTGGGGGCAGTACACTACCTTGCATTTCAGTCCTATACTATGTCAACTTGCTTTACCCGGTGATATCGAGGATGTGCCTCTGGGAATCATTACAGTAAACATGGTCATTCCTAACATATACCTAGAATGGGGAGTCATCATAGGGTTTTGAGAGGATGACCCACCCTCTAGGGTATAACAACACATGGTAGATCCTACAGGCATTCACACTCATTAGCAGAGGAATACGCTCATCCAAGGAGATCATTTTGAGTCATTGAATCTTAGTCGAGGCCCCAAAAAGGGTAAAATGAACACTGGATCTATTAAGACCTGTGATCCATCTAGTTTAGTGAAAAAGATAGAAGGGGATCCCAAAAAGGCCCCACTACATCAACAACTCACTGAACAAAAAAGGGTTGTTGATAATATCCTTACCGAATGTATCGAAGAACAATGAGAAGATTATGGTAACCCTTGACCGGGTTAGTAGGGACAGGCACAACTCCCCCTTAGTGAGGTTACTTCTAGTGATTTTGACAATCCTACCCATCTAGATCGTGTAGAAGCTGGAGTTTATGGAAAGCGAGCATGATATGCATCACTGAATCCACCTGATCTACGTGAGAATCCTCCTCAGGACCCAACTCAGGTTCCTACAGTTTCTCCATGGGCTGCTGAACTATCTTATCATGTTGAATAACCTTCCAACACACTGGTATTCAATAACCCTCACCAATATAGGAATCCTTATCAAGATGATTCAATATATGCTCTAATTTTCCACCTCAAGGCTCTTGAAACTCAGCAGGTGGAAATCCTACTTAATGGAAAGCCATATTCGATGTCAGTGGATGATATTCTAGCACACCTAGGATTTAATAATCCTAAATTATCTCCTTTCAATGGGTCAGGCGACCTATTGTAGCATCTAGACCACTTTATTTCAAGGTGTAGACCCATGCTGGGGACTTCAGCATAACAGGAGTCCACTAAGCTCTGGTGTTTTGTACAAACAGTGGAAGGGACCATGTTTGTCTGGTACAACTAGTTACTCATCAAATTCATAGCTTTTTCGGAAGATATTAGTAGAGAGTTTCTTTATTAGTTCAGTTCCACCACCCACAAGACTATTATTTTTTACCTCTTCAAGTGCAAGAAAGTTCTAGATGAGAAATTCATAGACGTTGTCGCCAGGTGGAAGGGCCTCACATATTCACTCGATATGCCACTGACTCATGAGTAGCTACTAATGATGTGAATAGGAAATGTGAAGACTGAATTTTTCCTTTTCTCATAACTTAGAACTTCTCAAGAATATTTCAAGATTTATTTGACAAGGCTCAATGCCTAGATCCATATAGGCACACCTGTTACCTCCTACAGCTCTTGCAAGAAGAGATTCCAAGGTTGAGACTATTACTGTTGCATAGGAATAGGCTCCCAGACAGCTGTAATTGTTACCAAAAGAGACAACTCCATAGCCTTGCTGAGGGTCACTATCTCAGGCTCATCCTCATTCTCAAAATAGCCCACCTCAAAATCAGAAGGTTCCATCACGTAATGCGCCACCACCACCTAGACGAGATAATTAGGTTCCACCTCCTCACCAAGATTTGTGCCCTCGTCACAGCTAGGATCCCAGGGTCCCTTTCTCGAATCAGAGAATCTGGACCCACTCATTCAATGAAGTTCAAGTCCCCAACTATTTATGGAGTTTCTTAGACCAGTGAATCCTATGGTTTCCAAAATGCAGGAGTCCAGGAGAGGTAGATCTCACTGATAACCCCAATTACTGCCCCTATCATCAGTTCCTTAGACACACTCTCAAGTAGTGATATGTGTTCAAGGACTAGCTCTAGGTATAAGTTGAAAATAACATATTCAGGTTGGATCTGGACCCAACATAGGTGACATGTGTGTTCGCAAAGCCTGATAGTGATAGTGAGGGTGAATGACAGCAGGTCTCCAGCTGTAAGTCTTAGATGTATAACAATTAGATGGAATACAAGGCATTTTCTCATTCCCATGGTATTATTAGTGCCCGTTTTAATCAACCTAAGCCTTCTTAAGTCACTATTACACCCCTAGCTACTACTTCTGCATTGACATATCAGCCTTCAAAATCTTGGGAGAGCAGGCGCTGACGGTATAAGGAGAAGAAAAGTCCTCCACCGGTACTAAATCCATCCCATACTCTTGGATATTTCATTCCCTCAAAGATGGGAATCACCACTGGGATTTGATAATTAATAGAGGATTCCTCTAGTGATGATCAGGAGTATGTATCAGTGAATACCATCAAATTAGTAGACCCTTACATGGTTCCCGACAGTGAGGAGCATCAGGTAGACCCTCCTAATGTCCCCAGTAGATGCTAGTATTAACAAAATCGTGGATATGTGAACCATAAAATTGTGTCATCCAATGCTTCTGACCAAGCTGTTTACACCACTAAGACCAGACAATAGGCTTAGAATAGGTATCAGTATGTATAGTCCTCTCACCCTATTTCATCAGATCAACCTCCACTACTGTTTATGCTACTCGACCAGGAAGAGATATTGAGAATGTGTTATGATCATCCACATAAAGCTGAGTCCATGAAACAATCATTAAATAATAATACATTAATCATCCTAAGAGATTCATATAGTGAGCAATGGGATACCCCCAACACCATCCGAAATCTGCCGGTTCGTCCAGTAGTTCCCATCATACCCTATGTCACAGATCAACCTCCTCCTGACAGACATGTGCATCTGACACAGAAGTATGATGTGATCAATCACTTTTCCATAATTCCTAAAAACCTGTCAATTCTTGAGGCTTCCCAATTTTCCGCAGATATGCATGAATCTGTTGCAGAAGCTTTGAGAATCCCCCTCCAGTTTGAGATAGAGGTAGCAGCTGCATAGGTCTTCCATGCTGAGGAAGATAAACTTAAATAATGTCAGGACATCATTTCATTATCTATAGAAGTTGAAGGTTCACTTATACATGGGAAAATCCACCCAATATACATCACTAGTCAGTTAAATGGCATGAAAGTCCACTATTGTCTCATCGACACAGGTTCTAGGATCAATCTCATCCCGACCTGGATGCTCCACAAGCTGGGGCTGTCTAAGGAAGATCTGAATCCCTATGACCTAAAGATTCATGGTTTTGATAGGACAGAGTAGATGAATATTTAAAAAACCCACTTGAAGACCCAATTCGATGACCTAATTACCAGTATGAAGTTCATGGTTGTCTCACAGGACACCACCTACAATGCATTGATGGGTAGACCCTGGCTCCATCTATATGTATTAATCCCCTCCTTGTATCACCAATGCCTCAAGTACTATCTTAATGGTTGAGTGGGAATTCTCCAAGGTGATGCGTCTCCATTTTCCTCTTGTAAATCCCACTACTTGGATATCGACTACTACAGAAGAAAGGACAAGCATGTTCAGGCCAATGAGGTTGAGAACACTACCACTATGGCTGACCCATGGAATGAATTAGATGATGCCTACAACCTCCCAATTCACCAATTGGAGGCCAAAACCCCAGACATGGGACACTTCTTTTTTGTCACTAGGACAAGGGAAAAATGTGTTCCCAGGTTCAAGGAATGTAGGAATATCACTTCTTACTCCTACATGAATCAGGTTCGAGTGATCCCTAAACCCCTTACCCCTGTAAGGTATCAGGATGTTCACCCCATAGTTACAGACATATGCCATACTTTCTTGTTTCTTCGGGATAGGTTGAACCGAATCAATCCAACTCAGCACTACTTCTTTGATATTATTAAGTGTGGCCCATTGGGTCAAAGTCCCGATGGAATCAGATCAACATCTTTCTTCACCATGATTTCAGCAATGTAGGAGTCCCCCAATGAAGATTCCACTACCGCTCAGGCCGACAATAGAATTATATCAGAATTAGCCAACTTAAAAGAATTTCTCTTATTGATGATCATATTATTGTGGAAAATGAAGAGGAATTGGAGGATTCTCCTCTCAAATTTGAGGAAGGTGTCTCCACCACCGTTGATGAGTTAGTACAAGTGAACCTCGACAACGAGATAGATCTGAAACCAACATTGGTTAACACAACAATGTCTACATAAGAGCAACCAAAATATGTGAATTTTTTGAAGCAGTATCAAGATGTATTCTCCTAGAGATATGGTGAGATACTAGGACTAGATCCTCAGGTCGCCATCCACCACCTTAGTCTCCCAATAAACCATCACAAGTTCAAATAGCCTCCTAGAAAGATGCACCCTTCTCACGGTTCCATAGTCAAGGCCTAAGTTGATAAGCTCATTAAAACCAACTTTTTCAAAGAAATCCAATACCCAAAAATTGTGATCCAAAATTCTTCCTATCTAAAAGAATAATAGATAGATCAGAGTCTGCATCGACTTCTGAGATCTCGACTATCACTTTCTAAAGGATGATTTTCCCCTTCCTGTGATAGAGCTATTGATCGACGCTACCACTTGATTCCAAGCTATCTTTTTCATGTATGGGTATTATAAATATAATCAAATATGAATGTACCCTAAGGATGAAGAGTATACTGACTTCCAAGAACCACAAGGTACTTTCTATTACCAAGTGATTCCTTCTGGTCTAAAAAATATAGGTGCCACCTATCTGTGTTCCATGCACCACATATTTAATAAGATCCAAAAGACATTGGTGGAATTCTATGTAGATGATTTGGTGTTCAAATCCCACCAGTGTCAAGAACATATTAGAGATCTTGAGAAAATGTTTTAATTCCTCTGCTCCCTCTATCTAAAGATGAACCCCTTGAAGTGTTCCTTCAGGGTTACCTTGAGAATGTTTCTTAGCCTTTTCATCATATATATAGCCATAGAGATATATCTAGAGAAGATCATGGCCATC
This sequence comes from Viscum album, assembly GCA_963277665.1. Classification (NCBI taxonomy): domain Eukaryota; kingdom Viridiplantae; phylum Streptophyta; class Magnoliopsida; order Santalales; family Viscaceae; genus Viscum; species Viscum album. Next base: position 1,686,549,054 of record OY728143.1, on the reverse strand, counting down.
AGTCATATTCCTCCTCTGAGCAACCTTCGAGAGCTCTGAGGATTTCAAGGCCACTTAGCCTACATACGCCAATTCATTGTGAATCTGGCCGGAAAGTGTATTCCCTTTTCCCAGCTCATGAAGAAAGGTGTCTACTACCAGTGGGATGAAGAGTGTCAGGCCTCTTTTGAGGAGGTCAAGAAGTACCTACCACAACCTTCGGTTCTGATTCCACCCATCTTCAGAAATCCACTAGTCCTTTATTTGACTGCCCTAGAATGGTCCCTCGATGCCCTTCTCACCCTGAAGAACAACGAGGGAACAAATAATAGTTTATACTATCTCAGTCACATGCTCCTCGATATAGAGACCAGATATTCCTCTATCGAGAAAAGTTTTCTCGCATTGGTATTCACCGTCCATAAATTGTGACATTACCTACAACACCATGAGATAAAGCTGATGTATTGTTTAGACCCACTGAAGTATATTCTAAACCACCCCATGTTGATAGGCCGTCTAGCTTGGTGGGCACTGATCCTTCAATAGTTTGACATCAGGTTCATTCCGTAGAAAGATATTAAGGGTCAGGTGCTGGCGGAATTTCTTACCACCCATCCATCCCTCACAGAATAGTACCTTAATATTGACTTCCTAGATGAGGCCATCCTCTCAGTGGATCAAGATGTGGAGTATTGGAAGATTCACTTTAATGGAACTTCTTGAAGCCCCATTGGCATAATACTCAATGATCCTAGACTCAACAGGGTAGACCTGGGTATCATCTTCACCTCTCCTACATAGGCTGTCCTACCACATTCATTCCTTTTGTTATAAGGCTACACTAAAAAATGAGGTAGAGTATCAAGCCCTCATCACTGGTCTCTAACTAGCCCTCGAGATTGATGTTACCCACCTACATGTGAAAGGGGAATCCAATATGGTCATCAAATAGATCAATGGTGACTATGCCGTCAGGAAGCTAGAGCTTGTACCCCAGTTAGAGTGCACTCACCAACTAATGTCCCAGTTACCTTCCCAGCCTAAGGTCATTCATGTTCCCCAGTCATAGAACGGTTAAGCCAATGCCTTGTCCAGCCTTTCCACATCTGTTGTAGAGCCTAACCAGGATGATTTGACTATCCATGTGTCACATCGATGAGTCATTGATCCTATCACTCCAGAAGATGATGATAGCTAGTAGGTAATCTATCTTACCACTAGTGCATCTGCATCAGCACCTCTATCCCCCTACCATAGCATTAGAAGAGACCCCTGATTGGAAACTTCTTTCATTAAGTACCTAAAACATGACAATATCCTGATAGATTGAGCCGAATGTGAGTGAACCCATCATCGCACAGTCCAATTCACTTTCTAGAGTGGTCCCAACCTTAAAAAATCCTCTATAGATATAGGTTTAATGGGATTCTCCTCCATTTCATTCAAGTAGATGTGATCCCCCAGGTTATGTAGGAAGTTCATGCTGGTTCCTGTGGATATCATCATGCAGGGTCGAAACTCTCTCATCATATCTGAAGGCTGGGCTACTTCTGGCCCACCATGGTCTATGATTGTATCGATTTCTCCAAAGGTACCACGCATTCCAAATCTATGCTAATTTTATGCATCGGCCACCGAAGCCTCTTCATATTACCAAATACTCTTGACTCTTAGTGGTTTGGGGACTCAATGTCATGGGACCATATCCACCAGAAATACCTCGCCAGCACAGGTTTATCCTGACCTCCATAGATTTATTTTCAAAGTGAGCATAGGAAATTCCTCTCAAGGAAGTCAATGTCCATTCTATAGTTGATTTCATGAGCATAAACATCATACACTAATTCAGAGTCACTCACATCGTTCTCACCGATAACGACACCGACTTCTGAGTAGATGAACTGATGAAATTGTACAAAAAGTACAGTATCCAGTCCAACCATACTTCTCACTCTCATGCACAAGAAAATAGGAAGATTGAGAAATTCAAAAAGACCCTATCTAACATTATGAAAAATATGGTTGTTTAGAACAATAAAATTTGACCATAAAAACTCCCCAATGCTCTCTATGATTACCGAATGACTCATAATTCTACTTAGGTGACCCTATATTCCCTGGTATACAAAACAGAGGCAGTCCTGCCCATTTATATTCGGTTACTATCAATTCACATAGCCATCTATGATATGAAAATGTCAGACAAAGTATCCGAAGTCCATTTGGCTGAACTAGAAGCTCTCGATGAGAACCGGATTTGTGCTTTGCACAAGCTGGAGAGACACCAGAAAAAGATAACCAGAGATTTTGACAAGAAAGTTTGTCTCTTCTCCTTCCTTCAAGGTGGCACAGTGTTGGTCCTGAGAACACCAATGATACCTGGCAAGAATCCACCAAAGTTGGAGCCCAAATGGGATGGACCTTATATCATTCATAAGGTTTACCCTAAGGGCACACACTCCCTAGTCACCATGGATGGTGAGTGAATTACTCCTCCCACCAATGCCAAATTTCTCAAGCAGTAATTCACATGATTGAGCCTTCTTCCTATATGATGGTAAACTATAAATGGAAAAAATGCCTTATTTTTTGATCTCTACAACCCTAAACTAAGATATCCCTTCATCCTCACTTCATGATGTTAAATTACATTGAATTAAATAACTACATTAGTATTTATTTCCCCCTATATGAGATATGTAGTGATGCCCATACATTTTTTCCTTGGGCCCAACCACAAACTCTATAGTCCAAACTTTCGTGACCTGCCCTGAATGAGTTCAGAAGGCCCTATCTTACGGGATGCTTTGGCTTCCTCACCAGAGATAATTACCCCCACCAATCTTGGTTTCTAATCACACTGTGCTTCAAGAACTACATATGGATTGATTCCTTCCCTTATAGGAAACATAGGAATGCCCATACATTTTTATCTTCGTGTCCAGCCCCAAGTTCCCCACTTTCAGTCTTACGACCAAAGATTCCTTTGGGAGCATGTGGTGTGATGTTGACTTCTTTGGTCCTCATTCACATAGTTTAAAAAATAGCCGCACCATGTTCCCCCCAGGAATACCTCCCTACACCATACCTCCTCACCGCATGATGTTAAACTACACGCCATTTCCATAACTACGTATGGATTGATTCCCATCGTTATGAGATACGTAGGAATGCTCGAACATTTTTTCCTAAGTTTATCCCCAGGTTCCACAAATATTATAGTTCATTTGTCCCCTTGATCCAGATTCATTTTGGGATCATGTGATTTTGCATGAGCCCCCTTCAGTCTTCATTCATGATGGGTTTACAATAGATTCACCATGTACCCCTTTCTTAGGGGTTTTCCCTTCACCATCATCTTCACCATATGATTTTAAACTACATGGAACGTCAAGAACTATGTATGGATTGATTCCCATACTTAGGTTATATGTAGGAATTCATGGAAATTTCATCTTTGGGTCTAACCCTAGGTTTCTCAACCTTTATGGCCTTTACAGCCCACCTTATGATCCGAGCTCCATGACCTTAAACTAAAATCTCACCCATCCCACATGACGTTAAATTGTTCTGTCTTACCTGAAAGACATTAAACTACATGGAATTTATATTCTTTTCTGGATGACCTTAAAAGGAAAGTTCCCCTCTGTAATGACCCAAACTTCCATTAATGGAAATCCATCTTGATCTAATTAAATGTCGCTTTATGTAAAATGTTTATATAAAATGTCAACTTCTTAGGTTTTATATTTTCGGATTTTAAAATAATTTTAATAATTGTGACCGTTTCTAATATAGCCATTGAACATTGATCACATGATTAGTATAAATATAGGGCTTTAACAAATCCAATTTACTCAGACAAAGGAAGTGATGACCTCATCCAGTAGATGTTCCCCATACAAAGCCCATTTGTCAGAGCTCAGAAAGGATGTTGTGTCTTTGGGATTTTCTCTTGACCAATCCCAAGATGATCTTGAATATGTTAAGCTCGAGCGGGACTGCCTATGAGAGAAGTGGAAGTTGATAGAGATTACCACCCGAGCAATGTTATCCGAGCCACCCCAAGAGTCTGTCACAATTGCACAACTTACTCTTTGGTCTTATGCGGGCGTTATAAGGGGTTATGTAATAATACCCTAGTACTAAGGTTATGTATATTTTTTTATATAATAATTAATATACTTTCATTTTATTATCGTTACCTTGTAAATGGTTTTTAAAGCACAAATAATATTTTTAGTTAATGTTCAACTAAGAAATCTATTTTTATGAATTAATGGATTTTTGAATTAAATAATATTTTAATAAAATATTATTATTATTATTAAATTATTTTTTATTAAATATAAATTATCGTATAATTTTATGAATGCAATTGTAATTTTTATTAAGGTTTGAAAGCTATTTTTGTCAAAACCCATGAATTCTCGATAAATATCGGTTTTTATTTTAAAAGTGAAAATTAACATATTTAGATAATTATTTAGATAAAATGAATATTATTTCTGGAATCAGGATGTTGAAATTATCCAACGGTGAATTTTTCATAATTTTCCGAGACAGTCAAATTTTTGGGTAAAAATTAAATACCGTTTAAATATATAATGTGTTTTATGACATCATAATGACCCAATTATGATGCAATAAAATACTAAATTTATGTTTATAAAATATATGTTTTACCATTAAAATAATGCAATTTTGGGCTTGTTTTATTTATTTTACAAAGCTTTAGTGGACCCTTCAAGACTTATTAAACATTTTGTCTTTTTAAATTGTTTTCCTTGGGAGTGTGACTCACCTCCACATAATCAACCCAATTATTTTAAGAAGTTTGGACTTTTTCCTTATAAAATATTGTTTTCCACTTCTCTTTTCCAAAAACCATGGGAAAAAACCATGGGCTGGTTTATGATTTGGATTAGTTTAATGTGAAGTGTCCCAAACCTAAATAATAAAAAATTCCCTCACCTTTCCTATATAAACCCACCCAAGCTCCCACTTCCTCTTCAATAAAAGCCTTTTTAGTTAGTCCAAACTATTCCATCCTCTCTATAGAATCATCCCAAGGTTCCCCAAGCTCCAAAGAAGCCTCTCTCAAGCCTTTTTAAGCACACTTCCAAGTAAGGGTTTTTTTCCTTTCTCATTTTTGTCCAATATTCTTTAAATTGTTATGCCCTTTTAATTTCAATTATAAATGTTAGGGTATGGTTTATCACCTTCCCCATACTGACCTATTTATGTTTTAATTATGGGATACCCCTTTCTCTTTCATTAAATACCTCCCATGTACACTTGTTACTATGCCGAAATTCCAAAAGGAATTTCTCTCTCCCCATTTACATTAAAGCAATTCTTTTGTATCATGAATCTAAATTCCATTAAATTTGTTGGGAAATGTATCTATATGAATCCCTTACTGTCCATGTCATTTAAATATTATGATACACCCCTTTCTCTCTCATCAAACATTTTTATGAGTTCTTATGTCACGCCGTTATGCTTCCGAAATTGCACCACGCTTTTCCAAGCCAAAGTCATTGTGTAGTAAATACCATGCCCATTTCTCTATCAAGGGTATTCACCTTTATGAACATTTACTTATTGTTTAAATAGTTTCATGTATGTATTTCACATTCTTTTATCATGGAATAAAAGATTATGTTGAATGATTCAATCTTTTATGATCCATGTGACACACTTATGCATGAAATGAAATGTTTAAGAAGGGTGCACCCTGATAGCACTACAATGAATTGGGTAAAGTATAGTATCATGATACGTCATGTGCAATGGGTGTTTACTCATGCTAATTCAAGTGAAATGAGGCTTTACACGTGCTTCATGTGCATTGAGGGTTTACTCATGCTCCATGTGCAATGAGCCTTGGCCCATGCTAATTCCATGTTAAGTGTTGTTGTCACATTTCCATGTTATGATTGTCATGCTTTATCATGCCTTTATGTTTATGCTTCTCTTGTTCTCTATTGATATGCCTATTGTCTAACATGTATTGTATTCCTCATTTTATTCCATGATTATTCCCTTACTAGGCTTTATAGATCACCCTTTTCTTATACATGTCCTCAGGTTATCCCATGCAATGCTAAGTACGAGGGAATGTAGTGGTCATGTAAAGAAATTTTTCAATTAAGATGTTGTATTTCATGTTTTAATTTGTTATATAATGATCCTAATCCCCAAATACACTATAACTCTCGATATTCTATATTTTATCAAGTGAAGTTTATGTAATAAATTATGTTTAATTGTGTAATAAAAATCATGGTTATCATAGTTGGTATCAGAGGGTAGGTTTAGTTATTTTTGGGATTAGGATTATAAAACCATAGTAAAGCCTTAGATACAAGAATAAGTATAATAAAAACATCCCTAAGTTTTTTTGAGTATTGATTAAGTGGTTTATCAAGAAAATACATCCCTGTCTATATACGAGCAGGTAGAGGGGGCTTTGGCACAAATGTATCCTAGGGGTAAAACCCGAAAACACTGCTTTGAGCTAGACTCGAACGGAAACTGGTGCATGACAATGGGCCTTGATGCAATCTTGGTTATGACACTCCCGAGGGATATGATTTGGTAAATTCACAATCTTATTATGAACCATTATTAAGGGACAAAAAAAATCCCTAAGAATATATGTTAGAAAGTAGATCATGGATAACATAGACTGAATCCAATAGATTCATATGTTAAGGAAATAAAAGTTATTTATAAGTCACCAACTTTGTCCTTGGATTAACCTTTATGTGTTACCCCTAACTTTCCTTTTATTCCAGCCAATGGCCGGTAATAGGAGGACTCGGGCTAACAACTGATGTGAAGATCAATGTGATGACTGTACTAATGAGATGCCCAATCCAATGGGAGTGGGAATCATGAACTTTGTCATGCTTCTCTCTCAGCTAACTTAAGATTTGAATAGAAACATGGGTCAAGAGGAACGTTCAATCCCCCCTAAGAAAGAACAAGTCGCTATTGAGAGCTTCATGAGATAAAGGCCTCCTACTTTTAATGGATCATCCGATCCCTCAATTGCTGAACAGTGGATCAACTCCATTGAAAAAATCTTCTCCATCCTTCAATGTTCTGAACAAGAGAAGGTTATCTTGGATACTTATCATATAGAGGGTGAAGTTGATAAATGGTGGATGTTGATCAAAAATACAAAGCCTGAGGAGGATATCAAGGTGTTGGAATGAAAGGATTTCTGGAAGATGTTTTTTGATAAATATTTTCCGCACACCCTCTGGCTTAAGATGGAAAGGGAATTCCTTGCCCTCAAGAAAAAAGATGACGAATTTGTCAGAGAATATGAGGAAAACTTCACAAGGCTTGCACAATAAACCTTCAGCTTTATTGTTACCCCTGAATACAAGGTTGAACACTTCTTTGGTGGCCTGAAACCTAGCCTGCGGAAAGCGCTGACAATCCATGACTTCGACAGCTATGAGGAAATTGTCCGATGTTCCCTCAAGGTCGAAATGGAGATCGGATAATCTCAGAGGTATCATGGGGATAAGAAGTATAAGATGTACTTTAATGCTGGCAGTCTGATGGATAAATCCAATGGTGCTAAGAAGATCCAGCACCCCACTTACCAAAGGTGCAGAAAGAAGCACCCCGAAAACCGCCTGAAGGGGATGAGGAAATGCTTTAGGTGTGGAAGAGAAGGGAACCTAGCTATTAACTGTCAGAAAGAACAACTTGTGGCTGCGACAGAGGATATGAACACTTTGTTCGAACCTCAACTCATGGTTCATTGCTACAACTACAAAAAACCAGGGCATCTTTCAAATCATTTCCCTAAGCCAAGGGTTTTCGGAGGCAACCAACAACCTCCAAGGCAGCAAGGGTGAGATTTTGCCATCACTACTGCCGAAGTGAACCCTGAAAATGAAGTGGTGATAGGTACACTAGTTATTAATTCAAGAATATAAAAATTACTTTTTGATTCAGTTTCTACACATTCTTTTATATCTCAAAAGTTTAGTAGAACAATCACAGCACCACCACAAATCATGGAAGTGAAGATGTTGGTGAGTACGACAAATGGGGAAATCATTGAATCCCATGAATATAACTCCTACCTTGTCATAATCTGTGGATTAAACTTCCCGGTGAACCTCGTCATACTCCCTCTGGTGGAATTTGATGCAATTTTTGTCATGGATTGACTTTCCTTATATAGAGCCAACACAAATTGCCGTGAGAGGGAAGTCACTCTCCATGTGGAGAATCGACCCCTGATTGTTTACAAGTGAAAGGAGGAAGATGAACCTTCTTTAGATCCATCATCTCAAGTGTGGATATTACTGCCCTATGAGAACATGTATTTGGATCAGATGATTGAATATAAGGAGTCAACCATCATAGAAGACATGCCTATTGTGAGGGAATTCACTAAAGTGTTTTCTGAATAATTTCCTGGTCTTCCTCCTAGAAGATATGTTGAATTATCAATTGATCTTATACCTGGGGAATTTCCAATATCCAAGACTCTATATAGAATGGATGTGGTGGAGCTTGAAGAGATGAAGAAACAACTACATGAGAATCTGGATAAAGGGTTTATACGCCCAAGTGATTCACCATAGGGTGCACCGGTCCTCTTCGTCAAGAAGAAGGATGGGTCAATGCACCTTTGCATCGATTATAGAAAGATTAACAAAATCACGATAAAAAACAAGTATCGTCTCCCACGAATTGATGAATTGTTTGATTAGCTGTGTGGATTACAATAATTCTCCAAGGTGTATTTACGGTCGGGATATTATCAAGTATGGAGGAAGAAGGAATATATCCCCAAGACTCCTTTTTGTACAAGATACGAGCACTATGAATTCATAGTAATTCCTTCCGGAATCACTAATGCTCCAGAAATATTCATGGACTTGATGAATAGAGTTTGTAGAGATTATCTTGAAAAATTTGGGGTAGTCTTTATAGATGATATTATGATATACTCCAAAACGAAGGAGGATCATGAGGAGCATATAAGAACTATACTAGAGACCTTTCGAAAAGAGAAGATCTATGCAAAGTACAACAAGTGTGAGTTCTGGTTAAAGTAGGTCTCATTATTGGGCCATATCATCACAAGAAATGGGATATCTGTGGATCCCTCCAAAATAGATGCAATTGAGGGATGGCCGAGGCCAACATCGGTAACAAATATCCATAGATTCTTGGGGTTAGCTGGATATTATCAAAAATTTTGTGAGAAATTTCTCACGATTGTCCAACCCTCTTACCAAGCTAACTTAGAAGGGAGTAAAGTATTCTTGGAGTGATGAATGCAAAGAAAGCTTCAAGGAGTTGAAAAGGAGGCGTATCACTGTACCCATTCTCACTTTACCCACAAGTGGAGAACTTTTTGTGGTATTCAATGATGCTTAGAAGAAGGGTTTGGGATGTTTGTTGATGAAAAATGACAAAGTCATTATCTATGCTTCAATGCAATTGAAAGTTCATGAACAGAACTAACCAACACATGACCTCGAGTTGGCTGTAGTGATCTTCGCTTTGAAAATTTGGCAGTATTATCTCTTTGGGGAGAAGTGTGAAATATATACGGACCAAAAAATCCTCAGGTATATATTCACACAGAAAGAGTTGAACATGCACCAATGAAGATGGTTAGAGCTGATCAAAGACTATAATTTCTCAATCCATTACCACCCTAAGAAAGCGAACAAGGTGGTGGATGCCCTAAGTAGAAAATACCCAGTGATTCTATCATTGATGAGAATTGAAAAGGATACAATCTTCTTAGATTTTATGAAGATGAACATGGGAATCATAAAGAAGGGAACATCATCAATCCTTTAACAAATGATTGCTCAACCGTCACTTTTGGAAAGGTTAAAGGATGCTCAAAAGGATGATGTGGGAATTCAGGAAAAAGTGGAAGCTATTGGAAAAGGTAAATCCTTGGAGTTTAATGTTAATGAAGAAGGAATTGTGAGATTTAGGAAAAGACTATGTGTTCCATCAATTTTGGAGCTGAAGAAGGAACTTTTGGATGATGGATATAGTTTAAATTTCTCTATTCACCCAGGAAACACAAATATGTATCAAGATCTCCAAGAGAATTATTTGTGGGATAATATGAATAAGGAGATTACTAAATATACATCAAAGTGCCTGGTGTTTCAGCAAGTGAAGACAGAGAGGCATAAGTCTAAGGGGATGATGCAACCATTGCCCATACCAGAATGAAAATGGGAGAACATCACCATGAACTTTGTCACCAGACTTCTGAAGAAATCCAAAGGCAAAAATGCAATCTGGGTTGTTATGGATCATCTTACAAAGGCTACACACTTCATTTATATTCAGGAGGATTTCTCATTGTATCAACTGGCACATATATATATCAAGGAAGTGGTAAGGCTTTATGGAGTACCAATATCTATTGTGTTTGATCAAGATCCAAGATTCACCTCTAAGTTTTAGAAGATTCTTCAACATGCTCTGAACACTGAACTGAACTTCAGTACGACCTATCATCCTCAAACTGATGGCCAATCCAAGCGGACTCTCCAAACACTTGAGGACATGTTGAGAGCATGCTCAATGGAATTTAAAGGAGGATGGGATCAACATCTTCCTTTGGTTAAGTTCTCTTATGATAATAGTTTCCACTCGAGCATCCAAATGAAACCATATGAAGCCCTTTATGGGAAAAGGTGCAGAACACCAGTATGCTGGGATGAGGTCGGTGAGCGTAAGCTACTTGGACCAGAAATGGTCGAAGAAATGGTGGAGAACATGAAAACCATTCAGCATCATATCAAGGCAGCCCGGATTCAACAGAAGAGTTATAAAAATAACCATTGATGAGACCTTGAGTTTAAATTTGGAGACATGGTATTTATACGCATATCTCCTTGGAAGAAGTTCATGAGGTTTGGAAAGAAAGGGAAGTTAAGTCTAAAGTACATCGGCCCCTTCGAGATTCTTGATCGTATTGGGGTTGTGTCCTATCAACTAATACTTTCACCTACCATGGCCAAAGTACATGATGTCTTTCATGTATCCCTCTTAAGGAAGTACATACCGGAACCTTCACATGTACTCTCTTCAAAGGTGGTACTGTTATAGGATGATCTTTCTTATGAGGATCAACTAGTGAAGATCTTAGATCGTAGAGAAAAAGTTCTATGAAATAAGACAATGCCCCTCGTCAAGGTGTTTTGGCGAAACCAAAAGTTTGAAGAAGCAATGTGGGAATCATAGGAAATGATGAAGTAGAGTTACCCACATCTGTTTTAGTATGGGAAAAGAAAATTTTCAGGGTGGAATTTCTTAATGGGGGAAGATTGTAACGACCCAAACTTTCATTAATGGAAATACCTCTTGATCTAATTAAATGTCCCTTTATGTAAAATGTTTATATAAAATGTAAAATTATTTGGTTTTATGTTTTTTGATTTTAAAATATAGTTAAGAATTGTGACCATTTCTAATATAGTCATTGAATAGTGATCACATAATTAATATAAATATAGGACTTTAACAAATCCAATTTACTTAGACAAAGGAAGCGATAACCTCATCTAGTAGACGTGCCCCATACGAAGTCCATTTGTCAGAGCTTGGAAAGGAGGTTGTGTCTTTGGGATTTTCTATTGACCAAGCACAAGCCGAGCTTGAATATGTTAAGCTCAAGCGGGACCGCCTACGAGAGAAGTGGAAGTTGATAGAGATTACCACCCGAGCAATGTTATCCGAACCACCCCAAGAGTCTGTCACCATCACACACCTTACTTTTCGGTCTTATATGAGTGTTATAAGTGGTTATGTAACAAGACCCTATTACTATGGTCATGTCCATTATTTTTTTATATAATAATAAATATACTTTTATTTTATTATTGTTACCTTGTAAATGGTTTTTGAAGCACAAATAGTATTTTTAGTTAATGTTCAACTAAGAAAACTATTTCGATGAATTAATGGATTTTTGAATTAAATAATATTTTAATAAAATATTATTATTATTAAATTATTTTTTATTAAATATAAATGATCTTATAATTTTATGAATTCAATTTTAATTTTTATTAAGGTTTAAAAGCCATTTTTTTGTCAAAACCCATGAATTTTCGATAAATATCGATTTTTATTTTAAAAGTGAAAATTAACATATTTAGAAAATTATTTAGATAAAATTAATATTATTTCTGGAATCAGTATGTCTAAATTATCCAATGGTTACTTTTTCATAATTTTTTGAGACAGTCAAATTTTTGGGTAAAAATTAAATACCGTTTAAATATATAATGTGTTTTATGACATCATAATGACCCAATAGTGATATAATAAAATACCATAAACTTTATGTTCATCCAATATATGTTTTACCATTAAAATAATGTGATTTTGGGTTTTTATGATTTATTTTAAAATGTTTTAGTGGACCCTTCAAGACTTATTAAACATTTTGTCTTTTTAGATTGTTTTCCTTGGGAGTGTGACTCACCTCCACATAAGCAACCCCATTATTTTAAGAAGTTATGACTTTGGACTTATAAAATATTGTTTTCCAATTCACTTTTCTAAAAACCATGGGCAAAAACCATGGGCTGGTTTGTGGTTTGGATTAGTTTAATATGAGGTGTCTTAAACCTAAATAATAAAGAGTTCCCTCACCTTTTCTATATAAACCCACCAAATATCCCACTTACTCCTTACTCAAAGACTTTGGAGTTCATCCAACCTCTTACATACTTTATCTATAATCCTCCCAAGGTTCCCCAATCTCCCAAGAAGCCTCTCTCAAGCCTTTGGAAGCACACTTCCAAGTAAGGGTTTTTCTTCCTTTCTCATTTTTGTCCAATATTCTTTAAATTGTTATGCCCTTTTAAGTTAAATTATAAATGTTGGGGTATGGTTTATCACCTCCACAATACTAACCTATTTATGTTTCAATTATTGGATACCCCTTTCTCTCTCATTAAATGCCTCCCATGTGCACCCGTTACTATGCCGAAATTTCGAATGGAATCTCTCTCTCCTCATTTACATTCAAGCAATTCTTTTGTATCATGAATCTAAATTCCATTATTTTTTTTGGAAAATGTATCTATATGACCCCCTTATTTTCCATTTCATGTAAATATTATGATACACCCCTTTATCTATCATCAACCATTCTTATGAGTTCTTATTTCACGCCGTTATGCTGTTGAAATTGCACCGCACTTTTCCAAGCCAAAGTCATTGTGTAGTGAATACCATGACCATTTATCTATCAAGGGTATTCACCTTTATGAACGTTTACTTATTGTTTAAAGAGTTTCATGTATTTATTACACATTTGTTTATCGTGGAATAAAATATTATGTTGAATGATTCAATGTTTTATGATCCATGTGGCACACTTATGCATGAAATGAAATGTTTAAGAAGGGTGTACCCTGATAGCACTCCAATGCATTGGGTAAAGTATAGTATCATGATACATCATGTGAAATGGGTGTTTACTCATGATAATTCAAGTGAAATAAGGGTTTAATCATGCTTAATGTTCAATGAGGGTTTACTCATGCTCCATGTACAATGAGCCTTGGATCATGCTAATTCCATGTTAAGTGTTGTTGCCACATTTCCATGTTATGATTATCATGATTTATCATGCCTTTATGTTTATGATTCTATTGTGATATATTGATATGAATATTGTCTAACATGTATTGTATTCCTCATGTTATTCCATTATTATTCCCTTACTGGATTTATAGCTCACCCTTTTCTTATGCATGTCCTCAGGTTATCCCATGCAATGCTAAGTACGAGGGAATGTAGTGGTCATGTAAAGGAAGTTTTCAATAAATACGTTGTCTTTCATATTTTAAGTTGTTATTTAATGATCCTAAGCCCCAAATACACTATAACTCTTGATATTATTTATTATATCAAGTGAAGTTTATGTAATAAATTGTGTTTAATTGTGTAATAAAAAGCAGGGTTGTCAGACCCTCTGTCCTGCGCAATGTTAAAACCGTACGACACTTTTCTTATTTCTCTCTCATTCAGCCTCTCGGTCTAGTTCACCTCTTGGGGGGGTGCGTGATATGACATGGAATTATTTCTTTCTCATTCACATTGGTTTATTCTACCATGCCACACACATTAATCTTTATAAAACTCTACCCCTTGCGTCCTTACCGCATGAAATTAAACTTCATGGAATTTTAGAACTATATGTGGATTGATTCCCATCCTTATAGGATATATAGGATCGACAAGACATGTCCTCAGGTCCAACCCCAGGTTCATAAATCTATTTTCCCCTTTTCTTAAACTAATATCCTCGAGTTTTCTTCTCTTAATTAGATCCCTGACCTCTATTATGCCTGACCAATGTGCTCAAATTCACTGTGGTTTAGGACTTAGAGTGTTGGATTCTGCATGGACATGCTTTTGTTCCATTTCCATGCTTCATGAGTCCCTTTATTTGAGTTTCCATCATATTTCACATACTAAAGGACCCTCAAATGGTTTCTATGCTCGTCCTTATGGCTCGCCTACCATTTTAGGCCAACATCCAAGAGGATTTTGAATGATATTTTGAGACAGGTTCTACGCTTCGAATACGGTCAGCTAACGAACCTTGGATGTTTGTTCCCACTTCAAGTCATACGATATGGATGCTGTGCTTCAAATATGCTCAATATTTATCCTCCATCATTACGCCAACCCCATTATGCCCTAAGTATTGGTATTATGAGTCACACCCCTTTCCACTTCATCATGTTCATATATAACTTCGACACCCTTGGTGTCATCCCTTCATTCACCTTTGCGTGTTGAGAGGACAAACCAATGTCATGGGGTTATCCTTGACTATGAACCTCTATTTCACTACAGTGTTCTTCCATGTGTTGTAAAGATCTTCTCCACCCTTTTTTTCACACTAAGCATAGATCACATGGCATTATAGATATGTTTAAGGTTTGTACCCACATGGAAGAACCACACAACCCTTTGGTCTGAAACCTATGACATTAAACTAGGAGTTCATGTTTGAAACTAGGCGTCCAAGTCTAGGAATCATTAAATTAAACTATGTGTATGTGTACTCTTGGGAATTTTTAATGTGGCGCAGACCTCCTTGGTCCTCATTCACATCAGATAGCTTTATGGCACCATGTTACATATTTACACCTTGAATGCCTTACCTTCTAGTCTAAGCTCTATGAACATAAACTATGATCTCTTATGTTCTTATCATATGGAGTTAAACTATGACTTTTATATCTAGGCTATGTAATGATATACTGCCCAACCATATAATATCTTTATTCAAGAAGACATCGCTTCTTTTTGGAATTGGCACTCTGGCATGCCACATTCCAGAACTACGTGTGGATTGATTCTCACCCTCTTGGGATACATAGCAATGCCCAAACACTTTTCCTCCACATATAGCTGCAGAATTATGAACCTTGTTTATACTTTTTCTAGGTCTAGATTTTATTCTCAGAAAGGCGTGGCTTGGTATAGACTTCTTCTATCCTCACCCATGCTGGGTCTGCCTTAATGGCACTATGCCACACCTCTTTGCCCCTAATCATGGTCCAAGATCTATGACCTTAAACTAGGATTCCCCAATCCATTTGAAATGATTTTAAACTACCATCCATGGTCCAAGAAGTATGATATTAAACTAGGTTCAATGTCCTGTTCATATGAATCTAAACTATTCCTTGCATCATCCTCACCGTAGGACACTAAACTGCATGCTTATCACCCTCATTTTCATGATGTAAAACTATAAGATATTTTAGATCCTCACCAGAGAGGTTCTTCCCAGAATGATTTTTGATTTTAATTCAGACCAATACGCCCATCCAATGTTCTTTTTTCAAATTGGTGTAGTTTCAAGAGTGTTTGAAACCCTTCAAGCACCCCATCACTCCATCTTCATGATTTGCGTGCCCTTTATTTGGATTCTCATCCTCTTTCATGGCTAAGTGAACCCCATAATAGTCTGGCCCCATGCTATTTTGGCTCACCTACTATCCTAGGAAAATGTTCTGTAAGGCATCAAACAACATTTCAAGTTAGGCCCCGTGTTTTCGAATATGGTCAGCGGTTGGCCCTTGTTTGTTTGTCCCTATTCTAGGCTAGCAATATAGGTCCTGAATTTCAAATAAGGTTAGAAGTTATCTTATATTGTCTCTCTATCATCAATGTGTTATGAAGTTTGGGTATTGTGACTCACACCTCCCATTCCCCTTCATTCAGATAGATTTTAACACCCCTAGAGTTAGCCCACTCGTGCACTAGATCATATTGAGAAAGAAAAGTTGGATACTCTGTGAACCTTACCCTTCAATCATGACCTCTCTCCACCCAAATACTTTGAGTGGTCCATTAAAAACAACAGAACCTGAGTATTCAATTTTTATTTGGAAATCTCATACAAAAAATGGATGATTATGCAGTCTTTTCTAGTTTCTCACACCAGGTATAACCCACATGAGCTTAGGGATGGATCACTAGTTACTTCATTGTTATGATCGAGATGCACTCATTAAAACAAGAAAGAAAACAACATATCTATGCACATATTTTGAGATAAGTAAAAAAATAAGGAAATAAGTTTCACGAGTTCAGCCAAAACACGACCCCTATGGTTTATCCCCTACAATGGAATACTTCAGAACTATAAAATTCCAGCTTGTAGCCACCAAAATTGTTTCCCACTCCCTGACCTACCTTTATTTGTCAGAATCCATAGATAGAAGATCATTATCCCTTTTTTTCATTCATTCATGCTTGGATTTGAGCTCAGCCATTTGATGGCCTACTTACACCACTTGCTCTTGGGCCTCCTCCAACTGGGCTTTCAATCGTTCAATGAGCTTGGATTGGCCTGCAATGAATGCAACTCATTCATTTTCTTTCTATTCAAGGTTCCATACTTCCTTCTTAACCTCAAGGAACCTTTTTATACTCTTGGATTTCTTTCGATGCTAGGAAACATCATAGCATTGTCTTCTATCTCACATCTTATCATCCAAATAATCATGGATCATCATATGAAGATGGAAATAATCCACCCCTCAGATGTAGAGAAAGCACAAAAACACATGAATTTACCCTATACGACTCATCCATTATACCTATTTTTTATTGAGGAATCATTTTATACAATTTCATTCCTTGTGTTGTGTCATGCGACTCTCTTCGGAAGCATCAGGGTCAGAATCACTCAACTCATCAGGATCTACAGGTATGTACTTAGGGAAAACAACTAGGAGTTCAATGGAATGGTCCTACTTTGGAATCCATTCTTCTTCAGTGACCTCAACTCCTCTAGCTTCAATCTCAACCCTAACAATGAAACCACTTGTGAAAACAACTTCTTGTTCACCGAGTGCTAGGGCTGGACCAGTGTGAATGACTGGTTCCTCACATACAGGCATAATCACTGGTAGATCTCCATCAGATGTTCTGAAATCAATAGTTTTCCAAGAATCCAATATTATGATCAGTGCATGGATAATCAAAACCTTGTTCAACCGAGTTCTCCGATAACATATATGGGTTTATAAAGGTAGATAATTTCATGAGCTAATCGCAGTTGGGTCTAGTGCTTGGGTCACTGCAGGAGCCACCACCATAGGAGATCCCTCATCACTTTTTAATTCAATGATAAAAACCCACTACTTCTAGATGATGGGAACATCTAGAGGTTCTGAGGTCTCCACTTTAGCCCCTCCTATTGGCTCACTGCTAACCACTTCAGTCGTGGTCGGTCCTCCACCCTGCTCAGTCCTTGATGCAGGCCCAGGGAGATTCCCTTCCACATCCATCAGTGCATTTTCACACCCTTTAGGTGAAAATTCCTAATCAACAATACCAATATACTCCTAAGAAAGATATATTTTCTTTAGTTTATCTATGTTATGAAAAGATAAAGGTCTAGGAAAAATAAGAGTTGAGACTTATCTCGAGTTGTTTGTCCAATACCATGTCAGAGCCTACGATTTCACTGCTCTCATGTGGGATCCTTTGATGGGCCAGTTTTCCCTAAATATCCTCACTTCTAGGCCCCTACTTCTTAAACTACTTTTCTTTCTCTTCCACTCCCACTTATTCTTATTCCTCATCCTCTTTATCCTCTTATTCTTCATAATTTTCATCATCCTAAGACGCCAATTTTTTCGAGTCATTCTCCTGGGTGAGCATCACTTTCACCACGAAATGTGTCTCTTCATACCTCTCCCATTGGAACATGTATATATCAATTTATGTCGGATATGCATATCACTGGTGAAATTTAACTTTTTCAGTAACCCAGATGAGTCTAATTTCTGATAGTTGGATCCCTTTTAGTGTTAATTTTTTCCATAAGACTTCAGGACTTATTGACTACCACAGGTTTGTCTTGGCTTACCAGAGTGCAGGGAAAATTGCGTCTACAGTAGGTTGGAGAAGGTATCTTTCACGCCCTAGCTCTTGAATACCCAGAGCCAGTTCCATATAGAGGATTAATTTGGTTCAGGTTCTAAGAAACCAGCTACTTCTGAAAAGCTTCTTCGACTAAAAGCTGATACCTGAAAAAAATGTAGGGTGAGCATACAAATTCCCAGTAAGGAGTTTTAAAATAAACCAATATAACTTTTGAAAACATTCTTTAAAAATTTCCATGAAACGTTTTTCTTAAAGGAAATCTGTAACACAGGTACACATATCATAAAAGTGCTCAATTAAAAACATGCTAACAAAATTATAAGGATACATGATTCAATTAAAGGCATGCTCATTTGGAATAACAAGTAAAATACATTATATGTTAAAATGAAAGACCAAATTAACAACTAATGGTAATACATGATTAGAGTTGTGCTTAAAATAATTACTTCAAATTCATCCTTCACTATTTTGAAACATACACTGGCCATTAAATCTTTGAATATTACATAAATAATATGACATACTTATACTTCTTGTGATTCTCATAATCATAAGCTCTTTAACCAGGAATATTCTACTAGTTGAATATCCCTCTGGTTAATTAAATCACATAATCATAATGAGGAAAATGCATATGCTAGACTATGTCAAGGCCTTAACCAAGGAGTCTAATGATTAAGGCCTTGGCCAAAATCCATAACTCATAAATGGGAAAGGCCTCGACCAATTCTGCTTCTAGTTGTCTCATGAGACCTACTGATGCATCGAGGGGCTGTAGTGGGCCCCACCCATCACATAATAAGTCCAATGCATTCCTCATAATTCTAAATCAAAGTGCACATTCCACTTGATTTATTAAATCATTTATTACTTATCATACCAAGTATACGAATTTCTTGGTTCCTTATTTCACATTTCATTTTATTCAAGGTATCCCACACCACCTTGAACAATTAAATCCATAATCCTAGGAAAGGGCATAAAAGTTTAAATTACAAACATTCACATTTATGCATATGTAGTCAGTCTGGCACAAGACTATGAACTATGTGGTCAAGTCATTAAATGGCACGTAAATTAAGAGTACTTGTGATGATAACTAACAAAAGAAATACAAACTTGATCACATATAATGACAAATACTAAATCCATATTAATCAATTTCTTAATGGAATTTTATTTTGAGTGCATAATAAATTAAGAGGTAAACTCAGCATTCCATATGGAGAACTAAACTCACATTTTCTCAAACATTTATTATAAATAAGTTTTTGTTTAATGCACTAAATGTTAAAACTTGAAAGCATAAAACTCAATCATGACCATTATCATTAAATATAAATAGTAGAGAGTAACTCATACATGGGATTAGGTAGTTGCAAGCCTCCATTATTTATACTCATGAACTAAGAACATAAAAAGAAAAGCATTTGGAATAACCACTCTCAGGGTTTAATGTTGTGTAAAACATTCGTTCAAAAGAAGTAGTGTTTAGTCAAAGCCAAAAGCATTTGAAAACACATGTTTTTTAGTTTATTTTAAAAACTTGAAAATTAATAAAAAAAAATATTTGGGGATCAAAGTTGGCATATATACACGCGTACCCACATACCTGATTATACATTGTGAGTATACGTAAGGTTCTCATACTAAGTTAATTTGACACTTGTAAATTTATCAAAAGCATAGATTAATCACTAAGGTACAATTGTTGAAATGTTTTTTAAAAAATTCATTTATATAATGTATATTCATATTTAAGAACATACATGATTAGGTATAAAAGTTTTCCTACACAATATGACACTATGCATTTTAGTTCTTCATTAACTGGAAACTCAAACAGAGAAATCCTTAATCTGGTCATATAAAGTTTATGCAAATATGAGGGCTGTGTATATTATACTTATATATTTTATATACATATGTATATATATAACCGATTATGTATTTAAGGCATAAAATAAATTTGCATGAGGTGTCCATACTTAGGGTCTATTAATACCCTATAACTTAAGATCTTATAACTCTTAATCGAGTAAAGAAAGAATTAACCTCAATCCATAAGATGATGTATATTTATATTACAAGTGTATATAAACATAAAACTTAAAATTCAACAAGCAAGGAAAAGATAAATCCCCTACCTTATCTTGAGGAGGAAGTGGGGCTCGGAAGATGCTGTAAAACTCGGAGGACTTGTTGAGGTCCGCTGGAGGCTTGTGTGAAAGGAACCGAGAGGTTCTTCGGATGCCTCAGTGTGGTTTTTATAAACTATACCTATAATGATTATTTTAATGCAAGATATATGGGATCCAAGGCCAAAATGGCTTATAAAAATACTAAGGAAAGAGATATTTGAGGAAACTGTGTGAGAGGAGGGTCCGACGGCTATAAGGGTGAAGAAAAAATGGTGAAAAATATGAGGTAGGGTACTGGTGCATGGCACACCGTGGGGAAGAAGACATCGCTACGCATAGAAAATCGGGAGGAAATTAGATGACCATGATCAGGTCTGGATTGGATTCAAAGGCCGAGATGCATCCATAGTTTATAGAGGTAATGAATGACTCTGATTAAATCTGCGTCTGATCGGACGGCCCAAGATTAAAGAGACATTTTTTTAAAACCTTGAACGATCACAAAAACTGAGGAAACAAACGCGGTTGTTGTGGTTTGAGTGCGAGGTCGAGATCAATGGCCCAGATCACGTGCTACAAGATCCAACGGCCCAGATCCCGTTTCACCTGAAAAAATGCGCCCCACATTGAAATGGTGGTATATTTGCACCCCTTTATAAGACTCAGTCTCTGGTCCATGGTTCAGAAAACACACAATACACACTTAGGAATCCTTACACACAAGCTCCCTCCCCCCACCCATAGGCCTTGACCTACCTATGCCACACCGCGGCCTCGCGCCCACTGTGGTGTGCTCACGCTCCTGTGCTCCCATGCTCCTGTGCGCCCCTCGGGGGACCTATGCCCAAGCTCGGGATGGCCTAGGCTTGGGCTAAGGGATAGGCTTATCCACATAATGTGAGTTTCCTCCCTTGGCCCAGCCATAAAGGGCTGGCCCCTAGCAGGCCTAAATTTTTATAAAAACTAACCTAAATAAATATATGAAGTCTTAATGAAAAATAATACTATAAAGATATTTTCCTTTTTAAACATGACTTTTATTTAAGCTTAAAAAAATTAATGAATACCTAATTATACCTTGTCCAATAATATTTCTAGAATTATTTATAAACACAAAAGCTTTAACATAAATTGAAATTCAGTATATCCACATAAAATCTTTTGAACTAATATTATAATAGACAAAACTAAGTTAATAAAAAATATAGTTTAATTAAAATAAATTACTCATTGTTTAAAACACTATTTAAGGAGTGAAAATCATTACCTGTATTTGGAATATTTGAAAAGTGTTTTGAATTCCTTATTACATTTCAAATCCCAAAGTGTAATTCAAAATATTTCACCATTCCATTCTTAAAGTTCATGATTAGGAGTAATTTTATAATTTTTCAATCCATAACATAATTATTTTGAGAACTAAAATATACTCATATGTTTTCAATTAATTATCCAACAAGGCCAACAACTATATTTATAACCATTAGGATTCCATGATCATCCAGGGCAACGATCAAATTAGCACCGTATAAAACCAAGCCTTATGGTACCATAAAACTCAAAAGGAGAAAAATGGTTCTCATCATACCATTGGTTCTTAGAATAGCCGCGGTGGCTTTGGCTATTCTTATGTTCGTTATGACGGATACCAAGGACCCATATTATCTTCTCGGGGTTCTCATTGTTTTGGGTGGTCTCCCTGTAATATTGATAGGGTTTTTAATAAGTATCTTTGGTTAGCTTGATTTTCCTTTTGATCTCGATGTATTATAAACACTAAGGTGTTATTATTTTAATAAAAATCCTTGTGTCCATTTCATGTGTTTTATTCCATTACATAACAAAATAAATTAAAATCATATTATTAATTTTCCATAAGAAACAAGTTTTGTTCGGTTAATAACAACATAAAAATATAAAAATTATCATTATATGAAACACAAGTTTTTGGGGTGTTACATTATCCCCCCTACAAAGAATTACATCCTCGCAATTAATTTCATATAACTACAAAATAAGCTCTCCAATGTTCTTACCACAATCCCCATCGCAGGGGATCCTCAGGTGCATTCAACGAAAAACTCAAATTGATGCTCAAATCCTCTAGTTCTTTGACCCTGACACACCTCGAACAGAAGGGGTTGAAATCATGAATTGAACATTTAGGATTCCAGAAGGAAGCTCAAACTTTAGAAAGTTTAGAAATGTATGAATGGACCAATTCAAGAAGAACTCTCTGAACTATGTCTCAATCAAGAACATCTAAGTTATAGATGTCATTGTATAGGCTAAAACTGAGGAGTTGGTACATGTAGGCCGCACAAAGGTTTCTCTCCAAATAAGCCTCTCGAAAACATACCCTGATCGTGTAGTTCCGACCTAGGGTGAAACATAGAAAAATCCCTTCATGGTATTTTCCTCTTCGCCTATACTTGGCCAGTTGGTCCATGGCTATACGGTAGTAAATGAAAGCATTCCCTTGACAGGTGTGAAGAATGTCTGAACTGTTTGTCACTTTATATAGTTGTTTGTACGTTTTCTGCAAGTTTGCGAGAGTTAGGTACTCTTCTTCACAGGTTTGGATCACAATAATCTCCAGTACCTCAACAGGAAGAGATAACATGTGAGTTTGTACTTCCATCTGAATTTTTTTTATGAAAGTTCACTTAGTGATACTCATTCAATAAGTATAACCGATGAAAGGATAGTAAAAATAAGAGACAACAAGTTATATTCTTATCTAACCACTAGTACATAAAGTAAGATAGGGATATTGGGTTCCCCAATTCCCTAATACATGAATCCCCAAAACGAGTTAAAACTTTCGATCTCTTTAAACCATATGTAACCCGAGCAGTCGGGCTCGACATCGTGGGTGTACTTGTGTTGTCTCCAGAGTCTGTCGTGTGAGGTTTATAGCTGAGATACATTAGTCTGCACTTGATTTTTGTACACCGAACAAGAGGCTTCGTATTCAAGGATTTAAAAATCCATTACTTGTCCGTAATGGACATAAGACAAGACTTGACACATATATGCTGCACGGAGGTCTCCTACCACTGTAACTTCTTGGAAGGTCATGAGGGATGAGATGCCTTCTGCGATGGTGAAGCATCTAAAAAGTCCCACATAATATTTTCCCCGTCATACGTAGGATGGAAATTGGGCTTGCATCATAAAGATGTAGTTCATACCTGCTCTTCAGTGGATTTGCAGTACCTAGGGAGAGTTGGATACGTCCTAGAGGTGTTTACATGTCATTCAGATATGGGCATAGTTTATAAAATTTTCATGGCTAGCTATGGAAATTATGGTTTCTAGGGCCTCATTGGGAAGAGACAGAAGATTAATACCCTCATTTTCCATCTAAAAATTAGGAAAAACCTCATATTTAGTAATGATTAAATAAAATTTTCTTTTTTTAATTTTTGGTTTTCTAGAGTTAACTAAACCGAATCCTTTTATACCAACTATCACACCCTAGCTCTCGAATACTTGGAGCCAGTGCCATATAGAGTATCAATTCGGTTTAGGTTTTGGGAAACCATCTACTTCTGAAAAGATTCTTCTACTAAAAGATGATACCTGAAAATTTTATTTCAAAAACATAGGGTGAGCATACAAATTCTCAATAAGGGGTTTTAAAATAAACCAATATAACTTTTGAAAACATTCTTTAAAAATTTCCATGAAACGTTTTTCTTAAAGGAAAGCTGTAACACCGGTACACATATCATAAAAGTGATCAATTAAAAACATGATAACAGAATTATAAGGATAAATGATTCAATTAAAGGCATGCTCATTTGGAATAATAAGTAAAATACATTCTATGTTAAAATGAAAGTACAAAATTAATGACTAATGGTAATGCATGATCAGAGTTGCGCTTAAAATAATAACTTCAAATTCAACCTTCACTATTTTGAAACATACAATGGCCATTAAATATATGAATATTGCATAAATAATATGCCATAATTATACTTCTTGTGATTCTCATAATAATAAGCTCTTTAACCAGGAATATCCTACTAGTCTAATATTCCTCTGGTTAATTAAATCACATAATCATAATGAGGAAAATACATATGTCGGACTATGTCAAGGCCTCGACCAAGGCATCTAATGATTAAGGCCTTGACCAAAATCCATAACTCATAAATGGGAAAGGCCTCGTCCAATTACACTTCTAGTTGTCTCATGAGACCTACTGATGCATTGAGGGGCTGTAGTGGGCCCCACCCATTACATAATAATTCCAATACATTCCTCATAATTCTAAATAAAATTACACATTCCACTTGATTTATAAAATCACTTATTACTTATCATACCAATTATACGAATTTCTTGGTTTCTTATTTCACATTTCATTTTATTCAAGGTGTCCCACACCACCTTGAACAATTAAATCCATAATCCCAGGAAAGGGAATAAAATTTTAAATTACAAACATTCACATTTATGCATATGTAGTGAGTCTGGAACAAGACTATGAACTATGTGGTCAAGTCATTAAATGGTGCGTAAGTTAAGAGTACTTGTGATGACAACTAAAAAAAGAAATACAAACTTGATCACATATAATGAAAAATCCTAAATCCATATTAATCAATTTATTAATGGAATTTTCTTCTGAGTGCATAATAAATTAAGAGGTAAACTCAGCATTCCATGTGGGGTACTAAACTCACATTTTCTCAAACATTTATTATAAATAATCTTTTGTTTAACGCATTAAATGTTAAAACTTGAAAGCATGAAACTCAATCATGACCATTATCATTAAATATAAATAGTGGAGGGTAACTCATACGTGGGATTAGGTAGTTGCAATCCTCCATTATTTATACTCATGAACTAAGCACATCAAAATAAAAGCATTTGGAATAACCACTCTTAGGGTTTCATGTTGTGTAAAACATTCGTTCACAAGAAGTTGTGTTTATTTAAAGCCAAAAACATTTGAAAACACATGTTTTTTTACTTTCTTTTCAAACCTTGGAAATTTATAAAAAAACAATTGGGGATCAAATTTGGCAAATATACACGCGTACCCACATACCTGATTATACACTGTGAGTATATGTAAGGTTCTCATACTAAGTTAATTTGAAACTTGTAAATTTATCAAAAGCATGGATTAATCACTAAGGTACAATTGTTGAAATGTTTTTTAAAAACCACATTTATATAATGTATTTTCAAATTTAAGAACATACATGATTAGGTATAAAAGTTTTCCTACACAAATAACTCCATGAATTTTAGTTCTTCATTAACTTAAAACTCATGCTTAGAAATATTTAATCTGGGCATGTGAAGTTTATGCAAATATGAGGGCTGTGTATATTATACTTATATATATTTCATATACATATGTATATATGTAACAAATTATCTATTTAAGGTATAAAATAAATTTTCATGAGGTGTCCATACTTAGGGTCTATTAATACCCTGTAACTCAAGATCTTGCAACTCTTAATTGAGTAAAGAAAGAATTAACCTCAAACTGTAAGATGATGTATATTTATATTACAACTGTATATAAACATACAACTTAAAAATCAGTAAGTAAGGAAAAGATAAATTTCCTACCTTAGCTTGAGGAGGAAGAGGGGCTCGGGAGATGCTGGAAAACTCAGAGGACTTGTTGAGGTCCCCTGGAGGCTTGTGTGCATGGAACCGAGAGGTTCTTCGGATGCCTCTGTGTGGTTTTTATAAACTATACCTATAATGATTGTTTTAATGTAATATTTATGGGATATGAGGCCAAAATGGCTTATAAAAATACTAGGGAAAGGGGTCTATGTGGGAACCATTTGAGAGGAGGGTCCGACAACTGTAAGGGTGAAGAAAAAATGGTGCAAAATAGGAGGTAGGGTACTGGTGCATGGCACGTTGCGTTGAAGAAGACAACTCTATGAGTAAAAAACCGGGAGGAAATTGGACGACCAGGATCAGATCTGGCTTGGATTCAAAGGCCAGGATGCATTTGCAGTTTATAGAGGTAATGAATGGATCAGATTAAATATGAGTCTGATCAGATGGCCCGAGATTGAAGCAACATTTTTTTAAAACCTCGAACGGTCACGAAAACTATGGAGACAAACGCGGTTGCTGAGGTTTGAGTGCGGGGTCGAGATCAACGGCCTAGATCGCGTGCTACAAGATCCAATGAACCATATCCTATTTTGCCTAAACAAATTCATCCCAAATAAAAATGGTGGGATATTTGTGCCCCCTTTATAAGCCTCACCCTCCGGTCCATGGTTCAGAAAACACACAGCACACACTTAGGGAGCCTTACACATGGGCTGTCGCCCCCACCCATAGGCCTCAGCCTACCTATGCCACGCCGCGGCCTTCTGCACACTGTGGTGCGCTGACGCTCTTGTGCTACCATGCTCATGTGCGCCCCTTGGGGGACTTATGCCTGAGCTCAGGCTGGCCTAGGCCTGGGTTGAGGGTTAGGCTCAGCCACCTAGTGTGAGCTGCCTCCCTTGGCCCAGCCATAAAGGGATAGACCCTAGCGGGCCCAAATTTTTATAAAAACTAACTTAAAGAAATATATGAAGTCTTAAGGGAAAATAATGCTATAAATAGATCTTCATTTTTAAACATGAATTTTATTTAAGCTTAAAAAAAATTAACGAATACCTAATTATACCTTGTCCAATAATATTTCTAGAATTATTTATAAACACCAAAGCTTTGACATAAATTAAAATTCAGTATATCCACTTAAAATATTTTTTACTAATAATATAGTAGTAAAAACTAAGTTAATAAAAAATATAGTTTAATTAAAAGAAATTACACATAGTTTAAAACACTGTTTAAGGAGTGAAAATCATTACCTATATTTGGAATATTTGAAAACTATTTTTAATTCCTTATTACATTTCAAATCCCAAAGTGTAATTCAAAATATTTCATCATGCCCTTCTTAAAGTTCATGATTAGGAGTAGTTTTATAATTTTTCAATCCATAACCTAATTATTTGGAGAAGTAAAATATACTCATATGTTTTCAATTAACTATCCAACAAGGCCAATGACTATATTTATAACCGTTAGGATTCCATGATCATCCATGGAAACAGTCAAATTAGCACCGTATAAAACAAGCCTTAGGGTTCCATAAAACTCAAAAGGAGGAAAATGGTTCTCATCGTACCATTGGTTCTTATCGTAGACGTGGTGGCTTTGTCCGTTCTTATGTTTTTTTTGATGGATACTAAGGACCCATATTATCTTCTTGGGGTTCTCATTGTTTTGGGTGGTCTCCCTATAATATTGATAGGGTTTTTAATAAGTATCCTTGGTTAGATTAATTTTCCTTTTGATCTTGGTGTATTGTAAACACTACGATGTTATTATTTGAATAAAAAACCTTGAGTCCATTTTGTGTCTTTTATTCCATTGCATAACAAAATAAATTAAAATCATATTATTACTTTTCCATAAGAAACAATTTTTGTTAGTTTAATAAAAAAATAAAAAAATAAAAATTATCATTATATGAAACATAAGTTTTTGGGGTGTTATAATCTTATTTAATTCCCAAGAAGTTCCCTAGCCAGTCCATGAGGTCTCCTACGAGACCATTTCTCTTTAGATGGTGGAGGTGAAACTGCACCTTGCGATGCTCGTACAGCTAATGTTACAGCTTGTGATGTCCTAGCCACTTGGATCACCTCTGGTCTCACTTCCCTAGAAGTACCTCACCTACTCCCTTGTCTCCCATACTCCACACTTGATTACTTGATTTTACGAACATGTTTCCAGAGGATCGCCTCCGAATACGCTATTATCCAATGATCAACATACTCTGTTGATAAACCAGTGTTAATGTCAATAGGGGGAAAATAATTACTTCACAAAAACTAGAAGTTGTAAACATGAGCCATAATTGGAGAAGGATGCAAGTATTCCACTCCTCCCTGAACTCTTTATACACCTTCTTCTTCATCTTCTGCAAGCACCCAAACTTCCTAGTGAACCATGAAGGCACATAGGGTTCACATAGGATCTTCCCATTGATACGAGCTACCAACACACCACCCTTGATACCTTGAAGATATCCCCTCTGCCCCAATGGGCCTTACACTTCATCCACCATATGGCCAACTGGAGTTCGAAAGGGGTGGAATTTGAAGTTTGTGTGGTTTCTGATCTTGAGTTTGATCCCCTCCTTATTAAGAATCAATGGATGGATTCTAGAAATATTCAGTAGAGATGGTCATATATCGCCACCTAGAGGAAGGATGGAATTCGGGAAGTCATACCCACCGTAGTGAGAAAAAACCCAACCATGAAGAATCTAAAATGGTCTGCATATTCTCTTGGGCATACTTCCTCTTAAAATGCACCCCAAAATGTTGTACAACCTAGCCAACATAGGCACTCCCAAATTGACCTTGTTCTTGGCTGCCATAATCCCGACCATCACCAATGTCCCTGGGTGGACCCCCATTATCGTGTCCCTCACTGGAAGTATCCACCCACTTAGGAATACAGCAATGAACCCAACATATATTACATTCGAGTCCTGGATTTTGTTTATGCTAAATCCCCATGATTGGTACTCACCTAATTCCAAGACCATCAAATATGATCCTTTCTTGCCCCTTCAGGATGCATCTAGGCACTGATTCCCTCAGCCTGGAATTTTCACTACCTCATGCTACTTTATAAATAGACTGAACCATTCCATATATGATATATCCTTTAGGATGTGCTTGATTTTAATCCTTTCCTTAGTTGGATACAACAAATGCCATGTCAAAATGGGGGTGTGCATCCTATCTCTTTATACATTCTTTGTTGGAAATCTTCATACTGGTACCCTTCCAAGGGGATTCCTACAATGAAGTGGATTTCCCAAAGGCTAATTCCAACCTCCCCATGGTGGATGTGGAAAGTGTTCATATCATGGAACCACTGGCTGAACAACTTTGACACCAGGTCTTGATGATGGTAGAAATAAAACTACGATGTCCACATAATATAAAAAACCCGATGTGTCGAAGCTCCTCCCCAAACTCCTCACATATTTGGTGTACCCTATACACCCATTCCCATTCACTCATGAAGTTTCCCCAGGACCTAAAGTCCCATTTATTCCAGCCCTTGGTCTCATTAGTGATACTGATCCTGAAAGTGCTCGCATAGTGAGCCAAAGATTCCCCAGGAACTGGCTCGCTCCCCATGGCCATCTAGGTTTTTGGATTCAGGATATAAATGGATATGTTTTGTGTTTCCATGGAATGGTGACCATTTTTCATGATGTTTTATAGTGGAAGGTTATCTTCACGCATCACCCATGACAATGGAGTATCATTCTCAAAACCCGACATCAACACCTCTTATAGAAGGTCAAAGTTCCATAGCAGGAGGTTATTAGTCAGAACATAATCTTTTTGAGCCTAAATTAGTATACCAAAGAGTATCTGATTATCAGATACTACCCTTCTCACATGAATAATCTGAGGGTTCGTGATCATCTTGGACCTCCGTGCAGTATGGAAAACCTCCCTCTCAGCAGCATTATGTTCACCGACCATTTTGATCTGGCCTCAAAATTCACAAAGTGGATTGCATGAAATAATGGAGTATTGAAATGCAAGACAAGAAGGAGTGTACTAACACATATGTGCACAAGATTTGGCAACAGTGCGAAAGAAATAGTGGTTGCGTGCAAGGTACCAACCGAATTCAAGAACATTTGCATAGAATGGACGATATTTCATGCACAAGAAAAAAATATCCTTCTATACAGGAAAGTCAAGGTATGAAGTCTAGCCCCCCACCTATTTATAGGCATGTATCAATTCTTCCAAACACATGGAAGAGTTTTGCACGTCAGATCTACTTTTTTGTGTGCACCACCAGATATGTGTTTTTCTCTTCAGCATTTCCATCAAAAACTAACCTTTTGGTTCCCTTTCAACTCAGATTATGAAGGGGGGGGGGATTTTTTGGTGATTAATTTCATTTGAGTCCATAAATGGGAATATTTTAGTAAACCAAAGTCACATTTAGAATCTGCAGATGAACCCGAGAATCATAAGGGAGTTGTGTGGAAGATTCTATGGCTGTGTGCAAGAAGGAATTCCACACACAAGATTTTTTAATGACCAATGTGACATAAAATGGGTTATTCTATTCCCTGATCTTAATAAATGTAAAATTTAGGTGCACTAAAGAAATCAGGCTAGAACATAATAAAATGGACCCACACGTAAGATTATTGTGCGCCCAATGTGATGTCAAATCCCATCTTTCTCACAGACCCCCTTGCACGCCACCATTGAGGTTTTTTTACTATAAATATATGCATAACCCCTCACTTTGGTGTACTATTCTGGAAGTCGAACCATCGCTCTCATGCATATAAGAAGACCCCTTCTACGACTGCATGGAAGATACAGCTTCAAGGTATTGGATCTTGCATGACATGCCCCCTATGGGCCCCCCTTTGGGTGGACTCACCAGGGACTGACCTTCAAACATTTCCTTTTACTCTAAGGCAGTTGTTCATAAAATATCCTTTTTTCACATAATATTTCCCTTATGTCATACCAATTTTGCGTACATGCTTCCATCTTGTATGCATACCCTCATCTTATACACAACCCTTCAATATTTTATGCACCCCTCCCTATAAGATCCATGTGTTATCCTCACCCTAAGGCACCATGTATAACATAATATTATGCACAATACCCCTATCTTGTGTGTAACTCTTTCGTGCATCCCTCCAGGCTTGTGTGCAGTGATTTTATATCCCCTTAAGTGGTGTTTCATGTTGTGTTTCCTTACCTAATACTTATTCACATAGGTATGCTAATAGCTATTTCATCTTTGTATAGTTATGATAACATGAACCCCTCTATCAACTACTCCTCCACCCCTTTATCATATGGAATTGCTTTCTCCTTCCCTTCCCCAAGTGCAGGTTGGTAAAAGTTATGTAAGTCCTAGGGGTGAGGAGTGAGTCCTCATCCTATGAGCTGTATAATGTTAAATTTCCTCCCACATCCTTGAAACATGATATTAAAATATGACCACCACATGAGTGAAAAGCCTGAGAGGAACATTAAGGGATGGGAAACAACACCCTCTCAATCCCTCTCTCCCTCTACGCTTTATCACCACATGCACCTCAGGCAGTATTTGTGTAATCCTTGACCCAAATTGATAGGTTTCTCCCTATACGATGACCATATCCTCCTCGTGCATCTGGACATCCTCCTTGGTCTCCCATCCTCAAGTAAGTCCCAATATTTCTTTACCTAGGCCACCAATCATGCGTAAGTCCCTACTTCTTTGGGACTCTAACCATGAATAAGACCCACTTTACTCCTCGCTAACGCCCCTTTAATGACGTGATAATCAGGTCTATTGATTCCACTTGTTTCTAACACTTAGCATAACCCACTTGGACTTAGAGTAAGCAGCGACCATGACAATTTAATTGGGCCTCCAACATCACATAATCTCCAAACCCATCTTCATAGAACTACATGGACTTTGATTCCCTTCCATGAGGATATGTAGGAAGCCTCTCTGAGGTTCAATCCCATCACCCATATATCCCCTCCATTTCACATCGGTTCACTTTTCGTCCCGCATGATATTAAAATGCATCTTTCGAAATACGTGGGTTTTGATATCTGTCTTCTATATAGGGTATGTAGGATGCCTCTATGAGGATCAATCCCAACCAATAGTAAACTCTTCTTCTCCCTCCTAGTAATGCACCCTCCTAATGTGACATCATATCTATTTGGGACACATCTCCTAGGTATGCCTCCTTGAGGTGTTCTGATCCCCTTTGGAATCTAGTCATGCATAAGCCCCAAACTCAATCCAAAATCATCTAACCAAGAGTATTCCTCTTGCGATGAGTCATTAACCATGCATAAGACCTAACATGAAGAAGGGTTGTTTTCCTTTGTGTACACCCCAACCACATGTCCCATTTTCTTGGGTTGTTAACCATGCATCAGCCTAGCACTTCACCATACTCCTCTAACCAATAGTGTCCTTCTTGTGATGGGCCGCTAACCATACATAAGACCCAACATTCTGAAGGGTTGATGTACTTTGTGAACACCCAGATTCTACACCCCATCCTTAAATATGTGGACTCTGATTCCCTTACACGAGGATACATAGGAAGCCTCCATGAGGCTCAATCCCATCACTCATGTCCCATCCCAGTCTCTCCCTTGATCCTTTGTGTCTCGGGAGGACCATGACTTAACCCATGGTCCCACATCCTTTAGGTCCCCCCATCCATGTGTCAACTCTCACGAGCCGCCTCCTCAGGTATCTCATATCACCATTCTAGAACTATATGGACTTTGATTCCCAACCACTGGGATACATAGGAAACCTCATCGAGGTTCAAACCCAACACCATTATATTCACAACGGTTCCATCCTATCTATTTTTATCCTTAGAAACTTCCTCCATCATCCATCTGGATTCTTACCTGGGCCACTACATCCCAGTGAGGTCATGCCACCCACTTCCTCACTGCTCCTAGTAGCACCTAGGCATCTAACCATGTGTAAGACCCAAACCACCCATTCCAACTATGCGGGTTTTGATCCATGTCTTCTATATAGGGTACCTAGGAAGCCTCCATGAGGTTCAATCCCATCCAAAGTTAAACCTTGGTGTCCCCCTCATTGGGGCCCACCCTCCTATGATCCACCCTTTGTGGTTTCTAGATCAACCTTCATGGTGTGACATCTTCCCTTTTTGGGATACACCACCCCAGGTCTGCTCTTTTTTGGCATCCTGATCTATCCATCCTAAGATCCACCCTTTTTGGTTTCTAGATCAGCCTTCACTGTGTGACATATTTCCTTTTTGGGACACACCACATTGGGACTACTCTTTTTGGGTGTCCTGATCCATCCATCCTAAGATCCACCCTTTGTGGCATCCAAATCAGCTTTCACGGTGTGACATATTCACTTTTTGGGATACACCCCCATGGGTCCGCTCTTTTTGGGTGTCCTGATCCATCCATCATAAGATCCACCCTTTGTGGTGTCCATATCAGCCTTCACGGTGTGGAATCTTCCCTTTTTGGGAAACACCACCCTGGGTTCACTCTTTTTGAGCATTTCGATCCATCCAACTGATAAACCTTCTTGAGTTCTCCCTCTTAAAGATCTACCCATTTGATCCACTATTAATAGTGATATGATCAGTCATATTCGTCTACACTAGATGTTAAACTCACAGCATACCCTGTGTTAAACATGGAAGGCTGAGGAAAACCTCAGAGACATATCTTCTTCATAAGATACCCCACAGTCAACTAGGGATTCCACGGGCTTCCGCTCCCTTGAGAAGCCCTATCAAAGGGAAATCCAGGTTTACTGGTGTTTCAGCCTCTATACAGGCTAGCGGTGCCCAACATGACTACTCTTCTAACCGAAGGTCTCTTCTCTAACTTGACCCTTTGAAATGTCCTGATAGAAGAAGTGTAATTAACCGACATCCACAAAGATATGGCACTAGGAAGAGTTTCACGGACAATATATTAATCATTAAGGGAGACCCTGACTAGGCGATTAATTCCAAGGAGAAATCCATGGAAGGAGATACTGACATCCCATCATCCCATTTATATCAAGGAGAAAACGTCCCCAAAAAGGTGGATGATGCCACCCACCTTTGGAAAGCAGGAATGCGGGGCAAACAGATGTACGTCCCCATAGGCAGAGCGCAACCCCAAAAAAAGCATAAAAAAATAGCATACAGGCTTCTTGAAACTTTTTATAAAGTATTATATTAGGGATTCTGAGGGTAAACCCCCACCCCCAGTTATGTATTCACACATTATAAAACTTGATAAATGGAAATATTTCATTATTCTTTTTAATGAGAAATCATTTCAAGTGAAATTTAGTCAATAATATTTTATTTGAAATTATTTATTTTACTCACTTTGATTCAAAAAATTTAATTTATGAAACAACAAAGCAGTGATGGAAATAAAAAATGTATAGTGAAACCAATGTACCCCTATCATAAAATAAGGATTGGTTACACTTAAATTGAAATGAAAATGGTATGTATTTTTAATCTATAATAAAATTTTAATGTGATATGAAACAAAATATGTTCCTTTTTTATATGCAGATTGATGAATAAAAATTTGAATCCACTTCCATCCCACATAATTTGATATGGATGGAGGCCTGCATAAATAAATAGGGTAAAATATTTGATGAAAACACATAAAAAGTATGGGAATCATGTATAATTATGACATAATAGTAATTCATTATGATTTATAACAATATCATATAAAAACATATATATTTATGTTTTTATGTTTTTTATATGGTTTAAAAAAAATCAACATCTATTATACCTCAAGAAAAACTAATTTTAGTATCTTTGAATCACCCAAAATAATATGACCGTGTTAGAGGGGTTTTGGAGTGTCACCTTGAACATATTTCGAGAAGACAAAGCCACATAGAGAAACATATGAGACGATAAAAGAACTACAAGAAAAAATAGATGATTTGAAATATATTATTATCTATTCTGGTTTGGAGGACCAATATATATGAATGGTTCAATGTGAACTAGTAGTGGAATAAAGGTTAGTACATGAAGATCCAAATGACCCCCACTATCTTTGAGGCTAGTTATTCCCCTAAACCGCTTAACTTAAATGAGGTAATCAATTTTTTCTTCAATATCTCTTAAATATGAATCAAACAACTTATAATAACATTAAATTACTAAAATTATGTAGGGGTGATGTTTTATGTGATTTATATCTATCAAAACCCATGAATCACCTTGTTGTTAGGGGTATTATTTACAATATCCCAAGAGAGATTCTACACAAAAAAACTCCCAATAGGTCATATGAGAGTGGGTATTGAAGTATCTCCTGATTTGAGAACTGAGTTTCCTATTCGGTTTGATGATATGGATATAACTACATTTGTTAATTCTATTGTAACTTTTATAGTATATTCATCTAATATTATAAAGACACATGATGTATGTCCTTAACAATTTTTCTCTAATGAAAAACCTTTAATAGTTGATGAAAAAAGATATAAAATTAGGTATGGTATTATATATGGATAAAACAATGGGGAAACAAAAGGTTGGATCAAGACAATCCAGTGAATCAACCAAGAAATCAAAAATACCTTCCAGGAGTACCTTATCCCCACCAGTTTCAATAACGCATATGTTAACATTACAAGTTCATGTATACACAACATTCAATGATGGAAATATGTACTACATTCTATAGTAATAAGAAATATTTGTAGATTTCATTACTGACATGGTTAGTTTATAGAGTATATGTGAGATTATTAAGTTTTAATGGATGGGAGTCTCGGTTATAAATACATACATGAGGTGAATTTTCATGATCCATCTATCCAAAAAATGATCAACTATGTTCATTATAGTTAATAACTATTCATATTTTCTACAGGAATTTATATTGTTTCCATACAAAGGGAAACCCTGAGAAGCATGATCTAGACTCATTAATCCTTTTATCATTTCTATGTACAAAATTTCTTGGAAATTATAAGAAATTGAGAAGAAAAAAGATGCACTAAGAGTGGTATTTGAGAAGAAAATAATAGATGATATAATCTTCTTGATTACAACAATGTTTGGGTAAAACTATACAATCTAATCATTTAAAATATATTTTTATTTTTTATTAATTATTTGTTTTTATTTTTAGAAAGCACTGAATGATCACTGAAATCAATTTAGTTACATAAAATGTTTATTTTTTGGGTCCAATGCATATATTTCTATCAAAATGTCCAAACATGATGTCTATTGTGAATTTATAATGCATTGAAATCAACATTTTACAGATAAAATTTGAATTATATGTTTTAGTTCTTATTTTAATGATAATTTAGTTAAGATAGGGAAATATATAAATATAGGATAAATCATGGTATGTGGTTAGTTACTAAACATTATAATCCTAAGTATTTCTTCAAATGGAAGTAAATTATGGTATATATAGTAATATTTAACAATTTAAAAATATTTCAAAAAAATTTAATTATTTTGGTAAATGTTTCTATAGAGTTCGAAGTAAAATAACCACTATAATTATGGATATTACATTTGTAAATTTATGAAAGATATCATGTACCATCAAAATACTATCATCCTCAAACATGTAATTTCCAAAGGTAATAAAAATTTCATTGAAAATATTTCACAATCATTTATTTTTCTATATTTTCTCAGTACTACCAATATTTCAAACAATCTATGTACTCAAAAGAAGAAGTAAATTTGTTTATAGATGAGTGTGTAGAGTACATAATGTCTGAATGTTTGACAACACAAAATTTAGGTGATTGATAGAGAAAATATTTTCATTATTTTTCATATGTGTATAAATTATTTAACCCCTTCCAATTAATCAATTTGAGATGATTTGTATCATTTTAGTGTTTTGGTGAATTATGGACTTAATTGTGGAAATTGGTAAATTCTGGAAATTTAACAGTATTGTGGAGCTTCTGTATTTCGGGCATATCTTTTACATTTTTTTATCAAAATTGTGTGATTCCTTTTTTAGGATTTCTATGCTCGTGGGCGTAAACTTTTCCTTCTAGACGAAGGACCAATTAGGCACAAAATGGCCCAAAAAAATTCAACAATTGGAAAAAGTTTTCTTGCCGACAGAATGGACCCCGCCATAATTAAGGAGTCATATCCCGACCTACAGGTGTCCAAATGATGTTATTTCTACTGGAAGAGGAATATGACTCTTATATTATGTTTAAAATTACATTTCATGAAGAAATTAGGTCATTAAGGCACTCATGGAATGTGACCAAAAATAGGAAGTTGAAGAGTCACCTCGGGCAGAAAAAGTGGTCATTAGTAATTCAGGAATAAATTTTGTTACACTTGTCCAAATTCTTTGGGATTTTGAGGAAGAATGAAAAAGACATATGGGAACAACTTTTATGAATAATCATTCCCAATATTTGGCCATTTAATATTCCAAACGGACTCAAAATTTCGGTGGAGTAATTTTGGAGGGAAATTCTCAACTCCAAAAGCCTATAAATAAGAGTGTTCATTTCCATTCAAAGGGGTTGAAGAAGGTGAAAGAGGTGTTGTGATGGAGGATTGATTTCTTGAAGTTATTTCTATTTTCTATTTTCTTTTTACTTAGTTTCATCAAGCTCTCTTCTTCCCCTTTCAACTCTATTATCCTTCACATGGAGGGGTAAAACCTTTGAGTGATCGGGGATGGGGGAGTTTCACTTTTGTAATGTCAGAATTTTGTGAATAAATGTAAAACCCTATTTTTTTCTTTAGAATTAATTATATTATTATTTTTTCCCAATTCTATTAATGTGATCGTGTTTTTAGTTTGGTGTATTCATTTTTAATAGCATTGGTTAAAGACTTTTAATCTCTCTCCGCCTAGTGTAATTTGTCTCGATCGAGCATCTTGCGTTAGGTGGTGAGTGTCCAGCGATTATTGGAACGTGTGTAGAACTAGTGGAATTTTTCTAGAGTTATAAGGAGAAACAATTCCCGATTGGAACTTTCCTTGGTTGTTTAGGAATTGTTTATGAACTTCCATGCACATAGGAGTGAGTTCCATTTATTTCTTCAACCAAAGGTGATTGATAACTCGATCAAGGAGTCTTTCATTTGTCATTAAAAAGGAAGAGAGGGATGATGATATTTATGACTATGATGACATTGAAAATCTGATCCTACCCTGATCTCATCACTCTCTTAATCCATTAGTGTTCAACCTTTCTTTTCAATTGCTTGCTTTATTTTTCAACTCAAACAATTTCAAAAAGAACCTCTTCTTCTTTATTTAATTTAAGTGACAAACATAATTGTTTTGAACTCCTCTCTAGAGACAACTTAGGTTACCCAATTTTCTACATTTTAACTTAGGTTTTATTTGTTTTTGTCACACCCCATGATAGGCACGTGTCAAAACTTGGTGCCGTTGCCGGGGAGGTAGTGCCAATAATTTTTTTCTTTTTCTCTTTCTTTTCTCTTTTCTTATTTTCATTCCAAAGTTGCATGACTAGAACCTCAAACATTGAAACTTACCACATTGATACTAAAATTGAAAGAAATTTGTTGAATAGGCTCAGAAACCTCAATTTACAACCTGAATTTTAGGAAATTTCTCTTACAGGCTCGAGTGAAACTTCAAGTGTTCACTCCAAGCCTGTCATCATGGATGGAAATCAAAACCCAACCCTTAGAGACCTGTGTGCCCCATAATTACTTAATCAGAATAATAAACTTGTCATTCCAGTGTTACAAAATTATTTTGAGATGAAAACTAACATTATTCCATTACTTCCAAAGTTTCATGGCTTGGCAGGTGAATATCCCAAAAAACATATTAAAGAGTTCACACATGTCTGCTCAACTTTCAGACCACATGGAGTAGCTGAGGAACAAGTAAAGTGGAAGGTATTACCATTTTAATTGGAAGGAGCTACTAAAGAATGATTGTATGGCCTACAACCTAGAGATTTGGATGATTGGAATGACTTGGTGAGATGCTTCATGCAAAGATTCTTCCCCGCCTTCAGAAGCACAACCATCAAAAACGAGATCTATGCTATCAAACAATCATCTTGAGAAACCCTTTACGAGTACTGGGAAAGATTTAAAAAGCTATGCACCATCTTCCCACATCAAGCCATTGAGGATCATCACTTTCTTGTCTTCTTCTATTAAGGATTACTAGACAATAATAGGAACCTTCTTGATGCATCATATGGAGGTGCATTGATTGACAAGTTTACAGAAGAAGCAAAAGGTTTTATTGAGAAGATTTCTCAGAACTCGCAATAATTTGGTACAAGAGGTACTTCCATAAGAGGTATTCATGAGGTATGAACTTCTCATCCATCAAATTTACTAGAAACTAAGATTGAATAGCTAACTAGTTTGGTGAGACATATAGCCTTGAAAGAAGTGGGCGGCCAACAAGCACCAACTAAGGTATGTGGTTTATGCTCATCACCTGATCATTTCACTGACCAATGTGCTGAATACTGGGAATGGAAACTTGTGTGGAATCCTTTTAACCAAGGCAGTACCAACAGAATCAATAATAGAGATATCCTAACCATGTTCAGTATGGGTTTGGAAATTAGCAAAATCAAGCTATACCTCTGAACCAAAAACAGTTCCAAAACCCACCACCATTTCAATAGAAGCAACCTTATAACCAGCCACCACACCACCAACCACACACTTTCCAAATACCCTATGATAAACCATCTACCAACACAAAATATTCTATGGAATAGCTACAATATAGGTTTGATGACCTAGCAGATAAGGTTGACAAGCTGGAAAACATGGTGGGAAGTTTTGTGGAAATCATGACAAAAAATCTTGGGAAACTTCCTTCCCAAACAATCCCAAACCCAAAGGAGAATGTTAGCATGATAACAAAAAGAAGTGGAAAAGATCTCTCACCACCAGCATCCTATGAACTTGAAACAAGACCACCTGAGTTGAAGGATAATGAAGTTGCAAACTTTGAAAATTATGAATTGTGAAGAAGAGAAGAAAGAGGAGGAAGATAATGATAGACCAAAGAAGAAGAGACAAGAAACACCATTTCAAAGGAAACATAGGGATAAGAAAGACTTACCCCCTATATTTCCATCAAGGATGATTGAATCAAAGAAATTGCAAGATGAAGCACTTTAAAAAGAAATTCTGGACACCTTCCAGAAAGTGGAAATCAATATTCCCCTAATTGATGCAGTCAAAAAAATTCCAAGGTATGCTAAATTTTTGAAGGATCTTTCCACAAAGAATAGGAGACTTCAAGGGAATTAAAGGATCAACTTGGGAAGAAGTGTATCAGCCCTTATAACACCACAGTTTCCAACCAAATGTCAAGATCCAGGGACATTTTATATTCCATGCACCATTGGTTCTTTAAATTTCACTAATGATTTTTGTGATATTGTTGCTTCAATTAATGTATTACCTCACTTGGTATAAACTTATTTGTAGATGGGAGACTTTAAACCCACAAGAGTGGTGGGCCAGCTTGAAAAAAGATCCACAGTTTTCCCCACAGGAGTTTTGGAGGATGTCCTTGTGAAAGTCAAAGATCTCTTATTCCCAGCTGACTTCTACGTGCTCAATATGGAAGAAGATAGAATCTCATCACACTCACCCATCATTTTGGGGAGACCTTTCTTGAATATGGCCAAGACCATCATCAATGCCCACGAGGGGACACTCACCATGGAGTTTGGGGAGAGTACTATCCATTTCAATATTTTTGAATCCATGAGGCACCCATTAGATGATCGCTACCTATTTTCAATTTCCCATGAAGTTGGTGCAGAACCGATTGAAGAATCAGTTATGTTCTATGAATTCTTAGACTTTTTAGAGACTTCTTCCATTGAAAATATCATTGAACATGTAGATTCCAAACATGATGGAGATTCTTATTTCATCTAATAGGAAGAGGTAAAATCTGATTTCTTTGATGAATTGTTAAATGATGAGAAAGATGATATGGTTTATTGTGTGCAGGAGGTCCAAAATTTGGAAGTGGGAAACGTCAATTTAGTTTCATCCCTTGAGCATCCCCCTAATCTGGATCTCAAACCACTCTCCACTGATTTGAAATATGTGTACCTTAGGGAGGGAGAGAAACTACCAGTGATAATTGATAATAATCTATCTGAAACCCAAGATAAATCATTGATTTATCTTTTGAGAGAGAATATCCAAGAGATAGGGTGGATTTTAGGTGATATTCCAGGAATCAACCTAAAAATACATTCACATAGAATTTTTCTTGAGGGAGATTCCAAAACTTTCATACATCCCCAAAGAAGTTTGAATCCCACTTTAATAGACGTTGAGAAGATGTAGATTGAGAAGCTATTAGAAGCTGGGATCATCTACCCTTCTCAGATTCACATTGGGTTAGCCAAATTTATGTGGTTCCAAAAAAAACTGGCCTAACCATTGTGAGGAATGAAAAGAATGAATTAATTCTTGTGAGAATTCAAAATAGCTGGAGAGTGTGCATTGATTTTAGGAATTTGAATCAGGTCACTTAGAAAGATCATTTCCCCATTCCCTTAATTGATCATATGTTATAGAGATTGGCCAGGAGAACTCATTATTTCTTTTTGGATGGATTTTCAGGTTATTTCCAGGTACCCATTGCTCCTGAGGATCAAGAGAAGACAACCTTTACATGTCCCTTTGCCACTTTTGCAAATAAAAAGACTCCATTTGGATTGTGTAATTCTCCAGGTACATTTCAAAGGTGCATGATATGTATATTTTCTGATCACATTGAAGAGTTCTTGGAGGTTTTCCTAGATGATTTCACGGTTTTTGGAAACTCTTTTGACCATTGTTTAAAAAATATGGAAAAAGTTTTGAAAACCTGCATTGAAAATAATCTTGTTTTAAATATTGAAAAGTGTAATTTCATGGTTGAGAGAGGGATTTTCCTTGGGCATGTCATTTCCAAAAAGGGCATTGAAGTTGATAAGTCAAAAATTGAAGTGATAAATTCTTTACCTTACCCAACTTGTGTGAAGCATGTTAGATCTTTTTTAGGACATGGAGAATTCTATAGAAGGTTTATCAAGGATTTAATTAAGATTTCTCTCCCTATCTCTAGATTTATTCTGAAATATTCTGATTTTAAATTCAACGGTGCATGTAGGGAATCCTTTGATGAGTTGAAGAGGAGATTGATTGAACCACCTGTGATGCAACCACCAAATTAGGAAGAACCATTTGAGCTACTTTGTGATGCTTCTAACTAAGAAATTGGAGCAGTCCTTTCTCATAGAATTGAGGACAGGACACAAGTCATTTCATATGCTTCAAGAACTTTGGATGCAGCTCAATTAAATTATAAAACCATAGAAAATGAGTTTTTAGCAGTTGTTTTTGATTTGGAAAGATTTAGATCATATCTGCTTGGAACTAAAGCCATTGTATTTTCTGATCATATTGCTCTCAGGTACTTGATGAAGAAGGATGAAGCTAAACTGAGGCTAGTGAGATGTATGTTACTGCTGCAGGAGTTCAACATAGAAATCAAGGACAAAAAGGGACCTGAGAACCAAGTGGCTAATCATTTAAGCAGACTTCCCAACACTGCTGAAGCTGAAATTATTGAAAAAGAACCATTGAATGATCACCTTCCAAGAGAGTAGCTGTACTTGGTTAAAGGAGAAGTGCCTTGGTATGTTGACATGGTAAATTATCTGGTAACTTCTCAGGTCCCATCTCATTTCAATTCTCATCAAATGCACAAACTGAAAGCTGAATCTAGGTATTACATTTGGGATGATCCATTTCTTTAGAAGATTTATAATGACCAAGTGATAAGAAGATGTTTTCCTGAGAGTGAAATTGGTTCAGTCTTTGAGTTTTGTCACACATTATCTTGTGGAGGCCACTTTGAACCTCAAAGGAAAGCACATAAGTTTCTAGAATCTGGACTTTATTGGCCAACCATTTTTAAATATTCTCATGAATTTTGCAAAAGGTGTCCAAAATTTCAGTTTTCTGGAAACATTTCAAAGATACAATAAATGCTCCAACAACCACTTAATTTTATTGAGATTTTTAAATTTTGGGGGATAGATTTTATGGGCCCTTTCACAATTTCATTTGGAAATTCTTATATCTTACATGCAGTTGATTATGTTTCCAAATGGATGGAAGAAAAAGCCACCAGGACTGATGATTCTAAAGTTGTTTGTGATTTTGTCAGGGCTAACATATTTTGTAGGTTTGGAGTTTCTAGAGCCATCATCAGTGATCAAGGGACTCACTTTTGCAATAGGATAATGGAGGCGTTACTGAAGAAGTATGGGGTGCATCATAAAAAATCAACTACCTATCACCCACAAACAAATTATCAATATGAAGTGTCCAACAGGGAAATCAAAGGAATTTTGGAGAAGACTGTTAAAACAAATAGGAAGGATTGGATCCAGAAGATGGAAGACACATTATGGGCTTATAGGAAAACCTACAAGACCCCGATTGGAATGAGCGTATATAGGCTGATTTATGGGAAAAGTTTTCACCTACCTATGGAATTGGAGCATAAGGCGTATTGGGCTATTAGGAAGATGAATTTGGATCTTGAAAGTGCTGGGAAAGAGAGAAGGTTGCAGTTACAGGAGATAGAGAAAATTAGAAGAGAAGATTTTGAAAATTCTAGGATTTACAAAGAGAGAACAAGAGTGGCCCATGAAAAGCTTATCCAACCAAAAGAATTCTATCCTAGT
The DNA here is from genome assembly GCA_963277665.1 of Viscum album. Taxonomy (NCBI): domain Eukaryota; kingdom Viridiplantae; phylum Streptophyta; class Magnoliopsida; order Santalales; family Viscaceae; genus Viscum; species Viscum album. Next base: position 1,686,505,105 of record OY728143.1, on the reverse strand, counting down.
GATAAAGTGATGCTATTCAATTCAAGACTCAAGATGATTCTAAGTAAACTTCGTTCCAGATGGGAGGGTACATTTATAGTTACTCATGTATATCCTTTTGGTGATGTGAAAATTGTGAAGGATGGAGAGCAGGATCCATTCACTATTAATGGGCACAGAATGAAGAAATTCCATGGGACCATTCCATCAGATCCAGTGGAGGAGATCCTACTCCTCCAACCTGTCTATCAATAAGAGCCATCAGGTTATACCTCTCCTTTACACTTTCTTGCTACTGTGTTTCCTTTTAAAATCTTCTTACATGTTAAATACACTTTAATGCATTGAGGACACTTCACCAATTAAGTGCGGGGGAGGGAACCTTCATAGTTTTAGATTTTCATTTGATTTTCATATGTTGTTTGTTTTCAAAAAAATTGTGTGTTTTCAAATTTTTGTGTGTTTATTTTTTCAGTTTTTTTGTGTGTTTTTGAAACATTTGGGCTGAAATGATTATCATTGAAATTTTTGAAACCCATTCCATTGAGTGAACCAATTTCTTCTATGAAACTGAGCTTAAATGAATACTGAAAATGATTTTGTTTCAAGTTCAATTCTTTGGGAATTTCATGAAAAATACTCATATTTTTGAATCCCAGGCCACATCTCACTATCTTTATATTTGAAATCACTTTTCCATGAGGCTTTTGAACCATTGTTGTTATATTATTTTCCTTCACCTCACTTCTTTATAGAACCAGACCGTGCTTGTTTTAACCAAAATTTGATTTATTCCTTTCAAAACTTGAGGGTTTGGGGTACTTATGTTGTAAATGATTGAGGAATTTCTTTGATTTTAAATCCCCCTTTTTAAGATAATCTCTTTCATTCTATCATACCTTGTACATTTAATCCTTATAACCCTTAGAATCCATAAACATCCTGTTAGGTTAGCCACATTACAAGCCAATTTTCCCTATCCAACCTACTCTTTAAGTGAAATTGCATGATCTATTTGAACTTAAGTGTGGGGGAAGTTATCTTGTATTGTGCTACCTCATTTGGTGAAATTTGGGTAAAAAAATAAAATGCTGAAGAGATGTGTGTTCTAATGAAAAATCATTCTTTTGAAATCTGTGACTTTTCTGGAGCTTTCATGATAAGGGAAGCTGTGCCTTTCTGGAGCTTCTAATGGAGGAAGAAAGCTGTGCCTTTTTTGAAGCTTTCAAGAAAAATCATGTTTGAGAAAATTGAAATTTTTGCTGCTGAAATGCTAAGATGTTTGAAAATTTCCTAATATTTTATGATGATGAAGCTGAATTTCTTCTAAGGGGAGTGAGGAGGATACCATACTTGAGTGAAAATTTGGATTGTGCAATTTTTCTTTAAAAATAGCCAAACCCTCCTCATTCGACCTCAGAATTTTTCACATAAAATCCTACCAACCGAAATCCATAGGAAAACCCTGCAAAGTTCTCATGATAAACACATGTCCTTGACTCACATTGGGTGGAGAATTAGTAGTTTTTCAAACCTATGGTGACCCTTGCATTGGTTTGGATGAGAAAAACTTTGTTGAAAAATTGATATTTGTGAGATGAGAGAAAATTCATGTGAGGTAGGTGTCTTGTGTGCATGGGAGGAGAAATAAAGAAGAAAAATATTGAATTATCTAATTTGAGAACTTGGAATAATAGTTATTGATGAGGCATGATAACTTTTATTTCTTGGTATGGAATTGGTGGATCTCATTGACATGTGTTTTGAATTTGCTTTGATTTGATTTTGATTTTGACTTGTCCGAGAGTCCAAGTGCTAAGTGTAGGGGAATTGATAGAGATAATATTTTCTTTATTTTTCATATGTGTATCAATGATTTAACACATTCAAATTAATAATTTGAGCTGATTTTTATCATTTTAGTGTTTTGGTGAATTATGGGATTAATTGTGGAAATTGGTAAATTCTGAAAATTTAACAGTATTGTGGAGCTTTTGTATTTCAGGAATATCTTTTACATTTTTATTCAAAATTGTGTGATTCCTTTTTTTAGTATTTATATGCTCTTGGGATTCTAATTTTCCTTTTGGACCAAGGACCAATTTGGCACACAATGTCCCATATAAATTCAAGAATTGGAAACAGTTTTCAGGCCAATAGAATGGACCCCACCATAATTAAGTAGGCATATCTCGGCCTAAAGGTATCCAAATTATGTGATTATAGCTGGAAAAGGAATAGGACTACGATATTATGGTTCAAATTAAATTTCATTAAGAAATTAGGTCATTAAGGTACTCATGGAATGAAACCAAAAAGAAGAAGTTGAAGAGTCATCTCGGGTAGAAAAAGTGGTCATTAGTAATTAGAGGATAATTTTTTTTACACTTGTCCAAATTTTCTAGGACTTTGAGGAAGCATGAATAATACATATGGGAATAACATTTATGAATTCTCCTTACTGATATTAGGCCATTTAATATGCCAACCAAACTCAAAATTTCAGTGGAGTAATCTTGGAGGGAAATTCTCAACTCCAAAAGCCTATAAATAAGAGTGTTCACTTCCATTAAAAGGGGTTGAAGAAGGTGAAAGAGGTGATGTGCTAGAGGATTGAGTTCTTGAGTTTCTTTCTATTTTATATTTTCTTTTAAATTAGTTTCATCATGCTCTCTTCTTCCCCTTTCAACTCTATTACCCTCCACATGGAGGGGTAAAACCTTTGAGTGATCGGGGAATGGGGAGTTTCACTTTTTTAATATCGGAGTTTTGTGCTTAAATTTAAAACCCTATTTTTTTCAAATGAATTATATTATTATTGTTTCCAAATTATCCTAATGTGACCATGTTTTTATTTTTGTGTATTCATTTTTAATAGCTTTGGTTAAATACTTTTAATCTCCCTCTGCCTAGTGCAATTTGTCTCGATCGAGCATCTTGCGTTAGGTGGTGAGTGTCCAACAATTATTGGCACATGTGTGGAACTTGTGTAATTTTTATAGAGTTATAAGGAGAAACAATTCCCAATCGGGACTTGCCTTTGTTGTTTAGGAATTGTTTATGAACTTCCATGCACATAAGAGTGAGTTCCATTTCTTTCTTTAACCAAAGGTGATTGATAACTTGATCGAGTAGTCTTTCATCTGTCATTCAAAAGGAAGAGAGGGAAGATGATCTTTATGACTATGATGAAATTGAAAAGGTGATCCTACCCTGACCTCACCACTCTCTTCATCCATTAATGTTCAACCTTTTTTTTCAATTGCTTGCTTTATTTTTCAACTCAAACAATTTCAAAAAGAACCTCTTCATCTTTCTTTAATTTAAGTGACAAACGTAATTGTTGTGAACTCCTCTCTGGAGACAACTTAGGTTACCCAATTTTCTACATTTTAACTTAGGTTTTACTTTTTTTGTCACACCTCATGATAGGCACGTGTTAAAACTTGGCACTGTTTCTGGGTAGGTAGTGCCAAAGGTTTTTTTCCTTTTTCTCTTTCTTTTCTCTTTTCTTATTTTCATTCCAAAGTTGCATGAATAGAAATTAAAACACTAAAACTTACCCCATTAATACTAAAATTGAAATAAATTTGTTGAATAAGCTTAGAAACCTCAATTTACAACCTTAATTTTAATAAATTTCTCTTACAAACTCGAGTGAAACTTTAAGTGTTCACTCCGAGCCTGTCATCATGGTTGGAAATCAAAACTCAACCCTTAGAGACCTGTGTGCCCCAAAATTCCTTAATAATAATAATATACTTATCATTCCAGTGTTATGAAATTATTTTAAGATGAAACCTAACATTATTCCATTTCTTCCAAAGTTTAAGGGCTTTCCAGGTGAAGATTCCAACAAACATATTAAAGAGTTCACACATGTCTGCTCAACTTTCAGACCATGTGGAGTAGATGAGGAACGAGTAAAGTGGAAGGCATTCCCATTTTCATTGGAAGGAGCTTCTAAAGAATGGTTTTATGGCCTATAACCTAGAGATGTGTATTATTGGAATGACTTGGTGAGATGTTTCATGCAAATATTCTTCCTCGCCTCCAGAAGCACAGCCATCAGAAAAGAGATATATGCTATCAAAAAATCATCTGGAGAAACCCTTTAAGAGTACTGGGAAAGATTTAAAAATCTATGTGCCAGATTCCCACATCAAGACATTGAGGATCATTACTTTCTTGTCTTCTTCTATCAAGGCTTACTGGAAAATAATATGAACCTTCTGGATGTATCATCTGGAGGTGCATTGATTGACAAGTCTCCAGAAGAAGCAAAAGGTTTGATTGAGAATATTTCTTAGAACTCGCAACAGTTTGGTACAAGAGGTACTTCCACAAGAGGTATTCATGAGGTATGAACTTCTCATCCATCAGCCTTACTAGAAACTAATATTGAAGAGTTAACCAGTTTGGTGATACAGATAGCCTTGAAACAAGTGGGCGGCCAATAAGCACCAACTAAGGTATGTGGTTTATGCTCATCACCTGATCATTTCACTAACCAATATTTTGAAATATAGGGAATGGAAACTTGTGCGGAAACCTTTCAACCAAGGCAGTACCAACAAAATCAAGAATGGAGAGAGCCTAACCATGTTCAGTATGGATTTGGAAATCAGCAAAATCAAGCTAGACCTCTAAACCAAAACCAGTTCCAAAACCCACCACCATTTCAACAGAAGAAACCTTATAACGAGCCTCCACACCAACAACCACCCACTTTCCCAAGACCCTATGATCAACCATCTACCAGAAAAAAACTTTTTTTTGGAACAACTACAATCCATGTTTGATGACCTAGCATATAATGTTGACAAGATGGCAAACACGGTGGGAAGTTTTGTTGAAATCATGACCAAAAATCCTGAGAAACTTTCTTCCCAAACAATCCCAAACCCAAAGGAGAATGTTAGCATGATAACAATAAGAAGTGTAATAGATATCTCACCACCAATATCCCATGAAACTGGAACAAGACCACCTGATTTGAAGGAGAATGAAGTTGTAAGCTCTGAAAATTCTATGAAAATGAATTGTGAAGAAGATAAGAAAGAGGAGGAAGAGAAGGATAGGCCAAGGAAGAAGAGATAAGAAAAAACATTTCAAAGGAAACATATGAAGAATAAAGACTTACCCCCTCCATTTCCATCAAGGATAATTAAATCAAAGAAATTTCAAGAGGAAGCACTTCAAAAAGAAATTCTGGACACCTTCTAGAAACTGGAAATCAATATTCTCCTACTTGATGCAGTAAAAAAAAATCCAAGGTAAGCTAAAATTTTGAAGGATCTTTGTACCAAGAAGATAATACTTCAAGGAAATGAAATGATAAACTTGGGAAGAAGTGTCTCAACCCTTATAACACCATAATTTAAAACCAAATGTCAAGATCCAGGGACGTTTTCTATTCCATGCACCATTGGTTCTTGAAATTTTACTAATGATTTGTGTGATCTAGGTGCTTAAATTAATGTATTACCTCACTTAGTATACACTTCTTTGCATATGGGATACTTGAAACCCACAAGAGTGGTGGTCTAACTTTTAAACAGATCCACATTTTCCCTGCAGGAGTTTTAGAGTATGTCCTTGTGAAAGTCAAAGATTTATTATTCCCATATTACTTCTACATTCTCAATATGGAAGAAGATAAAAGCCCATCACACTCACCCATCATTTTGGGGAGATCTTTCTTGAAGACGGCCAAGACCATCATCAATTTCCACAAGGGGAAACTCACCATGGAGTTTGGGGAGAGCACTATCCATTTCAATATTTTTGAATCCATGAGGCTCCCATCAGATGATCACTCCCTCTTTTCACTTTCCTAGGAAGTTGGTGCATAACCCATTGAAGAATCAGGCATGTTCTATTAATTCTTAGACTTAGGAGAGACTTCTTCCATTGAAAATATCATTGAACATGTGGATTCCCAACTTGCTGGAGATTCTGATTTCATCTGAGAGGAAGAGGTAAAATATGATTTCTTTGATGATTTATTAAATGATGAGGAAGATGATATAGTTTATTGTGTACAGGAGGTCCAAAATTTGGAAGTGGGAAACATCAATTTAGTTTCCCCCCTTGAGCATCCCCCTGATCTGGTACTCAAACCACTCCCCATTGATTTGAAATATGTGTACCTTAGGGAGGGAGAGAAACTACCAGTGATAATTGCTAATAATATCTCTGAAACCCAAGAGAAATCATTGATTGATCTTTTGAGAGAGAATATCCCAGCTATAGAGTGATGTTTAGGTTATATTCCAGGAATCAACCCAAAAATATGTTCACATAGAATTTTTATTGAGTGAGATTCCAAACCTTTTAGAAAACCCCAAAGAAGGTTGAATCCCACTTTAATGGAGGCTATGAAAAAGGATATTAAGAAGATATTGGAAGCTGGGATCATCTATCCCATCTCAGATTCACAGTGGGTTAGCCCAATTTATGTAGTTCCAAAAAAAACTGGCCTAACCATTGTGAGGAATGAAAAGAATGAATTAATCTCTGTGATAATTCAAAATAGCCGGAGAGTGTGCATTGATTTTAGGATGTTGAATTAGGTCACTCGGAAAGATCATTTCCCCATTCTCGTCATTGATCAGATGTTAGAGAGATTGGTTGGGAGAACTCATTATTGCTTTTTGGATGGATTTTCAGGTTATTTCGAGGTACCCATTGCTCCTGAGTATCAAGAGAAGACAACATTTACATGTCCCTTTGGTATTTTTTCATATAAAAGGATACTGTTTGGATTGTGTAATGCTCCAGGTACATTTCATAGGTGCATGGTAAGTATATTTTCTGATCATATTAAATAGTGATTGGAGGTTTTCCTGGATGATTTTACGATTTTTGGAAAATCTTTTTAGCATTGTTTGAAAAATATGGAAAAAGTTTTGAAAAACTACATTGAAAATAATCTTGTTTTAAATCTTGAAAAGTGTCATTTCATGGTTGATAGAGGGATTTTCCTTGGGAATGTCATTTCCAAAAAGGGCATTGAAGTTGATAAGTCAAAAATTGAAGTGATAAATTCTTTTCCTTACCCAACTTGTGTGAAGCATGTTAGATCTTTTTAGGACAAGCAGGATTATACAAGAGGTTTATCAAGGATTTCAGTAATATTTATCTCCCTCTATCTAGATTTATTCTGAAAGATTATAATTTTGAATTCAACGGTGCATGTAGGGAATCCTTTGATGAGCTGAAGAGGAGATTGATTGAACCACCTATGATGCATCCACCAAATTGGGAAGAACCATTTGATCACTTTGTGATGATTCCAACCAAGCAGTTGGAGTAGTACTTTCTTAGAGAATTGAGTGAAAGCCACAAGTCCTTGAATATGCTTCAAGAAACTTGGATGTGGATCAATTAAATTATAAAACCACAGAAAATGAGTTTTTAGCAGTTGTTTTTGCATTGGAAAGATTTAGATCATATCTGATTGGAACTAAAGTCACTATATTTTCTGATCATGCTGCTCTCAAGTACTTGATGAAGAAGGCTAAAGATAAATCAAGTCTAGTGAGATGGATTTTACTGCTACAGGAGTTCAACATAGAAATCAAGGACAAAAAGGGATCTGAGAACCAAGTGGCTGCTCATTTAAGCAGACTTCCCAATACTGCTGAAGCTAACATTCTAGAAGAAGAACCATTGAATGATCACCTTCCTGGAGAGCAGCTGTACTTGGTTAAAGGAGAAGTTCCTTGGTATGCTGACATGGTAAATTATTTGGTAACATCTTAGGTCCCATATCATTTTAATTCCCCTCAAATGCACAAACTGAAAGCTTAATCTAGGTATTACATTTGGGATGATCCATTTCTTTGGAAGATTTGAAATGACCAAGTGATAAGAAAATGTTTGCCTGAGAGTGAAATTGGTTCTGTCTTTGTGTTTTTTCACACATTAGCTTTTAGAAGCAACTTTTTGACCTCAAAGGACAACACATAAGGTTTTAGAATCTGGACTTTATTGGCCAACCATTTTTAAAGATTCTCATGAATTTTGAAAAAGGTATCCAAAATTTTAATTTTCTGGAAAAATTTAAAATAGACAAGAAATTCCCCAAAAACCACTTAATTTTTGTGAGATTTTTAAACTTTTGGGGATATATTTTATGGGCCATTTCCCAATGTCATTTGGAAATTATTATATCTTTCTTGTGGTTGATTATGTTTCCAAATGGGTGGAAGCAAAATCCACCAGGATTGATGATGCTAAAGTTGTTTGTGATTTTGTCAGGGCTAACATATTTTTTAGGTTTGGAGTTCCTAGAGCCATCATCAGTGATCAAGGGACTCACTTTTTCAATAGGATATTGGAGGCTTTACTGAAGAAGTATGGGGTGCATCATAAAACATCAACACCCTATCACCCAAAAACAAATGGTCAAGCTGAAGTGTCCAACAGGGAAATCGAAGGAATTTTGGAGAAGAATGTTAAACCAAACAGGAAGGATTGGAGCCAGAAGCTGGAATAAATGTTATGGGCTTATAGGAAAACCTACAAGACCTTTATTGGAATGAGTCCATATAGGATGATTTATGGGAAAAGTTGTCACCTACCTGTGGAATTGGAGTATAAGGCGTATTGGGCTGTGAGGAATATGACTTTGGATCTTGAAAGTGCTGGGAAAAATAGAAGGTTGCAGTTGAAGGAGATAAAGGAAATTAGAAGATAAGCATTTGAAAATTCCAGGATTTACAAAGAGAGAACAAGAGTGTATCATGACAAGCTTATCCAACCGAAAGGATTCTATCCTAGAGATCAAGTGATGCTATTCAATTCAAGACTCAAGTTGATGCCAGGTAAACTTTGTTCCAAATGGGACGGTCCATTTATAGTTACTCATGTATATCCTTTCGGTGCTGTGCAGATTGTGAAAGATGGAGAGAAGGAGCCATTCACTCTTAATGGGCACAGACTGAAGAAATTCCATGGGATAATTCCATCAGATCTAGTGGAAGAGATCCCACTCCTCCAACCTATCTATCAATAAGAGCCATCAGGTTGTACCTCTCCTTTACACTTTCTTTCTGCTATGTTTCATTTTAAAATCTACTTACATGTTATATACACTTGAATTCATTGAGGACACTGTACCAATTAATTTTGGGGTAGGGAACCTTTGTAGTTTTAGATTTTCATTTGATTCTCATTTGTTGTTTTTTTTCAAAAAAAATTGTTTGTTTTAAAATTTTTGTGTGTTTATTTTTTCAGTTTTTTGTGTGTTTTTGAAACATTTGAGATAAAATGATTATCATTTCCATTTTTGAAACCCATGCTATTGATTGAACCAATTTCTTCTATAAAACTAAGCTTAAATGAATACTGAAAATGATTTTGTTTCAAGTTCAATTATTTGGGAATTTCATGAAAAGTACTCAGATTTTTGAATCCCATTCCACATATCACTGTCTTTATATTTGAAATCACTTCACCATGAGATTTCTAAACCATTTTTGTTATATTCTTTTCGTTCACCTCACTTCTTGAGAGAACCAGACAATGCTTGTTTTAACCAAAATTTGATTTATTCCTTTCAAAAATTGAGGGTTTGGGGTACTTGTGTCGTAAATTATTGAGGCATTTATTTGATTTTAAATCCCCATTTTCAAGATAATCCCTTTCATTCTGGCCTACCTTGTACATTTAATCCTTGTAACCCTTATAATCCATGAACATCCTGTTAGTTTAGCCACATTACAAGACAATTTTCCCTATCCAACCTACTCTTTAAGTGAAATTGCATGATCTAGTTGAACTTAAGTGTGGGAAAAGTTATCTTGTGTTTTTATACCTCATTTGGTGAAACATTGGGTAAACAAATAAAATGCTGAAGAGATGTGTGAGCTTATGAAAAATCATTCTGTTGAAATCTATGCCTTTTCTGGAGCTTTCATGATAAGAGAAGCTGTGCCTTTCTGGAGCTTCTAATGGAGGAAGAAAGTTGTGCCTTTTCTGGAGCTTTCAAGAAAAATCATGTTTGAGAAGATTGAAATTTTTTCTGTTGAAATGCTGAGATGTTTGAACATTTCTTGATATTTCATGATGATGGAGCTGAATTTCTTCTAAGGGTAGTGATGAGGATACCATACTTGAGTGAAAATTAGGATTGTGCAATTTTTCTTCAAAAAGAGCCAAACCCTCCTCATTAGAACTTAGAATGTTTTACATAAAATACCACCAACTGAAAGCCACAGAACAACCCTAAAAAGTACTCATTATAAACACATGTCCTTGACTGACATCAGGTAGAGAATTAAGAGTTTTTCAAACCTATGGTGACCCTTGCATTGGTTTGGATGAGAAAAACTTTGTTGAAAAATTGATATTTGTGAGATGAGAGAAAATTCATGTGAGGTAGGTGTCTTGTGTGAATATGAGTAGAAATAAAGAGGAAAAATATTTAATTATATAATTTAAGTACTCGGAATAATGGTTATTGATGAGGTATGATAACTTTTATTTCTTGGTATGGAATTGGTGGATCTCATTGGCATGTGTTTTGAATTTGCTTTGATTTGATTTTGATTTTGAATTGTCTGGGAGTCCAAGTGATAAGTGTGGGGAAATTGATAGAGATAATATTTTCATTATTTTTCATATGTGTATCAATGATTTAACCCTTTATGATTAATAAATTTTAGCTGATTTGTATCATTTTAGTGTTTTGGGGAATTATGGGATTAATTGTGGAAATTAGTAAATTCTGGAAATTTAACAGTATTGTGGAACTTTTGTATTTCGGGCATATCTTTTACATTTTTGATCAAAATTGTGTGATTCCTTTTTTAGGATTTCTATTATCATGGGCTTCAAATTTTCCTTCTGGACGAAGGACCAATTCAACACACAATGGCCCATACAAATTCAACAATATTCAGCCATTTAATATGCCAACCAGACTCAAACTTTTGGTGGAGTAATTTTAGAGGGAAATTCTCAACTCCAGAAGCCTATAAATAAGAGTGTTCACTTCCATTAAAAGGGGTTGAAGAAGGTTCAAGAGGTTATCTACTAGAGGATTGAGTTCTTGAAGTTCTTTATATTTTCTATTTTCTTTTTACTTAGTTTCATCATGATCTATTCTTCCCCTTTCAACTCTATTACCCTTCACATGGAGGGGTAAAACCTTTGAGTGATCGGGGAAGGGGGAGTTTCACTTTTGTAATGTCAGAGTTTTGTGAATAAATGTAAAACCCTGTTTTTTTATTTCAAATGAATTCTATTATTATTGTTTCCCAATTCTCTTAATACGACCCTGTTTTGAGTTTGGTGTATTCATTTTTAATAGCTTTGGTTAAAGACTTTTAATCTTTCTCCACCTGGTGCAATTTGTCTCAATCGAGCATCTTACGTTAGGTGGTGAGTGTCCAGTGATGAGGTTAGTATGACTTGAAGTACATGTTTTCAATATAAAAGTGTCATTTTAGTTTAAAACACATCACATAGCCAAAACTGAGCAAACAAGTTCGGATTGTTTTTAAAATTTAGGAAAATGATCCATAATTCATTTTTGATGTGTATAAATCAAACATATACCAATTTGATATATTATGTGGTAGCTATGACTCTAAGTGCACATTTTCAATATAGAAGTACCATTTTAGTTTAAAACGTGCATCATATAACTAAAACTAAGAAAACAAGCTCATACTATTTTCAAACATTATGAAAATGACCCATAATTCATTTGATACATTTAGGAATTTACCACACATAAATTTGAGACATGATGTGATCAATATGACTCATAGTGCGTGTTTTCAATATTAAACTGTCATTTTAGTTTAAAACATGCATTACATAGACAAAACTAAGAAAACGAGATTTTATTGTTTTCAAAATTTAGGAAAATGATCCATAATTAATTTTTGATGTATAGGAATTGAACACATGTAAATCCAACACACAATGTGGTCGGTATGACTCAAAATTTATGTTTTCAATATAAAAGTACCGTTTTAGTTTAAAACACCCATCACATTGACAAAAAAAGAAAATGAGCTTATATTGTTTTCAAAATTTAGTACAATGATCTATAATTAATTTGTGATGTGTAATAATCAACTTCATGTCAACATTACACATGATGTGGTTGGTGTGACTCAAAGTGTGCATTTTCAATATAAAAGTGTCATTTTAGTTTAAATGGCATGTCACTAGAAAAAAAGAGAAAATGATCTTGAATTATTTTTAATCTTTAGATAAATGATGCATAATTTATTTTCAATGTGTAGGAATTGACCTCACATTAATCTGACACATGATGTGGCCTGTATGAATCGAAATGAATGTTTTCAATATAACAAATTCATTTTAGTTTAAAACATGGATCACATAGAAAAAACTGAGAAAACAAGATAAAATTGATTTCAAAATTTTGGAAAATGATCCATACTTAATTTATGACATGTAAGAATATATGGTACATCAATTCGATAGATGATGTGGAATATATGACTCAAAGTGTGTGTTTTCTATATGAAAGTATCATTTTAGTTTAAAACTCACGATACTAGCTAAAAATGATCAAATGAGCTTGGATTATTTTTAAACTTTAGTAAAACGATCCATAATTCATTTCTACCATATAAGAATTAACTTCACATCAATCCATCACACAATGTGATCGATATGATTCGAAGTGTGTGTTTTCAATATAAAATTCCATTTTAGTTTAAAATGCACATCACATAGCTAAAACCAAGAAAATAGGATCATCTTATTTTCAAACTTTAGGATAACGATCCATAATTCATTTGTGATGAGTAGGAATCGACCAAACCTCAATCCAACACATGATGTAGTTGGTATGACACAAATTTTGTGTTTTCAATATAAATGTTTCATTTTAGTTTAAAACATGCCACATAGAAAAAAAATAGAATACAATCTCATATTATTTTCAAACATGAGGAAAATGATCCATAATTAATTTATGACATGTAAAAATTGTCCGTACATCAATCTGATACATGATTAACTAATAATATCATTAATATATACAATAATTAACAATATAATTTATCATATGTGGATTATATAATATTAAAATTATTTTTTCTTAATTATTTTATTTACTGTTACTAAAGTAAACATTGGTTTTATTGTAGGTATAATCTTTTATATAGAGGTTGATCATTGAAAAAAGTTTTCTTGTTTTTATTTTGTATATGAGTTGTAATTTTTTGATTAATTGTAAATAAAACATCAATGTAAATAATTTTTATGTAAATTTTGAATCAAAATGATATTCCAATGTGATATTTGTATTCCATTATGGTTTTATATATATTTATATTCTTATTTATATATTTTAGTTAGGTTTGTTTTTATAGGGATGGTGCCTAGATTCTTTAGTGTAGCAGCCAATATAGCCTTTATCAGTGCTTAAAATAAATCATTAATAAATCCACCCTTTATCAGTGATAAAAAGAACTAATCAACGCACCCTTTATTAGTGATTTTTTAATGTTGATAAAGGTAGCCTTTATCAGCACTTTTTTGTTTCTAGTTAAGGTTGTGAACTTTTAATGATGCTTAGGTAGTCAATGTTTTTTTCATTGACAAAGACCTTTTATAACACTGTTAAAGGCCTCATCTTCTATAGTGATTGAAAGATTATTTAATTTGATTTATTTATTTTAAAAATAAATAAATATTATAAGGACTATTCTATAAACTGTTGAATAAAAAATATTATAGAAATTCTTATGGAAATTATAATTTTCATGTTATTTATTTTATGATATTTTTTAATAGTTTTTGAATTATTAATTTACTATAAGTCCATGATAATAATTTTTATCATTTTAATTATTTTAATAATTCTCATTTACTCTAATGATCTTATTATATTTTTTTGAATGATTTTAATATAGGTACTAAATTGAGTCAATATTATTTTGAATACACATTAGGTATTAAGAGGTAATGACATGTTTATATTTTTTAAATATTTATAACCATTGTATGGAGGTGATGAGTTTAGGAAAATCTTGCACAAAGAGAAAAAATATGATAGTTGGTGATTACTCGATAAAAAGAGACCAAGGGATGCAGTGCAAAGAACTGATGATGACTTTTTGAATAATTAATGAATTTTTGAACACTCGATGAAAATAAAAGTTTTCTTAATACTAAAAAATGTTCTTCCAAAACTACTATTCCATTGTAACAAACATTGAGAAACTTCAACCATTATATTCATTACCATTTAAGTGATCAAAGATTATAGAGCTACATCATATTAAATATCTTATGATCCCCAATGGATTTAATTATTTTATAATTTTATTCATATTAGTTTTCTTTCATATTTTTTTAATCGTTAGTGTCAATTTTTGCTTTTCCCAATCAAAATAATTTTTTTTGGTTATTCTACCAATAAAAATAAGGTACAAGGTTGTGACTCCTGAACAAAATTCATGTCAAATTAGGTTGTGACTGTTGAACAAAGTTAGTTTAGGCTAGGTTGTGACTCCTCTAAAAATTCATGGTTGTGCCTATGGGTATTTTATAAGATAGAGTATATAGATATGTTATCACAACTTTAAAAAGTGAGTTTCATTAGTGGGAACCAATATTCTCATTGAGTAGAGAATATTAAAGAGTAGAATAGGATCTTGGTGATCCAAACCACTATAAAAACACCCTGTTCATATTCTTATTTCTTATATACTATATTCTAATCACTATAATATTTGTTGATTATTCAATAATATACAATAATTGATTATTTTTTCTAAAAGTTTTTAAAATACTATTCACCCCACTCAAGTCTATTTATTCAATCTATATTTATTCAACAATTTTTATCATACAATCATTATTTAAAGGATATTTAACATCACTGATTGTTTTAATATGATACAAAAAAATGGCATTATATGTGGTAATAATTTTGGATATTGGTTTTGTTGTTTATTTTAAACTATTATACTAACCTGAATATCATATACCTAACAGTATAAAAAATAAATATTAGTTCTTAAGGATGGAAGGTATTAATGCCAATGATGGATGGATTCCTCAAAAGATCCTATTTTTCAATGGAAGTGACTACGGGTGCTAGAAAGACCAAATGGAAAAAATACTTAAAACATTTAAGTGTAGATCATTGGAAAATCATGGAGAAATCATATGAGCTACCAAAATTTGATCCATATACACTTTTAAGAGATGACATGGTAAAATATGTTTTGAATTATAAAGTAATGAATATTCAATACAGTTCTATAGGTAGAAGTGTATATAGTCATGTGTCATCTTTTAAGATAACCTATGAAATTTGGATAATTCTATAAGTCACTCACAATGGGATATAAAATCATAAAAGAATAAATATGGGAATTCTTAGAGTAAAATACAAGGATTTCAAGATGTTAGGAGATGAGTCAGTGAATTAGATGTTCGACCAGTTTACAAGTATTACAAATGGTATTAGTATAGTTGGTGAAGTACTAAACAATAAAACTCTAGTTGATAGGATACTAAGAGAATTACCAATAATATGTCATGAAAATAAAGAGGAAATTGAAAAAATAAACATTTTTAAAGAGTAATCTTTAGATGAACTAATCAGTTATTTGCTGCTATTTGAACTTGTGTTGAAAAACATTGTTGAAGAGGATTATACAAGGAAGAAAAGTGTTTCTTTTATATAAAACATAAATTTATTATCTGAATATTTGAATTTGAGTCCCAGGAAAGTGATAGGGATGTGGATCAAATAATCTTAAAGGTTTTAAAATATATGAAAAACAAAGGTTTCAAGAATAATTTTGGAAATAATAATGAAAAATAAAACAAGAAAGGTAATCCTAGAAAGAATAATGATGTTTCATATCCAATGTGTTGCGAGTGTAGGAATAAAGGTCACATCAGTCCTGATTTCCCCAAACTCAAGAATTCAAATATTTACAAATATTAAGGGAAAAAAAAGAAAAACAAGATTTATTTGGAGGATTAGATTTCTCAGATGTCTCTGATTGAACCAGTGACTTAGGAAGTGAAAATTAAATATGTAACCTTGCTCTAATGGATATAAAATATGAGGTAACTCACGAATTATTTACTCAATTAATAACTCTTACAAATGATGACCATAATTCTATAAGTGAGGATGAAAAAGAAACTGATTGTGATTCTAGTTGTGATTCTATTTTTTTGAATTCAAATGTTAAACAATTACTTAAATAAAATTATTAATTAAAATATGATAATATCAAAATTATTGAAAAATATAGAGAATCAAAATGTAAAAATAAGAAATTATTTAATGGAAATGAAAAACTGAAAAGGAAATGTGAAAATATGAATGTTAGTGTTTCTCATAATGAGACATATGAAAATAAGTGTGATCATGAGATTTTAAAACTGAAAGAAGAAAATGATCAAATTAAATATTTTCTAGAAGTAAATAATAAAGACTAGGAAAGGAGTCTTATCTTAGTCTTAGAGGATTTTACTAAAGTTGATAATAAATGTATAGATATAAAGAACAAAAATAATAGAATGAAATATAAAAATCCTGGATCTAATAAGAAAGTCTATACTGATTTATAATCTATTCAAAATATAATGTGGATTTGAAAATAAAGTCTCTAATATTAAAGAAAATTTATCTAATTTTCTTCATGTTAATGAAAAATATGTAAAAATGTTGTCTATGATGAAACCAAACTCTACCAAGAATGGTTTTGGTTATAATATCTTTTCACCAAGAATGAATAAGACCGCATTTTTAGAAGCTCAAAAGAGAGTATTTATAGTGTGACATGCTTTAAATGTAGAATTTAAGGGAATTATGACAATGAATAATATTTTAGATTTAATCAATACTTTCGTCACAATAAAAAAAATTTTATCTAAGAATTTATTTCCATAAATACACAAAAAATAGACATTTGAAATCTGTTTGGGTGGCCAAGAACTCTACTATAAATTTTGATGAATCTAATACAACAAGGATACCAAAAGTATGTTACTGAATTCTTATTACATCCAATCTAGTCACCATGAACTGGTAAGTATTTTTTGTTGGTCTACATGAATACTCTATACATTTTTATAAAATGTTATATTAGTATGAATACTATATACTATCCTTTATCATATTATCTTATGTATTTAATGCATGTAGCATAACTTCTGTTTGATTATTATTTTAACAATAAAACATGTTTTAGTTTACATAATTTAAAACTTTAGCTTTATATTTTCATATTATGTGTTTATATTTCATATACAAATAATTTTAATATATAAATATGTCTTTTACAAAAGAATAAATTTATGGGGAGTTATCCCTATTATGTTAATTTAGTTAATATGCTGAAATATGATTTTTAAATCAGTGTTTAAATAGTTATCATATATAGAATTTTAGTTTTTATTTTTTTTTAAAATATTTTTCAACAACGGATGTATGTTTTGGGAAAGAAATCATGTTTTTTTTTGTTTTTTTAATTAGTTTGATATTAAACTTTAAATTTGGTATGTTTTTATTATTAAATTAGTTAACCACATTTTGATTTAAACAATTTGTTTCTTATAGTGGTTTAAATACAATTTCTTACACATATGATACATGAAAGTATTCTATAAACTTCTAAATGTATTTTATGCATTACAATTTAGTTTATTTTAGTATTAATTTTATATATGTTTGAAATTATATATCTAGTTCATAGTATTGAATTATGTGTAGACTTGTGTGACTCTATAAAAAGTGATTTTTTGCTTTAAATTAAGATAAATTATTAGGAGTGAACCATTTATTTAAATTTGTCCTAACTTGTTTAAATTAGTATTAATTATATAACATATTTAAAATTCTATTTGATTTATTGATATTTTTTATTAGATTTCTCTATATTCTTAACTCAGGTGGAGTTTGTTTTCAAACTCTTAAGAAAAATTCATTTATAATTTTTTATGTAATAAGGATAATGTTTTATTTGTTCATGTCAAGTTATAATTGACTTAATTTCTACTAGAAATATTTTTTAATATGTTCATTTCATGTTAAAATACATTTAAAAAAAATATTAAATATATTTAATAACCTTTAATATATTTTTTTTCTAATAAATGTTACTTTTTTGGTTTATTCCTAAAAAGAAGTGATTTTTTTGATATTTTTTCTTTTTGATAGATTTCAAAAGGGGGGATAAAATTTGGATTTTTATAAATTTGGGTTTTCATTTAAAAAAGGGATATATTGTTAGTGTTGATAATTTTTATTTTATTTTATTTTATTTTGATAAATTTTAAATTATTTTATTTAAAAATATTTATTCAACATTATTTATTTTATAATGTTCAATAATATTTACTCCTTTATAATTTTAAAATTACTAGTTCACTATTTTTTATATCTTGATCCATAGTACTTTGAATTTTATAATTCATATTTTATATGAAATATAAAAAAATTATTTACATTTTCTTCAACAACGATGTTGTCTAAATCAGTCTCTAAACGTTCCCACTTTTGACCTGAACATGAAACATGATTTTGATTTTTATAACATTTTTTAGTTTATAGTTTTGTTTAGTTATTATATAAAAACTTAAATTATAGAGCTCATATTTTCACAAAAACTATTTTTTTGATAGAAAATAAATTTATTTTCATTTTACTAGACTAATAGGAACTCTGAAATGGTTTTTTGACTTCTCTAAAAATTGTTCAAATCCACTCCAATATTTCTATAATTTTAAAATTTTTAGAATACAATATCTTATGTTTTTAGTTAATAATAATATCTATAAACCTTGGAATCACACTCAGCTTATTATGATGGAAATATAAGGCATTTATCTATATTTCATTCAACTTAAAGGAAGTATAAAATTTCATTTGAATGGTCTAAAAATTGATCTAATACATATAATTAGTCTAGTTATTTTTTACAGGATTCTGATGTTTCCAAGGACTAGTTAGATACCACTGATGGGGGGGGGGGTAAATCATTAGTATATTATTCTTAAAAATTATTATAATTTTGATTCAACCTCTATGACTGATTAAAGTATCTATCCCTCATCTTTAATACTCAGCCTCTCCCTTCAAGAAATAATAACAAAGAAATAAAAACACATAGGGACTTACAAGGTTCAGTACAAAGAACCACTCTTGTCTTATTGGTTAGACCCTCCAACACAGGTTCTCTATAATATCAGAAGGTGATTACAATAATAATTGGTTAGACCCCCCAATTAAAAACCAGTTATAACCTCTATTTCCAATTATCTTTTAATAGTTGGTTAGACCGCCCTAACTACACCTTCTTCATAGTGATTGGTTATACCCCCAAATCATAATATTCAAGAAACTATTTAGACCCCCTAGTTGTAACCTTCAACTTCAGATGGCTCGATCCACTACATAAAGATCAATTAAAGACACTTCTCCACAAACCTGTTGGATCAAAATGGATTGTGTACAGTTCAAATAACTTTATACTGATGCTAGAATTGATCAAATAACATATGATCACTATATAAAATCAGTTTCTTTAGTACAACAGTACTCGATCAAGAATTATTTCTTCTGCTAAAGACCCAACCTCAACAAACATTAAAAAATCAGTTATGAATTTCTTCTGAATATCTGGTAGAAATTCCATCCTAAATTCAGTCTCAAATCAATGCACACTACTTATGAAATATAAATTTCATGTACAATTCTTCCAAATTCATGCATGTGTATAATACACTCCACAGTCTTATCAATGATTTCTTATGCAAGTATAATTTTCAAGTGCAAGTATGTGTTATTTCATGAACTTATACACCTAATTCTAATATTTTTAGTGATTAGTTCAATTGGACATTCAAAAATTCTTCATGGAAGAACACCTCACAAATATTACATTTGGTATGAACAATATCTTCATGCATGAATGTTTTATATATAATTCATATCATTCACTATCAGTTTTATAAACCTGAATGGGTGTGCATTGAATATATTTCTCCTCAAATCTCTTTTTTCACACACATATGCTTCCTATATTCAATGCAAGGTTATCATTCATGTGAATGTGCATTATGAATTTCTTATACCTCATACATACATCCCCTTCACACAATAAGTATGAACACACACACACTATCTGTGATCTTATGCTCAATAATCTTTTGTTCAAAGATAACATTGTATGAGTACTAAACAAATTCCTTCTTCCTTCATGCACATAAACTCAAATGTGTATAAGATTGGTGAGATCAAATACATTTTAATGACACACAGTGTAAGTAAACACTGTCATGTAGTATCTAAAATATTTTCACACAAAAACTAAAAGATAAATGTGTAGGATAATCATGATATCTGATCGCACTGCGATTCACTGTTTCATTTTCACCCTTACACCACTATGCTAAACTTGTTTTATATTGAAAATTATAAAAATAATAACAAATTTCATTCCATGTTTGAATAATTTTTTTGGGTATATTACTGTTAAAAAGGTAAATGATACTTGTTTTGATAATCTCATTGATTGTGGAGGTGATTTGGAGGGCCCATGATGATGTCCAAGAAAAATGGTCCAAACTGTGCAGGATCCATGCACACCAGTGGACTTAACCGCATATTTATACTAAACCGTGCATCCAAATGGGATGAAATTTTGTTTTCTGATCCAAAATTTAATGTTATACATTTTATATGAAGAAACTAAATCCTAATTCAGCCTCTACAATTCCCATACGAACTGATCTGTCCAAATAATCAAATCTGCACAAAGTCAAATGCGATGTTTTGTATTTTACCAATATCTCGAGTTGTAGTTGTCCAAATGGTAAAAAACCTTCAGTGGAGATATTAAAGAGGTTTGGAAACAAATTTTTATTTTTCTTTAAAGTGATATAATACTTTCTAGTATCCAAAAACAATGAGACAAGTGGTTTCTTGAAATCTGGATGCCCAAAACCACCTCCCATTTTGGATATAAAAGAGAACCTTGGGAGCCCCATTTACTAGTTCGAACCAGAAGTGAAGTGATGAAAATTTTAGTTCCTATAGGATTAATTTCATCACCTTTGAGGTTTTGGAGTCCCCTATCCTCATAGGGGTATCAAGGATGAAGGTGAAGTTCCACCCGAGCCTTCTCCCCCTCTCGATGCCGAGCTAAACAGTGGATGATCATTTCGAGGGAGCTAAACATACTTGGGAGGGAGTTATATCACTTGATACTCAACTGGTTTTGTGTAATTTTTTTTGTGTATTATTTCAATTATGTTTTATCTAAACATGTTTCTTCTCTAAATTCATTGTTGGGTTTAATTAAGTGAACCACTTTTCATTTCAACACTGATTGGGTTGAAATTTAAAGTGAGAAACTTGGGCTATTCCGATTGGGAAACAAAAGGATCCTATTTCTCTCACACATAAAAAAGATATTAGTATGGTTTGGTAGATTTTAATATATTCTTGAAGTCCAAACCTTGACAACACATTTTTTTTGTCAAGGGTTGGTACTTTGTGCAATGTTTTTAGAGGCAAGAGGGGAATCAAGATCTTGACAACCCTCAACCAAAGAATTAAACAAAACCATGTGAACTTTTTAGAACAATGAACTATCCAAGATGTGTAGTGAAATTTAAGTGATCTCCTTCTCTCATAATTCTTAAATCACCACCCAATTCTATCTACTATTAAACTCTTTAATTTAAGTTATTTTCTTAAAACTGTTTTCAAAATCACCCACCTCTTTTAGTAATATTTATTAAAAATACACACTATAAGCTACCAAATCTCCTAGAGAGATGACCTAGGGTCTACCATATACTAAAAAATATTATTTAAATAACTATCAATTTGATGTGTCATGAAAACACCGTCAAATTTTGGTTCCATTTCCGGGGAGCACTTTGGTTTTTAGTGCGTGTTTTTTATAAAATTTTTGTGAATATTTATTTATTTTAACTTATAAATTTACCTATATTTTCTTATTCTTATTTATTTATTGTGTAGTTTTTATGCATGAAGCATTCTAATCCAGTAGATTTACCACCTTTCTAACCCAAACCGGAGAGGATCTTACGTCAGTGACCCCAAGACACACAAGAGAACCTTTTGAAGGAGGACACACAAGACAACAACACTCTTCTTGATCCTTCATTTTATTATTATAAAACCAACATAAAAAATGAAATAAGATTGTATAACATGGATAAAAACAATAGATCACTAAAAGAACTAGCCTCACCTGATGTCAATATCCAACCCACTTATATTCAAATGCAAGTCAAGGCAACCAATTTTGAATTAAAAGCTGGTTCAATCCACTTGTTTCCTAGATTTCATGGACTCGCAGGAGAAGACCCACATAAATATTTAAATGAATTTCATACTAGGTGTTCAACATTAAAACCTAAAAATGTTGATGAGGAATAATTAAAACTTCGAGAATTTCCATTTTCATTAGAATACACTACAAAATACTGGCTTTATTATGTTAATTCACCAATAAAAGGCTAGGCGGACATGAAATACCTTTTTCTTGAAAAATATTTTCCACTCTCAAAATGAAACAATAAGGAAAGAAATATGCGGTATAATAAAATCTCAATGGGAAACACTTCATGAATATTGGAGAATATTTAAAAGATTTTGTTCAAGTTATTCACACCACCAAATAAGTGACCAAATTTTAATACAATATTTTTATAAATGTTTAATCCCTATTGATAGAAAAAAGATTGATGCTGCTGTAGGTGGGGTACTGGTGGATAAAACCCCAACCGCTGCAAGGACCTTAATTGAGAACATGGTGCATAATACTCAAAAATTTAGTTTAAGGTCCAATGTAACCATTCAAGGTGTCTATGAGGTGAAAATTACTGAATTCGAGAAGAAGGTGGACACAAAGTTTTAGGAGGTAAGTACCCTTCTTTGAAAACTCGCTCTTTCCCAAGGAAAATACCAATCTCATCCTCCCATCCATTGTGGCATATGCTCTTCTGATACCCACTATTCTGACCAATTCCCCCAACTGAGAGAAACTTCTGAGAGTTGTGAGACAATATTTCCTGGATGCCTCTATAACCAACCCTTACGACAAGAACCTTACTATCCATCCAACCCTGGGTGGAAAGACAACCAGGACTATAGGAAAAGGGGGTATTCAAACCAACCACAATAACAATGGAACCAATAGGGTCAAAGTAGTCATCCACCACCACCAATAAATCCTTAACCACCCCAAAGGCCTTTCCAAAAACCCCCTCCAAAACCTAAGCCTAGCCTAGAAGATATGATGAAACAAATGGCTTCCAATAATCTCTAATTCCAGTAAACCACCCAAGCAGCCATACAAGACCTTAAAACCCAATTAGGCCAACTAGCTAACTCGGTGGGGGAAATTCAAAGTCACAGGTCGGGTAAACTACCATCTCAACCATTATTCAACCCTAGAGATAAAGGAAATGTTAGTGCCATCAACCTTAAGAGTGGGAAACAACTAGAAATTCAAATGAATCCTCCATTGGAGTTATCCCCTCCTGAGGAAACATCCACCCCAACCATTAAAAATGTTCCAAATATTGAAAAAATATGTCTTCAAAGAAGCCCTTCCAAAGGGAAGAGTGTGTATGTCGATGGGTCTCCTAGCCAACCCATTCCTCTTACATTTCCCCAAAGGGCCACTCAACCTAGGAAACAAAAGGAAACTGAACTAGATAAAGAAATATTGGAAACTTTCAAAAAAGAGTAGGTAAACATCACCTTGATTGATGTTGTGAAACAAATTCCAAGATATACAAAGTTTTTGAAGGATATGTGTACACACCGAAGGATACTTCATGGAGATAAAAAGGTGAGATTAAGGAGGAACATATCAACATTGATAGATCCATCACTTCCCACCAAGTGCAATGATCCTGGGACTTTCTTGATTTCATGCACGATGGGGGAGTATTCATTTTAAAATGCTATGCTTGATTTAGGTGCTTCTATAAATGTGATGCCTCACTCCATTTACTCTACGTTACAGGTCAGGGAACTGAAGACCACTAGAATTATTGTTCAACTGGCCAACCGGAGTACCACACACTCTTTTGGTGTGTTAGAGGATGTTCTTGTGAGGGTGAAAAATTTAATTTTTCTTGTTGATTTTTATGTGCTAAAAATAGAAGATGATAGGATGAATTGACATACCCCAATTATACTAGGGAGAACCTTATTGAAAAATTCCAAAACCATAATTAATGTCCATAATGGTACATTATATATGGAATTTGGTGGTGACATAGTCCATTTCAACATCCTTGATGCCATGAAGCACCCCTTATAAGAACATTACTCTCTCTATGTTAATTCAATTGATGTACTCCCAACCCCTGAAAAAACAACTTTTATTTCCCCTGATCCCCTTTCTAAGTTTTCTTCATTGATTAAAATTCTAAGTAATGAATCATGCATTTATTGTTGTAGTGGTCTAGAAAGGTGTCATACATGTTTATTAATTGATAACTTCTTGAACAACAAGGATCCAATGACCATAAATGATACTTCTAAGCTTGTAAAAGATCATTCCTCTTTTGAGGATGATACCATTGAGCAGTTAGATGAGATTAGTGACCTCTCACTTTTACACACACTTACATTAATAAAAACTCCACCTGAATTGGAACTAAAAAAACTACCTCAAGATTTAAAATATTCATATATTGAGAATGGAAACAACCTACCCCTCATCATTTCTAGTTCACTCCCTCCTGAGCATGAATTGCGACTGCTTGAACTTTTTAGGGAGTATAAACCAGCATTAGGATGAACACTTGAAAAAATTCCCAGTATTAGACCATCAATTTTCACACATAATATTTTATTAAATGATGAGGCTAAACCAGTGAGGCAGACACAACGTTAACTGAACCCAAACCTCCTAGAAGTTGTGAAAAAGGAGGTAACAAAATTATTGGATGTTGTAATCATTTACCCCATCTTTGACAGCCAATGGGTCATTCACATTCAAGTAATTCCTAAAAATGTTGGCCTTATAGTAATAAAAAATGAAAACAATGAATTGGTTCCAACTCATGTGTAGAATAGTTGGCGTGTCTGCATAGACTATAGCTGGCTAAACCAACACACTAGGGAGGACCATTTATCATTGCCATTTATTGACCAAATGCTTGAGAGGCTAGCATGGATGTCCCATTAATGTTTTATTGATGGGTATTCTGGATATTTTCAAATCCATATTGCCCCAAAGGATCAAGAAAATACGACCTTAACTTTCCCCTTTGGCACATTTGTATATAGGAGGATTCCATTTAGTCTGTCCAATGCTCTAGGTACCTTCCAACGATGCATGGTTCGTATTTTTTTGAATTAACTGGTTAATTGCATGGAAGTATTCATGGATGATTTAAATATTTATGGCTCCTCTATTGATAAATGTTTGAGTAGTATTTCTTTATTCCTACATCACTGTATTAAAAGGAATCTTGTATTAAATTATGAGAAATTACATTTCATAGTGCGATAAGGTATAGTTTTGGGACATGTCTTTTCTGGGGATGGTATCCAAGTAGATAAATCAAAAGTGTATGTCATTTATTCCCTAACAATCCCCAAAAATGCACATGATGTGTGGTCATTGCTAGGTTATGCTGGATTTTACCATCGTTTCATTTGTGACTTTAGTAAAATTTCACTCCCCTCTTCCGATTAATCCAAAAAGAAAAAGAATTTCTTTTTGATAAAGAATGTGAGGAAACATTTAATGAGTTAAAATGGAGTCTCACTTCACCCCTGATAATCCAAACACCTAGGTGGGATTTACCATTCGAGCTCATGTGTGACACCTCTAACTATGCAGTTGGGGCAGTCTTATCACAAAGGGTTGAGCGACCTCCACATGTCGTTGCCTATTCCTCAAGTACATTGGACCTTGCCCAAGAAAACTACACCACAATTTAAAAAGAATTTATTTCCATTTTGTTTGCCTTGGATAAATTTAGGTTATATCTAATAGGGTCTAAAGTAATTGTGTTCTCAGACCATGCAACCCTCCAGTATCTCCTTAAGAAACCAGAATCTAAACTACGTCTCATTCGCTGGATGATCCTCCTTTAAGAATTCAATTTAAGAAATAAAGATAAAAAAGGGTCATAGAATGTGGTGGATGAACATATCAGTAGGATTCACCCATCATCAGACATTGAATCATCCCCCTATATTCCCATAAATGATATGTTTTTCGACGAGCAATTGTACCCAGTGCTAGATGATATTCCTTGGTATGCTGAAATTGTAAATTATTTGGTATCATCTTGAATTCCTAATGATTTCAAAAAAACCATGCCAGTTGTCTAAAACATGAGTCTCTTTGATAAATTTGGGATGACCTCTACCTATAGAGAACATGTAGTGATCAAGTCCTTAGGCGTTGTGTTCCTGATAGCGAGTTTCAGTCTGTCCTTAGATTTTGCCACACTCTTGCTTATGGGGGCCACTTTGGTCCCCAATAGACTGCTCACAAAGTCCTTTATTCTAGACTCTTTTGTCCAAAACTTTGCTGGGATGCCCATGTTTTTTGTAAATCTTTTCCTCGTTGTGAAAGAATGGGTAATTTCTCTAAAAGAAATGAAATTACACAACAACCATTGCTCTTTCATGACATTTTTTATGTTTGGGGTATTGAATTTATGGGGCCATTTCCCAATTACTTTGGTAACTTTTACATTCTTATTGAAGTGGATTATGTTTCAAAATGGGTAGAGGCACAAGCTACAAGGACTAATGATTCTAAGGCAGTTGTAGAATTTTGAGAACCCAAATCTTTTTTAGGTTTGGCTTACCTAGGTTCATCATTTGTGACCAGGGTTCTCATTTCTGCAACCAAACAATGCAATCACTTTTGCATTGGTATGGGGTCGGTCATAGAGTGTCTACTGCATATCACCCACAGACCAATGCTCAAGATGAGGTGTCAAACAAAGAGGAAAAATAGATTCTTGAAAAAATGGTTCAAACCAATAGAAAACATTTGAGCCTTAGACTCGATGATTCCTTATGGGATTATCATACTGTTTTCAAAACTCCCATTGGAATGTCACCCTTTAGGCTTGTGTCTGGAAAGAGTTGTCACCTGCCTATTGAGATTATGCACCAGGCCTACTGGGACATCAAAAAATGAAATTATAATATTTCTGGTGTAGGTGCTCAAAATAAGTTATAGATTCAGGAGCTAGAGGAAATGAGAAGATATGCATATGAGAACTCTAGGACTTATAAGGAGCGAACCAAGGCTTCCCACGACTGTCTCATCCTTCATCGTCAGTTCTACATTGGAAAAAAGGTCCTCCTTCATAATGAATGGCTGAAGTTGCATCTAGTTAAGCTTCGTTTCGACTGGTTTGGACCATACAGTATTACTAATGTCTCTCCATTTGGTGTTGTTTAGGTTCAAAATGAAGAAACCAAGCAAAACTTCACTGTCAATGGGTAGCAGCTGAAGCACTTCCACGAAGCCCTTCCAGAGTCCCTGATGGAGGAACTCCAAGTTCAAGAAGCAGTCTAAAAATGACACCAACTAGGTTTTATCCTTCCTTCCCACATTATATTTTATTACATTGAGGATACTACACACTCTATGCATGGGGGGATGGGTATATTCTTGGGTTAGTTAGGAATTTTAATCATATTTCATATTTTTCTCTTTTTAGTTTTCTTAATTGTATTGTTACTTTCCCCTCTTTCCCCCTCTTATCCCCTCACTTTTGTACCAAAATGTTAATTTCTTGTTATAACCACTTTATCTTGGAAATTTATGCCCATTTAATCATGGAAGTAATTGAAAATTTATCTGGAATTTCTATTTTTCATGTTGTTTTAACTTAAAAAAAAAATATTCTGATGAAATACGCATTTTTGAAAGAATTCAATAATGTGGCGTGAATTTATTTTAAAATTTGGTTATTTGTAGATGATATAAATGGTAGTATCATTTTGAAACCTTTGAGAAAAGTGGTACCCTTTATGTGATTAGTTCAAGGGAAAATTGTGGCACTTAATTTCTCCACACATTTTTACACCCAGCCATGAATTGTGATTTTTACTTTATTAATATAAGGTAAATATAATATAATTTAATATTTATCTATTTTCCAAATGATTTTTCCATAATTTTGTTCCTTATCTGATCTTTTTAATTATTGTACTGGATTGACCTGCGTGTGTGCATCTGTTATCCGACTGTTGTATTCCCTAAAAAAAATTGAGTTGTGTCCTGTGCAGGTCAAAAACCAACCTTCTTTAACTTTTGATCTTATTATAACTATTACAATTACTGTCATGAGGAGATCCAATAAGGGTTTAGATAAGAGTGTAATATTTGTTCCAAGCACAAAATTTCAAAATAATAATAATAATGAATGAGGGGAGTGATGAAATGTATATCATATGTGAATATCTAGGTCGGGAGAATAAGGTTTGACTTCCAGGAATGCTTAATTGAGGGGGTCTTGAAATTTGATTGTAAAGGATGTTGGAGAGGTTCAGTGGACATATTCATTTTAGAAAAAAAGTTTTAAAATAACCTATATTTACTAGAGAGAAAGGTGGGAAGAATATCTTGACATGGTTTCCACAAACACACGTGGATATTTAGTGACACTGTTGGCTTTAGGATTACTTTCTCAAAGTAGTATAATTAATCTCCTTGAATTTCATGCTGATATAATTTATGAGACACATTTTTGCATGATCATTAAGAATAACTCCATGGTGTGTTTTTTAATTTGATCACATTCCTATCACATTTTAAATTTTTATTGAATGTTAAATCTTCATAAAGTTGGGAATATCTCCTTGCATAATTTTTATAAATATGGCTTTTCTCAGGAGTAAAAATGTTTAGGTGTGGGGGTGTGATCACACCGCGATTCACTGCTTCATTTTTACCCTTACACCACTGTGCTAAACTTGTTTATATTGAAAATTATAAAAATAATAAAAAATTTAATTCCATGTTTATATCATTTATTTTTTTTATTACTGTTAAAAATGGAAATGATACTTGTTTTGATAATCTCATTGAAGGTGGATGTGATTTGGAGGGCTCATGATGATGTCTAAGAAAAATGGGCCAAACTACACAGGATCCATGCACACCAGTTGACTAAACCGCATATTTCAACTAAACCGTGAATATAAATGGGATGAAATTTTGTTTTCTAGTCCAAAGTTTAATGGGATACATTTCATATGAAGAAACAGAAGCCTCATTCGGCCTCTATGATGCCCATCCAAACTGATATGTCCAAAGAATCTAATCTACACAAAGTCAAATGCGATGTTCTATATTTTTTCAATATCTCAAGCTGTAGTTGTCCAAATAGTGCCAAAATTTTGGTGTAGATATTCAATAGGTTGGGATAAAACTTTTTAGTTTTCTCCAAATCGAGATAATACTTTCTAGTGGCTGAAAACATTGGGACACGTGGTTTCTCGAAATCAGGGTTCCCAAAACCACCTCCCATTTTGGCTATAAAAGAGTACCATGGGCTCCCAATATGGTATTTCGAACTATAAGTGAAGTGATGAAAATTTTAAGTCCTAGAGGATTAATTTCATAACATTGTAGTTTCTAGAGTCTTGTATCGTCATATGGGGATCAAGGATGAAAGTGAAGTTCCACCCGAGCCTTCTCCTCCTCTCGATGGCGAGCTAAATAGTGGATGATCATTTCGAGGGAGATACACATACTTGGGAGTGAGTTACGACACTTGATACTCTACTGGTTTTGTTTAATTTGTGTGTGTATTATTTCAATTATGTTTTATCTAAACATGTTTCTCCTCTGATTTCATTTCCTGAGTTTAATTAAGTGAACCGCTTTTCATTTCAACCCCGATTGAGTTGAAATTTCAAGTGGGAAACTTGTGTTATTATGATTGGGAAACACAAGGATTATTTTTCTCTCACACTTACAAAATATATTAGTATTCTTTGGTATCCTTTAATCTATTCTTTAAGTCCAAACCTTAACAACATGATTATTGTGTCAAGGGTTGGTACTTTGTGCAACGTTTTTAGAGGCAAGAGGGGAATCAAGATCTTGACAACCCTCAACCAAAGAATTAAAAAAAACCATGTGGAATTTTTAGAACAATGAACTATAAAATATTTTTAGTGAAATTTAAGTTATCTCCTTCTCTCATAATTCTTAAATCACCACCTTATTCTATCAACTCTTAAACTCTTTAAGTTAAGTTATTTTCTTAAAACTGTTTTAAAAATCACCCCTCTTTTAGTAATATTTATTAAAAATACACAGTATAAGATACCAGAGATCCTGGATAGATGACCTAGGGTCTTCCCTAGACTAAAAAATATTCTTTAATTTACTATAAATTTGACATATCATGACAATGTGGTTAAATTTGTCGTTGCTGGGGGAGCACTTTGGTTTTTAGTGCATGTTTTTGATAAGATTTTTGTAACTTTTGTGAATATTTATTTATTTTATATTATACCTTTACCTATATTTTTGTGTTATGATTTATTTATTGTGTAGGTTTTGTGCATGTATAATTCTAATCCGGGATATTTACCACCTTTTGAACCCAGACCAAAGAGGATCTTATGTCAGTAACCCTGAGACACACAGGAGAACCCTTTGAAGGAAGACACACAAGACAACAAAACTCTTCTTGATCCTTCATCTTATTCTTCTAGAACCAAAATCAAAAATAAAATAAACTTGTATAAAATGTATAAAAATAATATAACACTAAAATAACTAAACTCACTTGATGTCGATATCCAACCCACTTATATTCAAATGCAAGGTGAGGCACCCAATTTTGAATTAAAATCTGGTCTAATTCACTTGTTGTCTAGATTTTATTTAATCATAGGAGAAGATCCACATAAACATTTAAAAGAATTTAATACTGTATGTTCAACATTAAAACCTGAAAATTTTGATTAAGAATAAGTAAAACTTATATCATTTCCATTTTCATTAGAATAAACTAAAAAATATTGGCTTTATTATGTTAATTCACCAATAAGAGGCTGGGCGAACATGAAACACCTTTTTCTTGAAAAATATTTCCCAGCCTCTCGAAATGAAACAATAAGGAAAGAAATGTGTGGTATAATACAATCTCAAGTGGAAACACTTCATGAATATTGGGAAAGATTTAAAATATTATGTTAAAGTTGTCAACACCACCAAATAAGTGACCAAATTTTAATACAATATTTTTATGAAGGTTTAATACCTATTGATAGAAACATGATTGATGATGCTGTAGGTGGTGAACTAGTGTATAAAACCCCAGAAACTACAAAGACCTTAATTGATAACATGGCACAGAACACTCAACAATTTGGTTCAAGGTCCAATGTACCCATTAGAGGTGTCCATGAGGTGCAAATTACTGAATTCGAGAATAATGTGGACACGAAGTTTGAGGAGGTAAGTACCCCTCTTTGACAAATAACTATTTACCTAGAAAAATCCCAATCTCCTCCCCCATACATTGTGGACATGCTCTTATGATACCCACTATTCTGACCAATGCCCCCAAATGAGAGAAACTTCTAATATTTGTGAGGCAATATTTCATGGACGCCCCTATAACCAACCCTTAAGGCAAGAACCTTACTATCCATCCAACTCTGGGTGGAAAGAAATCCAAGAATATAGGCAAGGGGGTATTCAAACCAACCTCAAAAACAATGGAACCAATAGGGTCAGAGTAGTCATCCACTACCACCGAGAAATCCTTAACCACCCCAAATGCCTTTCCAACAACCCCCTCCAAAACTTGAGCCTAGCCTAGAAGATATGATGAAATAAATGGATGCCAACAATCTCCAATTCTATCAAACCACCCAAGCAGCCATACAAGACCTCAAAACCCAATTAGACCAACTAGCTAACTCGATGGGGGAAATTCAAAGTCACGGGTCGGGTAAACTACCATCTCAACCATTAGTTAACCCTAGAGATAAAGGAAATGTTAGTTCCATCACCCTTATGAGGGGGAAACAACTATAAAGTCAAATTAATCATTAATTAGAGTCATACCAACCTAAGGAAACATCTATCCCAACCATTAAAAATGCTCCAAATATTGAAAAACCATGTCTTCAGAGAAGCCCTTAAAAAGGAAAGAGTGTGTATGTCAATGAGTCTCCTAGCCAGCCCATTCCTCTTCCATTTCCCCAAAGGGACACCCAACCTAGGAAACAAAAGGAAACTGAACTAGATAAGGAAATATTGGAAACTTTCAAAAAAGTGTAGGTAAACATCCCCTTGATCGATGACGTGAAATGAATTCCAAGATATGAAAAGTTTCTAAAGGAGATATGTACACACAGAAGGCAACGTTTTGGAGATGAAAAGATGAGCTTAGGGAGGAACGTATCAACATTTATAGATCCATCAATTCCCACCAAGTGCAACAATATTGGGACATTATTGATTCTATGCACCATAGGGGAGTATTAATTTTCCAATGATATGCTTTATTTAGGTGCTTCTATAAATGTGATGCCTCACTCCATTTACTCTACATTGCTAGACATGGAACTGAAGCCCACTGAAATTGTTGTTCAATTGGCCAACTAAAGTACCGCACACCCTTCTGGTGTGTTAGAGGATTTTATTTTGAGGGTGAAAATTTTAATTTTTCCTACTGATTTTTATGTGCTAAAAATAGAAGATGATAGGATGAATGGACATGCCCCAATTATATTGGGGAGACCCTTCTTGAAAACCTCAAAAACCATAATTAATGTTCATAATAGTACATTATCTATGGAATTTTATGGTTACATATTCCATTTCAACATCCTTGATGCCATGAAGTACCCTTCGAAGAACATTCCCCTCTCTCTGTTAATTCAATTGATGTACTCCCTACCCCTGAAAAAACAACTTTTATTTCCCCCGATCCCCTTTCTGAGTTTTCTTTATTGATTGAAATTATAGGTAATGAATCATGCATTGATTGTTGTAGTGGTCTAGAAAAGTGTCATGCAGGTTTATTAATTGATAATTTCTTGAACACTGAGGATCCAATGACCATCGATGATACTGATAAGCTTGTAAAATCTCATTCCTATATTGAGGATGATACCATTGAGAAGTTATATGAGATTAGTTACCTCTCAATTTCACACACACTTCCATCAATCAAAAATCCACCTGAATTGGAACTAAAATAACTACCTTAAGATTTAAAATATACATATCTTGAGAATGGAAACAAGCTGCCCGACATCATTACTAATTCACTCCCTCCTGATCACGAATTGTGACTTCTTGAAATTTTGAGGGAGTACAAAAAAGAATTAGGTTGGACACTTCTAGACATTATTAGAATTATCCCATCAATTTGAACACATCATATTTTATTAAATGATAAGGCTAAACCAGTGAGTCAGGCATAACATCGACTGAACCCAAATCTCTTAGAAGTTGTGAAAGAGGAGGTAACAAAATTATTGGCTTTTGGAATAATTTACCCCATCTCTAATAGCCAATGGGTCAGTCTCGTTCAAGTAGTTCCTAAAAAACTGGCCTTATAGTAATAAAAAATGAAAACAATGAATTGGTTCCAACTCATGTGCAAAATAGTTGGCGTGTCTGCATAGACTATCACTGGCTAAATCAACACACTAGGATTGAGAATTTCCCATTTCCATTCATTGACCAAATGCTTGAGAGGCTAGCATGGAAGTCCCATTACTATTTTCTTGATGGGTATTCTGAATATTTTCAAATCCATATTACCCCTGAGGATCCGAAAAAGATGACCTTCACTTTCCCCTTTGGTACATTTTCATATTTGAGGATGCTATTTGGTCTCTGCAATTATCAGAGTACTTTCCAGTGATGTATGGTTAGTATTTTTTCGGATTACCTGGAGAATTGCATGGAAGTATTCATGGATGATTTCATTGTTTATGGATCCTCTTTTGATAAATGTTTGAGTAGTCTTGATTTAGTCCTATGTCACTGTATTAAAAATAATCTCATATTAAATTATGATAAATGCTATTTCATGGTGTGACAAGGTATATTTTTGGAACATATCATTTATAGGTATGGTATCTAAGTAGATAAATCAAAATTGGATGTCATTTCTTCCCTACTAATTCCTAGAAATATACGAGATGTGCAGTCTTTCCTAGGCCATTCTGGATTTTAACATCGTTTCCTTAGTGACTTTAGTAAAATTTCACTCTCCCTCTCCCGATTACTCCAAAAAGAAAAAGATTTTTTTTGATAAAGAATGTGATGAATCTTTTAATAAGTTAAAATGGAGTCTCACATCACCCCCGGTAATCCAACCTCCTTGGTGGGATTTACCATTCGAGCTCACGTGTGACACCTCTAACTATGCAGTTGGGACAGACTTGTCACAAAGGGTTGATCGAGCTCCACATGTCATTGCCTATGCCTAATGTACATTGGAACCTACTCAAGAAAACTACACCACAACTGAAAAAGAATTTCTTGCCATTTTGTTTTACTTGGATAAATTTAGGTCATATCTTTTAGGGTCTAGAGTCATTGTGTTCTCAGACCATGAAGCCCTCCAATATCTCCTTAAGAAACCAGAATCCAAACCACATCTTATTCACTAGATGCTCCTATTTCAGGAATTCAATTTAGAAATTAGAGATAAAAAAGGAGCATAAAATGTGGTGGCTGACCATATCAGTAGGATTCAACCATCCTTGTACATTGACTCATCCCCCTTTATTCCCATAAATGATATATTTCCCAATTAGAAATTGTAATGAGTGAAAGATGTTATTCCTTGGTATGTTGAAATTGTAAATTATTTGTTATCATCTTGCATTTCTACTGATTTCAACAAAAACCAAGCCAGTCATTTAAAACATGAGTCTCGTTGGTACGTTTGGGATAACCCCTACCTTTGGCACACATGTAGTGATCAATTCCTTAGGCGTTGTGTTCCCGATAACGAGTTTCAGTCTGTCCTTAGATTCTTCCACACTCTTTATTGTGGGGTCCACTTTGGTCCCTAATGGACTACTCACAAAGTCCTTGATTCTGAACTCTTTTTTCAAACACTTTTTTGGGATGTCCATGATTTTTGTAAATCTTGTCCTCGTTTTCAAAGAATGGGTAATGTCTCTAAATGAAATGAAATTCCACAACAACCATTTCTCTTTCATGAAATTTTTGATGTTTGGGGTATTAACTTTATAGGGACATTTCCCAATTCCTTTGGCAACTTGTACATTCTTATGGCAGTGGATTATGTTTCAAAATGGGTAGAGGCATGAGCTACAAGGATGATGATTCTAAGGAAGTTGTATAATTCTTAAGAACCCAAATATTTTGTAGGTTTATCTTACCAAGGTTAATCATTAGTGACCAGGGTTCTCATTTTTTCAATCGAACAATGCAATCACTTTTGCGTCAGTATGGGTTTAGTCATAGAGTGTCTACCGGATATCACCCATAGACCAATGGTCAAGCCAAGGTGTCAAATAGAGAGGTAAAAAAAATTCTTGAAAAAACAGTTCAACCCAATAGAAAATATTGGAGTCTTAGACTTAATGATTCCTTATGGGATTACCATACTACTTTCAAAACTCCCATTGTAATGTCACCATATCAGCTTGTGTTTGGAAAGATTTGTCACCTGCCTATTGAGATTGAGCACTGGGCCTACTGAGCCATCAAACAATGCAATTCTAATATTTATGGTGCAAGTTCTCAAAGGAATTTGTAGATTTAGAAGTTTGAGGAAATGAGAAGAGATGAATGTGAGAACTCTAAGACTTATAATGAGAGAACCAAGGCTTCCCACAATCGTCTCATCCTTCATCGTCAATTCCACATTAGGAAGAAGGTCTTCCTTTACAATGCATGGTTGAAGTTGCATCTAGGTAAGTTTCATTCCCACTGGTTTGGACCATACACTTTTACTAATGTCTCTCCATTTGGTCTTGTTCAGGTTTAAAATAATGAAACCAAGAAAACCTTCATTGTCAATGGGTAGTGGTTGAAGCACTTCCACAAAGCCCTTCCGGAGTCACCGATGAAGGAACTACAAGTTCAATAAGCAGTCTATAAATGAAACCCACGAGGTTTTATCCTTCCTTATCACATTCTATTTTATTATAGTGAGGAAACTGCACACTCTACGTGTGGGGGGATGGGTATATTACTAGGTTAGTTATGAATTTTCATCCTCTTTCATATTTTTCTATTTTTAGCTTGCTGAATTGTATTGTTACTTTTCCACATTTCCTCCTCTTTCCCCCTCACTTTTATGCCAAAAAGTTATTTTTTATGCCCAATTTATCATGGAAAATGATTCCCATTTAATCATATAAGTAATTTAAAATGCATTTTGAATTTCTGTATTTCATGTTGTTTTAACTTTCAAAAAAAAATCTGATCAAATGTAAATTTCTGTAAGAATTCAATACTGTGGTGTGAATTTATTTTAAAATTTGGTTGTTTTTCGATGATATAAATGGTTATATCATTTTTAAACCTTTGAGAAAAATGGTACCCTTTATGTTATTATTTCAAGGAAAACTGTGGCACTTAATTTCTACACACATTTTTTCACCCAACCACGAAGTGTGTTTTTTACTAACTTAATATAAGGTAAATATAAGTTAAGTTAATATTTATCTATTTTCCAAACGATTTTTCCATACGCCTGTTCCTTATCCGATCTGTTTCATTACTATACCGGATTGACCTAGTCATGTCCACCTCTTATCCGACTATTTTATGCCCTAAAAAAATTGATTTGTGTATTAGGTAAGTCAAAAACCACCCTTCCTTGACTTTTATTATTGTTATTAATATTATAATTAGTTTCATGAGGAGATTAAACAAGGGTTGAAAGAAGAGTTTGAGATTTGTTCCAAGCATAAAATTTCATAATAATAATAATAATAAATGAGGGAAGTGATGAAATGTATATCATATGGGGATATCTAGGTCAGGAGCATAAGTTTTGGCTTCTAGGAATTCTTAATTGAGTGGGTCTTGAAATTTGATTGCAAAGGATGTAGGACAAGTTCGGTGGACATAATCATTTAAGAAGAAAAGTTTTAAAATAACTTATATTTATTGGAGAGAAAGGTGGGAAGAATAGAATGACCTAGTGGCCACACACACACACATGGAGAGTTAGTGAAACTGTTGACTTTAGGATTACTTGCTCAAAGTGGTATCATTAATCTCCCTGAATTTCATGTTGATACAATTTATGAGACACATTTTTGCATGATCATTAAGAATAACTCCATGGTGTGATTTTTTTCTTTGATCACATTCCTATCACATTTTAAATTTTCATTGAATGTTAAATCTTCATGAAGTTGGGAATATATTAATGCATAATTTTTGAAAATATGACTTTTCCCAGGAGTGAAAATGTTTAGGTGTGGGGGTGTGATCGCACTGTGATTCACTGTTTCATTTTCACCCTTACACCACCATGCTAAACTGGTTTTATATTGAAAATTATAAAAATAATAAAAAATTTCATTCCATGTTTAAATCATTTATTTTGTGTTTATTACTGTTAAAAAGGGAAATGATACTTGATTTGATAATCTCATTGAAGGTGGATGTGATTTGGAGGGATCATGATGATGTCCAAGAAAAATGGGCCAAACTGCGCAGGATCCATGAACACTAGTTTACTCAACCACATATTTCTAATAAAATGTGCATCCAAATGGGCTGAAATTTTGTGGTATGGTCCAATATTTAATGGGATAAATTTCATTTGAAGTAACCGAATCCTCATTCGGCCTCTACAATTCCCATATAAACTAATCTATCCAACGAATCAAATATACACAAAGTCAAATGAAGTGTTCTGTATTTTACCAATATTTAGAGATGTAGTTTTCCAAATGGTGCCAAAATTTCAGTGGAGATATTAAATAGGTGGGGATACAAATTTTTAGTTTTCTCCAAAGCGAGATAATACTGTCTAATGGTTGAAAATAACGGGACAAGTGGTTTTTCAAAATTAGGGTGCCCAAAACCACCTCTGATTTTGGCTATAAAAGAGCACCTTGGGATCCCCATTTGATAGTTCAAACCAGAAGTGAAGTGATGAAAATTTTAAGTCCTATAGGAGTCATTTAATTACCTTTGAGGTTCTGGAGGCCTCTATCCTAATAGGGGGATCAAGGATGAAGGTGAAGTTCCACCTGAGCCTTCTCCTCCTATCGATGGAAAGCTAAACGGTGGATGATCATTTTGAGGGAGCAACACATACTTGGGAGCAAGTTTTGACACTTGATACTCTAATGGTTTTGTGTAATTTGTGTGTGGATTATTTCACTTATGTTTTATCTAGACATGTTTCTACTATGAATTGATTTCTTGGGTTTAATTAAGTGAACCAATTTTCATTTCAACACCGATTGGGTTGAAATTTCAAGTGGGAAAATTGGGTTATTTCGATTGGGAAACACAAGGATCCTATTTCTCTCACACATAAAAAATATATTAGTATGATTTTGTAGCCTTTAATATGTTCTTGAAGTCTAAAACTTGAAAACAAAATTGTTGTGTCAAGGGTTGGTTCTTTGTGCAATGTTTTTAGAGATAAGAGGGGAATCAAGATCTTAACAACCCTCAACCAAAGAATTAAACAAAACCATGTAAAATTTTCAGAACAATGAACTATTAAAGATGTGTAGTGAACTTGAAGTTACCTACTTCTCTCATAATAATTAAATCACCACCTTATTCTATCAACTATTAAACTCTTTAAGTTAAGTTATTTTCTTAAAAATATTTTCAAAATCACCCTGTCTTTTAGTAATCCTTATTAAAAATACACACTATAAGCTGTAAATGCTCCTTGAGAGATGACATAGGTTCTAACCTTGACTAAAAAATCTTCTTTAAATAACTATCAATTTGGCGTGTCACGACAACGGGGTCAATATCTTGGTTTCTTCATGGAACCTTGTTCTTCATGAAGCTCTATGAGTGTGCAAAAAAAAATTGCATTCCTGTGAGATATCTTTGACTCCACACAAAATAGTGTCTATACAAACCTATTTTTCACGAACCATAGGAATTTGTGGAGCTCTTTTTATCAAAAAATGATATATTCTCAAAATTAGAATTATCTCACGGGTATAGGCCTCCCTATTTATAGGAAACAAAGTACCAACTAATAAAATGTTTACCACTACTCTTTCATGACTCCATAATCACCATTGCAGAAATATAAATCTTCTGTACACCATAAATACTCATTTTATTCATTTAAATATTATGCAAATGATGTTTCATAATGATTTCGATCATGATCATATTTTCAGGAGATGGTGATCGGAAATATCGGCTGAACCTTATGTCGGCATTGCATGGAGCTTTGATGAATATAATACTCAGGTGCGACTGAGGTTTAAGATGACACAGATGAATATCAAATGCTCTGACAAAGTCAATTGGAAGGATTAGAAAAATGGATTTAGCATTTTAGATGATAGGTGTACTTTTGGTGCTATAGTAATGTGTACCACATTAAAACACTGGCTATTTTTACACTCCATTATAATACAAGGTGTGCGGGTAGTGGTCCAAAATTTGTTACTGGTCTGCTACTTCTCTTTCTAGCACCACCCTATACTGATGCTTCTATCCGCTACCATGCCTCCCTGTACAGTGGCTCAACACTGCCTGTATGCACTCATGTAAGTGCGCTCTTCTATCTAGTATACAACCTCCTAGCTTGGGTCCCATATAAGGTAAAGGTTTAGTGGATATATGTTTTAGTAAGTACCAACTAGAACTTCAAACTTTCTCAAAAAATAATAATACTAAGACAATGCCAACACACTCCAACCTTAAACCACAATTCATCTCATTTTTGGAATTCAATCATAAATTCCAAATCATTGATTCTAATAGATGTTGTAAACATTCTTTTCAAACTCAAATAACCAATGACATGAATCTTTATGAACTAAAACCCAACTCTTCAATCACCACACTTAAAACCTTAAAACATATTGAAATATTTCACCAAAAAATCATTTAAAACAAAATAAATTCACTAGATACTTCAATACCCCCCTTTGTATTTGTTTTTAATACTAAAATTATGTCAATATGTTTACTTTTATTTCTTCCTCATATTGGAATTGAATAAAAAGGTGAATTTATGAGTTCAAACTTGAAGATACTTCTTCTCAACTTTAGGTTTTTTAGCATAATGAAACCTCATTAAAAAAAAAACCATTGTGCTTTAAATTAATCAACTCTAAGTCTATGTGGGAAATCATGGTGTAAAAAACAAGAGAGATATCACCTAAGAATAAAAGCTATTCAAATCCTATAATGTGATACCATTCTCAAAATTGTTTCAACAACTTCATTATAGGGGAAAATTTAATCAAGATTCCTAAGAGATTTCTTAAAAACATCTAAAAAACGAATAAAAAAGTTCAAATGAAAAAAATATACCTCCTTTAAAATTAAAAAAAAAATCGATAGTGATCATTATTTTCACAAGATTGTGAATATGTGATAGCTTAAAAAAATCTATGATCCCCCTCAAGGGATGTATCTATCTCCTTAAATTATCTACATGTTAGAACAAAAGTATTTATATAAATAAATAAAGAGGAACATGTTTGTTACTTATAAATAGAACTCAAGATGAGAGTTGCCTCTCAACCTTGATTTTCCCTTCTTCCTTTTAAACATATATTTGGAAGAGTTATACTTCATATCTTTGGTTGTTAGAAGTGTCATGAAACTTTTTTTATGATGACCAATTTTTCTATACTTTCCACAATTCATAATTTTCAAGTCATTATTTTTAGATGATTCATCATCATTATTAAATTATTCACATATCACCACTTTATTTTCTTTTTCTCTGACTAGATTTTGATATTTTTCAAATTATTTCATCTTATAACATAATTAACTAGTGACTGTAGCTTTTTTCATAATCTAACTTCTCATATAATTTTCATTATAAGGAATCTAACTTGAGAAACAAACTCTACATTTCTCAACTTTGTGACCATCTTGACCACATCTACCAAAAACACAATTCATAGATTCATATAAGTTATGAATTGATAGTTTAGATGAAGTCTTGATCACATACTTCTCTTTTGGATAATTTTATCTCATATAATCAACACTAATACCCCTTGATTCATGCCTCCTCCAAAGTAGTGACATGTTATTCCATCACAAATAAGCTTTATGACCAAACACTCCACAACACCAATAGTAAACTCTAAACCTTGATCTTCTAGATTGATATTGATTAAACTTTAAAGATTATAGTTTTTTATTTTTCACATATTGTGGATGTATCGACTTAGGATGAAAACTTTTGACTAAATTGGTACACTCTTTCATTTTGAAATACATTTTATAATTCTTTATTTTGGTCCTGTTGGTTCTAGTCTTTTCTTTCAGAACTTTATTGTTAGAAATACCAAATGTACATTGAGATTCATTTGTATTATAAATAAACTTTTTCTCTCAACCCTTATTCTAAAAATATTTAAAATATCCACCCTTACTCTCAATAGCTTTGGTGAAGTATTAGTTTATATTTTTCAACTAACTTTGATCAACAAGGCACATAGATTGTGTCTCAGATAATTCTTCCTTTTTCTCGATAAGTCTTTCTTCAATATCTTTCCCCATTTTCACAAATTCATCTAATTTAAAATTATTTTATTAATTCTCATAAAATAATGATGAATCTTCTTTATCAAGATCTTTCTTTCCAACAATTTTCAATTTTCTTTCTATCTCAAAAACATTCATATTATTTGATATTATTTCATTAAGATGAATCTCCTATTTATTGAAACATTCTTAATTCTCAAAGTAGATCTTGTCATTTTATTTATTCAATTTTTATCGCCCTTATTTAGTTTCATATTGAACATAAGAGTGGATTCCATGTTCTCTTTTAACATCCATTCTAAATCAATTCTCTCATCACCTTTATCTCCTTCAAATGAGTCTCTATATTTATTGGATTTACCCATGAAGTACATTTGATTCTTATAAAATATATCCTCTTTTGACTCACAACATAATGATGTAAATTAATCCATTTCTCTAATCACCATATTTATATTCTTGTAATTAAACCTCTTATTATGATTATTCCACTTACATTTATGATACTTATCATCCTCTTCATCTGAGTCGATATCATCAGCCTTCTTCTTTGGATAGTTACCAGAAAAATGACCATTGTTGTGACAGTTCCATCACATTGGTGGTTGTTTGATATTTTATTTCCATATAACCCATTTTAACAATATTATAAACATGGCCATAATTTTACTAAAGTTATATTCATCTTCTTCATCCAAAAAATCACTTGAATATGGTTCTTCTTTTATTTTAGTTTTACCTTTTATCATTGATTCAAAGGCCATCCCATCTCTTGATTTTTTCTTGAATGCTAGAAGTTTTCTCATTTCATAAGACATGAGAGTACTATGAAGTTCATCCAATGATATATCTTCTCTCTCTTCTAGTGTAGAAATATTTGAGTTGAATCTACCTAGAAAATTTCTCATAAGCTTCTTCACAAAAGAAGAATCATTTACCTTCTCACCAAAACCTCTAATATTGCTGACAATTTCATTTACCCTCGTAAATTAGTCATCAATACTTTCATCATCAATCATTTTGATACCTTTGAACTTTATTCTTTATATTTTCAACTTGAATTCTATGACTTTAATATTTCCTTCAAAAATACTTATCAGTTTATCCTAGATCTCCTTTGAAGTTTGGAGAACCATCACTTTAGAGTATTTTTTTAATAAATCCATCAAGATTGAATTCTAAGACTTGAAATACACTTCTATATTTATCTTATCAACTTGAGTCATAGAAACATCATCATTAATAAGAGGTAATACCACCGTTTCTCATCTCTCACTTCCAGATCAAGATATAAATGGTAAGGAATCATTATTTTCCTCTAATTTTGGTAGCTCATTCCATCAAAGGTAGGAATTTTTTGGATATTCAATGAATTTAAATTATCCATTTCTCAAAACAATTTATGGATCTAGAGAGGGTACCTTGTTCTCTAATACTAATTTAAGTGTCCAAGGATTAGTTAAATACCACTGAGAGGTGGGTGAATTAGTAGTATACTATTTTTACAAATTCTTTTACTTTTAATTAATCTTATGTGATTGATTAAAGTCTTGATCCCTCTTCTTTAATACTCATCTACACCCTAAAATCAATAATAAAAAATAAATCATAGCACACTAGGATTTATAAAGTTCGGTATAAAGACCTACTCCTTGCCGTGTTGGTGAGACCCCCAATATGGATTCTCCACTATATATAAGGTTATTACAATAGTAATTGGTTAGACCCCCCAATTACAAACTGGTTATACCCTCCAGTTCAAAT
Organism: Viscum album; assembly: GCA_963277665.1. Lineage (NCBI taxonomy): Eukaryota > Viridiplantae > Streptophyta > Magnoliopsida > Santalales > Viscaceae > Viscum > Viscum album. Next base: position 1,686,461,651 of record OY728143.1, on the reverse strand, counting down.
TAGCCTTCAATAGTTGGTTAGACCCCCCAACTGCACCTTTTTCATAGTCATTAATTAGACCCCCTAATAAAAATATTTAAGCAACTGGTTAGATCCCCCAGCTACAACCTTCAACTTCAGATGGCTTAATCTACTATATAAAGATCGAATAAATATCCTTCTCCCCAAGCTTGTTGGATCACAAAATCTTATTAACAATTCAAGTAAATTTTAATTGATATTGGACTAGCTAAAATAATATACGATCACTGTATAAAATTGGTTACCTCATCACAACACTTCTCTAACAAGAATTCCTTCAGCTAAAGACTCAACCTCATTGAACACTAATAACTTAGTTATGAATTTCTTATGAATCTACGATATAAATATTGTATCGGATTCCATCTCAAATAATTTCAAACTAATTATGCAATATAAATTACATATACACTTTTTCCAACTTCATGCATGTATATAATACACTGTATAGTCTTATCAATGATTTATTATGAAAGTATAATATTTATGTGCAAGTAAGTGTTATTTCATGTATTTATACACCTAATTCCAAAATTTGTAATGATTAATTAACTTTCACATTCATAGATTCTTCATAAAAGAACACCTCACAAATATTCCACTTGGTATGAACATTATCTTCATGCATGCATGTTTCATATATCATGCATATCATTCACTGTCGATTTCACAAACCTAAATGGGTGTGCATTGAACATATTTCTCCATCTCAAATCTCTTTTTCACATACATTTTCTGCCTGTATTCAATGCATGGGTATCATGCATGTGCATGTTCACTATGCATTGCTTATACCTCATGAATACTGCCCCTTTGAGAAATAGGTATGGAAACACACACACAGTCTGTGATCTTATGCTCAATAATATTATATACAAATCTTAATATTGTATTCATACTAAATAAATTCATTCTTCCTTATTGCATGAAAAATCTATTTTGTATAATATTGGTTCACTAAAAGTCTTATTCAAGAGATGAAATGTAAGTAAAAATGGTCATATAGTATCTCAAATATGTTTGCACAAACACCAGAAGATAAATGTGTCGGAGAATCATGATATATTTGTTTCTTCATAGAACCTTTTTCTTCACGAAGATATATGAGTGTGAAAAAACATATCACATGATTGTGAGATCTCTTCAACTCTGCACAAAATATTATCTATATGGATCACCTTTCCATGAACTAGAGGAATTCATAGATCTCTATTTATTGGAAAACAAGAGCTTCAAAAACATAGAATCATCTCATGGGTGTAGGCTTAGATATTTATAGGGAATGAATCACCAACTAAGAATGTGTTTAATTCCTCTGTTTCATGAATCTAGAATCACTGTTGTTGAAATATAAATCTCCTTCGCACCATAAAGCCTTGGTTTTTTTATCTAAATATTATTAAAATGAATTTGCATAATGATTTTGACAATGATTAGATTTTCAAGAGACTTAAATGGTGATCAGAAATCTTGGATGGACCTTTTTTTGACATTGCATGGAGTTTCGATGAATAGAACACTTAGTCATGACTGAGGTTGAAGATGACTTGGATGAAGATAAGATGACACAACAAAGTTGATCGGATGACTTAGAAAAAATGGATCGAGAAGATCATACAACATGTGTTCTTTTGGCGCTATAGTAATGTGTCCCACATCAAAACACTGTCTGTTCACACATTCATTTATAATACAAGGTGTGCAACTAGCGGTCTATAATTTATTACTGGTCTACTACTGCTCTCGTTGGAACCACTATGTGCCAACGCTCCCATTCACTACCGTTCTACCCTGTACAGTGGATCCATGCTGCCTCTATGCACTCATGTGAGCATGCTACTCCATCCAAAATATATCCTCATATCTTGGGTCCCACATAATGAAAAGGTTGAGCTACTATATTTTTGAGTAAATTCAAAATATAACTTCAAACCTTCTAAAAAATAATAATACCAAACCAAATCCAACATACTCAAACCTTAAACCACAATTCATCTCATTTTTGGAATTCAATCCTAAATACCAAATCTTTAATTTTACCAAATGTTTTAAACATTTTTGTCAAAATAAAATAACCAATGAAACAAGTTTTTTTAAACTACACACCAGATCTACAATCGTCAAACTTAAAACCTTAAAAATTATTGAAATCTTTCACCAAACACTCATTGACAACAAATTCAATTCACTAGACACTTAAATTTTAGTTTATTTTTGTCATGGTTTTTTGAATATATCTCTTGATATGGAATTTGGATTGAATTATTGTTTGACCCATTATAAATTCCTCAATTTTATCTAAATTTATCATAACTAGACAAATTTCTGAATCTGATGTTTAAATGGTTTAAAAAATCAGTGAGCTTATGCTAACAAACTACCACACACAATGACAAACCACTACCCATAATATATTTAATTTTCTCTATGTGTGCACACCTAAAGATCCACATCATATACATCTCTAAAACATCACAGTTCTCTATACATCCCTTGAGTTTCTTCATTCAATAATGATCAGGGGAAAGTTTACATCCACCGTAGCACCTTCTTGTACAGTACCTCATCTAAGGTAGCATAACTACATCATCACATACACACAATATAAATGGTTTTCACCACACTGCAGGCATCTCATGTGACCATTTATCCCTTTATGTTAGGCATGTTCCAATGTCTATATGTGCTTAACGTCCACTACGCATCCCCTTTCCACAGTTTCTGGAACTGTTTATAAGTTTGAAATCATGTGAGTAGTAGCACGACATGAGTCATAACAAAGATATATCCATTAAAAAAATGAATCTTGCAACCATGGATTAGATTCTCTAGTTGGGTGATAACTCCCATCACCATCTAGTGACTTTTCTTTATATGTGAACCTAGTGTGAGGTTTTATATATAGTTTCTATGATGTCCATTTTGAATTTAACGTAAGTTATATTTAAATATACCCTGAAACAACCAAAGTTTCTATAAATGATATTCTTAAACCTATCGTGAGTGGGTATTAAACCTACCTTGGGTTGGTAATTACAACCTACCATGCAAGAGAACATCAAGTTATCAAAAAGCATATAGAAACCTATAGTGAAGTGGTATTTTTAAGTGGCCTTTCAGTAGTACTTTAAGTGACCACATGAAGTAGTTTTCAAGTGATAACATGAGTAATTTTCAAAGTGTCTGCATGACCATTTTGTTCACATGGTTACTATACAGACCACATGTGATGTCAGGGTAATTATACCAACCAAATGACTTTTTCTTCACATGGTCAGTTATTTTCTATGTTTATTTTGTAAAAAATAATGTTTTTTATAATACTATATTTTAGTGATATGTTTATAAAATAATTAACTGTAAGATTATTTTATCTAATTTAATTATTTTATTGTTTTAAAAATAAATAAATATGAAATACCATACTTCGACCCTTTAACAACGTGAGAAAGGGGATTTAACAATGATAGGAAAACATTGCTGTCCTTAGTGTTGTTGGGGGGGGGGGTTATCAATGCTAAACAAGTGCTGATAAAGGAGAACCTTTATCAGCGCTAAAAAAAGCATTGAAAAAGTGGTCTTTTATCAGTGATAGTTAACTATATGAAAATTCATAAATTAATTAAAATAAAATTTACGTCACAAATATAGAAAAACACTATATTATATACATTTCAAACAAAGTTTTGTATAATTACATTTTCAATTACTATCCACAAACATTTAAAAACATAAATGTTACATCGTCTTTGGCACCCATGACACCCCCTAAAAAAACTCCAATCATGATATTAGTTGCCAAAAGAACCACCACAACCTGAGAAAAATAATCCACTTATATGAGAAAAAAAATCTTATATTAGTAATACTATAAAAAAATAAATTAAACATAAATTTGAAATAATACATTAAGAAAATATCATTTTTAAATAAAATGACACACTTAAAGGAATATCAGTCACATCATGCCTTAGATTGAGGTGGGGATGATTCCTACATGCCACAATTGAATTATGGATCATTTTCCTAAAGTATCAAAAAAATCCAAATAAGTTTTCTCAATTTTGAGTTTGTCACTTATCCTTTTTATGAAAATGTCATTTTAAACTTCAAACACACACTTCGAGTCATATCAAGCATACCATGTATTAAATTGAGGTGTGAATGATTCCAAAACATCAGAAAGTACTTATGGATTTTTTTCTTAAAGCATCAAAACAATCTGAATGATTTTGATCAGTTTTGAGTATGTCACTTGTGTTTTTTTACTAAAATGTCAATTTTAAATAAAAATAAACTATTTGAGTCCTATCGGTCACAGCGTGCATCAGATTGAGGTGAGGATTTTTCCTACACGTCATAAATAACTTATGGATCATAGTCCTAAAGTATGGAAACAATCCAAAAACATTTTATTAGTTTTGTGTATGTCACTTTCCTTTTTTACTAAAATGTCATTTTAAACTACAAACAAGCAATTTGAGCCATACTAGTCACATCATGTGTCGATTTGATATGAGAATTATCTGTACACCTAAAAAATAACTTATGAATTATTTTAAAAAATTATCAAGATAATTAGAGTGAATTTTCTTGAGTTTCAATGAGTGAAACACATCTTGAACTAAAATGTCAATTTTAGATTGATAACAGAAACTTTGAGTCATATCAGGCATTCCATGTATCACATTGAGGTGCGGCTGATTCCTATACATAAATATTACTTATAGACCATTTTATTAATTTATAAAAACAATACAAATGTTTATGCTCGATATTGAGTATGTCACTTTTTCTTTTTACAAATATTAATGTCAATTATAAAGGAAAAGACACATTTGGAGTCATAACACTCACACCGTGCATCAGAGTGATGTGAGTTTGATTAATACACATAAAAAATGACTTATAGATCATTTTAATAAAGTATAAAAACAATAAAAAATATTTTTCTTGGTTTTGAGTATGTCACTTGTCCTTTTTACAAAATATAATTTTAATTTTAAATAAAAAGAAACACTTAGAGTCATACCGGTCACACCGTGTTTCATATTGAGGTGAAACTGATTCTTATACATCAAATATGATTTACAGGTTGTTTTATAAAAGTATAAAAATAATCTGAATGCGTTTTCTTGGTTTTGAGTATGGCACTTGTGTTTTTTACTAAAATGTCATTTCAAACTAGAAACACAAACTTTCAGTCATACTAGTCGCATCATGTGTCTATTTGACATGAGACTAACTCCTATAACTCAAAAATGACTAATGAATTATTTTCATAAATTATCAAGACAATCAGAGTGTGTTTGTTCATTTTTTAGTGAGTGACACACTTTTTGAACTAAAATGTCAATTTTAAAGTGATAACAGACACTTTGAGTTATACCAGGAACACCATTTATCAGATTGAGGTGAGACTGATTCCTACACATAAAAAATGAATTATGGACCATCTTACTAAGGTATTAAAATAAAATGAATGATATTGATTATTTTTGAGTATGTCACTTTTATTTTTTACAAAAATTATTGTCAATTTTAAATAAAAAGACACAATTGAAGTCATACCAGGAACATGGTGTATCAGATTGAGGTACAGATGATTCCTTCACATTAAAAATGACTTATGAATCATTTTACTAATGTATAAAAATAATACAAATGCATTTTATCAATATTGAATATGTCACTTGTCCTTTTTACTAAAATTATTGTCAATTTTAAAAAAGAAGACACACTTGGAGTCTATTGGTCACGCCGCGCATTGAATTGAGGTGAGATTGATTTATAAAAATAAAAAATGATTTATAAATCATTTTCATAAAGTATAAAAACAATCCAAATGAATTTTCTCATTTTTGAGTATGTCACTTGTCATTTTAACTAAAATTAATGTAAAGTTTAAATAAAAAGACATACTTGGAGTTATACTAGTCACACTATGTGTCAGATTGAAGTTCATTTGATTCAAAAATGTAAAAAATGACTTAGGTATTATTTTCATAAAGTATCAAAACAATTTTAATTCATTTTATTTGTTTTGAGTATGTCAAATGTGTTTTTTACTAATATGTCATTTCAAATTTTAAACCCACATTTGAATTATACTGATAAAATCATGTGTTAGTTTCATGTATGATTTATTACTACACATCAAAAATGACTTATGAATAATTTTAATAAATTTTGAAGACAATTGGAGTATGTTTTCTTGATTTCCAACGAGTGACACACTTTTTGAACTAAAATGTCAATTTTAAACTGATAATAAACACTTTGAGTTATACTAGACACACCGTTCATCATATTGAGGTGCTTTTAATTTCTACAAATCACAAATAACTTATGGATCATTTTCCTAATTTATGAAAAGAATATGAATGTGTTTTCTTAAATTTGAGTATGTCACTTCTCCTTTTTACTAATATTAATGTTAGTTTTAATTAAAACGACACACTTGGAGCATACCAGGAACACCGTGTGTCTAATTGAGGTGCAGATGATTAATACACATAAAAAATGACTTATGGATTGTTTTTGTAAAGGATTAAAATAATCTGAATTCATTTTCTCAGTTTTGAGTATGTCAGTTCTCTTTTTTACTAAAATTAATGTCTATTTTAAATTAAATGACACAATTTGAGTCATATTGGTCACACCATGTGTTATATTGAGGTATGTTTGATTTCTACACATCAAAAATGACTTTTGAATCATTTTTCTAAAGTATCAAAGTAATTCAAATGTGTTTTCTCAGTTTTGAGAATGTCATATGAGTTTTTACTAAAATTATTGTCAATTTTAAATAAAAGAAAACACTTAGAGACGTACCAGTCACACCATGTGTCCGATTGAGGTGGGAATAATTCCTACACTTTTAAAATGACTTAGGTATCATTGTTATAAAGTATAAAAAAATATGAACCTGTTTGATCAGTTTTGAGAATGTGATGGTTTTCTTGAACTAAAATGTTAATTATAAACTAAAAAAATACATTTTGATTCATACTGAGCACACTATGTATCTAATTGAGTTATGTATTATTAAGTATTTGATGTGGGTTTTTCATTGAACTGTCTAAAAAAATCCAAAAAAGAGAGAACTGTTCCATTTTGATGGAAGGGGGAACTCCATGCTACCTTAAATGACCCATAAAAAAGCACCATGTTTTATATTTTTTATCTTATTAAAAATATTTGAAAGAAAAATATTAATTCCAAAAATATCTATGAAAAAAGTAAATAATTATTAGGAAAAAATTATAAAGAAATTAACATAAAAATAGTAGATAAAATGGTGAAAAAATTAACTGAATAAGCAGTAGGAATTCACAGTTTCATGATGTATGTATACATTATTGACCCAATTACTTATTGAAATTATCTTAGTTTCAGCCTCATAGTACAATATATCATGAGAAAAATTATCTTTAAACAAACCACCCAAATCAAGAAAAAATAATCCACCTATATAATAGAGAAATTATTTTGTTAATAATAATATAAATAAATAAATTAAAAATAAATATGAAAAAATACATTAATTAGATGTCAATTTTATACTAAAACCACAAAATTTGAGTCATATAGTTTACACAGTGTATCATATTGAGGTATGGTTGATCCCACCATGTATTTTTATCCTATAATGCATGATCATAGTACCTGAGGGAATCATCCTTATAACACCTCGAGATTTTATGAGAAATATTCTTTTTAATTTCATTGATGTCTTGTGTTGTACGCTACACCAAAATTATCTTGTACTATACGCAACAGCGTATTAGCTTTTAATATATCCAAACACTATTCTTGGCTTGTGTTGCATGTAAGAGCGACCTTCCTCAATAGCGTGTGTTGTATGCAATATCGAGTTTCATTAAATAACGATAAATTTTTATAAAATTATTATAAACTAGGCATTATGAATAGTATTAACCGAATTTTAATTTTATAACATTATAATTCATCTTAATCATTTTCTAGAACATGGTATGAGAACAAAATAAACTTTTCGAGTAAAATACGTATTTTTAAAAAAATGTTGTTTTGTCACCTTTTGATGGCGCACCCACTTTAAATCTAGTTTTTGACATATTTATAAGTTCAATTAGACAAAATAAACTTATTCATTACAATAAGGATATAAAAATTTACTTTTTATAAATTGTTTATATTTTTATGTTAACTTTCTTATTTTGATGAATAGTAAAAATAAGCTAAATTTTTCTTAAAAATAACTTTTTTCATCAAGATAATTTATATGGTTAAATTATAAAATTTAATGGTTTTAAAGTATAAATAAAATATATTTTTACCCTTTAATATAATTTAAGTCATTATCATTAATTTTACATTGAATTAATAGGTAAAAACATTTCAATCTTTGGCAATGTTTTAACTTTTAAAACCCGTTTTCTCAACAACGGGATTAATTTTAAATTAAATACTGAAACTTCTGTGTTTTGAATATAAAAAAATGGATTCCATATTTGGAATAATTAGGTTCAAATTATGTTAATAGGCTAGTTTTTATTTTTAGACATTATGAATAGTAACTACGGTAAATTTTATTTACTATAGTTAAAGGTAAATTGGGTAATTAAGGATAAAAATAAGATTATAAAATTACCCTAACACCTTAAAAAATTATATTGGATGAATAAAAGTAGACCCATATCACCTAAGGGTCGGAATAGATTCATTTCATGGACTTTTTACCATGAAAAAGATGTAATTATTATTAAAACCAAAGAAAGTGACAACATGTCACTCTCTTATATCTTATAAGTGTAATAATTTTAATTTAGTGATAAACTTCATAAAACTTAAAAAATAAATATTCAACAAAAATATAATAAAATTATATACATCATTTGGATTTATTAATAATTTTTAGGGATTAAATAATTATCATTAATGATGACACAATAGTGATGTATAAATTATTTTATTGATTGAAATATCCAATAAATATTTTTAAAAATATTAAAATAAATATTATATGAACTATTTAATGTGGTCCATGAATTTTATAGATATATATGTCATATTATGAATTTATTAAATATTTTTTTGAATATATCCTCTATGTGGATTTTATTTAAATTCAAATAAATGAATAGTAACAAAATTGACACTATTGCTATTTTATAAAAATAACATATTATTAAATTGTTTAAAAATCACAAAATTATTTAAAAATTATAAATTGAAATTTATATGGTCTAGAATGTCATAAATTATCCAATTATGGACAATTCACAACACATAAGTAATTATTTATAACAATTTAAAATTTAGAATATTATTACCATAAATAAAATTAAATTGATTAAATAAAGATACATCAAGTTGATAAGGTTTAAAATAAATTCCCAACATGTCTAAATTTTATTTTATGATGATATTAGAACCATATATCATCTCATATTTTAATTTGAGTCATTTTTTAAGTTTTTAAGTGGGGTTTGGGTTTATTATAAATTAATATTTTAGAGGTTTCCAAAAGTGTCCCTCTCCTCTCTTATAAAAGGGCACCTCCTTCCTATCATCTTCACAACATTTTGAGACTTCAAGATTGGAAAAACCCTGTCCTTTTCTCTTCTAAACTTCCCTATAAACATACTAGAGGTCCTGGTCTTCTTTAAATACCAAATTTAGTGCCCTAAGAGGAGGTTTAGAAGAGGCGTGTCAAAGAAGAGGTAATATCCTTTACCGATTCTTTCAAATTTATTTCTTCTTCTAAATCCTATTATTTATCTGTTTCTTTATAAAGTAATAACATCAGTATCATTCATATACTTATATATTATTTTAAATATGAAACAACCCCATTTCACCTTCTATTCATCCTATGGAAAATGAAATCACCGCGCATGTGTATGTACAAAATACCGTCTCCACGTCGTGGTGTAATCGATTTTCCACCACCACTTTACTTGGATTGGTATAATGGTGTAAAGAATAACTATATATGGTTATTATAACATTATACTAATTTTTAGATATTATATCATCCACTCCAATACCATTCAATAATTATGGGAACGATATCGTCGCCCGTGTGTACGTACGGCTTACCGTCTCCACGGTGTGATGAGATTCATTCTACATGATCTTCATTAAACCATGATTATATAAATGAATTGAATGAATAAATCTGATATATATTATACTAATACCATTCTTTAAATGATATAACTATAACCTAAAAAGAGGAATATGAACTTATCCGACAAAACATACGTATGAAAATAAAGAAGTTAATACCCAAACAATGAGTAACAATGAAATGTTACTAACAAACAGATGAAAATATGATCATAAATGTTATCATAAAAATAATTATGATTCTTTAATAGATCCGTAACATTATTTAAATCATTATAATGCAGGTTCAGATACACACAAATCATATCAGACCTAAGGTAAGGGATAATTTTGCAATCTCATTTTTATCGGAGATTGCTTATACGTAAGTATTTACTGGGGTTATATTTATCATCTATGTCCAAGTTTTATAAAAATGGTTTCATGTATTTTTAAAGTCCTTTTTACCCATTTTTGACTTTTACTACATGTTGTGTAAGGAATCTTTCTTTTGTTTACCGTAAGAGGTACTTTTTGACTTTTTCGGTAAAAGTATGAGGAGAATGTTTTTTAACATATACGACATGAATGAATTTTTACGGTTTCATAAATCCTTATTTACATGAAGCTTCCTCTACAAGATTTCATGATTATTTTCAAAAAACTTATTTTCTTTTAAAATCTCATGGTATTTTGAGAAAAGAAAATGATTTTGAAGAAGAAAAGATATTTTCCTTAAGAATCCATTTCAAGTGTTTTATCAAATCTATTTTCCATCTAAGATGAAATTATTTAAAATAGATATGTTTCATGTATAGTGTCCCTATTATTTACATGGTTTTATTTTTTTTATGATGAAATTATATCCACTATTTTATATGGATTATGTTATGATGGGATGATTTATATGAAACCCATTTTATTCATTGGGTTATAATGAATGATTTATGTTTATTTTGTGGCACATGAAAGAATGATTTCATTATGAGATGGGTGGGACCTATATCTCCATCCAATGCATTGGGTAAAGATTTATATCTCATGAGATAGACATGGCTGGAATGTTAAGTAAAATCCAATTCAGTAATATAGGGCTGGAACGACTGGTAAACCCGGTTCAGTAATGGGCTTTGTCCACTATGATGGTCTTGGCAGTAATGCCTTGGATACTATGGAAATAATATCATGATATTAATGGTTTTCCACAATTACATGTTTTATTCCCATGCTATTTTATCATGATTTATGTTCTATTATGATCTATGCCTTACTTAATTCCATGTTTTATGTCATTGATCAAGATTTTGATGTTTAAACTTTATGTTCACGTTTTTAAGTTCAAATGTATATGGTTTGCTTTATTTTCTCTATGATTACCCTTACTGAGCATTTGAGCTCATCCTTTTTATGTTTTCTTTTCCCTAGAATATAAATAACAGTTTTAGGTAAGAAAACAAAAGTGGAAGATCTTTATGGGAGATATTGAAGATCTTTCACCATGATTAGAAGATTATGTTCCGAGTTTCCAAAGACACTAAACTATTATGGTCCTTGGGTGTCTGTTTTTGTTATGTATTAAGTATTACACAAAAGTAATGTAATGTCCATGTGTGTCAAGCTTTGGGTCTCTATAGTTGGTAGCAGAGGAAAGGTTTAGATAACCTTTGGAAACTAGGATGCAAAAACTTTAGTGAGATCCCTAGAGATATTTCTAAGGTATGTCTAGGGATGTCCCTAAGATTGAGTATAAGTATAGGTTACAGTCCTAGAATTATTATAATGATCTTGAATAACCTAGGATTAATCCTAAGATGTTATATATTTAAATTACCCCCTTGATTATGTTGTTTTCCTAGTATGATTTTTGCCTCTCACACTATTCTTTTTGGGTTTTATAAAATGGATAGAAATAGGAAGATTCACGATAATAGAGGATATGATGGACAATGGAATGATATTCTTCATGAGAAACCAAATGAAATGAGATTTGGAAGTCCAAACATCATTATTATGCCTAATCAGCAATCTCATAATATGATCAATAATATCAACGTTGGTAAGTTTCCTGACTCAGCTAATAAGAGAAAGATGGAGTTTCATGATGATCATAGAGGAAAGAAAGATCAATTTTCATCATGTAAATCATGTGGTAAGAGGCATAAGGGAGAATGTTTCAAAGGAACTAGAATATTCTTTTGGTGTGGAAAAGAAGGACATAAAGCCTGTAATTGCAAAGAAAAAGGTTCAGTTAACACCATAGACACGGATAATGGTATTTCTAAGACATTAACAATGGTTAAATGTTTTAAATGTGGAATGTATGGCCATTATGAAAACCAATGCCCTAAGGGAAAATCTCACGAAGAGAGCCAGCATGGTCATATGGGTAGTATTTATGTTGATGATGATGAAGAGACTACAAATGATATATGAGATGAAAGAAGTGTTGAGGAATAAAATGATGAATCTCGGTCAATGGTTTAAGAAGGTAGAGGAATGATTGTATGTTTATCAAGATTTATGTTCTATAGGTAATTTAATGGTACTATGGAATAAAGAAACATCTAAGGATTGTTACACTATTGTTTTTCCTAAAGTATTTGAAAGTATATGTTGAATGGTACCGGTAACCATGAAAGGTTATTCAGATATTTTTGGAAAGTAGATGATATGTGCATAATGAAGGGATAAGGAGATAATGAGATGTTTGATAGTATTAATGAGCTCATGAATGGTATAAGAACAAAGTGATATCATGGTTTGAGTATATAGATTTTTTTGGGATTTTGGTATGTAGAAAGAGTTAACTTTTGAAAGCATTCATGTTTTCACTAAGGTTCTATGGTAATTCATGTTTCAATAGAATACATGATTAAGGTATTCACATGTTTGGAATGTGACCAACAAGATATATCTTATAATATATGTGGGATAAATGATGATATTTACATGCTTGGTAGATGACCTCTCTATCAATATTTTTCTTTATACTATGAGATTAGACAGAAGTATTTTGGATAAGCCTAAAGATTGGAATGGATTAAGTTAGACATCAGATAGTATTGTTTAAGGCTAGAAATTTTTGATATTATTTCTAGAATGTTATAATAGTATTATTTTAGAAAAATTAAAACCCATAAGACGGGAGACAACCCATCGCGCCATACAAGGTTGCGGGAATCGAACCCACAACCGAAGTACGACATGCCTTTATTGTCTACCACTGGCCTACACGAAGTCCTTGGTTAGTAGAAATCAGTTTTATTTTATTAAGCGGTATGATAGATGAAGTATAAGTCTATTTTTGGAATCATATATGGTTAATCTCACCATAGATGGACTTATATATATTTGATAACTTTTCACAACCTTTTGTTTTAGACAGATGAAATGAGCCATCATTCTATCACATGATCTGCTAACACTTCAAGAATGAAAAATTCAACTTCATTTCTTTAAATAAGAGACGAATTGGAAATTGATCATGGAATGACCAACGATGATATTACACTGAAATCAAGTAAATATTTATCCTCATGCAAAAATTCATAAACTTTAGGGAAATGATATTGAAAACCAAAAACGTTGTCCTAGTACCCTCATATCCGATGAATCAAATGGTACCTTAGATCATAAAAAATTTATGGCTTTGTGATTGTTGGGTTTTTCATAGCTATGTTCTCTACCACTCTTCATCAGAACTTGATGGTTAAGTTTCTCTTCCATATCCATATTTTCACCTATGTTCTCTTATGTGGAAACCCAGTGATGAGTTAATTTGGGTAACTGTTACGTTTCATAATTTAGTTTTTAAAATTAATTTTTGGTATTCATTTTTATGATGTGAGTTTCTATGAAAGAAACTTTAAAGTAGTAAACCATTTATAACCCCGATGAATTTCAAGGGCAAAATTCATTTTAAGGGGGGTAGAATGTTACACACCAAGATTTTATGAGTAATATTATTTTTTATTTCATTGATGTCTTGTGTTATACACTACACCAAAATTAGCTTGCACTATACTCAACACCGCATTAGCTTGTATTATATGAAAACACTATTCTTGGCTTGTGTTGAATGCAAGAACGACCTTCCTCAATAGCGTGTGTAGTATGCAATACTGAGTTTCATTAAATAACGATATATTGTTATAAAATTATTATAAACTAGCTGTTATGAATAGTACTAACCGCATTTTGAATTTTATAACATTATAATTCATCTTAATAATTTTCTAGAACATGGTATGAGAATAAAATAAAATTTTCGGGTAAAATACGTATTTTTCAAAAAATGCTGTTTTGCCACATTTTGATGGTGAACCCACTTTAAATCTAGTTTTTAACATGTTTATAAGTTCAATTAGACAAAATAAAATTATTCATTACAATAAGGATATAAAAATTTACTTTGGATAAATTTTTTATATTTTTCTGTTAACTTTCATATTTTGATGAATAGTAAAAATACGCTAAATTTTTCTTAAAAACAACTTTTTTCATCAATATAATTTATATGGTTAAATTATAAAATTTAATGGTTTTAAAGTATAAATAGAATATATTTTTACCATTTAATATAATTTAAGTCATTATCATTAATTTTACATTGAATTCATAGGTAAAAACATTTCAATCTTTGGCAATGTTTTAACTTTTAAAACCCATTTTCTCAACAGCGGGATTAATTTTAAATTAAATACTGAAAATTATGTGTTTTAAATTTGGAAAAATGGATTCCATATTTGGAATCAGTAGGTCCAAATTATTTTAATAGGCTACTTTTTATTTTTAAACATTATGAATAGTAACTACGATAAATTTTATTTACTACAGTTAAAGGTAAATCAGGTAATTAAGGGTAAAAATAAGATTATAAAATTACCCTAACACTTTCCAAAATTATATTGGATGAATAAAAGTCAAATCATATCACCTAAGGGTCATAATAGATTCATTTCATGGACTTTTGAACATAAAAATGATGTAATTATTATTAAAACCAAAGAAAGGGACAACATGTCACTCTCTTATATTTTATAAGTGTAATAATTTTAATTTAGTGATAAACTTCATAAAACTTATAACATAAATAGTCACCAGAAATCTAATAAAATTATCTACATCATGTGAATTTATTTATAATTTTTAGGGATTAAATAATTATCATTAACAATGACACAATAGTGATGTATAAATTATTTTATTGATTTAAATATCCAATAAATGGTTTTAAAAATATTAAAATAAATATTATATGAACTATTTAATGTGATAAAATAATTTTCTAGACAAATATGACATGTTATGAATCTATTAAATATTTTTGTTAGAATATATCCTCTATTTGGATTTTATTTAAATTCAAATAAATGAATAGTGACAAAATTGATACTTGTTATTTTATAAAAATAACATATTATTAAATTATTTAAAAATCACAAAATTATTTAAAAATTTTAAATTGAAATTTATATGGTCTAAAATGTCATAAATTATCCAATTATGGATAATTCACAACACATAAGTAATTATTTATAACAATTTAAAATTTAGAATATTATTACCACAAATAAAATTAAATAGATTAAATAAGGATAAATCAAGTTGATAAGGTTTAAAATAAATTACCAACATGTCTAAATTTTATTGGATGATGATATTAAAACCCTATCTCATCTCATATTCTAATTTGAGTCATTTTTTATTTTTTTAAGTGGGGTTTGGGTTTATTATAAATTAATATTTTAGAGGTTTCCAAAAGTGCCCCTCTCCTCTCTTATAAAAGGGCACGTCCTCCCTATCCTCTTCACAACATTTTTAGCCTTAAAGATCAGAAACACCCTATCCATTTATCTTATACACTTCCCTAGAAACTTACTAGAGGTCTTGGTCTTCTTCAAAGACCAACTTTAGTGCCCTAAGAGGAGGTTTAGAAGAGGCGCGTCAAAGAAGAGGTAATATCCTTTACCGATTCTTTCAAAATTATTTCTTTTTCTACTTCCTATTATTTATTTATTTCATTATAAATTAATAACATAAATATCACTAATATACTGATATGTTATTATAAATAAGAAACAACCCCATTTCACCTTCAATCCATCCTATGGAAAATGAAATCACCGCGTGTGCGTACGTATGGAATACCGTCTCCATGCCGTGGTGTAATCTGTTTTCCACCACCACCTTACTTGGATGGGTATAATGGTGGAAAGAATAAATATATATGGTTATTATATCATGATAATAATTCTGAGATATTATACCATCCACTCCAATACCATTCAATAATTATGGAAACGATATCATCGCCCGTGCGTACGTACGGCTTACCGTCTCCACGGTGCAATGAGATTCGTTCTACATGATCTTCATTAAACCATGATTATATAAATGAATTGAACGAATAGATCTGATATATATTATACTAATACCATTATTTAAATTATATAACTATAACCTAAAAAGAGTAATATAAACTTATCCGACAAAACATACGTATAAAAATAAACCAGTTAATACCCAAACAAAGAGTAATAATGAAATGTTACTAACAAACAGATGAAAATATGATCATAAATGTTATCCTAAAAATAATTATGACTATTTAATAGATCTGTAACATTATTTAAATCATTATAGAAGATTTTCAGATACACACGAATCATATCGAACCTAAGGTAAGGGATAATTTTGCAATCTCATTTCTATTTGAGATTGCTTATACGTAAGTATTTATTGGGGTTATATTTATCATCCATGTCCATGTTTTATAAAAATGGTTTCATGTATATTTAAAGTCATTTTTACCCATTTTTTACTTTTACTATATGTTATGTAAGGAATCTTTCTTTTGTTTACCATACCAGGTACTTTTTGACTTTTTCGGTAAAAGTACGAGGGGAATGTTTTTTTAACTTATACGGCGTGAATGGATTTTTACAGTTTTATAACACCTTATTTAAATGAATATTACTCTACAAGATTTCATGATTATTTTCAACAAAATTATTTTCTTTTAAAATCACACGGTATTTTGAGAAAAGAAAATGATTTTGAAGAAGAAAGGATATTTTCCTCAAGAATTCATTTCAAGTGTTTTATCAAATCGATTTTCCATCTAAGTTTAAATTCTTTAAAATGGATATGTTTCATGTATAACGTCCCTATTATTTATATGGTTTTATTTTGTTTATGATGAAATTATATCCATTTTTTTATATGGATTATGTTCTGATGGGATGATGTATATGAAACCCATTTTATTAATTGGGTTATGATGAATGATTTATGTTTATTTTGTGAAACACGAAAGAATGATTTCATTATGAGATGGGTGGGACCTATATCTACATCCAATGCATTGGGTAAAGATTTATATCTCATGAGATAGACATGACTGGAATAGTAAGTAAAATTCAGTTCAGTAATACAGGGCTGGAACGACTGGTAAACCTGGTTCAGTAATGGGCTTTGTCCACTATGATGGTCTTGGCAGCAATGCCTTGGATACTATGGAAATCATATCATGTGATTACTGGTTTTCCACAATTACATGTTTTATTCCCATGCTATTTTATCATGATTGATGTTCCATTATGATCTATGCCTTACTTACTGCCATGTTTTTTGTCATTGCTCAAGATTTTTATGTTTAAACTTTATGTTCATGTTTCTAAGTTCAAATGTATATGGTTTGTTTTATTTTCTCCATGATTACCCTTATTGAGAATTTGAGCTCACCCTTTTTATGTTTTCTTTTCCCTAGGATATAAATAAAGGTTTTAGGTAAGAAAACAAAATAGGAAGATCTTTATGGGAGATATTGAAGATCTTTCACCATAATTAGAAGATTATGTTCCGAGTTTCCAAAGACATTAAAATATTACGGTCCTTGGGTGTCTGTTTTTGTTATGTATTAAGTATTCCTAAAAAGTAATGTAACGTCTATGTATGTCAAGCTTTGGGTCTCTACAATCCTTTTTAAAAAAGTCTTTTCTTTATGATCCTTTTGAAAATTGACAAAATAATTATCAGATAAAAATGATGAATAAATTAACTAAAAAAAGTAGATAAAATGATGAGAAAATCAACTAAATAAGTAGTAGGAAGTCACTTATTCATGATATATGTGTACATTATAACACCAAGTATGTTTCCCAGTCATTTATAAATGAATATATTTTTTCTTGTGAATACAAGGACTTTCTAAAATCATGGTTGTACTAAAAAAGTATAAATACAAAAAAATTTAATAAATATTTTAACTGAAATATTAATTATCTTAAAAAATACATTTTTGGGGATACTAGTTTGTTGATGGTATATGATATCTCTCATAAAATTTCAAATATAACAAAGACAATCTTTTCCATTGGTTTGTTTTAAACATTGTTGAAACAATGAGGAAAATAAGTAATTTTTTTGATATGTGTTTTGATAGTGAAATATTATTATATATACCCTATACTTATCCACTTGTAGAAGTTGATAGGATCCATGTACACATGGACTGCCCTCATGATATGATTTTCACAATATTTAAACACTTACCTATCGTAACAGAGTTCTCATTAAAACATAATATAAAATATATAACTTGAAGTTTAGTTCTAAAAATTTAGATGTAGTGTATTACTAATAGAAAAATAACATCACATGTGGTCAGTTTGTTGGGTATACATTACATGAATCTAGAAAATAAATCATTGAAATATCTAAATTGATTGTAATGAGTACCCAATGCTGCATAAAAAAGGAATAAGTAATGAAAGGAATGAAAATATATTTTATATGATTAAATTGCAGTGTTTTACCCTTTCATAATTGGTAATAAGAATAGTCTATCATCCATAAGTTTTATTTCAAACAATGTGATTATTTTTTCTACTCATTCATCAATTTGATTTGAATCCAATGACGTTAGTTGTGTAGAAGTGATGTGAGGACTAATGAGTTAATATTTATTATCACAGTGAAATCCCTTCAAATAATATTCATATAGATTCCAGCAAAAAAATAGGAATTGTATTTAGTCATAATTAACATAGTAGATCATCTATTGGAAAAAAATCATGAAAACACTCCTCATGTATACATTTAAAACTAAGACTCATAGCTATCCATACATGAGGATTTCATTTACTTTCTCAAGATAAATTTATTCTATAATGGCCTCTTCATACATTTGTTTCCTAAAAAGAAACTATGACATTACAACTAGTTTGTAACCCTCTATCTGTTAGAATCACATATACAAAATTGGACTTTAATGGCGCTAAAATTATACTTATCTATAATAGAAAATAATTTACTATCAGAGCATGATTAAAAACCCTAGACTTTATATTAGTGCTATAAATTCACTGATAAAGGGGTCATTTATCTATACTAAAAAAATAATGATAAATGATCCGTTTATCAGTTCTTTTAGGAGCACTGATAATGGAACCCATTTATCAATGCTTTTATTTTTCATTGATAAAGGGGTCCATTATCATTTCTTATAAAAGCGCTTATAAATGTTGCCTTTATCATCACATTTAATATCACTGAAAAAGGGTCATACTATAGTGTGCTGTAACAGTACACTACAACCCCAGATAATAGAAAAATCAAGTCCAAATACAAAATTTAAATGAAATAAAATTTATAACACAAATTCAAGGAAAAAAAACTATATTATAGACATTTAAAAAATTGGTTTATATAATTACATGAGTAAGTAAAATTTATTATATAAATTGAAAAACATCAATATTCCTTTGTATTTTTATCATGACCCCAACTCATGCTATTTACAAACAAACCACACCTCCTAGAGAAAAAGAACACACCTGTATAAGAAAAAAATTCTTATGCTAGTGAGAATATAAAGAAATAAATCAAACATAAAGTGTTAATTTTAAACTAAAATTTTGGTCATACCAGGAACATTATATATTAGATTGAGTTGCGATTGATTCTTTCACACCACACTATTTCTTGTTCATCTTCAAGAATTATCTTTGTGAAAATTAAATAAATATTTATAAGATAAAAATTATAAGTAAATTAATTAGGTAATAACAGATAGAATGATAAGAAAAAAATATAGGCTTGTTTTCTCAGATTTGGCGATGTGATGCGTGTTCTAAACTAAAATGACACTTATATATTGAAAAGACACACTTGGAGTTATACCGGTCACACCGTGTATCATATTAAGTTTTGGATGATTATTACATCTCCAAAATGACTTATGGATCATTTTCATAATGTATTAAAACAATATGAATACGGTTGTTCAGTTTTGAGTACATCACTTTTCATTTTTACTAAAATGTCATTTTAAACTACTATTGACACCATGAAATGTGTTCCATGCAATTTTCTGTAGAGTGGAGATATGATTCTCACATAGAAGACAATTGTCATGTATGGGTAAAGATGTTTTTACCATGAAGGAAGAATATTTAAGATGGATTTCTACATGAAAAAGTACAACTCCATACCAACGAATAAGTAGAATGATTCCCCATCCAGAAGTAGGCAGTGGATTTCCAAGATCAATGATGAAAAGGTGTTGACACGTTAATTTCTATTTCCGAGTTTCATCTGAGAAGACTTGGTATATTTACCATACCAAGAAGTTTAGATCATTTCAAGACCTTTGATTTGACTGGTTGCGAATCCCAAACAGTCTTATGGATCAAAAGTTATAGCACCCGTAAGACGGATAAAATTTCACAAATGGACCTACACGAGGGACCTACGCGGAAGACCTACGCGAGGGACCTACACGATGAACCTATGTGGAGGATCTATGCGTAGGACCTGTGTGGAGAGCTTCCCTTTGTCCAGGTCGCCTCCTTGCCTATAAATAGATCCATTGGGCTCCCCATTTAAAGGATATAAAAAGTTGAAAGACATCTCAAAGCCCCCATTACATAGCTCTTTCACCATGATCCTCCAATTACTCTCAGGAAACTCTCTAAAAAATTTAGAGAAGAGACAATTAAATGGGGAAACATTTTTCAATGTCCCATCATGGTCTAGAACACATGGAGATGTGCGGAGAAGCTTTGCGGAGCACCTGCGTGGAGGAATTACGCGGGGGAGCTCCGCGGCGCACCTGCACGAAGCACCGATGTGAAGCACCTACCCGAAGCACTTACGCACCACACCTGAGTGGAGGATTTTCACGGGGGAGCTATGAGAAGCACCTACAAGAGGAACCTTGGCAGAGAACCTATGCGACCCCAATGGTCCATGCTGCGGGAGCTGTGCCCCCGCACCCCTGCTTGGGGTCAATGCAGGGCTGCGGTCCCGGCCCTTCGGGCCAGTCCCTTCGATTTCATCACTAACCCCCATTAAAAATGGGGAGTCGCACAACGAAATTTTCAGATTCGGTCGACGACGTTTTCCACTATGCCCTTTATGTGGCCCAACTTACAACCTAGGAATACCATGCATTGAGACACTGTATCACACTCTATGATGTGGCTTGAGTCGACTTACTCCTCTTGGTTTCTTTCAAATGTTATGAGTTTGGACTCTCCTTATGGATTCCTCAAGTACCTTGAGTCGATACAATCCTCAAGAAACAACTAAAACCTCATCACTTGACTTCTTTTCCAGGTTAAACCTCTAATGGACATCCTCCTTAGGAGTAAGCCCCAACCAATTCCAAATGGGCATCCTCCTTTAGAGTAATCCCCAACCTATATCAAATGGGCATCCTCCTTAGGAGTAATCCCCAACCAATATCAAATGGGCATCCTCCATAGGAGTAAGCGCCAACCATACCTCAAATGGGCATCCTCCTTAGGAGTAATCCCCAACCAATATCAAATGGGCATCCTCCATAGGAGTAAGCCCCAACCAAACCTTAGATGGGCATCCTCCTTAGGAGTAAGTCCCAAACAATTTCAATAGGGAATCCATTCTGGTATAATCCCCTCACCTTCACCCCTTATTCCTTAAATTTTACCCTTATCTAATGTAAATAGAACAGAGGGAAGGATCATCGACTCACCCTCTTCCATGGTTGATGAGCCCTATTCCATCAACAGAGGAGGAAAAGTATGAAGTGTCATTGTTGAATCTTTCACATCCTCTTGTTTCTCACACCGATCATGACTCGCGTTAGCTTAAAGATATGTGATGGTTGCAACATATGTAGAAATACTCACTGAATGAACTATAATAACTTTGATTCCTATTCAAGCTAGGATATGTAGGAAGCCCTTCCAGGGCCCGAGCTCACTAGATATCCTTCTCAAGAATCCAACTTTAATTTTCCCAATTTGGGCATCCTACTTAGAAAATAAGCCCTAAATTCAATCCTCAAATCATCAAGTCATCCTTTTTTAGGAAGTAAGCCCAAAATCATCTCTCTCAGAGGACTATACTCTCCTATGAGACACATCGAATTATGTGGTCTTTGATTCTCATCCATATTGGATACATAGGAAGCCTCCTTGAGGTAAAAAACCAAAACTTCAAATCAACCATGTTCTCTTTGGGCCATATTCCCAATAGGGTCTGATCCTACTTGGAAATCTATATCCTTTACAAATTTCCTTGGCCTGCTTCAGTATAAGTCCCACACTAAGTTTCAATTAAGCACCTTCCGCTTAGAGGTCCTTATCACATGAGCTTAAAAGGTATGATGTGTCCTATTAAGAGACACTGAACTATAAGGGTTCTGATTCCTTTCACAAGGATATGTAGGTATCTCATTTTATGAGTACGATCCCAAGATTAAAACAAACTTTCGTCTCCTTGGATGACAATAAATTCCAGAGTGCCCCACTGAGTGGCTTAAAAACCAGTATCATCATAATGATGATTAAACGAATTTCTATTAAATAAGTGATTTTAAATTCAAATGGATACTTATGATATACTTGGTGAATTAATAAGGATTAATTAATTTTACAAAGAGAGTCCTGGAGTAGACAATAATTCCCCCCAAAAAAGGGTGTGATGAGTCTGACCTCCCATCCTCTCGAAAAATGCATGTTCTTAAGTATCGTAAAGTTCAAAAATTAACGAACGAATGCCTTTGGAAAGAAGGTCCTCTTTGGATAAAGAACTATTGGAAGTTTCCGGTTCCATGAATAAATCCAATGGAAACCACCTGGAAATATTGATTCTTAAATCTAGAACACACGTTTCAAGGAACTACGAAACAAAAATGGTGAACCCGATGTGAATCCTTAACCAAGTTAATAATGTTACCCACATGTTAGGCCCCTATAAATTGATAAAGTAAGGCCAGAAAAAGGAATTAATCATGCATGTATCCATATGAAAAGATGTCACTTTAATAGAACTTGTTGTTGTTCTCTGTTTTTTACAGAATTCCCTTCAATCCAAAGAATGGATTTCTCCAAGACAACATCTGTGAACTTCTCGACTACTGCTCAAGCTGGATCTCCATCCATAGGAAGAACATTATCACCAACCCAAAGTCTTAAAAATTGGGTCTCCAATGTGATGATAAAGGAGTATCATCAGCATGGTACAATTCCAACTTTGGAGGCTACTCGACAGGCCCTCCAGGTCAACAATAATCCTCGATCATCTGGCCAACAATGACCAATGATCAAGAAGAAAATAGTTCCAATCACCGTATCCAACCATTTTAGGTATTTATCCCCGAAACTCAATAATAAATCCCTCCCATACTATAGGTAGGTAAATTAGAGGTCACTGAAGGCCTCACTTCAAGAATACATGAGTCCTTCCTGAGGACTCCCACTAGAAATCGCCGCCAGAATGATGCGGTAGTATATCCCCAACATGATGGGGGTGTTGCCTCTGTACATTTGGCTGAGGTCTCTCAGACCTGGGCATGCAAGAAGAACCACCAAGGACAAAATTCGGTTAAATGGAAGTAGTTTCTCACCTCTACCTCCACTGGAGAAGTCCATCGATCAAACTTGATGGCAAACAATGAGTGGGCACATACACGTGTTCATCCTAATTTTGTTGCTCAGTAGTATCGTCTGACAGAAACACACCAATCCCACCAGATAAACCTGATGGAGTACCTTGAATAGGAACATACACCTGTTTACAAGTTATCATCCAATCAACAGGCTCGTCTGACTGCATTTAAAGAGACCCGCCAATCTAATATGGTGGAAACTGGTAAGCAGGAACATACACCTGTTTACAATCACCAATTTTGTCAGTAGTCTCATCTGCTAGTATTGAAGGAAACTCATCAACCATACTTGATAGAGAATATCCAGTAGACACATATACCTTCCAATTTTAATCAAGTCTGCCAACAGTCTCGTTTGGTAGCTCCCGAAGAAGTCAATCAGAAACCTCCGACGAAAAATTTAGAGCAGACTCAACTCTCTTCCCCTATGCATAAGTATTGTCAATATCCATTGATAGGAAAAGGAGGATAGGAAAAGGCACATACACCTAATACAGATACGAAATGGAAGTATATACCCGTTCCGGCCGCTGAAGTCACCAAACACATCTTGTCAATGGTGAAAGGGCATACTCATATCCCTGCCCATATTCTGGAAGAATGTCAGTATATTTTAAAAACTACTTCAGAAGTATCAGGGGAACATACATATAAATCTATCCCCACACATGGGATGACACATCGACATTCCATCACAAAGCAGATACACACCTCTATTTCAGTCCAGGAGGGTCTTGGGGCATACTCATCTATATCATATGGAAAACAAGATCGGGGACATACACCCTTTTCAATTTAAGGTAACTGGTCTGTTCCGATAACTAATCCAATTTAGGCACATATACCTGCCCATGATAACCACTTTTCTCAGAAAGTGTCCCCAAATAAGTATAGGATAACATCCAAGAAGAAATCTCACCAAATAACGTTGGAAAATCAAGAGTCAAGATGTAATTTAGCTTCCCTTAATGCTAGAGTTATTGAATCCCTTAGACATTTATCTGTTGCTGCTCAAGATCCTACCATTGGGAGTGGTAATTTTAATTCTGAAGTTTCTCACCAGACACTTCATCATGAAGGCTTGCTTCATGAAAATTCGGTCAATCCAGAGAGTCTGTCTTTGGATGAGATCCATGAAAACCCTCCATGTGTTCAGAAGACCAAAGAGCAAGAAGATTTATCCCTTGCTGTAATCCATCATGGTGATCCTACCCATGATGGAATTTGCTGCGAAATTCCTCTCCGCAGTAGTTTTTCGCATTGTCAAAACAATTCTATAATTAACAATGTAGCAACAAGAAATCCCTCCTATCTTGAGGCACTTGAAAACACAGGGCCAATCATGTCTGATGCCTTGTCATTGACAAGTGAAACACTTTCTCAGTAATAATACATTTTAAGGGAACAATCATTCTCTAAACCTCCCTTGGGTCATTTATCCTCAAATGAAGAGCATCCACTTTGGTCAGACCAAGTGGAGAAACCTCTAGTAGAAGATGAAGAAGACGTGATGAAGATGAGGAAACAATTAGCTAAAGGAGAAATACTAGTCATGTTCTGGCCTTCAGCAAATTCTTAGTTTGATATTCCAGAATTGATGACAGAATATTGCATTCATGACATTCATCTCAACTTATGGAAAACTCTTAATCATTTGAAAAATAAAGTATTACCATATGATGAATATCAAAATCATATAAAGGTAATATAAGGATTACAATGCCAAATTGACTTGGAATATCTTTCAGTTTCCCAACATCCAAGGGTTGAAAAACAACAGAGAACCCTTCAGTGTACATGTCTCAATGCTCTGAAGAGGCTACACCAATTAATTTCTGATTCCCCATATAATGTTCACATCAGAGGATGGGGTGACTATAGGGCACTGCATTTCACTGAACTTTAAAATTAATAAAGTCCGCCCAAAGTGGTTTCATGAAATGTTATTTCCCACGGTTGGCTACAGTCAAAAGGTTTTGTGTGTCATCAAGTGTACGATCAAGAACCGACCTCAACCAGTTCTCATCAGAATCACGCCTAAAGAAAAGAAATTATTGAACTACATCTACACCAAGACTTTGAAAATATTGAGCCGGCGTCCCATTTAGATGATTTCAGGCGTCAGAGGATGAAAATGTTAGAAATATCACAACGATCTTCTAAAAAAGGTGATTTAAGTAATTATTGGATGATGCATACAGCTAATGTCTAAACAAAAATCCACAAAATCAGAAGAGAAGTTGCATGAATTTCATTTGCAGTAGTTCAAGAATCACCCTAGCTTTCCAGGATGGGGGATCATTTAATGAAACCTTAAAATTCATCAAACAATGTTAAAAAATATGAAGAAGAAGAACATGATCAACCTCAGCCTGCAAGGATGGGGGCTATTTAGCATCTCCCCTCCTCAATAGAAGTCAGTTTTATACTGAGTAGGGAAGAAGCCAAAAGTAAAGCATAAAACTGAACTATCCAATGATTCCATTCCTGTTACTATCCTCCAAACGGTTCCATGGAATTATTCATATAGGATAATGGAGTTTTGTGAAAGACAAAAAGGGAGATGATCTATCAGAAACACTGACAGAATGCCATTAATGCGTTATGCATCGGTGAATGTTATCAATACCATTGCAGAAGATCCTCCAGAAAATAAGTCTAGTTCAAGGGAATCAGAAGATGAAGTTCTTGTCCACAATGTGGTACACGCCAAGGCAAATGAAGAAGGTGTGAATACCTGAAATCAAAGGCTTACCCAGAATCTAGGTATGCCTTCAAATAACCAACTCCCCCCTCTCTAAAAGGTGTCCAACAAGGGAAAAGGAAAAAGCCAGATTACAAATCACTTTTCCTCTGGAGAAGGTCAATCTCTTTCACTTGAAGAGAGACTTGCACAACAAGAAGAAGCAACGAAGGAGTTGAAAAGACTCAACATGGAGTTACTTAGAAAAAAAATTCTTCTAGACGGTATCCCCAGGAAAGTCCTCAACTTTCAAATCCTGTAGTATCTCCTTAGAAAACATGGATTTGTAGTAATTATAGAGTTAGATAATGAATTACCTCCATTGGGTACACAATCAAGACAATATCTTGTACATCCTAATAGACCTATTTCTATGGGTTATCCAAGACAGATATCAGCACCACCATTAGTGGTATTACTGGTTATTGCACCAGCCCAAGTTCCAGTTGCAATACCTACACAGAATCCAGCTCATCAAGATATTCCCCAAATTCTTATGAACACAATTGAGGCATTAATGACTCGATTTGAAGCTATAAAGGAATGACATGCTCTAGTTCAACCGGAAAAGAGATCTTACCCTAAATGGGTGGATGCAATTCCTCCCCCATCAAATTTTTCAAATACCACATTCCCAATTTTAATGGTTCGGGAGATCCGGAACAACACTTAACACATTTTGTTTCTCACTGTGATCCTATTATGGGAACTCCTCAATAAAAAGAAGCAGTTAAGCTCAGGTGTTTTGTGCAGTCATTACAAGGACCTGCTTTTGTCTGGTATACTAGTTTGCAATCTAGATCAATTACTAGGTGAGAAGATCTTCGTCAGAAATTCCTTCTTCAATTTAGATCAACATTACCAAAGATGACATTTTTTGATCTTACTAATTGTAAAAAAAGTGAAAATGAAAGAGTTTAGTATTTCATTGCGCACTAGAAGGGATTAACATATTCCTTAAGTTTAGAACTCCCTCATGAAGAGTTTCTTCCAATATGTGTGGAAAATCTGTATGATGAATTACACACACCATTGATCCCTGTGAAATACACAGGATGGTTTCAAGACCTTAGTTTAATCGCTCAGTAGATAAAAGACTCTCTTGTAGAGACTAGGGCTAAAACTCATGTAATTCCATCAGTTCCAGGAAGGAGAATAGGAAAGGCATAAGCTGCTATAATTACACTCAAACAGGCACCTGTACCTGCTTCTACCTCAAGACCTTCATCATACTGAAGGGCTCCACTTCCTGAGCATCAACAACAACGACCACCTCATCAAGATGATCAAAGATATCAAATGTGGAAACAGTTTGAGGAATTAAATAATAAAATCTATTCTTTCAGGAATGAGCAAGTTCTTGGCTACTTCATCTCAGCCTTAGAAAACAATTTGGTTCAGTTTCCAAGGCCGAAGAAGCCAAATAAAGACGGAGATGAAGATAGTCCTAATTATTTCCCCTTTAATCAGATATTGGGACACCCCATTCAAAAGTGTTTTGTTTTCAAATACCTTTTGTAAAATATGGTAGACTCTGGACAAGTGAAATATAAAAGTTCATCAGCTCAAGTAGCATGTGTTACTTCCACTAATACAGAGGAAGAAGAAGAATGTTAAGAGGTTAAAAGTAAAAATGTGACAAAATATAATGATTGGATGATTAGGAAAATGATCAACCAAACTCATGCTATTTTACAAACACAATTGAAACAACCAATTGTGTCTTCTACCACTCCTGCCACAACAAAACCATCTTCATCAAAGGTTCGTTCTTCAAAGAAACAAGGTGGTCATAAGGATAAAGAGTAGTCAGAAGAAGACAAGCTTGCATCAAGGACAAAGTTGTCCTTAAACCTAGCAGATTTCATGCCATCTATCTCAAAATCACGAGCACCGCCCCACCAAATGGTACAACCAGAAGTAAATTGTCAAGAAGAATCGTCCTCAGACGAAGAATTGAACTTTGGTTCCTTTAATGTTATCCATTTAACATATCCTTATGCCAATGGTGGTTCTAATTGTATTGAGTCGGAATTACTTGTGCCTAATTGGGGGACTAAAGGAAGTGTCCAAGGCTAAGGATATAGGGTAAGACGTGGGAATTACAGAAACCATCATGTTAATTCTACCCCCGATCAAACCATATATGCGGAAGAAACTCATGGAAGATCCCTTTTGCGAGCTCAACAAGAACAAAAAGTTTCTTCCATGAAAAACAAGTCTAGTTATGGCACAATTATTCTGGAGGATCTATTAGAAGTTACACTATCTTCTTCTCAATAGATGAATAGACTTAGTAAGTCTAATTTTCTAAAGTCAGCGGTATTTCCCACTTCTGTTTCAACATAGAACACATCTATAATAGAAGCATCAACTTCCAAAGCACCTGCAAAACCACATCTCCATGCTGGGAAACGCAGACCTTTGGATCAAAAGTATAATGTCTTAAAAAAATGAGCCCATGTACCAACCAAGTTATCAATTTGGGATTCTTTGAATCTATCAAAAGATCTTCGAGAAGCACTCATTGAGTCCTTGTTAAGTCCTCAAGAATTTGAAACTGAAGTTGCTGATGCTGAGGTTTACTGTATAGAGAATTATTTTGCAGAATGTCATACAGTCATATCTTTTATAGATGAACATGAAGATCATGTGGTATATGGACACATCATACCTTTGTATTTGTCTGGCAAGGTCAATGACATGGATATCTAACTAGTCTTTATTGATAATGGCTCCTGAGTCAACCCCATTCCCGTTCATACACTTCATCAATTGGGCCTGACTGAATCTGACTTATCTCCTTCGACTTTAATGTTCCAAGGATATGACAAGAATGAACAAGAACCTCTGGGAAAAATTACACTTAGAACTCAGTTTGGAGATCTAGTTTCTAATTCAGATATCATGGTTGTTCGTCAGGACACAACCTTCAATATTCTACTTGGAAGGCCTTAGTTACATCTACATACAACCATACCTTCATCATACCACCAATGTCTGAAATACTATTTCAATGGTCAAATCAAAACATTGTATGGTGATAAGGCTCCATTCAAAACATGTGAATCTCAATACATTGAGGAATATTTTTATCACACAAAAGGAATGAAGTATATGAACAAAGAGATAACTAGAGTTAATGCTCCAAATGGAATAGAAAAGATTCCATAAAATCCATTCATGCATTTGATTACAGATTATGTTCTACCCATCAATCAAGTTGAAAGGGTAAAGCCAAATCCATGCACTCATCCAATAATTCCCATAATTTCAATTATGGAAATTGAGCCTGATAACATGAGAGAAATTATTGATGTACCAAGAAATGATGAAAGATTGAATGGAGATGTTTTTATTTCATCTGTTGAAATACAACGAGCCTCTACTTCGTTAATCAGAATAGAAGAAATTGAAGCAATATTAGATAAAGACAAATATGTTGATTCTCAATCCATCAATCCCTCCTTACCACAGGAAGACCCTTCATCGTTAGTAGTGTCAGATATGGTGGCTTCTTCTTTGAGATGTTCAAATACTGACTCCTCCCCTAACTTTGGGAGATTTTCCTTGTCATCTACCATACAAATGGAAACAAAAGAAGTAGCACACAATGAAGAAGAGGAAGATCTCAGGGATGCTCCTCCAATATTTGAAGAACGTGTTTCTACCACTGTGGATGAACTTAGAGAAATAAATCTGGGTACATGATAAGATCCATGCCCCACCTTAATTCGTGCAGCCATGACCTATGAGGAACAAGAGGTGTATACTTCCTTTCTAGAGAAAAATCGAGATATATTTTCTTAGAATTATACAAAAATTCCAGGTCTTAATCCTGATGTAGCCACCCATCATTTGGGTTTTCCAGAAGAACATTGTGGGTTCAAGCAAGCAGCAAGGAGAACACACCCAACTCACACCTCTAAAATTGATCCTGAAGTTGATAAGCTTATAAAGGATAACTTTACCAGGGAAGTTCAGTATCTTAAATCTCTAGACAATATTGTCCCAGTGAAAAAGAAGAATGAGAAAATTAGAGTCTTTATTGATTTCAGGGATCTTAACTAGAATTGTCCTAAAGATGATTTTCTAATCCCGATTGTAGAACTTCTAATTGATGCAACAACTATTTATGAAGCACTTTCCTTCATGGATGGATATTTTGGGTATAATAAAATTCGAATGGACCTAGAGGATGAAGAATATACAACCTTTAGAGCTCTTCAATGTGTGTTTTGCTATCGGGTAATGCGCTTTGTCTTAAAGAATACAGGCGCGACATACCAATTTGACATGGACCATATCTTCAAACCTTTCTTAGGGAAATTTGTTGAATGTTATGTGGATGATTTTGTAGTCAAATCCAAACAAATTTCCAATCACTTGGTTGATTTGGAAACCATATTTCTCAAACTTTGGCAACATAATTTGAAGATGAACCCCTTAAAATGTGCTTTCAGGGTAACCTAATGAAAGTTACTTAGCTTTATTGTATGCCATCGTGGTATTGAAGTTGATCCTAAGAAAAAAAAATCAATCCTTGGTATGTCACCTCCTCAAAATTTGAAATAACTGAGAGGACTTCAAGGAAACTTGGCCTATATTCGGTGCTTTATCTCCAATTTGGCAGGAAAATGTTTACCTTTCACTAGATTAATTAAGAAGGGAGTCACTTATCAATGGACTGAGGATTACCAAGAAGCATTTGATATAATCAAGAAATATCTCTTGAGTACACCATTATTGATGCCACCTGTTGAAGGAAGACCACTCATTCTTTAGGTGACAGCTTTAGAGCGATCACTAGGTGCCTTCCTCACCCAAAATAATGATACTGAAAATGAAAACAACCTTTATTATCTCCGTCACACTATTCATGATGTGGAAACTCGGTATTCAAGTATTGAGAACTGATACCTGGCATTAATATTTTCTATTCAGAAATTGAGACATTACCTGTAACATCATGAGGTCCAATTGGTATCTCGTAATAACCCGCTCAAATTTATCCTCAGTCACCCTATGCTTAAAGGACATCTGGCATAATGGGTAGTTATTTTTCAATAGTTTGATATCCAGTTTGTGGCTAAAAAAGCAATAAAGGGCCAAGATCTGACTGATTTACTTATTGAGCATCCATCCGTAGAAGATACATCATTTAATACTGAACTTCTTGATGAAGAGGTCTTCTCTACTCAAGATAATTCCCAAACATAGGAAATGTATTTTGATGGTGCTTCTAGAAGTCCAACAGGGAAGAGACTGAAAAATCCTAAACTAAACTAGGTTGGATTAGGAATAGTCCTTATTTCCCCAGAAAAGGCATTATTGTCTTATTCTTTTCTATTATCAGAAGGTGGTACCAACAATGAGGAAGAATATCAAGCTCTAATCACAGGTTTGGAATTGTCCCTTCAGGTGCGAATGGACCATTTAAAGACAAAAGGTGATTCATAATTGGTAATCAAACAAATCAATGGGGAGTACTATATCAGAAAAGAAGAGTTAATACCTTTGTGTGGTTACATCAGAGAATTAATGGCTGAATTTTCCTCAGATCTGACATTGTCCTATATTCCACGATCAAAAAATTCCCAAGCAGATGCATTGGCTAATGCAACTACAACCTTGGCAGATCCAAATCGGGATGATACAGTTATCAGCATAACCCATCGCCGTGTGGTTTCACCTTTTGTTCAAACCATAAGAGAGGAAATAAATGAAATTTTACCTATTCTTGACCATATGGTCATACCATGGGTTGGAGAACATCCATCATGGAATATCTTAAAAGTGGGATACCTTCACCTAATAGGGCTGAGAAAGAGCAGATCCGGTGACAAGCAGATAATTTTACTCTTTATGATGGTCCAAACCACCAAAATATCCTTTACAAGTGAGGATTTGATGGAATTCTCTTCAGATGTATTGGTGAAGAAGAGACCATGTCTTTCATGAAAGAAGTCCATTCAGGATCTTGTGGTGCCCACCAATCTGGGCACAGACTCTCCGATCAGATTCGAAGGCTTGGTTACTTTTGGCATTCAATGACACATGATTGTACAGACTTCAAAAAAATGTCATCCCTATAAAGTGCATGCCAACTTCATTCATCAACCCCCATAGTTGCTACATACATCTAAATACTCTTGACCATTTGCCACATGGGGAATGGATGTAGTATGGCCTTATCCTCTAGCCACTGCTAAGTAGTTCAAGTATATTCTCACTGCTACTAATTTCTTCTCTAAATAGGATAAAGCAATACCTCTCAAGGAAGTTGGAGATAAAATCATCATTAGTTTTGTCAAAACTAATATCATCACCAGATTTGGTGTCCCTCATACTATTTTGACGGACAATGGCACCAATTTTTGTTCTGCTGAAGTAAAAAATTTATATCAGGAATATAATATCAAATCCAACCATTCATCTTGCTATTATGTAGAGGCCAATGGATAGATATAGGCTTTCAATAAAACCCTATAAAATATACTCTAGAATACTGTGGATAAAGATAATAAATCATAGCCTAATGAACTTTTGAATTCTTTATGGGCTTATCAGACAACTATTCGTACTGCTACCCAAGCAACTCCTTATTCATTGGTATATGGGATTGAAGTGGTTTTTCCAATTGAAATACAATTGCATTCACTTAGAGTTGAAATCTATGATCAGTTATCTATAGATGAAATATCTCAGAAATAGTTAATTGAGTTGGAACGATTAGATGAGAAAATATTGTATACTTTGCATCATCTAGAAGTTTATTAGAACCGAATAGCGTGAGATTTTAATAAGAATGTTCATCTTCGTTCAATCATTCAAGGGGAATTGGTATTAGTCCTTAGGACTCCAATGATACCAGGAAAGAAACCTCCAAAACTTGAACCAAAATGGGAGGGACCTTATTACATACATAAGGTCTATTCAAATGGAGCCTATGCTTTAATCTCAATGGATGGAGAGCTCATTACATCTCCAACCAATGAAAGATTCGTAAAGAAATACTTTGTGTAATTATGCGCATTAGTCCTCACTGAATGAATTTAAACTACACAGTACAATGTCTTTACTGTAAGACTTAAAACTACACAGCAACCCATGTCCTAGTTGCAAGACATTAAACTGCATAACAACCATAAGCATCCATCCTGCATGACGTGAAAGTGCATATCATTTTCATCCTTTTCACATGAAGTTAAACTGCATGACATCTTTTTTAGTCCTCACTACAAGACATTAAACTACACAATACAATGTATTTTCTACAAGACTTAAAACTACACAACAACCCATGTCATAGTTTCAAGACATTAAACTGCATAACAACCATAAGTGTCCATGCTGCATGATGTTAAAGTGCATATCATTGTCGTCCTTGTCGCATTACATTAAACTGCATGACATCATTTGTACAACTAACGTTTTCTCTATAAGATGTTAGAAGTTTCCATAATAAAACAACATTGACATCATCAATACTCCTTAGTAGTACATTAGTCCCTCTCTTTCCTATGTCGGAGTCAGATCTTTATAGAGACCAAGTTTCAAGAACTACGTATGGCTTGATTTTCATTTTTAATGAGATACGTAGAGACGCCTGAATCTCCAATTCTGGGCCCATCCACAACCACAAAATTTTATTATTTTCTTTTCTCCTCATGCATATGAATCAAATATATATAGAGTATTTCCTTAAGATATATGATTTGGTCCTTATAAAATTTCATTTCTTAAAATTTATCGTTCTTTCAGAACATATCAAAAGCCCTATTCCTCATATCAAACTTAGCGTGAGGAATGATCATTTCAAGAACTACATATGGATTGATTCTCATTTTCAATGAGATATGTAGAGACGCCTGAATCTCCAATTTTGGGCCCAGCCACAACCACAAAATTTTCTTATTTTCTTTTCTCCTCTTTTATATGAATCAGATTTATACAGAGTATTTCCTTAAGATATATGATTTGGTCCTTATACTATTTCATGCATTAAAATTTATTGTTATTTCAGAACATATCAAAAGCCCCATTCCTCATATAAAACTTAGCGTGAGGAATGACCATTTCAATAACTACGTATGGCTTGATTCTCATTTTTAATGAGATACGTAGAGATGCCTGAATCTCAAATTCTGGGCCCAGCCACAATCACAAAATTTTCTTATTTTCTTTTCTCCTCCAGTTTATGAATCAGATCTATACAGAGTATTTCCTTAAGATATATGATTTGGATCTTATACCATTTCATGTCTTAAAATTTATCATTCTTTCATAACATATCAAAATCCCCATTCCTCATATCAAACTTAGCGTGGGGAATGACCGTTTCAAGAACTACGTATGGATTGATTCTCATTTTCAATGAGATACACAGAGACGCCTGAATCTCTGATTTTGGGCCCAGCCACAACCAACAATTTTTCTTATTTTCTTTTCTCCTCCTGTATATGAATCAGATCTATATAGATTATTTCCTTAAGATATATGATTTGGTACTTATACCATTTCATGTCTTAAAATTTATCGTTCTTTCAGAACATATCAAAAACCCCATTCCTCATATCAAACTTAGCGTGAGGAATGATCGTTTCAAGAACTACGTATGGCTTGATTCTCATATATTTTTAGGTGCATAGAGATTCCTAGATCTCCAATCTTGGGCCCTTCCACAATAAAAAAACCCCTTTATTTAATGTTTAAAAAATCAAATCAACATAGAGAATGTTTTAAATAAAAACTATGTATGACTTGATTATTTCTCCAGCAAGACATACAGTGATACTTGTGTTTTATCCCTTAATCCAGTTTCAATATGTCTTTCCTTTCATTTCAGTTCATTTTCATCCTTACCTTATGATGTTACACTAAATGAAAATCTAATACCCCTATTCTTCATTTGTATCACATTTGCATTATAAAATAAACCCTTACTGCTCCTTGTTTCTTACACCGATCATAGCTCACGTGGGCTTAGGAGTTGAGTAAATGGATTATTTATATAAGGTGTTTTTAATTTCTTATGGGGTTACAAATTTCCTTGCCGCATGATGTGAAACTGCATAGTATAATGTCCTCACTGCATGACTTAAAACTGCACAGTACCATATTCATTCAAAGGAAACAAAGAAAGACTCTATTTTACATATGAGTCATATCTATGTAAAGGATATCAAATTCATGGAGAATATTGATTCAAATATTTCTCATATATATTGGGAATAAACCCCTTCCATATCTCACACTCTTAATCTTGATTTTTTCCTTCAGATTTTTATAATCTTTCTTACGGTTTCTGGTGACAAGGTTTTCAATATCTGAGTGCTCTTTTGCCTGACTATGCAGCACGTGCCTTTAGGTGGCCTTGCATAAGTTACCTATATAACAGTCCTGTCATCCAAAGGATGCTACTATTTGGCTATGCAGCATATGCCCCAGTTGGATCTGCATAATACAACCCCCATAACGGGTTTCTCAAATAATGGTAACTTCTTTCTTGGTTATAGTATCTTTGTTCCCTTTAATCTTTGATGACAATATACAAGAATCTGTATTTTAAAATAGTCATTCAAGTATACTTGTCCAATTATCTTTCTCAAAATCTAAAAGTCTTCAAGACCATGGTTTACACATTTCCCTAATCATGTGCTTGATACACTATGAAATAATCTTGAAATCACTTGGACACATGATATATACTATTTCCATTTTTGGTTCTAGTTGTATGACCTAAAACTACAGACACCATATCTTTTACATTTTGGGTCAGACCTTTGTAAAAGTCTTATTTCTCTGATTATTTGATATCTTGATTGGAAATAAACTTTCCATATTTAGGTACCTTTCTCCATAAACTAAACTCTATGCTTTGGAAAATATGAATCTCCATAAAATTTCTTCGACTTTTAGAAATAGAACATCAAACTTCTGAGAGCTCTTTTGCCTAACTATGCAGCACGTGCCCTTAGGTGGCCTTGCATAAGTTGCTTACATAACAGGCCTGTCAGTCAAAAGATGCCACTATTTGAAAATGCAGCATATTCCCCAGTTTGCCCTGCATAATACAACCCCCATAACAGGTTTGTCAAGCAATGGTAACTTCGTTCTTAGAAAAGACTTCCTCTAATGCTTCTAGCCCTTTTTCCATATCATTCCTCGGTTTCAGAAATTTTAAAATCACAGTTTACAATTTTCCCTTTCATACCTGAATATGATAGTATATTTCCAAACAAATTATCAAGAAATTGGGAGAGTTTCACACTTTTGGTCAGAACTAAAGACCTTAAAATTAAAGCCACACCAATGTCCTCACTGCATGAATTAAAACTGCATAGTACCAATGTCCTCACTACATGACTTAAAACTACATAGTATCAATGTCTTCATTGCATGAATTAAAACTGCATAGTACCAATGTCCTCACTGCATGACTTAAAACTGCATAGTACTAATGTTCTCACTACATGAATTAAAACTCCATAGTACCAATGTCCTCACTACATGTTTTAAAACTGCATAGTACCAATTTCAAAATTTATGGTCAAATCTATTTTCAAACCTAAATACTAGCCCTTTATAGTCTTTAGTGCATTACTATAAACTGCAAGAAAAAAGAGACGTGGTACTCACCAGATTAGAAACCCGCATAGGGAAATCTTGACAAAAGTCGAGTCCCAACTCACTAAATGTATATTTTTGTATGGTTTAGGTAATAATGTAGGGTTGTCCATATGAACCTATCAATATTCAAACTATGATATCTAGTCCACATGGCTTAGGAAAAAATTTGAGCATCCTTCTAAACTTTACATAGCTCCAAATCTAACCAAATGATGTTGGAATGCTTCAAAGTGCCCTACTTTTACCTTATAATAAGATTCTTTTCATTCTGAACGAATCAAATTCTAAGGGGGGGATTCTGTTGACACCATGAAATGTGTTCCATGCACATTTTTGTAGAGTGGAGATATTATTATCACATATAAGACAATTGTCATGTATGGGTAAAGATGTTTTTACCATGAAGGAAGAAGATTCAAGATGGATTTATACATGCCAAAGTACAACTCTATACCAATGGGTAAGTGGAATGATTCCCCATCTAGAAGTAGGCAGCGGATTTCTAAGATCAATGAGGAAAAGGTGCTGACACATTAATTTTTATTTCTGAGTTTCATCCTAGAAGACTTCATATATTTTCCATATCAATAATTGTATATCTTTTCAAGACCTTCGATTTGACTAGTCACGGAGCCCAAACAGGATTACAGATCAAAAGTCATGGCACTCGGAAGACGGATAAAATTTCACAAAGGGACCTACGCGAGGGACCTAAGCGGAGGACCTACGTAAGGGACCTATGCAAGGGACCTACGCGGCAGACCTACGCGTAGGAACTGCGCGGACAACTTACCCTTTATCCAGGTCCCCTCCTTGCCTATAAATAGAGCCCTTGTTCTCCCCATTTGAAGGATGGAAAAAGTTGAAAGACGTCCCAAAGCTCCCACTGCGTAGATCTTTCTCCAAGATCCCCCAATTACTCTCAGTTAGCTATCTAAAAACTTGAGAGAAGAGAGAATTAAATGGGGAAACATTATTCAATGTCCCATCATGGTCTAGAACACATGGAGCTGTGCGAAGCACCTTCGTGGAGAACCTGCACGGAGGACTTACGTGGAGGAGCTCTGCGGCGCACCTACGCGAAGCACTGGCGCGAAGCACCCGCCCGAAGCACTTGCGCGCCGCACCTGGATGGAGGAATTTCGTGGGGGAGCTACAAAAATCACCTATGCGAGGAACCTTAGCAGAGAACCTATGAGACCCCACTGGTCCATACCACGGGGGCTGCGCCCCCACACCCCAGGTTGGGGTCAGTGCCGTGCTGTAGTCTCGACCCTTCGGGCTGGTCCCTTCGCTTGCATCACTAACCCCCATTAAAAATGGGGAGTTGCACCATGAACTTTTTGGATCCAGTCGACGGCGTTTTCCATTGCGCCCTTTATGTTGCCCAAATTCCAACCTCGGAATACCATGCATTGAGACACTCCATCACACTCTATGACGTGCCTTGAGTCGACTTACTCCTCTTGGTTTCTTTCACATGTTATGAGTTTGGACTCTCCTTATGGATTCCTTGAGTACCTTGTGTCGATACAATCCTCAAGAAATTACTAAAATCTCATCACCTGACTTATTTTCCTGGTTAAACCTCTAATGGGCATCCTCCTTAGGAGTAAGCCCCAACCAATTCCAAATTGGCATCCTCCTTTAGATTAATCCCCAACCAATATCAAATGTGCATCATCCTAGGAGTAAGCCCCAACTAATTCCAAATGGGCATCCTCCTTTGGAGTAAGCCCCAACCAATATCAAATGGGCATACTCCATAGGAGTAAGCCCCAACTAAACCTAAAATGGGCATCCTCCTTAGGAGTAATCCCCAATCAATTTCAATAGGGAAGCCATCCTGGTATAAGACCCTCACCTTCACCCCTTTTTCCTTACATTGGACCCTTGTCTAATGTAAATAGAATAGAGGGAAGACTCGTCGCCTCACCCTCTTCCATGG
This sequence comes from Viscum album, assembly GCA_963277665.1. Classification (NCBI taxonomy): domain Eukaryota; kingdom Viridiplantae; phylum Streptophyta; class Magnoliopsida; order Santalales; family Viscaceae; genus Viscum; species Viscum album. The sequence goes on along the minus strand of OY728143.1, from coordinate 1,686,422,273 downwards.
TTGACACACCCTCTTCCATCAACAGAGGAGGAAAAGTATGAAGTTTCATTGTTGAATCTTTCACATCCTCTTGTTTCTAACACCGAGCATGACTCACATGGGCTTAGAGATATGTGATGGTTGCAACATATGCAAAAAAACTCACTGAATGAACTATGAGAAATATGATTCCTATTCAAGCCAGGATACGTAGGAAGCCCTTTCAGGGCCCGAGCTCACTGGATATCCTCCTCAAGAATCCAACCTTAATTTCCCCAATTTGGGCATCCTCCGTAGGAAATAAGCTACAAATTCAATCCTCAAATCATCAAGGCATCCTTTTTCTGGAAGTAAGCCCAAACTCATCTCTCTTAGAGGACTATACTCTTCTATGAGACACATAGAACTATGTGGTCTTTGATTCCCATCCATATGGGATACGTAGGAAGCCTCCTTGAGGTACAAACCCAACACTTCAAATCAACCCTGTTATCTTTGGTCCATATTCCGAATAGGGTCTGATCCTACATGGAAATCTATATCCTTTCCAAAGTTCCCTGGGATGCTTCAGCATAAGTCCCACACTAAGTTTCAACTAAGAACCTTCCGCATAGAGGTCCTTATCACATGAACATAAAAGGTATGATGTGTCCTATTAAGCGACACCAAACTATGAGGGTTCTGATTCCTTTCACAAGGATATGTAAGTATCTCATTTTATGAGTACGATTCCAAGATTAAAACAAACTTTCTTCTCCCTAGATGATAATAAATTCAAGAGTTCCCTACTGAGTGGATTAAAAACCAGTATCATCATAACGATGATTAAAAAAATTATTTTAAACAAGTGATTATAAATTCCAAGGGATACTTATGATATACTTGTTACATTAATAAGGATTCATTAATTTTACAATGAGATTCCCAGAGTAGATAATAATTCCCCCCAAAAGGGTGTGATGAGTCCGACCTCCCATCCTCTCGACCAATGCATGTTCTTAAGTATTGTAAAGTTCAAAACTTAACGAACACCTGCCTTTGGAAAGTAGGTCCTCTTTAGATGACGAACTGTTGGAAGTTTCCGGTTCCATGAATAAATCCAATGGAAACTACCTGGAAATAGTGATTCTTAAATCTAGAACGCACGTTTCAAGGAACTAAGAAACAACTAAAAACATGCACTTTGAGTCATACCACTCATATCACATGTCTATTTGATGTGATAATGATTCCTATACATAAAAAATAAATCATTAATAATTTTACAAAATCATCAAGGAAATATGAGTGTGTTTTCTCAGTTTTATTGAGTGACACTTTTCGAACTAAAATGTCAATTATAATCTGATAACGAACACTTTGAGTTATAACAGGCACATCATGTATCAGATTGAGGTATGAATGATTCCTACATGTCAAAAATTACATGTGGATCATTTTCATATAGTATCAAAATAATCTGAATGTTTTTTCTCAGTTTTGAGTATGTCAGTTTTTCTTTTTTACTAAAATTAATGTCAATTTTAAATAAAAAGGCACACTTGGCATCATACCGGTCTCACAGTGCATCACATTGAGATTTGATTGATTCTTACACATCCCAAATGACATATATATCATTTTCATAAAGTATCAAAATAATATGAATACGTTTATTTAGTTTTAAGTACTTCACTTATCTTTTTTAATAAAAAGTCATTTTAAACTAGAAACACGTACTATGAGTCATATCGATCACGTTGTGTGTTGTTTTGATGTGATAATGATTCCTAAACATCAAAAATGACTTATGAATTGTTTTACAAAATTATAAATACAATACAACCATGTTTTCTCAGTTTTTAGTGAGTGAAACTTTTTTAACTAAAATTTCAATTTTAAACTAATAATGAACACTTTGAGTCATATCAGAAATATCATATATCAAATTAAGCTGTGGCTGATTCCAAAATGTAAAAAATGAATTATGGATATTTTTAATAAACTATAAAAATAATATAAATGAGTTTTATAATTTTTTATTTGGTCAATTTCCTTTTTTTACTAAAATTAATTTCAAATTTAAATAAAAATATGCACTTGGAGTCATACTGGTTACACTGTGCATCAAATTAAGGTGTGGCTGATTCCTACATGTATTAAATGACTTATGGAACATTTTAATAAAGTAGAAAAACAATTCAAATGTTTTTTCTTGGTTTTTGAGTATGTCAGTTTCCTTTTCTTTTACTAAAATGTCATTTTAAATTATAAACACACACTTTGAGACATATCGATCACATCGTGTGTTAGTTTATCCCGAGTCTGATTCCTACACATCAAAAATGACTTATGAATCATTTTCCTAAATTATAAAGACAACAATTTGAGTCATAATGGGAACATAATTTATCATATTGAGGTATTATTAATTATTACTCAACACAAATGAATTAAAGATAATTTTCCTAAAGTATCAAAAAAATATGAATGTGTTTTCTTGGTTTTGAGTATGCCAGTTGTCTTTTTTACTAAAATTAATGTCAATTTTAAATAAAAAGACACACATGGAGTTATACTGGCCGCACCATACATCCAATTAAGGTGAGGATGATTTCTATACGACCCAAATGAAATATTAATACTTTTCCTAAAGTATAAAAATAATATGAATGTGTTTGATTGATTTTGAGTACGTCACATTTATTTTTTTACTAAAATGTCATTTTAAACTGGAAACACACACTTCAACACACACTGATCACATTTTGTGTCAATTTGATGTGAGACTGATTCCTACAAATAAAAAATTACCTATGAATCATTTAAAAAAAATTATCAAGACAATCTAAGAATGTTTTCTCAGTTTATAGTGAGTTACACTTTTTAAACTAAAATGATAATTTTAAAATAATAACAGAAACTTTTTATAACACCCAATATTTTATGGTATGTTTCTTCTTAAATAATTTCAATTAATTAGATAGATTATAATGCATGAAAAGCTAAATCTTTATGAAAAAACACTTAGTTATAGGATATACTTATTATATAGCCATTAAACTTAAATTTTCCACTTCTGTGATTTGATTTTTGAAAGACAGACATACACGGTTGCATTCAGTATGTTATTTATATTTTGATGGGATCAACTTATCTTTTAGTGAATAGTAACTTACCCTTATGAATAGGAATGTTACCCTTATGAATAGTAATTTACCCTTATGAATAGTAATATGACCCTTATGAATAGTTACCTCACTCTTGAATGTATAAATAAAATTTAGGCACTTTATAAATGAAAGTGAATATTAATAGTTAAGTGTTGGTTTTTTAAGAAATAAATATTTAATTATAATTTTATAATTAATATATTTATTTAAAAATAAATTTCATTTTCATAAAATGTGTTCCTAATAAATATTTTTTCATCCTATGATTTTAAGATAATTTTATGAGATATCAATTAATTTTTGAAAGTATTATAAAATTGGTTGTAAATTTAAAATCAGCATTTTCAAGTAAATAATGATTTTATTTAAAAATTAAATTTCTCATATATAGAAAATTATTTTCATAAAATTTAGTTAATTTTTAGTTTCTATACATCAAAAAATGGTTAGGGTGATTTTTTTGTATTTTTCTGAAATACTTGATTTTTTGGTGAATAGTGAAATTCGATAATTTACAAATTATGCTAAATAAATGAATTTCTACATTATGATTGAGTCATGGATGATGTAAATGGACATTAATTAGAACTCACATGCACTTATTAATATTTTTGATCATAATAATCAGTACTATTTCTTGTCTTGATAAAAATAATAAAATAATGAATAAAATATTGAGAAATCACTCCTCTCCTCCACTACAAAAACCACCCCTCACCCCTCTTCCTATCACACCTATAAAGATTTTAGAATTTCCTAAGTTATGACAAATACTCTTCCAAATCCCCCATAACACATACAAGACCTGTTGGTCTCACCAAAAGGCCAAAAAATAAAGGGCTTAAGGTGGTTCACAAGGAGAGGAATTCAAGAGGTAAACATTCTCCTTTTCTTTCATTTTCTTTTATTTTCAAGTTCCTTCTTTGTTTATTATTATCTACTCGCATAATATATAAAAATGATAATTATAACTCTATTATAATATATATACTGGAATTATATGAATTATACATTATCAATATCCTTACTCTATCTCTTTTAAAAAAAAATGAAATCATCGTCCAGGAGGTGCCAATTTACAACCTTCATAGACGATGAAGTTTTGTTCTTCAATTTATCCTTAAATTATGGTCATGATACTATTATTTATGGATTAACCAGATTATAAAATATGTATTTTATCTTATTTAAGGTTCTATAACTATTTTATATACATGACATTAAATAATGGAACAAAACTAGTTTGTTATGATCAAAAACCGCTAAAATCAAGCAAAGTGATTATCATTAACATGTTATCTAATGGTTAATCATAAAACCATATAAAAAAATTATATTTATAAAAGTTTAAACTTTATAATTTTAATTAATAAAATGTAATTACAATTCTGGGTAATTATATCAATTCTAAATGAACTCCATTACTCATAGTCAAGCAAACTGATCATGAAAATCAAGTAAACAAACACTCGAGAATGAAATAATACAATCTTATAACTTATAAAGAATACCATAAATTAAATTAATAAAACTATAATGAATAAAATTCATGTATATAAGGTTATGAATTAATTAATTAATGTATTTAATTTGACTATCCAGTACATTAATATGAAAGAAAGAACACATTCAGGCATAAGGTAAGGGGTTTCTCATCTCACTTTTATTTCCATGATATTTTCATTTTTGCCTCTTATTTCTTGTATGTGGTGTATTTTTACTTAAATTTTATATATAATATCACAATTATCTTTATATTCATGGAATTCAGTGATTCAATTGATGATTATTAACTCAATTTATTATAATGTTGTAAGGGATTTTTTTTTCAATTTCCATTTCATTGTGATTTACTTTGTATTGTGAACCTAATCATGCTTATGTGGTGTAAATAATTCCCATTTCAGATCATTTTTCATTTGAAATTATAATTAAAATATATATCCATATACTTTTACATTGATATGATTATTTTCTTAGTTGTATACCATTTTACATACAGAGTTTAGGTGGAATGTTTCTTTAATTGTGGAAATATTGATGAATCTGTATCCTCTACTCAATACAGATATTAAAATGGAATATTGTTCTTGTATTAAATATTTTTATATATAATTATTTGGATTGGAAGTAATGGACAGGGACCTCTATAGAACCTTTATGCATCGATAGGTCTCACGAGACAAATCAGTTGGCGACAAACCCTTGGAGTTTGCTTCCAAAATAGAATTAGACAGGTATCTACCCACAGAATTAAACCGTCATGACAGTATTAAGGTTCATGTTATAGATACATTATGTCTAAATAATAAGAATTCTCTTTATTAATTATTCATTTATTACTATCCATGAGGTTTTCACTATGAAAAAATATATATATTCATTTTCATTCTCAGTTTATTAATGGCACGCGTTTTTCATTTATTCACCATGCCATATTGATTATGTAAAATTGATTATGATTAACTTATTATTGATTCATTATTCCTCTATATTTAACCTTTACTAATCATTTTATCTCAAACCTTTCATTTTTTTCCTTCTATAGATTATTAAGAAGATATCATTTATTGAGTTTTCATGGATGCAATTTATTAGCTTTTGTTATGTATTATGTTTTATTTTCTTTTACCAATGTAAAATGGGATCCATGTATGAATATAGTTTATATAATACAAATAAAGGGATCGATAATTTGGGATTTTATTCCTTGTAATCTTTCCAATTTAATAAAGTAATGCACCGGCTCTAGGCTATAGGGGTCGGGGTGTTACACTTTAGTTATACTGGGCACATCATGCATCAAATTAAGGTGTACATGATTATGACATGTCAAAAATGACTCATGGATCCTTTTTATAATGTTTCAAAATATTCTGAATGTGTTTGATCGGTTTTGATTAGGTTGGTTGTTCTTTTTACTAAAATAAAAATTAATTTTAAATAATAAAATACACTTGGATTCATATTGGTCACATTGTGCATTAGATTGGGGAGCAACTGATTCCTAAATGTACCAAATGAATTATGGATCATTTTCCTAAAGTATTGGAACAATTGAAATGTGTTTTATCAAACTTGAGTATGCCACTTTTCTTTTTTATGAAAATTTCATTTCAAACTGGAAACATTCACTTTGAGTCGTACCGATCACATAATGTATTGGTTTGATGTGAGAATAATTCCTACACACCAAAAATGACTTAAGAATCATTTTAATAAATTATCAATAAAATATGAGCACATTTTCTTGGTTTTCATTATGTCATTTATCGTTATAAAAAAATCAATGTCAATTTTAAATAATAAGACACAATTGGAGTTATACCGGGCCCACCATGCATCGGAATGAGGTGAGACTAATTCATACATGCTAAAAATTACTTATGAATTGTTTTCCTAAAGTTTTAAAATAATGTTAATGGGTTTTATTAGTTTTGATTATGTGATGATTGTTTTTAACTAAAATATAAATTATAAACTAAAATCATATTACCTAAGTAATACTGAGAACACCGTGTATCAAATTGAGGTGTGGATGATTGAGTATGTGATATGTGTTTTGGTTTTAACTATCTGAAAAAATGTTGAAAAGAGAGAACATGTTCCACTCTGATGGAATAATAACTCCATGCTCCCTAAGGAACTTCAAATTTTAGGTGGCAAGGGGTTTCCTCTTCCATCAAGAAGGAACATGCTATCTATTTTATGTATTGTTGAAGATAGTTAAAAGAAAAATATGACTTGCCAAAAGATCATTGAAAAAAATAAGTATTACATAAAAATGATAAGGAAATTAACTTAAAAATAGTAGATACAATGATTAAAAAATTAATTAATACATTCTTTACCCATTTACTTGTTGTCATTATATCATTAGCAGCCTCAAAGTCCAATCTCTCATGAGCATGAGTATCTTCGAACAACCCACCCCAACTCGAACAAAATAACCCACCTGTATAAGAAAATAATTCTTATTTGAGTAATACTAAAGATAAATAAATTAAAAATATATATGAAATAATACATTACTTTCATTTAAAAATATTTTACTATTTAAACATAAAGATTTCCTATGTTATTAAGCAGAGGAAATTCTGTTACTCTTCTTTCAATGGAAGTGGATAAATCATGAAGGAAATTGATAAATTCCAACACTATAGGGGTGAAAAGGCTTTGAGGGAGAATAAATATATGGAAGTTTTGGTGTAGAAATCCATGAAATATGGAAAAAAGATCTAAAATAAATGAACTCTAGATGGAATAATAAAAAATAAATCAATGTTTCATTACATAATTTTTTAGTAAAATAGAGAAAGTATATCTTTACATTACATTTACATCTTCACAAGGGGTTTCCTTTATTATAGTATGTTCTTTTATGGGATTGGAAATATCATCATGTAAATAAGACATTATATGCATGAGTAGTCAAACATTTAATTTAGATTATATTAATTTAGTAGACAATAGATAATATTATGAAGAAAAACATAGTATATTTAAAAAAACTTTTACCTTCTCACTGAACTCACTTTATTTTTTTAATGGTTTTAGGGATTTGGATCCTCTATGAAGAATTAAAATCCCCTCTTTATAATCCTCTTTAATATACAAGACATTATCTACATTGGGACTAAAAGGAATTGATTGTGATCTCCCAATAAAAGGGTCATACTAGATCATATTTTCGTCTAACCCTACAACTGTTTTAGTCACCAGTAGGACAATCGACCAATTCTTGTTTACTGGATCTAAGATATAAAATACATTTATTTCTTGTGATTCCATTATGAACATTTCATATTTTCCCCTTTCACATAGAAATTCACCTTCACGAATCCCATTCCATCAACTTTCAATGCACTTCTATTTTCAACCCATTGTCAATAGAAAATAATCACTTGAAATGTTTTATAATCCAACTTATATATCTATTTGATAATTCCTAAATATGATATTTTTGTATAAATTGGATTTCTATCCTTGGAACCATATATGTGCACCACTTAGGCCATAAGCATAACTCCACAATTTTTCATCATACTACAATCATCAGGTTATTTTCTATAGAATGTATAACCATTGATTATAAAACCAGTATAATATATAACATTTTCATTCAGTCCCCTAGCATGAAATCAAAATCATTAGACAATTGAATTTAGATTTTTTGATAAATCCTTATAAATTTGATCTTGGAACCATTCTAAAAACTATTGATTATGTGTATTTTATATTCATCCTTTAGCCCTTGATAGATTCAAATATATAAGAATTTATTTATGGGATTCAATGTATGGATAATATATTCACTATTATTTAAAATGTAAAGGTGTGATTGATCCCGATCTATGATGGTAATTGTAACTACATCTCTTCAAAAAATCTGTTTTCCCATAAGGAATCCAATGTGAAAAGTATTTGGGAGACTGATACTGTCAACATCTTATAGGTAATCGATACAAAATTCAAGAGCTTCTTCAACAATATATCATTATAAAATACAACTTTTTGACCGACTTCAATTATTTATATACCCTTTCAAAATATTCATATACTATTCAATGGTGTACAACCATCTATAATGTACAGGGACACATATTTGAACCTGTCTAACCAGGTAAACCATCAGGTGGATAATTATATCAAAGAATATTGGTAGGAAGAACATCTCTAATTCACATAATATGAATAAAACCTCCTTATTCATGATTTAAAACCTTTTTTGGGTCTATTACTTTACTACATATGTATTTGAAAAAGATGAAGAGTTTGGTTAATGTATTCCATAAATTTTTAGGAATAATGTAACAGAAAGAAACTAACATCAAATTTTTCATCAAAACATGATAGTGGTGTGATGTTAGTCCATGTAACTTAAAATAATTCATTGAAATGACATTATTAAAATTTTATGAATAACAATATAGAACTTTTACACCATTAAGGAAAAGGAAAAATTGATTTTTTTTCTATCTTGATAGTGTGTAAGCTGATGGAGGAAGAAAATTATGCCCTTTACCCTTCACCAGGGCCAACTCTTCCCTTATCCCTCTGTCAATCATTTCCAACCTAGCGTTGATTCCGTATTTTGTTTTTCATGGAACATTTAGTAACATACCAATAACACTATCAAATACATTTTTTTTCTATATGAATGACATCGAGAAAATGTTTGACACATATAAAATTCCAATATATTAATTTAAAGAAAATTGATCTCTTCTTATAACCTGATTTCATAAGTTTTTTTGAAAATTGTTTACCAAAAATAGTGTTAATAAATTTTACATTATCGAATAGTTGATCAATCATTAGTGAAGATGGTGTTATAAATTATTCATTATTCCTATCGAATGTGGTCTTCTATGATTGATATTTATGTCATTGAGGTAAAACATTCAAATTTTCTAAAATCATTGTCTTTAAGGAATATTTCAACTAAACTGAGTGTTTTCATTCTTAAAAAATAGTACACCTTGAAATTCCTTTAATTCTATATCCTGAAAAATTTACATAAGTAGAAAATTCATTTATCATCCCATACAACATGGAACTCAATGTGAACTATTCACTTCTATGAGAATAATACATTATAACACTTGTTTACCACATCAAATTTAGATCTTCTATCAATGGATCCAAATATAAATCAATATCATTACTGAGTTTCTTTGGTCTAGATATATGTAGAGACAATATATTGCATTTGCGCTTTATGAATAACCATGGAGAAAAGTGCTAATTTAACAACATGATGGGATATGTACTATGAGTACTACTCTGTACATAAAAAGGATATCATCTGTAGATACAACAAGACAAATGTTTCTTATCTAATTTCCAAATTCAGGATACTCGTTATCAATTTTCTTCAACTGAGTAGAATCTACATGATAACATAGGTTCCCATATTTAATTATTGTATCTAAATTCCATGTAAATTTTCATGCAGTTTCTTGACATCCATATAGTCTTCTAAACTATGGAATAATAGGAAAGTACCATACACATTTCAAAGGACCTGATTTAATTTTCCTGTATTGATCTTCACCACACTTAAGGTATTTTATGAGTGTTTTATGGTCCTTGAGAAACAATACGCAATAATTCAGACAAGCATTTACTTTTTAGAGATCATCCACATTGAATGTAAAATTATTTTAGCATCATATGTTAAACATGGAATTTCATTTTGTTTTGGTATCATATTATTTAGGAGACCAAGTAGTTCTATAAATCTTGTTTCACACCATATACTGCTATATTTCAAAATATATAACTTCAATACAACTAACAATATTGTGTATTTAGTACAATTGATATAAAATGGTCTCTTAGCATAACTATTTAACTTCTCAAACAAATTTGGGAAATCATGAAGGTCATCTTTAATTTCTATCATCATTTCCTCGATTCTAACTCCATCATCATTTACACTCTTATTTATAACAAATGATCCATAAACTGCAGTATCATCCCAATTGGTGCGTATGTTCAGTTTTTTACCATGTTTAGTACAACATTTATAGCTATTATCTATTCTGTAACAAATCAAATGTTCTTACAACTCTTTCAGACTAAATTTTATTGAATAAAAACAATTTAAACATGGTAAAAGTATTTGATAAGGTTCGTATGAAATATATATTGCAAACTTGATGAACTCTTTAACTTTATCCTTATAATCTTTGTTCAAATGATTAGCATTCATCCATTTTCAATTCATATCCATCCTATAGGTTCATAAAATAATGATTTTTATAATAAATAAATAAATACACATAACATATTCAATATCAAATGGGAATGTTATAGATCATTCTAATAAGGGGAACCCAACATTTGACTGTTTCAAATAATTTAAGTATTCTTTAAAGGAAATGGGTAATTGAATTTAAGAAAATAATTACTCCACTAGGGTAGGTGTTATACTTTGAATTCATCCAAAGGTGTAAGTTATAGAAAACTGTCTTCCTCATTAGATTAACATCCCAAATAGTTATTGTTTCATTTTATTTCTTGAGACTTACCCCCATCTATTTTGGACATAAACCTATGTTTATTGAACTAATCTTAGTAGTAGTCATCCCATACCAGGTACCAGTGATAATTTTTTATGAATAATCCTTAGAGTAGTTCAAACAATATAGAAGGCATGGGGGCTGATTCTTAAGAAACAAAATGAAATAATAACTATTTGGAAGATGAAGTTGATGAGGATGAAATTTTTACTCCATTGTGTTCTCTAAACGGGGTAATGCCTCCCATTTATGAGAATTAGACCATTGACACTAGTTATTAAATCATGGCCTATTGAAGGTGAGATTTTTTGGGGCATACACATTCTATTATGTGATTTAAGGGGTATGAGTGGGGACATGTTATGATATATGACATGACCATTTTTCACATGCCAATTTTAATTCACTCAAAGTAATGAAGAAAACACATTTAAATAATTTTAAAGGAAAATTAAATAAATATGAAGCATGAATAGAATCTAAAATCTAAAAAAAATCATAGTGTTAGAAGACTTTAAAAACATTAGAATTATTTCATTTTAATATTTATTAATTAAATGGTCCAGTTAATTGGTTTCTTTTAATTGGTGGAGGTAAGAAAATATTTTTTTACTTTTACTTGTGACTACAATAAGTAATTAAAATGAACATAATTAGAATAATAGATATTATTATAATTATTAAAGTAATAATACATAGTGGGGGTTATTATTTATGTCAGTCTCATTATATTGTGAATATGTTGAATACATTTGATCTTATTGGTTTTAGAGAATAAAATACTCCATTTTACACTAGTATTAATTTTTTATAATATAGACATAGCCGTATCAAAACATGAACATTATAGTGAATTTTTTTCTTTAATATATGTGATATATGATAATAAACCCAATATCACATTTTTAGTTTTTCAAAAGCATTTATATTCTATTAATTCCTTTATAGATCATTAGAAATTTCTATTTACAATCCTTTTACACATAAAGAAGGATAAAATTTTTGAATTTATTTTATAATGACTACCTGAATACATTATATATTTTCAAGTTCATGTTGAAAAACAATTGTGGGAGATTATTAATCCCAATTTGGATACATATTTAGTCTTATAAATTTTGTTATTTCTAGGGTTAGAAATAAATAAATAGGCATTTCACATTCAATATTAGAGTTATAATTTAATACTTTAACAACTTGTATAATGGAAAAAAATTGAATCATAAACTTATTAATGGAATTTAAGTTATATAATATTTCAATGCTAATTTTTTCCATTAAGTATGGTAGTAAAGAAACAATATCAAAATATTATATTTTCATGTATAATGTAAATGTTAAACAAATTACTTTTAGACATGATATATGAGACAATTATTATAAAATTCCACCATAATAATTATTTATGTAAAACCATGTAAGAAAATTTTAGATTCATTTATAAAATATTTATCAAGGTATATTTATGAAAAAATTAATTTATAAATTAGGATAACACCCTTAAAATGAATAATTTAGTGAAAAGTGTGATCATACACTAGTGCAATACTCATCCTTATATATTTCATTAAGGTACCCAAGGTTTCTCATGACATGAAAGTGGAGGCAAAAAATACAATATAACACATCTCAATATAATAAAAATAATTATTATAATAGTTCAAAAAATATAAAATCTCTCACATCTTTGAAAAAAATTTAATGAATAACCCCCTTCATAATAACATAAAAAATATAATGACATCAATGGCCCATAATCAATCCATATTAATATAACAAAAAACTTTTCACTTACAAATAAATAAGGGTATTAAATTTAAGGGTGTATATAACACAAAATATTAATATAATTGGGAAAACATATCAAACACATCTTAAAAATGTTGAAAATATTACAAAATACATCATACTTTCCATTTGAAACTAATCCAAAACATTTAAAACAATGAGAGTAAACAATAAATTCATATTCTTTGCTAATGTAAATATAATTTTGAAAAATAACCAAACACGGTCTAATTTTGAGAAATCCTTGATAAAAACATAATTATAATTCATAACAAATCATTTCATGAAATCCATTTTTATTTATTCAATAAAAACCATGGGTGACTTTTTAACAAACACTTAATGTGTGTTATTTACATGGAAGGTAGTTCAAAATATTTAAACTTAAGAAAAAAAAATCCTTCGATTTAAATGAAAAATTAAGAAAAAAACTTATAAATCTATAATCACATCATGAATAATTATAATATAATTTACTTCAGATAAAAACATGGATTTAAAATATAAAAACATACATGGTTCCAGGTTTAAAGGAAAGTTAATGGATCCACCCACTAGAATGAATGAAATCAGTGTGTGGAAGTCATAATACACTACATGGAAGAAAGAAAATCCATTAAAGGTTCTATAAAAATAAAAAATCATATAAAAAACAATTAAAAATTAATTCTATAAGGGGAAGAAATGATATATAATGAATAGGATAAGATAATGAACAAAAAAAATGCAAAAATATATCTCAAAACAAGCAATTAATGAGTGAGGGAGAGGAGAAAATAACATACCTTGGATTGAATATATCAACCCTCACTTTTCATTCATAGAAATTATATAACTTTTGTGGAATATTTTTTAAAAAAGTTACAAAATGGATGCCCAAAGACTATATTAGTTTAGTGCCATTGGAAACATGGAAACGTAAACACTGGTATATAAGAAAGCTACATTTTCTTCTACTAGGTTCTCCAAGAATATCACTCCTCTTAAAAATATCATACATGAAATAAATCTTCATAACATGGGGAAGTAAACATCAAAATGGGTGATCTCAGATGCTCATTAAGAGTAAACAAGGGAGATATATAAGTATAGACAAGAACATAGGGGTATGAGAACGTGATCATAACATTAGAAGATCATACCCTACATATCAAAGATCATAAACATGAGTTATGAGATAAGACTTGATAGTTCATAAGACATGAATCATAAGAAAATAAACATCATTATCCATGAAATCATAACTGAGGAATAACGCCTAGGATTTGTGCATACATATAAGAATATAAAATTTTATTTCAAGGCAACCAACCAATACCTTTATAACAAGTTAGGCTTGTGCTACAACCCGTGTACCTGCTTTGGGCTTGGTCTAACAACTCATGTACCCTCTTAATTTTAGGTTTGAGCTATAACCCAAGTACCTTCTTATTTTTATTATTGTGATACAACCCATGTACCCTCTAACTTTTAGGCTTGGGCTACAACCCATGTACCTTCTTGTTTTTAAGCTTAGGCTATAACACATGTACCCTCTTTCTTATATTCTTTGTAACAACCCAATGTTTTATCAATGGAATCCCATTGTTATAAGTATTCCTTAAAGTATAATCAAATTAGGAAACAAAATAAAATATCCTGATTCTAAATACCATGTGACCATTAAACATAAGTTTGCCACTTCTATGTTTTGAATTTTTAAAATTTGACATACACTGTTGCGTTCAGGGTGATTTTTGGAGTCTAATAGAACAAAAATAATTTTTTTTGAATAGTAACCTACCCTTATAAATATTAGCCTACCTTTATGAATAGTAATATGACCCTTATGAATAGTAAATTGTCCAAAATAATAGTAACCTCACCCATGAATGATTAAATAAAATATAGGAATCTTATAATGATAATATGACCATAGTAAAAGTATTAGTATTTTTTTAAGTCATAAATAAATAAATAATTAATTTAAAAGAAAATTTATTTTTCTAAAATGTGTTTAAAAATTAAATTTTTTTTGTTTTAATGTTTTAAGATAATTTTATATAACCTTATGTAATTTTTGAAAGCGTTATAAAATCAATTTTAATTTTAAAATATCTATTTTTTAAGTAAATTATGATTTGAATTAAAAAATAAATTAATAATATTTATAAAATTATTTTCATAAAATGGAGTTCATTTTTTTATTCTACACATGAAAAAATATTTAGGGTAAATTTTTGGTATTTTTTAGAAATAATTGATTTTTTGCTGTATAGTAAAATACATTAATTTACCATATAAATACATTAGAATTTAAATCCATTATTCCTAACATCATGAGTGATTTAAGCTCCCAAATCTCAAACTCACAATCCCTATTTACTATTTTTGGTCATGGAATCATCACTATTTCTTATCTTGGGGGAAATTAATAAACTAATGATTAAAATATTAAGAAAACCCCTCTCCCCTCCACTATAAATACCACCCCTCAAACCCTCATTACTTCACACCTATCAAGATTAAATACTTTCCTAAATTCTTCCCAAAACTCTTCCCTATCCTATAACCCAAAACCATGAGCTATTTTCCTCATAAAAATACCAATCCTATGTTTCTTAAGGTGGATCTCAAGAGGAGGATTCAAGAGGTAATTCCTCTCTCTCTCTTTTATTTCAATTTCCTTTCAAATTTAATTTATTTTCTTATATTATCATCAAATTATATTATCCAAATTTCATGATAAATCTAGTATGATTTATATATAGGTATGATATCTTTTTAATGGAAGATTATTCATTATACTTCTTCCTCCTTCTCTTTGTTGATAAAAATGAAATCGTTTCCCGTGATGTGTTAATTTACCTACATCATGGGCGATGCACTTCCATTTTCCTTAAATTACTTAAAGGATGTAAATAAAACCATAAAATGGTTGAAAAAATATCTTAAAGTGAATATTTAATACCCTTTTATGTTATATAACTAACTTATTTACATGACACTAAGTGATAAAATAAAACAAGTTTATTGTGATCGAAAAACCACCCAAATTAACCAAAAATGATCATCATTGAATTTTATATAATGACTCATCCTCATGGTACATAAAAAAATTAATAATAATATGATTTATATATCTTAAATTTTATTAATATTATATATTAACAAATCTTTATGTTCAACCACATTTCAAATGAACATCCGTTCATAAATACAAGTGAAACGCTCATAAAAGCTAAGGAAATTAACACTCCCGAACAAAGAATTTAAACTCTATAAATCATCCAAATACCCATAAAATAACTTAATGAAACCATAATGAAACATATTCATGTATAAAAGGTTTTTTGATTTCTAATTAATTCATATAATATCATTATTCGTGACATTAAAGTGAAGAAAGCATTCAGATACAAGGTAATGGGAAATTCTTGAAACCAACTTACTTTCTTCGGGTTCTCCCTATTTCACTCCATTTTTGGTATGGTTACTCCTTAATTTTTTTTAATCATAGTCTTACCATTTTTGGGATATAAATTTTTTCCACTGGAGATTATGTCAAAACAAATGTTTTCCAAAAGAACTCTTCTTTCAAAAACACACCTTTTACTTTTCACTCAAGGTTGATGGTTCTTGTATCAAGTATGTTATTTCCTCTTTATTTTGGGAACCCAAATATTATGAATGTGTTATTATGAGATGGAACCCATTCCTTTCCATGGGTTATTTATGTTCATTATTGATATATATTCTATGTGGCATGCATGATAATGAAAATGTTATGATGTGATGGGTGCACCTAGAATTTTATAGCGCAATATGAATGTTTGAATGTGACGGGTGTGCCCATAATTATACAGTACTCCAATGAATTAGGAAAAGTGATGAATCTAATGAGTTAAATTTAAATTATGTGTAAAAAATATTCTATCTTTTTTCACAACAATGTGTGGTAGAAGACCACCGAGACACGATGTTTCATTTTTATGCATTGGCACATTACATACCTTTATCAAATGATTCCTCTCATGATTTTGTTGATGATATTATGATTATGATCACCCCATGATATATTGTACTTATCTATCCTTTTACTGGTATTTTAACTCACCCCTTTTTTTGATATATATCCTCAGGTGATTATGTGTACTAAGGATTTTTCAAGGGATAATAAGAAGCTGGAGAAGAATGAATCAAATAAATGTTTATGTTTGATGTTGTAAATGTTATGTTTAGTCCTAGTTTTCCCAAGAAAATAAACCTTTGGATAATCATGGTGTAATACTATTATGTTATTTATCTTTATAATGATGTAATATTAATGTAAGAAAAGGCAGGGTTGCTATAGTTGGTATCAGAGGAAAGGTTTAGGTAATCTGGGAATTATGATTAGTGAACCCTAGAGAAAAACTCTAGTATAGACTAAGTTCAAATATGCACACAATAAGATTTTATAAACATAAGGATCCCATAATATATTCATTTAGTGTAAATTGTATAAATTAATAAGTTATTTATTCAGTAATGGTTGACTTATGTTTTTTTCTAACATTTTCTATTTTAGAAAGTGGTGGGAACCAGGAGAAACCATGCCAACAACTCGTTCAGGGTCCAATGAAATGATTACCCAAATGAAATACCCAATGCTTTAGGAGTTGGAGTTCAAAATCTCATTGTAATTCTTACCCAAATATCTCAGGTTATGAATAATAAAATGAATAATGAGGAACTTCCTCCTTCACCAAAGAGGGTGCAGCTGGCTATCGAGTGTTTTATGTGGCAACAACCCCTGATGTTTAGTGGATATTATGATCCGCTAGTTATGGAATAGTGGGTCAACTCCATGGAGAAGATATTTTTTATTCTTCACTATTCTGAGACAGAGAATGTGACACTAGATCTTTATCATCTATATGGAGAGGCCGATCAATAGTGGGCTTTGATTAAGAACACCAAGCCTAGTGACAAAATTGAAGAGATGGAATGGGAAGACTTTATGATCATGTTTCTTAAAAAGGATTTCCCATGAACTCTTCATATGAGGATGGAGAGAGAATTCATGGAGCTCAAGAAGAAGGAAGAAACATATGTCATGACCTACAAAGAGAATTTAACAATGCTTTCAAGGTAATCTTTAGGTTTTGTTATAAAAAATGATTGAAAAATTAATATATTCTTTAGGGGATTAAAACCACACATTCGAAAGGATCTTGCAATTCGAGAATTTGTGAGTTATGAAGAAGTTTTTCAGTGTTCCCTAAAAGTGGAGATGGAGTTTGGAGAATGCTCCCATGGCTATAGTGATAAGAAACGAAAGATGGATTTTCAAGCCGGAGGATCTAATGATAAAGGTGGGAAGAAAACTCAATGACCCACATGCCAAAAATGTGAGAAGTTTCATCATGGGAACTGCCTCAAAGGGATGGGGAAATGATTCAAGTGTGGGAAAGAAGGCCACTATGCTCAGGAGTGTCAGAAAGACATGAGAAGAAATGATAATGTAGTGGAATAAAGGGGAGATCCACCCATGGTTGAATGTTACAACTGTAGGGAGAAATGGAACTATGCAAGCCAGTTCACTAAACCACAAGTTCTCAAGGGTAATCAGTGTCAACAGCCACCAAATCCAAAGGAAAAAGGGTAGGCTTATGCCATCACTAATGAGGAAGTGTAGCAATATAATGAAGTCATAAAAGGTACACTTCCTATTCACTCAAGAATGGAAAAATTATTATTTGATTCTGGTTCTATGCATTCCTTTATATATTTAAAGTTTGCTAGAACTATAGAATCGAAGCCCCAAAACCTTGAAATAGAGATATCTATGAAAACACCAGGTGGTGTAATCATTGCAACCCAAGTGTTTGACTCCTCTTCTATTGGAATATGTGAGAAGTTTTTTCCAGTAAATATCATAATACTTACATTGGTGGAATTCGATGCTATAATGGGAATGGATTGGATCTCGTTATATAGAGCACATATCAACTTTCAGGAAAAGGAAATATCTTTTTATATTCTAAACAATCCCATGCTCATATAAAAATTCAAGAAAGATCATGAATCTCATTTGAAAAATACTTCAATGGTGTGGGTGTTGATACCCTATGAATAATCATACCTCTCCTGAATGGTTGAGTAAATGAAAAGTGTCGACCTTGTGGAAATGACCATCGTGAGGGAATATAGTGATGTATTTCCAGAAGAGTTACCCGAACTTCCCCTAGATCTTGAGGTAGAGTTCTCAATATAACTCATACCCGTAGCTACTCCTATATCAAAGTGTCCATATAGGATGGCTCCTATCAAACTAGAGGAGTTAAAGAAGCAGCTTCAAGAGCATTTGGACAAAGCGTTCATACGCCCTAGTGCATCACATTGGGGTGCGCCAGTGATCTTTGTGAAGAAGAAAGAAGGATCAATGAATCTATGTATCGATTATTGGGAACTAAACAATATCACAATAAAAAAAGTATCCTCTTACAAGGATTTATGACTTATTCAATTAGTTAAGAGGATATCAATACTTCTCAAAGGTGGATCTTTGTTCTGGATATCATCAGTTAAAGGTGAAGAAGGAAGATATTCAAAAGACTGCCTTCTGTACAAGGTATGACCACTATGAGTTTCTGGTAATGCCCTTAATACTTACTAATTC
This sequence comes from Viscum album, assembly GCA_963277665.1. Lineage (NCBI taxonomy): Eukaryota > Viridiplantae > Streptophyta > Magnoliopsida > Santalales > Viscaceae > Viscum > Viscum album. Next base: position 1,686,402,684 of record OY728143.1, on the reverse strand, counting down.
TCCTGCAATAGTCATATATTTAATGAATATAGTCTTTATACATTACCTTGACAAATTTTTTGTAGAATTTATTAATGATATTATCATTTAATCCAAGAGAAATGAGGAACATGAAGAACATCTAAGACTTGTGTTAGTGACATTGAGAAAGGATAAGTTGTATGCCAAGTTCAGAAAGTGTGGCTTTTTGATGAAGCAAGTCATGTTATTATGACATGGAATCACAAGATAGGGAATTTCTATGGACCCTTAAAAAACAAAGGCGATTGAGGAATGGTCCAGGACCTCTAGTGTCACAAAAATACATAGTTTTCTTGGATTAGCTGGGTACTATCAATGTTTTGGGAGAAATTTATCATGATTTTCAATCCCTCTAACTAATTTAACAAAGAAAGGGGTAAATTATGTCTGGATGGAATAATGTGAGGGAAGCTTCAAGGTGCTAAAGAGAAGGCTGACCACTGCACCTGTACTCACACTTCTGAAAAGTGGAGAAAATTTTGTGATATATAGTGATTATTAAAAGAAAGTCTTGGGTTGAATACTCATTCAAAATGATAATGTGATATCCTATGCCTCATGGCATTTGAATAACCATGAGTAAAAATACCTGATGCATGATCTAGAATTAGAATCGATTATTTTTTACTTTAAAATATGGCGGCACTACCTTTATGGTGAGAAGTGTGACATATACACCGACCACAAGATCCTAAAGTATATATTCATACAAAAGAATCTCAACATACGTCAAAAGATATGGTTAGAGCTAATCAAGGTCTGAGATTTCTATATTCACTACCATACTATAAAGGCGAAAAAGGTAGCTGATGATCTAAGAAGAAAAGAACCTACTATTCTATCCATGTTACATATTGAGAAAGACCTTATCTTCTTATATATTAGAAGGATGGATTTGGAAATCATAAGGGTAGGGGATACATCCTACCTTTCCCAAATGATTTTTCAACCATCTATCAAAGAGAATATTAAGGAGGAATACAGGGATGATATGGAGTTACAAAAGAAGGTGAATGTAGTAAATTATTGGAAGCTTCTAGAGTTCCATATAAACAATGATCGTGTAATTAGGTTTGGAACATGACTTTTTGTGTCTTCATCACCCAAGATAAAGAAGGAGATATTGTACACTACACATAGATCAATATTCTCTATCCATCCTGGTAGCACTAAAATGTACCGAGACTTCCGAGAAGACTTATGGTGGGATAACATGAAGAAGAAGATTGTAGAATATATATCAAGGTGCTTGGTATGACAACAAGTTAACATAGAGAAATAAAATTCTAAAGGGATGGTTTAACCCTTGCCTATAACAATGTGTAAATGGGACAATGTCACTATGGACTTTTTCACAGGTCTCCCAAAGACATATAAGATAAATAATGCGATATGGGTTGTGGTTGACTGAATCACCAAGACTGCCCATTTTATCACTATTTGGGAAGATCTCTCGCTTGAAAAACTTGAAAAGATATATGTGAAGGAAGTGGTGAGACTACATGGTGTTCCAATCTCGATTGTCTATGACCGTGATCCATGGTTCACATATAAATTATGGAGGAGTCTTCAACATGCTTTGAGTACTGAATTAAATTTCAGCACGACCTATCACCCCCAAACTGATGGCCAATCTAAAAGAACTATTCAAACGCTTGAAGATATACTAAGAGATTTATATTTAGAATTAAAATATGTATGGGATCAGCATCTCCCATTTTTTCAGTTCTCATACAACAATAGCTTCCACTCGAGTATTCAGATGGCTCCATTTGAAGCTTTGTATGGAAAGCGATGTAGGACTCCAACCTGTTGGAATGAAGTTGCAGAAAGAATGGTACTTGGACCCAATCTAGTGAATGAGATGATAGAGAAGGTTCAAGTCATCCATAAACATATCAAATCTACCTAGAGTCAGAAAAAGAGCTATGCTGAAAACCGTCGAAGGGACTTGGAGTTTGACATTAGAGATAAAGTCTTCCTTTGAATATCACCATAGAAGAGAGCCATGCGGTTTGGAAAGAAAGGGAATCTAAGACCAAGGTACATTGGAACCTTTTAGATCCTTGAATTCATAGGATCTATGGCCTATCATCTTGTACTTACACCAAATATGGTTCACATTCATGGTGTGTTTCACGTATCACTCTTGAAGAAGTACATACCAGATCCCTCACATGTAATGAACTTAGAGGTGGTACAACTGGAAGATTATCTCTCTTATGAGGAGAAGCCAGTAAGGATTCCAAATAAGAGATACAAGGTCCTACGCAATAAGAAAAACCATATTGTCAAAGTTTTGTGGAGGAAGAATAAGTTTTAATAAGAAACTTGGGAACCAGAGGAGGTGATGAAGGAGAGTTACCCTCACATGTTTTTGTAAAAAAAAAATTCAAGGGTGGAATTTCATAAGGGGGGAAGAATGTAATGACCCAATGTTTTATCAATGGAATCCCCTTATTATAATTTTATTTAAAGTATAATCACATTAGTAAACACAATTAAATATCTTGATACAAAATACTATGTGTCCATTAAACATAATTTTTCCACTTCTATGTTTTGAATTTCAAAAATCTGACATACATAGTTGCATTCAGGGTGATTTTTAGAGTTTAATAGAAAGAACATATTTTTTTATGAATTGTAACATACCCTTATGAATAGTAACCCACCCTTATGAATAGTAATATGACCATTATGAATAGTAAATCATCCAAAATAATAGTAACCTTACCCATGAATGATTAAATAAAATTTAGGCATCTTATAAGTGATAATATGACCATAGTAAAAGTATTAGTATTTTTGTAAGTCATAAATAAATAAATAATTAATGTAAAAGAAAATTTATTTTCCTAAAATGTGTTCATAAATTAACAGTTCTATGTCTTCATGTTTTTTGATAATTTTATAAGACCTTATGTAATTTTTGAAAGCATTATAAAATTAGTTTTAATTTTAAAATCTCAATTTTCAAGTAAATTATGATTTTAATTAAAAATTAAATTAATCATATTTAGAAAATTATTTTCATAAAATGGAGGTCATTTTTTTATTCTATACACCGAAAAATGGCTAGAGTTAATTTTTTGTATTTTTTTAAAATACATGAATATTTGGTAAATAGTAAAATACATTAATTTACTATAAAAATACATTATAATTTAAATAAACTATTCCTGAAATCATGAGTGATTTAAGCAACCAAATATAGAAATCACATTCCATATTTACTAGTTTTTGTCATGGAATCATCACTATTTCTTATCTTGGTGGAAATTAATAAACTAATGATTAAAATATTAAGAAAACCCCTCTCCCCTCCACTATAAATACAACCCCTCACACCCTCATTACTTCACACCTATCAAGCTTCAATACTTGCCTAAATTATACCCAAAAATCTTCTCTAGTCCCTCCCCAAGGCTATTATCTATTTTTCTAATCAAAATACCAATCCTAGTTTCCTTAAGGAGGATCTCAAGAGTAGGATTCCAGAGGTAATTCCTCTCTCTCTCTCTTTTCTTTTAATTTCCTTTCAAATTTCATTTCATTTCTTCTCTTATCCTTAAATTATATTATAAAAGATTCATGATAACTCTAGTATGATTGATATAATTTTATTATATCATTTTAATGTAAGGTTATTCATTATACTTCTCCCTCCATCTCTTTGTTAATAAAAATAAAATCATTGCGCGTGATGTGATAATTTACCTACATCATGGGCGATGCTCTTCTATTTTCCTTCAATGAATTCAAGGATGAAAATAAAACCATAAAATTTTGAAAACTGATTTTAAATTTAATTTTTTATCCCCTTATATGTTCTGGAAATAACTTATTTACATGACACTAAGTGATCTAGTTCGTTGTGATTGAAAAACCACCCAAATTAACCAAAATTGATCATTATTAAATTTTATCTAATGATTCATACTATTGGTACATAAAAAATTAATTATAATATCATTTATATCTATTAATTTCACTAATATTATATATTAACAAATCTGGATGTTCAACCACATTTCAAATGAACATCTGTTCATGAATACAAGTGAAACGTTTAAAAAAGCTAAGGAAATTAACACTCCCAAACAAATAATTTAAACTCTATAACTCAACCAAATTACCATAAATAACTTAATGAAACAATAATGAACCATATTCATGTATAAAAGGTTCTTTAATTTCTAATTAATTAATATAATGTCATTATATAGGACATTAAAGTGAATAAAGCATTCAGATACAAGGTAAGGGGAAATTCTCGAACACAACTTACTTTCTTCAGGTTCTCCCTCTTTCACTCCATTTTCAGTATGGATACTACTTAAAAATTATTTTTTCATCATCATCTTACCTTTTCTGGGATATAAATGTTTTCCATAGGAGATTATTCCACACCAAATGTTTTAAAAAAGAACTCTTCTTTTAAAAACACACCTTTTACTTCTCACTCAAGGTTGATGGTTCTTGTATCACGTATGTTATTACAAATTTCTTTTGGGAAACCAATGTTTATGAATGTGTTATTATGATATCAAAACCATTCCTTTACATAGTTTATTTATGTTCATTATTGATATATGTTCTATGTGTCATGCATAATAATGAAAATGTTATGATGTGATGGGTGTGCTCAGAATTATATAGCGCAATATGAATGTTTGAATGTGATGGGTGTGACTGAAATTATACAGTGATCCAATGCATTGGTTAAAGTGATTAATATCACGAGTTAAAGTGAAATTATGTGTGAAAAATATGATATCTTTGTTCACAACTATGCATGGTAGATGACCACTAGGACATGTTGTTTCATTTTTATGCATTTCCACATTCCATGAATTTATCTAATGATTCCTCTCACGATTTTGATGATGATGTTATGATTATGATAACCCCATGCTATATTGTTCATATCTATCATATTATTGTGATTTTATCTCACCCCATTTTGATATATATCCTCAGGTGATTATGTGTACTAAAGAGTTTTCAAGGGACAATATGAAGCTGGAGAAGAGTGAATTAAATAAATGTTTATGTTTGATGTTATAAATGTTATGTTTAGTCCTAGTTTTCCCAAGACACTAAACCTTTAGATCATCATAGTGTAATACTATTATGTTTTTTATCATTATAATTAAGTAATAGTAATGTAATAAAAGGTAGAGTCACTATAGTCTTGAGATGCAACCCATGTACCTTCTTTTTTTTGAGCTCAGGATACAAGCTATGTACCCTATAATATCATATAAAACTTATCATTACACAATTAATTTGAGAGAGATATAGGTACCACCCATCTCATAATAAAATCATTGATACATGTACCACAAGATAATAAAACTTTCATCATATCATTACCCATAAGAAGATATAGGTTTTATAAAAATCAAATTATAAACCATGAATTGAAATGGGTATCATTAACATTTAATGATATCATAACCTATGAAAATAGATAAGTTTCATAATCACTTAATGAAATCATAACCTGTGAATAGAAGTGGGTTTCAAAATCATAAAACCCATAGAAGTGAAATGGGTGTCATAAGAATCATTATATCAAAACATAAACCATTCAAGAAAAAATATGAATAAAACCATTGTATCATTTCCTAGAAGGGAATGAGTAAAATCAATGAATTTTATCTTAGATATAAAATAAAATGAAAGAATATTTTGAAAACATTTTTTGAGGTAAACATCTTTTCTTCTTTGAAAAAGGATCTTTAAAACATAAAAAAATTTGAAAACCATTTTCCTTGAAAACATATAAAAGAATCATGAATATTTTTTTAAAACCATATCCTCGGAAATATATTTTAAAATTTTTTTATTAAAATTTAAACTTTTATAAATGAAATGAAATATTCAAATAATTAATAGTGGATATACATGTCATATAAGTTAAAAAGAACATACATTTTTCATGAAAAAACGTTAAAAAATTCCTTTTTAAGAAGGAGACAAGAATATTCCTTTGAAAAAATTGGTAAAATAAAAAAGGGTAAAAATTTATTTTAATGATTTCAGGATAATAGTATAATATTCTTGTGAACTCTTTTTAGGAAACACTATTTTGTAGGAATACAAATTTTCGACTGAAGAGAGGGTAAAGTTGGGATTTCTTAAAAACAAATTCTTAACTATCTTATGTACTAAATATTGGAAAAAATGGTAACAATAAATGAATATGTCATGAATAACTAGAATATAAGAAAAGTCATGAGTGTTCTTGAGAGAAGGATCATGAGATTTCATCAAAGGAAGCATAAACATAAATAATCTCAAAAAGTGATGAGACTGTTTCAGTAAACCCATACCACTTGGTAACTTTGAACCATACCCACAATTTAAGAAAATGAAATTACATAAATCTCAAAATATTAAGAAAAGAATAATATTCATGATATAAAATTTTAAATTCAGTATATACACCTCATGGAAAAATATAGGTGCATAACAAGACATGTGTCTCAAGGAAGGAAATTTGTGACGAAATTAATTTAACGATTTGGTAACTTTTGAAATATAAACCCCATTAGAGAAAGATCATAAAATGGATATGTAAATACCCATAAATTTGACTGTAAGAATCATATAATACATCCATGGGTAGTATACACACCACAAAAAAGGAATAAGTGGTGAATGAAGCATGTATGTCATGAAAATAAAAAGTGAAATGAAATTCCCTTACCTTGTGTCTTTAATCTCATTGTACTTGTACAAGATTAATATATAAAAAATATAAGTTTATTATAAATATTTTACATAAGAATATTATTATATCTAATTCCATACATGTTTTTTATGACCTTATATTACCTTTTTGTTAATAATTCTATGTTAAGGTTTCACTTCGGGTAATATTTGCTTTGCATGTGTCTTAATTTGTTATATCATTGATCCTTATACTTGAATAATGATTTACATAATGTAAAAAATTATATAAATATGATGTATATTCATTATATTTTTATTAAAATAATCTATATAATATATAAGTATGAAATGGAATACACCATTTATGGAGACGGTAAGCCATACGTACGTATGATCACTATTTCTGTTTTTATTTTCGTATTTCAAGAAAGAAAGAAAAGGGAACATATGTATATGTGTATATATATCATTATTAAAGTAGATTTTTTATATCATATATATCATATAAGTTCACTAAAACCATTCTTAATACATTCCATGTAGTGTGTGAATGAATCACATCGTTTTGAGGGGGCGGTAGTCCACACCCCATCAAACGAAATTATTGTACTTACACCAAATGAAAAGTAAAATATATGTGTTATAAAAGGAATAAATAAGGTTAAATAAATAATGAATTTAATATATGAAATATATAAATAGATTGTCCATAAAAATTCCTACTATGATAGGCGGAAAAAAATGAACAATCATCATTTAGTGAGGTAGTAGTTCGCCGCACACATAAACAATATGTTCGTTACTCATTAGACAGAGGTGTGTGTAAGTGTATCTTGAGAACTTAGATTAAAAAAAATATAAGTATATTGAATATACTGGTGTTTTTATAAAATTATGGAATAATGAGAGTGGAGGGTTGGAAAAAGAAAATCAATGAAAGGAGCTTGGGAGAAGTCGTTACCTCTTAATCGGGTAACTCCTTTTGGTTTGTAACAAAAAAGGATTACTTGGATTAATCTTGATCAAAGGTGAGGCTTCTGTTGGGAAGAATTTTGGGAATATTATTAGGAAAATATTGTCTAAAACTAAGTGTTTTGATAGGTGCTAAGAAGAGGGATAGGTGGAGGCCTTTTATAGGGAAGGGAAAGGACGCACTTGGCATTTTTGAAAACAAGTTAGGTGTACCCATGTTTCTACCTAAAAAAAGTCATAAAAAATAACCAAAATCAATAATTTAAGATTCATAGGGAAATGATGTCCATAAAATGGGTGTTGTAAATTTTTATAGGTCGTTTTGGGTCTTAAACTTAAGGTTTAGTACTTTATTGACATAAATTTCTCTTAACCGTTGTAATTAATTTTAATCACTTTCACTAATCTTTTTGGTAAAAAACAAATTTTAACTTATTTTAAATTATAAGTTATTCTGATTAAAAACATTGAATTAATTTTTTCAAATTCTATTAAAAAAAGTGGCATAAATTAATTTAAAAATAATCCTGCAGACTGGACGACACTATGGGGTTTTAAAGTAAAAATATCCAAAATTTTTCTAAGATTTTACAACCAATTTCAAAGTGAAATTGATTAAAATGACATAATTTGGATTAATTGATAAAATTATTATTTAATTAAACTTTGAAACCAAATTAAAATAAAATTTAACCTTATAAATAAATTACATGGAAATACATTTTTGAATTTAAATCTGGTATTTTTCACTATTCTTACAAAAATGAAGTTTTTCAGAAAAATCCCAAAACTTTTCTCTAAGATAATTTTGACATTATAAATTAAAAAAAATATTTTATAAAATTAAATTTGAAAATTTGTCAAAAATTTATTTTATTTTTTTCATAGGACGTAAAAAGTAGTTTATTTGAGAAAATATTATTTTTAAATATATAAGGACTTTAACAAAAATTATTTCTTTCATTATCAACATGTTTTATTTATATAAAAAAATATTTGAAAAGTATTTATCACTATTCAGGTTACTAAGTTTAATGGAGAGATTATAATTATATCATTTAAATAATTATAATAATAAAAAGACGTTTCGTAGAAACTCAATGTTTCATGTAACATACAATAAATTGGCGTTGCATGTTTCATACAAAAAGTCAGTGTTGCATGTAATGTACACCATGTAGAAATATAATATTGGTGTTCCTTGTATAGAAAGATAAAATTTATGTTGTGTGTAGTGCATAATTAACATGGTGTTGCATATAACGCAAGCCAAACACCATGATTTAATATAAGATAAACTATTTTCATTATTATATGAAATGAAAAATGTTGGTTAGAGTAGTTTACTCAAGATGGGAGGGGTGAATTGAGTAACTATAAAAATTTCTGTGATAAAAAATATTATGTTAAAAGAAATGGTTTTCCCCAAAAATAGATATAGCCCAGTTAATCAAGGTTATACTGTTATATGAGTTTGACTATTTAAACAACTTCTTAGAAGATTGATTAATTCTCAGTAATCTTAATATGTATTATTAATATTACTTTTGAAGTTATCCTACTAAGACAAATCAGTTATAACTTATTTCCAAGACTAACTATCAAAGTGAAATTAGAGTTTCCTGGATTATGCAATAAAGTAGTAAAACAGAGAAGACTAAATTTAAATAGAACAGTGGATATGAAACAAGTGGTTCAGTCTCAAGTCGAGACCTAATCCACTCCACTTGGTGATCACCTGACACCAAGAAGTTTATATAAATAAACTTTGATCCACACCCTGGATCGGGGTTAACAATAGTACACAGACTGTCCAGGACACACAGGAACCTCTTCCACAATTTTTGTGGGTAAAAAATAATAATAACTAATCCACATAGGGACCTCTTCCATAGTTGTCATGGGTAAACAAGAGTAAAAAGAGTTTGATGTAAGGATTTAGAAATCCTTCAGTTTTAGCACAGGAGTCAGTGTATGTATAGAATATATAGAGTACACACACTGGTAAAAAGTAAGTAAAATAATAACTGAGAGAGAGTAGATATGAGTTTAGAATGCTCTAGTGATTTGAAGTGTAACTCTAGACTCCTTTGATTAAACAGAAATGCTTCTGAGTCCTTCTCTGGTTTTTGTCTTGAAAAAACAGAGTGTCGTAATCCATCTTGTTTTCTTCACGATCTTTGATAATGTAAAGGTGTTCTCTGGATTCCAGTTTACTTTGTATGTTCTTCAGTAGTGTCGGATTTCATGTATGAGACAATGCTCTCTTTGAAAATCTTGCAATGTGTTCTTTGCGGTCGTGCTAACAGGCTTGTTTTTCGTTGAGTATCGTGCGCTATGGTTGTTGGGCACTCTCCATCCTTTATCTTCGAATGCATGTGTTTTAGCTGAAAGGTTCCATGTGTTTCATACCTCGTACCTCGTACTATGTCTACAAAGAAACATTAATTATGTCAGTGCATTAAAGACATCAAATATGACCGTTATACATTAAATCGAAAGACGACAAAATAGTTTAAGAAACGATGTCATAGTATGTTATGCAAATGGTTTCTCCTTCACACGGTGTCTAAGTGTCACGGTCTAAGTGTTATAGTTTCTGAGTGTCACAGTCTTAGTGTCACAGTGTTTTCTTTATAGTGTCTTTCTCACGGTGTCTGGCTCACGGTGTCTTGCTTACGGTGTTTGGCTTATGGTGTCTTGTTCTTAGGCAAATAGCAGTATTCAGACATAAACAGTAATATGCATAAAATGAATTGAGCTTAACCATTATAAATCATGAGTGAACTTAAAACATAAATACACATGATTGGATATAATTTATTGGATTTAACTAGGTTGAATAAGATTTATGATCATTAATGATATTTGTGATCATTAAAACATGATTAATACAAGAGGAGTCCAACAAAAAGTATCGAAAAGGGTAAATTAATTCAACAAAAAATAATTCAAAAATTATCAGTGTGTTACATTCTACCCCCATTAAAATTAATTTCATCCTCTAAATTCATTTGTGTTATAAAAGTTTTAATAATTAAAAGTTTCATTAATAGAAACTGACATCATAAAAATGGATATTAAAAATTCCCTTAAAAAGGGAAAGTTGGAACCATAACGATTACCGAAATTAACATTTAAAGAGATTCCCACATAGGAGAACATAGGTGGAATGTGAAAACATAGAAATAGAAGAGATAACTTACCATATTGTTCTCATGGATAGTGATGGAGAATAATGTTATGAGAAATATTACAACACACTACAACACTATTAATAGGGCATACTGCAATGTGCTATAATAGTACACTGCATCACTATAAAAAACACAAGTAATTATCAAAATTAGATACAAATAAATAATTTAAATGAAATAAGATTTACAACAAAAATATAAGAATAAAACACTATTATAGAGAAAAATAACGGACCTGTAAAAAAGAACAAGCCACCCCTGTTGGAGAAAAACAAAAAACCTAAATAATAAAACAATTATTTTTTTAGTAATAATATAAAGAAATAAATTAAATAAAAATTTATAATTTTAAACTATACTTTGAGTTCATACGAGGAACATTGTGCATCAGATTGTGTTGTAGTTGATTTCTACACGTCACACCATTTATTTTTCATCTTCAAGTATTATCTCTATGAAAATTAACTAAATAAGTATATGATAAAAATGATAATGAAATTAATCAAGTAATAGAAGATAGAATTATGGAAAAACATCCAGTCGCATTTTCTCAGTTTTGGAAATGTGATGCGCGTTTTAAACTAAAATGGCACTTATTTATTGAAAGATGCAATTGGATTCATACCAGTCACAGCATGTGTTAAATTGAGGTTTTTATGATTCTTACATATCTTAAATGACTTATGGATCATTTTACTAAGGTATTAAAACAAACTGAATGAGTTTCCATGATTTTGAGTATGTCACTTAGGTTTTTTACTAAAATGTTATTTTAAAATGGAAACAACCAATTTGACTTATACTGGTCACATAGTGTTTGGGTTTTACATGATACTAATTTATACATGTCACAAATGAATTATGGATCATTTTACTAAATTATCAAGACAAACCAAATATGTTTTCTCATTTTTTAGTGAGTGACACTTTTTGAACTAAAATGTCGATTATAAATTGATAACAGGCACTTTAAATCATATTGAGAACATCATGTATCATATTTAGGTGGTAAATGTTCCTACACATGACAAATGAATTATGTATCATTTTAATAAATTATCATAACAAACCGATTGCATTTGATTAGTTTTGAGTACATCAGTTGTCATTTTTACTAAAATTAATGTCAATTTTGAATAAAAATAAGCACTTGGAGTCATACCAGTCACACTTTACATTATATTGAGGTGAGACAGATTTATACATGTCCTAAATGTCATATATATCATTATTATAAATTATCAAAAAATCAAAAAAAAATTTCCTCGATTTTGAGTATGCCACTTGTATTTTTTACTAAAATGTCATTTTAAATTAGAAACACATACTTTGAATCATATAGGCCACATCATGTGTGGGTTTTATATGAGATTGATTCATAAATTTCAAAAATTAATTATGAATCATTTATTTAAATTATCAAGACAATACAAGTTTGATTTCTCAATTTTTAGTGAGTGACACTTTTGTATATTAAAATATCAATTTTAAACTAAAATTTGAGTCATAATTGGTACATCATGTATCAGATTGAGGTACAAATGATTAGTACACAACAAAAATGACTTATGGATAATTTTTCTAAAGTAACAAAATAATATGAATGTGTTTGATTGGTTTTGAGTTTGTTAGATATCTTTTTTACTAAAATTAATGTCAATTTTAGATAAAAAGATGAACTTGGAGTCATACCGATGTCGCCGTGTGTTATATTGAGGTTTTTTTGATTCATTCATGTCTCAAATGACTTATGTATCATTTTAATAAATTATCAAAACAATATTAGTGAGTTTACTCAGTTTTGAGTACGCCACTTCTGTTTTCTTAATAAAATGTAATTTTAAAATGGAAACATGCAATTTGAGTCATACAAGTCACATTGTGTGTGGGTTTAATGTGAGATAGATTCCTACACATAAAAAATGAATTATGAATCATTTTAATAAATTATCAGGAAAATCCAAGGGAATTTTCTTAGTTTTCAGTGAGTGACACTTTTTTTAAAATGTCAATTTTACACTCGTAACAGACACTTTGAGTCATACCAGGCACAATTTTTTTTTAAAATGAGGTGAGTCTGATTCATAGATGCCAAAAATAACTCGTGTATCATTTTCATAAAGTACCAAAATAATCTGAAATTTTTTTCTCTATTTTGAGTATGTTAGTTGTATTTTTTACTAAAATTAATGTAAATTTTGAATTAAAAGTCACACATGGGGTCATACCGATCACATTGTGCATAAAGGTTATGGGTAAATGATTCCTATATATCCCAAATTACTTGTTCATCCTTTTAATAAAGTATCAAAACAATCTGAATACATTTACTCAGTCTTGAGTACGCCACTTGTGGTTTTACTAAAATTTCATTTTAAACTGGAAACACATACTTTGAGTCATATCAGTCACATAGTGTGTTTGTTTCATGTTAGGATAATTACTACACCTAAAAAACTAATCATTAATCATTTTCATAAATTATCATTAAAATATGAGTGTGTTTTATCTATTTTCAATGAGTGATAATTTTTTGTTTTAAAGTGTCAATTTTAAACTGATAAAGAACACTTTGAGTCATACCATGAACATCATGCACTATATTGAGGTGTGTCTGATTCATACACATGAAAAATAACTTATTTATTGTTTTCTTAAAGTACCAAAATAATATGAATGCATTTTCTAGGTTTTGAGTATGTCAGTTTTCTTTTTTACTAAAATTAATGATAACTTTGAATAAAAAGATGCACTTAGAGTCATATCGGTCACACCCTACATTGGATTATGGTTCAGCTGATTCATACATTTCCCAAATTGCTTGTATATTATTTTCATAAAGTATCAAAACAATCTAAATGTGTTTCCTTATTTTTGATTATCCCACTTGTTTTTTTTACTAAAATGCCATTTTAAACTGAAAACATGAACTTTGAGTCATATAGGTCACATCATGTGTGTTTTGTATGTGAGAAAAATTTCTACATTTTATAAATGAATTATGAATCATTTTCTTAAATTATCAAGATAATCTGAGAATTTTTTCATAGTTTTCACTAAGTGAAACTTTTTTATATTAAAATGTCAATTTTAAACTGATAATAGACACTTTGAGTAATATTGATCACATCATGTATCAGATTGAGGTTTATATGATTACTACACATCAAAAATAACTTATGTATCATTTTCCTAAAGTACCAAAATAATATGAATGCATTTTCTTAGTTTTAAGTATGTCAGTTTTCTTTTTTACTTAAATTAATGTCAATTTCAAAAAAAATCTGAATGCATTTTCTGGGTGATGATAAACTCTAACACAAAATCATAATTATTTGTTCATCAAAATGGGAATTCCCTTATTCTCATGTATTTATTTAGAAAATAATTATGAGTTATTTATTGATGATTTTGTGAACATGGGTCATTTTACATAATGAATGTTATTTTTATGGATTTCATAAGAATTTTTGATATTATATCATGCATCTAATTGATGATAAAATAGCTTAAGTAATTCCACCACCAACCAAAGTGAAACCAATGTATTTTTATTTTCTGAAAATTCATGATTCAATCAAAAAAAAATTGTATTTATTTATTTTTTAGATGTTTGGGATTAGGCTATGATATTCTTTATCAAAGGGGTGCTCATTTTGATTTTTGGTGCTTCATGATTTCATTTGAAGTGAGTTTTTCATTTTTTGGGATTTATTTATAGGGAGGTTTATTTTCATTTGATGTCATGTTTCCCTTAACCCCATCCCTATTTGATTAACACAATCTCTCAATGTTGGGTTTCCTCCAATAGTTCTTTCATACACCTACTAGATTCAGTGGTTGATTGCACACATATTTATTCAAAAATTTAAGTTGAATTATATACCTATTTGATGATTGGATTGGTGTTGTATGAATCTCATGTGACTTTTGGATCTACTACTAAAACCCTTTATTTTTCAGTGTAAATAATTCATGGGAAATAAACTACATATATCTTTTAATTATTGTTTAGTTTTTTCTTGGTGAGGGGTTTTTTTTCACACTTCAGTAATATTTGATAGTACTTGTAAAGTGATAATAGAAATTGTAGCCTATGGTAATAAGTTTTAAAAATAATTAGTGTTTGTTTTGTTTTTAAAAAAATTCCTCCACTTAAATTCTGCCATAAAATAACTTAAACAAGTGGTGATTTTTTTAATAATCCACCTGAAACACTTTCACAATAGCTCTTATCATAAGTGAAATGTGTTTTTCTTACTTTTTTTACAATTATTCTAAAAAAATCATGGTATGATCCTCATTTTACTCCTTCACACAACAATTTTATTGTTTTCAAGATTGTGTTTCATCTCCTATTATGTCTCGATCTCTACCTTGGTCTCTACCTCTTCCTCCTCCTTCACCTTAGTCACTGACTTTGACTCTACCTCTACCTCCACCATTTCTCAATAATTTTATTTTTTTTAGTTCAGAAATTATAAACAAATAGATTTTATCCAATACAATTCTCCTTTATAAACTAATAAAAAATAATATATAATCATTATAAAACTAATGCCTCACAAGACAAATAAATTTATAAGGTAATAAATCATACTATATCCCAACATAGAAGGTTATCACCTAATTTTTTTTTCAGAAAACATTATGATAACATGTATACTTACCACTCTCTATTAAAAAATTTACTTCTTCTTTTGAGTATGAAGGTTGCCAACAATCTTGATAGTAATGAGAAAATATAGAAAAAAAATTATTATGAAATATATTTAATGAAATTGTAATTACACTTGGAAATTACTTATCGGGGGATAATGGTCTGTTCATGATTTATGATATCTCTCATAAATTTACCAACTTAATATCCACAATGAATGACATTGTTAGGTCCACTAGGCTAGGTACCCTGAGGGGGGGGGGGGGTGAGTCAGGGTATGACAGATTAAAACAACTACCCCTATTGACCTTGTCTCTATTTTAAGTAAGTCTTTCTTCTCTCTCCTTCCTACAACAAAGTATAAACAAAAACTAAAGCATGCATAAGACACATCGATTTTTACTTGGTTCAACCTCACTGGGCTATGTCCAAGGAGCATACACCGACAATGTGCCGATGTGCCAAATCCACTAAAAGCGCACTGCTGTTTACAAAGTTCAGGATAGATCACTTCTATTCCCAGGCTCACTGCCTTTACAATGTTTAGGGTCAGCTCACTGCTTTCCCAAGGGTTACTCCCTATTTCTCTCTCTCTGGCTCACTACCGTTGGAGAGGATCACCTTCATCCTCTTCCTTTGCTCACTACTCTGGAAAGGATCCACTCACAGTTTATAGACCTGTAGGTCTCTTCATTATCACTAATGAATACATCCTCTGTTTTATGTAGATTCTTTGTTGAAGTCCAACTTTTACCCGTAGATGAATCTCACTTTGCACTGAAGGTATTAGGAAATATTCCAGCTTTCACACAGCCCGGAATCACTACCTTGCTTCAACCATACCTGGCGCCCTTCTCCATGCCGGTGCGCAAGTCTCAACACACAAGTTAAAACTGGCATGCAAGTTCACCTCAGCCACTTGTCCGACACTAGATTCTGCAACTCCAAACTTGCGCGACTCACACCCTTTTATGTCCAAACCAATATTGACGCACAACCACCAACTGTCACGCTTCTTCAAAACCTGGCACACAAGTGTCACCAAAACACTTGTGTGAAACCCCCTTCTTCAACTCAAAACTTGGGTGACTCTCTTCCTTTCTCCCCCAAACCACTTTGTATGCGCAACAAACAACTGGTGCACAAATTCTACTTGCATGACCACACCACCACTTGCGCGATCACCACACCTACGTGATAGGAGATCTGATTTTCTCTAAGTGTTGAACTCTTACCGAATGAGAAGGGTTTGAACTCTATTTATAGGCATTTGGACACCCTACACAACGGCGTGCAAGTCTCCTCTCAGCGCACAAGTTTCGGTGCACAAGCTTCGGCGCACAAGTCACTTGCACGACCAACCCTAAAACTTGGGCAACCCTTTTCCCTTTGCCATATTTTGATGTTCTAATCTTGAAAAACATATGGCGCACAAGTTTCCTCTCCTTCAAGACAACGACGTGCAAGTCCCTTTACCAAAACCACTTTTCTCCATTTGTCGATTTTTAGGCCCAAAAATTTGGCAAACACTGGAAAACGGCGCCACCTTGTATCTTCTCTTTTTGTACCGCCTCCAGATCATCCATTTCTTTGTCGACATTCTTGAATCAAACATGGATCATTAAACATAGCCCTTGAACTCAACATGACACCATGAAATCCCCTTTGTCAAAAAATTTGTATGTCATGGTTTTCTTTGTCAACAAACACAACACCTGAGGCCCACTTTGTCAACAAACACAATCACCAAAAAAATGCTTAAATGATTCCTTGAGGGATTTTTACCCAGCAGACATTATCTTGCATCAGACACTGTAGAAAAATTGACCAGAATAAGTAAATCATTTTGAAATGTTTTTATAGATAAATATTTTTATATATACCCTATTTTTTTTCAATTTGTAGTAATCCATATGTATTATCTCTTTATACATCAACATCATGCCATGATTTAGACTATATTTATAGACCTCCCTATCATTACAAAATTCTTTTTAAAACACAGACTTAATAATAAAATTATAAGATTATCTATAAAATTTTGATTTTATTGTATTAAAAATTCACAATACACACCATGTGTGGTCATTTGGATGGATATCCATGCATGGGATCCAAAAAATAAATATTTGTGTTATCCATATTGATTTCTATCAGCACCAAGTGATACCTAAAAAAACAAAAATGTTATGAAAAAATTAAATATATATTTTATGTGATTAGATTGTAAAGTTTTAATTTTTCATTGTAGGAATAAAAAATATTCTGTCATAAAATATTTTTTAATTAAATTCTTTGAGTAACTCATCCCCTTTCTTCTAAATTTATTCCATATCCCAAATACATTTTTTCGTAGAAATGATACAGGTATTAATGAATCTAAATCATGCTTCACACATTTTTCTATTTATATTATAGTAATATAAACTTCTGTAGAAAACATGAATAGTTATTAACTTTAATAAACATGTTATATCACTATTTGGATAGACATATTATGAAAATATACTTTATGTATGTATTCACAACTGGGATGCCCTGCCATTCATGCTTGAGAATATCATTTATAGTCTTGAGACCAATTATGTATTCCATGAAAGTTATATATATTTATTTTTCATTTGGAATGTAATATATATTTTCATTTTTAAATGTGGTCTCTAAATAAAGTTATAATGACAATAAATGTTTCTCTATAACTGGTAGAGAGAAGGTACACTCAGAAGGTTATTTTGATTTCTTAGTCGATTCATTAGATTTTATTGATCCAACCTTCCATTTCCCCACCACTTTATCCATTTTTAATATCATACCTCACTTAAATTTTTTTTATCATAAACCATTATAGGTTTTTAATATGAAAAAATTTATTAAAGAAATACCTCATGTATCTTTATAAGATTAAAAGACCATGCTATGAAAGCTCCAAAAACAACATTGACCGTTTTAATATCCAGATCATCAACTAGAACTGGAAATTCAACAACCATATCATGAGATACCTCAATCCCCAATCCCATGTGATATTTTGGGTGGTATTTACAGTGTATCTTGTATCTCGAGATATTACTGTACCCAATGCAACAAGGCGTTGCATGGGTGTTGATAGATAGAAATCACACACAACTATACCTTAGAGAATTCCAGTAATATAAAGTTATCAAAAGTTGTTTGATTCACATTTAGGAGAAATTTTAATGAAAAAATTGATTACCTCGGGTAAGGTATATGGTTGGATGGAATGACTAGGCTTAAAGCTAGTGGGATCATTTGGTTCATGTGCAGATCTTTGTTCAACCACCGGTTCACTTTGATCTTTCCTCATACATTGGTCTTCCAAACCACACCAAACACTTGTATCTTGTAGTGACTCTATTTATATCTATAATTATATCACCATATTATATGTATCTTCATGTGGTTTTATCTTCTCGAAATATTTTTTAGAAGAGACTCCAAAACTTAATCCTCTAATGTGACCATATTTTTCAAGCTTCTTCAAAGCTACTGAAAATAGTTTTTCTTCTAGTATGGCCATTGCTGATTCTTGGGTTTAAACCATATAAAAAATTTGAACATAAATAAATATTTTTATGTAATACTTTATAAATCATAACAAATTACAATTATGTCATACTTATACATGTTTCCCATACTATTTTTGTGTTTTCATCAACTAGTTTACCCTCCTTATTTACACGAGCCTTATTATATAGCACATGACTTGGGATGTTAGTGGATTTATATTTTGATTCATCAATATGAATATCAATAAAGGAACACATGTTGGTTTATATCACATAATTAAACTTTAATTGTTGATTTAAAATACAAACCAATTTATTATCTAATGAAGAGTACTCTATCCTTGCTTTGCGATAGGGGTACATTATTTTTGATGCACGTTCATTTTTTTTCAGAACTCTTTTTCTTTCCTAAATTAACAATTCTGGATCAAGTTGGATAAAATAAAAAATGTCAAATAATATATTATCTACTACAATGCACCAGGAATGATTTATCATTATGACGATTGATGAGAGCAGTTCATGTTTTCTACTTTATAATGTGTTCATAACTAACTGGTTGGTGGGGCTTTACTTTCCCCTCAGCATCCCTAAGATGTAACTTCATAAGAGGTGTCTAAAGGACTCTATAGTCTTTTCTAGTAGAAATTAAGAAAAATTTCTTACGAAAAATCTTCTAAAATAAATGAACTCTGTAAGGAATAATGAAAATTAAATCAAAATTTCATTATACATTTTTTTGGTAAAATAGGGAATGTATATCGTAACATTACCATTATATATTTCCAAAGGATTTATTTCATTATAGGTTGGACATGGTGTAATAAAAAATATCAATCGGCACATTCATCCTCGTTGTGACCCCAACATAAATAATGAACATTGAATTATTGGGGTCAATTGGTTGGACACATTGATTCTAACCAACATAAAATTTTATACCCTAATTTTTTACCTTGATAATTTTATTCAACACTATGATGTTGCATCATTTTTGCTTTTAATTAAAATGTTATTGATCCCCTAATAATTTTATAGCTTCATCACCAACAGTCTATTCTTCCTTAGGATTGGAATCATCATCATGTGCATAAGACATTTTTTTTCATGAGTAGTAAAACATTTAATTTATCTTGAATAAAAATAATGTAAACATAGAGAAAGGATTTGAGAAGGATTTCATGAATGATATATTGAAAACTTTATGTACTCTTTAACTCCATCTTCATTATCTTTTTTAGACTCTTTAACTCCATCTCATCTCAAAATTATAAAAGGTCCCTGACACATCCATGAAAACATCAACTCATCCCCACTACGCTACACATACTTTAATCTATGTTACTAGTCCTTTTCCCATACCTTGTTCTCAAATATAAGAGCTCTATATACACTAAGGTTCATGTGTAGGGTTTGAGTATAAAAATAAACAAGTAAATACTAACAGGGCCCCAAAAATATACAACAATGCATATATTTGAGTATATTTTCAAAGTAGTATCACTCAAATTACACATTTAATTCAAGTAAATATATACAAACTAGGACACTATGATAATCAAAAGTACGGACTTCATTTCATACCGGTGAATTATACTAATCATTTCATAAGTTTATACCATGGTTTTTAATTCACATTCAAATAATTTAAATAATTAGTGGTTAAAATTTTAATTATAGTAGGAGAAAAAATTATATATCTCCTTTTGGATATAACCACATCACAGGTACCCTGAGATTCAACATCAGACCCCTAGCATCCAAGACTATCCCTCAGGGATAACCATCAAATGTACTTATTGCATCCAAATCATGAAATGGGTATAAAATATCCATTTTTCTTAGTAAGTGATTTTGAAATATGGTGATATCTTAACATAATTGGTTTCCTTAGGAAAGAACCACATAATAGGTTTCGAAATACATTAGTTAAACCAAACTTCAGAAAAACCATAAAGAAGAACAAATAAAAAACCCAAATGTCACATCACCCACACCCTATCCCTTGATGAATCACTAACATGTCTATAGTAACTCACATTCTGACATACCATAACTAGCCCTATCATAATACCCATCATATTATAATATATGATAAAAATTATTTTTATCACATCCACACATGTATTTATTATAGAAAAATATTATAATTATACATTGAGAGGTATATTAAAAATAATTTCAAATAATATCAAGTGATTATTCAAATAAAATATTATAAGGAATTATTTATCAAAATTTAACAAAAAAATAGTTACATATTATGTTTCATACAAAAATTCTCAAAAAAATTACTCTAGAGAAAAAATTATTAGACAAGTAAAAAAATTTTGTTAAAAAATTAGTAAAAAAATTATATAAAGATAAAAATGAATTCTTACAAAATAAAAGTCAAGAAATTTTTTGGTTTCCTAAAATTATAATGTATAAAAAAATTATTTATAAATGTGTTTTGGTTAGTTTTATAATATAAAGGTTATTAAAACAATATTTTTGTATTAATATGGTAAAATAATTTGAAGAATATATTTATCCTATCAACATATATATATTATGAATAATTTCTTCAAAAAAATGAAATATCAAATACATATATAAAAACTATAACTAATCTGGTATCATAAAAATAAAATTCCTTAATAAAATAATAAAACATGATAATCAATTAAATATTTATATTATAGAAAGTGTAATAAATAATAATTGATCAAGATTTTATATAACCCATGTTTTCTCAAAACTAAAATAATTAAAACTTAGCAGTTATTATTTCTAAAAATATGTTTATCCCACGCATACACTAACCTCACTCAAATTAAAAAATAACCTAAATGTGATTTTAATTATGGATTCTAACATATTACATTTCAAAAATATAATTCACTTTACATCACAACATACCACCAACCACAATGTAATCCCAATAAACACTTTTACATTTAACCAACTTGAATTTATGAATTCATTTATGGTAAATATCGCTGTAATCATAAATATAATATAATAGTTCTAATCATCACTAAATTTTATAACATTTCACAGAAGTTTACCTTAACACCTTTAATAATTCTTGCATGTGGTATATCATCATCTCATTATTCAATAATATATTTAGCATATAAAATTATATTCAGATTTATATTCAAATTGTATATGAACAACAAAAAATAATCAAATGAAAGAAATTTATAGAAAACACAATAAAATTCTATAATTTTATGACATAGGAACAAACTCTATTAATTTATTCAAATATATCACCTATGAAACACTACTCATATAATATTAATTAAGCAAAAAATCTGCACATATCATTCTATGAAATTTTATAAATTTGATTTTCTCCATAAATACACATATACTCATAATTCTTCTTATTGTCCTAAACTTTCTTTAATCTTCATGTTCATGACATAATGCAGAAGCAAGATTAAAATAATGACAATCTACACTATATAAAAGGTAACAAGATATAATAACATAAACATCAATAAAATCACCATCAGTAGTAACAACAGATGAAGATGTAGTTCGCAATGGTATCGTATGAAGCTAAAATAAGTTTACAGAGTAGGGGAGGCATTGTGTAGGTATAGGTAAGTGAGTGAGAGTGAGACAAGAGATTTAGGGTTCCTCATGGTTATGAAAAGAGCAAAAATAAAAACTATGGAACCGAAAAAAGAAATCAACGAGAGTGGAAAAGAAGAAAATAATATACATTGGATTCTATCCTTGATTCATCTAAGAGAAAATTAAGCAGTAGCACCGACAGTAGAGGTGTTTCACAAGAGCTTGAGAATTACAACTGAATGAGTCATAGTTAGGGTTCTTCTAAATAGATTGAGGACACTTTATCAATGCTTGCAAAAATGCTCTAATAAAGATCAATTTTATCAATGCTAAATTGATATGCACTGATAAAAGGATCCTTTATCAGCATTAAAAATTTAGTGCTAATAAATGATTTATAATTATAATTATAAATATAAAAATGTGTAAATACATTTATACAATTATATATATGTTTATTATAATTTTATAATAATTTAAATATATAAATATTTTTTTATAATTACATTAATAATTTTTTCCAAATAATTATATATTTTTTATTTATAATTATAAATATAAAATTTTATAAACATAGTAAATATACATTTATAAATATATTTATAATTATTTATTTATAATTATAAATATATTTATAATTATTTATTTAAAATTATAAAAATATTTATGTCATTATATATATTTAATAAATAAATAAAAATATAAATATAGTAAATATATTCATTATTTAGATATATTTATTATAATTTTATAATTATAATTTTTTTTATATCTTTATATATATATAATTATATATATATATATGTATATTTAGTAAATATATATAAATATAAATATATTCATTATTTAAATATATTTATTATAATTTTATAATTATTTAAATATATAATTAATTAATTATAAATATATGAATAATAATTTTTAAAAACTAATATATATATTTATATAATTATATATATATCCCCTAGGGTATATCTCAATGGTAGCTGCCTCTATGAGTCTTGGTGAGGTCTTGAGTTTGAGTCTCGTCGAGTATATCCTTACATTGTATGTTGCTTGCTTTTCTTTGTAATTTAGCCCTTTTCCTCGAATAAACTACGGCTTCAGACACAACTTATATATATATATATATATAAATATTATAAATATAAATATAAATATAAATATAAATTTAGTATATTCATTATTTAAATAAATTTATTATAAATTTATAATTATTTAAATATATATATAATTATTTATTTATAATTATATAAATAGTTTTTTTAAAATATTTATTTATTTATATTAATTATAAATATATCAATTTATAAATATAGTAAATATACATCTATACATATTTATTTACAAATATATTTTTAACATTATTAATGAATATGTAATATTAAATACATGTATTTTAAAAATGATTGAAATTGAATATTTAAAAATGAGTACACTTTAAAATATTGAAAAATGGATAATTTTTATTAATTAAATATAAATTATTAAAAAAATGGATATATATGTTGAAGTAAATATGAATACATATTGAAAATACTAAAAAATTGTAAATAAATAAATATAAATAAATAATATAAAATGATTAAATTCAAAATTAAAATGAAAAATGAAAAATGAAAAATATTAAAAATGAATAAATAATATCTTACTGTAATAATATTAAAAATAAATAAATAAAATTGACTGATCAAAAAAATAATATATTAAATGTATCATGTTATAACGAAATTCTAAAATATATTAAAATTTGAATAAATTACATAAATATTAAGTATACGTATTTCTATATAAGATTTCATTAATTACATAAATATTTGTGTGAATGTGTTGTATATAAAAATGCATTAATTACATATATGTATGTGAAATCAGTGTAACACAAGCCATTTGAAATTTTGCAATTTATTCATTTTTTATTTTTTGTTTAATTATTTCAATTTATTCATTTTTTTTACTTTTATAAATTTGTTCATTTTATATATCTGTATTTACCATGACAGTTCAAGCCATGGGCTAGACCATGGATCCGAAATTTATTGAAAAAAATGATGACAGAGTACTGACAGATAAGGGGTGTGAAAACAAGTGCCAATACTTCACAACAAAAAAAAAGAAAAAATCATCTATGAGATCAGCCACCACCCCTACCTCTTGGATGACAGACCCTCCTCCATGTTTTAGTCTACTACCATGACTCATCATCAATATTATCCAATGGGATTTGAGCTTCTATCAGACCTAATCCCTCTAAAACTAACTTGCTAGTCTCAACGCCTCTAGTAATAGGAACTCCATGAGCATTTCTAATTTCTTCACATAATACCTCCTTGATATTTGAACTTTTTAATATGCCAAGAAGACTAAAAGTATTTTTTTGAGAAACCACTGGAGTAATTGTTTTGAGACTCTGACCATCAGAGTCCCCTTGCACAAATGCCTTATGACCTTTCCCCTATCCATCCAAGACAACCTCAGTGGGTCCTACTTCAACATACGTATCCAGTCCCTTATCCTCAACCGGTTGAGTGGCTATAGAGGGAACTAAGGAAGTCCCCTTAAAAGTAAAATAACCAATATAAGTTTTAGCCTACAAACATGAGTTAGTAGAAATTTTTGTCTTCCCTTTACAATCAAATGAGGCAGTCAAAAGATCCTCTTAGTTCAATTTCAAATTGACTGCAACTTGAGCAGCATATTCCTCATCAGAGTCCACATGCTTACTAGTAGGTCTATGGGGATACACATTCTTCACTAGAGTAACATATCCCTACACCTGTCCAGTAATGCCAAAAAATTTATTTATCTGCATACGAATATAAGACTTTATATCTATATTTAATATATAGTATTTATTAATATTTATCATATATATATATGTATATTAAATTTATTCATTTTTATCAATAATTATTTAATTAATACAATGTTTCATATTTTACTTAATTTACCCACTTTTGATTTTTATTTATTTAATTATTTCATTTTATTCATTTTAAATATCTATTTATTTAATATATACAATTGATTATTATTTTATAATATATATATATATATATGTATATTCAATTAATACTTTTTTATCAATAATTATTTAATTAATAAAAATTTTAATTTCTTTTTAATTTTTATTTGTTTAATTATTTTATTTTATTCTAGACATTTATCAGTGCTAAAAGAGTTCTAATAAAAGCTACCCTTTATCGGAACTAAAAATAAATCACTGATAAAGGTACCATTTATCAACACTAAATAAAAGTGCTGATAAAGGATAGCACTGTTAAAGAGCTCTTTTTTAGTATTGTGTTGTGTGTGTGGGTTTATCTTCACTTCCGCATCTTTGAGATGAAACTTTGTTATAATTGTGAAAAAGCCTCTATGATCCTTTCCTACAAGTATTAATATAAATTTCTTTTAGTAGTTACTATAAATACACTCTGTAAGGGATAATGAAGAGTAAATAAATGTTTTATTATTTTATTTTTTAGCAAAATGAAAAAATTATATCATAATGTTACCCAAATCTATTCCCAAATCAGTGTCTTAAGTGTGATAAAAACATGGTACCATGAATCTACATCAATCTTCTCGTGTTTCCAAGTGGTGAGCCCAATGAAATTACTAAACATGTCATTTTTGGGGTTAACAGACTGGCTGCACACATTCCATCAAAACATGAATTTGATGCCTTTGTTTTTCAGCTTAACGATTTTTACTAACACTATCATGCTACGACATTCCTATTTTTTCTGGGACATCAGTTATTTCTTGTCTACCATTTCCTTGAGTTCAACATCATCAACTTGTTGTTCCTCTAGATTAGTAGTATCAACATATTTAGAAGGTTATTTTTCCTCTATAGTGGGAGCAATAAAAGGTTGAGAAACCTATTATTCCTTAGGGTTGGGGGCATAAACACGTGAAAAAGACATTATCTATAGAATCAATTCAACATTTAATTTATATTACATAAATAAATTAATTAAAACATAATAATATTATGTAACACAATGTATATTACAAAAAAATGACCAAATTATTGAACTCTTTTTTTTAAGTTTGAATGGATTTGACCCCTCTATCAAGTATCCAAATCCCTTCTTTGTGGTCTCATTTGATACACAAGATCCCGTCTACATTGGGACCAGTGTGAAATTAGTACAACATCCCATTGAAAGGTTCAACATCATTTGAATTTTCATTTGAACCTTCAGTAGTTTTGATTGATAATATAATAATTGATCACTTTTTATTTTTTGTATCTAGAACATAAAATACTTATACTGCCTATGATGCCATTATAAACAGTTCGTATGTATACCCTTTATTACTGAAATCGACTTTCAGAAATCCTAATTCATCTATTTTAACAACACTTTTGTTTTCAACCCACTTGAATTGAGAAATTGGAACTTGGAATGTTGTATAACCCAACTTTCATATTTGTTTGATGATATCAAAGTATGAAATATTTGCATAAATTGGATTTCTATCCTTGGTACCAAATACATTCATTGCTCCATCCATAAGTGTAACTCAACTATATTTCGTGGTACTTCCTTTATCGTGTTCATTTGTGTTGAACATATAACCATTAATTACATAACCACTATAAGATAATACAATCAAACTCAGTTCACTAGCTATCCATCAAATCTGTTCTAAAATTGAAATTGAATTTTCATCCCACTTCTTTAAAATATAGTCTCAAAACCATCCTATAAACTATTTATTATGTGTATTTGAGATCCAAATTTCAATTCTTGATGGATTCAAATGCCTAAGAATTTATTTTTGGGTTCTAACACATGGGGAAACCTCTAAAATATTATAAAAAATTTAAAGATGGGCTTACTCCTAATCTATAATAGTGATTGTGAAAAAATATATTATAGAAATTTATTCACCCAAATACCTCTCAATGTGATGAGATTTTGGTCAAACAATGATTTATTCTCTAGATAGGTAGTCTGTACATAATTCAATGTCTTCCTAATCAATATATCACTTCGTAATACAACCTTCTAGATGAATTTTATTTTTCACATACCCTTTCAAAATCTTTATATACCATTCAATGTGGTACATCCATCTATAATTTAAAAGGACCATATAGTTGAATCTATCTTACCAATTGAACCATCATATCAAAGAATTTCGGAAGTAAGAACATTTCTAATTCACATAATATAATGATAATTATCTTTCCTATAGTTGGAAATTTAAATGGGTCTATAACTTTTCTACATATATCTCTGAAAAATAAATATATATTGGTTAATGTAGGATAGACATTCTTAGAAAAATGATACATAAATATACATATATTATATCATTCATCAAAATGCAACAATCGTGTGATTTTAGAACCTTCAACTTTAAATCAGTCATTAACACAATATTATTGATATTTGAAGAATACCCCTCTAAAACCTTTACATCCTTCAAGAAGTATAAATAGTTATATCTATCTTTCTTAGAAAGAGTGTAAGCAGCTGGAGGAAGAAAAGTCCATTTTTCACCCTTTACTGGTGCCAACTCTTCCTGTATTCCCATGAAAATCATGTATAACCCAACCTTAATTCCATATTTTGTTTTTCTAGGTGAATTTAGTAACATGCCAACAATACTATCACATACATTTTCTTTGAACTTGAATAAAATCAATAAAATTCCTGTCATACATAAATTAATGTTTATTAATTTAAAAAAACTAATATCTTCTCCCAACCGATTTTCATAAGGTTTTTCGAAAAAGTTTTAACAAAAGTAGTGTCCATATCTGTTAATTTCTTAAACAATTGATCTCATATTATTGTAGGTGGTGCTGTATATTATTCTGAACTCCGATCGAATGATTCTGTCCAAGATCAGTACTTTTTTCACTGGGGTAGAAATATGTGATGTCCTAAAAACACATTATTCGATGAATGTTTCAACCTAATTGACTGTGTATATAGTTCACAAAAGGGACACCCTTTATTACCTTAAATTCTATATCCTAATTTTTTTCCATAAGTTGTAAAATCATTTATCGTATCATACAATATAGTTTTCAACATGAAATCTTAATTTCTCTAAGCATCATACAACATAACACCTGAATCCCACAATAATTTCAAATCTTTGATTAATGGAGCTAAATAAACATCAATATCATTACCTGGTTGTTTTATTACTAATATAATAATAGATAAAATAATGTATTTTTATTTGATGTATAAAAATGGTGGTAAATTGTAATTTACTAACATAATCACCCATATTCTATGAGTGTTTCTTTTAAAACAAAAATGACTCACTCCTTTTATAGACAGTTAAAGAAGAGGGTTTCTTGGCTCATTTCCAAATTTAGTATACTCATGATCAATTATCTTCCAATAAGGAGAGTCTACTAGGTGATGAATTCACTCATCTTTATTTCTTATATCTATATGCCACATAAATTTCTTTGCAGTCTCCTCTCTTCTATATAGGAACCTAAACCTTGTAATGATTGGAAAGTACTATAAAACTTTTGTAGGACCTGATTCATCAATCTTATATTGAGAATCACCAAAATTTGGGAATTTTTATATGTTTTTTTGTCCTTGATAAATAGTATACAATCATTGGTATATGAATGTAATCTTTCAGATATCATACCCATTGAACATAACCTTCATTTAGCATCATATGTTTAAATATGAAGCTCATTATCTTCTTGGATCATATCATTCAAGATAGAAATTAGTTTAATAAAACATGCATCACCCCATCTGTTGCAATGTTTTAGATTATACAACTTTAGTCCAGCTGAAAATGTGTTATATTTAGTACAAAAAGCATACAATTATTTCTTTTTACAACTCTTTAACTTCTCAAACAATTTTGGATAGTCACAATGTTCATCTTGAACTATCATTTTCATTTCCTCAATATGATGTTCATCATAATTCACACCTATAATCACATCCTTGATATGGTCTTATTCATTTTCCACACTTGTAATCATATCATATGATCCATAAAACATACTGGTATCCCAATCACTAGATACATTAACTTTTTCCCCATGTTTAGTCAAATATTTATAACTTCAATCAATTCTATGACATATTAAGTGTTCTTACAAATCCTCTAGACTAATTAATCTTTAATAAAAATAGATTAAACAAGTACAAAGGATTTGATAAGGGTCATATGCATGATATTTTTAAACTTTATGAAGTATTTCATCCCATATTCATACTCTTTTTGTTATACGATTGGAATCCATCCATTTTTTTAATTCACATCCATCCTATTTTACTTGATAGTAATACAATTAAAAAAAATACACAAAATTGTCCTTTATAATAAGGGGAACCAAACATTTGAATGGTTAAAATAATTTTGGCGTAATTTGAAGGAAATGTGTAATTGAAATTAATAAATAAATTACCATACTGGTGGAAAGTTTTATCCTATAAATTCATCCACAATGATCATCGGTAACTAGTATGAGATGACTACAACTCATGGTAGTTCAAAAAACATAGGTTAATGTCTAGAAGAGATAGGGTATGAGTCTTAGGAAACATAATGCAAAAATAGTTATTCAAGAGATGAAGCTAATCAGGATGAGAGTTGTCACCTTAAATCGAAATGATCTTAGGTTTGGGAGTTGTAAAATAACTAAACAAAATTTCTTATCTTGTATTCTAAAGTTTAAAAAAGTATTAGTAATATCCTGATCCCCACAAGGGGCTCCTTGAATAGTGTAACCATGAGAAGGATCATCTAGATGGTATTACCCACACTCATGATAAGATATTCGTTGTAGTTTCAACATTCAAATAAAGTGTTCATTTACTCCAAGAAAAGTAAAATTATTTTGGTCTAAGGACTAAATTTCAGTAGCTTTAAGCTTCCCATGTGGATAAGGTTGTGGGAGTGGGGTCATGATGGATATCCTATGTGTTGGATGGAGTTAGTGACATTTTATTTCCATGGTGTTGTTATCAATCTATATTATGTAGGAGGTGATATTTTGTGCATATATGAGGTCTCTAAAAGTTAATATGTTTATATAAAGATAGGTACCACCTTTTTTTCCTTACACATGTTTTAATTTATAAATATAGATACCACTCAGCCCGTTGCATTTATAAATTTAGATACCACTCAACTTTGTGAAACATATTTTAAGGAGTGTTCAAAAAGTAAAATAAAACTAGTAAGTGAGTGGATCAAGACATTAATCAATAACGTAGGTAAATTTATAAAGAGTAAATGCAAAAGAAAAATTCTATCACTTATTTATCACCCCTCCTTAGTGATAAATTACCACTACCATAGAATCTTCAATTTTCATTTGGTTTGGTTAGAGTGGATGGTTTTTGTGGATGATAATAATGTAATATATTGTTTCATTTTTCTATTTTCATACTTTATATAAAAAACAAACCAATCCCTAATTTTATGTATGTATTTTGATAAGAGGTCAGTGATCAAAGTGAAAATATAATTCAAGTGGGTGATGTAGGAAATTCATTCAACATACATTTTAACATAGGAAGAAAATTATGGAATATAAATCTTAATCATATTATCCAAAAAACATGTGTTGGGTCACTCAAGGAGAAAATAATTATGACCTTCCAATTCTAAAAAGAGAATAGAATATATTTTTCTCAAAATGAAAAAAGGTAAAATTATTAACTCATCATAGAATAATTTTTAGATACAATCTACCCAATGATATAGGATTATTTATTTATATAGTTCTTGGAATATTAAAAAGTATTCAAAAAATGGAGAGAATTATATTATTTCCATTATTGATAAATGTACCTAAATTAAATCAATTATATTTATGATACAAAAACTATAAGATCGAAATATTTTTTAAATGTTTTAGAAGAAAAGTAGAGAAGCATTTTAATTTCTCGTTATATATGATCTAGAAAAATAATGGTATGGAATTTATAAGGGGAAAAATTAACGATTATTTTGAGAGGAATCCTATTCAACATAAACTTATTGTACCATTAACCACATAATAAAATGTTGTCTTACATATGAAATGATACCATACTTTATCTCTATGATTTGGATCATGCTTCAAGGCTTACCTCTACCATTCCAAAAACCATCATCAATCTTATTACTAATTCAATTGTTTTTTTTACCATTTCATAAATAGAAAAACTAATATAGTTTATCATCCCATTTGTCCTCACATTTTTATTGATATTAACCCCTATAAACTAAAACCAAATTCGAGAGAATATGAATTTGTGGTGGACTCCCCTAATTTAAACCATGAATGTGATTTTGGATGAAAATTAGTTTTAGGAGTTGCAATGGGGTTAAACATTAATTCACCTTTTGATGGTGGTATATTATTGTTGGTGAAGAATAAGTGGTTAGCTTAGTAGAAGGTTTATGATTTAGTTTGTGGTAGGGATTTTAACTATTACAGCAATAAATTTTACAATATAGTGGGGTTATTCATGGTTACATTAAATTTAATAAGGAGTTTGTGTTACCAATCTATTAGGGTTATTAAATAATTAATATAGTGATCTATCTATGACCATTTTGAATAGGTATATTCAATCACTTTCTTATTCATTTGATTTTTTAATTTTCTATCTATCTAGAGTGTTTTATCTCATTATATATTTTTTGTAAATTAATTTTTGACCATATTAAATAATAAAATCTTTTTTTATATTCTTTATATATGGTATTAGAGCTAAGAAACTTTAGAAGTCTCCCTCCCTCCCTCCCACCAGTGTCATTGCTTTCGTATTCACCTTTATCGCTCCTATGTTTTCCATAACTATTCCCCACAATGTTATCTTACACTATCTTTGAAGATTTTATTTTTTATTTTAGATGACATTTTTATTTCATGATTATCCAAAAAATCATATACATACATCCTTTTCCAAATGATCTTTTCCATATATCATTTTTGAGATAACTATTTTTAAACATATTTTGAAATATTCTTTTATATATAGGAATACCATAAAATCCATATAGCTAAAATAATAACATATTTTACAATAGTTCTGGAATCATCTACATTGAATATTTTTATGTTTCTGTAACATCACCTTTTAAGGAAGTTTATCATCGCAAGTTCCATTTTTTTTAAATTAGTGAAATGAAATAGAGTATTTACGAGTTTGAAATATAATTTTATAATTATTAAATAATGAGAGGGTATGGATCTATCTAAGATCGATCTATTTGAATAGGTATCTAATATATATTTTCTATTTATTCTAAATTTTATACTTTATGTTTATCTTTAGTTTTGTATCTTGATATTCCTCTCTGTAAATAGAGTTTCAACATTATTCAAGTGGAAAGGTTTCTTGGCCTAAAATTATAAAATATTATTAATGTTGGATGTTAGTTTTTGGCTATAGATTATTGGGAAATGTTTATCATATATGGGACATTCTTGAGGTAAGAGGATTCAAACAAAAGGGTCTTAGAGTCTTGGTCATCGCAACTGTATTTGTCAACTTTTTTGCAGTTTGTAAATGCATTAGTGTTATTGAATTATTCTAAAATAAAATAAATTTTTTTCCTACTAGTAAAATTATTTTATTCATGAAACTCGTTTGTTCAAATTTTAAAAACACAACTACGTTTAGGATAGTTTAAAAAATTATTGAGAAAATGGGAAAAAAATTTGTGTTTAAATTATAAAAAAATTATAGTTTTTATTGAAAAAATATTTTTAAAAATTTAATAATTAATATTTTTAAGGAAAAACAGACAATTAACATAAATATTTGAAATGTAGAAAACAATTTTTTCTAAAATAAGTTTTTTCAATGAAAAAATAACCAATAATTTCAAACAATTTATTTTTTTCGCTAAAATACATTTTTATTGCTGAAATATATTAAACAAAGTGGTTGTAAGGATCTTTACAAAAACTAATGTATGTTTTAAATGATGCAACATGTTTGGTTAACTCAAACTCAAAAATTTATTTCACCTTAAAATAAAAATAATACAAGTTAATAAATATAAAAAATGTGTATACCTTGAATGATTTTCTTCATGAATTTAATTTTAAATGTTATTAAAAAACAACTATAAATATTTTAAAAAAAATACTATTATTGATTAATTCTGTGTAACTGCACCAAGAATAGACTAAATATGCATATAAAAATTCTAATTAAAAGTATTTAAACCTCTTTATCATTTATAAATTATTTATTAAAAATGAATGATTTTCTTCTACTTATTTAATTTTTAAATTCTTTTTAAATGGAATTGTTTTTTATAAATAAAAAAAATCAATTTTGTTTTCAAATCAATTCATCAAGAGTAATGAGATGTATGCACTCTTTTAAGTGTTATAAAATTCAACCAAATCCACCAATTCCCTTTTTAGTGGATAGTGTTTCTTGTAATTTCTTTATATTGCTTATTTTATACCACTTATCACTTATCTTGTTTTTTCCATGTTTTTTTAAAAATTATTTCAATATCAATT
This sequence comes from Viscum album, assembly GCA_963277665.1. Taxonomy (NCBI): domain Eukaryota; kingdom Viridiplantae; phylum Streptophyta; class Magnoliopsida; order Santalales; family Viscaceae; genus Viscum; species Viscum album. The sequence continues at coordinate 1,686,368,559 of OY728143.1, read as the reverse complement.
AAAAATATGGAAACACTCACACAAAAAAATTTAATAAGTGATTTAAAATACAATGCTAGTCTTAAAGGAATTTATCTATAAATTTTTGAGCAATTTTTTAATATAAATAACATTGACATATTTTCATTATTACTTATATTTAGTTTGAATTATTTGATTCATATATTAAGGTTTTATGGATTAAAATTTAAGGTGATTAAAGATTTAAAAAATCAATTGAGTTTGAATTATAGGTGGATTACTATTATTCCTTCTTTATTTAAAGACATTTATCTTTATAATATTAGTAAGCTTAAATTTGTGTGGATGAGAATCACACTAGAAGTGCAGTTTGAAATCCTTTTCAGATGAGGTAAGGATAATTAGTGGATTATTTGACAAAAAAATTCATCATATAATTTTAAACATCAAAGAACATAATTAGTATATAAGGGGACAAAGGGTCACTTTGACAACACCCCCTAAAGGGTTACATATAACATATGACTTCACCATTAATAATGAAAGGGGTGAATATTATTTGAATAACCTAGACCTAACCCAATAAATAATTCAAAAAGGAAGATTGAGAAGGGAATGAAATTTATGAATGAGTAACTAGAAAAAAATATTGGCGAAAAAAATAGAAACAAGAATAATAAAAAAATATAGGAATGTAAATGGACAAGAGTATTTACGTGCTGTGGACCTCATCAGTACTACATGCATGGGATTCAGAGGGGGTAATGAACTAGATGGAATAAGCGATTAAATATGAGAATCAATAATCTCATACCTTATATCTTGTGAGGATTGATTCATTGATTAAGGGTAGTGATTCTTTGATGAAGAGTGGTGAGGGTTTGGTTCAGTGAGGGTTCATTTCTGTGAAGGTTAGGTTATACAAGAGCTCGAAGTCCCATAGAGGAGATGACTCAATTAGGGTGCTTTTTATAAGAATAATTTTATTATATCTTTAAAAAAATCAATAAAAAAGAGTTGTTTTATTAGTGTTTAAATAGTAATCACTGATAAGACTACTTTTTATTAGCATTTTTTTAGCGTTGATAAACATATCCCTTTATCAGGACTAAAAATACGATGATAAAATGATTCTTTATGGGTGATAAAATTATCACATTGATAAATAATAGTTTTATTATCACTTTTTTATCATTGATAAAGATATATCATTATTAGGTGGATCCGATGGAACTGAAGGTGGGGGAGGTGGAGGGATGTATTGATCTTGATGCATCTCCGACAAATCTGAAGGAAGGGTTGGCACTATCTTCAATGGATTTGAAGGCAGTTCTATCTCTAGTGGATCCGAAGGTGGTGGTAGTGGATTTACTGGTTTTTACTAAGGAAGTTACAAAGGTTATATTAGTGGTTTTAGATGGGTCAATGAAGGATGTGTTGGTGGATGGTATTCGTCTAACTCATGATGTATCTCAGGTGGAGGTAGTTGTCTCTGACAAAGGACCCTTGAAGATGGTGAGCTCAGATCATGTTGATTTATCGGGCAGTTTGTAGAGATCCTATGCTCAGGCCGTGGTTTCTAGTTCCTCAAAGTAGAATCCTATTAAAACCTCTAATGGAGTCATTCCCCCTAGATTGAAATCCCCTACTCGATATTCTGATTATATTTGGGGGAACCATAGATCTGAAGCTCATAAAACTATGAAGAGGGGTGAATATGCCTTTATTGAAGCCAATCTAGGTTTCATTGAAAAAAGGTAAGTTATTTTAAGCATTCTATCATTGTGAATTTATCATTTCAAGTCAAACAAAATCCTTGGAGTTTGTATGAACTTAAGAAAAGGCTTATTGAAATATGGGGATTTGGTGGTTTGAAGATGACATCATTGGGAAAAGGTTTTTTTTATATTTTCTTTCTAAATAAAACTATACAATCTATGGAATGGGGGTTTTGTCTTGTGAAATTGAAGCCCAGTTTCCTCAAGATATAGGACTGGGATCCCTCCTTGAAACTACTTAATGTAAAAAATTCGCTTACTCAAGTCTGGGTGCGAAATCATGCTTTGAGATGGTTTCTATGGAACCCTCAGATACTATGGGAAATTTCCTTATCTATTGGTATCCCAATTAATATGGATAGGGATATGGAAAAGTAAATATTTGGTCATTTTTATTGATTTCTTATGGATATTGATCTTTCTTACCCTTTGATAAAATTAGTAGTTATTTCGGCTTATAATTTTCGATTTGATTTGACGATTGATTATGAAAATGTGTCTGATTTCGGTATGGTTTGTTACAAAATTAAACATACTTTTGATAAATAAAAAAGAAGTCTTGTTTGTAGCTCTTGTAGGGTGAAAGGGAAATAATCCAATACTTATAGGTGTGCTCAGGTCAAGGGAACCACTAATAAGTATCCCCATGGTGATGAAATGCAATAGGGTAAGGATATTACCATTTAGGATCAAGCTACACTGCCGGTGGATGCTAAAAAAGTTCTTGATCATATCCTAGAAAAGGACATGATTGATAAGGTGCATGAAAAAGGATATATGATAGGCCACAATACTACTATTGAGGGTTAACAATCTAATCACCCTAACTCTCTAAGCTGGGTGGATATAGGGGTTTTTTATGACATTTTATAGCGTTCTGGAAAAAAATTGTGGTCAGATATTATTGTAGGGAGTGAGGAGACAATTGGGAAAGGCAGTTTGGTAAATCAAGATGCTCAAATGTCCATTTAGACTTGTATCGGGCTTGTGAATGAAACACATTCATCACCTATCATGGATAGAATGGAGTTGATTAAACATGATATTCTAGTTCAAGTTCAATGACAGATGCTTCAAGAGTCACTAATGACTCTATGGAGAAACCTCTAAGCCATTTTTAACCAGAAGGATATTGGAAGAAAATGAAGGCATGGAAACGTGGTCGACATCTGAAAATTTGTAGACTAGGATGTGGTGATTGGGTTGAATGTGGGCATGGCTGGTCCGAGAGTTCTTATTCCAAGGGTCTTACTCTAGAGAAGGTCAAACTCAGGGAAAAGTACTATGTGCATTTCAATCAGCAGAATTCATTCTCTGAATGGGAGTCTGTTAATGAAACTATGAATCAAGTCTATAGGGATGATCCTAGTTCTACCCTTTTATAGTTTTTTGGATGAGGATTTTTTTGTTCCTGTGCTCCCTCCCCTTTTTGTATTGTCTTTTACTTTTCAATAAATTTTGGTAGGAGTGGTTTTGCCTGCCTCCTAAACCCTTTTGGTATATTATTATATATATTTATAAAATTATAAATGTAATAAATTTATCTATTCTTTAAATATATTTATTTTAATTTTATAATTATTTAAATATATATTTATAATAATAATTATAGGTAAACATATTTATAAATACTTGTATATAATTATATATATATATATTTATATAATCACATATATAGTAATATATAAATATATATATTTATAAAATTATAATAAATATATATGATTTTAATATATGTGTTGTAATTTTATAATTATTTAAATATATATATTTATATAATTATACCTCATGGTTCGCACCGCTTTTCTATATTTATATAAATATATATATATTTATTATAGTTATAATTAAATATATTTTAAAATTATTTATGTATTTTTTTAGAAAAGGTAGGGTCAAAGATGTTTTATTGAAAAGAAAAAAAAACAGGGAAGACAAGGGATGGGGTGAGACATAGAAAACTGTCCTCATCAAAGAAACAATTATAGACCTAGATTTTTTCTAATTTTTACCCTAATCCAATAATATTCATCATGAAAATCGTTCTAATTATATCTTCCATTCCCAAAACCTCAACCTCTAGGATGAAGAACTCTTCTCCAAGTTTTCACTTGTTGCCAAAGAGTCTCAATGACACTGTTTGATTTAGAATCTCTAACATAAAATTGTGTCTAAATTCTCTTATAAGGGTCATCAATCAAGGTTAGATCACTATATTTCTTTATGGGGCACCAAACCTCATTTATTTGGACATCTACTCTACCATCCAACATTCCCCCTTCTTACTCTTCATTGAGTGAATCATGCACTCCAAAGAAGGTTTGAGTGATCACTTGTACTTTTCCCAATGTTTCATGTGAAGCTTGAGAATTAGATACCAAGGCTTCCACATCCCTCAGAGAAGGGAATTATTTAGAATTATTTTTAAAAGATCAGGCATGAGACCCTTTATTAAAGAAAAAACAATCTCAAGGAGTAGGATGAGGTCAGAAAAAGCAGCTTCCCACATCAATTATAGAGAGAGTCTTTTAATCAACTCCTTTTGAGCATCTAGGCTCTCAACATGCCGAGAAACCCAATTTTTTAATACATATATATACTTGTATAATTATATACTTAAATTAAAAAATTATTAAAAAAATTTAGATAACTTAATTATATAAATTTGAAACATATTTCAAATGATAAAACTTAATAAACAAAATGAATAAATTTTATTCATATAAATTTAAAAAATATTGAAAATATTACATGTATAGTAAATAAATATATATATATAAATTAATATTACAAAATGATTAAATATATTTTTAACATTATTAATGAATATATAAAAATAAATTAATAAATTAAATTAATTAAATCACAAAAATATTAAAAAATAAATTCATAACATTTATGCGAACTACAAACATACTTATGCACACATACACATCTACACACACACACAGACATACATGCAGTTATACATGTACATATATTTTAAATTATTTAACATCAATATAAATATATATCTAAACAAATATATTCATTTATATATCATATAATTTTTAAATAAAATATTAAAATATTATATTTATTTTAATTATACACATATTTTAATCAATTTATATAAATTAACTATCAAACATTTTGACGAATATAATTTTTATATTTTTTAATATATAAAATTATGAAAATAAGATTCATTTTTTATTAAAAGTTATATAATTCATATTGATATATTAATTTAATATATATATATATAAACTTTTTTTATTATATAAAAATTATTATATATATATAATTATAATTATAAATAAATAAAATTTATAAATATTTTTATATAATTATAAATATATTTATATTATTATATACAATTATATAATTATATATATATATATATATTCATTGCTTGGGGGTAAAATTACATTAAAAACACACACACCACACACATAGACCGAAAAGGTTGACCACAACCCTTAAAGGATACCCCACCCATCAAGCCTTATTTATCCAGTATATGGCCTGAAGGCCCGGTGAGCATAAAGCACATTACATGGACCAAAGGACCATTGACTGGCCCAAATTCCTAGTGTAACGTTCCTATATCATACTGACTATGTCACTAGGCTAGTGTCATGCATGCATCACCGCCTGCCTGTGTCATGTGTCATGCCTGCGTCACCTTCTGCTTGTGTCATCATCTGCAACAGTACTGCAACAGTACTTGTGGAAATTTTCTCTCACTCGGATTTGATCCTGGGTCTGATACATGATTACGAGGAGCCTTTTCGACTCGAGTAAGCCCCTAACTATAATTATATATAATTATATATATTAATATATAATTATATATAATTATAAATACAATAAATATATATTATTTAAATATATTTATTATAAATTTATAATTATGTATATATGTATATTTATTTATAATTGTAACCATAATTAAATATATTTATATTTATTTGTATATAAATGTAAATATACTTAAAATGGTCACTAATGGGTTTGAAAACCAAACCCATGAATTCAAATTTATTAATAAAAGATTAAAGTACAACATGGAGAATGGTGCAACCATGACACAAAAATCTCACATTGAAATAAAGTATCACTTTTTTTTGCATACCTCGAGCTCCCATATTCCTAGAAAATATCCCCCTTTCCTTTGGATATCAGCCCCTCCACCATATCTTGGGTTGCGGGGGATCATAATCCTCATCATATGTCAACTCATAGGATTCCTCTAACATAGAAAAAAAATTTAATTTCTACAAAAATTCTCGAAAATTAATCTCTGGGTTCAAAAGAAGTCCATCATCAAAGTTAATTGCTAATAGTTTCTGTAATACTATATAATCACTAAATCCAAACACATCCAGCTCCATCGTAGAGAAAGTGACCTCCAACTACGAGAAGAACTAGTCCGCCACTTCCTTATTGGTTCCTTTAATGGACCTTTCACCCTCATGCTCTTTTGGAACTTTGACATTCATATTCTTATCTCACGAAATGATACATTCCTAATATAAGGCCTTTAAAATGTATCTATAATCATTCTTTATAAGATCAAAAAAAATTTATGGATAATTCCAATCAAATTTCTTGAGATCATCCACATTGCTGCTAGGATGTGTAGCCTGCAAGGGAAAGGGAGATGTTCATACTAGCTCAGGGGTAGTAAAATATGTTGTGTAAGGTTGTAGCTTCTTTGTAGGATATAAATCATATAGAAATACTATAGAAAAATCCACCTTAGGAATATCCATCCGAGGTGGGTCAATATCACAATTTATATCTATTTTCTCACTAATTGGAAGAAAAACTTACAGGGTAGATTTTTATTTAGGTTCCAAACCATCAAGAATTTTCTTTAGACTAGTTAAAGCTTGTAGAGGTTGGGAGTGAGATTCATAAATTTTAGATTTCCAATGGATGACCATTTGGAATACCCCTATATCAACTAAAAGTTTCTTGCCTTTATGAGCCTTTTCACAATCATTTTACCCTACTTAAGATGTAGATTAGATACTTCTTGAACAACATATTCATCAATGGAATGTCCATCCATTAATGTCTCATCCATCTCCTATTGATCACTCTAGCATCCAATTTTAATGTTACATGAAAAATTCTCTCTACCAATAGTGATAACAACCTCTAATGGAAAGATAACATTATCATTTGAATCTAATAAATCAACTTCCCATGTATTATACATTTCTATTGAATCTACAATAGGAACATCACCTGTCTGTCACTCTTCAAAAATATTAGCCCATGTTTTGGGTTTTTACCAACACCATTCTAGTTAGGATTAGGGATATCATAGAAATTTTATATTTTATGACCGTCTCCACGAAAAACATCATGATCATTAACATCAAAGGCACCACTATACTTTTGACCAGTTTCAGAACCAGGTCCATTATGCCTTACCTGAATGGTCATTTTATCATGAAACAACACCTTTCCATCCTATTTCATGTTAGTGTTACACTTAATATGTCTCCTTCTAAAGAATGAATCTTCATTATGTCCTCTCCCAAAATGGAAAGCACATAAAACCAATTTTTTTCAATTATCCTTTTTCATGACCAATCACATTATAATTTAGAGAGAATCAATGATCACTTTCATATTAAATATTAATATCAAATTCACGATATTATATTGATAGAATCACTCTATCAACTAAAACATAACACAAATCAATTTCAACAAAAAATCAGGCATAATTCCCAAATCTAGACATTTCAATTTCTTTATCCAATTTGATCGACACCCCAATGGCCATTGCAATTCCATAAAGAATATTGGGATGCTATAAAATCCAATTTTGGCCAAATAACTTGACCCATACCTCGATGGATGAGTGATCAACATCCAGAGTGTTGAATCTTTGACCCCATTCACATATATGGAAGAATCTGAGTTTGAGAGATATTGATCCAAAACTAGGCTCACATATTCAAATCCACACTAGTAAAATGAAATTAGAAGTAAACACGTACCAATGAGATGCATTGGAAATTTGTAAAGACCATAATACCATTGAGTATCTCAATCAGAATCCAGAATTTCTAGGGTATTGAACCTCTTAGAAAAATCAGCTGCCCGATGATTGTGTGCTCCCCAATTTCAATCTTCTCCAAGATAACCATCAGGTTATCTCTTATATGAGAAACATTTCCGTTTCGACATATACCACTAACCACAAAACCCTTGAGGAGGGAGAAGTGATTATGAGAAGTAACCTCCCCCAAAGCAAGCACATCCTCTATTCAACCACCAAGATATATTACTTATTTTTTGACACCCACATATCTATGAAAGTCGAATCAGCCATGTGCAAGAAAACCAGTTGTCGATGAAAAAGCTATGACCTAATCGCTATGGCTTCTCAAATCATGCATCTCCCATAGACCCATCATATACTCTTCTAAAAATAAATATATTTATATAATTATATAAATTTATTTAATTATATATATGTATATGATAATATATATTTAAATAATTAAACACATTTATATAATTATATATATCTACTCAGAAGGTTCAAGAGATATGTGAACTTGATCCTAAACATTTATAAGAAAATAAAAAGTCAAATAAACTGAATGAGGATGGATGAGATCAAACAAAAACATACCCTCATCCAAAATAGAAAAATACAAATCAATAATAGGATCATTCCCATAATCATGATTAGACTCATCATCATCATCAGTAGTTTCCCACTCTGACTATGAATTCCTTTGATTAAAGGGAACATAATACTTCTATTTGATCTTTTTGTGCTCTGGAGTGATCTGAATCTTAGTTTCCTTGAAGGAATACCTAGTAGACACAGTTTAGACACACCCTAATGTAGTATCCTAATCATCTTGACCACATCATCAACCATGACCTTTTGAATGCCTACCTTGTCGGTAAGATTTTTTTTGGTAAGTTCCTTCAATTTTTTCCTTCTCAACATCTAGGTTGTCCTTTTATTTGGAAAGTTTTTAATTGTCATTATGGTTATCAATGGCTTCAGATGGACCACCACTAGGGTCTAGTTATTTAGCCTCATCATTGATTGAATTCAAAACTCTAGAGTTGTTTGCTGTAGTTACATTCAATGAAAGGTCCATCTGACCATAATTATTAATCTTAGGGTGAGAAGTTGTTTTCCTATATGCAATCATTTAGAAACATTAATTATCCATAGAAATAGTATTTTGACTTTTCATTTTATCCTCATAATTAAAAGGGGAATTGAGCCTCATTTCCTTATTACCTTTACTACTTTTTGAGGTAACCATTTGATCAAGCATAATGTATTCATCAGCTGAAACATGCATGCTAATTTATCTAATGTCTTTCTCATCAAGGGTTTCCATTCTATCAAACATTGAATTTTGTCCATTATCATCATTTTAGGTAGATGATGTATTGATGTATTGTTCTTCTAGGAGATTATTTTTTGGTATGTTCTCCATGGATGTTTTCCCATCACTATTATGAAGAGAAATATCATTAGAAACAATATCTGACCGACATTTCATCTTACCAGAGCTCTGTACAGGAGGGTCCTCAAGTTTTTGAATTTCTTCTTTATGTGAAGCCCATACATCCATTCACCTAATTTCATTATCAAGATTCTATTCTAATTGAGAAACACCCCATCCTTTATTTGCATCATGAGAAGTTGTCTCCAAATACCTATCATCATGACCTTTATGAAAGGAACTTTTCTGACAAGGAAAATCAAGATTAGTATGATAGATTGGTTTCTTTCACCTTTTAAAACACAAATTTGTGTCATGAACATGAGGAGAACATCATTCATAGATAAGAGAACTACTAAAACTAGAAATATCAGGTCTAATTATGCTTCATTCGAAACATTATTTGGGAACCATATCATAAAAAATATTCAATTCAAACTTATATTCATTAGCGGACAAGAAAACCCAATCAATGAAAGTTGAACTCATGTCATCCTCAACTAAGAAGTGAGAAAATTGGCCAAACCATATAGATTCTGGTTCTTTATCCATTTTAATGGGAAAACCAATATACATGGAAATGTTATATATGTTTTTTGGATGCCAAAGGATCCAATGAAGTTTATAAACCTTTACTGATATTTGAGAGGAGTTACATGCATCCATAAGATTTATTTTTTTGTCCCATTCTTTTATGTGAAGAAAAATATGCTTAAGAGAGACAGAACCAAAAACCCATGCTAACGTATTCATCACCTTAAAAGGAAATAGGATGTGATAAAACCCGAATCCTAGGAAAACACATCTCCACTTGGAGAAGCCCCAAATAACCGACAACCAATCAACAAAATCTTTAACCTTTAGTGGATTGGAACCCATATGCAATATAAGCCAGGAAATAATCAGGTGTTTAATAGTTTCAAGTCACTATGACACTACAACTTGATCCACTTTGACATGGGAACCACTTCCCTTATGATGAATGGAGAAGGTGGTCAAACCTTTATAGAGAGAGAAGTAGAACTTAGCCGCAACATCATAAATCTCACATACCTCCTCGCAATTGTACATATTTGAATATAAATATGATAATTTTTTATATATTAATAATATTTTTATTAAAAGTTTTTATCAGTATTTAGAATAGAAAAAATAACGATGCACCTTTTTTAGTGCTAAAATAAGTGTAGATAAATGTTACACCTTCATAATTTCTTTTTTAGTGCGTATTAAAGTTACATTTATCAGTGTTTTTATCTAGTACTAATAAAGACAACCCTTTTATCAAAAATTTCTCTTTATCATTGATAAAAGTATATGATGCTTATTCTGTGATCTATGATAGAGACTATAAGGACTACTATAAATTTTTAAATAAAAAACTTTATTAAAATTATCATGGAAATAAAAATTTTCATGTTATGTTATTTTATTATTCTATGTTTTTATAGTTTTTAAATTAATGATTTATTGTAAGTCTATGGTAGTAATTTTTATCATTTTAATTATTTGAATAATTATTATTTACTCTAAAAATAAAATTATTATTTTTAGAATGAGTTTAATACATGAATTATTACAAGTCAATATTATTTTTGAATACACATGAGGTATTAAGAGGTAACGGTGTGGTTCCATTTTTTAAAATTTTTCAAACCATTGTATGGTGTTGATGATTCTAGGAAACTCCTATGTGAATAGAAAAAAATATGACCATTTTTGACTATTATACAAATAGATACCAAGGGATGTAGTGAAAAAACTGATAATGATTTTTTTTAATACATGTTAAATTTTTAAACATTTTATGGAAAGAATGATTTTCTTAAAACTCGATGGATTTATTATAAGACTACTATTATATTACTATGACTATGAAGAAACTTTAACCATTTCATTCATTACCACTGAAGCAATCAAAGATCATCATGGTACATCATCTTCAATATCTTTTGATCCCCACTAGTTTTAATTGTTTCTCTTTTTATTTGTATTATTTTTATTTTATATATTTTTAAAAGTTAGCCTGGGATTATTCTCTCCCCAATAAAAATTAGGCCAATTTTGGTTATTCTACCATTCAAAACAAGGTACTACATTGTGACTCCGGAACAAAATTCCTATCATATTAGGTTGTGACTCCCAATTAAATCCAGGTCAGGTGAGGTTGCGACTGTTGTAAAAAGTCAGGGTTGTGACTTTGAGTATTGTAAAAGGAAATTTCTATAAATAGGTTATCACTACATTAAAATTTATATTCCTTAGTGGGTATCGATCTTCTCATCGAGTAGATAATATTTAGGATTGGAAAAGTATATTGGTGACCATAAAAACTATAAAAATACCATGTTTATAGTTTTATTTCTTCTATACTATATTCTGATCACTACTCTTACTACTGATTATTCAATTATATACTATGATTGATTATTTATTCTAAATTTTTTGAAAAGACTATTCACCCCATAAAATCTATTATTTCCATATATATATTTATCCAATAATTGGTATTAGAGGATGGATCCTTAAATGATAGTTAACTTCACTGAGTATTTTAATCTGATACCAAAAAATTTGTATCAAATGTGTTAATACTTTTGGATATTGGTTTTTTGTTTATTTTTAACTATTGTGATAACTTGAATATCCTTGACCTAATAGTCCAATGAATAAAGTTGATTTCTTGAAGATGAAATTTATTAACGCTAAATATTTTTGGATTCCTCAAAATCCCCCATTCTTCAATGGAAGTGACTACATGTACTAGCAAGACCAAATAGAAGCATATCTGAAATAATTAAGTGTATATCATTGTAAATTATTGGAGAAATAAAATTATCTACCCAAAGATAATCCAAATACACTAGTATTTAACAAATTTGTAAAGTATGTTTTGAATTATAAAATAATGCGTATTATGTATTGTTCTATAAGTAGAGGTGTACATATCCGCATGTAATATTGTAATAAAACCCACAAAATTTAGAGAATTATATGATTCACTCACTTTGGGACAAAAAATCTTAAAAGAACCAATCTAGGAATTCTTCAAGTAGAATAACATGATTTCAAGATGTCAGAAGATGAGTTAGTAAACCAGATGATCCATTGGTTTACAAGTATCATAAAAAATATGATTGAACTTTGTTAAGTAATGGAAAATAAAAATCTAGTTTAAAGGGTACAAAGATCATTACCAAAACTATTACATGCAATGAAAGTGGAGATCGATGAAAGTAATAATTTTAAAGAGTAACTTTAGATTAACTAACCGGTTCTTTAATGCAGTTTCAACTTGAGTTGAGAAACTTTATTGAAGAGGAGTCTAAAAGGAATAAAGGTATTGATTTTATGTGAAACATAAATATATAGTCTAACTCTTATAAATCTAATTACATGTAAATAGATAGGGATGCGGCTAAAAAAAGAATAAATGTTTTCAAATATATGAAAAATAAAGGTTTCATAAAGTAGTTCAAAAAGAAGAATGAAAAAGAATACAAGAAATTTAATCCTAGAAATAATAATGATGTTTTAGATATAAAGTGTTATGAGTGAATGAATAAATGTCACATAAAGCCTGATTTCCCCAAACTCAAGAATTTATATAATTACAAAGATAAAAGAAAAAATAAATAAAATCATGATTTTTTGGAGGATGAGATTGCTTAGATAGATTCGATTGAAGTAGTGACTCATAAAGTGAAAAGGAAAATGGTAACCTTGCTCTAATTGGTGTAAAATGTGAGGTAACTAACTCATTATTTACTCAATTAACAAACACTATAAATATTGATTATAATTCTATAAGTGGTGATAAAAAAGAAACTTATTCTAATTTTAGTTGTGATTCTGATTCGGTGAATAATAATATTAAACGAAACATAATGAAAATTAGGCATTAAGAAATCATAATATCAAAAAGATTGAAAAATATTGAGAATTAAAAGACAAGAATAAAAAATTGGGTAAGGAAAATGAATAACTGAGAAGAGAATGCAAAAATATGAATATCAGTGTTTCCTAGAATATGGAATATAAAAATAATTATGATTATGAGATTTTAAAACTGATAGAAGAGAATGATCGAATTAAAAGTTTTCTGGTAGTAAATAATAAGAACCAAGAAAGGAGGTTTAACTTAGTCTTGGAGGATTTAACTAAGTGTAGAATGAATGTAAGAAGCTCAAGAAAAAAAATAAGAAACTAAAAAAATACATATTTTAGTTCTAATGATAAAGTCCATACTTACTTTGATGATATTAAAAAATACAATGTAAATCTAAAAAATGGATTTTCTAGTCTTAAATAAACTTTATCTACTTTTGTTCAAGGAAAAGAGAAACACTACCAAAGATTTAGGCATAAGAAGCACCTACTTTTATCAATGCTAAATAGAAAGTACTGATAAAAGGGACACCTTTATCAGTGATAGCTAAAAGCACTGTTAAATGTAACTTTTATGAGCACTAAAAAAGTTATGATAAAGGTTTAACCTTTATGAGCGATTTCTTTAGTGCTGATAGAATTTTTAACAAAAAATATTTTTAATATATATAGAATAATTATATTTATGTTAAAAAAATAATGATTATTTATATACATTAATTAAAAACACATCTTTATAATTAATATATATGATATAATAATATATATTTTTCAGTAATTCAAATATATATATATATATAATGTTTTAAAAAAGTATTTATAAAATTACAAATAAATAAATATATATTTAAATAATTATAAAATTATAATAAATATATTTAAATAATAAATATATTTAAATAAATATATATATTTAAATAATTATAAAATTATAATGACTATATTTAAATAATAAATATTTTATTATATTTATAATTATATATATTTAAATATTAACAAATATATATAATTATATAAATATATATAAAAAATATAAGCATATATAATTATATACACATATATAATTGTATAAATTTATATAATTATATAAATATATTTATATTTATATACAAATATTTATAAATATAGTTATTTTTTTGAAAAGGTTGGGACAAATCCCCTTTTATTAAAAAGAAGTAAAATAGAGGAAAAAAGGGATGGGGACAAACATGACAAACAACCCACATGAAATGAGGCATTAAAGACCATATTTTTCTATAATCCTAATACTAATATTACATTCCTCATCATGTATTACATTCAAATAAACTCATCCCCACCCACTTCCATGACCTCGACCCATGGGGTGACTATATCTCTTCTAAGTTTTAGCTTGTTGAAAGAGGCCCACAATGTTAGTTATCTCTGAGTCAGAATTCTCAGCCTCTGATTTCTCATTCATCCTCTTGAATGGGTAATTAGTAAGCCTCCCATCAGGGCCTATCTTTTTGGAAGTTTTAACTACATCAACATGTAAAACACCTTCAAGAATATAATTAAATCCTTTAAAAGGATCCAAGGATCGAGACTGCATCTTCAGGGAAGCCACTTGGTCCTCTTCTACCTGAGATTCGGTTCCACCTTCATTGTATTTTTCAAGAACAATAAATTGGTTTATGGTTGAAACCTACTCCTTACATGATGTTTCTATTCCTTGTGAAATTATGACAATAGGTCCACTTGAACCATCAGGCCAAATATGAGAAACCTTCTTGCATGGGTTTAGTGGGGAATCAGATTGAATAGGAAGCATGTAAGGGACCAAATTTATATCCCTTAAAGGTTATCCATGATGAGAAGAGTTGGATCTCAAATTCTTGAAGGAACCAATTAAAGTCCATCATTGTCAACTAAGACCTTATATAAAGGTCCTTTCTTACCATCCAGATTGCTTGTTTTATGAGCCTCCACAATTCTTCATGGCACAACACTACTTTCATTGACCATGGGAAGGATAATATCCCCAATCTAGAGAGCAGGAATAGATACAAAATCCCTGGTTCTTTTTTCCTTGGATGAGGACGTGTCCTTATATTCCAAAACATAAGAAACTGCAACATTTTTGTATTTCTCAAAGGCAGAAAGAGCAGCATCTAACCCCTCCTTAAAAGAACCACCACAACAAAAATGGGCAAGGTACGCGCCACCTTTTATCAGCACTAAGAAAAAAGTGCTGATAAAGGTAAATCTTTATCAGTGCTAATTAAAAGTGATGATAAAGGTTTTCTTTATGAGCACTAAAAAAGCACTGATAAAGGAAAAATTTATAAGTGCTAAAATTTTAGCGTTGATAAAGGGCTTTTTATCAACGCTAGAAAAGCGCTGATAAAGGATACAATTTATCAGCACTAAAAAAGCACTGATAAAGGCTACGCTTTATCAGCACTAAAAAATCACTGATAAAGAATCCCATTATCAGCACTAGAATTTTAGTGCTGATAAAGTGATTCTTTATCAGGGATTTTTTAGCGCTGATAAAGGAATCCTTTATCAGTGCTAGAAAAGTGCTGATAAATAAGCCCTTTATCAGTGCTAAAATTTTAGAACTGATAAAACCATAGTCCCATTTTATAAAATTAGGTTCATAGTATCCTGTGTTTATCGCATCCTCAAGATTTCATGGTACTATACCCATGCTACAAATCCCCTCCCCCCGATCTTCTCTTTTCCAGACCTCCGCCGCTAGCCCTACTCTGCTGCTAGCCCTACACCTTATCCCCACCTCGAACCCCTTCTGTGAATCCTCCTCCACACAAACCATACTTATCCTCCTCCCTACTGGACCCTACTCCCTGCGAAACCTACTCCTCCATTTCTCAATGGTTGGAGGCTCCTCCCGTGCACGTCCCCCATATGGCGGTCACGCCTTCCCCTCCCGACATAGCATAGAAGGATCCCTGACTGCTCGATGCTTCTTCTCTCCCTCCATCGAAGGTGCGATCTACTCTAGGTAAGTCTCCCACTTCTCCTTTTAGGTTTGTTTTTGGTAATTTATCTCCCTTATCTACATGTGTTCATCATTTTAATTCTCATTTGTCTAATGATTCAATGAATAATAGGTGAATGTTCATTGTACATTTCATAGTTGGATTCACGGATCACTCCTTGTGAAAATGAGACATGGGCAGTGCTAGTCTTTTTTAAACACAATATATACCCCTAGGGACACATCATGTCCTCATTTGAGGATAGTTTTGAGCTCTATTTACTTTTATTTCAGTTTTTTGTGTGATTTTTGAGCTTCTATGGACTAGTATTGGTGGATTGTGTTCCCTTGGTCCATTCCAATGAGGGCTTGATGTAGCTTCATGACCTAATCCAAGGATGTTGGCCCCTATATATCTTCTTAATGACCAAGGTAGTGTTGTTGAGTTCCATTATTCTTGATTGAGTTGTCTTAGTCTACTTATATGTGGGTTATTATGAAATTATGTCCCGTTCATTCGAACTCATAACCCTCAGTGACTTAGAACATGTATCAATTCAAGGGACCCAAAGAAATCCTCATTTCATTAATGTTTTCCCTATATTGGGTTTGTAGAATTGGAATCACCAACAATTACATGGAAATTGATTCCCTATATTTGAGTATGTTTCAAGTAGGGTCTATTGTCCCCCAGTAAGCCTTAGGAATTAACCCCATATCTTTGTATAGAGATCTGATCTTTCAGATGGTGTATTAGTCCGATGGAGTGTGTAACTTGGATGAAACCTCTCAGTTTTCAATATACTTATTCTATATTGAGAGGTCTCAATTCAATTTTATAGGGGTTAGTACGGAATATGATCATGAGTAATGGACCACATGTCACTTAGTGACCTGGATCTTGTATCCTTCTGAGAGGCCTAAAGCAAACCTTATTTCCAATGTGTTTTCCCTATGTTGGGTTTGTTTAATTGGAATGAGCAACACTTACACAAGTGTCTATCCTCTATCTTGGAGGATTATTGTAGTAGACTCTAGTATCCCACCATAAAACCTTAGGATTTTACCCCCTATATTTATATCATGAGCTGATATTTATGATGGGATATTAGTCTGATGGAGTGTATATCATTAGTGAACACTCTCAGTTTACTATGTGATTCTTCTTGGATAGATCAGATGAGTGTGACCTCTAGGATGAGTGTTGTCATTATAATTATAGCTTAGGTAACATTTTCTCTTGGAAGAGTGTTACCTTGAAACCCTGAGTGGATCTACAACTAGAAGTGGTTGAGAATTTTTTTTGACTCAGATACTTTTATGAGTATATTTGGGATATCCTTGGTTATCATTATGTCTCATATATTATTTGTAATACCTATGTTTAGTGACATGAATATTCTAGATGCTTTATGTATGGTGTTTTTGGGGTGTCCTATTGGGTATTGTAATACTCTTCCCTACAAGGGATCTTCATATACATGTCATGTCTTATACAGATGATGAAAATTTTCACAGAGTCCTTGGTGGACTAGGATAAGGTAGAGATTAGTTTGGGATACACAGACTGAGGTGTATACCAATGGTGAATTAACATATGTCCCCTCCTTCTATTTTGGACATACATTATTTTCCATTTTTTATTTGGATTGTATTTCAACACTTTTTATTAAATCCATTAACTTATGTTGTTCAATTCATAGAAAAACCTCTAGTGGTTTGGGGGAATTTAACATATAATACTAATATTTGAATGGATATATTAGTGTTTTATTATTATGCCTATGGTTTGAGTTCATATCATAATCTTTTAAGGTAGTGATCGTCTGGGATGTAGGGTTAGCATCACCCACCCACAGTAGGTGTGTGATGCAAGTCTCATATCAGGAGGCACTGCCATTCATAGGTACCTCAAGGATTTCCCATTACTCCCAGGAATTTAATATGATTGTGATGGGTATAGACATATCACATTACATTTTCTTAACATTCATGCTACAGTCAGAGAGTCAGTCGACGAATATCCTAAGCAGATGAAGAAACTAGAGAAAGGAGGTCTGTACAGCACTAAAGTGATGGAGGAGATCAGGGAGCAGCATGAGGTGGATGGAAATTTGGTTTTATTCTACTAATAATACCCCTAAGTATATCAATCATATATTGGGAAGTTAGTGGTTATAATCTTGGATAGTTATAGTCACTAGTGGTTTTTACCAGGAGGCTCCAGGAGTGTTTGGAGGTACGATCTATGTTCGTCATAATTTTCTTATAGTACTATTAGAAATAGGTACAAGAAACTATTTTTCCTATTTTTTCAATTATTTTCTAGGTATATTATAGGAATTTGTATAGCCCCATGTTAGTGATGTTTGGTATGAATTTGGACTTTCATGGAAGATGAATAATTCCCCCATCGAAATGAGTTCTTGAGAGGCAATCCAAAAACTTGTGGGCAAGTCAGTGACTCCTAAAGTGGTTACTATATAGGTGTTGTAGATGGGGTCCTTTTAATTGTGTGTTTGATGCCATTTTTATGTGCTAAGGTGTCATAGAAATCCCTATTTTTAGTGAACTAGTGTGAAATGAAAAGGGTGTGTTCCAAGAAATAGTATCTCATAGAGGCTTCAAGTGCGGTTCTAGGTACGAGTTTGGGGAAGGTGAGGGAGAGTTATTGCATATCCTTTAGATATTCATGATATAATTTATGTTCACTAACCTTAATTTTCTACTTCTTATGTTAATTTGGGCAACCAAACCTATGATATTACATAGTAATTTTGGATAAACCTAGGTTATTTGTCTCCCCCACGAACCCCTTTGTGTTTGGAAATGTATCTACTATATTAGTTTTCTCATCAAAATTGTATCCTTGTTTTCATTTTTTTTGAGTTTGGTCACTAGTTTTGGGATGTTTAATGTGATTATTTTATTTTTAATGAGGTGGCTAATAGGGGTGGTTAAAATAATGTTTAATGTTTTTCTACAAGGGTGGTGGGTGCTAGAACTATTAGTAAGGGGGCTGGAAAGTGTGTTGATTTTGATGGGGGGTTTATCCTGGTTCTGTTGATTTCCAAATATTTATTGGAAATGGTTAGGATATATTAATCTCTATTTTTATAAGGAATTGGTTCTATTATACTATATTTGGAAGTCTTGTTTTGTGTATTTGAATCATAAATACTAATATTTGAGATTAAAATAGGATGGAGATGAATAAAGATTGGATGGATGCTAATCATTTAACAATAGAGTATGAGAACAGAGTGAAAGAGTTCATCAAGTTTGAAAAGGATCACACAAAGTATCCTTCTAAAATCATTTTTCCATGTTTACGTTATTTTTATTCTAGACTAATTACTTCTGAGGAGTTGGAAGAACATTTGATATGTCACAGAATAGATCAGAGTTATAAATGTTGGAATAAATATGGAGAAAAAGAGAATGTAGCTACTAACTAGGATAAAACTACATTATATGGATCATCAATGATTACAAATATGGATAATGAAGAATACCATATGGAGGATGTGATAACATATATCAATGATGATGAAGATCGTACTGAGGAAATGACAAGGACAGTTGAAGATGAACTCTGTGATTGCCCAAAATTGTTTGAGAAGTTAAATAGTTGTGCAAAGATGCCATTGTATGCTGGTTGCACTAAATATAGAGCATTCTCAGCTGTACTAAAGTTTTATAAATTGAAATAAGGTAATTAATGGATTGATGTCAGTTTTATGGAACTACTTTCTCTCTTGAATGACATGCTCCTGGAAGATAATGAGATTCCAAGCCAGAAATATTAAGCTAAACGAATGCTACGCTCAATGGGTACTATTTATGAAAGAATACATGCCTGCCCAAAAGACTTTATATTGTTTCTCAAGGAGAATAAATCACTTATAGAATTCCCAAAGTGTGGTTTTTCCCGATATAAGATAGATGAATCCATTCTTACGAATGTTTTATGGTACTTTCCAATCATTCCAAGGTTTAGGCGTCTATATGGAAGTGAGGAAACTGCAATAAAATTGTTGTGGCATGAAGATAAAATAAATAAATATCGAAAATTACATCACCCGACCGACTCTCCTCAATGGAAGATAATTGATCATGAGTATCTTGGATTTGTAAATGAGTCGATAAACCTTCATCTTGCATTATATATATATGGAGTGAATCCTTTTGGTTTTCAAACCAGCACTCATAGTACATGGCATGTTATGTTGGTAAATTATAACTTGCCACCCTAGTTAGGCATGAAATGAAAATTCATCATGTTATCTATGCTTATACCAGGACTAAAACAACCAGGTAATGATATTGATGTTTATTTAGATCCTTTGATCGAGGATTGAAAGTTATTGTGGGATTCAGGTGTTATGATGTATGATGCTTATAAAAGTGAATACTTCACATTGAGAAAGATGTTGTATGGGATGATAAATGATTTCCCTGCTTATGGAAAATTTTCAGGCTATAGCATTAAAGGAACTCAAGGGTGTCCCATGTGTGAAGAAGATACATAATTAATTAGGTTGAAACATTCATCGAAATATGTGTTTTTCTAAGACATCGTAGATTTCTACCTCATCGACATAAGTACTGATCTTGGACGACATCATTAAATGGAAGTTCAGAACAATGCACAATACCATATCCACTAACAAGTGATCAAATATTCGAGAAAGTAAAATATGTGAACACTTTTTTTGGTAAACCATTTTCTAAAAACCTTACGAAAATTGGTTGGAAAAAGAGAGTAGTTTTTTTGAATTACCATACTGGAGTTGTCCAAACGTCAGCCATTTTCTTGATGTGATGCATGTGGAAAAAAATGTATGTGATAGTGTTATAATAACGTTGCTAAATTCCTCTAGAAAAATAAAATATGGAATTAAGGCAAGGCTGGACATGGTTGACATGGGAATACGAGATGATTTGGATCCTGTGAATGGTGAAAATCGAATATTTCTTCCTCCAGCTACTTAGACTCTTTCCAAGGAGGAGAGATATCAGTTTTTGAACTTCTTTAATGATGTAAAGGTTCCAGAGGGGTATTCATAAAATATCAAGAACATTGTGTCAATGAATGATTTGAAGTTAAAAAGTTTTAATCGCATGACTACCATGTTTTGATGCAAGATTTAATTCCTATATATTTATGTTGCATTTTTACCAAGAATGTTCATCATACATTAACCAATTTTTTTTCCTTTTTTAAAACTATATGGAGCAAAGTTTTAGACTTGATGAAATTTCCAGCTATGGAAAGAGAAATTTTCATCATATTATGTGAATTAGAAATTTTCTTCCTAACATCATTCTTTGATATGATGGTTCATTTGATGGTTCAATTGGTGAGAGAGATTATAATTTTTCATCCTGTGCACTATAGATGGATGTACCCAGTTGAATAGTATATGATGATTTTGAAAGGGTATGTTAAAAATCAAAGTCTGCTAGAGGGTTCTATTGTGGAGCGATATATTGTTGAGGAAGCCATAGAATTCTACACAGAATACTTACCTGATGTGGAAAACATTGGTCTCTTGAAATCTCTTCACACTGGATGCATAGAGGGTGAGGTAATTTCTGGAAGAGATGTTGTGACAATCAATATTACAGATCGGGAGTAGGCCCACCTTTATTTTTTTCATAACAATTGGGAGATTTCTCCATATATTAAAACCCAAAAATAAATTCTTAGGCAGTTGAATCCATCAAGGGATGAAAAATGGATATCAAATACACATAATAACCAGTTTATAGGATGGTTTCAGGACCATATTTTTAAAGAGTTAGCTAAAAATATGAATTCAATTTCATAACGACTTTGATGGCTAGCCACCAGACCAAGTGTGTATGTATTATCTTACAATGGTTATGTAATTAATGGTTATACATTCTATATAGATTAACATTATGAAGATAGTACCATGCAAAATAGTGGAGTTACACTTGTGGTTGAAGAGATGCATTTTTTTGGTAGTAAGGATATAAATCCAATTTATGTGAATATGTCATACTTTGGTATTATCAAAAAAATATGGGAGTTCGATTATACGCCATTCCAATTGCTGATTTTTCAATGCAAAGGGGTTGATAACAACAGTGGTGTTAAAATAGATGAATTGGGATTTGTGAAAGTTGATTTTAGTAAAGAAGGGAATAAAGATGAACAATTTATAATGGTATCACGAGCAATACAAGTATTTTATGTTATAGATCCCAAAAATCAAAAGTGGTTGATTGTTTTGTTATCGTCCAAAACTACTGAAGGGTCTGATGAAAATTCAGTTGAGGACAATCCTTTCAGTTTTATGTCGCAATAATTTTGCAGTGGTCTCAATGTAGATGACATTTTTTATGTTAGAGGAGACCACAATGAAGATAATTCGATAATCTATAGAGGTGTCAAATCCCTTTAGCCTTTGAAAAAAAGAAAGAGAGTTCAATAAACAGGTTATATTTTCTTTGTAATATAGATCTTGTTATCTCATATTAATATGTTATATTTACTGAATTTATGTAATATAAATTAGCCATTTAACCAATTTTGTAGATAATGACTTATATATGTTATGCTGATCCTAACCTCGAGTCTGAACAAGTCTCTCAAGCTGTTACTGCTACTGCTGCTAGTCACAGTACAGAGTAACAACACCTTTCTAAACCTGTTTCTGCTCTTATTGTTGATGTCCAACAAACATAATCACATGTCATTGATACCATTTCAGATAAACATATAGATGATGTTGATATTGATGAAATGTTCAGGGATGAAGTGCCAACATCCCAGAAAACATAGGTGCACCGTAGTTTGACAGTGTTAGACAAAGTTCTTAAGGTGAAAAGCAAAGGCATCAAATTTGATGTTGGATTAATTTCATGAGGCCAACATGTGAACCCCAATAAGGATATGTTTAGTAGTTACATAGTAATTTTCACTCAGAAAAACGTGCTTATTGAAATAGATTCATGGCACCATGTTGTGTCTGGGCTGAAGGCTATGATCTTGGAAGAAATTATGGTAACATTATGATGTTATTTCTCTAATTTAATAGAAAATAAAATAATAAAATAATGTATTACTCTTCTCAATATCTTCATATTACATTTATAGTAGATGATTCACACAATAATTATATACTAAGGCTTTTAGGAAGGATTCATTGAGGTTTTAACACTATTTTAACAAAATTTCATCTGAAAGATTCCAAAGGTAAAATAAACCCGCACCCACCCCTTATCTACGCTCACATGATATCCCAAGAAGCCTGGGATGCATTTATTATCCACTGTGGGGATGAGAAGATTCAGGTACATTATGAATGATAATACATTGTTTGAGGATACATGTATTCATCACTTTGATTTTCAATATTTTATTTATGAAATATAAACTCAATACTGAAAATAAAGAACTTACATCAAAACCAACATACCCCTATCATAAAGCAAGTATGGGGTACACCTCACTAGAAAAGAAAATGGTATGTATTTTAAATTTACAGTAATATTGTTAGGTTCCAAGAAATAACATCATAATAATATTTCTATATTTATATGTAGATTGATGAGTCTAAAACCAAAGACACTTCCATCCCACGTCATGTGCTATGGAAGGAGGCACATGTGAATAAGGAAGGAAAGTTAGTAGATGAAAACACAAAAAAAGTGTGGGGAATATGTGTAAGTATGTTATGATAAAAAGTTTTATTTTAAATTTCTATTACATAATAATAATTATTTATTTTCCTATATCCGACAGTCATAGGAATTAGCTAGTCCTGTAGCGGATGCAGAGCTATTATCAACATCTTTGAAGCAGCTAGAATAATAAAGTTGTGTTAGAGGTGTGGGGTTTGGGGTGACACCCCGAGTATATTTTGAGAAAAAAAAACAAATGGATGATAGAGATGAAGAAATGAAACGAATGAGAGAAAGACTAGAGACTCTTGAAGAATGATTTCAATAGCAGGGAGAGTTGATAGTAACTTTTATTAGTGGTAAGTAAGGAGAAGACACAAATCAAGAACAACCAATGCAGAAAGATCTCGCCCCACCCCCACCAGCTTTGAGGCGAGCCATTCCCCTCAAAGAGTTGTCTTAGATGTGGTAATCAATATTCTAATAATAGTTCCCATGAAATGTGAATCAGAAAAACAATGATACTTTTCCTGTACTGATCTTCTACAGGGTGATAATGACTGTGATTTCTATCTGTCAACACCCACCTATCACCTTGTAGCGAGGGATACGGTGTTCAACATCACAGAGGACAAGCTGCATAATAGACCACTTCCAAAAGATCATCTGAAAGTGAAGATTACTGTAGCTAATGGGACAAATACAGAGCTACCTATTCTACTTGATGATGATGATATTCATATGGTCGAAAAGGCTATTGGGACATTCCTTGCATGGTCGTCACAACTTGTAAAAGTACATGTGGACAAAGAGGTATTTATTTCCATTTTTTTCAAGATAAAACTTTAACAATTAATGAAAAAAAGGTCTTAACCAATGAATGTTATTATAGATAGAGAAAGGGAAGGGGGTGATAAGAAATGCAGGCTCAAAAGAATATAAAGGATCGACCAACTGATCCCAAAGATCTATAAAAGCACAATAACACTACCTGTTCTCTATCCATATTTACTAGCATTGAAGAATCATGTGGATACGAAGCTAAAAAATGGTAGTAGTCATATAGTTGTTTTTGAAAATAATATATATAGATAAGAAATTCAAGATTTTGTTACTTCTAAAAATTTAAATGAGATCCTTGAATACGGTTGGCTTGGTGTCATAGTTGTAAATTTATATATGAGGTATGTTTCCAGGAATTGATTTTCTAAAAGCTGATATAATGTCCTAATTATTACTAAATGCATATTATATTATTGGCTGACATATATATGAAAAATAGTTTAAGGAATTTTCCCATGATCCAAAATTAGGACTCATTATTCCTCATACCACATCAACACAACTAATGAAATTAGAGCCATAAAAAAGGGATGAAATAGTGAAAGGCTTACTGAAAACATTTGAAAGAAAGATTACAGATGATAAAATCTTCCTAATACCAACCATGTAGGGGTAAAACTCTAAGATTAAAGCATATAAATTATATTTTCACCTTTTATTACTTATTTCTTTTTCTATTTTTAGGAAACATTGGCTGCTAATTATGGTGAACTTGGATACTCCAAATATTTATTTTCTGGATTCGATGCAAGGATATCCAACAAACCGACAAGACATGATGAAGTTTTTGAATCTATAAGACACTAAATACTACATTTTAGGTCTAAAAACAAAGTTATATAAATTATATTATCTTTTACTAAGGATTATATTATGATAGGGTGGTGTATCAATATCTTCTAAAAATGGAATGAGGACAGGGGATAAGCATAAGGAGGTGAGAAAATACTATGTTTGGACAAATATCAGGATATATATAATAAAATTTCACTATCCAAACACATATCAAAACAAGATACTTATTCTCTTAATGATAAAAGTTTTTGCAGTGTCCAAAACAAACAAATGATAATGATTGTGATTATTATGTTAGTAAATTTATGAGAGAGATCATTTTCCATCAACAAACTAGAATCCCTAAAGAGGTATTTTAAAAAACAACTACTATTTCATTTAAATTATTTATTAATTAATTATTTATATATTTTTCAGTACTACTATGATTTTCGAAAAGCCTCATATTCACAAGATGATATAGATTTGTTCAGAAACAAGTGGGCCGCATACCCGATGAAAGATTGTACACAAATCACATGAAGTTATGACTTGGGGATGTATACAATTGGCAGCCATTTTTGAGAGGTGTTAAGGAAATCAAAAGATGAAACATTATTGTATGTAAATGTTCGTAGGAAATTTTTAATTGTTATTAAATAAAACATCCTTTCTCCAATGAGTCATTTGACCATTTTAACAGATAAAATGCACCAGCAACATACAAGAATGATGAACCACTTTTCTTTGAGATTTATATAATAAAAACTAGTAAAATATCCAAAATAACTTCATATCTACCAAAAATTGATTGCAGTATGAGCATCAAGAAGCCAAATGGATTCCCATGCATTGAACATTTTCATTCGTAGAAATTTTATGTTTTTTGATTATCCATAACAAGAAAATGAACAATGTTGGAACCTCCTTCCTACATAGGGTATCCCCACACACATCCATGTTTTCAATTTAGTCTAACGATCCATGGGTCATGTGTGATGTGTATGATTCAACCTCGCTTCAAACCGAGGCACGGTGTGGCCGGTATCACTCAAAGTGTCTCTCTTTTTTTTAAAATGGACAAAATTTTAAGTGAAAACGACAAATGATGTACGGAAAACTGACTAAAAACATTAGGATTATGTTGATACTTTAGAAAAATGATACATATTTCATGTTTTACGTGTAAAATTCAACCTTTCCTTAATCCAAGGCACAATGTGGCCGGTATCATTCAAAGTGTCTCTCTTTTGTTTAAAATAGACATAATTTTAAGTGAAAACAACAACTGACATAAAGAAAACAAACCAAACACATTAGTATTGTGTTGATACTTTAGGAAAACGATCCATGGGTCATGTGTGATGGGTATGAGTCATTCCTTCCTCCATCTGAGGCACGATGTGTCCGTTATCACTCAAAGTGTCTCTCTTTTGTTTAAAATGGACATGATTTTAAGTGAAAACAAAAAATGACATACAAAAAACCAACGAAACACATTTTTATTGTGCTTATACTTTATTATAATGATATATGGGTCATTTGTGACATGTAAGAGTCAACCTCGCCTCAATCTAAGGCACGGTGTGGCCGATATCACTCAAAGTGTCTCTCTTTTGTTTAAAATGGACATAATTTTAAGTGAAAACAATAAATGACGTACGAAAAACCAAACAAACACATTAAGATTGTGTTTATACATTAGTATAGAGATACATGGGTCATTTTTGACATTTATGAGTAAACTCCACCTCAATATGAGGTACAATGAGGACGATATCACTCAAAGTGTGTTTCTTTTGTTTAAAATGGACAGAATTTTAAGTGAAAACAACAACTGACGTATGTAAAACTGACCAAATGAATTAGGATTGTGTTGATAATTTAGTATAACTATACGTGGGTCATTTAAGATATGTAAGAGTCAACACCGCCTCAATACGAGGCATGGTGTGGCCAGTATCACTCAAAGTGTCTCTCTTTTGTTTAGAATGGAAAGAATTTTAAGTGAAAACAACAACTAACGTATGGAAAACTAACCAAACGCATTCAGATTGTGTTGATAATTTAGGAGAAATATACATGGGTCATGTGTAACATGTAAGAGTCAACACTGCCTCAATATAAGGCATGGAGTGGCTGGTATTACTCAAAGTGTCTCACTTTTGTTTAAAATGGAACGAATTTTAAGTGAAAACAACAACTGACGTACGGAAAACTGACCAAACGCATTTGGATTGTGTTGATACTTTAGGAGAACGATAAATAAATCATTTTTGATGAGTAAGAGTCAACCCTGCCTCAATCCAAGGTATGGGGTGGCCATTATCACTCAAGGTGTCTCTCTTTTGTTTAAAATGGACAGAATTTTAAGCGAAAACAACAACTAACGTACGAAAAACCAACAAAACACATTTAGATTGTGTTGATAATTTAGGATAAATATACATGGGTCATGTGTGACATGTAAGAGTCAAACCTACCCCAATCCGACGTATGGTGTGGCTGGTATCACTCAAAGTGTCTCTCTTTTGTTTAAAATGGACAAAATTTTATTTGAAAACAATAACTGATGTATGGAAAACCAACCAAATGCATTTTTATTATGTTGATACTTGAGGGTAATGATCCATGGTCCATGTGTGTTGTTTAAGATTCAACTTTTCCTCAATCCAAGACACAGTGTAGCCGATATCACTCAAAGTGTCTCTCTTTTGTTTAAAATGGACAAAATTTTAAGTGAAAACAAAAACTGACATATGGAAAACTGACCAAACGTATTCAGATTGTGTTGATAATTTAGGATAACGATTAATGGGTCATTTTTCACGTGTAAGAGTCAATACCACCTCAAAATAAGGCATAGTGTGGCCGTTATCAGTCAAAGTATCACTCTTTTGTTCAAAATGGACATAATTTTAAGTGAAAACAACAACTGACATACGGAAAACCAACCAAACACATTTATATTGCATTGATAATTTAGGATAATGATACATGGATCATGTGTGACATGTACGAGTCAACCTCGACTCAATCTGAGTCACAATGTGGCTGGTATCACTCAAAGTGTCTCTCTTTTGTTTAAAATGGACAAAATTTTAAGTGAAAACAACAACTGATGTACGGAAAACTGACAAAACACATTCAGATTGTGTTGAAACTTTAGTAGAATGATAAATGGGTCATTTTTGATGTGCAAGAGTCAACTACTCCTCAAAACGAGGTACAATGTGGCCGGTATCACTCAAAGTGTCTCTCTTTTGTTTAAAATGGACAAAATTTTGAGTGAAAACAACAACTGACGTACATAAAACTGACCAAACGCATTCGGATTGTGTTGATACTTTAGTAGAATGATCCATGGGTCATGTGTGACATGTAAGAGTCAACCATACCTCAATACGAGAAATGATGTGGTTGGTATCACTCAATGTGTATCTCTTTTGTTTAAAATGGACAAAATTTTAAGTGAATACAACAACTGACGTACATAAATAACCCTTCCTACCATACACACCAAAAGCATTAATTTTTTCTAAAGAAACACATACTATTGAAATAAAAACTATTCCAACACCATTTTAAAAATACCAATTATCTTAAAATCGATGAAATTCAATCCATTAAAACCATTAAATCCCCCCACCCCTGGACACCACCCTACCCCCTAGACACCCCCATGGACATCCCCCACCAACCTAGATAGCCCCCACCCCCAGGACAGCCTCCAACCCCCTGAACAGTCCTCACCCCTCCTAAACACCACCCCACCACTTGGACACCCCCACCCCCTAGACACCCCCACCCCCATGGACAACCATCCCCACCCCCTGGACACCACCCCACCCCCTTGGACATCCCCCAACCCCATGAACCGTCCCCACCACCCCTGGACACCACCCCACCCTCTGAACACCCCCACCCCCTGGACACCCCCACCCCCTGGACACCCCACCCCCTAGAAATCCCCCCAACCCCCTAGACACCACCCACCCCCTGGACACCCCCACCCCCTAGACACCCCCATGGAGAGCCCCCCCCCCCACCACCCTGGACAACCTCCACCCCAATGGACGGTCCCCCCACCCCCTGGACACCCCCACCCCTGGACGGCCCCCACCCCTCCTAGACACCACCCCACCACCTGGACACCCCCACCCCTGGACACCCCCGCCCCCATGGACAGCCACCCCCACCGCCTGGACACCACCCCACCCCCCTTGGACATCCCCCTAACCTCCTGGACCACCCCCACTCCCCTAGACACCACCCCACCCTCTGGACACCCCCCCGCCCCCTAGACACCCCCACCCCTGGAAAGCCCCCAACCCCCTAGACACCCCCACCCCCTGGACACCACCATGGATAGCCCCCCCACCCCCACCACCCTGGATATACCCCCACCCCCTGGATAGCCCCATCCCCCCGGACACCCCCAACCCCCTGGACACCCCTACCCCCCTTGGACAACCACTCCAAACCCCTAAACAGCCCCCAACCCCCTAAATTATGAATTGAATTCTTTATGTATTTAATTAACTTATGAATTATGTATTAATGGTGTATTGGTATAATTTTTGTATGGGTATACTTGATGTGTATTCTTTCTATAATTACCTTATGAATTATGTGTTAATTTTGTATGGGTATACTTGTTGATATGATGATTTTTTTGCAGGTCTTATTTGGGTGTGCTGCTACAGAATTTTATGTTACAGCAGGCGGGGCATTTATCAGCTCTTTTTTTGCACTAATAAAGGGAGGCTTTATCAGCACTAAATAAGCGCTTATAAAGGATCCATTTATCACTGCTAAAGAATCACTGATAAACGATCCCTTTATCAGCACTGAGCTTTATAGTGATTTTTTAGTGCTGTTAAATCCCGTTTTGAGCACTGAGAAAGACCATTTTTGTAATAGTGAATCCCTACCAAACAGAGGAAGAGAAAAAGTAGGTTCAAGAGGTTGAGCACTAGAATAAACCCATTTAGAGTCTATATATGGAGATCCTTCCATACATTAAGCACTCATGTGAACCCCACCACCAGACATATTCAATGTATCTGGCCTTTTTAGAACATCAGAAAAAGAGTTAGGATCCTTAACATCATCCATACCTATCATCATAGGATCAAAATACCTTATCTTAACACTTTTTAAGGAATTATCAGCCCTATTATTCTTATGTCTATGAGACTTTGAATGTGAAGGTTCCTCAAAATTTATTTTTTGATTTCCCTTATAGTTTTTTTAAGCAATCATCTATTCACGAATTATTTGTCGGTCTGCTGATCCTTGTACAACCACTTCATGAAAAGAGTTTACATATAAATCTGAATCCTCTTCGACGACATAAGCCTGTGACATTATTGTATTCTACTCATTAGATCCAATAATTTTCAATCCAGCAGAGGGATCCTCACTGCCAATCTAAAAAAGATCCTGAGAAAACTCTTATTACTGGTGGGAGGCCTCCACATGAGTAGATATTACACAAAAATCCCCAACCAGATACTCTAATCCTTCTGGTTTCTTCACAACAAGTTGCAGCTAAGAAACCCAAATATTTCTATAGGTACTCTGTAATCCAAGGCTCAAACCCCAATTATTTTTAAAGCATAAACTTTCCTCATGTCCTCTAGTAGATCAATAAGAACATACTAGATAGATTTTACAATTTTATGCCTCATGGGAAATTCTTTTACATTCTGAACATAATCTGGGAACATTCTCATGCTAAATATACATATTGAATTCATCATCATCTATTGAAAGAAACTACCTATCAACAATAGTAGATCACAAATCAACTTCCACTAAGAACCAAGAAAAATGACCATATATTTCCAACTTAGTTTCTTTGTCCATATTTATGGGTAATCCAATCACTAAATCAATGTCGTATAATATTTTAGGGTGATAGAATACCCTATTTAGTATATAAACCTTCACCCACAACTAGACACAAGAATTACTAAACTCTATGGGATTAAAATTTTGATCTCATTCACGGATGTAAAGGACTCTTGGTTTGAGAGAAATTGATCCAAGACCCCAGGCTCTCATCTTCAAATCATCATAGGGAAAGAGAATGTGGAAAAATCCTCAGCCCAATGAAATGAACTTCCATTTTGTAAAAACCCATATACCCAAAAGTCAATACACCATATCATCAATTTTTAAAGGTTTGGATCCCTTGGGAAAAATCAATTGCGTGATTATATCAGTCAAAATATTTAATTGTTTATTTATATACATTGATTAAAAAATGTGTATATAATTAAAATAAATATAATATATTAATATTTTATTTTAAAAATTATATAATATATAAATGAATATATTTATTTAGATATATATATATTTATAATCATATTAAATATTCTAAAATATATGTATATGTATAACTACATGTATGTATGTGTATGTGTGTATATACATGTGTGTGTAGATTTTTCTGTGTACATATGTATGTTTTTAATTCATGAAAATGTTACAAATTCACTTTTTAATATTTTTTTAATTTATGGTATTCATGCTCACGGAGCCTTCGGGCCATGTAATTAATAAATAAGGCTTGATCGGTGAGTTAACCCTGGGGGGAGGGGGGCTATGAAATGCCTTTCTAGCCTATGTGTGTGTGTTTAATGTAATTGTACCCCTTAACACCTTATATATATATATACATAAATGGCGAGGACTGTAAGATATACTTATAAAAATAAATAAAAATATACTTATAACTATATAGAAATATTTTCAAATGTATTTATTTATAATTATAAGTAGAAATAAATAAATATATATTTATATAATTATAAAATTAAAATAAATATATTTAAATAATAAATATATTTATTATAATTGTATAAATATATATATTTATATATAGATAGGGTGTTGGTTGAGTGGTAAACCATCCCCATCTTGCATCCAGAGAGGTTGGGTTCTAAACCCAGTGGCATCATTCTCAGCCCCCCAATTAAATTAGCGCGTAGGGGGGAGGGGGGGGGGGTTCTATGGGATGGTGTTAGAAATGATGCCATTATGATTGCATATGGGTTGTGTACAAGTGTGTGGTAAAATTTGGTAGTGACATTGGGGAGTGAATCATGCTACAACTTGGGAGGTACCTAAAGGGTGATCCCCAACCTCGATGGGGGGGGGGGGTGATGCTCGACCAGCTGTCATCTAGCGTGGTGGTGCAATATAGGGAGTAAGAGGTTGGGCGGCTGAGGCAGTGATATATTGACAATATAGGGGATGATGGAGGAGTCAACGATGGACTGCGCTGATGGAGGGGAGTCATGTGCATGCTGGTGTGTTTTTCTGATGGTAGTGGGCAATAGATAGTTGGATGAAGAATCATGATGGAGAAAAAAGAGATGGATTTGGTAATGAGTGGAGACCGACTCAGTGATAGCTAGTCAGTATATCAAAGAAGCATAACAGTGATGATGCATACTGACTTAGAACTCTTCGATGAAGGGTATTGGAATGTTTCCTGGCATGGCAGCTAATGGTGAATGGGGGTGTCATAAAGCTGCAACGTTCAGGGTGTTGGTGCGAAGAATGATGAAGGAGAGACATATGTCCTGGAAAGAGTTGGATGATGGGCACACAACTAGTGACAGTGAGGCGATGGCATGAGGGTATTACCTATGAAGTGTGGGTGGTACAACAAGGGAATCTTATTGTTGAATGAGACTAGTGAAAACCCACTTGACTATAGGGGTGTTGGTCTAATGGTCATCTATGGCAACAACATGATGTCTGACGAGACGATTGAGTTGTCCATCATTGGATTGCAGGGAGGGCTCATTAAGTTAGTGATGGATCAGATACAGGATGATGCAACTAGTTCTATGGGCATGTCAGGTTATAATTTTTATGGGTATTCGACTTATTAATGGGTGAGTTATACCTTGGGGGGTAGGGTGCTATGACACGCCCATCTGGGGTTGAGGTGTGTGTGTGTGTTTTGATGCTATTATACCCCCAAATACCTAATATATATATATATATATGTATGTATGTATATATAAATATATAAATATATTTATAATTATATTCAAATATTTATAAATATATTTTGATATAATTATAATTATAAATAAATAAATATATAGTTAAATAATTATAAAATTATATTAAATATATTTAAATAATAAATATATTTATTATATTTATAAAATTATAAATATATATAATAAAATAAATATATATAATTATATAAATATATTCAAATTTTAATAAATATATAGAAATATTTTTAAATATTTTCATTTATAATTATAATTATAAATAAATAAATATAAGATTATGATTAGATATTTATCAGCATTTTTTTAGCATTTACCATGACATATCTTGATCAACGCTAAAAAAGAGCTGATAAAACTAGTCTTTACCAGTGCTATAATTTTAGCACTGATAAAGAATCATTTTATCAATGCTTTTTTTGCACTGATAAATGGGTATCTTTATCAGCACTTTCTATTTTATTGTCGATAAAACCACTTTTTATGTGGGATCCAAAACTTTTCTCATGATGTCTCATGCTCCCTTACTAGTTTTCTTTTACTCTTATTTTGGTATACTTTGGGTGGGTTTTTGTTTTTTTGGGTATTTTAGGTGCAAATTGAGAAATTTTGAAAGAAAAGGGGCAGTACATGGTTAGCGGACAGTTTGACAAAACTATGCGTCTACCCCCAGCAAACCATGGAGCCCTAGGAATAGGGGGATTGCATGGTTGGCACATGGTTTTTCAAACCCTAAACCCTCTTAGTAGTAACCATGCGACCCCTAGAAGAGGTTCATATTTAGAGTTCACGGTTTGGTAAACCATGTTCCCCAGCCTAGGAAACCATGCATGGAGATTTATTTTCCATAAAAATTCGATTTTAAATTCTCAAAACCTTTATATTTTACCCTCATTCACCCTTACATTACCTTACTCATTCTACCTTGTTTTTAGAGACTCTTGGATAGATTCCAAGGCCTTTAGAACTCTTTTCTTGATGAATTGAAGATCTGATTGAAGGATCTGCACCTCTCCCAGCATATAAGCTCTTCCCAATTGGTTTCCTCCCACACAACTACATTTATCTCATCTTTTGAAGGGATTATTTCCACCATCAAGGATGGGTATAGATATAGGTTTTGATAGATCATAATCCATTAGATTCTTGATCTAGGTTTTGGATCTAGATCTCATTCTTTATTATGGAATTGATCATTCTATTTCAATTTAGGGATTTCTGTTGGAAAACACCTGTCAACAATCTTGAGTAGGTGGTATAAATTTCAAATAATATAGTCTTGATTACATTTGTGTGTATTGAATTGTGAAATTGAAATTTCCATGCTTGGAAATATTACCTTGAATTGGATTAATTAATTGTTTATTTAATTAATGGAATGGTGAAATTATGAAATTGATAGGATGTTGGGGTTATGAAATTTATTAATTAATGGGATTGTGTAATTGGTTAATTGATGGAATATGGAATTGATTGATAATTAGAATTAGGGTAAGTTTGTATTAACCTTGAATGGTTAATGAATTATATGATTAAATGATAATAAATTATTTAATGGTGAGTTTTTCATATTATTACACGCAATTAAAGTAAATAATTATGACTTTGTTGATAAATTTAAATGTAATAACATGATTTGAAGTCTTGATAAGAGGGTTAATGATGATTAACCTTGTTAAATGTGATATATTTGATATATATGAGTGTGGGAAATAGACCGATGCTTCAAATACCCATATGTGATAATTATTGTGGTATATTTATTGATTCTAAAAATACCCATATGTGATAATGATGAGGTGTAGGACAAGTACTGATGCTCCAAATACCCATGGGGTGTTAGAAACAATGTTCTATGCCCTGGAATTTGGCATTGGACTATGGTTCTTAGTGGATTTTCTATGAAGTGAAATTAAATGGATATTTAAAGACCATGTTATAAGGATTTTTGTTTACCTATGTGATATGGTTTAGAATCCGACACGGGCTGAAACATGTATTGATTGTTGGGTGTCATCATGAACCTGAGTGTTTTATGTTGTTAATAAATGGATAATGAATTGTGATAACTATTTACTTTATTTTTACTTATTCTTTATAAAAATGCATACACTATTATCTATTGGATATTTTTAAGACACCATTTTTGGTGGCCTACTTAGTTGTACTAACATCCTACTCAGGCTTCCTGATCGGTATCCGAATAGACTACATATTTGAAGGATAGGATAATGGAAAAAAACCCTATAATAGCTGGATGGATTGGGATGAAGTATGGATGAGAGAACTAAATGTGATGTCAGGACACACTTGGGGATTTTTTAGTGTGTCTTTATTTTTGGGTTTTATTTAGACACTTGACATATATATGGAATGACATATCTACTATTTTAGTTTGGATATTGTATTTCTATTTTGGTCATCATGTGATACTAGTATTATTCTGGTTACGGTTATTATCATTTGTTTATTGATTATTTGTTTTTTCTATTGTGCTACTTTGATAAATAGGGTATAGTATCCTCATATGATATATTTGACCCTCACTGCCAGTCAACAGTCTCTGGCATACGAGTTGGAATTCCTAAAGCCATGTGACCAATGGACTTGGGCACCAGTGTGTGGAACATGGGTCAGGACATTACAAAGTGGTAGAAAAGTAGTTTTCTTTTATTTTATTTTGACTTAATATCTGGAAAGGTATACTGGAGACTAGAAATAGTTGGGCCTTGGTCATGAGCTTGTGCATGGGAGTAGCTAACCCATGTATGTGGGAAAAACCAAGTACCTTGGAATGGATTATTATTATTGATATTTGATGTTATAGTCAGATGTAATTTCACATTGGGTGATGAAATTGTTGTGTGGTGTTATTATTTTCTAATATTTTTAAATTATGCCCCAAAATTTAATTAAACTAATGTAAGAATGCATCCTAGGCACTTAGGATTTTTTTGTGACATGTATCATTTAAGTCATGAATGAAAAAATAGGTTTTGCGGTGACTTATTTAATTAGAACTATTTTAATTATTGAGTAATTCAAATAAAAATGTTCCTAATATGATATTGAATATGAGGAATAATGTGGAAAATAAAAATGGATAAATGGGTGTCTAATGAGAAACTTGAACTATGGAAGTGTTTTACCCTATGTGATCCATGACCCATGTGAGTGATGGTTGGGGTAGTGATAGTACCTGGGTTTCGATCATGTGGTGGGGTATGAGGGATTACTTGTGATGGATTTATGTGAATCCCTATTTTGTAAATGTGTTATTGGTGTGTTATGTTTCCTAATATGTGTGTTTTTTATTGTTGAGATATGCCTCCACAACGATGCTTGTTGATAGGATGATAGGAGGAAATGGATGGAAATGTGCCTATTGTAGCAGAACTTGAGGCCTTGATAGTTCTAGGTGAAGAACTCAGAGAGAAGTTCTATGAAAATTTTTCCCTCTTTATACAGTTTATGGAAAGAGACCTAGGGAGGGTTATCAAGAGTATGTACAACCCGACACTTGAGTTTTTGTTGAATCACCCTCTGACTTTTACTGGAGATGGTGGACCTGAGGAAGATGAGTTCTAGATTGAGTATATCTAGATGATACTTAAACATGTATGGAATCCTACTGAGAAGAGAGATAAACTAGCTACTTATATGTTACATGGTCAAGTGAAGTGTTTGTGGGACATCTAGAATTGGTATGGATAACTAAAGAATTTGGTATGGAAATAATTATAGGATAAGTTATTAGATTAATTTTACCTAGAGATGCTCATGTAGGAGGGGGAAAATAGTTCATGAGGCTATCCTAGAGGATCATGTCCATGATAGATATGCATGATGATTTATAGATTTACAGTTATTTGTTTTAGATTTGGAAGGGGATGAGGCTTCTGTAGTGTAGCTTTTTCCGGATGGTATTAAATTTGAATTTAAGTCACAAGTCAACATCTTTAGGCGAAAAAAGTTTTTAGAAGTTGAAAATAAGGCTCTCATATATGAGGTCAAACTTAAGGAGGTTTCCAATGGAATGTAGGTGGTATCTGATGGATGAACCAAAGGTACAACTTCTGAGGGTAGGAAGCACTGTTTCGAGAATTTTAACTAAGGAGATAGTGATCAAAGTGTATAAGAGGAAGGATCAGTTACATGAGGTATTAATTGATCAATCTACCACTAGTACAGTAGGCTGGGTCACTTTCATAGATATTATACCCAACCTCCAGTAGAGTGTTGAGATTATGGTAGGATGAAGCATCTATAGTGATCCTATAGGAACCAAAAATAAATGGGTAGTGATGGATCAACTGGGAAGAACCAGATTAGAGTAAGGGGGTCTTCTACACCATACTAGTCTAGCATTTATAGTTCTACTATTCATGGAGGTTGAGGTAGTGAACATGTTACTTTTAGGAAAGAGAGACCATATTAGCATAGTGGTGTAGCTTAGGGGACTCAGACTACATGATAGGAAAGAGGGGTTAGATAGTTTAATACAATTCAACTTACACTTATGGATAGTGAGTCTATACCATCGATATTTAGAGTTACTATTATTGTATATTCTATGCTTTCTAGTGCCATATTTGATACTGGTACCTCTCATTCTTTTATATTTGCACAACTTGTGAATGGTTTAAGTCTAGCGGTGGAGTTCGTGAGTAGGATTATGACTATTGAATCACCTCTAGGAGTACAGTTTAGGGATATCTATTTATATAGGGGTGTTCTCTCAAGGATGGGGAGTATCGTTTCAATTGGGATATTTACATCTTATAAATTTTAGCCTTTAACATTATTTTGGGTATGGTATAGTTAGTAGTATACCAAGCCTATATATATTGTTACCACTAGAGAGTGACTTTTATATCTTCTAAGGGTGAAAAAAATGTTCATCGTGGATATTGGGATATCATGACGGGTCATGTAGGTCAAGTTCTTCAGAAACTGATAGAGATCACCATCCAGGTTTCAAGAATTTTTCTAGATGAATTGGGTGTGAAGCATGATATATTTCAACACATAGTGTAATAATTTTTGGATGTGTTTCTGAAGTACTTCTCATGACTTCCACCTGGGAGAGATGTGAAGTTTATGATTGACCTCATGATGGGGGCTAAGCCAGTTTCTATTCCACCACACAAAATGGTATTAATAGAGATTCAATAGTTTAAGACACAACTAGAAGAGTTGATGGATAAGGGGATTATCTATCTGAGTATTTCTCCTTGGGGTTCCCTAGTTTTGTTTGTAAAGATGGATGATGTGACCTTGCACTTATATGTTGAAAACCAGAAATTGAACCAGATGATAGTGAAGACCATGTATCCTATTTTGCATATCGATAATATCTTTGACCAGTTGAGAGGATATTCCATGATATCTATGATTGAATTGAGATTAGGGTATCATCAGTTGATATTTTAGCCTTATAATATACCACAGTCTACTTTCAGAAGTAGGTATGTCCTTTATGAGTTCATTGCGATGACATTCAGGTTGTAGAATTCTCCAACAGTATTTATGGATTTGATGAATATGATATTCTAACCATACCCAGATCAGTTTGAGGTAGTATTTGTGGATGAAATATTGGTGTACTCCAAGACTAATGATGATCATGAAAAACATATTGAAATCATCCTTCATACACTAATATATCATCACCAATACACTAATCTATTTAAGTGTCAATTCTTGATTAATCCAGTACATTTCTTGGGTCAAATCATCTTGGAGGAAGGTGTGTTAGTAGACCTAGAGAATGTTCAAGAAGTTGTTTCTTGGTAGAATCCCAAGAATGTATCTAATATCCATAGATTTCTAGGCTTAGTGGGCTACTACCAGAGGTTCATCCAGGATTTCTCCTGCTTGGAATCACCAATTTCAGGATTTACAAACAAGGGAGTTAATTTTGAATGGTTTGAGGCATGTGATAATTATTTTTCAGAAATTAAATAGGCATTTGAATACCGTATCGATCATCATCCCACCTGATCTAGTGGAGGAGTATACAATGTTTTTTGGTGTATCTGGGATTGGGCTTGGATCAGTGTTGATACAGGGTGACTGGGTTATGGTATATGTGTCACTGAAGTTAAGGCCACCTGAAAAGAACTACCCTATGCATGACCTTGAGTTAGCTATCGTGGATTATTATTTGAAGTGTTGGTGGAATTATCTATTGGTCCAAATGTTTACCATGTATACTGATCACATGAATTTAAAGTATATATTTTCACTATGAGATTTGAATATTCGAAAGCAAAGATGGGTTGATTATATGAATTCATTCGACATTGATCTAGCATATATGACTTGGAAGGGAAAAAATATTGCTGATGATTTGAGAATAAAAACATAGACTTAGGTAGTTCATGATTCTAGATATAAGAAGAAGATAATGATTTTTTTTCATAAGATGTATGTTGTGGTTTAGGAGGGTTAGAAGTAGATGACCCTCATAATAGTATCAGTGGAATCCACACTTTGATCCAGATTAGGGAAAGGAAAAAAATGAGGATCCAGAGTGTTTTTACTTGAGGGGAATCCTTGAAGGTGGGGAGTCACCTTCATATTGGACTATAGATGAGGAAGGGATCATCTATGTCATGAATTAGGTTTTTGTTCTAATGAGCATGTTAGAAGAGATGATATGTGAATTTCACGCATCAATGTGGGTAGTGCATCTAGGTTTGACCAAAATGTACCATGACCTATGTTGATAGTATTGGTGTCTAGGAATGAAGAAGGAAATTTTAGGGTTCTTGACATGATGCTACACCAGTCAACAGGTGAAGGAAATTCATCAACAACCTAGTGGTTTACTACAGCTATTTCCCATTCCAAAATGGAAGTGGAATAAAGTTACCATGGATTT
Organism: Viscum album; assembly: GCA_963277665.1. Lineage (NCBI taxonomy): Eukaryota > Viridiplantae > Streptophyta > Magnoliopsida > Santalales > Viscaceae > Viscum > Viscum album. Next base: position 1,686,328,279 of record OY728143.1, on the reverse strand, counting down.
TGCGATGGGTATTTCTTGGAGTCCTTAGAAGAATGATGTTTTTTGGGTGATAGTAGATCTATTTATGAAAGTATCACTTTTCTTGCCTGTATGGGATACCTTCTCAATGGATTCATTGGGAGATATGTATATTCGGGAGATAGTCCATCTCTTTAGGGTGCTGTGAATTATAGTTTTAGATTATAACTCACATTTTACTACACGCTTCTGGAAAGTAATTTAGAAGGAACTTGGTACACATGTATTTATGAGTATGGATTTCCACCCAAAAAATAATGGGAAATTGGAACGTACTATATAGGTTTATGATGATATGCTATGAGTGTGCGTTCTTGACTTTAGTGGGTATTGGGAGATGCACCTATCACTTATTGAGTTTGCTTGTGAAAATTTTTATCAAGAAACTATTTAGATGGAACCATACAAAGCACTTTATGGTAGTCCATGCAGATCACCTCTATGTGGGATAGAGGTAGGTGATTTAGAGTTATTGGGAATGAGTCTCAAGTAGGAGACATCAGACTGGGTTTAGATGATTCCTAATAGAATGATTACGAATCATAGTAGGAAAAATTCATAAAATGATAGAATTTAACAACCCCTTGAGTTTATAGTGGGTGATCATGTGTTTCTTAGAGTGTCACCAAGATTAGGTCACCGTATGTTTCAGAGATAGGTCAAGTTGGTGCCTAGGTTAGTGGGACCTTTTGAGGTTATAGATAGAATGAGACTAGTGAAATAATGATTGAATCTTCCAAAAAGGTATAGTTTTATGCATGTCATTTTTCATGCATCACACCTTCTGCAGTATCACCCTGAACCTTCTCATGTGATCGATGTTGATGATGTTGAGCTTGAGACCGATGTGTCCTTTGAGGAGCATCTGATACGTGTTATGGAACAAAGTGAGAAAGTGCTATGGGGGAAATACCATGCTAAAAGTTTGAGTATTTTGGAAACAAAGATGTGTTAAAAAGGAAACATGGGAGAGAGAAGTAGATATACAGTCTCAATGGCCTGATCTTTTTACCGTGGAATCTTAGATATGCTAAGGAGTAAAGCTTGAGGATGAGATGTTATAAGGTGGGGAAATTTTAATATTTCTACATTCTCTGTAAATGAATCTTTCTTTCTTATAGGTTTTATTTTACCTTTTTTTTGTATAATTTGAGAAGGTTTTTGTTTCAGGGTGTTTCGAATGAAAAGTAAAAAAATTTGGAAGAAAAGGGACAGTGCACGATTGGTGTATGGTTTGACCAACCATGTGCCTACCCACAACAAACCATGAATCCTCAAGAAGAGGATGATTTCATGATTGGTGTATAGCTTTAGAAACAGTACACCCTCTTACTAGTAACCGTGTGACCCCAATAAAAGGAACATAGTTATGGTTCACGGTTCGACAAACCATTCGCCCCAACCTAGAAAACCATTCATGTAGACTTATTTTCCCTAAAAATTAATTTTGAAATTCTTGAACCCCCCAAAATTTATCCTCCTTCATCACTGCTTGATCTAAATCATTCTACCTCATTTTAGAGGTTCTTAGATGGATTCTAAGGCCTTCCAAACTCCATTATTGATGAATTGAAGATCTGATTGAAGGATCTGCACCTCTCTAGGTATGTATTCTATTATCAATTGGTTTTATAACTCTATTTTGTCTTTATACAATCTTTTAAAGGGTTTATTTAATATGTTGGTGATGGGTTTAGATTTATGATTTGATAGTTCTTAATCTGTTTTATTCTTGATCTATGTTTTGGATCTCGATCTGGTTCTTTGTTGTGGAATTGATCATTACATTTCAATTTTTTGATTTCCATTGGAAAATATCCATCAAATATCTAAAGGTAGGTTGTAAAAATTGAAAATCCCATAGTCATGAATATATTTGTGTGTTTATAATTTTAAAAAAGAAATTTTAATTTTTAGAAATCACATCTTGACTTTGATTAATTAATTGGTTAATTAATCAATGGAATGGTGTAATTATGAAATTGATGGGATGTTGGAGTTATGAAACTAGTTAATTGATGGGATTTTGTAATTGGTTAATTTATAGTATTTGAAATTCATTGATAATGGTAATTAAGGGATGTTTGGATTATTATTTAAAGCTTAATGAATTTTATGTTTAAATGTTGATACATGGTTTAATGATGAATTGTTCATATTATTCCATGCAATTAAAGTAAATAATTATGATAGTGTTGTTAAATTGAAATGGTATACCATGATGTGAATTGTTGATAATAGGGTTAATGATATTTAAAATTTTCAAATTTGATATATGTGATTGATAGATATACGAGTGTAGGACACATAATGATTCTCCAAGTACCCATATGCAATTATGAGCATCAGACCTGGACTGATGCTCCAAATAACCATATTTGATAATGAGTGTGGGACATGGACTAATGCTCTGAACTATACATGATAATAATGAGGTTTGGGAAAAGGATTGATGCTCCAAATACCATCGAGGTGATAGACACAATGTTTTATGCCCATGAGTTTGGAATTGTACTGTAGTTCCAATTCGCCGTGCCATGAAGTTAAATGAAATGGAAAACGAAAGACCATGTTATAATGATTTGTGTATACCTTTGTGATATAGTTCAGGCTATGGTATTGGCCGAATAATGTATTTATAACGAAATCCCATGGGGTGCTAGACACAATATTATATGCCCATGAGTTTGGCATTGGACTATAGTTCCAAGTGTCCATGATATAAAGTGAAATTAAATGGATAATTAAATCCCATGTTATAATGATTTGTGACTACCTTTATGATATGGTATAAAATAAGTTACATCAAACAATTCAAAGTAATACTTCCAACTAAAATAAGCATTGATTATGTTTTACACTTTGATAACACTTAAAAATAGTTCATACCCCTCATTAATCTTGATGAAGTGATTTGAAAAAATAGTTAACGTTAGTTTTGTTTATAAAAAACACTTAATTTTTTTTTAATTTAAAAAAGCGGTATAAAATTATTTTTTTAGTAAAAAATTTAGATATCACAAAGGGGTAAAAATAATTTTAATTAGTGTTTTAAAATTAAAATTTTCTTGATGGAATTAAAAAACATTTATCACTTATAATAGTTATTTTTTGAAAAATTATAGTTTTTCTGTTTCTTAAATAAGATATATAATTAAATTCATTAAGAAAATCATTCAAAGTATACACTATTTTTTATATTTCTTGACTCCTGTAATTTTTATTTTAAGATGAAATAAATTATTAAGTTTTAGTTAACCATACATGTTGTATCATTTAAAATATAGTTTAGTTTTTTCAAAGTTTTCACAACCATTTTTTAATATTTTTTATCAATTAAAATATCTTCTATTAAAAAAACTTTTTTTCAATTATTGATTATTTTTTTTTCAAAAACATGAATTTTAGATAAAATAATTTTCTAATTTTGAAAGATTTATTTTGACTATCTTTTCTCCTTAAAAACATGTTTTGTCAGATTTTTAAAACTAACATTTCAATTGAAACTATATATTTTTATCATTTAGAACAAAAATATTTTTTCCATTTTCTCAATAATTTTTAAACTATACTAAATTTAGTTGTGTTTTTAGAATTGAAACAAGAAAGTTTCATTAGTAAAATTATTTTAGTATTAGGAAATATATTTTTTAGAATAATGAAATAACACTTATGAATTTACAAACTATAGAAATGATGATAAATAGAGTTTCAATGAACATGAATCTAAGGCCCCTTTGTTTGAATCCTCTTACCTCAATAATTTCCCACATATGATAAATATTTCCCAACAATCTACAAAGAAACACTCATATCAAACATTAGTAATATTATAAAATATTATTCCATGAAACCACACCACTCGAGTAATGTTTAAAATCTACTTATAGAGATGAATATCAAAATAAAAAACTCAAGATAAATATAAAATACAAAATTTAAACCAAAGAGAAAATATATATGAAATACCTATTTAAATATGTTGATATTTGATAGATATGCACCCTCATTATTTAATCATTTTAAATCTATATTTTAAACTAGAGGTTACTGTATCTCATTTCACTAATTTAAGAAAAATTGTGACTTGTGATGATAAACTTCCTTTGAAGTCGATGTTACAAACACATAAAAACATCCAATGTAGATGATTCCAAAACTATTATAAAATATCTTATTATTTTAGTTATATAGATTTCATGTTCTTCCTAGATATGAGAAAAGAGGTTAAAATAGGTTAGAAATTGGTTATCTCTAAAATGATTTATGGAAAAGTCCATATAGAAAAGGATGTATGTACAATATTGTTTGGATAAGGATGTAAGAAAGATGTAATCTAAAATAAAACATAATATCATCAATGTACGCGTAATATAACTTTTTAGAAAATAGTTATGGAAATCATAAGAGTGAAAAAGGGGAATTTGAAAGAAATTATTCTGGAGGGAGGGATAGAGGGAGACTTATAAGGTTTCTAGGCTCTATTACCTATAGAAAGAATAGACCAATTTTTTTATTCTTTAATAAGGTATAAAATTTACTTATAAAAATAGACAACGAGATATAAGACTCGAGATAGGAAGACAATTCAAAATTCAGAATAATATGAAATTAATAGGATCTACCTATTAAATAAAGATCATATATTGATCAATATGTTAATTCATTAATATCCCTAGTAGATTGGTAACACATATTCCTTATGTATTTCAATATATACCTTGAAATTTAAATTAACCAAGAATAACCCCACTATATTGTAAACTTTATTGGTGAAATAGTTAAAATTCCCTCCAAAACACTTAAATTGAAACCTTCTACCAAGATAACCACTGAGTCTTCACCAAAAATAATATACCACCATAAAAAATTAAATTAATGGTTAAAGCCATTACAATTGTTAAAACTACTTTTCATCCAACATCACCCATATGTTTTAAATTAGGATATTCCTCTATAACTACATCTTCTCTCATATTTAGTGTTAACTTCTAGGGGTTGATATCAATGAAAATGTGAGTATAGATAGGATGATAAACAATGTTAGTTATTTAGTTGGGGAAAATATATAAACCAAAAAACGTAGTAATAATACTAATGATTTTTGGTTTTTAGAATGGCAGAGGTAAGAAATGAAGGTTGAGACAAATCATAGAGAGGAAGGAGAGTCTCGCTTCATATGTAAGACAACATTTTACTATATAGTATATGGTTCACTATGTTTGTGGTGAATATAATTCTTCTCAAAATAATCATCAATTTATCCACTTATAAATTCCATACCATTATCTATCTAGATCATCTATAAGTAGAAATTACACTCCTTATATACATTTCTTTTAAAACATTTAAACATATTTAGATCCCATGATTTATGTATCACAAGGAAAATAGTTGTAATTCAGGTAAATTTATCCATAATGGAAATAATATACTAATCTCCATTTTTTGAATACTTACTCATTGTTCTACAATTATATAAATAAATTATCTTCTTTTATAGGGTAGATTGTATCTCTAAATTATTCTATAAAGTGTTAAAATTTTTTCCCTTTAGGCATGTTGAGAACATCATATTCCTTTCTATTTTTAGTATTGGAAGGTTACAAACATTTTCTACTTGAGTGATCCAACTTATGTCTTTTTTTTAAAAGATGATCAACCTGTATATTCCATAATTGGATTCCAACATTAAGACATAAGTTGAATGAATTTCCCATATCACCCACTTGAATTGTATTTTAACTTTTTCACTGAACACTTATCAAAATACATCCATAAAACTAGGGATTGGTTTTTTTAAAAAAAGTATGAAACTAGAAAAGGGAAAAAATGTATTACCTTGGTATCATATAAGAAAACCATCCACTCAAACCAAACTAAATAAAAATTAAAGATTCTAGTGAAGTGGAAATTCATCATTGAAAAGTGGTGATAAATAAGTGACAAAATTTTTCTCTTATAATTAATCTTTAGAAATTAAACTCTGTTATTGATTAAAGTCTTGATCCACTCACTTACTAATTTTATTTTCCTTTTTGAGAGATTATTATAATATGTGTTAAAAATTTGAGTGGTATATATTTTTATAAATAAAACTCGATAAGTGGTATCTAAAATTATAAATGAAAACATGTGTATGGAAAAGAGAGGTATCTATATTTATATGATCATATTAATTTTCAAATACTTCTAAGATACAAATAATATCACCTCCAATATAATATAGATTGATAATAGGACCATGGAAAGGGAACTTAAAAAACTCCATCAAACACATATGATATCCATAATGACCCCACAAACACAACCTTGGCTTCATAGGAAGTTAAGAGCTGTAGAAATTCATTCCTTAAAACAAAAAACTTTCCCTTTTGATGGATAAATAAAAGGATTTATTTGAATGTTGAAACTGAAATGGCTCACTCAACATGATTAAGTGTAATACTATCCACTTGATCTTTCTCATGGTATCATGAATCAATGATCCCCTTGTGGAGATCAGACTATTGATGCTTCTTTTTTCACATTGATAAATAAAACTAAGAAATATTGTCTAGTGCTTCACTAATTGCACAACCTGGGAATATTTATATTTAAAGAGAGAACTATCATCCTCATTAGATTCATCTCTCAAACATTTATTATTGTGTTTTATTTCTTGAGAATACTTCCACATCTCTTCTAGACATGAACTTATTTTTCTTGAACCACCCTGATTAGTAGTTATCACATACTAGGTAAAAATGATCATTATAGGAGAATTCAGAGGATTACACCTACCACCAGTGGAGTAATTATTTTCTTAAGTTAAATTAACCATATCCTTTAAAGCACGCTGAAATTATTTGAAAAATTCAAAATTTGGGTTCCCATTATCTAAAGGCCCCTTTTTGTGTATTTATTTATTTTGTTAAATATTAATATTACCAAATCAAATAGGATGGATACGAATATAAAATGGATGGATTCCAATCATATAAAAAATGGTTTGATGATGGGGTGAAAGAGTTCATCAAGTTTGTAAAATATCATGTATATGACCCTTCTCAAATCTATTATATGTGTTTATATTATTGTTATTCAAGACTAATTAGTCCATATGATTTGGAAAAATATTTTATCTAACACACAATAGATCAAATTTGTAAATGTTGGAATAAACATAGGAAAAAAGTGAATATATATATTGACTAGGATTGTACTAAATTTTATGGATCATATGATATGATTATAAGTGTGGGAAATGAAGAAAATCATATCAAGGATGTGATTACATGTGTAAATTATGATTAATATCGTATTGATGAAATGAAAATTATAGTTTAATATGAACTTCATGATTGTACAATTTTTTTAGGAAGTTAAAGAGTGGTGCATAGATTCTATTTTATGTTGGTTGTAATCAATATACAATATTTTCATCAATACTAAACCTATATAATTTAAACATTAGAAATAGATGTAGTGACATTAGTTTTACTGAACATATTGCTCTATTTAATGATATGATACTATAAGATAATGGAATTCCAAGATGAACATATGATGCTAAATGGATGATACATTCAATGGGTATGATCTCTAAAAAAACATATACTTGTTTAAATGACTGTATAATATTTCGCAAGGAACCCAAATCACTTAAATAATTCACAAAGTGTGGTGCTTCTAGATAAAATAATGATGAATTAGGACCTATGAAATTTGTATGGTACATTATAATCATTCCAAGGCTTAGGAACGTTTATAGAAGTGAGGATATTGCAAGGTAATTGGTGTGGAATACAGATTCATAAAATAAATATGGGACACTTTTTCACCTGATAGAATCTCCTCTGTGGAAGAGAATTGATCACGAGTATCCATGATTTGGAAATGATCCATGAAACCTTCATCTTATTCTATTTATATATGAAGTGAATTATTTTGGTTTTTAATGTAGCACTCACAGTAAATGACCAATTATGTTATTAAATTATAAATTTCCACCATGGTTATGCATAAAACAAAAATACACTATATTATCTATGCTTAAATTAGGACCAAAACTATTAATAAATCATATTGATGTTTATTTGTCTCTTTTGTTCAAAGATTTGAAATTATTATGGGATTCAAGTGACATTGTATGATTATTATAGAAATTAATATTTCATTGAGATCTATGTTGCATGAGATGATAAATGAATTTCCTTCTTATGGAAAATTTTAAGATATAGCATTAACTCAAGGGTGTTCCATTTTTGAACAAGGCACATAGTCAATTAAGTTGAAACATTCATAAAAAACTGCATTTATAAGATATCATAGATTTATACCTTGGTGACATAAGTACAGATCTTGGATGATATCATTTGATGGGTATTCAGAAAAATGTATAACACCTTTTCCACTAACAGGTGATCAACTGTTTGAGAAAGTATTAGATATGGACACTACTTTTGGTAAAACGTTTTTGAAAAAACATATGAAATCCAGTTGGAAAATGAGACCAGTTTTTTTGAATTACCATACTGAAATTGTCTTTACATTAGTAATTTTCTTGATGTTATGGATGTTGAAAAAAAATGTATGTGATCATGTCATTAGAACATTACTAAATGAACCTGAAAAAACAAGGGATGTAATTAAGATAAGGTTGGACATGATTGACATTGGAATAGAGGAAGGGTTAACTCCAGTGAAGGGTGAAGAACATAATTTTATTCCTCTAGATACTTACACTCTTTCCAAGTATGAGAGATACTAGTTTTTCAACTTGTTGAATTATGTAAAGGTCCAAAGGGGTATTTATAAAATATAAGGAATATTATTTCAATGAATGATTCAAAGATAAAGGGTCTAAAATAACATGACTGTCATGTTTTGATTCCAGATCTAATATCTTTAGCTTTACATTGCATTTTTTTTCAATAATTTCTATCATACATTAACCATTCCATGTTTATTTTTCAAAGATATATTCAAAAATGTTATAGGCCCAGTGAAATTTCTAACTATGGAAATAGGAATTTCTATTATATTATGTGAATTAGAAATGTTCTTCCCACCAATAATCTTTGTTATAATGGTTCAATTGATAGTTCAATTGGTAAGAGAGATTCAACTGTTTTGTCCTATAAATTATATATAGATTTACCCCATTGAATGACATATAAATATTTTGAAAGGGTATTTAAAAAACAGAATTTATCCAGAAGGTTGTATTGTGAAGTGTGTGGAAGCCATTGAATTCTATACTGACTACCTATCTGGTGTAGATAAAATTGGTCTACTGGAATCTCGTTACACTGGGAATCTTGTGGGTGATGGTATTTCTAGAATATGTGTTGTCACAATCACTATTATAGATTGGGATTAGAACCGCATTTATATTTTACATAGAATTTTAGAGGCTTACCCATATGTTTAAACCCACAAAGAAATTATAAGTAATTTGAATCCATCAAGGGTTGAAAGATAGAAATAAAATACACATAATCAGATGTTTATAAGATGGTTTCATGAACATATTTTTAAGGGGTTAAATGATAATTCAAATTTAATTTCTGAAAAACTTTTAGAGATAACTAGAATACCAAGTTTCCATGTATTATCATATAATTTTTATGTAATTAATGGTTATATATTTTATAAAAATGAACATGATGAAGAAAGTACCATGAAAAATAGTGGAATTAAAATTGTGTCTGAAGCGATGCATGTATCTAGTACAAAGGAAAGAAATCAAATTTATTTGAAAATTTAATACTTTGGTATCATGAAACTAATATGATATTTGGATTATTTAACATTCTATGTGTTTAATTTTTTAATGAAAATGAGTTGATAACAATAGTGCTATTAAAATAGATGAATTATGATTCATGAATGTGGATTTTAGTAAGGAAGGGTACACAGATGGATCATTTTTAATATAATCACAAATAGTAAAATTATTTTTTGTTCCAAATATCACAAACCAAAAGTGGTTAATTTTTCTGTTATCGACTAAAAAAACTGAAAGGTTAGATAAAAATTCAACTAAGGTTGACCCTTTTATTGGGACATCACAGTCATTTTATAGATTTCCCAATATAGACAAGGTCTTTTATGTCAAAGGTAATCATAATTAAGGGATTTGGATACATGATATATGGGTAAAATTACTTCCACCTTAAAAAAAGAGTTCAATAATTAGGTTAATTTTTTGTAATATTCATTGTATAATCTCAGATTATTATCTATTCACTACTACATTTACATAATATAAATTAAATGTTTAAACACTTATATAGATGAAGAATTTTTTACATTACAATGCTCTAAATCTTTAAAAAGAACATGTTTCTCAATATACTAGTGCTTTTAGTGTAGATGAAAAATAAATTTCTGCACATGTTAACGCCACCAATCTAGAGGAACAATATATTGATGATGTTTAAAACATGGAAATGGTAGAAAATAAAGAACTAGTGTCTATAGAAATTTAGAGTCATAGTGTTATGGTGTTAGAAATAATTATTAAGGTGAAAATTAAAGGCATCAAGGTTGAGGTTGGATAAAATGAGAGTGACTGGCCTATTAACCCCAACAAGGCTGTGTTTAGTAGTTTCATTAGGATCAACACTTAGAAGCATATACCAATTGATGTACATTAATTTAATGATGTTGTTTCCACACTTAATATACTGATTGAGAAGTGATTAGGGTAAAATTATGATTTAATTTCTTTATTTTACTAAAAAATAAAATAACAAAACATTGAATTACTCTTCATTATCCCTTGCAGAGTGCATTTATAGTAGATGAATCCTAAATTTTTTTTTATTAATTCTTGATGTAAAGGGTTAGAGATTCTTTTAGACAATTCTAATGAAGTTTCAACTCAATGATGTTGAAGATAAAACAATCCTACACCCACTGCATATGTATGTACACCTGATAATCCAAGAAGCGTGTGATGCGTTTACTAAACATCAGGAGGAGATATCATTTTAGGTAAATTGTGGATGGTAATAAAATGTTTGAAAATACATATATTAATCACTTTTAATAATAATTATTAATTTATGAAAAAAATAGTGATGAAAATAAAAAATGAGCAGAATAACTAGCTTACCCCTACCGTAAAGTAAGGATGGGGTATGCTTTACTTAAAAAAATTGGTATGTATTTTAAATCTATTGTAATAATTTTATGTGACAAGAAAAAAAATAATTATGTTACTTTGTTTGTATAAATATCGATGAATCCAAATCCAAATCCACTTCCATCCCACATCATATGCTATAGAAGGAAGAATTTGTAAATAAAAGGGTATTATAATAATTGAAAACACAAAAAAGTTTGGGAAGTATGTATAAGCATGAAATACTAAAATTTTTGTTTTTCTTAAAATATCAATTACCTAAAAACTATTACTTATTTTCATATATTTTTTATCTTAATTAGAAATAATAATAATCATTATCTATACTAGATTAACAACTACTATCAGTGGCCTTGAAGTGGATAAAATAGTATGGCCACATCAGATGTGTGGGTTTTAGGGTGACACCCTGAACATATTTTGAGAAAAGAAAAGAACAAGGGGATAAAGATAGACAAATGGAATATATGTAGGTCATATTATCTATTATTGAATAAAAATTTCATTAGAAGTTTGATTTTATAGAAAATGTTATGGGGGAAAAAAGAGAAGAAACAACTCAAGAACAATCATTGCGTGATGACCCCCAACCCCACCATATTTGAGGAGAGACATTCCCCTAAAAGAGCTATATTAGATGAGGTAATAAATATTATCATAATTATTTCTATGAAATTTGAATTATGAATAAATTGATACCTTTACCATACATATATTATACAAGGTGAAAATGATTGTGATTTATATCCATAAAAACCCACCAATCACCTTATTGTGAGGGATACCATGTTCTATATCCAAGAAGATACTCTACATAAAAGAAAAATTACAGCAGGTCATGCGAGAGTGGTGATTAGAATAGCTCATGATCTAAGAACCAAGATACCTATTCCACTTCATATTGTAGATATTCATATGATCAAGAAAGATATTAGAAATTTTAAATCATGGCCTTCATATCTTGTAAAAAAACATGTCTACAAGGTGATATTCCCTTCTGATTTATTTTTCATTATAAGACTTTAACAATTAATGAAAAAAGATATAAATTAATTAATGTTACTGAAGATGTAAAAGGGAAGGGGTGAAATAAAATTTTGAATCAAAACAATCTAAATGATCAACTTACCAATCGAAAAGATCTTCACAAAGCACATTTACCCCACTTATCCAATATCTAAATTTACTAACATTGATGGTTCTTATAGATAAAAGGTTACAATTTGGTAGTAATTTAGTAATTGGTATTGAATAAAAAATGTACATATATTCTATTAAAGAATACATTTCTATTGATAATGTAAATTAAATCCTCAAGTATGATTGGCTAAGAGTATTAGTTGTAAATGCAAACATGAAGTGTGTCTTCATGATTTTTTTCAAGAGCTAATATAATGTGTTAATTATGAATAAATAAAATTAATATTTTTTGCAGGTGTTTATATCAATAAAATTTTAAGGGATTACCCTATGAACATAAATATGGACTCATTAGTCCTCAAATCACTTCTATAAAACTAACCTTAATGGATTCCGTTCAAATTGATGCAAGAGTGGAAGAACTATATGCAATGTTTAAAAAAAACTTATGGATGACAAAATATTCTTATTAACAATGATTCAAAGGTAAAACTCTACAATTTAATCATATAAAATATATTTCAATTCATTTCATTACTTATTCCATTTTGTTTTTTAGAAAAAACTAGGTGATCATTGTAGTCAATTTGGGCACTTCAAATATTTGTTTTCTTGACTAGGTGCATAAATACCAAACAAACTAACCACACATGATGAAAGTTTTTAGTTTGTAATACATTGCATCCAATGTTTTAGAACTAAACATTATTTTATATATTTTATATTATGTTTTAATTAGAATTATATTATGATATGGTGGTGTTTAAATAGTGTGAAAATCATGGAATAATGATAGTCTATGCATACAAGGAGCCCATCGACTTCTACAAGTGGATAAGTTTTAGGGTATATATAATAATATTTCACAATCAAAACACATGTAAAAAAATTACTTATTTTCTCTTTGTTTATGTAGTATAAAAAACAAACCAATGGAAAAGATTGTGGTTATTATGATTTCAAACTTTTTAGAGATATCATATACCATAAAAAAACTAGCATCTCCAAAAAGGTGTTTTCAAAGATAATTACTATTTCATTTAAAATATTTATTAATACATTTTGTATTTATATAATTATAATACTAAAATGAATTTTGATATTACTTATATTCACTAGATCAAATATATTTGTTTAGAAACAACTAAGCAACATACCTGGAGTCAGAATATACACATATATAATGAAGATGTGAATTCTTAATACTTATTTAGTTTATTTTATCATCATTTTATCTACATTTTTTAGTTAATTTCATCATCATTTTTATCTAATACTTATTTTGTTAATTTTCATAGAGATCACGAATAAATTAATTTGTCAACAAGGATGATTTATTCATATACTATGATCATGAAATGTAGGATAAAAATACATGGTGGAATCAACCATGCCTCAATACAATACACGGTTTACCCGATATCACTCAAATTGTGTGGTTTCAATTTAAAATTGAATTTTATTAATGCAATGTTTCATATTTATGTTTAACTTATTCCTTTATATTATTACTAACATAATAATTTTTTTATATTGGTGGATTATCTTGTGATTTGGGGTGGTTTGTTCGAAGCTTCTTATGATCGTGAGAGATTGGACTTCATTGCTGCAACATAGACAATGATAACAAGTAAATGGGATAAAAATGTATATAGAAATCAGGAAAAAGTGAATTACAACTTCTTATTTAGTTATTTTTTTCACAATTTTATCTACTATTTTGAAGTTAATTTCCTTATCATGTTTTATAAAAATTATTCATTTTTTCCAAGATCTTTTGGGAAGTCATATTTTCCTTTCAATAATCGATAATAATCTAGAAAATAGAGAATATTGTGCTTTTGGATGGGATATTTCAAGAAGAATGGGGTTTCCTCTTCCATCCAAATATAAATTTTATCTATTTTGTTTCTTTTTTTGGACTATTGAAAGAAAAACACACATCACATTCTTAATCATCCACACCTCAACCAGATAAACACTACACAGAGTATGACTTGAACAGTATGTTTTTAGTTTATAATTTACATTTTAGTTCAAAACACACATTATATACTCATAACTAATAAAACAAATCCATATTATTTTGATACTTTAGGAAAATGACCCATATGACATTTTTGACATGTAGAAAATTTCCACACCTTAATCGGACACACGGTTTGACCAGTATGACTGAAAGTATGTCTAAAAAAATTGACATTAATTTTAGTAAAAAACAGAAGTGACTTACTCAAAACCAAGAAAACACATTCATATTTTTTTATAATTTAATAAAATGATCCATATGTCAATTATTACATGTAGGAATCAACCTCAACTCAATTTGACACACGGTGTGACCGATATGACTCCATATGTGTATTTTTTACTTAAAATTGACATTAATATTAGTAAAAAATACAACTAACATACTCAAAACTGATAATTTTTTTACCCTTTAGGAAAATTATTTATAAGTCATTTGTGACATGTTGGAATCAACTGTACCTCAATCTGATACACGGTGTGCCCAATATGACTCCAAGTGTGTATTTTTATTTAAAATTGACATTAATTTTAGTAAAAATGACAAGTGATGTACTAAAAACCAAGAAAAAACATTAATAATATTTTGATACTTTTGAAAAACGATCCATAATTAATTTTTGATGTGTAGGAACTAACCGTACCTCAATCCAATACATGGTGTTCCCGATATAACTCAATGTGTCTGTTATCAGCTTAAAATTGATTTTTTGTTCAAAAAGTGTGTCACTCACTAAAAACTAATAAAAAACACTATGATCATCTTGATAATTCAGAAAAATTATTCATAAGTAATTTATAACATATAATAATCAAAATCATTACAAACCAAAACACGATCTGGCTGGTATGACTCAAAGTGCATGTTTCCAATTTTAAATGACATTTTAGTGAGAAACATAAGATACATACTCAAAATATAGATAAATCATTTGAATTATTTTTTGTACTTTATTTAAATGATTTATAAGTCATTTTTGAAATTTAGGAATCAACCACACCTCAATCTGACATACAGTGTGACCGATATGACACCAAATGTGTCTTTTTATTTAAAATTGACAATAATTTTAGTAATAAGGACAAATGAAATATTAAAATTCCATAAAACACATTTTTATTTTTTGATACTTTTAGAAAATTATTTACAAGTCATTTTACATGTGTAGGAATCAACCACACCTTAATCCAACTCATGGTGTGACCAGTATGACTCTAAGTGTGTCATTTTATTTAAAATTGACATTAATTTTAGTAAAAAGAAAAATTTGACATACTCAAGATTGATAAAATGAATTTTTATTGTTTTTATACATTAGTAAAATGATCTATATGTCATTTTGACCATTTAGGAATCAAATACACTGCAATCTGATGCACCGTGTTCTCGGTATGGCTCCAAGTGTGCCTTTTTATTTAAAATTAACATTTATTTTAGTAAAAAAGAAAAGTGGCATACTCAAAAATAAGAAAAAGAATTAAAATTATTTTTATACTTTAGTAAAATGATCTATAAGTCATTTTTTACATGAAGTAAATCACTTTAACTCAATATGATATGAAGTGTGCTTGGTATAACTCAAAGTGTCTGTTATCCATTTAAAATTCACATTTTAGTTCAAAAAGTGTGTCACTCATTGAAAATAGATAAAAACACTCAAACATTCTTGATAATTTATTTAAATGATTCATAAGTCATTTTTTACATGTAGTTATCTGTATCATGTCAAACTAACACAAGATGTGACAGGTATGAATGAAAGTGTGTGTTTCCAATTTGAAATGACATTTTAGTAAAAAAAAAGTGACATAATAAAAACTAAGAAAAAAATAAGATTGATTTTATAACTTAGGAAAATTACTGACAATTTATTCTGACATGTAATAATAAACCTCACCTCAATACAGTGCACAGTGTGACTAGTATAACTCTAAGTGTGTATTTTTATTTAAAATTGACATTATTTTTTGTAAAAATGATAAGTGACATACTCAAAACTCAGAAAAAGCATTTCGATTCTTTTGATACTTTATTAAAATTATCCATATGTCATTTTTTATTTATAGGAATCACAAAATCCTTAATACGATGTACTATGTGATTGGTATGACTCCAAGGGTGTCTTTTTATTCAAAATTAACGTTATTTTTTGCAAAAAGAAAAAATGACATACTCAAGATCGAGAAAATGAATTTGGATTATTTTTATACTTTAGTAAAATTATCCATAATAAATTTTTGATTATTAGTAATTAGCCTCACTAAATTCTAATACACGGTGTTCATAATATGACTCAAAGTGTCCGTTATCAGTCTAAAATGGACATTTTAGTTAAAAACGCGTGTCATTTATTGAAAATTGAGCAAATGCACTCAAATTGTGTTGATAATTTAGGATAAAAATTAATAATTAATTTTTTATTTGTAAGAATTGGTATCATTTTAAAACAACACACGATGTGACTGGTATGACACAAAGTGTGTGTTTTCACTTTAAAATGACATTTTAGTAAAAAGGAAAAGCGACATACTCAAAATTGAGAAAATGTTTTTGAATTGTTTTGATACATTAGGAGAATGATCCATAAGTCATTTGTGATATGTAGTAATGAACCAATCCTTAATACGATTCCCAATGTGACTGGTATGACTCAATGTGAGTCTTTTTATTTAAAATTTTCATTTTAGTAAAAAGACCAAGTGACATAACCAAACCAAGAGAATACATTCAAATTTTTTTATACATTAACACAATGATCCATAAGTCATTTGTGATGTGCAGGAATAATAATCACCTCAATTTGTTTCACTGTGTGCTTGGTATTACTCAAAGTGTCCATTATTAGTTTAAAATTGATATTTTAGTTTAAACATGTGTCTCTCATTGAACATTGATAAAACACACATGGATTTTCTTGAAACATTAGGAAAATGATTCAAAAGTCATTTGAAACATGTGTGAATCAGTATCATTTCAAACTGATACACGATGTGACTAGTATGACTCAAAGTGTGTGTGTAGTTTAAAATTAAATTTTAGTGAAAAATACAAGTGACATAATAAAAACCCAGAAAACATATTTTTATTATTTCAATACTTTAGGAAATAATCCTTAAGCCATTTGTGGCTTCTAGGAATCATCCCACCTTAATACGATGCATAGCGTGATTAGTATGACCATAACTGAGTCATTTTATTTAAAATTGACATTTTAATAATGTATTCTTTAATATTTATTTTTAATTTATTTTTTTATAGTATTACTAAAATAATATTTTTTTCTTATATATGTGGATTATTTTCCTTAGGTTCAGATGATTTGTTTTGAAACTAATAACATGATAATTTTTTTTTGATAGGGGTCCATGGTTGCCAAAGTCTATGAAACATTGATGCTTTTAAATGTTTATATATAGTAATTATAAATGTAATTGTATAAAAAATCATTTTAAATGTATATAATATAGTGTTTTTATATTTGTGATGTAAATTTTATTTTACTTAAATTATAAATTTTCATACAGTTTTATTTGCATACCGGTGTATTTGTTACAATGTGCTATTATTCAAACAACACACTATAATGGTAGGTCCTTTACCAGTTTTAATGAAAGCACTAATAAAAGGGTCCCCAATTTAATAATGTTGAGGAAAACCACACTTTTAGTGATTTTAAAGACCTTTTAGCATGTTGTTAATGGGATGAACTATTATTGATAAATATGAAAAAATGATATATATGATGAAACCAAACTACAAAAAGAACAGTTTTGGTAATAATAGGTTTCCAACAAGTATAAATAAGAATACTTTAATTAAAATATAAAAAGATAGTAATTATAGTCTGGAATTCTTTAAATGTAGAACGCAAGGGAATTATTACCTTGAACGCTTTTTGAGATTTAATAAATCTTTTGTTATTATAAAATTGTTTTATCTAATAATTTATTTTCATAAATACTAAAAAACCAATGATTAAAACCTTTTTGGGTGGCCGAGATCTCTACTATCAATTTATTTGAATCTAAGATAGCATGGGTACCAAAAGGACATCACTCAAATTCTATTTGACCTAATTCATCATCATATCCAATGTAAGTATTTTCGATTGGTGTTGATGCATACTATATACTATTTCGTAAAATGGTATGTTGTCATGAATAATATCTAATATCTTTTATCATATCATCTTATAGATTTAAGGCATGCACCACGACTTCTATTCCTTTATTGTTTTAGCAATAAATATTATTATAGATTACATAGTTTAAAATTTTAGCTTCATATATATTGATTATATGTTTAAATCTTGTATAAAAAAACTATAATATATAAATATATATTTTAGATAGGCATGAATTTATGGGGAGTTACCCATGGTCTATTAATTTAGTTAATATGCTGAAATATGAATGTTAAATAGTCTTTTAAATATTTATTATATACAGAATTTTTGTTTTGATTAACCCATTTAAAATATTTTTTAATAACTGATGTAGGTTTTAAGAAAGGAATCATGTTTTATTTATTTCATTTAATTAGTTTTATTTTACACTTTATTATCAGGATGTTTTTTTTGTTAAATTTTTTAACCACCTTTTGTTTGAAATAGTTTGTTTCTTTTAGTAATTGAAATTCAATATTGTACACTTATGATATAGGGATGAATTTTATGAACTTCTAAATGCCTTTTATGTATTAGAATTTTGTTTATTTTTTTATTTATTTTAAATATGTTTTAATATATATATATCTATTTTATAGTGTTGAATTATGTGGAGAGTTGTGTGACTCTATAAAAAGTGACATTTTTTTCTTGAAATTAAGAGAAATTTCTAAGAGTGAATCATTTATTTAAAGTTGTTCCAACTTCTTTAAATATGTTTTATTTCTATAAAATATTTAAAATTATATTTGATTTTTTGATATGTTTTCTATCATATTTTTCTAGATTCTTAACATAGGGGGAGTTTATTTTTAACTTTTTAAGAAAAATTGATTTGTCATTTTTTGTGTAAGAAGGATAATGTTTTATTTATTCATTTTAGGTTATAAATGAAGCGATTTCTGCTAGATATATTCTATAATCTATTCATGAAATGTTAAAATATATTTTTTAACAAAATCCTAAACAGATTGAATGGCCATTAATTTTTTATTCTCATGAGTGTTATTATTATTATTTTCATAAAAATAAGTGATTTTGTTTTCAATTTATTTTTTTCTTTTTGATAAATTTATAAAGGGGGAGAAAATTTAAGTTTTTATAAGTTTAGTTTTACAATTTAAAAAATATAAAGAGATTATTAGTGTTAGAATTTTCATTTTTATTATATTTTATTATATAAATTACAAATTATTTCATTTAAAAATATTTATTGGAAATCATTTATTTGAAAATTTTCAGTAATATTTACTCATTTATCTTTGAAAATTACTAGATCACTATTTTTATATATTTATATATTGTACTTGGAATTTTATAATTCATATTTTATATGAAATATAGAGAAATTAATTACATTATCTTCAACTAAAACTTTGTATAAACTAGTCTCTAAATGTTCACACATTTGGTTAGAATATAGTGCATAATTTTGGTCTTTACAATATTTTTGAATTTATAGTCTTATTTAGTTATTCTATGATAAATTTAATTATATATATTGTACTTTCATAAAACTTGTTTTATTATTTAGACAATAAAATTATTTACATTTCAATAATCTAAGTGGAAGTCTAAAACAGATGTTTGAGTTCCTTAAAAATGTTCCAAATCCTTTACAATATTTCTATAATTCTACAATATCTAGATTGTGGTATTTTCTATTTTTCATTGATGACTCTATCTATAGACCTCATAATCACATAAAGTTTGTTGAAATGAAAATCTAATAAATCTATGAATATTTATTTCAAATGAATGTAAGAATAAAATTTCCATTTGAATGGAAAAAAATCACCAAATTTCTCTATGTATTTCATTGATTTTTCTTTTCAACACTTTTTAGTTTATATTTGATACAGTTTTTTGAAGATATCTCTTGATATGGAAGTCAGATTGATGTATTGTTTTATGGGTTTAAAATAACTCAAATTTATCTAAATTTAAGTTAATTGGAATAACTTATAAATCCAATTTTTTAATAGTCTATAAAATCATAGAGGATTATGTGGATATGCTACGACATACAAGGAAAAACCACTATTTATCTTTTTAATTTTCTCAATGCACGTGCACCTATATCTCCACAATATCTCCATCTACATGGCACCACAGCTCCATGGAACTCCTTATTCAAGCATCTTCATTTGAGAATGATCAAAAGCTTGTTCTCATCCAATGTAGTTCCTTTATACATAGTAACTCATCCAAGGTAGCGTAACACATCAAATCAAACTGCACATACACACACTGTAAATGGTTTTCTCTACCCTATTTACACCCTATATGATCATTTCTCCCTATGATTCATGCATTTGAAATATTTTGTGTGTGTTTGGAATCTAATAGGTATCTATTTTCCACCATTTATAACACTATTTCTAAGTTTAAACCCTTGCGATAAGCAACATGACACCAGTCATAACACCGACGCGTTATGAAAACATGAATCATGCAATATCAGGTTAGCTTCTATGGTTGGGTAATAACCCCCAACACCAGCCAGTGGCTTCTATTAATACATGAACCTACTGTGAGATTTTATATCAAGTCATTGTGAAGTCAAATTTTAAGTTACCACAATTTGTTTTTAAACTTTCCATGAAGTAACCAAAGTGATCGCTGACCGCTAGTGATATTATTAAAGCTAGTGTGAGTAGGTATTAAACCTACCATGAGTGGGTAATTACAACCTACCATGAAGGATGAATTCATGTTACCATCAAGCATATAGAAACCTACCATGAAAACCCAAATGTTGGTGGGGTTTTGTGGTGTTTCTATGTGTGTGTGTGGGGGGGGGGGGGTGGTCAAGTATTCGGACCTCCGTGTTTACACCAATTTATTTCCTTTACTTATATTCTATGATGATGAATGTAACTGATCTTATATATCATTATTGAAATTTATTTTGAAGTTGTATTTTTTATTGATCGTTTTATAGTGTTTTAAGTGACTGCATGCGACATTTTACAAGTTACAAAATGAGTAATTTTCAAAGTGACTGCATGAACATTTTGTTCACATGGTTATTATATTGATCACATATGATAGGACAATAAGTATAATGATCACAAGGATTTTTCCTCACTTCATTATTTCATTTATTTTTTTATTTTAATAAATTTTTTGTTTTCTAGAATACTATGTTTTAGTCATATTTTTATAATATAATTAACTGCAGAATTATTTAATCTATTTTAGTTATTTTATTGATTTGAAACATAAATATTATAAGGAAAATGATGTAATGTTTTGAATAAAAAATATCATATAAATTATATAGAAATAATAATTTTCATGTTATTTATTTTATGATATTTTTTAATTGTTTTTGAATTATTGATTTAATGGAAGTATATGGTAGTAATTTTTATTAATTTTATTATTTAAATAATCATCAATTACTCTAATGATCATATTAATTTTTTTGAATGAGTTTAATGCATGAATTAAAGTGATTTAATATATTTTTTGAATACATGAGATGTTTTAAAAGGTATTAACATGTTTCCATTTTTTTAAATATTTCTAATCATTGTATGATAGTGATGAGATTAGGAACCTCTCATTAAATGAGAAACAAATATAACCATTGGTGATCACTCCATAAATAGAGACCAAGGGATGCATTTTGAAGAATTGATGATGAATTTTTGAGTATTTTATGAATTTTTGAAAACTCGATGACAAGAATGTTTTTCTTGATACTCAGAATAGTTCTTTCGTGACCATTGTTCTATTAGTGCAATTATAGAGAAAATTAAACCATTTCATTCATTACCACTAAAGTGATGAAAGATCATCGAGCTACATAATATTCAACATTTTTTGATCTATGTAAGTTTTAATTATTTTCTGGTTTTCTTCATGTTTTTTATTTTATCTATTTATAATTTTTAGTGTCTATTTATTAATTTATCATCAAGAGTAGGTCATATTTGGTTATTATACCAATAAAAAGAAGGTATTGGATTATGGATCCTGAAAAAAAGTCAAGACATATTTGTTTGTGACTCATGAACAAAAGTAAGGTCATATTGGGTTATGACTCTCGAACAATGTTAGGTTAGGATAGGTTGTAAATCCTGAAAAAGATAGGGTTGTTTGTCAAAATATTTTAAAAGGCAGAGACTATAAACAAGTTACCAATCCTTTAAAAGTTAGTTTACTTTGTGGGTATTGATATTATAAAGACTCCGACCCTAGTATCCTAGAGCTGGTGCCTTACATTAATACATTATCATAAATACAAGACTCAAATCCCAAAGGGCTGATTAGTTTAGTTATTTTGGAAGCTAGATTTCACACATGAACATTATATTACAACATGAAAGGAAAACAACATAAAAAATCCACTGGAAACACCCATAAACTTCAAGATTATCCCTGCGAGTCATTCATAATATACATTTTTTCATCCTGGGGAAAAATAAAACATAAGAAATGGGTGAGCTCAAATGATTATTAAGGGTAAGAAATATAATGAAATCTATCATACATAAACATAAACAATAAGGCATGTCAAATAATTAAAAACACATGCCTTTAAAGATAAACTTTAGCATAATATAGAAGGAATAAAATCTAATTAAATAAATCCATATAAATAATCATATGAGAATAAAACCTAACCATGGATAGTATAAATGTCAAATAATCAAATGGATTATAAATTACTAATAACATAATTATTGAATGTGTAATATTAGACATCATAAACATACCGTCAATGCTTCAACAAAGACACCATATATAATAGGTAAAAACATGGTCTAGTTTGTATCATTAGACCAACTGATGCATTAAGGGGAAATCTATAAAAAAAACCCACCCATCAATTCAAGTCCAAATAAATATCCATACATGGATTCAATTAAATAACATCATTCAATTAAAACACCATATGTAAAAATGGTATATGACTAAGACAATAATCACATCCACGATACAAGAAATTTGGATATTCAATAAAATATTCAATAAATAATGATCATAAATAAAAAGGAAGTATAATTTCACTACACACAAGTATTAAGTGGTTAATATGGCATATAAAATGAAAAATTATGTCCAACATAAATTAAAACATATAAAAAGAGTGTTAATAAACTCTAGAAAAGAGCCTCTTTAGTGCAGTTTATGGAAAATGATCTAAGAGTATTTTAAAAGGGAAAGGGCATAATTGTTTGTATAAAAAAGAAATGAACAAAGATATTTTTCATGGTAAAATGTGGGTTCTTATAAAAATAATGGTTCTTTGAAACATACTATAGAGTGTACTTGTAAATGGGAAATAAATTGGAAAGTTCCCATAAATTATTCTTACTTATCTGGAGGAATTGAAAAGGGAACCTTATAAAACATAAATTTTCCCGTCAAAAAAAGTAGATTTTAAATTGTTAAATATTATCGGAACAAAATAATATAATTTAGGAAGATTATAAAAGAATAATTAATAATATTATTGGGTTAAATATAGATAAAGAATAACCTAAAGAAAAATGGAGGTTCGAGGAGAGTCCCTTACCTTATGTCTGAAAGTGTTCTAAACTTTCACTTAATATCCCAGAATATGAAATTAGATTCAATAATAAATTAATTAAGAACCTATTTAAAAATTTACTTAATTTTTTTTTAATTTTATAATGTTCCTTTATGACCTTTTTAATGATTTATAATATTGAATTTCGTCATTCGGGAGTGTTCGTTTCCTTGGTTTTCAGTATTGGTTCAATTGTATACATGTACGAAAGAACATGTAAAATAGGAATAGTTATCCTAAATAAAAATTAAATGTTATTAATTAAAATACATAATATAAAATGTATATATAATTCATTTGGTTATTTGGGCTGAGGATGTATCATTAGATAAGATGTTAGTGATAATCGTTTAGAATATTTTGGCTGTTTTTCGATCATCACAAACTAGTTTTGTCTTATGGATTAATATCATGTATATATATTCGTACCAAAACATTTAATAAGTTTTAATAAATATATTATAGTCTTTTTTAACCATATTAATGGATTTATGACCATTCTTGAAGGTGAAATTGAAAAATGAGAATTCATCGTTAATGAAGGTGGTAAATCGGCACCTCATGGACAATGTTTTCGTTTTTAGAATAAAAGGAGAGGAGAAAATACCTGATGGTGGATTTAACCTTAAAAAATAACATTATATTATATATAATATTTGGGAGTTATAAATCATGTTTGGATAGAAGAGGTGAGGAGAGTATAAGAAAATAAAATAAACTGAAAAGAAAATTAAGAAAGCGAAAGATGATTTTACCTCTTGAATTATTCCCCTTAAGATCCTCCATAGGGAAATTGGTTTTGGTATTTTATTGAGAAAAAAACATCTTGGACATGGGGAAGAGTATTGGGAATAGTATTGGGTGTAAATTGGGTAATATTAAAGGTTTAATAGGTGTTAGGAGAGAAGGTGGTGAGGGGTAGTATTTATAGTGGAGGAGAGGGGTGTTTTTTGAATATTTTATTCATTTGTTTATAATTTTGGATCAAAACTATGAATAGTTTTAACATTATCACTAAATATATTAAAATAATTAATAAGAGTTCTATATTAATGGATTTCATTAGCCATACATCATCTTTTTCTCAATAATTCATGTTTTTGTTAAATACTGCAAATTGCTATATTTCACTATTCATAAAAAATCAACTATTTCGGAAAAATTCTAAAAATTCACCATAAATATTTTTAAATGTGTAGAAAAAATAGAATTCATTTTATGAACAAAATTTTATAAATATTAGAAATTTATTTTTTAAATAAAATCATCATTTATTTGAAAAATTATAACATATTTTACAACACTTTGAAAAATTAATTAAATTCTCATAAAATTATCCTATAATACTAAGAAAAAAAATTTAATTTATGAACCTATTTTATCAAAATAAATTTTCTTTTAAATCATTATCTAAGTTAAAAAAATTTAATTAAGTATTTATAACTTACAAAAATACCAACACTTAATTTATCATTTTTAAAACTTTTATTTACTTAGTCCAAGATATAGATATATCATATTTTTAATTATAAGATACAAAAATTTTATTTATACTTTCATAGGTGAGGTTACTACTCTATTACCTGGTTTACTATTCCTAAGGGTCACATTACTATTCCAAATGTTAGGTTATTATTCCATTGGTATAGGTTCCTTAACTTCTAGAAATACCTTTTATTTCATTCATTCATAATTTATAAATTTCTTATTATGTTTTCTTAGTTATTTTATGTGATTTATACTATATGAAATAATTATAAGAAGGGAAATTTCATTGATAGAGTTTTTGTTCATTACAGATCTTCTTGTCCAGTAAAGATGATTGAAGAGTTGACTAGGTTTTTTGTGATCTAAACCACTAAAAAAATTTCATGTTTATATTTTTTATTTCTATTACACTACATTCTAAACACTATAATAATTGTTGATTATTTAATTATATAATTCAATTGAATATTTTATATATATATTTTTAAGAGAATATTAACCCCTCTATTACATTATCTTCATTTATATCAATCAAAAAATGTGCAAAAAATATAAGTTTCATATGAAGGTATTGATAATGTCAGAAAAATTAGATGTAATACTAAAAAATTAATGTTTGACACATTCAAAATTGTGGAAGGTGAAAGAATAACAAAACTAAATTGAAGAATAGTTGAGATTGTGAATGTTGAAGCAGCCCTGGGTACTCTAATTCTAGAATCAGATTAGGCATTGATAGTTCTCATAATTCTTCCGTCTATATGGAGTGTAATTTTAGCTATAATAAGATAATAAACTCATGTAAATATATCTAAATATAAAATATCTAATTAGAACTCTTATTATGTCCAAAGTAGATATACATGATGAAGTTAAATATATCAGATTAGTTATGTGGGAAAATTTCTCTCTAAAAGTTTTTACTTCTATGGATGAAAGGAAAGAAAAAGAAATGTTATTATCAAATTCATCAAATGATGGAGATTCAAGCTATTCAGATTCTAATAGTGAACTAGATCAATTTTATTGTTTTAAAAAGTTATATAATAAGATAATAGAATTCAAGAAATCCTTTAATAAAAATAATAAATTTTATGGAAACTCAAAAATTGGTTAGATACTATAAATATAAAAATCTAAGAAATATCAAACCTGATGGTCCTTAGTTAAAAGATAAGAACAAGTTATGAAAAATATTCTAAAATAAAGTAGGTTTCATGAATAAATAAAAAATGATATGAAAGCCACTTGGAGTTATTTTGAAGGATTTTCGGATAATTCATCCAATGATTTAGAATATGAACATTCCAATAAAAAAGTAAATATTTTCTTTATGGATCAAACATAGGAGATATGATATGTTTAATTTTCTAGATCTTAATTTGAAACTAAAAACTGCACTTTTTTAATAATTAAATGATCATTGATCGATGTTTGAATATCAATATGAATATCTTAAGAAAAAGAACAAGTCACTTAAAAAATCACATGGCACTATTAAAAAAATAAAAATAATATTTATCAAAACTAATTTTAAAATTTAAATATAATATAGATCCATATACTACTATATGTTATGTCCATAATAGTAAAACTATATAACTAATGGTGTTTGTAAATTCACTAAAATATGTTGAAACTTTTTCTAATAAGGGGGATATTTGAGTCAATCAAATTCTTGGTAAGAACAAAACAAAATAAGATAAACTTTTAATAGTATGTAATAGTGAAATACCTAATCTACACATAAATTATTTTGTTCCTAGTTCTAAAGGAAAAAGTGTGTCTACCATCACTTGCTTTCATTGTGGAGTAAATGGAAATTATGAAAATGATTACTTCCTTAGAAAATTTTAATTATATGGTGTTAAAAATTTCCTTATTACAAATAATTTATCTAATTTAAAGGTTGTAAATTCTACTAGTTGTAGAAAAATTTGGGTTCCCAAATCATTAATTTTCAGTGCTGCTGGACCCAAGTACATTTGGGTACCAAAAAACTTCTTGTTTAATTTTTTATAAGAATATACCTAAGGTATAATAGAACTAAATGGTATATGAATAATGGATTTTCAAGGCATATGGGTGGATACTTAGCAACCATCCACTAACTGTTAATAATTTATGGGGTCTATAACACATTTTTTAATAATAAAAATGACAAGGTTATTGGATTTGGATCAGTTGAAATCTAGACACAATCCTTATCAATAAGGTTTTATATGTTCAAGGGTTGAATCAAAATTCGATATGAATCTCTTAACCTTGTGATGCAGGTTTTATTAATTTACTTTTTTAACAAATTTTTCCATATTTTTAATGATAAATTGATTAAATTTAGAGCATCAAGAATTGAATTTTTTACACTCTAGATATAATTTTTATTTGTAAAAAAGTAATCAGAACTGATTGAAAGCTAAAATAAATTAATCTTTTATTTTTCATTGGAGAGTTAGACATTGTAATGTTTATTATTTGAGAAAATTATCTAAGAGAAATTTGATTTATAATTTTACCAAACTTAAATTGTATAAAATGAAACTATGTGATTAATGAGTGAAGGAAATCTCTAATTTATAACTATTTTAATTTAAATTCCCCCTCAATTAATTCAAACATCAGTTAAATAATTAATTTTTATACTTTGTGATTTTTTGAAATTTATTATAAATTTTCATAAAATATGGGCTTTTAGTGATCATTCAATTTTTAATTAACTATGAAAAAATCATTATTTTATTTTGTTGAATATAATTACTCAATTTTAAAGATAATTTGGAAATTAAATTGATAAATAGATCAAATTATGATCTTTTATTGTTTTATTTTAGAGGCAATAAATTGATTTTATTTTATAAATAATAAATTAAAATGTTTAAATTGATTTAATTATGAGTTTCAATTATTTATTCATTTTTTGAAATTATATGAAATCCATAAAATAATTTGAAGAATTGAATTTGAATTTGTTTTAATTTGTGATTTTTTAAATTTAGAAATCACAATTTTCAAATTTTTAATGTGATTGACGCACACCTGTCATAGGGCATGGAAAAACAATTATTTCCTAAGTTAAAATGTAGTAATGTGGTTGAACTAGGATGTCTCCCGAAGAAGAGTGCACACAAAACGGGTTGTCACTTTAAAATGAGGGTAAAAATGTTGTGTTTTTGAAATGAAATTTGAAATTAAAAAGATTGAAAAACTATTATATTAAAAAGGGTGATTAGGTCGGGGTTGGTTTCCTAAATTTAATGATATCCTTGTTCAATTTAATTCAAACCTATACTTCTTAGTTGATTAAAGTGAGTTTCCACAATCGTTTCCTCTCACTTCCTTGGTGAAATTATGATGGTGAGAGAAAACCTTACCAAGATCTCGGTTTGGTCCACACTCCTTACATGTTTAAAATATTTGTATTGAATATACTTAATTGAAATGGGCAATACCCGACCGGGTTTTGTTTATCCCAAGCAATCAAGAACATTCACTACACCTTTTACACATACTGATGATCGTCGAGTACTTCACCACTAATCCCTGGTCCATTCCATCGTATATAAACCAGAAATCAGTGGAGGGAGATTATGATTATTTTACTAAGGAAAAAATCAATAATGGAATTAATATTCAAGAACTATCACACTTGATAATAAATCCGCTATAAGAAATTGAAAACAACTTTGAAGAAGAAAGAAATTTATTCAATTGCGTCGAAGAACTCAAGCATTACAATGTAGAATACCAACCCTTCCCCAATCACTCCAAAATTTTACCCCACCATAGTAAGGGTAATCGAGATGAATGGGGAAAAATAAGGCATTAAAAAAATATGAAAATTAAAATAAATAAAAGAGAAATCCAAAAAGTTCTCATTCTTGGTGTCCCAGAAGGAATGGGATGGAGAATGGGGTGATTTGAGAGGGTGGAGCTCTCCTCCATTTATAGCCAGAATTTGTCCCACAGATGTTGACGCATTATATCCCCATTAAATGACATCTTCAATCATTGAACATTTCTTAAATGTTGTTCATAATTCACTTGTCCGTGTCCCCTCAAAATCTCAGCGGATTGGGACATGTATTTCGAGAGTTATGGCCGTTTTACTCTGAGAATTTATTCTGTCCAGTCAGACTCTCTAAAAAGCAATCCCCCAGATTATGGTGATTTAATGACCCATTAAACTACCAATTCACTCATCCCTTCCTTCATAATAGATTCTCTAAACTTCCTTGTGCATCCACCCACCGAATAGAACAATATTTGGGCCCACCATGAAAGAGTTATGAAGCCCACACCACAACTAGGTAGAACTGCAAATAGTTTTCTTCCTCCCACTTGTGAGCTTCTTTAGAGCTTCCATATGGCCGATTCAGATTTTTGTCCAAAAATAGTAAATGAAGCCCTGGATGTCCCGAATCTGGAATTTTTTTTCAATTTGGATCAGTGTAGGTAATGTTATGGCCAAACTACAGAAATAATTTAAAACTGTTAAAAATCCAAAATGTCCAATTTTTACTATTCAACTCAAAATTACACCAATATCATAAAAATGAAACAATTCATCATATAGGAACACCTTTGTGGGTTTAAAACAATGATATTCAATATAAATTAATTTAAAATATTTTCTCTATCAATTCCCCCACACTTAGCACTTGGACTCCTGGACAAGTAAAAATCAAATCAAATCAAATCCAAAACACATATCAATGAGATCTACCAAATTAATTCCAAGAAACAAAAAGATATCAAGCCTCATCAAAAAAAATTATTTCAAGTTTTCCATTTTAGATTTTAATATATTTCCACTTCATTTCTTATCCCATGCACACAAAACACCTACCTCACATAAATTTTCTCTTATCTCACAAATGTAAATGCTGGAAAAGGCTTTTCTCATCCAAACTCACACAAGATTAACCATAGGCTTGATAAATTTGTACTTCTCCACCTGCTGTGAGTCAAGGACATTTGTTTCTCATGATTACTTTTCAAGGTTGTTTTCTGGCTTCCAGTTGGTTGGATTTAGATGTTAAAAATTCTGAGGCTGAAAAAAGGAGGACTTGGCTCTTATTGAAGCAAAATTGCAAGATTCTAATTTTCACTCAAATATGGTCTCCTTATCTTCCCCTTTGTAGAAACTCATCTCTATCTTCATTCAATCTACTTAGGATTTCTGTAGAAAAATTTCAATCTTTTCAAACATGATTTTTCTTTAAATCTCCAGATAGGCACAACTTTTTTTTACATCGGAAGCTACAGAAAGGCACATGTTCTCTTATCATGAAAGCTCCAGAAAGGAACGGATTTTAACAAAATGTAATATTCAGTAGTAACATCATCTATTCAACATTTTACATTCCTCCAAAAGTATCACCAAATGAGGTAGTACACCACAAGACATATTCCCCCACACTTAGGTTCAACTAGATCATGGAATTTAACTTCAAGGGCAGGTAGGATAGGGAAAATTGGCTTGTAATGTGGCTAACCTAACAGGCAATTCATGGCTACTAGGGGCTACAATGTAGGACAAATGTAATGGTGGGTCTCAAGATAAAATTTGGCTAGCCAAAGATATGCCTCAATCATTTCAAATATACTCCATGAAATCCAAAGCTTCGAAAGAGAATTATTCACAAATTATGGTTCTCACACAAAATACATGTTTCCCTCAAGAAAGTGTGGGTATCAGGAAGAATATGAAAAGGTGGTTTAGAATACCTCACAGGATTGGAAAAATATTTTGGTTCAGTTTTTCATGGTCATGGATTTCAAAAATCATCCAAACTCATAAAAATGATTGATAATCCAATTCAAGAAAAATGTTTTCACATAAAAAATAATTTAAAATCCATTATTTCAAAAATCATTTCATCTCTTTCAAAATAAATCGATGGGTGAAAAGTGATAAGAATATTCATTAAATCTCAAAAATCCTAAAAATACAATAAAAAAATGAAAAGAACACAATAAGAACTAAGCAGGTTGACACTCCCTCACACTTAAATTTAACTACCCCTTATTTCAACTCAACAAAATATAAATATAAAGGTATAAAATCAAAGGGAAGGAAAGATACAACCTGACATTATTTTAGAGGTGGATGCCTTGAGTTAAGCTCCTAAAAGCAGCCACTTTAAAACTACAAGAGAGTAATGAAAATACATAAGAAAAATAAATAAAAAGAATGAGAAAGGGAAAAGAAAAGGGATAATGCTTGGTTTAGACCCCCAAGAGGGTGCTAGGTTTTTACTGCCCCCAGTCAGGAAGTTTCAGAAGATTATCCCCAATCAGAAGGTGGGTGTGGTTTCATTGAGATGAACCACCACATGTGAGTTTTCATGATATCCATGAGTAAAACCTGAAAGTAGAGAACCCAAAAGAAGATAAGAAAGTTGCCAACCCCTGAGAAATAATAAAGAAGAAATTTGAGGTTCGAAGTGGGAGGGAATAAAAGATAAGGGTGCTCCCTGTTAACTTCGGCAGTGTCCTCCTCCATATGGTATGTAAATTTTTGTTGAGGAGGTAGTCGCACCACCTCCACCTTCTCTAGATCTTCTTCCATGATCACCACTACTTCGGTGGTCTCTTTCATATCATCCAAGGTTTGCTCCATGTGTACTGTATCAAAAATTTCAGGAAAGGAGAAGTCAGAAAATAATTCAGTTTTAATAAGATTAAAACACGATGAATCAATAAATAAATCTTCCATTTCAAGTAAGTCAGCTTGAAAATTGATCTCTTCAGGCATGAACATTGGCAACTCAATCTCAGCAGATGCAAGTTCTTCCTTATCTTCTAAAGCAAGAGAGAGCTAGAAAGTGTCTGATGTTTCATTATCAATTATGGGAAGATCATGTTTCAAGTTATCTTCAACAAAGTTATTCCAAGATTCTTCCAAAAAATATTGACCTCTCATTTGTGCATTAGTTGGAATGTGTACTTCTGGGACCTCCTTGAGTAATGGTTGAGTATGGGATGATGTGATTAGTTCCTTTAGAAGTTCTTTCTCACCCACCTCAGGTTTTTTAACATAAAAAATTATTGGTGAAATCAATTTCACCACTTGTTCCGGTTCAGGTTCGGATTTCTCTTGGGATGTGCGTACATATTCAGCAATCCTTTCAATATGGCTCTCCGGTTTTTGAACTTTATCACTAATCCTATAAAATTGAGCATCAATTTCATTGCAAACATTTTCTGGCACCTGAGATTGTTCAGTCCATGAATAAAAATTTGAATTGAAATACATCATGAACAAATAATATTTTTTTTAGTTTTTTGAAATTTATGATTCTTTGTTGTTTTTTTAATGAAAGAAAAATTATTTACACAATGTGAATAAAAAATAGTGAATGAAAACAACTTGGATCCCCAGAAAGGGCGCCAAGTTTGACGCACGCCTGTCATAGGGAATTGAAAAACAATTATTTCCTAAGTTAAAATGTAGTAATGTGGTTGACCTAGGATGTCTCCCAAATAAGAGTGCACACAAAATAGGTTGTCACTTTAAAACGAGGGTAAAAATTTTGTGTTTTTTAAATGAAATTTTAAATTAAAAATATTGAAAAACTATGATATTAAAAAGGTTGATTAGTTCGGGGTTGGTTTCCTAATTGTAATCTTATCCTTCTCCAATTTAATTCAAACCTCTTCCTCTTAGTTGATTAAAGTGAGTTTCCACAATCGTTTCCTCTCACTTCCTTGGTGAAATTATGATGGTGAGAGAAAAGCTTAGCAAGATCTCGGTTTGGTCCAAACTCCTTAAATGTTTAAAATAGTTCTATTGAATATAATTAATTGAAATGGGAAATACCAGATCATGTTTTATTTATCCCAAACAATCAAGAACATTCACTACACCTTTTACAGGTACTGGCGATCATCGAGTACTTCACCACTAATCCCTGGTCTATTCCATCATATATAAACCAAAAATCAGTGGAGGGAGATTATGATTATTTTACCAAATAAAAAATCAATAATGGAATTAATATTCAAGAATGATCGTACTTGATAATAAAATCCTCTATAGTAAATTGAAAACAACTTTGAATAAGAAAGAAATTTATTCAATTGCGTCGAAGAACTCAAGCATTACAATGTAGAAAACCAACCCTTCCCCAATCACTCCAAAAGTTTACCCCACCATGGTAAGGGTAATAGAGATGAATGGGGAAGAAGAATGCATTAAAAAACTATGAAAAATAAAATAAATAAAAGAGAAATACAAAAAGTTCTCCTTCTTGGTGTCCCAGAAGGAATGGGATGGAGAATGAGATGATTTGACAGGGTGGAGCTCTCCTCCTTTTATAGTCAGAATTTGTCCCATGGATGTTGATGTGTTGTATACCCATTAAATTACATCTTCACACATTGAAACCTTCTTAAATGTTGTTCGTAATTTACTTGGATGTGTCCCCTCAAAATCTCAGTTGATTTGGACTTGTATTCCGAGAGTTATGGTCGTTTTACTCTGAGCATTTATTCAGTCCAGTTAGACTCTCCAAAACGAAATCTTCCAGATTAGGGTGATTTAATGACCCATTAAATATCCAATTAACTCAGCCCTTCTTTCATAATAGATGCTCCAAAATTCCTTTTGCGTCCTCCCACCAAATATCACAATATTTGGGCCCACCATGAAAGAGTTATGAAGCCCACACCAAAAATAGGCAGAACTGGAAACAGTTTTCTTCCTCCCACTTGTGAGATTCTTTTGAGATTCTTTTGAGCTTCTATATAACAGATTTAGATTTTAGTCCAAAAATAGTAAATGAAGACCTGGATGTGCCGAATCTGGAATTTTGTTTTTGCAATTTGGATTAGTGTAGGTAATGTTATGGCCAAACTACAGAAATAATTTAAAACTCTTAAAAATCCAAAATGGCCAATTTTTACTATTCAACTCAAAATAACACCAATATCATAAAAATGAAACGATTCATCTTATAGGAACACCTTTGTGGGTTTAAAACAATGATATTAAATATAAATTAATTGAAAATATTTTCTCTATCAATTCACCCACACTTAGAACTTGGACTCCTGGACAAGTAAAAATAAAATCAAATCAAATCCAAAACACATATCAACGAGATCTACCAAATTAATTCCAAGAAACAAAAAGATATCATGCCTCATCAAAAAAAATTATTTCAAGTTCCCCATTTTAGATTTTAATATATTTCCACTTCATTTCTTATCCCATGCAAACAAAACACTTACCTCATATAAATTTTCTCTCATGTCACAAATATAAATGTCGAACAAGGCTTTTCTCATCCAAACTCACACAAGAGTCACCATAGGCTTGATAAATTTCTACTTCCCCACCCGATGTGAGTCAAGAACATGTGTTTCTCATGAGGAATTTTCAGGGCTTTTTGTGGCATCTGGTTGGTTAGATTTAGATGTTAAAAATTATGAGGCCGAAAAAGGAGGGTTTGGCTCTAATTGAAGCAAAATTGCAAGATTCTAATTTTCACTCAAATATGGTCTCCTTATCTTCCACATTGTATAAACTCAGCTCCATCATCATTCAATCTGCTTAGGATTTCAGCAGAAAAATTTCAATCTTTTCAAACATGATTTTTCTTGAAAGCTCTAGATAAGCACAACTTTTTTTTACATCGGAAGCTCCAGAAAGGCACAACTTCTCTTATCATGAAAGCTCCAGAAAGGCACAACTTTTAACAAAATTAATGATTTAGTAGTAACATCAGCTCTTCAACATTTTATATTCATTCAAAAGTATCACCAAATGAGGTAGTACACCACAAGACATCTTTACCCACACTTAAGCTCAACTAGATCATGAAATTTCACTTCAAGAGAAGGTAGGATAGGGAAAATTGGCTTGTAATGTGGCTAACCTAACAGGCAATTCATGGCTACTAGGGGCTACAATTAAGGATAAATGTAAAGGTGGGTCTCAAGTCAAAATGTGGCTAGCCAAATACATGCCTCAATCATTTCAAATATATTCCATGAAATCCAAAGCATCGAAAGAGAATTATTCACAAATTCTGGTTCTCACACAAAATTCAAGTTTCCCTCAAGAAAGTGTGGGTATTAGGAAGAATATGAAAAGGTGGTTTAGAATACCTCACATGATTGGAAAAATATTTTGAGTCAGTGTTTCATGGTCATGGATTTAAAAAATCAGGCAAACTCATAAAAATGATTGATAATCCAATTCAATAATTTTTTTTTCACATCAACAATCATTTAAAATCCATTATTTCCAAAATAATTTCAACTGTTTCAAAATAAATCTATGTGTGAAAAGTGATATGAATATTCATTAAATCTCAAGAATCCTAAAAACATAATAAAAAAAATGAAAAACACACAAGAAGAACTAAGCAGGTTGACACTCCCCCACACTTAAATTTAACAACCCCTTATTTCAACTCAACAAAATATAAATGTAAAGGTAGAAAATAAAAGGGAAGGAAAGATACAACCTGACATTATTTTAGAGGTGGATGCCTTGAGTTATTCTCCTAGAAGCAACCACTTTAAAACTACAAGAAAGTAATGAAAATACATAAGAAAAATAAATAAAAAGAATGAGAAAGGGAAAAGAAAAGAGATAACTCTTGGTTTAGACCCCCAAGTGGGTGCTAGGTTTTTACTGCCCCTAGTCAGGCAGTTTCAGTAGATTATCCCCAATCAAAAGGTGGGTGTGGTTTCATTGAGATGAACCACCACATGTGAGTTTTCCCAATATCCATGAGTAAAACCTGAAAGTAGAGAACCCAAAAGAAGATAAGAAAGTTTCCAACCCCTGAGAAAGAATAAAGAAGAAATTTGAGGTTCGAAGTGGGAGGGAATAAAAGATAAGGGTGCTCCCTGTTAACTTCGGCAGTGTCCTCCTTTATATGGTATGTAAATTTTTGTTGAGGAGGTAGTCACACCACCTCCACCTTCTCCAGATCTTCTTCCATGATCACCACTACTTCGGTGGTCTCTTTCATATCATCCAAGGTCTGCTCCATGTGTACTGTATCAAAAATTTCAGGAAAGGAGAAGTCAGAAAACAATTCAGTTTGAATAAGATTAAAACACGATGAATCAATAAATAAATCTTCCCTTTCAAGTAAGTTAGCTTGGAAATTTATCTCTTCAGGCATGACCATTGGCAACTCAATCTCAGCAGATGCATCTTCTTCCTTATCTTCTAAAGCAAGAGAGAGGTAGAAAGTGTCTGATCTTTCATTATCAATTATGGGAAGATCATGTTTCATGTTATCTTCAAAAAAATTATTCCAAGATTCTTCCGAAAAATGTGGACCTCCCATCAGTGCATCAGTTGGAATGTGTACTTATAGGACCTCCTCGAGCAATGGTTGAGTGCGGGATGATGTGCTTAGTTCCTTTAGAAGTTATTTCTCAACCACCTCAGGTTCTTTTACATAAAAAATTATTGGTGAAATCAATTCCACCACTCATTCCGGTTCAGGTTCGGATTGCTCTTGGGATGTGCGTACATATTCAGCAATCCATTCAATTTGGCTCTCTATTTTTTGAACTTTATCACTAATCCTATGAAATTGAGCAGCAATTTCATTGAAAACATTTTCTGGCACCTGAGATTGTTCAGTCCATGAATAAAAATTTGAATTGAAAGACATCGTGAACAAATAATATTTTTTATAGTTTTCGAAATTTATGATTTTTTTGTTGTTTTTTTAATGAAAGAAAAATTATTTACACAATGTGAATAAAAAATAGGGAATGAAAACCACTTGGATCCCCAAAAACGACGCCAAGTTTGACAAACGCCTGTCGTAGGGCATGGAAAAAAATTATTTCCTATGTTAAAATGTAGTAATGTGGTTGAACTAGGATGTCTCCCAAAGAAGAGTGCACACAAAACAAGTTGTCACTTTAAAATGAGGTTAAAAATGTTGTGTTTTTGAAATGAAATTTGAAATTAAGAAGATTGAAAAAATTTGATATTAAAAAGGGTGATTAGGTCAGGGTTGGTTTCCAAATTTTAATGCTATCCTTGTTCAATTTAATTCAAACCTCTTCTTCTTAGTTTATTAAAGTGAGTTTCCACAATCGTTTCCTCTCACTCTTTTGGTGAAATTATGATGGTGAGAGAAAACATTACCATGATCTCGGTTTGGTCCACACTCCTTACATGTTTAAAATAGTTGTATTGAATATACTTAATTGAAATAGGAAATACTCGATCGGGTTTTGTTTATTCCAAACAATCAAGAACATTCACTACACCTTTTACACATACTGACGATCGTTGAGTACTTCACCACTAATCCATGTCTATTCCATCTTATATAAACCAGAAATCAGTGGAGGGAGATTATGATTATTTTACCAAGGAAAAAATCAATAACAAAATTAATATTCAAGAACGATCGCACTTGATAATAAAATCCACTATAAGAAATTGAAAACAACTTTGAAGAAGAAAGAAATTTATTCAATTGCATCGAAGAACTCAAGCATTATAATCTAGAAAACCAACCCTTCCCCAATCATACCAAAGGTTTAACCCACCATGGTAAGGGTAATCGAGATTAATGGGGAAGAAGAAGGCATTACAAAACTATGAAAAATAAAATAAATAAAAGAGAAAGCCAAAAATTTCTCCTTCTTGGTGTCCCAGAAGGAATGGGATGGAGAATGGGATGATTTGAGAGGGTGAAGCTCTTCTCATTTTATAGCCAGAATTTGTCCCCCAGATATTGATGCATTGTATCCCCATTAAATGACTTCTTCACGTGTTGATCCCTTCTTAAATGTTGTTCATAATTCACTTGGTCGTGTCCCATCAAAATATCAACGGATTTGGATATGTATTCCGAGAGTTATGGCCGTTTTACTCTGAGCATTTATTCTGTACAATCAGACTCTCCAAAATGAAATCCTACGGATTAGGGTGATTTAATGACCCATTAAACGAAAAATTCACTTGGCCCATCCTTCATAATAGATGCTCCAAAATTCCTTGTGCATTCACCCATCGAATAGCACAATATTTGGGCCCACCATGAAAGAGTTATGAATCCCACACCAAAACTACACAGAACTGCAAACAATTTTCTTCCTCCCACCTGTGAGCTTCTTTTGAGCTTTCATATGGCCGATTTAGCTTTTAGTCCAAAAATAGTAAATGAAGCCCTGAATGTGCAGAATCTGGATTTTTTTTTGCAATTTGGATCAGTGTAGGTAATGTTATGGCCAAACTACAGAAATAATTTAAAACTGTTAAAAATCCAAAATGGACAATTTTTACTATTCAACTCAAAATAACACCAATATCATAAAAATGAAACAATTCATCTTAGAGTAACACCTTTGTGGGTTTAAAAAATGATATTCAATTTAAATTAATTGAAAATATTTGCTCTATCAATTTCCCCACACTTAGCACTTGGACTCCTGGACAAGTAAAAATCAAATCAAATCAAATCCAAAACACATATCCATGAGATCTACCAAATTAATTCCAAGAAACAAAAAGATATCACGCCTCATCAAAAACAATTATTTCAAGTGCTCCATTTTAGATTTTAATATATTTTCACTTCATTTCTTATCCCATGCACACAAAATACCCACCTCACATAAATTTTCTCTTATCTCACAAATGTAAATGCTGAACAAGGCTTTTCTCATCCAAACTCACACAAGAGTCACCATAGGCTTGATAAATTCGCACTTCTCCACCCGATGTGATTCAAGGAAATGTGTTTCTCATGAGAACTTTTCAGGGTTGTTTTGGGGCTTCCGGCTGGTTTGATTTAGATGTTAAAAATTATGAGGCCGAAAAAAGGAGGGCTTGGCTCTTATTGAAGCAAAATTGCAAGATTTTAATTTTCACTCAAATATGGTCTCTGTATCCTCCTCTTTGTAGAAATACAGCTCCATCATCATTCAATCTGCTCAGGATTTAAGTAGAAAAATTTCAATCTTTTCAAAAATGATTTTTCTTGAATGCTCCAGATAGGCACAACTTTTTTTACATCGGAAGCTCCAGAAAGGCACAACTTCTCTTATCATAAAAGATCCCGAAAGGCACAACTTTTAACAAAATGAAATATTCAGTAGCAACATCAAATCTTCAACATTTTATATTCCTCCAAATGTATCACCAAATGAGGTATTACACCACAAGACATATTCCCCCACACTTAAGTTCAACTAGATCATGCAATTTCACATCAAGGGTAGGTAGGATAGGGAAAATTGGCTTGTAATGTGGATAACCTAACAGGAAATTCATGGATACTAGGGGCTACAATGAAGGATAAATGTAAATATGGGTCTCAAGATAAAATGTGTATAGCCACCGATATGCCTCAGTCATTTCTAATATATTCCATGAAATCCAAAGCTTCAAAAGAGAATTATTCACAAATTCTGGTTCTCACAAAAAAATCAATTTTCCCTCAAGAAAGTGTGGGTATTAAGAAGAATATGAAAAGGTGGTTTAGAATACCTCACAGAATCGGAAAAATATTTTGAGTTAGTGTTTCATGGTCATGGATTTCAAAAATCAGTGAAACTCATAAAAATGATTGATAATCCAATTCAAGAAATTTTTTTTCACATAAACAATAATTTAAAATCCATTATTTCCAAAATCATTTAAACTCTTTCAAAATAAATCGATGTGTGAAAACTGATAAGAATACTCTTTAAAGCTCAAAAATCCTAAAAATATAATAAAAAAATGAAAAACACACAAGAAGAACTAAGAAGGTTGACACTCCCCCACACTTAAATTTAACTACCCCTTATTTAAACTCAACAAAATATAAATATAAAGGTATAAAATCAAAGGGAAGGAAAGATACAACCTGAAATTATTTTAGAGGTGGATTCCTTGAGTTAAGCTCCTAGAAGCAGCCACTTTAAAATTACAAGAAAGTAATGAAAATACATAAGAAAAATAAATAAAAATAACGAGAAAGGGAAAATAAAAGAGATAATTCTTGGTTTAGACCCCCAAGTGGGTGCTCGGTTTTTACTGACCCTAGTCCGACAGTTTCAGTAGATTATCCCTAATCAGAAGGTGGGTGTGGTTTCATTGAGATGAACCACCACATGTGAGTTTTCCCGATATCCATGAGTAAAACCTGAAAGTATAGAACCCAAAAGAAGATAAGAAAGTTACCAACCCATGAGAAATAATAAAGAAGAAATTTGAGGTTCGAAGTGGGAGGGAAAAAAAGATAAGGGTTCTCTATGTTAAATTCGGCGGTGTCCTCCTCCATATGGTATGTAAATTTTTGTTGAGGAGGTCGTAGCACCACCTCCACCTTCTCCAGATCTTCTACCATGATCACCACTAATTCGGTGGTCTCTTTCATATCATCCAAGGTATGCTCCATGTGTACTATATCAAAAATTTCAGGAAAAGGGAAGTCAGAAAACAATTCATTTTGAATAAGATTAAAACATGATAAATAAATAAATAAATCTTCCCTTTCAAGTAAGTTAGCATGGAAATTGATCTCTTCAGGCATGACCATTGGCAACTCAATCTCAGCAGATGCATCTTCTTCCTTATCTTCTAAAGATAGAGAGAGTTAGAAAGTGTCTTATGTTTCATTATAAATTATGGGAAGATCATGTTTCAAGTTATCTTCAACAAAGTTATTCCAATATTCTTCCAAAAAATGTTGAACTCCCATCAATGCATCAGTTGGAATGTGTACTTCTGGGACCTCCTCGAGCAATGGTTGAGTGTGGGATGATGTGATTAGTTCCTTTAGAAGTTATTTCTCACCCACCTCAGGTTCTTTAACATAAAAAATTATTGGTGAAATCAATTCCACCACTCATTCTGGTTCAGGTTGGGATTACTCTTGGGATGTGCGTACATATTCAGCAATCCATTCAATTTGGCTCTCCAGTTTCTGAACTTTATCACTAATCCTATGAAATTGAGCATCAAGTTCATTTCAAACATTTTATGGCACCTAAGATTGTTTAGTCCATGAATAAAAATTTTAATTGAAAGACATCATCAACAAATAATATTTTTTTTAGTTTTTGAAATTTATGATTTTTTTGTTGTTTTTTTAATGAAAGAAAAATTATTTACAGAATGTGAATAAAAAATAGTGAATGAAAACCACTTGGATCCCAGGAAATGGCGCCCAGTTTGACGCATTCCTATCATAGGGCATGGAAAAACAATTATTTCCTAATTTAAAATGTAGTAATGTGGTTGACCTAGGTTGTCTCCCGAAGAGGAGTGCACACAAAACGGGTTGTCACTTTAAAATGAGGGTAAAAATGTTGTTTTTTTAAATGAAATTTGAAATTAAAAATATTCAAAAACTATGATATTAAAAAGGGTGATTAGGTCGGGGTTGATTTCCTAATTTTAATGGTATCCTTGTTCAATTTAATTCAAACCTCTTATTCCTAGTTGATTAAAGTGAGTTTCCACAATCGTTTCCTCGCACTTCCTTGGTGAAATTATGATGGTGAGGGAAAAACTTACCAAGATATCGGTTTGTTACACACTCCTTACATGTTTAAAATAGTTGTATTGAATATAATTAATTGAAATGGGAAATACCCAATCGAGTTTTGTTTATCCCAAACAATCAAGAACATTCACTACACCTTTTACACGTACTGACGATGGTCGAGTACTTCACCACTAATCCCTGGTATATTCCATCATATATAAACCAGATATCAGTGGAGGGAGATTATGATTATTTTACCAAGGAAAAAATCAATAATGGAATTAATATTCAAGAAATATCACACTTGATAATAAAATCCGCTATAAGAAATTGAAAATAACTTTGAAAAAGAAAGAAATTTATTCAATTGTGTCGAAGAACTCAAGCATTACAATGTAGAAAACCAACTCTTTCCCAATCACTCCCAAAGTTTACCCCACCATGTTAAGGGTAATCGAGATGAATGGGGAAGAACAAGGCATTACAAAACTATGAAAAATAAAATAAATAAAATAGAAATCCAAAAAGTTCTCCTTCTTGGTGTCCCAGAAGGAATGGGATGGAGAATGGAATGATTTGAGAGGGTGGAGATCTCCTCCTTTTATAGCCAGAATTTTTCCCCTG
Organism: Viscum album; assembly: GCA_963277665.1. NCBI lineage: Eukaryota > Viridiplantae > Streptophyta > Magnoliopsida > Santalales > Viscaceae > Viscum > Viscum album. Next base: position 1,686,285,664 of record OY728143.1, on the reverse strand, counting down.
GATGTTGACACGTTGTATCCATATTAAATGACATCTTCATGTGTTGAGACCTTCTTAAATGTTGTTCATAATTCATTTTTCCGTGTCCCCTCAAAATCTTAGCAGATTTGGACATGTATTCAGAGAGTTATGGCTGTTTTACTCTGAGCATTTATTCTGTCTAGTCAGACTCTCCAACTCGCAATCCTCTAGATTAGGGTGATTTAATGACCCATTAAACGGCCAATTCAGTCGGTCCTTATTTCATAATAGATGATCCAAAATTCCTTGTGCATCCACCCACCGAATAGCACAATATTTGGGCCCACCATGAAAGAGTTATGAAGCCCACACCAAAACTAAGCAGAACTACAAACAATTTTCTTCCTCCCACTTGTGAGCTTCTTTTGAGGTTCTATATGGCCGATTCAGCTTTTAGTCCAAAAATAGTAAATGATTCCCTGGATGTGCAGAATCTGGAATTTTTTTTTTTGCAATTTGGATCAGTGTAGGTAATGTTATGGCCAAACTACAAAAATAATTTAAAACTGTTAAAAATCCAAAATGGCCAATTTTTACTATTCAACTCAAAATAACACCAATATCATAGAAATGAAACAATTCATCTTATAGGAACACCTTTGTGGATTTAAAACAATGATATTCAATATAAATTAATTGAAAATATTTTCTCTATCAATTCCCCCACACTTAGCACTTGGACTCCTGAACAAGTAAAAATCAAATCAAATCAAATCCAAAACACATATCAACGGGATCTACCAAATTAATTCCAATAAACAAAAAGATATCAAACCTCATCAAAAACAATTATTTCAGGTTCTCCATTTTAGATTTTAATATATTTCCACTTCATTTCTTATCCCATGCACACAAAACACCTACCTCACATAAATTTTCTCTAATCTCAAAAATGTAAATGCTGAACAAGCCTTTTCTCATCCAAACTCGCACAAGAGTCACCATAGGCTTGATAAATTCGTACTTCTCCACCCGATGTGATTCAAGGACATGTGTTTCTCATGAGGACTTTTTAGGGTTGTTTTGGGGCTTCCGGTTAATTGGATTTATATGTTAAAAATTCTCCGAAAAAGGAGGGTTGGGATCTTATTGAAGAAAAATTGAAAGATTCTTATGTTCACTCAAATATGGTCTCCTTATGTTCCCCTTTGTAGAAACTCAGCTCCATCATCATTTAATTTGCTTAGGATTTTACCAGAAAAATTTCAATCTTTTCAAACATGATTTTTCTTGAAAGCTCCTGATAGGCACATCTTTTTTTTACATCGGAAGCTCTAGAAAGGCATAACTTCTCTTATCATGAAAGCTCCAGAAAGGCAAAACTTTTAACAAAATGAAATATTCAGTAGTAAAATCAGCTCTTCAAAATTTTATATTCCTCCAAAAGTATCACCAAATGAGGTAGTACACCACAAGACATCTTCCCCCACACTTAAGTTTAACTAGATCATGCAATTTCACTTCAAGAGCAGGTAGGATAGGGAAAATTGGCTTGTAATATGGCTAACCTAACAGGAAATTCATGGCTACTAGGGGCTAAAATGAAGGATAAATGTAAAGGTGGGTCTCAAGATAAAATGTGGCTATCCAAAGATATGCCTCAATCATTTCAAATATATTCCATGAAATCCAAAGCTTCGAAAGAGAATTTTTCACAAATTCTGGTTCTCACACAAAATTCAAGTTTCCCTCAAGAAAGTGTGGGTATTATGAAAAATATGAAAAGGTGGTTTAGAATACCTCAAAGGATTTGAAAATTATTTTGAGTCAGTGTTTCATGGTCATGGATTTCAAAATTCAGTCAAACTCATAAAAATGATTGATAATCCAATTCAAGAAAAATGTTCTCACATCAACAATAATTTAAAATCCATTATTTCCAAAATCATTTCAACTCTTTAAAAATAAATTGATGTGTGAAAAGTGATAAGAATATTCATTAAAGCTCAAAAATCCTAAAAATATAATCAAAAAAATGAAAATCACACAAGAAGAACTAAGCAGGTTGACACTCCCCCACACTTAAATTTAACTACCCCTTATTTCAACTCAAAAAAATATAAATATAAAGGTAGAAAATCAAAGGGAAGGAAAGATACAACCTGACATTATTTTAGATGTGGATGCCTTGAGTTAAGCTCCTAGAAGCATCCACTTTAATACGACAAGAAAGTAATGAAAATACATAAGAAAAATAAATAAAAATAATGAGAAAGGGAAAAGAAAAGAGATAATGCTTGGTTTAGACCCCCAAGAGGGTTTTAGGTTTTTACTACCCCTAGTCAGGCAGTTTTAGTAGATTATCCCCAATCAGAAGGTGGGTGTGGTTTCATTGATATGAACCACCACATGTGAGTTTTCCCGATATCCATGAGTAAAACCTGAAAGTAGAGAACCCAAAATAAGATAAGAAAGTTCCCAACCCCCAAGAAAGAATAAAGAAGAAATTTGAGGTTCGAAGTGGGAGGGAATAAAAGATAATGGTGGTCCCTTTTAACTTTGGCGGTGGCCTCCTCCATATGGTATGTAAATTTTTGTTGAGGAGGTAGTCGCACCACCTCCACCTTCTCCAGATCTTCTTCCATGATCACCACTACTTAGGTGGTCTCTTTCATATCATCCAAGGTCTGCTCCATGTGTACTATATCAAAAATTTCAAGAAAGGAGAAGTCAGAAAAAAAAATTCAGTTTGAATAAGATTAAAACACGATGAATCAATAAAGAAATCTTCCCTTTCAAATAAGTCAGCTTGGAAATTGATCTCTTTAGGGATGACCATTGGCATCTCAATCTCAGCAGATGCATATTCTTACTTATCTTCTAAATAAAGAGAGAGGTAGAAAGTGTTTGATGTTTCATTATCAATTATGGGAAGATCATGTTTCAACTTATCTTCAACAATGTTATGGTAAGATTCTTACAAAAAATGTTGACCTCCCATCAATGCATCAGTTGGAATGTGTACTTCTGGGACCTCCTCAAGCAATGGTTGAGTTCAGGATGATGTGATTAGTTCCTTTAGAAGTTCTTTCTCAACCACCTCAAGTTCTTTAACATAAAAAATTATTAGTGAAATCAATTCCACCACTTGTTCTGGTTCAGGTTCAGATTGCTCTTGGGATGTGCGTACATATTCAGCAATCCATTCAATTTGGCTCTCCTGTTTTTGAACTTTATCACTAATCCTATGACATTGAGCATCAAGTTCATTGAAAACATTTTCTGGCACCTGAGACTGTTCATTCCATGAATAAAAATTTGAATTGAAAGACATCATGAACAAATAATATTTTTTTTAGTTTTTGAAATTTATGATTTTGTTGTTGTTTTTTTAATGAAAGAAAAATTATTTACACAATGTGAATAAAAAATAGTGAATGAAAACCACTTGGATCCCCGGAAATGGTGCCAAGTTTGACGCACGCCTGTCATAGGGTGTGTAAAAACAATTATTTTCTAAGTTAAAATGTATTAATGTGGTTGACCTAGGATGTCTCCCGAATAAGAGTGCACACAAAACAGGTTTTCACTTTAAAACGAGGGTAAAAATGTTGTGTTTTTGAAATGAAATTTGAAATTAAAAAGATTGAAAAACTATGATATTAAAAAGGGTGATTAGGTTGGGGTTGGTTTCCTAATTGTAATGCTATCCTTGTTCAATTTAATTCAAACCTCTTCTTCTTAGTTGATTAAAGTGAGTTTCCATAATCGTTTCCTCTCACTTCTTTGGTGAAATTATGATGGTGAGAGAAAACCTTATGATGATCTCGGTTTTGTCCACAGTCCTTACATGTTTAAAATAGTTGTATTGAATATACTTAATTGAAATGGACAATACCCGATTGGGTTTTTTTTATCCCAAACAATCAAGAACATTCACTACACCTTTTACACGTACTGACGATCGTTGAGTACTTCACCACTAATCCCCAGTCTATTCCATCGTATATAAACTATAAATCAGTGGAGGGAGATTATGATTATTTTACCAAGTCAAAAATCAATAACGGAATTAATATTCAATAATTATCGCACTTGATAATAAAATCCGCTATAAGAAATTGAAAACAACTTTGAAGAAGAAAGAAATTTATTCAATTGCGTCGAAGAACTCAAGCATTACAATGTAGAAAACCAACCCTTCCCCAATCACTCAAAAAGTTTACCCCACCATGGAAAGGGTAATCGAGATGAATGGGAAAGAAGAAGACATTAAAAAAATATGAAAAATAAAATAAATAAAAGAGAAAGGCAAAAATTTCTCCTTCATGGTGTCCCAAAAGGAATGGGATGAAGAATAAGATGATTTGAGAGGGTGGAGCTCTCCTCCTTTTATAGCCAGAATTAGTCCCCTGGATGTTGAGGAATTGTATCCCCAATAATGAAATCTTCACGCATTGATCCCTTGTTAAATGTTGTTCATAATTCACTTGGACATGTCCCCTCAAAATCTCAATGGATTTGGACATGTATTCCGACAGTTATGGCCGTTTTACTCTGAGCATTTATTCTGTCCAGTCAGACTCTCCAAAACGCAATCCTCCGGATTAGGGTGATTTAATGACCCATTAAATGGCCAATTCACTCGGCCCTTCCTCCATAATAGATGCTCCAAATTTCCTTGCACGTCCACCCCCCTAATAGCAAGATATTTGGGCCCACCATGAAAGAGTTATGAAGCCCACACCAAAACTAGGCCGAATAGCAAACAGTTTTCTTCCTCCCACTTGTGAGTTTTCTTTTGAGTTTCCATATGGCCGATTTATCTTTTAGTCCAAAAATAGTAAATGAAGCCCTAGATGTGCAGAATCTAGAATTTTTTTTTGCAATTTGGATCAGTATAGGTAATGTTATGGCTAAACTACAAAAATAATTTAAAACTGTTAAAAATACAAAATGGCCAATTTTTACTATTCAACTCAAAATAACACCAATATCATATAAATGAAACAATTCATCTTAGAGGAACACATTTTTGGGTTTAAAAAATGATATTCAATATAAATTAATTGAAAATATTTGCTCTATCAATTCCCCCACACTTAGCACTGGGACTCCAGGACAAGTAAAAATCAAATCAAATCAAATCCAAAACACATATCAATGAGATCTACCAAATTAATTCCAAGAAAAAAAAAGATATCACGCCTAGTCAAAAAAAATTATTTCAAGTTCTCCATTTTAGATTTTAATATATTTCCACTTCATTTCTTATCCCATGCACACACAACACCTACCTCACATAAATTTTCTCTTATCTCACAAATGTAAATGCTGAACAAGGCTTTTCTCTTCAAAACTCACAAAAGAGTCACCATAGGCTTGATAAATTCGTACTTCTCCACCCGATGTGAGTCAAGGACATGTGTTTCTCATAAGGACTTTTCAGGGTTGTTTTGGGGCTTCTGGTTGGTTGGATTTAGATGTTAAAAATTCTGAGGCCGAAAAAAGGAGGGCTTGGTTCTTATTGAAGAAAAATTGAAAGATTCTAATTTTCACTCAAATATGGTCTCCTTATCTTCCCCTTTGTAGAAACTCAGCTCCATCATCATTCAATCTACTAAGGATTTCAGCAGAAAGATTTTAATCTTTTCAAACATGATTTTTATTGAAAGCTCCAGATAGGCACAACTTTTTTTTACATCAGAATCTCCAGAAAGGCACGACTTCTCTTATCATAAAAGCTACAGAAAGGCACAACTTTTAACAAAATGAAATATTCAGTAGTAAAATCAGCTCTTCAACATTTTATACTCCTCCAAAAGTATCACCAAATGAGGTAGTACACTACAAGACATCTTCCCCCACACTTAAGTTCAATTAGATCATGCAATTTCACTTCAAGAGCAGGTAGGATAGAGAAAATTGGCTTGTAATTTGGCTAACCTAACAGAAAATTCATGGCTACTAGGGGATACAATGAAGGATAAATGTAAAGGTGGGTCTCAAGATAAAATGTGGCTAGCCAAAGATATGCCTCAATCATTTCAAATATATTCCATGAAATCCAAAGCTTCGAAAGAGAATTATTCACAAATTCTGGTTTTCACACAAAATTCAAGTTTCCCTCAAGAAAGTGTGGGTATTAAGAAGAATATGAAAAGGTGGTTTAGAATACCTCAAAGGATTGGAAAAATATTTTGAGTCAGTGTTTCATGGTCATGGATTTCAAAAATCAGTCAAACTCATAAAAATGATTGATAATCCAATTCAAGAAAAATGTTTTCACATAAAAAATCATTTAAAATCCATTATTTCCAAAATCATTTCAACTATTTCAAAATAAATCGATGTGTGAAAAGTGATAAGAATATTAATTAAAGCTCAAAAATCCTAAAAATATAATAAAAAACAATTAAAAGCACACAATAAGAACTAAGCAGGTTGACACTCCCCCACACTTAAATTTAACTACCCCTTATTTCAACTCAACAAAATATAAATATAAAGGTAGAAAATCAAAGGGAAGGAAAGATACAACCTGACATTATTTTAGAGGTGGATGCCTTGAGTTAAGCTCCTAGAAGCATCCACTTTAAAACTACAAGAAAGTAATGAAAATACATAAGGAAAATAAATAAAAAGAATGAGAAAGGGAAAAGAAAAGAGATAATTCTTGGTTTATACCCCCAAGAGGGTTTTAGGTTTTTACTTCCCCTAGTCAGACAGTTTCAGTAGATTATCCACAATCAGAAGGTGGGTGTGGTTTCATTGAGATGAACCACCACATTTGAGTTTTCTCGATATCCATGAGTAAAACATGAAAGTAGAGAACCCAAAAGAAGATAAGAAAGTTCCCAACCCCTGAGAAAGAATAAAGAAGAAATTTGAGGTTCGAAGTGGGAAGGAATAAAATATAAGGGTGATCCCTGTAAACTTCGGCGGTGCCCTCCTCCATATGGTATGTAAATTTTTGTTGAGGATGTAGTCGCACCACCTCCACCTTCTCCAGATCTTCTTCCATGATCACCACTACTTCGGTGGTCTCTTTCATATCATCCAAGGTCTGCTCCATGTGTACTATGTCAAAAATTTCAGGAAAGGAGAAGTCAGAAAACAGTTCAATTTGAATATGATTAAAACCCGATGAATCAATAAATAAATCTTCCCTTTCAAGTAAGTCAGCTTGGAAATTGATCTCTGCAGGCATGACCATTGGCAACTCAATCTCAGCAGATACATCCTCTTCCTTATCTTCTAAATAAGGAGAGAGGTAGAAAGTGTCTGATGTTTCATTATCAATTATGGGAAGATCATGTTTCAAGTTATCTTCAACAAAGTTATTCCAAGATTCTTCCAAAAAATGTTGACCTCCCATCAGTGCATTAGTTAGAATGTGTACTTCTAGGACCTCCTCGAGCAATGGTTGAGTGCGGGATGATGTGATTAGTTCCTTTATAAGTTCTTTCTCAACCACCTCAGGTTCTTTAACATAAAAAATTATTGGTGAAATTAATTCCACCACTCGTTCCAGTTCAGGTTCAGATTAGTCTTGGGATGTGTGTACATATTCAGCAATCCATTCAATTTGGCTCTCCTGTTTTTGAACTTTATCACTAATCCTATGAAATTGAGCATCAAGTTCATTGCAAACATTTTATGGCACGTGATATTGTTCAGTCCATGAATAAAAATTTGAAATGAAAGACATCATGAACAAATAATATTTTTTTTTATTTTTTGAAATTTATGATTTTGTTGTTGTTTTTTTAATGAAAGAAAAATTATTTACACAATGTGAATAAAAAATAGTGAATGAAAACCACTTGGATCCCCGACAACGGCGCCACGTTTGACGCACGCCTGTCATTGGGCATGGAAAAACAATTATTTCCTAAGTTAAAATGTAGTAACGTGGTTGACCTAGGATGTCTCCTGAAGAAGAGTGCACACAAAATGGGTTGTCACTTTAAAACGAGGTTAAAAATGTTGTTTTTTTGAAATGAAATTTGAAATTAAAAAGATTGAAAAACTATGATATTAATAAGGGTGATTAGGTTGGGGTTGGTTTCCTAATTTCAATGCTATCCTTGTTCAATTTAATTCAAACCTCTTCTTCTTAGTTGATTAAAGTGAGTTTCCACAATCGTTTCCTCTCACTTCCTTGCTGAAATTATGATGGTTAGAGAAAACCTTACCAAGATCTCAGTTTGGTCCACACTCCTTACTTGTTTAAAATAGTTGTGTTGAATATTCTTAATTGAAATGTGCAATACCTGATCAGGTTTTGTTTATCCCGAACAATCAAGAACATTCACTACACCTTTTACTAGTATTGACGATCGTCGAGTACTTCACCACTAATCCATGGTCTATTCCATTGTATATAAACCAGAAATCAGTGGAGGGATATTATGATTATTTTGCCAAAAAAAAATCAATAATGGAATTAATATTCAAGAACAATCGCACTTTATAATAAAATCCGCTATAAGAAATTGAAAACAACTTTGAAGAAGAAAGAAATTTATTCAATTGCGTCGAAGAACTCAAGCATTACAATGTAGAAAACCAACCCTTCCCCAATAACTCCAAAAGTTTACCCCAACATGGTAAGGGTAATTGAGATGAATGGGGAAGAAGAAGGCATTAAAAAACTATGAAAAATAAAATAAATAAAAGAGAAATCCAAAAGGTTCTCCTTCTTGGTGTCCCAAAAGGAATGGGATGGAGAATGGGATGATTTGAGAGGGTGGAGCTCTCCTCCTTTTATGGCCAGAATTTGTCACCCAGATGTTGACGCATTGTATCCACATTAAATGACATCTTCATGCGTTGAGCCCTTCTAAAATGTTGTTCATAATTCACTTGGATGTGTCCTCTCAAAATCTTTGTGGATTTGGACATGTATTCCGAGATTTATGGCCATTTTACACTGAGCATTTATTCTGTCCAGTCAGACTCTCCAAAATGCAATCCTTGGGATTAGGGTGATTTAATTACCCATTAAATGGCCAATTCACTCGGACCTTCCTTCATAATAGATGCTCCAAAATTCCTTTCACGCCCACCCACCGAATAACACAATATTTGGGCCCACCATGAAAGAGTTATGAAGCCCACACCAAAACTAGGTAGAACTGCAAACAGTTTTCTTCCTCCCACTTGTGAGCTTCTTTTGAGCTTCCATGTGGCCTGTCATGACCCGCCTTCACCAAAAGGAGGGAAGGGTCAGAATATTTTCAAGACATTCCTTCTTTAAGTTTAAGGAGAGATAATGACCCCCGTGACCCGTCTTTAATAGGTCCCGGAGTGGCGACTAGCATCAAGGGTATATAATCACACACTAAATGGAAGACATTACCCTTTTTCTTTTAATAGGATCGGGAGATAAGATGGTAAATCCCAACAACAACAAAACCGGAAAGTAAAAGTAAAGCCAAGAACCATTCCCAATGCATGTTACAAAATTAAAAACCTCAAAGTACAAGTGACTACAAGGGTAAAGTACCAAAGAAAGAAAAACAGCAACAGCAACTGCCCCAATGGTCCGAGCTAGTATGGTCTCGCGCGATCCCCGAAGTCCTCCTAGAAACCTGAAAGCAGTTTTATATACGTAGGGTGAGCATAAAGGTATACTCAGTGGGGAAAACCAAAGAATCTTGTGCACAAGTGGGGGATCATACTAAAGTCCCGTGAGAAAAAGAGTAAACCAAACACCTAACCAGGTAAACTATCCACCCAAGCCTCACCAAGGCACACTCCCCAAATAACGCAAGTCAAGTAATGTATAGTAATAAGAGAACATTGATGTTGGGGACCCCATTCCACTTTCCCACTAGTTATTAAAGACATCCTACGCATCAAACCAATCTCACCATTCTCACCGCAGTCCCACTGCCACACCCCGCCCGCACACACCTGGTCCATAACCTCACGCAGTCCCACTGCCAAACCCCGCCCGCACACACCTGGGCCACAACCTCATGTAGTCCCACTGCCAAACCCTGCCCACACAGACCTGGGCCACAATCGTCACACTTAACCATGCCTGCAAACACCTAGGCCAGAACAACCACCACTACGCCCGAAGACACTTGGGCAAGAAGATCCACTTCCATGCCCTAAGACACCTGGGCCTCATCCTGAAGATACTTGGGAAAACAACCTTCCCACACACACCTGGGCCGTAACCACCACACTACCCCGCCCGAAGGTTCTTGGGATAATAATGGACTTCAGGCCATCACAGCCTGCCTAAAGATACTTGGGATATCCGGGAAAGGGAGCAGAAAAGGAGCTAATAACCGGCCACTAATAATAATGTTGGTAAAAACACCCTCCCCCATGAAATGGGGGTGTTCATAACTAAGTGCTCAACTTGGGTGGGGTGCGAATAAGAAACACAAAACTACAAGTATATATATATAGGTAACAAGCACTCTCCCAAGTTTAGGTTTTTCAGCCACTCTAAGGAACACAAACAACAATCAAGTCCGAGTCACAACTCTCACCAACAAAACCCATTTGTACCATTCGTTTTCATGTTCAATAGTGATGTTTAATTAAGTTCTGAACCTACTTGGGCAACTAGCGAGCATAAGCATAATCCAAGGAAAGCAAATAGTCAAGCATTTACTACAACATCCGCACCCAGTTCTCTCGTAAACCCACAACAACCAAAGAAAACCCCAAGATACAACCCCATGTCCAACATCCAGGAGCCAAAAGGGTTTCTCAACAATAGAGGATCCCACCCCAATTCGTGATATAAACAAGGTAACCACCCAGTCTTAAAATTCACAACCACTAAAAGCATAACACAGGGGATCCCATCCCCAATTTCACAACCATCGAGAATATAATAATTGGGTATCCCATCCCCACCCACATCACCCATCAAATGGCCCGTGAAGGAAAACAACCAAACCACCTCCACTAAGCAGGCCCATGCCAGTATTTTCAGATTTATAAGATTTAACACACTCCATGATTTCAATTTTTGTGTGCTTTAACCGGGGTTATCGCAAAAAGGGATTAATCCTAGTGCCTCAATTTATTTAGCTGGATTTACGCAATTAACCAAAATTCCTTTACACATCACGGGTTCACAAATACAATCCATTTGAACATCACCAGAGGTAAGGGTTCATTAGTGCACAGAGAAAAGACCACCAATGACCATGATTTTCAGTAGACGTAAGCCCGTACAATTCAGAAAAGAAGATCATAAAACAAAGAAGTATCATCGATCATAGACCTCCTTCATTCCATAGAGTCCACTCATTAACTTCATTAAGGTTCAGTTAATCCAATTCTACAGAATCAAAAGCACGACCACCCCGCATGATACACAAAAGGGAGAGACGAAGGAGAAATTCCCTACTTGTTATCAACGATCGATGCTAATCCTGGGCGTGGAAATTCACAGATAGTGATGCGGCTCGTTTGAACGAAAGTTACTTCTATCATAGGGTGATCGAGAAAAGAAACCTAGGACTACCCTTTCTTTTGTTTATAAAGTCCAGGGACGGTTGAGATAAGAATCGCGAAACGGCGTGGGGAGTGGGGTCGTGGGTTGACCACTCGGCCCCACATGTCATTAAGGGTCGAGCGGTTTAAACTGACCCACACACCAGGTTAATTAATTAAATATTTAAATTAAATGACATTTATGGGCGTTACTGGGCTTTGAAACGAGCTTAAAGGGGTCAAAGTAGGGTTTAAAACCCAATTTGTGCACGTCACTGGAAAAACCCCAACAAGGCTGGGTGACACCGATCGGTCACACTGATCGGTCGATCTCACCGATTGGCTAGTTGGTCTCACCGATCGGTTGTGCCGATCGGCCTCACGCCGAGAGGATACCCCTTTAGGATCTGGATTTTCGGCAAAGGAAAGGACCCTGAGAGTCTGGGTCATCACATCAGATACCTCTCAAACTATTCTCGCCCTTGAGAATTTAAACAACCCAGAAGGAAATAGTGGGTCCGAACAATCACCTAGAAAGATACCTATCAAGAGTGAACCTCATTGTTAACTAAGGACACCCCCTGTCAAGAATCAATAAACATACCATGTCAAACTGCCCAGCCATGTGGGTTGGGGAGTCTCCTTCCCCACATCAAGATACTATCCACTTTGGGAGGCTCTGACTCGCCCGCACGGGTTGAATCGCATCCACCTTAATGTGTCTTGATTAGGGGTTGGGTCCTCCCCTCCCTGTAGCTGGGACTTTTCACACACATTCGGAGGAAAGAAAACAGAATATTCCATATCCAACAATACAAAACGTTCTACCACAATAGGTATAATAGAACATCACAAAACTCAAAACAACTCTGGGTACTGGGCACGCATCTGTGCTTCCCTCTCCCACGTACTTTCCTCAAGCCCACCATGTCTCCACAACACACGAACCAAGGTAATGGTTCACCCACAAAGCACCTTCTCCTTGGGATCCTCGATCATCACTGGTCTCTCCACAAAAGTCACGGCGTCCTCGATGTCTAGATCTCCCAAATCAAGGACGTGTGAATCGTCGTGTAAATAACGACGAAGCTCGGACACATGGAATACATCATGTATCCTCAGTAGCAGCGGTGGTAGTGCTAGCTGATAAGCCACTTCACCGACCTTCCTCAACACTTCGAAGGGTCCGATGAACCTCAAAGAAAGATTACTCCCTTTGCTGAACCTCCGGTGTCCACGCCGAGGGGAGGCCTTCAGGAATATGTGGTCTCCAACCTCAAACTCCAAGGGCCTCCTCCTGGTATCAACATACGACTTCTGTCGGTCTTGGGTCGCCTTCATCCTTCCCTGTATAAGCTGAACTTTCTCTGCCATGCTCTGAACCACCTTTGGGCCAAGGATGCCCTCCTCTCCGACTTCGGTCCAACACACAGGTGAGCGGCATGGCCTCCCACACATGGATTCAAACGGGGCCATGCCAATGGTAGAGTGATGGATATTATTGTAGGCGAACTCTACCAGAGGCAAGTGTCACACCCATGATCCTCCGGAGTCCAGAACACATGCCCATAGCATATCATCTAAGGTTTGGATGGTGCGCTCTGTCTGTCCATCTGTCTGGGTATGGAAAGCATTGCTAAGATGCAGTTGGGTGCCAAAAGCATGCTGCAATCCTCTCTAGACTCGCGAGGTAAATCGTGCATCCCTATCCGAGACTATAGACCTCGGAACTCCATGAAATCGCACCACCTCATCCATGTACCTTCGTGCCAAAGCTTCCACTGCACTCGACTCCCTGATCGCCAAAAAGTGAGCCGATTTCATCAACCGGTCCACTACCACCCAGATGGCGTCGTATCCCCCTTGGACCTTGGACAATCCTGTGAAGAAATCCATCAAGATGTCATCCCACTTCCACTTGGGGACATCTAGAGACTTCAGTAGGCTGCTTGGAACTCGGTGTTCAGCCTTCACTTGCTGACACACTAATAACTTGGCCACAAACTCTGCCACTGCTCGCTTCACTCCGGGCCACCAAAACTATCTCTTCAGTCCCTGGTACATCTTGGAAAATCCTGGGTGTACCGCTAGGGGTGAGTTGTGGAACTCACTGAGAACCTTTCTGCGCATCACTTCTGGAACAAACAACCTTCCCTGGAAAGGCATCCGGTTCTGACCATCCTCCGTCCACCCTTCCGGAGCGTTCCTCTAGTCAACTCTGTCATGAATCACTTCACACTCTGGGTCTCCCCACTGAGACTCCTCCACTTGCTGAAACAGAGACAACTGCACTGTCATATGATATAGGCAACCTCTACCACTATCCATCCTCGCATCCAGGTGCAAGGCAACCAACTCCTCCACCGCCTTCCAACCATCTGCCGACTCTCGGACCACATCCTTCTGCGTCCTCCTGCTCAAGGAATCAACCACTACATTCCCCTTCCCTGAAGTGTAGGAAATGTCGAAGTCGTAATCCTGGAGGAACTCCATCCACCTCCGCTGTCGCAAGTTTAGGTCCTGCTGGGAGAAGATATACCTCAAGCTTTTGTGGTCTGTGAAGACCAAAAAGCATTCTCCAATGAGGTAGTGCCTCCATAACCTCAGTGCAAAAACAACGGCTGCAAGCTCCAGGTCGTGGGTGGCATAATTACGCTCATGAGGGCGTAGCTACCGAGACCCATAAGAGATCACCCCTTGTTACTGCATCAACACACATCCCAGGCCCTGTCCTAAAGCATCACCGAACACCTCATAGGTCGCCCATTCTTCTGGTAGCCTCAGAACTGAGGCACTAACCAACTTCTCCTTTAGATACCTAAAGGCTGCCTCGTACTGCTCACTTCACATGAAAACCTGATCCTTCTTGGTCAAGGCCGTCAAAGGGGATTCAACTCGGAAGAAGTTGTGTACGAACATTCGATAGTAACCTGCCAGCCTGAGGAAACTGCGAACCTCTACCACATTCTTGGGTGCTCCCCAAGAAACAACTGCCTCAACCTTTGATGGGTCCACCGCTACCCCTTGCTCGGACACTACATGCCCAAGGAAGTGCACTTCTCGTGTCCAGAATTTTCATTTCGACAAATCCCCATAGAGCTAGTGCTGTCGGAGGACGTCCAAAACCGTACTCAGGTGCTCCGCATGGTCTTGCTCTGATCTTGAATAGACCAGGATGTCGTCGATGGACACAACTACGAACCGATCCACGTACTCCCAAAAGATGGAGTTCATAAGCCCCATGAACACAGCCAGGGCGTTCGTAACACCAAAAGGCATGACTACGAACTCGAAGTGTCCATATCTGCACCTGAATTCCGTCTTCGGGATGTCACCCTCTTTCACTCTCAACTGATGATACCCAGAACACAATTCGATCTTCAAGAACCACCCTTCCACTTTCAGCTGGTCGAAAAGATCATCTATCCTCGGAAGAGGGTAGAGATTCTTGATTGTCACCTAATTCAGCCTCCTGTAGTCTTTGCACAAACTGAGACCACCATCTGCCTTCTTTGTGAACAAGACTAGAGAACCCCACGCTGACGCACTCTGTCGAACATAACCCATCTTCATCAGATCGTCAATCTGAATCCACAACTCCTATAACTCTGAAGGTGCCATCCGGTATGGAGCCATCAAAATCGGACGAGCACCAAGCTGCAGGTCTATCCCGAACTCGATATCACATCGAGGGGGTAGAGTCGTCACATCCTCAGGGAAGACGTCCATAAACTCACTGATGATTCCTATCACCTCCACCATCTCAGTATCCACTGACTCCATTGACAGCCCAACTAATAAGGAGAGGAGGGGTTCCTCTCGCCTGTTGCCCTTCTGACTGCTCCACTCGCCGGTGAAAGTAACACGCCGGCCACCCAAGTCTGAGAACAAAACCCTTCCTCAGAAGTAGTCAATGACGACACACATAGAGAACAACCAGTCGATGCCTAGGATGACATCGTATGGCTGTATCTGTAGCAGAAGAAGAACCCTAACGAACTAATGTGGCCCTATCATCAGTCTGCATCCAAGAAAAACATATAACAAGTCGGTCTGACCTCCAACTGGTGTGCTCAGTACCAGGGGCACTGGAAGTCTCTCGGCATCTAGGCCCAAGGAACGGGCTAGACTGGGTGCAACAAAGGAGTGCGAAGCTCCGGTATCGAACAAGGCTTAAGAAAGGGTGTTAAACAAACTGATCGTACCTCGAACAACCTCCGAACCTGCTGGAACTGCTGCCTCCGCGGCATGTAACTATCCATGCCCAACTCCTCTGCCCCTCGGTTGTCGGCCACCTCCCTGAACACTCCCTGGTCGAGGAACATGAGGAGCACCTTGAGGTCGGCCTCCTCCTGCTACGTCTTCCCTCGGAGGAGCGGGAGCCCGCTTTCCCTGCTGCTGTTGCTGGAAGGGCCTGGATGGAAGCTGCTGCTGGGGCAGGTGCTGGGGATGTCCGCCACCGCCGTACTATACTCGGTCCGGGCACTGACTCCGGAGATGTCCATGGCTCCCACATATGAAGCACCATGGTCCCGGGCCTAAGGAAAAGGGCGAGGACCAGGGGACCAGAACTGGAACTGCTGTGACCTTCTCCCTGCTGGTCGGAACCCGGAGGGTCATGACGCTGGAGGCCTAGTGCTGACGGCCTTCCCATTCGATGGTCCTAGCTGGATCCCCTCTCGCGACACCCCTCCTAGAGCATGCATCCTCTCTACCACTTCGTCCTTCTTCTGGACCTCCAAGTACATCGGCAGGGTAAAGGGGGTAACAACATACTGGAGGGAGGGTCAGAGCGCCTCCTCTAAACATATTTCCCGAGACTCCTCATCGGGAAAGAGGTCCGGAGAAAAATTTAGGAGGTCCTTGAACTTGATTCCTAGCTCCCTCACTGACATACTCACCTGCGGGAGGGAGAGTAGCTCCTGTCTCTTCTCTGCCTTCATCGTAAAAGAGAGGAATTCCACCTGGAACTCCTTCTCGAAATCAGCCCATGCCACCTCAGCCTCTCTCCTCTCCCCCAGGTAAAGAGTCCACCACTGACGGACCGCTCCCCACATCTGGATGACAGCCAGAGGAACCCAGTACTCTGTCGGATCTCGGATCAAGCCGAAGGCTATCACCAGCTCCTATAGCCATCTCTCCGTCTTCATGTCAGAGGTGCTGCCCTTATACTTCTCGAGGGTCTGTTGCTGGAAGGCCCAAAGAGTCCTCTTCCACTGGTCGTCCTCCTCCTCTCGATCAGCTCTCTGCCGATCGGCCAAGGTAGTCTCCAGGGCCTCAATCGCCCGCACCAAATGTGGTCGCCTCCCAGGTGCCATAACTGCAAGGTAAACAAGGAATGCCTAAGCCCAATTAGTGTAGAATATTGTTCTTAAAATTTCTTAAACTTTTTATTGATTCCAAATCCCAAAATGACCCAGAAACACGAGAACAAAAGTCATTATGATGCATGTACCTTTCTTAGGGTCTCAGTAACCTACAATCAGCATGGCCTTACTTGGTCGTTCGGTAGGTCCAGAGTCCTTGCATCGGATCAAGGGGGGCCCTAAAATCCCACGTCCTAGCCGGTCTTCCCTGGCCTAATTCATGCACCAAGGTCACCCAACACTATTGCCCTACCATCCCATGAAATCCTTACTGTGCCTATCTTCAGACTCCATCCTATCTCTCAAACCTCATCCTATGATACCATTCTATCACGACCCACCTTCACCAAAAGGAGGGAAGGGTCAGAAGATTTCCATGCCCTTCCTTATTTAAGTTGAAGGAGAGATAATGACCCCCGAGACCCGCCTTCAATAGGTCCTGGAGTGGCGACTAGCACCAAGGGTATAGAATCACACACTAAATGGAAGGCATTACCCTTTTATTTTAATAGGATCGGGAGATAAGATGGTAAATCCCAACAACACCAAAAGCGGAAAGTAAAAGTAAAGCCAATAACCATTCCCAATGCATGTTACAAAAGTAAAAACCTCAAAGTAAAAGTGAATACAAGGGTAAAGTACCAAAGAAAGAAAAAAAGCAACTGCAACTGCCCCAAAGGTCTGAGCTAGTATGGTCCCGCACGATCCCCGAAGTCCTCCTGGAAACCTGAAAGAAGTTTTATATACTTAGGGTGAGCATACAGGTATACTCAGTACGGAAAACCAAAGACTCTCGTGCACAAGTGGTGGAACGTACTAAAGTCCCGTGATGAAAATAGTAAACCAAACACCTAACCAGGTAAACTATCCACCCAAGCCTCACCAAGGCACACTCCCCAAATAACGCAAGTCAAGTAATGTATAGTAATAAGAGCACATCGATGTTTGGGTACCCCGCACCACTTTCCCACTGGTTATTGAAGACATCTTACGCATCGAACCAATCCCGTCATTCTCACCGCAGTCCCACTGCCACACCCCGCCCACACACACCTGGGCCACAACTTCACGTAGTCCCACTACCAAACCCCGCCCACACACACACCTGTGCCACAACCTCACGCAGTCCCACTGCCAAACCCCACCCGCACACACCTGGGCCACAACCGTCACATGTAACCATGCCTGCAAACACCTAGGCCAGAACAACCACCGCCACGACCGAAGACACATGGGCTAGAAGATCCACTGCCACGCCCGAAGACACCTGGGCCTCATCCCGAAGATACTTGGGAAAACCACCTGCCCGCACACACCTGGGCTGTAACCACCACACTACCCCGCCCGAAGGTTCTTGGGATAATAATGGACTTCAGGCCATCACAGCCTGCCCGAAGATACTTGGGCTATCCAGGAAAGGGAGCAGAAAAGGATATAATAACCAGCCACTAATAATAGTGTTGGGAAAAACACCCTCCCCCATGAAATGGGGGTGTTCGATACTAAGTTCTCAATTTGGGTGGGGCACTAATAAGAAACAAAAAACTACAAGTATATATATATAGGTAACAAGCACTCTCCCAAGTTTAGGTTTTTCAGCCAGCCTAAGGAACACAAACAACACTCAAGTCCGAGTCACAACTCTCGCCAACAAAACCCATTTGTCCCATTAATTTTCATGTTCAGTAGTGATGTTTAATTAAGTTCTACACCTACTTGGGAAACTAGCAAGCATAAGCATAAGACAAGGAAAGAAAACAGTCAAGTATTAACTACAACATCCACACCCGGTTCTCTCGTAAACCCACAAAAACCAAAGAAAACCCCAAAATATAGCCCCATGTCCAACATCCAGGAGCCAAAAGGGTTTCTCAACAACAGAGGATCCCACCCCGATTCATGATATAAACAAGGTAACCACCCGGTCTTAAAATTCACAACCACTGAAAGCATAACATAGGGGATCCCATCCCCAATTTCACAACCACCGAGAATATAATAACAGGGGATCCCATCCCCACCCACATCACCCATCAAATGTCCCGTGAAAGAAAATAACCAAACCACCGCCACTAAGAAGGCCCATGCCAGTATTTTCAGATTTATAAGATTTAACACACTCCATGATTTCAATTTCCGTGTGATTTAACTGAGGTTATCACAAAAAGGGATTGATCCTGGTGCCTCAATTTATTTAGCCGGATATACGTAATTAACCAAAATTCCTTTACACAGCACGGGTTCACAAATACAATCCATTTGAACATCACCAAAGGTAAGGGTTCATTAGTGCACAGAGAAAAGACCACCAACGACCATGATTTTCAGTAGGCGTAAGCCTGCACAATTCAGAAAAGAAGGTCATAAAACAAAGAAGAATCATCAATCACAGCCCCCCTTCATTCCTTAGAGTCCGTTCATTATCTTCATTAAGGTTCGGTTAATCCAATTCTATAGAATCAAAAGCATGCCCACCCCGCATGATACACAAAAGGGAGAGATGAAGGATAAATTCCCTACTTGTTATCAATGATCGACGCTAAGCCCAGGCATGGAACTTCACGGATAGTGATGCGGCTCATCTGAATGAAAGTTACTTCTAGCACAGGGTGATCGAGAAAAGAAACCTAGGAGTACCATTTCTTTTGTTTATAAAGGCCGGGGACGGTTGAGATAAGAATCGCGAAACCGCATAGGGAGCGGGGTCGTGGGTTGACCACGCGGCCCCACACATCATTAAGGGCCGGGCGGTTTAAACAGACCCACACACCAGGTTAATTCATTAAATATTTAAATTAAATGACATTTATGGGCATTACTGGGCTTTGAAACGAGCTTAAAGGGGTCAAAGTAGGGTGTAAAACCCAATTTGCGCACGTCACCGGAAAAACCCCGACAAGGATGGGTGACACCGATCGGTGGCGACGATCAGCCGGTTGGTCTCACCGATCGGTCGTGCTGGTCGGTCGTGCCGGTCGGTATCGCGGGTCGGTATCACGGGTCGGTCGCGCCGGTCGGTCTCACCGGTCGGTCGCGCCGGTCGGTCTCGCCGGTCGGTCGCACCGGTCGGTCTCGCCGATCGTCCGTGTCGGTCCCTCTCGCAGATCGGTCGCGCCGATCAGCCTCACGCCGAGACGCTACCCCTTTAGGATCCAGATTTTCGGCAAAGTAAAGGACCCTGAGAGTTTGGGTCATCAAATGTCTGATTCAACTTTTAGTCCAAAAATAGTAAATGAAGCCCTGGATATGCAGAATCTGGAATTTTTTTTTCAATTTGGATCAGTGTAGGTAATGTTATGGCTAAAGTACAGAAATAATTTAAAACAGTTAAAAATCCAAAATAGCCAATTTTTACTATTCAACTCAAAATAACACCAATATCATATAAATGAAACAATTCATCTTAGAGGAACACCTTTTTGGGTTTAAAACAATGATATTAAATATAAATTAATTGAAAATATTTTCTTTATTAATTCCCCCACACTTAGCACTTGGACTCCTGGACAAGTAAAAATCAAATCAAATAAAATCCAAAACACATATCAATGAGATCTACCAAATTAATTCCAAGAAACAAAAAGATATCACGCCTCATCAAAAACAATTATTTCAAGTTCTCCATTTTAGATTTTAATATATTTCCACTTCATTTCATATCCCATGCACAAAAAACACCTACCTCACATAAATTTTCTCTTATCTCACAAATGTAAATGATGAACAAGGCTTTTCTCTTCCAAAATCACACAAGAGTCACCATAGGCTCGTTAAATTTGAACTTCTCCATCCGATGTGAGTCAAGGACATTTGTTTCTCATGAGGAATTTTTCAAGGTTGTTTTGGGGCTTCCGGTTGGTTGGATTTAGATGTTAAAAATTCTGAGGCCGAAAAAATGAGGGCTTGGATCTTATTGAAGAAAAATTTCAATATTCTAATTTTCACTCAAATATGGTCTCCTTATCTTCCCTTTTATAGAAACTCAGCTCCATCATCATTCAATCTGCTCAGGATTTCAGCAGAAAAATTTCAATCTTTTCAAACATGATTTTTCTTGAAAGCTCCAGATAGGCACAACTTTTTTTACATCGGAATATCCAGAAAGGCACAACTTCTCTTATCATGAAAGCTACAGAAAGGCACAACTTTTAACAAAATGAAATATTCAGTAGTAACATAAGCTCTTCAACATTTTATATTCCTCCAAAAGTATCACCAAATGAGGTAGTACACCACAAGACATCTTCCCCCACACTTAAGTTCAACTAGATCATTCAATTTCACTTCAAGAGCAGGTAGGATAGGGAAAATTGGATTGTAATGTGGATAACCTAACAGGAAATTCATGGATACTAGGGGCTACAATGAAGGATAAATGTAAAGGTGGGTCTCAAGATAAAATGTGGGTAGCCAAAGATATGCCTCAATCATTTCAAATATATTCCATGAAATCTAAAGCTTCGAAAGAGAATTATTCACAAATTCTGGTTCTCACACAAAATTCAAGTTTCCCTCAAGAACGTGTGGGTATTAGGAAGAATATGAAAAGGTGGTTTAGAATACCTCAAAGGACTGGAAAAATATTTTGAGTCAGTGTTTCATGGTTATGGATTTCAAAAATCAGTCAACCTCATAAATATGATTGATAATCCAATTCAAGAAAAATGTTTTCACATCAACAATCATTTAAAATCCACTATTTCCCAAATCATTTCAACTCTTTCAAAATTAATCGATGTGTGAAAAGTGATAAGAATATTCATTAAAGCACAAAAATCCTAAAAATATAATAAAAAAAAATGAAAAGCACACAAGACGAACTAAGCAGGATGACACTCCCCCACACATAAATTTAACTACCCCTTATTTCAACTCAACAAAATATAGATATAAAGGTAGAAAATCAAAGGGAAGGAAAGATACAACCTAACATTATTTTAGAGGTGGATACCTTGAGTTAAACTCCTAGAAGCATCCACTTTAAAACTACAAGAAAGTAATGAAAATACATAAGAAAAATAAATAAAAAGAATGAGAAAGGGAAAAGAAAAGAGATAATGCTTGGTTTAGACCCCCAAGAGGGTTTTAGGTTTTTACTACCCCTAGTCAGGCAGTTTTAGTAGATTATCCTCAATCATAAGGTGGGTGTGGTTTCATTGAGATGAACCACCACATGTGAGTTTTCACGATATCCATGAGTAAAACCTGAAAGTAGAGAACCCAAAAGAATATAAGAAAGTTCCCAACCCCCGAGAAAGAATAAAGAAGAAATTTGAGGTTCGAAGTGGGGGGGAATAAAAGATATGGGTTCTCCTTGTTAACTTTGGAGGTGTCCTCATCCATATGGTATGTAAATTTTTGTTGAGGAGGTAGTCGCACCACCTCCACCTTCTCCAGATCTTCTTCCATGATCACCACTACTTCGGTGGTCTCTTTCATATCATCCAAGGTCTTCTCCATGGGTACTGTATCAAAAATTTCAGGAAAGGAGAAGTCAGAAAACAATTCAGTTTGAATATGATTAAAACACAATGAATCAATAAATAAATCTTCCCTTTCAAGTAAGTCAGCTTAGAAATTGATCTCTTCAGGCATGACCATTGGAAACTCAATCTTAGAAGATGCATCTTCTTCCTTATCTTCTAATGTAGGAGAGAGGTAGAAAGTGTCTGATGTTTCATTATCAATTATGGTAAGATCATGTTTCAAGTTATCTTCAACAAAGTTATTCCAAGATTCTTCCAATAAAATTTGACCTCCCATCAGTGCATCAGTTAGAATGTGTACTTCTGGGACGTCCTCAAGAAATGGTTGAGTGCGGGATGATGTGATTAGTTCCATTAGAAGTTCTTTCTCAACCACCTCAGGTTATTTAACATAAAAAATTATTGGTGAAATCAATTCCACCACTCGTTCCGGTTCAGGTTCAGATTTCTCTTGAGATGTGCATACATATTCAGCAATCCATTCAAATTGGCTCTCCTATTTTTGAACTTTATCACTAATCCTATGAAATTGAGCATCAAGTTCATTGCAAACATTTTCTGGCACCTGATATTGTTCAGTCCATGAATAAAAATTTGAATTGAAAGACATCATGAACAAATAATATTTTTTTTAGTTTTTGAAATTTATGATTTTTTGTTGTTTTTTTAATGAAAGAAAAATTATTTACACAATGTGAATAAAAAATAGTGAATGAAAACCACTTGGATCCCTAAAAAATATTCCAAGTTTGATGCACGCCTTTCATATGGTGTGGAAAAATAATTATTTCCTAAGTTAAAATGTAGTAATGTGGTTGACCTAGGATGTCTCCCGAAGAAGATTGCACACAAAACGAGTTGTCACTTTAAAATGAGGGTAAAAATGTTGTGTTTGTGAAATAAAATTTGAAATTAAAAAGATTGAAAAAATATGATATTAAAAAGGGTGATTAGGTCCGGGTTGATTTCCTAATTGTAATTCTATCCTTGTTCAATTTAATTCAAACCTCTTCTTCTTATTTGATTAAAGTGAGTTTCCACAATCGTTTCCTCTCACTTCCTTGGTGAAATTATGATAGTGAGAGAAAACCTTACCAGGATCTCGGTTTGGTCCACACTCCTTACATGTTTAAAATAGTTGTATTGAATATACTTAATTGAAATGGGAAATACCCAATCAGGTTTTGTTTATCCCAAACAATCAAGAACATTCACTACACCTTTTACACATACTGACGATCGTCGAGTACTTCTCCACTAATCCCTGGTCTATTCCATCGTATATAAACCAGAAATCAGTGGAGCGAGATTATGATTATTTTACCAAGGAAAAAATCAATAACGGAATTAATATTAAAGAATTATCGCACTTGATAATAAAATCCACTATAAGAAATTGAAAACAAATTTGAATAAGAATGAAATTTATTCAATTGCGTCGAAGAACTCAAGCATTACAATATATAAAACCAACCTTTCCCCAATCACTCCAAAAGTTTACCCCACCATGGTAAGGGTAATCGAGATGAATGGGGAAGAATAAGGCATTACAAAACTATGAAAAATAAAATAAATAAAAGAGAAAGCCAAAAATTTCTCCTTCTTGGTGTCCTAGAAGGAATGGGATGGAGAATGGGATGAGTTGATAGGGTGGAGCTCTCATCCTTTTATATAGAGAATTTTTTCCCCGGATGTTGATGTGTTGTATCCCCATTAAATGACATCTTCACGTGTTGATCCCTTCTTAAAGTTGTTTATAATTTACTTGGTCATGTCCCCTCAAAATCTCAGTATATTTGGACATGTATTCTTAGAGTTATGGCCGTTTTACTCTGAGAATTTATTCTATCCAGTCAGACTCTCCAAAACGCAATCCTCCGGATTAGGGTGATTTAATGACCCATTAAACGACCAATTCACTCGGCCATTCCTTCATAATAGATTCTCTAAAATTCCTTGCGTGTGAACCCACCGAATAACATAATATTTGGGCCCACCATGAAAGAGTTATGAAGCCCACACCAAAACTAGGCAGAACTGCAAACAGTTTTCTTCCTGCCACTTGTGAGCTTCTTTTGAGCTTCCATATGACCGATTCATCTTTTAGTCCAAAAATAGTAAATGAACCCCTGGATGTGCATAATCTGGAAATTGTTTTTACAATTTGGATCAGTGTAGGAAATGTTATGGCCAAACTACAGAAATAATTTAAAACTAATAAAAATTCAAAATGGCCAATTTAAAATATTCAACTCAAAATAACACCAATATTATAAAAATGAGACAATTCATCTTAGAGGAACACCTTTGTGGGTTTAAAACAATGATATTCAATATAAATTAATTGAAAATATTTTCTCTATCAATTCCCCCACACTTAGCACTTGGACTCCTGGACAAGTGAAAATCAAATCAAATCAAATCCAAAACACATATCAATATGATCTACCAAATTAATTCCATGAAACAAAAAGATATCATTCCTCATCAAAAACAATTATTTCAAGTTCTCCATTTTAGATTTTAATATATTTCGACTTCATTTCTTATCCCATGCACACAAAACACCTACCTCACATAAATTTTCTCTTATCTCATAAATGTAAATGATGAAGAAGGCTTTTCTCATCCAAACTCCCACAAGAGTCGCCATTGGATTGATAAATTCCTACTTCTCCACACAATGTGAGTCAAGGACATGTGTTTTTCATGAGGACTTTTGAGGGTTGTTTTGTGGCTTCCGGTTGGTTGTATTTAGATGTCTAAAATTCTGAGGCCGAAAAAAGGAGGGTTTGGCTCTTATTGAAGCAAAATTGCAACATTCTAATTTTCACTCAAGTATGGTCTCCTTATCTTCCCCTTTGTAGAAACTCAACTCCATCATCATTCAATCTACTCCGGATTTCAGCAGAAAAATTTCAATATTTTCAAACAAGATTTTTCTTGAAAGCTCCAGATAGGCACATCTTTTTTTTACATCAGAAGCTCTAGAAAGGCACATCTTCTCTTATCATGAAAGCTCCAAAAAGGCACAACTTTTAACAAAATGAAATATTCAGTAGTAACATCAACTCTTCAACATTTTTTATTCCTCCAAAAGTATCATCAAATGAGGTAGTACACCACAAGACATCTTCCCCCACACTTAAGTTCAACTAGATCATGCAATTTCACTTCAAGAGCAGGTATGATAGGGAAAATTGGCTTGTAATGTGGCAAACCTAATAGGAAATTCATGGATACTAGGGGCTACAATGAAGGATAAATGTAAAGGTGGGTCTCAAGATAAAATGTGTCTAGCCAAAGATATGCCTCAATCATTCCAAATATATTCCATGAAATCCAAAGCTTCAAAAGAGAATTATTCACAAATTCTAGTTCGCACACAAAATTCAAGTTTACCTCAAGAAAGTGTGGGTATTAGGAAGAATATAAAAAGGTGGTTTAGAATAACTCACATGATTGGAAAATTATTTTGAGTCAGTGTTTCGTGGTCATGGATTTCAAAAATCAGTCAAACTCATAAAAATGATTGATAATCCGATTCAAGAAAAATGTTTTCACGTCAACAATAATTTAAAATACATTATTTCCAAAATTATTTCAACTCTTTTAAAATAAATCGATGTGTGAAAAGTGATAATAATATTCATTAAAGCTCAAAAATCCTAAAAATATAATAAAAAAATGAAAATCACACAAGAAGAACTAAGCAGGTTGAAACTACCCCAAACCTAAATTTAACTACCCCTTATTTCAACTCAACAAAATATAAATATATAGGTAAAAAATCAAAGGGAAGAAAAGATACAACCTGGCATTATTTTGATGTGGATGCCTTGAGTTATGCTCCTAGAAGCAGCCACTTTAAAACTACAAGAAAGTAATGAAAATATATAAGAAAAATAAATAATAATAATGAGAAAGGGAAAAGAAAAGAGATAATGCTTGGTTTAGACCCCCAAGCGGGTGCTAGGTTTTTACTTCCCCTAGTCAGGCAGTTTCAGTAGATTATCCCAAATCAGAAGGTGGGTGTGGTTTAATTGAGATAAACCACCACATGTGAGTTTTCCCGATATTCATGAGTAAAACCTGAAAGTAGAGAACCCAAAAGAAGATAAGAAAGTTCCCAAACCCCGAGAAAGAATAAAGAAGAAATTTTAGGTTCAAAGTGGGAGGTAATAAAAGATAAGGGTGATCCCTGTTAACTTCGGTGGTGTCCTCCTCCATATGGTATGTAAAGTTTTGTTGAGGAGGTAGTCACACCACCTCCACCTTCTCCAGATATTCTTCCATGATCACCACTGCTTCGGTGGTCTCTTTCATATCATCCAAGGTCTGCTCCATGTGTACTGTATCAAAAATTTCAGGAACGGAGAAGTCAGAAAACAATTCAGTTTAAATAAGATTAAAACACGATGAATCAATAAATAAATCTTCCCTTTCAAGTAAGTCTTCTTTGAAATTGATCTCTTCAAGCATGACCATTGGCAACTCAATCTCAGCAGATGCATCTTCTTCCTTATCTTCTAAATAAAGAGAGAGGTAGAAAGTGTCTGATGTTTCATTATCAATTATTGGAAGATCATGTTTCAAGTTATCTTCAACAAAGTTATTCCAAGATTCTTCCAAAAAATGTTGACCTCCCATCAGTGCATCAGTTGGAATGTGTACTTTTGGGACCTCCTTGAGAAATGGTTGAGTCAGGGATGATGTGATTAGTTCCTTTAGAAGTTATTTCTCACCCACCTCAGGTTCTTTAACATAAAAAATTATTGGTGAAATCAATTCCACCACTCGTTCTGGTTTAGGTTCAGATTGATCTTGGGATGTGCGTACATATTCAGCAATCCATTCAATTTGGCTATCCAGTTTTTGAACTTTATCACTAATCCTATGAAATTGAGCATCAAGTTCATTGCAAACATTTTCTGGCACCTGATATTGTTCAGTCCATGAACAAAAATTTTAATTGAAAGACATCATGAACAAATAATATTTTTTTTTAGTTTTTGAAATTTATTATTTTTTTTGTTTTGTTTAATGAAAGAAAATTTATTTACACAATGTGAATAAAAAATAGTGAATGAAAACCACTTGGATCCCTGGAAGCAGTGCCAAGTTTGACACACACCTATGGTTGGGCGTGTAAAAACAATTATTTCTTAAGTTAGAATGTAGTAATGTTGTTGACCTAGGATGTCTCCTGAAGAAGAGTGCACACCAAACGGGTTATCACTTTAAAACGAGGGTAAAAATGTTGTGTTTTTGAAATAAAATTTGAAATAATAAATATTGAAAAACTATGATATTAAAAAGGGTGATTAGGTCGGGGTTGGTTTCCTAATTATAATGATATCCTTGTTCAATTTAATTCAAACCTCCTCTTCTTAGTTGATTAAAGTGAGTTTCCACAATCGTTTCCTCTCACTTCCTTGGTGAAATTATGATGGTGAGAGAAAACCTTACCAAGATCTCAGTTTGGTCCACACTCCTTACATGTTTAAAATAGTTGTATTGAATATACTTAATTGAAATGGGAAATACCTGATCAGGTTTTGTTTATCCCAAACAATCAAGAACATTCACTACACCTTTTATACGTATTGACGACCGTCGAGTACTTCACCACTAATCTCTGGTCTATTCCATCATATATAAACCAGAAATCAGTGGAGGGAGATTATGATTATTTTACCAAGGAAAAAATCAATAACAGAATTAATATTAAATAACGATCGCACTTGATAATAAAATCCACTATAATAAATTGAAAACAACTTTGAATAAGAAAGAAATTTATTCAATTGCGTCGAAGAACTCAAGAATTAAAATGTAGAAAACCAACCCTTCCCCAATCACTCCAAAAGTTTACCCAACCATGGTAAGGGTAATAGAGATGAATGGGGAAGAAGAAGACATTACAAAACTATGAAACATAAAATAAATAAAAGAGAAAGCCAAAAAGTTCTCCTTCTTGGTGTCCCAGAAGGAATGGGATGGAGAATGGGATGATTTGAGAGGGTGGAGCTCTCCTCCTTTTATAGCCATAATTTCCCCCCGGATGTTGATGCATTGTATACCCATTAAATTACATCTTCACACATTGAGACCTTCTTAAATGTTCTTCATAATTCACTTGTCCATGTCCCCTCAAAATCTCAGCATATTTGGACATGTATTCCGAGAGTTATGGCCGTTTTACTCTGAGAATTTATTCTGTCTAGTCAGACTCTCCAAAACGCAATCCTCCGGATTAGGGTGATTTAATGACCCATTAAACGGCAAATTCACTTGTACCTTCCTTCATAATAGATGCTCCAAAATTCCTTACCCGTCCACCCACCGAATAGCACAATATTTGGGCCCACCATGAAAGAGTTATGAATCCCACACCAAAACTAGGCAGAACTGAAAACAGTTTTCTTCTTCCCAATTGTGAGCTTCTTTTGAGCTTCCATATGGCTGATTCATCTTTTAGTCCAAAAATAGTAAATGAAGCCCTGGAAGTGCAGAATCTGGAAAAAAATTTGCAATTTAGATCAGTGTAGGTAATGTTATGGCCAAACTACAGAAATAATTTGAAACTGTTAAAAATCCAAAATGGCCAATCATTACTATTCAACTCAAAATAACACTAATATCATAAAAATGAAACAATTCATCTTAGAGGAACACCTTTGTGGGTTTAAAACAATGATATTTAATATAAATTAATTGAAAATATTTGCTCTATCAATTCCACCACACTTAGCACTTGGACTCCTGGACAAGTAAAAGTCAAATGAAA
Organism: Viscum album; assembly: GCA_963277665.1. NCBI lineage: Eukaryota > Viridiplantae > Streptophyta > Magnoliopsida > Santalales > Viscaceae > Viscum > Viscum album. Next base: position 1,686,256,589 of record OY728143.1, on the reverse strand, counting down.
TCAAATCCAAAACACATATCAAGGAGACCTACCAAATTAATTCCAAGAAACAAAAAGATATCATGCCTCATAAAGAACCATTATTTCAAGTTCTCCATTTTAGATTTTAATATATTTCCACTTCATTTATTATCCCATGCACAGAAAACACCTTCCTCACATAAGTTTTCTCTTATCTCACAAATGTAAATGCTGAACAAGGATTTTCTTATCCAAACTCACACAAGAGTCACCATAGGCTTGATAAATTCATACTTCTCCACCCGATGTGAGTCAAGAACATTTGTTTCTCATGAGGACTTTTTAGGGTTGTTTTGGGGCTTCTGGTTGGTTGGATTTAGATGTTAAAAATTCCGAGGCCGAAAAAAGTATCACCAAATGAGTTAGTACACCACAAGACATCTTACCCCACACTTAAGTTCAACTAGATCATGCAATTTCACATCAAGAGCAGGTAGGATAGGGAAAATTGTCTTGTAATGTGGCTAACCTAACAGGAAATTCATGGATACTAGGGGATACAATGAAGGAAAAATGTAAAGGTGGGTCTCAAGATAAAATGTGGCTAGCCAAAGATATGCCTCAATCATTTCAAATATATTCCATGAAATCCAAAGCTTCGAAAGAGAATTATTCACAAATTCTGGTTCTAATAAAAAATTCAAGTTTCCCTTAAGAAAGTGTGGGTATTATAAAGAATATGAAAATTTTGTTTAGAATACCTCACAGGATTGGAAAAATATTTTGAGTCAGTTTTTCATGGTCATGGATTTCAAAAATCATTCAAACTCATAAAAATGATTGATAATACATTTTGAAGAAAAATGTTTTCACATCAACAATCATTTAAAATACATTATTTCCAAAATCATTTCAACTCTTTCAAAATAAATCGATGTGTTAAAAGTGATAATAATATTCATTAAAGCTCAAAAATCCTAAAAATATAATAAAAAAAATAAAAGCACACAAGAAGAACTAAGCAGATTGACACTCCCCCACACTTAAATTTAACTACCCCTTATTTCAACTCAACAAAATATAAATATAAAGGTAGAAAATCAAAGGGAAGGAAAGATACAACCTGACATTATTTTAGAGGTGGATTCCTTGAGTTAAGATCCTAAAAGAAGCCACTCTAAAACTACAAGAAAGTAATGAAAATAGATAAAAAAAATAAATAAAAAGAATGAGAAAGGGAAAATAAAATAGATAATTCTTGGTTTAGACCCCCAAGAGGGTGCTAGGTTTTTACTGCCCCTAGTTAGGCAGTTTCAGTAGATTATCCCCAATCAGAAGGTGGGTGTGGTTTCACTGAGATGAACCACCACATGTGAGTTTTCCCGATATCAATGAGTAAAACCTGAAAGTATAGAACCCAAAAGAAGATAAGAAAGTTACCAAACCACGAGAAAGAATAAAAAATAAATTTTATGTTCGAAGTGGGCGGGAAAAAAAGATAAGGGTGCTCCCTGTTAACTTTGGCGGTGTCCTCCTCTATATGGTATGTAAAGTTTTTTTGAGGAGGTAGTCGCACCACCTCCACCTTCTCCAGATCTTCTTCCATGATCACCACTACTTTGGTTGTCTCTTTCATATCATCCAAGGTCTGCTCCATGTGTACTGTATCAAAAATTTTAGGAAAGGAGAAGTCAGAAAACAATTCATTTTGAATAAGATTAAAACACGATGAATCAATAAAGAAATCTTCCCTTTCAAGTAAGTCAGCTTGGAAATTGATATCTTTAGGCATGACCGTTGGCAACTCAATATCAGCAGATGCATCTTCTTCCTTATCTTCTAAAGCAAGAGAGAGGTATAAAGTGTATGGTGTTTCATTATCAATTATGGGAAGATCATGTTTCATGTTATCTTCAACAAAGTTATTCCAAGATTCTTCCAAAAAATGTTAACCTACCATCAGTGCATCAGTTGGAATGTGTACTTCTGGGACCTCCTCGAGCAATTGTTGAGTGTGGGATGATATTATTAGTTTTTTATAAGTTCTTTCTCACCCACCTCAAGTTCTTTAACATAAAAAATTATTGGTGAAATCAATTCCACCACTCGTTCTAGTTCATATTCAGATTGCTCTTGGGATGTGCGTACATATTAAGCAATCCATTCAATTTGACTTTCCAGTTTTTGAACTTTATCACTAATCCTATGAAATTGAGCATCAAGTTCATTGCAAACATTTTCTGGCACCTAAGATTGTTCAGTCTATGAATAAAAATTTGAATTGAAAGACATCATGAACAAATAATTTTTTTTTCTAGTTTTTGAAATTTATGATTTTTTGTTGTTTTTTTAATGAAAGAAAAATTATTTACACAATGTGAATAAAAAATAGTGAATGAAAACCACATGGATCCCCGGAAATGGTGCCATGTTTGACGCACGCCTATCGTAGGGAGTGGAAAAACAATTATTTCCTAAGCTCAAATGTAGTAATGTGGTTGACCTAGGATGTCTCCCGAAGAAGAGTGCACACAAAACAAGTTGTCACTTTAAAATGAGGGTAAAAATGTTTTGTTTTTGAAATGAAATTAAAAAGATTGAAAAACTATGATATTAAAAAGGGTGATTCGGTCGGGGTTGGTTTCTTAATTATAATGTTATCCTTGTTCAATTTAATTCAAACCTCTTCTTCTTAGTTGATTAAAGTGAGTTTCTACAATCGTTTCCTCTCACTTCCTTGGTGAAATTATGATGGTGAGAGAAAACCTTACCAAGATCTCGGTTTGGTCCACACTCCTAACATGTTTAAAATAGTTGTATTGAATATACTTAATTGAAATGGGTAATACCTGATCAGGTTTTTTTATCCCAAAAAATCAAGAATATTCACTACATCTTTTACACGTACTGACGATCGTCAATTACTTCACCACTAATCCCTGGTCTATTCCATCGTATATAAACCAGAAATCACTGGAGGTAGATTATGATTATTTTAACAAGGAAAAAAATCAATAAAAAAATTAATATTCAAGAATGATCACACTTGATAATAAAATCTGCTATAAGAAATTGAAAACAACTTGGAAGAAGAAAGAAATTTATTTAATTGTGTCGAAGAACTCAAGCATTACAATGTAGAAACCCAACCCTTCCCCAATCACTCCAAAAGTTTACCCCACCATGGTAAGGGTAATCTAGATGAATGGGGAAGAAGAAGGAATTACAAAAATATGAAAAATAAAATAAATAAAATATAAATCCAAAAAGTTCTTCTTCCTGGTGTCCCAGAAGGAATGGGATGGAGAATGAGATGATTTGAGAGGGTGGAGCTCTCCTCCTTTTATTTCCAGAAATTATACCATGGATGTTGACGCGTTTTATCCCCATTAAATGAAATCTTCACGCATTGATCCCTTCTTAAATGTTGTTCATAATTCACTTTTCCATGTCCCCTCAAAATCTCAGTGGATTTGGACATGTATTCCGAGAGTTAAGGCCGTTTTACTCTGAGTATTTATTCTGTCCAGTCAGACTCTCCAAAACGCAATCCTCCGGATTATGGTGATTTAATGACCCATTAAACGACCAATTCACTCAGCCCTTCCTTCATAATAGATGCTCCAAAATTCCTTGCGCATCCACCCACTGAATAGAACAATATTTGGGCCCACCATGAAAGAGTTATGAATCCCACACCAAAACTAGGGAGAACTACAAACCGTTTTCTTCCTCCCACTTGTGAGCTTCTTTTGAGCTTCCATATGGCCGATTCAACTTTTAGTCCAAAAATAGTAAATGAGGCCCTGGATGCGCAGAATCTAGATTTTTTTTTTCAATTTGGATCAGTGTAGGTAATGTTATGGCCAAACTATAGAAATAATTTAAAACTATTAAAAATCCAAAATGGCAAATTTTTCATATTCAAATCAAAATGACACCAATATCATAAAAATGAAACAATTCATCTTAGAGGAACACCTTTGTGGGTTTAAAACAATGATATTCAATATAAATTAATTAAAAATATTTTCTCTATCAATTCCCCCACACATAGCACTTGGAATCCTTGATAATTAAAAATCAAATCAAATGAAATCCAAAACACATATCAATGAGTTCAACCAAATTAATTCCAAGAAACAAAAATATGTCATGCCTCATCAAAAACAATTATTTCAAGTTCTCCATTTTATATTTTAATATATTTCCACTTCATTTCTTATCCCATGCACACAAAACACCTACCCCACATAAATTTTCTCTTATCCCACAAATGTAAATGCTGAACAAGGCTTTTCTCATCCAAACTCACACAAGAGTCACCATAGGATTTAAAAATTACTACTTCTACACCCGATGTGAGTCAAATACATGTGTTTCTCATGAGGATTTTTCATGGTTGTTTTGTGGCTTCCTGTTGGTTGGATTTAGATGTTAAAAATTCTTAAGGCCGAAAAAAGGAGGGATTGGCTCTTATTGAAGAAAAATTGCAAGATTCTAATTTTCACTCAAATATGGTATCCTTATCTTCCCCTTTGTAGAAACTCAGCTCGATCATCATTCAATCTGCTCAGGATTTCACAAGGAAAATTTCAATTTTTCAAACATGATTTTTCTTGAAAGCTCCATATAGGCACAATTTTTTTTTACATCGGAAGCTCTAGAAAGGCACAACTTCTCTTATCATGAAAGCTCTAGAAAGGCACAACTTTTAACAAAATGAAATATTCAGCAGTAACATTAGCTCTTCAACATTTTATATTCCTCTAAAAGTATCACCAAATGAGGTAGTACACCACAAGACATCTTCCCGCACACTTAAGTTCAACTAGATCATGCAATTTAACTTCAAGAGCAGGTAGGATATGTAAAATTGGCTTGTAATGTGGATAACCTAACATGAAATTCATGGCTACTAGGGGCTAAAATGAAGGATAAATTTAAATGTGGGTCTCAAGATAAAATGTGGCTAGCCAAAGATCTGCCTTAATCATTTCAAATATATTCCATGAAATCCAAATCTTCTAAAAAGTATTATTCAAAAATTCTGGTTCTCACACAAAATTCAAGTTTCCCTTAAGAAAGTGTGGGTATTAGGAAGAATATGAAAAGGTGGTTTAGAATACCTCATAGGATAGGAAAAATATTTTGAGTCAGTGTTTGATGGTCATGGATTTCAAAAATCAATCAATCTCATAAAAATGATTGATAATCCAATTCATGAAAAATGTTTTCACATCAAAAATCATTTAAAATCCATTATTTCCAAAATCATTTAAACTCTTTCAAAATAAATATATGTGTGAAAAGTGATAATAATATTCATTAAAGCTCAAAAATCCTAAAAATATAATAAAAAAATGAAAAGCACACAAGAAGAACTAAGAAGGTTGACACTCCCCCACACTTAAATTTAACTACCCCTTATTTCAACTCAACAAAATATAAATATAAAGGTAGAAAATCAAAGGGAAGGAAAGATACAACCTGGCATTATTTTAGAGGTGGATGCCTTGAGTTAAGCTCCTAGAAGAAGCGACTTTAAAACTACAAGAAAGTGATGAAAATACATAAGAAAAATAAATAAAAAGAATGAGAAAGGGAAAAGAAAAGAGATAATGCTTGGTTTAGACCCCCAAGCGGGTGCTAGGTTTTTACTGCCCCTAGTCAGGCAGTTTAAGTAGATTATCCCCAATCAGAAGGTGGGTGTGGTTTCATTGAGATGAACCACCACATGTGAGTTTTTCCGATATCCATGAGTAAAACCTGAAAGTAGAGAACCCAAAAGAAGATAAGAAAGTTCCCAACTCACGAGAAAGAATAAAGAAGAAATTTGAGGTTTGAAGTGGGAGGGAATAAAAGATAAGGGTGCTCCCTATTAACTTCAAAGGTGTCCTCCTCCATATGGTATGTAAATTTTTGTTGAGGAGGTAATCACACCACCTCCACCTTATCTAGATCTTCTTCAATGATCACCACTACTTCGGTGGTCTCTTTCATATCATCCAAGGTCTGCTCCATGGGTACTATATAAAAAATTTCAGGAAATGAGATGTCAGAAAACAATTCAGTTTGAATAAGATTAAAACATGATGAATCAATAAATAAATCTTCCGTTTCAAGTAAGTTAACTTGGAAATTGATCTTTTCAGTCATGACCATTGGCAACTCAATCACAGAAGATGCATCTTCTTCCTTATATTCTAAAGTAAGAGAGAGGTAGAAAGTGTCTGATGTTTCATTATCAATTATGGGTAGATCATGTTTCAAGTTATCTTCAACAAAGCTATTCCATGATTCTTCCAAAAAATGTTGACCTCCCATCAGTGCATCAGTTAGAATGTGTACTTTTGGGACCTCCTCGAGCAATGGTTGAGTGCGGGATGATGCGATTAGTTCCTTTAGAAGTTCCTTCTCACCCACCTCAGGTTCTTTAACATAAAAAATTATTGGTGAAATCAATTCCACCACTAGTTCGGGTTCATGTTTGGATTACTGTTAGGATGTGCATACATATTCAGCAATCCATTCAATTTGGCTCTCCGTTTTTGAACTTTATCACTAATCCTATGAAATTGAGCATCAAGTTCATTGCAAACATTTTCTGGAACCTGGGATTGTTCAGTACATGAATAAAAAATTGAATTGAAAGACTCATGAACAAATAATATTTTTTTTAGTTTTTGAAATTTATGATTATTGTTGTTTTTTTTAATGAAAGAAAAATTATTTACACAATGTGAATAAAAAATAGTGAATGAAAATCACTTGGATCCCCTGCAACGGTGCCAAGTTTGATGCACGCCTGTCGTAGGGCGTGGAAAAACAATTATTTCCTAAGTTAAAATGTAGTAATGTGGTTGACCTAGGATGTCTCCCGAAGAAGAGTGCACACAAAACGGGTTGTCACTTTAAAACGAGGGTAAAAATGTTGTGTTTTTGAAATGAAATTTGAAATTAAAAAGATTGAAAAACTATGATATTAAAAAGGGTGATTAGGTCGGGGATGGTTTTCTAACTATAATTCTATCCTTGTTCAATTTAATTCAAACCTCTTCTTCTTAGTTGATTAAAGTGAGTTTCCAAAATCGTTTCCTCTCACTTCCTTGTTGAAATTATGATGGTGAGAGAAAACCTTACCAAGATCTCGGTTTTCTCCACACTCCTTACATGTTTAAAATAGTTGTATTGAATATACTTAATTGAAATGGGCAATACCCAATCGTGTTTTTTTATCCCAAAAAATAAAGAACATTCACTACACATTTTACACATACTGACGATCATCGAGTACTTCACCACTAATCCCTGCTCTATTCTATCGTATATAAACTAAAAATCAGTGGAGGGAGATTATGATTATTTTACAAAGTCAAAAATCGATAATGGAATTAATATTCAAGAACGATCACACTTGATAATAAAATCCGCTATAAGAAATTGAAAAAAACTTTGAAGAAGAAAGAAATTTATTCAATTGCGTCAAAGAACTCAAGCATTACAATGTAGAAAACCAACCCTACCCCAATCACTCCAAAAGTTTACCCCACCATGGTAATGGTAATCGAGATTAATGGGGATGAAGAAGGCATTACAAAACTATGAAAAATTAAATAAATAAAAGGGAAATCTAAAAAGTTCTCCTTCTTGGTGTCCCAGAAGGAATGGGATGGAGAATGGGATGATTTGAGAGGGTGGAGCTCTCCTCCTTTTATATCCAGAATTTGTCCCCCGGATGTTGACACATTTTATCCCCATTAAATGACATCTTCACACATTGATACGTTCTTAAATGTTGTTCATAATTCACTTAGCCCTGTCCCCTCAAAATATCAGCGGATTTGGACATGTATTCCGAGAGTTATGGTCGTTTTACTCTGAGCATTTATTCTGTCCAGTCAGACTCACCAAAATGCAAGCCTCCAGATTAGGGTGATTTAATGACCCAATAAATGACCAATTCACTTGGCCCTTCCTTCATAATAGATGTTATAAAATTCCTTGCGCGTCCACCCACCGAATAGCACAATATTTGGGCCCACCATGAAAGAGTTATGAAGCCACACCAAAACTAGGCAGAACTGCAAACAGTTTTCTTCCTCCCACTTGTGAGCTTCTTTTGAGCTTCCATATAACCGATTCATATTTTAGTCCAAAAATAGTAAATGAATCCTTGGATGTGCAATATCTGATTTTTTTTTCAATTTGGATAAGTGTAGGTAATTTTATGGCCAAACTACAGAAATAATTTGAAACTGTAAAAGATCCAAAATGGCCAATTTTTAATATTCAACTCAAAATAGCACCAATATCATAAAAATGAAACAATTTATCTTAGAGGAACACCTTTGTGGGTATAAAACAATGATATTCAATATAAATTAATTAAAAATATTTGATCTATCAATTCCCCCACACTTATCACTTGGTCTCCTTGACAAGTAAAAATCAAATCAAATTAAATCCAAAACACATATCAATGAGATCTACCAAATTATTTCCAAGAAACAAAAAGATATCATGCCTCATCAAAAACAATTATTTCAAGTTCTCGATTTTAGATTTTAATATATTTCCACTTCATTTTGTTATCCCATGTACAAAAAACACCTACCTCATATAAATTTTCTCTTATCTCACAAATGTAAATGCCGAACAAGTCTTTTCTCATCCAAACTCTCACAAGAGTCACCATATGCTTGATAAATTCCTACTTCTCCACCCGATGTGAGTCAAGAACATGTGTTTCTCATGAGGACTTTTCAGGGTTGTTTTGTGGCTTCCGGTTGGTTGGATTTAGATGTTAAAAATTCTAAGGCTGAAAAAAGGAGGGCTTGTAATGTGGCTAACCTAAGAGGCAATTAATGGATACTAGGGGCTACAATGAAGGATAAATGTAAAGGTGGGTCTCAAGATAAAATGTGGCTATCCAAAGATATGCCTCACTCATTTCAAATATATTCCATGAAATCCAAAGCTTCAAAAGATAATTATTCAAAAATTCTAGTTCTCACACAGAATTCAAGTTTCCCTCAAGAAAGTGTGGGTATTAGGAAGAATATGAAAAGGTGTTTTATAATACCTCACAAGATTGGAAAAATATTTTGAGTCAGTGTTTCATGGTCATGGATTTCACAAATCAGTCAAACTCATAAAAATGATTGATAATCTAATTCAAGAAAAATGTTTACACATCAACAATCATTTAAAATCCATTATTTCCAAAATAATTTCAACTATTTCAAAATAAATCGATGTGTGAAAAGTGATAAGAATATTCATTAAATCTCAAAAATCCTAAAAATATAAAAAAAAAATGAAAAGTACACAAGAAGAACTAAGCAGGTTGACACTCCCCCAAACGTAAATTTAACTACCCCTTATTTCAACTCAACAAAATATAAATATAAAGGTAGAAAATCAAAGGGAAGGAAAGATACAACCGGGCATTATTTTAGAGGTGGATGCCTTGAGTTAATCTCCTAGAAGCAGCCACATTAAAACTAAAAGAAAGTAATGAAAATACATAAGAAAAATAAATAAAAAGAACGATAAAGGGAAAAGAAAAGAGATAATGCTTGGTTTAGACCCCCAAGCGGGTGCTAGGTTTTTACTGCCCCTAGTCAGGCAGTTTCAGTAGATTATCCCTAATCAGAAGGTGGGTGTGGTTTCATTGAGTTGGACCACCACATGTGAGTTATCCCAATATCCATGAGTAAAACCTGAAAGTAGAGAACCCAAAAGAAGATAAGAAAGTTTCCAACCCCTGAGAAAGAATAAATAAGAAATTTGAGGGTCGAAGTGGGAGGTAATAAAAGATAAGGGTGCTCCCTGTTAACTTCGGCGGTGTCCTCCTCCATTTGGTATGTAAATTTTTGTTGAGGAGGTAGTCGCACCACCTCCACCTTCTCCAGATCTTCTTCCATGATCACCACTACTTCGGTGGTCTCTTTCATATCATCCAAGGTCTACTCCATGTATACTGTATCAAAAATTTCAGGAAAGGAGAAGTCAGAAAACAATTCAGTTTGAATAAGATTAAAACACGATGAATAAATAAAGAAATATTCTATTTCAAGTAAGTCAACTTGGAAATTGATCTCTTCAGGCAAGACCATTGGCAACTCAATCTCAACAGATGCATCTTCTTCCTTATCTTCTAAATCAAGAGATAGGAAGAAAGTGTATGATGTTTCATTATAAATTATGGGAAGATCATGTTTCAAGTTATCTTCAACAAAGTTATTCCAAGATTCTTCCAAAAAATGTTGACCTCCCATCAGTGCATAAGTTGGAATGTGTACTTCTAGGACCTCCTGAAGCAATGGTTTAGTGCGGGATGATGTGATTAGTTCCTTTATAAGTTCTTTCTCACCCACCTCAGGTTCTTTAACATAAAAAATTATTGGTGAAATCAATTCCACCACTCATTCTGGTTTAGGTTCAGATTTCTCTTGGGATGTGTGTACATATTCAACAATCCATTCAATTTGGCTCTCCAGTTTTTGAACTTTGTCACTAATCCTATGAAATTGAGCATCAAGTTCATTGCAAAAATTTTCTGGTACCTGAGATTGTTCAGTCCATGAATAAAAATTTGAATTGAAAGACATCATGAACAAATAATATTTTTTTTAGTTTTTGAAATTTATGATTTTTTTGTTGTTTTTTAATGAAAGAAAAATTATTTAAAAAATGTGAATAAAAAATAGTGAATGAATACCACTTGGATCCCCGAAAATGGCGCTAAGTTTGACACACGCCTATCGTAGGGCGTGGGAAAACAATTATTTCCTAAGTTAAAATATAGTAATGTGGTTGACCTTGGATTTATCCTAAATAAGAGTGCATACAAAAAGGGTTGTCACTTTAAAACAAGGGTAAAAATGTTGTGTTTTTGAAATGATATTTGAAATTAAAAAGATTAAAAAACTATGATATCAAAAAGGGTGATTAGGTCGGGGTTGGTTTCTTAGTTGTAATGCTATCCTTGTTCAATTTAATTCAAACCTCTTATCCTTAGTTGATTAAAGTGAGTTTCCAAAATCATTTCCTCTCACTTTCTTGGTGAAATTATAATGGTGAGAGAAAACCTTACCAAGATCTCGGTTTGGTCCACACTCCTTACATGTTTAAAATAGTTGTATTGAATATACTTAATTGAAATGGGCAATACCCGACCGGGTTTTGTTTATCCCAAACAATCAAGAACATTCACTACACCTTTTACATGTACTGATGATCGTCGAGTACTTCACCACTAATCCCTGGTCTATTCCATCGTATATAAACCAGAAATCAGTGGAGGGAGATTATGATTATTTTACCAAGGAAAAAATCAATAACAGAATTAATTTTCAAGAACAGTCGCACTTGATAATAAAATCCTCTATAAGAAATTGAAAACAACTTTGAAGAAGAAAGAAATTTATTCAATTGCATCGAAGAACTCAAGCATTACAATGTAGAAAACTAACCCTTCCCCAATCACTTCAAAAGTTTCCCCCACCATGGTAGGGGTAATAGAGATGAATGGGGAAGATAAAGGCATTAAAAATCTATGAAAAATAAAATAAATAAAATATAAAGCCAAAAATTTCTCCTTCTTGGTGTCCCAGAAGGAATGGGATGGAGAATGGGATGATTTGAGAGGGTGGAGCTCTCCTCCTTTTATAGCTAGAATTTGTCCCCTGGATTTTGACGCGTTGTATCCCCATTAAATGTCATCTTCACACATTGAGAAATTCTTAAATGTTGTTCATAATTCACTTGGCCTTGTCCCCTCAAAATCTCAGCAGATTTAGACATGTATTCCGAGAGTTATGGCCGTTTTACTCTGAGCATTTATTCTTTCCAGTCAGACTCTCCAAAAGGCAATCCTCCAGATTAGGGTGATTTAATGACCCATTAAATGACCAATTCACTCGGCCCTTACTTCATAATAGATGCTCCAAAATACATTGTGCGCCCATCCACTGAATAACACAATATTTGGGCCCACTATAAAAGAGTTATGAATCCCACACCAAAACTAGGCAAAACTGCAAACATTTTTCTTCCTCCCACCTGTGAGCTTCTTCTGAGATTCCATATGCCCGATTCCGCTTTTAGTCCAAAAATAGTAAATGAATCCCTAGATGTGCAGAATCTGGATTTTTTTTTGCAATTTGGATCAGTGTAGGTAATGTTATGGCCAAACTATAGAAATAATTTAAAACTGTTAAAAATCCAAAATGGCCAATTTTTACTATTCAACTAAAAATAACACCAATATCATAAAAATGAAACAATTTATCTTAGAGGAACACCTTTATGGGTTTAAAACAATGATATTAAATATAAATTAATTGAAAATATTTGCTCTATCAATTCCTCCACACTTAGCACTTGGACTCTTGGACAAGTAAAAATCAAATCAAATCAAATCCAAAACACATATAATGAGATCTACCAAATTAATTACAAGAAACAAAAAGATATCATTCCTCATCAAAAACAATTATTTCAATTTCTCAATTTTAGATTTTAATATATTTCCACTTCATTTCTTATCCCATGCACACAAAACACCTACCTCACATAAATTTTCTCTTATCTCACAAATGTAAATGCTGAACAAGGCTTTTCTCATCCAAAATCACACAAGAGTCACCATAGGATTGATAAATTCATACTTCTCCACCTGATGTGAGTCAAGGACTTGTGTTTCTCATGAGGATTTTTTAGGGTTGTTTTGTGGCTTCCGGTTGGTTGGATTTAGATGTTAAAAATTCTGAGGCCGAAAAAAGGAGGGCTTGGCCCTTATTGAAGAAAAATCGAAAGATTCTAATTTTCACTCAAATATGGTCTCCTTATCTTCCCCTTTGTAGAAACTCAGCTCCATCATCATTCAATCTGCTCAGGATTTCAGCAGAAAAATTTCAATCTTTTCAAACATGATTTTTCTTGAAAGCTCCAGATATGCACAACTTTTTTTTACATCAGAAGCTCCAGAAAGGCACAACTTCTCTTTTCATGAAAGCTCTGGAAAGGCACAACTTTTAACAAAATGAAATATTCAGTAGTAACATCAGCTCTTCAACATTTTATATTCCTCCAAAAGTATCACCAAATGAGGTAGTACAACACAAGACATCTTCCCCCACACTTAAGTTCAACTAGATCATGCAATTTCACTTCAAGATCATGTAGGATAGGGAAAATTGGCTTGTAATGTGGCTAACCTAACAGGAAATTCATGGCTACTAGGGGCTACAATGAAAGATAAGTGTAAAGGTGGGTCTCAAGATAAAATGTGGCTAGTCAAAGATATTCCTCAATAATTTCAAATATATTCCATGAAATCCAAAGCATTGAAATAGAATTATTCACAAATCCTGGTTCTCACACAAAATTCAAATTTCCCTTGATAAAGTGTGGGTATTAGGATGAATATGAAAAGGTGGTTTAGAATACCTCACAGGATTGGAAAAATATTTTGAGTCAGTGTTTCATGGTCATGGATTTCAAAAATCAGTCAAACTCATAAAAATGATTGATAATCCAATTCAAGAAAAATGTTCTCACATCAACAATAATTTAAAATCCATTATTTCCAAAATAATTTCAACTCTTTCAAAATACATTGATGTGTGAAAAGTGATAAGAATATTTATTAAAGCTCAAAAATCCTAAAAATATAATAAAAAAATGAAAATCACACAAGAAGAACTAAGCAGGTTGGCACTCCCCCAATCCTAAATTTAACTACCCGTTATTTCAACTCAACAAAATATAAATATAAAGGTAGAAAATCAAAGGGAAGGAAAGATACAACCTGCAATTATTTTGAGGTGGATGCCTTGAGTTATGCTCCTAGAAGCAGCCACTTTAAAACTACAAGAAAGTAATTAAAATATATAAGAAAAATAAATAATAATAATGAGAAAGGGAAAAGAAAAGAGATAATGCTTGGTTTAGACCCCCAGAGCGGGTGCTGGGTTTTTACTTCCCCTAGTCAGGCAGTTTCAGTAGATTATCCCCAATCAGAAGGTGGGTGTGGTTTCATTGAGATGAACCACCACATATGAGTTTTCCCGATATCCATCAGTAAAACTTAAATGTAGATAACCCAAAAGAAGATAAAAAAGTTCCCAACCCCTGAGAAAGAAGAAAGAAGAAATTTGAGGTTTGAAGTGGGAGGGAATAAAAGATAAGGGTGATCCCTGTTAACTTTGGCGGTGTCCTCCTCCATATGGAATGTAAATTTTTGTTGAGGAGGTCGTTTCACCACCTCCACCTTCTCCAGATCTTCTTCCATGATCACTAATACTTCGGTGGTATCTTTCCTATCATCCAAAGTCTGCTCCATGTGTACTGTATCAAAAATTTCAGGAAATGAGAAGTCAGAAAACAATTCAGATTGAACACGGTGAATTAATAAAGAAATATTCCCTTTCAAGTAAGTCAGCTTAGGAATTGATCTCTTAAGGCATGACCATTGGCAACTCAATCTCAGCAGATGCATCTTCTTCCTTATCTTCTAAAGCAAGACAGAGGTAGAAAGTGTCTGATGTTTCATTATCAATTAGGGGAAGATCACGTTTCAAGTTATCATCAACGAATTTATTCCAAGATTCTTCCCAAAAATGCTGACCTCCCATCAGTGCATCAGTTGGAATGTGTACTTCTGGGACCTCCTCGAGCAATTGTTGAGTGCGGGATGATGTGATTAGTTCCTTTATAAGTTCTTTCTCACCCACCTCAGGTTCTTTAACATAAAAAATAATTGGTGAAATCAATTCCACCACTCATTCTGGTTTAGGTTCGGATTGCTCTTGGGATGTGTGTACATATTGAGCAATCCATTCAATTTTGCTCTCCTGTTTTTGAACTTTATCACTAATCCTATGAAATTGAGCATCAAGTTCATTGAAAACATTTTCTGGCACCTGAGATTGTTTAGTACATGAATAAAAATTTTAATTGAAAGACATCATGAAAAATAATATTTTTTTTAGTTTTTAAAATTTATGATTTTTTTGTTGTTTTTTTAATGAAAGAAAAATTATTTACACAATGTGAATAATCAATAGTGA
Source organism: Viscum album (assembly GCA_963277665.1). Taxonomy (NCBI): domain Eukaryota; kingdom Viridiplantae; phylum Streptophyta; class Magnoliopsida; order Santalales; family Viscaceae; genus Viscum; species Viscum album. Next base: position 1,686,241,548 of record OY728143.1, on the reverse strand, counting down.
ATGAAAACCACTTGGATCCCTGAAAACGACTCTAAGTTCAACACACGCCTGTCGTAGGGCATGTGAAAAAAATTATTTCCTAAGTTAAAATATAATAATGTGGTTGACCTAGGATTTCTCCTGAAGAAGAGTGCACAAAAAACGGGTTGTCAATTTAAAATGCGGGTAAAAATGTTGTGTTTTTGAAATAAAATTTGAAATTAAAAAGATTGAAAAACTATGATATCAAAAAGGGTGATTAGGTCGGGGTTGGTTTCCTAATTGTAATGCTATACTTGTTCAATTTAATTCAAACCTCTTCTCCTTAGTTGATTAAAGTGAGTTTCCACAATCGTTTCCTCTCACTTTCTTGGTGAAATTATAATGGTGAGAGAAAACGTTACCAAGATCTCAGTTTGGTCCACACTCCTTACATGTTTAAAATAGTTGTAATGAATATACTTAATTGAAATGGGCAATACCCGACCGGGTTTTGTTTATCCCAAACAATCAAGAACATTCACTACACCTTTTACACGTACTGACGATCTTCGAGTACTTCACCACAAATCCCTGGTCTATTCCATCGTATATAAACCAGAAATCAGTGGAGGGAGATTATGATTATTTTACCAAGGAAAAAATCAATAACAGAATTAATATTGAAGAATGGTCGCACTTGATAATAAAATCCGCTATAAGAAATTGAAAACAACTTTGAAGAAGAAAGAAATTTATTCAATTGCGTCGAAGAACTCAAGCATTACAATGTAGAAAACCAACCCTTCCCCAATCACTCAAAAGTTTCCCCCACCATGGTAGGGGTAATCGAGATGAACGAGGAAGAAGAAGGCATTAAAAAACTATGAAAAATAAAATAAATAAAAGATGAAGCCAAAAATTTCTCCTTCTTGGTGTCCCAGAAGGAATGGGATGGAGAATGGGTTGATTTGAGAGGGTGGAGCTCTCCTCCTTTTATAGATAGAATTTGTCCCCCGGATTTTGACGCGTTGTATCCCCATTAAATGACATCTTCACATGTTGATCCATTCTTAAATGTTGTTCATAATTTACTTGGCCTTGTCCCCTCAAAATCTCAGTGGATTTGGACATGTATTCCAAGAGTTATGGACGTTTTACTCTGAGCATTTATTCTTTCCAGTCAGACTCTCCAAAAGGAAATCCTCCAGATTAGGGTGATTTAATGACCCATTAAATGACCAATTCACTCGGCCCTTACTTCATAATAGATGCTCCAAAATACATTGGGCGCCCATCCACTGAATAACACAATATTTGGGCCCACTATAAAAGAGTTATGAATCCCACACCAAAACTAGGCAGAACTGCAAACAATTTTCTTCCTCCCACTTGTGAGCTTCTTTTGAGCTTCCATATGCCTGATTCAGCTTTTAGTCCAAAAATAGTAAATGAATCCCTAGATGTGCAGAATATGGAATTTGTTTTTGCAATTTGGATCAGTAGAGATAATGTTATGGCCAAACTATAGAAATAATTTAAAACTTTTAAAAATCCAAAATGGCCAATATTTACTATTCAACTCAAAATAACACCAATATCATAAAAATGAAACAATTCATCTTAGAGGAACACGTTTGTGGGTTTAAAACAATGATATTCAATATAAATTAATTGAAAATATTTGATCTATCAATTCCTACACACTTATCACTTAGATTCCTGGACAAGTAAAAATCAAATCAAATCAAATCCAAAACACATATCAATGAAATCTACCAAATTAATACCAAGAAATAAAAAGATATCAGGACTCATCAAAAACAATTATTTCAAGTTCTCTATTTTATATTTTAATATATTTCAACTTCATTTCTTATCCCATGCACACAAAACACCTACCTCACATAAATTTTCTCTTATCTCACAAATGTAAATGCTGAACAAGGCATTTATCATCCAAACTCACACAAGAGTCACCATAGGCTTGAAAAATTCATACTTCTCCACCCGATGTGAGTCAAGGACATGTGTTTCTCATGAGTACTTTTTAGGGTTGTTTTGTGTCTTCCATTTGGTTGGATTTAGATGTTAAAAATTCTAAGGCCGAAAAAAGGAGGGCTTGGCTCTTATTGAGGCAAAATTGAAAGATTCTAATTTTCACGCAAATATGGTCTCCTTATCTTCCCCTTTGTAGAAACTCAGCTCCATAATCATTCAATATGCTTAGGATTTCAGCAGAAAAATTCCAATATTTTCAAACATGATTTTTCTTGAAAGCTCCAGATAGGCACAACTTTTTTTTATATCGGAAGCTCCATAAAGGCACAACTTCTCTTATCATGAAAGCTCTAGAAAGGCACAACTTTTAACAAAATGAAATATTCAGTAGTAACATCAGCTCTTCAATTTTTTATATTCCTCCAAAAGTATCACCAAATGAGTTAGTACACCACAAGAAATATTACCCCACACTTAAGTTCAACTAGATCATGCAATTTCACATCAAGAGCAGGTAGGATAGGGAAAATTGGCTTGTAATGTGGCTAACCTAATAGGAAATTCAGGGATACTAGGGGATACAATGAAGGAAAAATGTAAATGTGGGTCTCAAGATAAAATGTGGCTAGCCAAAGATATGCCTCAATCATTTCAAATATATTCCATGAAATCCAAATATTCGAAAGAGAATTATTCACAAATTCTAGTTCTCACACAAAATTTAAGTTTCCCTCAAGAAAGTGTGGGTATTAGGAAGAATATGAAAAGGTGGTTCAGAATACCACAAGGGATTAGAAAAATATTTTGATTCAGTGTTTCATGGTAATGGATTTCAAAAATCATCAAACTCATAAAAATAATTGATAATCCAATTCAAGAAAAATGTTTTCACATCAAAATTCATTTAAAATCCATTATTTCCAAAATCATTTCAACTCTTTCAAAATAAATCAATGTGTGAAAAGTGATTAGAATATTCATTAAAGCACAAAAATCATAAAAATATAATTTAAAAATGAAAAGCACACAAGAAGAACTAAGCAGGTTGACACTCCCCCAAACTTAAATTTAACTACCCCTCATTTCAACCCAACAAAATATAAATATAAAGGTAGAAAATCAAGGGGAAGGAAAGATACAACCAGACATTATTTTAGAGGTGGATGCCTTGAGTTAAGCTCCTAGAAGCAGCCACTTTAAAACTACAAGAAAGTAATGAAAATACATAAGAAAAATAAATAAAAAGAATGAGAAAGGGAAAATAAAAGTGATAATGCTTGGTTTAGACCCCCAAGTGGGTGTTAGGTTTTTACTGCCCCTAGTCAGGCAGTTTCAATAGATTATCCCCGATCAGAAGGTGGGTGTGGTTTCCTTGAGATGAACCACCACATGTGAGTTTTAATGATATCCATGAGTAAAACCTAAAATTAGAGAACCCAAAAGAAGATAAAAAAGTTCCCAACCCCTTAGAAAAATAATGAAGAAATTTGAGGTTCGAAGTGGGAGGGAATAAAAGATAAGGGTGATCCCTTTTAACTTCGGCGGCGTCCTCCACCATATGGTATGTAAATTTTTGTTGAGGAGGTAGTCACACCACCTCCACCTTCTCAAGATGTTCTTCCATGATCACCACTACTTCGGTGGTCTCTTTCATATCATCTAAGGTCTGCTCCATGTGTACTGTATCAAAAATTTCAGGAAAAGAGAAGTCAGAAAACAATTCAGTTTGAATAAGATTAAAACACGATGAATCAATAAACAAATCTTCCCTTTCAAGTAAGTCAACTTAGAAATTGATCTCTTCAGGAAAGACCATTGGCAACTCAATCTCAGCAGATGAATCTTCTTCCTTATATTATAAAGCAAGAGAGAGGTAGAAAGTGTCTGATGGTTCATTATCAATTATGAGAAGATCATGTTTCAAGTTATCTTCAAAAAATTTATTCCAAGATTCTTCTAAAAAATGTTGACCTCCCATCAGTGCATTAGTTTGAATGTGCACTTTTGGGACCTCCTCAAGCAATGGTTGAGTGCGGGATGATGTGATTAGTTCCTTTAGAAGTTCTTTCTCACCCACCTCAGGTTCTTTAACATAAAAAATTATTGGTGAAATCAATTCCACCACTCGTTCTGGTTCAGGTTCCGATTGCTCTTGGGATGTGTGTACATATTCAGCAATCCATTCAATTTGGCTCTCAAGTTTTTGAACTTTATCACTAATCTTATGAAATTGAGCATCAAGTTCATTGAAAACATTTTTTGGAACCTGAGATTGTTCATTCCATGAATAAAAATTTGAATTGAAAGACATCATGTACAAATAATATTTTTTTTAGTTTTTGAAATTTATGATTTTTTTGTTGTTTTTTTAATGAAAGAAAAATTATTTACACAATGTGAATAAAAAATAGTGAATGAAAACTACTTGGATCCCCGGAAATGGTGCCAAGTTTTACACACGCTTGTTGTAGGGCATGGCAAAAAAATTATTTCCTATGTGAAAATGTAGTAATTCAGTTGACCTAGGATGTCTACCGAAGAAGAGTGCACACAAAACAGGTTGTCACTTTAAAACAAGGGTAAAAATGTTGTGTTTTTGAAATGAAATTTGAAATTAAAAAGATTGAAAAACTATGATATTAAAAAGGGTGATTAGGTTGGGGTTGGTTTCCTAATTGTAATTCTATCCTTGTTCAATTTAATTCAAACATCTTCTTCTTAGTTGATTAAAGTGAGTTTCCACAATCGTTTCCTCTCACTTCCTTGGTGAAATTATGATGGTGAGAGAAAACCTTACCAAGATCTCGGTTTGGTCCACACTCCTTACATGTTTTAAATAGTTTTATTGAATATACTTAATTGAAATGGGAAATAACCGATCGGGTTTTGTTTATCCCAAACAACCAAGAACATTCACTACACCTTTCCCATGTACGGACGATCGTCGAGTACTTCACCACTAATCCCTGGTCTATTCCATCGTATATAAACCAGAAATCAGTGGAGGGAGATTATGATTATTTTACCAAGAAAAAAATCAATAACGGAATTAATATTCAAGAATGATCGCACTTGATAATAAAATCTACTATAAGAAATTGAAAACAACTTTGAAGAAGAAAGAAATTTATTCAATTGTGTCAAAGAACTCAAGCATTACAATGAAGAAAACCAACCCTTCCCCAATCACTCCAAAAGTTTACCCGACCATGGTAAGGGTAATCAAGATGAATGGGGAAGAATAAGGCATTACAAAACTATGAAAAATTAAATAAATAAAAGAGAATGCCAAAAAGTTATCCTTCCTGGTGTCCCAGAAGGAATGGGATGGAGAATGGGATGATTTGAGAGGGTAGAGCTCTCCTCCTTTTATAGCCAGAATTCCCCCCGGATGTTGACGCGTTGTATCCCCATTAAATGACATCTTCATGCGTTGAGCCATTATTAAATGTTGTTCATAATTCACTTGGCTGTGTCCCCTCAAAATCTCAATGGATTTGTACATGTATTCTGAGAGTTATGGCCGTTTTATTCTGAGCATTTATTCTGTCCAGTCAGACTCTCCAAAATTCAATACTCCTGATTAGGGTGATTTAATGACCCATTAAATGGCCAATTCACTCGGACCTTCCTTCATAATAGATGCTCCAAAATTCCTTGCGCGTCCACCCACCGAATAGCACAATATTTGGGACCACCATGAAGGAGTTATGAAGCCCACACCAAAACTAGGCAGAACTGCAAAAAAAAATTCTTTTTCCCACTTGTGAGCTTCTTTTGAGCTTCCATATGGCCGATTCAACTTTTAGTCAAAAATAGTAAATGAAGCCCTGGATGTGCAGAATCTGGAATTTTTTTTTCAATTTGGATCAGTTTAGGTAATGTTATGGACAAACTACAGAAATAATTTAAAACTAATAAAAATCCAAAATGGCCAATTTCTACTATTCAAATCAAAATAACACAAATATCATAAAAATGAAACAAATCATCTTAGAGGAACAACTTTGTGGTTTTAAAACAATGATATTAAATATAAATTAATTGAAAAAATTTGTTCTATCAATTCCCCCACAATTAGCACTTGGACTCCTGGACAAGTAAAAATCAAATCAAATCAAATTCAAAATGCATATCAATGAGATCTAACAAATTAATTCCAAGAAGCAAAAAGATATCAGGCCTCATCAAAAACAATTATTTCAAGTTCTCTTTTTTAGATTTTAATATATTTCCACTTCATTTATTATCCCATTCACACAAAACACCTACCTCACATAAATTTTCTCTTATCTCAAAAATGTAAATGATGAACAAGTATTTTCACATCCAAACTCACACAAGAGTCACCAAAGGCTTGATAAATTCCTACTTCTCCACCCGATGTGAGTCAAGGACATGTGTTTCTCATGAGGACTTTTCAGGGTTGTTTTGTGGCTTCTATTTGGTTGGATTTAGATGTTAAAAATTCTGAGGCCGAAAAAAGGAGGGCTTGGCTCTTATTGAAGCAAAATTGAAAGATTTTAGTTTTCACTCAAATATGGTCTCCTTATCTTCCCCTTTGTAGAAATTCAGATCCATCATCATTCAATCTGCACAGGATTTCAGCAGAAAAATTTCAATCTTTTCAAACATAATTTTTCTTGAAAGCTCCAGATAGGCACAACTTTTAAAAAAATGAAATATTCAATAGTAACATCAGCTCTTCAAAATTTTATATTCCTCCAAAAGTATCACCAAATGCGGAAGTACACCACAATACATCTTCCCCCACACTTAAGTTCAACTAGATCATGAAATTTCACTTCAAGAGCAGGTAGGATAGGTAAAATTGGCTTGTAATGTTGCTAACCTAACAGGCGATTCATGGATACTAGGGGCTACAATGAAGGATAAATGTAAAGGTGGGTCTCAAGATAAAATGTTTCTAGCCAAATATATGCCTTAATCATTTGAAATATATTCCATGAAATCCAAATCTTCGAAAGAGAATTATTCACAAATTCTGGTTCTCACACAAAATTCAAGTTTCCATCAAGAAAGTGTGGGTATTAGGAAGAATATGAAAATGTGGTTCAGAATACCTCACAGGATTGGAAAAATATTTTGAGTCAGTGTTTCATGGTCATGGATTTCAAAAATCAGTCAAACTCATAAAATTGATTGATAATCCATTTCAAGAAAAATGTTTTCACATCAACAATCATTTAAAATCCATTATTTCCAAAATCATTTCAACACTTTCAAAATAAATAGATGTGTGAAAAGTGATAAGAATATTCATTAAAGCTCAAAAATCCTAAAAATATAATAAAAAAATGAAAAGCATACAAGAAGAACTAAACAGGTTGACACTCCCCCACACTTAAATTTAACTACCATTTATTTCAACTCAACAAAATATAAATATAAAGGTAGAAAATCCAAGGTAAGGAAAGATAAAACCTGACATTATTTTAGAGGTGGATGCCTTGAGTTAAAATCCATGAAGCAACCACTTTAAAACTACAAGAAATTAATGAAAATACATAATAAAAATAAATAAAAATAATGAGAAAGGGAAAATAAAAGAGATAATGCTTGGTTTAGACCCCCAAGCGGGTGCCAGGTTTTTACTGCCCCTAGTCAGGCAGTTTCAGTAGATTATCCACAATCAGAAGTTGGGTGTGGTTTCATTGAGATGAACCACCACATGTTAGTTTTCCCGATATCCATGAGTAAAACCTGAAAATAGAGAACCCAAAAGAAGATAAGAACGTTCCCAACCCCCGAGAAATAATAAAGAAGAAATTTGAGGTTCGAAGTGGGAGGGAATAAAAGATAAGGGTGCTCCCTATTAACTTTGGAAGTTTCCTCCTCCATATGGTATGTAAATTTTTGTTGAGGAGGTAGTCGCACCACCTACACCTTCTCCAGATCTTCTTCTATGATCACCACTACTTCGGTGGTCTCTTTTATATCATCCAAGGTTTTCTCCATGTGTACTGTATCAAAAATTTCAGGAAAGGAGAAGTCAGAAAACAATTTAGTTTGAATAATATTAAAACACAATGAATCAATAAAGAAATCTTCCCTTTCAAGTAAGTCATCTTGGAAATTGATCTCTTTAGGCATGACCATTGGCAACTCAATCTCAGCAGATGCATGTTCTTCCTTATCTTCTAAAGCAATAGAGAGGTAGAAAGTGTCTGATGTTTCATTATCAATTATGGGAAGATCATGTTTCAAGTTATCTTCAACAAAGTTATTCCAAGATTCTTCCAAAAAATGTTGACCTCCCATCAGTGCATCAGTTGGAATGTGTACTACTGGGACCTCCTCAGGAAATGGTTGAGTGTGTGATGATGCGATTAGTTCATTTAGAAGTTCTTTCTCACCCACCTCAGGTTCTTTAACATAAACAATTATTGGTGAAATAAATTTCACCACTCGTTCTGGTTCAGGTTCAGATTGCTCTTAGGATGTGCATACATATTCAACAATCCATTCTTTTTGGCTCTCTAGTTTTTGAACTTTATCACTAATCCTATGAAATTGAGCATCAAGTTCATTGCAAACATTTTCTATCACCTGAGATTGTTCAGTCCATGAATAAAAATTTGAATTGAAATACATCATGAAAAAATAATATTTTTTTAGTTTTTGAAATTTATGATTTTTTTGTTGTTTTTTTAATGAAAGAATAATTATTTACACAATATGAATAAAAAATAGTGAATGAAAACCAATTGGATCCCTGAATACGGTGCCAGGTTTGACGCACGGATGTCATAGGGCATGGAAAAAAAATTATTTCCTATGTTAAAATGTAGTAATGTGGTTGACCTAGGATGTCTCCCGAAGAAGAGTGCACACAAAACAGGTTGTCACTTTAAAATGAGGGTAAAAATGTTGTGTTTTTGAAATGAAATTTGAAATTAAAAAGATTGAAAAACTATGATATTAAAAAGGTTGATTAGGTCAGGGTTGGTTTCCTAATTGTACTTCTATCCATGTTCAATTTAATTCAAACCTCTTCTTCTTAGTTGATTAAAGTGAGTTTCCACAATCGTTTCCTCTCACTTTCTTGGTGAAAGTATGATGGCGAGAGAAAACCTTACCAAGATCTCGGTTTGGTCCACACTCTTTACATGTTTAAAATAGCTGTATTGAATATACTTAATTGAAATGGGCAATACTCGGTCAGGTTTTGTTTATCCCAAACAATCAAGAACATTCACTACACCTTTTACATGTACGAACGATCATCGAGTACTTCACCACTAATCCCTGGTCTATTCCATCGTATATAAACCAGAAATCAGTGGAGGGAGATTATGATTATTTTACCAAGGCAAAAATCAATAACGGAATTAATATTCAAGAATGATCGCACTTGATAATAAAATCCTCTATAAGAAATTGAAAACAACTTTGAAGAAGAAAGAAATTTATTCAATTGCATCGAAGAACTCAAGCATTACAATGTAGAAAACCAATCCTTCCCCAATCACTCCAAAAGTTTACCCCAGCATGGTAAGGGTAATCGAGATGAATGGGGAATAAGAAGGCATTAAAAAACTATGAAAAATAAAATAAATAAAAGAGAAATCTAATAATTCCTCCTTCTTGGTGTCCTAGAAGGAATGGGATGGAGAATTAGATGATTTGAGAGGGTGGAGCTCTCCTCCTTTTATAGCCAGAATTTGTCCCCCAGATGTTGACGCATTGTATCCCCATTAAATTATATCTTCACAAGTTGAGTACTTCTTAAATTTTGTTCATAATTCACTTGGATATGTCCCCTCAAAATCTCAGCGGATTTGGACATGTATTCCGAGAGTTATAGCCATTTTACTCTAAGCATTTATTATGTCCAGTCGGACTCTCCAAAATGGAAACCTCTGGATTAGGGTGATTTAATGACCAATTAAACGGCCAATTCACTCAGCCCTTCATAATAGATGCTCCAAAATTCCTTTCACATCCACCCATCGAATATCATAATATTTGGGCCCATCATGAAAGAGTTATGAAGCCCACACCAAAACTAGGTAGAACTGAAAACAATTTTCTTCTCCCACTTGTGAGCTTCTTTTGAGATTCCATATGGCCGATTCAACTTTTAGTCCAAAAATAGTAAATGAAGCACTGGATGTGCAGAATCTGGAAAAAAAAATTTCAATTTGGATCAGTGTAGGTAATGTTATGGCCAAACTACAGAAATAATTTAAAACTGTTAAAGATCCAAAATGGCTAATTTTTACTATTCAACTCAAAATAACACCAATATCATAAAAATGAAACAATTCATCTTAGAGGAACACCTTTTTGGGTTTAAAACAATGATATTCAATATAAATTAATTGAAAAAATTTTCTCTATCAATTCCCCCACACTTAGCACTTGGACTCCTGGACAAGTAAAAATAAAATCAAATCAAATCCAAAACACATATCAATGAGATCTACTAAATTAATTCTAAGAAACAAAAAAAATCATGCCTCATAAAAAAAAAATTATTTCAAGTTCTCTATTTTAGATTTTAATATATTTCCACTTCATTTCTTATCCCATGCACACAAAACACCCACCTCACATATATTTTCTCTTATCTCACAAATGTAAATGCTGAACAAGGCTTTTCTCATCCAAAATCACACAAGAGTCACCATAGGCTTGATAAATTCATACTTCTCCACCCGATGTGAGTCAAGGACATGTGTTTCTCATGAAAAATTTTCAAGGTTGTTTTGGGGATTCCGGTTGGTTGGATTTAGATGTTAAAAATTCTGAGGCCGAAAAAAGGAGGGCTTGGATCTTATTGAAGCAAAATTGCAAGATTCTAATTTTCACTCAAATATGGTCTCCTTATGTTCACCTTTGTAGAAACTTAGCTCCATCATCATTCAATCTGCTCAGGATTTTAGCAGAAAAATTCCAATCTTTTCAAACATGATTTTTCTTGAAAGCTCCAGATAGACACATCTTTTTTTTACATCAGATGCTCCAGAAAGGCACCAATTCTCTTATCATGAAAGCTCCAGAAAGGAACAGCTTTTAACAAAATGAAATATTCAGTAGTAACACCAGTTCTTCAACATTTTATATTCCTCCAAAAGTATCACCAAATGAGGTAGTACACCACAAGAAATCTTCCCTCACACTTAAGTTCAAATAGATCATGCAATTTCACTACTAGAGCAAGTAGGATAGGGAAAATTGGCTTGTAATGTGGCTAACCTAACTGGAAATTCATGTCTACTAGGGGCTACAATGAAAGATAAATGTAAAGGTGGGTCTCAAGATAAAACGTGGCTAGCCAAAGATATGCCTCAATCATTTCAAATATATTCCATGAAATACAAAGCTTCAAAAGATAATTATTCACAAATTCTGGTTCTCACACAAAATTCAAGTTTCCCTCAAGAAAGTGTGGGTATTAGGAAGAATATGAAAAGGTGGTTTAGAATACCTCAGAGGATTGGAAAAATATTTTGATTCAGTGTTTCATGGTCATGGATTTCAAAAATTAATCAAACTCATAAAAATGATTGATAATCCAATTAAAGAAAGTTTTTTTCACATAAATAATCATTTAAAATCCATTATTTCTAAAATCATTTCAACTCCTTCAAAATAAATCGATGTGTGAAAAGTGATAAGAATATTCATTAAAGCTCAAAAATCATAAAAATATAATAAAAACAATGAAAAGCACACAAGAAGAACTAAACAGGTTGACACGCCCCCACACTTAAATTTAACTACCCCTTATTTCAACTCAACAAAATATAAATATAAAGGTAGAAAATCAAAGGGAAGGAAAGATAAAACCTGACATTATTTTAGAGGTGGATGCCTTGAGTTAAGCTCATATAAGTAGCCACTTTAAAACTACAAGAAAGTAATGAAAATAAATAATAAAAATAAATAAAAAGATTGAGAAAGGGAAATGAAAAGAGATAATTCTTGGTTTAGACACCCAAGAAGGTGCTAGGTTTTTACTGCCCCTAGTAAGGAAGTTTTAGTAGATTATCCACAATCAGAAGGTGGGTGTGGTTTTATTGAGATGAACCACCACATATTAGTTTTCTCGATATCCATGAGTAAAACCTGAAAGTAGATAACCCAAAAGAAGATAAGAAAGTTCCCAACCCCCGAGAAATAATAACGAAGAAATTTGACATTCGAAGTGGGAGAGAATAGAAGACAAGGGTTCTCCCTGTTAACTTAAGTGGTGTCCTCCTCCATATGGGATGTAAATTTTTGTTGAGGAGGTAGTCGCACCACCTCCCCTTCTCCAGATCTTCTTCCATGATCACCACTACTTCGGTGGTCTCTTTCATATCATCCATGGTCTGCTCCATGTGTACTGTATCAAAAATTTCAGTAAAGGAGAAGTCAGAAAACAATTCAGTTTGAATAAGATTAAAACACGATGAATGAATAAAGAAATCTTCCCTTTCAAGTAAGTTAGCTTGGAAATTGACCTCTTCAGGCATGACCATTGGCAACTCAATCTCAGCAGATTCATCTTCTTCCTTATCTTCTAAAGCAAGAGAGAGGTAGAAAGTGTCTGATGTTTCATTATCAATTATGGGAAGATCATGTTTCAAGATATCTTCAACAAAGTTATTTGATGATTCTTCCAAAAAATGTTGACCTCCCATTAGTGCATCAGTTGAAATGTGTACTTCTGGGACCTCCTCGAGCAATGGTTGAGTGCATGATGATGTGATTAGTTCCTTTATAAGTTCTTTCTCACCCACCTTAGGTTCTTTAACATAAAAAATTATTGGTGAAATCAATTCCACCACTCGTTCTGGTTCAGGTTCAGATTTCTCTTGGGATGTGCGTATATATTCAGCAATCCATTCAATTTGGCTCTCCAGTTTTTGAACTTTATCACTAATCCTATAAAATTGAGCATCAAGTTCATTGAAAATTTTTTCTGGAACCTGAGATTGTTCATTCCATGAATAAAAATTTGAATTGTAAGACATGATGAACAAATAATATTTTTTTAGTTTTTGAAATTTATGATTTTTTTGTTGTTTTTTAATGAATGTAAAATTATTTACACAATGTGAATAAAAAATAGTGAATGAAAACCACTTGGATCCCTGGAAACGGTGCCAGGTTTGACGCACACCTATCGTAGGGCATCGCAAAACAATTATTTCCTAAGTTAAAATGTAGTAATGTGGTTGACCTAGGATATCTTCTGTAGAAGAGTGCACACAAAACAAGTTGTCACTTTAAAACGGGGGTAAAAATGTTGTGTTTTTGAAATGAAATTTGTTTTTAAAAAGATTGAAAAACTAGGATATTAAAAAGGGTGATTAGGTCGGGGTTGGTTTTATAATTGTAATGCTATCCTTTTTCAATTTAATTCAAACCTCTTCTTGTTAGTTGATTAAAGTGAGTTTCGACAATCGTTTCTCTCACTTCCTTGGTGAAATTATGATAATGAGAGAAAACCTTACTAAGATCTTGGTTTGGTCCACACTCCTTACATGTTTAAAATAGTTGTATTGAATATAATTAATTTAAATGGGCAATACCTGATCAGGTTTTGTTTATCCCAAACAATCAAGAACATTCACTACACCTTTTACACGTACTGACGATCATCGATTACTTCACCACTAATCCCTGGTCTATTCCATCATATATAAACCAGAAACTAGTGAAGGTAGATTATGATTATTTTACCAAGGAAAAAATCAATAACGTAATTAATATTTAAGAACGATCACACTTGATAATAAAATCATCTATAAGAAATTGAAAACAACTTTGAAGAAGAAAGAAATTTATTCAATTGTGTTGAAGAACTCAAGCATTACAATATAGAAAACCAACCCTTCACCAATCACTACAAAATTTTACCCCACCATGGAAAGGGTAATCGAGATGAATGGGGAAGAAGAAGGCATTACAAAACTATGAAAAATAAAATGAATAAAAGAGAAGGCAAAAAAGTTCTCCTACTTGGTGTCCTAGAAGGAATGAGATGGAGAATGGGATGATTTGAGAGGGTGGAGCTCTCATCCTTTTATAGACAGAATTTGTCCCCGGATGTTGACACGTTGTATCCCCATTAAATGACATCTTCACGAGTTGATCCCTTATTAAATGTTGTCCATAATTCACTTGGCCGTGTCCCCTAAAAATCTCAGCGAATTTGGACATGTATTCCGAGTGTTATGGCCATTTTACTCTGAGCATTTATTCTGTCCAGTCAGACTCTCCAAAACGCAATCCTTTGGATTAGGGTGATTTAATGACCCATTAAACGGCCAATTCACTCGGCCCTTCCTTCATAATAGATGCTCCAAAATTCCTTCCGCATCCACCCACCGAATAACACAATATTTGGGCCCACCATGAAAGAGTTATGAATCCCACACCAAAACTAGGCAGAACTACAACCAGTTTTCTTCCTCCAACTTGTGAGCTTCTTTTGAGCTTCCATATGGCCGATTCAGCTTTTAGTCCGAAAATAGTAAATGAAGACCTGGATGTGTAGAATCTGGAATTTTTGTTTGAAATTTGGATTAGTGTAGGTAATGTTATGGCCAAACTACAGAAATAATTTAAAACTGTTAAAAATTCAAAATGGCCAATTTTTACCATTCAACTCAAAATTACACCAATATCATAAAAATGAAACAATTAATCTTAGAGGAACTCCTTTTTGTGTTTAAAACAATGATATTAAATATAAATTAATTGAAAATATTTTCTCTATTAGTGATATATTTTAAATTAAGCGAGTTCTTTCAAATCACATTTTAAATTGATTTATTAAAAAGAAATTCACATTTATTTTGTATTTTTTTCAATGTTTTAGATCAAATTTATTTAATTATAAAAAATCCTACAAAAAAATATGTATGTGATATACAGGTCAAAATTTAAAAAGTCTTGGATCGACTGAACAACAATCCTCATGTGGTCAATCTAGAAATAGAAAAAATGGAAAAAAAACTTTGATCGACTGCATGTTTGATTTTTACCCTTTTCATACGATCTATGCACCACTACTGTAAAAATGGAAAAGGGATAGAGTGACCACACCATCTTAACTATTGACCATGTCTCATTTTATTCCTTTTCAATTGACAACAACACTTCCCATGATTGATTACATTAAATCAATCAACCATGACTTTTCCTTTAAATTACCACACCCCTTCCTTTACTCACAATATATTAAGATACCAAAAATCAACTTAACGTCAATGAAGCTACCAAAAATGAGAAAATCAAGTTTTCTGATGAAGAAACCCATGAAATTTGAAGTCAGAGCTCATGATAATAGATTTGAGGATGGGAATCGACATTGATGATATAGAAACCTATACTAAGGTAGATTGATAAGAGAGAGATGATGTCAACTATGCTTGATGCTTTTCAACATTGATTGAATATTAGAAAGATTAAGAGAATGAAGAAATACTTTGAGGCTTTTTGAACTAGAGATGCTGACGATGAACTCAACTAGGCTCTATCAATACTGGATATTTGATGAAATTTAGCTTGAAGAACATCACCTAGAAAACTGACCAATGAAGATACGTTGGCCATGGAATATTTCACCTTTAGCTCACCGCTTCACCAGTATATCTTGAGCTTCAGATGAATTCTGATGGGTAGGTGAAGTCGAGCCTCTTCCTCATCAAATAAGAGGAAGCTGATGACATTGAATAAGATCCAAGCCTCTGGAAGTCGAACTCACCATTGAAGAATCCACAAGCTTTCCAATGGATTTTTACCCCAGTAATGGGAAAAAATATCCCAAAATACAAAAAATGTGAAACTATTTCCCAATCTAGGGTTGTTATCAGGAAGCTAAATGCAGAAGGTTGGGTACTGTATTGAACAATGCCTTCTTATTTTATTTATCTAAGATGCTTGTGTGGAAAGCACCTTCTTTAAACATCTTCAAAGAAGTAACTTTCCAAGAAAGTTCCCTCCCTTCTATGTTTTTAAAATTTTATATTTATATTTTATTTATTTATATATATATATCATTATTTAATTTTATATATATATATATATAAGAATTATTTATTTCTGCATAATAAATTCATGTTAGTAATACTACCAATGATAGAAATAATAATAATAATAATAAATAATATTAATTATTAATATAATATTAATAATTTTGACTTTAAAAATATTAATAATATAATTAATAATTATTATTATGATCAGAAATAAATATAAAATATTAAGTATTTTTAATATATTATTTATTTTACATTATTATTATTATTAACACATGTTTTTATTGATACTTATTATTTTATATTTATTATTTTTAAATAAGCTTTAAGTATTTAACTTTGAAATATTATAAAATTCAAACTATAAGTGTAACTTAAAAAAATATAAAATATTGATTAAACGTATGAAAAATTGTTAAAAATAAAAATAATTTCATAAATATAATGAACCAAAATTAATTTACATAACAAAAAATTTATTGATTAAAAAAAACGTTTTCACCTGGAAAAATGTATGTGAATAAAATATAGTATAAATAACATTTAAATGAAATTTAAAACATTGAATATACAAATAAAAATTAATTAAAAATAATATGAATGCAAAAAAATAATAAACAAACAAAATAAATTAACTAAAAAAATGTTATCTATAAAAAGAATTTACAAGTACAAATGTTTTGTTTTGAAACAACAATATTTTGTGCCACTGAAATTATTTTTAAGAAATTATTTTTTATTTTCAATTATTTTTTTATATGTTTAGTCATTGTGTAAAATTTCATTTAGATTTTATTTATACTTAATAATTATTAGGCTATCATAATCACATACTAAAAAAATATTATATTTTAACTAGGTGATTTGGAAGCCATATAAATTAACATTTTTTTCGAAAAGGATGGGTTAAATCATCTTTTTAAACATTCATTTTATTTTCAATTAATTTTTATTTGTATAGTTAGTGTTTTAATTTTCATTTAAGTTTTATTTTTACTATATTTTATGCATATTTTTTTGAAGCAAAATGTTATGTTTTTAATAAATAATGTTTTTGTCATTTAAATTGATTTTGGTTCATTATGTTTATGAAATCCTTTTTATTTTCAACTATTTTTTATATGATTTATCAATGTCTTATGTTTTATTTATATTTTACTTATAGTTTAAATTTTATAGGCTTTTAAAGTTACCTACTTGAAATGTAATAAGTGTTGTTGTGTTTCAAGTAGGATAATTTTAAAGCTTGTAAAATATATTCTATAAATATAATCAAAAAGAAATTTAAAACATTTTCCATACACATTAAAAAATACTTACAACTAAAAGTATATTAATCAAAATAATAAACCGAAAATAATATATACAATACAAAAAATGTTATTTCAAAACATAACATTTGGACTTTAAAAAGAATTAGGTACCAATAAATGCATATAAAAATAAATTAAAATTTTTTTATTTTTTTTCATTATTATAAATTTCATTTATATTTCATTTATACTATATAATTTAGATACTTTGAAAGTCACATACTTGAAAAATTATTATAATTCAAGTAGGTGACTTTGAAGGAGTATTAATTAACAATTATAAATACAACCTAAATGAAATTTGACACACTCACTAAACATATAAAAAATTATTAAAATTAAAAATAATTTCACAAATATAAAAAAACAAAAAAATTTACATGACACAAACTTTATTGTTTAAAAAATAAATATTTATAGTTCAAAAAATTTATGGGCAAACTTATTTTTAAGTATTATATTATTAATTAAATTTTTATTGAGAATTATTAATTATTTTTTATTAAATATTATAAATTTAATTATTTATATATATTCATTATATTATTAATTTTTTTTAAATAATTACAATAATTATTATCTATAATGATGTAAATAATATAATTATTAATATAACTAATAATTTAGTTATAAATATAATTTAAAATAAATATTAATTAAATTAGTAATATTTATTTTTTTAAAGGTTGGGGCCGAAGCCTCATTTAGTATTAAAGGAAAGTAAAGACCTCTTTAACTAGGTAGAGGGAGACCCATTACATAGTTCGGCAGCTCAGTGGGAATTTTTCTCATTACATGCCCCGTAGGCCCAATTTTTTGGCCCAAAGCCCATTCTATGAATAGTACTACTACAATACCCGTGCTGCTATAGTACCACACAGTACCAAACCACTACTACAGTACCCTGCTGCTGCTATAGTGACCTACCGCCGCTACAGTACCCGCCGTTGCTAAAGTGCCGCCACTGCTACAGTGCACTACAGTACTGCTATAGTACCCTGTGCCCAATGGGTTTTGAACCCCCATTTTTCATGTAGTATTAAGGGGTGCTTACGACTAAGCCAAACCCCAACTAAAATTAAATTAGTAATATTGAATTAATAATTATTAATAATAAATTTCTTATTAACAATTTATTATACTAATATATATTTACATATATTATATTTAAATATATAATAATATGTATTATACTAATATTAACATATTATATATATATATATATTAACACCAATAGTAACATATATTATTAAACTAAAATTAACATACAATATAATCCTAATATTAACATATTATAAAATTTTTTTAAAACATTTTTTTAAAACAATTTTTTATAATATATATTAGGATATATTATATTAATTTATCTATTATAATACTATTATAATACTATTAATATACTATTATATATAAAATTTATTTAAAAATAAATACTAATATATATTCACATATATTATAATGAAATATATAATAACGCTAACAAATATTAAAAAATATATAAAATAGTTCAGTTTAAAAAAATTAAATTCGAATAAGGCTCGAATCTTTATAATAAAGTTCCTTCTAAAAAGAATTTCTTAAGAAGGAAATTCCTCAACATTTTCCTTCTAAAGAAATTATTTGAAGAAGGTGTTTTATCATAAAACACCTGGTGTGGAGATAATGAATCCAGGGTGCTTTATAATAAGGTGATTACTTTCAATTCTTCTTGTAGAAGGCACTATCTAGTTAGGCACTCAACCTTCTCCAAAATCCCACACCAACAAAACCATAGATTGGGAAAATGTTTTCTCCAAAATAGTATATCCAGAATTTATTTTTTATTTTTTGGTATAATATAAATTTCATGGCCTTCCGATTGAATCATCTCATCATCGATCCTCTGAAGACCAAGTATTCATCGAAGAGGTTAAAAAAATTTCTACTGTTAAATTCTTCAATTCAATCTACTATATATTTGTCTCCCCATGCAAGTGAAGAAGACAATGATACCTCATAACCATCCCCACTCACTGGCTATGTTCCCAAGGTAGATCTCACACCAACTATTTGATGCAATGCATGAACTAAGCCTTTTTCCCCATCAAAAAATTGAGCACCACACCCCATATACCCATGACGAGATCAATAATCATGATAATTTAAAGCCAAGACCAACCCACACTTGTAGGTTTCTAATAAAGTGGAAATGACTTCAATTGGGGATGTGCAAAGATGTTCAAATTTATTTGATGAGGATAACAATTCTAGTTTTGGTTGGTTGATGGAAACTAAGGACCAGAGAATACATCTGAGAAATTATGTTCATGGGCGGAATTAAAGGATGTCGTGATATCCATAAACCAAGTGTGTGACTGAAATTAAACTGAAGATCAATGGAAGATGGACTATGAACTATATCTGACTCGATCTCTCAAGTCCAAGCCCCATTTCAAGTATACACTAGCTCTATCCAATTGAAATTAGGCCCAACATTCAGAATCCCACATGCAGACATCAGACCCAAATTATACTTTTGAGAACTCACTATCAATTACCCATCACATGTAATTCATCACAAGATCATACATATCATGGATTTCTATTTGAGTTGTGATGTGGAGGAGCATTTCACTGTGATTATTCTCAAATACATACATACATGATCATGAGAATAAATTTATCTCAATCAAATCAATGTCATCCCTCAACCGTGACAAATGGAACCCGTCAAGATTAAGTGGGATCTCGCATAAACAATGAATGTGATGAGGAATAAGGTGAAGCTTATAAATATTCTCCCCAACCAAATTTTCAATTTATTTAGTATATTTCGATCATAGATTCGATCCTCTGTAATTTATCTGCATTTCTATTCTAATTATCATTCTATTCTCTGTTCATCATGCTGTGATTCTATTATCCCTTATTCTTTGTGATCATGGAGAAGTAACGCATTATGGGTGGTCTGAGAGGAATCACAATTAAAATCAGGAATTTATGTATTTAATCCTAAATATATATCATCTATAATTATATTATGATAGTGGATTTGGAGTCTAGATGAATTGAGTCTCTCTAAATTCCATTGACACAATATCATGCTTCTAATTATTTCATTTAAATTATTCCTCATATTTAAGAAACAATTCATGCCAGTAGAGTTTTTTTTATAAGGAATAATGGTAAAATATTTTTTATAATCATTCGATTAACTTTATTCACTTGATTTAGGAATGTTATTACCCCTTCACTAAGGAGAACACATGTAATTAATGGTCTATTTAAGGATCTCTTGAGTAGATTATTAGTTCCACATGCAAAAATATTGGATGGTTAATAGATAAATGTAATTGAATTTTTCTATTTTATTAGAATATTTAGAATAAAATTAATAATGATAAATCACATTTAAATTAATTATTAGGACTATCTTCATTTCACACATTCATTTTCTATGAATATACATTTACACTTTATTCCCTATTTCCATTCAATCATAAAATCAAATAAATTTATTCAATTATGGATTTTTTTCAAAATATTGAAAACAAAATAAATATTAATAAGTGATTTGGAATAGTGAATAACCAACCACACATGCTCTTTGGGATGTGAACTTGGTTATCTCTATGATGCATTTCATGTTTTAATAAAATAAATATTTTTTTGACCATGACCTATGACAACTTATTGATCAATCATGTATTCCAAATGGGAAATTAACCCAAATCATCTTTCAAAAAAATTATAGATGTTTAAAATTCTAAATCTAAATAAATTATTCATATATATCTATTTGGGATATATAGAATAACCAGTCTCAGTGGAAAATCTTTTGTTTATGTTTTAGTTGATAATATTTTCAAATTTATTTGGGTTTACATTTTGAGACTTCAGATTTAATATTGTTCTATATTTATTAATTTTTGTAAGCTATTACAAAATGAAAAAAATATAATTTTTTTCTTTTATAAGTGATCATGTGGGAGAGTTTAAGAATAATGAACTCAATTAATTTTTCTCAAAACATAGCATTAAAGATACATTCACTGCCCCTAGGTAACCTAAATAAAATAGTGTTGTTGAAATGAGGAATATGACCTTGTTATAAATTTATAGAACAATGTTGTGTGAATATATAATGACAAATTATATCTTGGATGAATATATTAATAAAACATGTTATTTCAACGATAATTTTTATAAGGATTATTATGAAGAAAACACCCGATGAGTTATGGAATAATAAAAAACCAATGTTTGGATGCATTAATGTTTTTATATTTAAATTTTATATCTAACACCAAGTAAAATCATGATAAGTTCTATCAAAAAGCTGATAACGAAATCTTATTAGGTCATTCTATTTGTTAAAAATCCTATATATTTTTTAATAATAATAAAAAGGGGGTTTTAAATAATCTAATAATATAGAATATGATGAACTAAATCCCTTTTATCAATTTTTTTATGATTAATGACTTGGGTGATTCTATGGAAAACCTGAGACCTGAACCTCTTTTTAATGATACAAAGGATGATTATGTGGAAAATGATCAAGAAAAATCTATTCCTAAATGAATTAAAACTGAAGAACCTGAAAGTATCCTGCCTAGAAAAATTAAGACCATAAAATAATCCTCTACAAACTTCCTTAGGTAGTCTAAATGGAGGATTTTATACTAGAATAAATGTAGATAACATAGCTGAGTTTTTTACCTTATCATCCAATATTGAACCTAAAATCATAGTGTAAACCTTGATTGATGATATTTGTTTAGTTTCCATTAATGAGGAATTAATCAAGTTCAAGAGGAACATGATATAAGAGTTATTTTATAGACCCTATAATTATTATGTTATTAGAAATAAATTGGTATTCATGAAGGACTAGATTATGATGAAATATTTTCCCCTATTTCTATAATAGAATCCACTTAGACATTTATATATTATACATTTAATATGACATTTAATATTCTATAGATTAATGAAAAATATTATTTTTAAAATGGATTTTTAATGGAAGAAGTCTATATTGAAAAATCTCCTGGTTTTAAAAACACTCATTTTCAAAATTCTGTTTTCAAACTTACTCAACTCTATATGGTCTTAAAAAAGCACCTATTTCTTGGTATGAAATTTTATGTTCCTTTATTTTATCAAATGTCTTTATTATATATTTGTAATAACCTTATATTTTTAAGAATAAATTATAAAAATACATTTCAGTTAAAATTATGTAAGTGATGTGTTTTTTGGCTCGAAAAATAAAACAATATGTATTGAATTTTCAAAATTCAGGAGAAAATAATTAATAACGAGAAAGATGGGTGAGTTAAATTTCATTTATGGATTTCAGATTGAAAAAAATTATTTTTAAAATGTTTTAAATCAAAGTAAATGCATACATGATTTAATTGAAAGATTTATACTTGAAATAAGTACGAATTATTCAACTCCTATGAGTTCTATTATTAAACTTGATTTGAATGAATATTGTAAATTAGTTGACAAGTGAACTCATGAGACCATAAGGGGAATCAATTGGATAGGTTTTTCCAATGTTACTGCCATACTTCTCTACCTTAGGAAAACTCAGCTCCTCCTCTCAGTGCTCCCTCTCAGTATTCTTGTGGTGTGTGATTCCTTTCTTAGTGGCATTGTCAACGACCTCATGAGATCAACTATCTCGGAATGGAACACAATTTTATGGATGGTTTCTCTCCCTTCCTCCCCACTAGTTTTAGTTTTATTTGGCTTTGCGGTGCATATCCAGTGGTCGAGACCCATACTTTGTGGTCAGAGGGTTGATGTGTCGTTTTATGTTGGTTAGGCATGCGTGAGTTGGTTTGTTGAGGAATTTACAACGATTCTAATGGCAGTGATGGGATCTAAAGTTTCAGCTTGCGGTGAGGTTTTAATATAGATTTGGTTCATAGTTTCTTGGTGAAGGAGGAGTTTATTTGTGGATTGGATTTGGTGAAAGAGATTGTGATGGAGTTTTGGTGAAGGTGATTTTTATTTTTTAGTATGTTGGTGTTGAGTCTTTTATTTTATGGAATGGTTTTTGAGATTTTTTTCTTGTGGCCATGAGGCCCATGGTTCTTGGTCATGCAACCAGTTCTCTTACAAGGGATTTCTCTAGAAGTGGTTCTGAGCAAGTATTTTACACCAGATATTATCTATTCATAATTGGATGTTTAAGAGGGTATGAAATTTTCCATTAGTACTAGTCCCATGTACCTGTGCACATGACAACTTGCTGAGCTGTATTGAGAAGTCGGATTCTGATCTAACAATTTTGATGCTAGGAGGGGCTTCATTTGTAGACTTGAATTTGGTTGTTTTTTCCTTGGTCTTTTGTTTTGGGGGTTTGGTTGTTGTTTTATGTCATTGATCTCATGATTGGTTCCCCTTCATCCCTTAAAACAGGGTCCTTTTAAAAAAAATAATTTCCAGTCTGTTTGTTGACAAAAATATGTGTAGAGGAATAATTGTGATCTTGATTTATCTAACTGAATTTTGACCCGATGTTATGTTTTATATATGTTTTTTCTCTAGTTTTAAAGAAAACCCTAAAGAGTCTCACTTGATTACTATAAAAATAAATTATGGTATTGCCAAATAATAATGCATTTATCTTTATTTTTTCAAAAAAAAAATTCTCTTGATTTGATTTTTTATTCAAATAATTATTGGTGTATTTAGATTAGACAAGAAAAGCACCAGAAGAACCCACCACATTCTAGAAAAATATTTAATTTCATATTCAAGTAAAAAATAAACATTATTTCATTATCAACTACTGAATTCGAGTACATTGTAGATGGTAGTTTTTGAATATAGGTATTATATAACACCTAGATACTTTAAATTATATATTTTCGTATAAAATTGAAGGTGTTTAATAACTTACTTCACATAAAACATTGAACCAAAATGAACCAAAGAACATTATATAGTCGTTAAAATGTATCTATTGATTTCGTGGGTAAATATAGAGGTATCCGAATTATGAAATATATGTATAAACAAAAATTAATTTCATTTTTAAATTAGTATGGATAAATAAAAAATAAAATCACTTTATGCATAAAATATATATTTTTAAAAAATTTACCTAATATGACCCTATAAAGTTTATTTTATTAAAATAAATAATTATTTAAATGGAAATTATTAATAATATATCCATTAAAATAAGTTAACATCTATCCAATAGTTATTATTAAGTATGTAATAAATTTATTTTATGCTTAATAAGATACATGTTTCTTAAATTTTTTTATGCGTTATGCACACTTATTTTAAAATTTATTTTTATCACTTTTAAAAATTAAGTGGTATAAAATTATTTGAATATTTATAATCATAATTTACAAATTTTTTAATAGGCCCACTTTCATTTTTATATAGAAAATTATGTTATTAAGGTAGATAATATTTACTGCAATAAAAAAATTATTTATCAAAGAATGAAAATTATTTTCTCATATTAAAAAATTAAATTATATTAAATGGATTAAAAACTAGTATTCAATTTTTTTTTTAATAATATCTATCTTATATTTTTAGTAACAAAATAATTACTATGGTTAATTTTTAGTCAAAGTTAATAAGGGAAAAAGGGTAATCAAAAGGGATTCAAATTTTATTAATTTATCTTGACACTTATACCTTATAAAAAGTATTTATTATGTTTTAAAGTCTTAAATTTGAATCTCAAAGACATTTCACTACCAATCTCACCTAACTATCTTAAAATTCCATTGTTACCCCTTACCCAACATTCTTTTCCAAAGATTTGTGTGTCTTTTTTCCAATAACTGGATATCACTTCCTCCCACTTCATGACATACCTATAGTTTGAAATTACCAATAAAATCTAACCAATTTACTTCTTATAGATAAAATATATATTTTTGAAATTTTGCTAGTCTAAACAATGTTCCTCAAGTCTATCATTTACAAATGATTCTTTAAGAATATATCAAAATTCTCAAAGTAAGTACAACTTTCCCTTTAAATTCCTTTCTTTATCTTTTTAATCCACCCTCTTCCAAACCCATTTTAACCATATGTATATAATGACATAATTATAAATAATATAATTAAATTTTATTATATTTATGGTATAACCATTGTCTATTCACCTACCATTAAATCAAAAAAATGAAAGCACTGCTCATGCGCACGTGCAAAAAACCACCTCCATGAATGAAATATTTTAATTTTTCATCACCACCTGTTTCCCTCGGAATTCGGGGATGACCTCCTGGATGGGAGATTCAAACGTTCCGATCGGTTTCTAACGGGGTTGTTCATAGAACCAGAAACATCCAATGATTCCAAATCCACTTGGACCTACTTTCCAAAGGTAGGCACTTCATTAGTTTGTGAACTGATGAGGCTTAGGAATTTTCATTGGCCGAGAGGATGGGAGGTCGGACTCATCACACCTTTTTGAGGGGAATTATTGTCTATTCCGGGACTCTCTTTACAGATTTAAGTTATGTTCGTGAATCCTTATTACATTACCAAGTAAAAAATGAGCTTTCCTTCAGTTTAACAATCAATGATTAAATATGTAAGAAATTTAGAGAATCTTTTATATGTATTTGAGGTTCTTCATCAATAGAGAATAATTTATATCTATTTAGAGATTCTTGGTCAATGGTAACCTTCAAAACATTTATATAAAAGTATCTTGGTCATTATGATGACCAGGCTGGTTTTAAAGCCACTCAGTGGGGCACTTGAAGTTTATTTTCATTGATAAGGACATGAATTATTTCAGAGTTGGGATCGAACCCATAGATGGGCTACCTACGTATCCTTTGTTTTGGAAAAGGAATCAGAACCCACGTAGTTAGAATAAGGGAGTATAATGTTTATGATTGATGGCTCAAAGAAGGATGTCATAATTACTTTTACTCTCTAAGATCACGTGAGTCATGCTCGGTGTGAGAAACAAGAGGTATTGGTAATAAAATAGACAATTAGGCCATGAAAAATGTAATCATAAAAAAATGGTTTGGGGCTTATGTATATATGACTGCCCAGATAAATGAAGGTTAGGATTTACTTTAGGGAGAAAATCCAGGAACAGGGTCCATAAAGGTATATGTGCTTCATGGAGATTTGAATACTCTAACTTGGAACTTATTCCTGAAAAGGAAAACCAAATTAGGAGAGGATTGATAACTGGGTTTTACTCCTGAGAAGGAATCCCAGATCAAACATAAATTAGGACTGGTTAAAGAGAAAATTAAGGGACTTGGGGCTTACTCCTAAAGAGGATGCCCAAATTAGAGGATCTAGGGCTTACTCTTAAGAAGGATGCCCAAAAAATTAAGGGACTTGGGGCTTAATCCTAAAGAGGATGCCCATAATTATGACTGGGACTTATTCCTGAAAAGGAGGCCTAGGTTAGGGGATTTGGGTCTTACTCCTGAAAAGGAAGCCCATGATTATGACTGGGACTTATTCCTGAAAAGGAGACCCATGTTTAAGGATTCTCTCATCTTAAAGGATGAGGTTGAATGAATGAACTCTCCATATTTGGTGACATAAAGATATTTAAATCTCTAGGTTTTGAGAGATATTCCACAGAATTCCTTTCAAATAAGGAAGTCAAATCAAGAAATCATGCCATAAATGGATTTGAAGAGTGTCTTGAAGACTGAATCTTAAAAAGGAAAGGTGTAATGGCTTAAGAGGGGTGAAATGGGGAAGAAAGTCACCCAAAAAGGAAGGGGCGCACAAGTCTTGGAAGGCGCATAGGTACTGCGGTGGCGTGCAAGTATTGGTCGCGCATGTATACCTGCGCAACATGGTGGGTACTTGAGCGATACTCAACCAGCATTTGAGATACTTGAGCGACTCTTCATTACAACCTTTAAAATCCTCTTGAGGTTCTTCCAAAAAAGGGACGCACAAGTTCTATCGAATGAATAAGGAGGCGCGCAAGTGTGACCACTTACCATAAGGGCTGACCACTCAGGCGCGCAAGTGTTGATGAGTTTCAACACTTAGTCCTTACTCCCTCTCTTTAGATCTTCCGTTCTAGGTAAGAAATTACCTTAAAAGTGTTTCGGAAGCTTTGAGAAGAGACTTGGGCGTCGGGAGCTTCAATCTGAGTTTCTGGAAAAAAATCCTTCTGAATGGGGGGCCCACAGGGTCTATTTATAGGCAGGAGACGACCCTGGGCGGTTACCGGGCGGTTATCACTTAGGTCGCGCAAGTCACTTGCGCGACCATAAGGGCGCCGCGCAAGTGGACTTGCGCGCCAGTGATAGAACTTGCGCGGTACAGTTTCTTTTGATCCTTTGTTCATGACTTTGTCGATTATTGATATTTTCATCAAAGGTTGAATCACTTTGTGCTCATATATTCCCCTTTTCCGATCTTTAGATTCTGTGACGAAAGGAGCGTCAACAAAAGTCCCCCCTCAGAGTTGGATCTGGAGAGAAAATAGAGGATTTGACTCTGAGGAAATCGAATACATCCAAAGGAAAAGGGGGCGCGCAAGTCTTCAGGGCACAGAGGGCGGTGCGTAAGTTTGCGTCACGCAGGCTTTGAGCACACTGTATACAGCGCGCAGATAGGCCTCCTGGCCTATAAATACATGGCCTCACCTCCGTACAAAGCATCTGGATTCCTGGACTTCAAACTTCTAGAGCTCTCGTCGCGCAGGTTATCTTAGCCGTGCAAGTTGCTCTGTTTTCCAATGTTTTCCTTGATGTCACGCTATTGTAAAGGTATTTGTACTTGCGCGGTTTACACTTGCGCGTCAAAAACTAGCGCGGTCACACGAATACTTGCGCGCCATGTTTAGACTTGTGCGCCTTAATTCCTTAGCCATTTTTTTCAAATTTCATCACAAATTTTATGAAAAATAAACCCATTTATAAGTTAGTTTATTCATCTTTTGTGCAGATTCAGTGGTTCCCAAGGGAATTGGAACGGCTGATGAATTGGCTAGTAAGCGGATTGATGACATGATGAACATCATTGGCCATGATTACTATGATATCTAAAACAGCACTCTCCTAGATTTGGCTAAGTACTTGAAGAAATATCATCCTAATTTTCCACAGAGCATCCATCTGCCTCTGTGTAGTCATGGTCATCTGCAAGGAGTCAATGTTCCAAATGCAAACAATTATACACCTGAGATGCAGCTGCACTACTACTCCTCTATTTCGGTTATGCTGTGCATTAAGAGCAACAACAATGGTGTGAACTTTCAAGTTCTCCTTCCATGCCATTTCCTTGCAGATAAGAAAATGGCAAACCCATGGGATGAAATGTTTTCCACTGCCGGTTGGTGGAGAGAAGACAAACATGGCATTAGAGTAATATCTGAAAAGAGTACTCTCTCCAAATGGCTCTTTACTTCCAATGCTCCATTCTCAAATCCATGTATCCATCTTCCAAGTCTCTTGGACAGAAACAGAGTCACTGTATGGTCAGCAGAAAATTTTCTCAAACCGCACTCAAGAACATCATTTTACAATTGTTCCAAGAAGAGCTAGTATCACTGCATCTCTTATTGTATCCAGTTGAATGAATGAATTCCAGGTGGTTGTTGATGAAGCTCGGGATGCCGTAAATCAAATGAAGTGTTATGTTGAAAGCCTCTTGTAATTCTTGAAAAAGAGAAGAGACTCCAGTCTGTGGATGTCCTTCTAACTCTTGTGCATCAATGAAAAACACTTTCACTTTCACTTATTTGTACCTGCATTCTCTCACTACCTGCTTCAAATTTACTTAAACCAATGGGCCTAGTAAGCATAGTTTAATTTTTACTAGGATTATTACAAATAACCCTACAAACTTTGAACCTTTTAATTTCTCAATATTACCTAAATCATACAAAAATGTATATTTAGTGAGCTGGAACTTGAATTTTATTCAGAGTTCCTTTGTCTTTTGTGGGCAGTTTAAAGTCATGCATACCGGACATAAAGGGGCTAATGTTTAAGGTCGAAATAGCTTTGACCAAAATGGATTAAAATTGATTAAATTCCTTGACAATTTATCTGAAAACATATTACCATACTCAAGTATGAGAGAAAATATGTAAAATATGTCTTAAGAATATTTGAATCTGAGTAATTATATGAAAAAGAGCTAAAAGGCATTAGAAGAAGTAGTTTCCAAGAATGAAGTTACTATTATTTAACAAAACCCGTTAGGGGGTTGAATTATGCAGGGCCATCTAAGGGCATTGGCTGCATGGTCAAATAAATAGAATCTTTCGGCTGACAAGTCTGTTATGTAGACTGTTTATGCAAGGCCACCTATGGGCACATGCTGCATAGTCAGGAAAAAAGAACTCTCAGAAATTTACTTTCCTAGTGCTAAAAGCCAGTGAAAGTTTATGGAGATTCAAATTTTCTAAAGTATAGAGTTTGTTGTATGGAAAGAGGTACTTGAATATGGAGAAGATATTTCCAGACAAGATTATCGAAGAACTGGATGAATATCACTCCTTTGAAGGTTTGACCCAAACGTAGGGAAGAAGAATAAACCATAGACTTGAATAATTTCAGATCATGAAAAAGGATATGGGAAAAATATGTTAAGGATGGATATTTTTTTGTGGATCCCTACATACTGTCGTTTAAGACAAATAAGGACAAAAGAGGCATTCTTCCCAAGAATGAAGTTACCATCATTTAACAAACCTGTTAGGGGGTTGAATTATGCAGGGCCGCCTAAGGGCATTGGCTGCATAGTTAAATAAAATAGTATCTTTTGGCTAACAAGTCTGTTATGTGGACTGTTTATGCAAGGCCACCTATGGGCACGTACTGCATAGTCAGGCAAAAGAATTCTTAGAAGTTTGACATTTTTGTGACAAAAAGTCATGAAAAGGGTTATGAAGATCTGAAAATATTTAAGGTTTAGGATTATAACACATAAATATGGGTATTGTCCAATGTATATAGAGATACATAGGTCAATGATAACCATAATCATGTTGTGGCTGGGTCATGAATTGAAATTTTGGACTTCACTACGTATCTCATAAGAATGAGAATCAAGCCATACGTAGTTCTTGAAATGCAGTTTAACGTCGTGCAGGATGAAAAATATGAGAGATCTTAGTTTAGGGTCATAGAGTTCGGACCATAATAATGAATACACAGTGTGTGTTTTCATGAGGAATTTTCAGCCAAGGGACTGAAAGTGAAATTTGGGGTTAGGCCCAAAAGACTTAGGGCTGGATTCGAGGGATACTCGAATGTTCCTACGTATCCCATAAGGATGGGAATCAAGCCCACGTAGTTCTAGAACTACCCTTTGTACAAATTTGGTTCGTGCATGTGAAGGGTGAAAGGGGACTTTAGTGAAATGATGGTTTAACCTGAGATAAAAAGTTTAGGCATTACCATGTATGCACGTAGTCTTTTGAAATGAAACATGATTGAAAAACCAATGTCAATAATAGTTCTCTCTCAAATGAGGAAATCAAATAGTATTGTAGTTTATTGTCGTACCAGACAAAAGTGTTGCATAGTTTAACATCATATAACAAGGACAAATGTGAAATAATGTAAAGATATTGATTCTAGGGGCGGTTTCACGAATCAACATCATATGAGATGGTGGTGAACCGATGTGAAGAGATTTTTTTTTGGGCTTGAACCCTGGGAGGTTGCCTACATACCCAACCTAGAGGGAAAGGATCAAAGTCTGTGTAGTTCAATTAAAGAATGAATTAATGATCAAGTTGTTCTTAGGGACAACGATCTAATAAAAATTTTGTTGGGACTTACACATGGTTAGCGGCCCAAAGAGAGTGTTATGGTTGAGGTTTTCTCTAAGCTCACGTGAGTCATACTCGGTGTGAGAAACAAGAGGTAACGACAACCTTAACGATGCATAGTTTAATGTCATGTAGGACATATAAAGGGACTATGCAGTTTAAAGCCTTGCATTTAGGACTATTGGTGTTGCACAGTTTAGTGTCATGTAGCAGGGACAAAATACATTTTAATGTCATGTAGGACATATCAAGGACTTTCTGTATAGTTTAGCGTCATGTAGTTAGGACGACGGGGAAAATACAGTTTAACATCATGTTGGACAAAAAGGGGGACTGTGCAGTTTAATGTCATGCAGTAAGGACAAAATAACACACCATTTACATCATGTTGGATGCATTGGGGATTTTTTCTATAGTTTAGTGTCATGTTGGACAAAAGGGCGAATAGTTTAAGGTCATATAAATGGACCGTGGATGGTGCAGTTTAATGTCTTGCTGGACGATGGTGTTGTTTTAAGGCCATACAGGACCTTTGATGATTTTGTAGTTTAACTTCTTTCCGGACGTAAGGGACTTTCAAATAGTTTAGGGTCATATGCATGGACCATGGATGGTGCAGTTTAATGTCATACTGGACCATGGTGTAGTTTAAAGTCATACAGGACTTTTTAGGGAACTTTTTCATGGTTTAATGTCGTGTGGGACGAAGTTGCAGTTTAAGGTCATACTGGACCATTGCTGTATAATTTAACGTCATATAACAAGGACAAACTGGTGCTGCACAGTTTAGTGTCATGTTGCGGGGACATTCTGTGAATACTTTGTATTTTATACAAAATATTTCTTCAAAAATCTGGCATTAGTTGGAGTAGTAATGAGTTCTCCATCCATCAAGATTAATGAATAAGCTCCATTGGAGTAGACCCTATGTATTGAATAAGGTCCTTCCCATTTTGGCTCAAGCTTGGGAGGTTTTTTTCCTGGTATCATTGGAGTTATGAGAACTAATACCAATTCTCCCAGATTGAATGAACGAAGACGAACTTTTTTGTTAAAAGCTCATGCTATTCGATTCTGATAGATTTCCAAGTGGTGCAAAGTGCACAATATTTTCTCATCTAACCGTTCCAATTCACTCAATCACTTTTGGGATTGCTCATCTGTAGATAACTGATCACAAATGGCTACTCTGAGTGAGGGCAATTGAACTTCAATTGGCAAGACTGCTTCTGTTCCATATACCAACGAATATGGAGTTGACCGCGTTGCATTGCGGGTGGTAGTCCGATAAGCCCATAAAGCATGAAAGAGTTTATTAGGCCATGAACTCTTATCTTTATCCACCATCTTTTGCAGTATATTTGAAAGAGTCTTGTTAAAGGCTTCTATTTGGTCATTGGCCGCCGCATGATACCGAGATGAATGGTTGGTTTTAATGTTGTATTCTTGATACAATTTCTTCACCTCAGAAGAACAGAAGTTGGTGCCGTTGTCCGTCAATATGGTATGAGGGACACCAAATCTAGTAATGATGTTAGACTTGATGAAGCTAACAATGCATTTAGAACTGACTTCTTTGAGAGGTACTACCTCTTCCCATTTGGAAAAGAAATCAGTAGCAGTAAGAATGTACTTAAACTGCTTGGCCGTAGCTGAAGGGTAAGGTCCCACCACATCCATTCCCCATGTAGCAAATGGCCATGAGTATTTAGCTGCATGAACCAACTCTGGAGGTTGATGAATGAAGTTGGCATGTACTTGACATGAATTACACTTCTATGTGAAATCAACACAATCTTGTATCATTGAAGGCCAAAAGTATCCAAGCCTTCGAATTTGATCAGACAATCTATGTCCAGACTTGTGGGCACCACAGACTCCTGCATGTACTTCTTTCATGATAGCCATTGTCTCTTCACCATCAATGCATCTGAAGAGAACTCCATCAAAAACACGTTTGTAGAGAATTTTCTCTAGGTGGTTTGGGCCATCATAAAGAGTAAAATTGACCACACGTCGCCGGATTTGTTCTTTCTCAGCTCTATCAGGTGGAAGTGTTCCATTTTGAAGGTATTCCCTGATAGGTGACATCCATCCTGTAGTATGACCATACGGTTCAGGAATGGGACTAATTTCATTAATTTCCTCTGTTCTGGCTTGAACATAAGGTGAAATTGCACGACGGTGGGCAATACTGATGGTTGTCTCGTCCCGATTTGGATCTGCTAGAGCTGTGGCTATATTAGCCAGTGAATCAGCTTGAGCATTTTGTGATCTTGGGACATAAGAAAATGTCGGTTCTGAAGGGAATTCCGCCATTAACTTTCTGATGTAATCATACAAAGGTATTAACTCTTCTTTTCTGATTTCATAATCCCCATTGACTTGTTTGATTACCATGTCTGAATCACCTTTCACCTTTAAGTGATTCACTTGTTCTTGAAGTGCTAACTCCAAGCCTGTGATAAGAGCTTGGTATTCGGCTTCATTATTGGTATCACCTTCCCACAATAAAAAAGAATAAGGTAACAATGCCTTATCTGGAGAAATGAGTACAATTCCTAAACCAACTTTGTTGAATTTAGGATTTTCCATTTTCTTCCCTGTTGGACTTCTGGAAGCACCATCAAAATACATTTCCCATGTTTGATGACACTCTTGAATAGAAAAAAATTCCTCATCAGGGAGTTCAATATCTGAAGACGTGTCTTCCACTGAAGGATGTTCAGCCAGGAAATCAGCAAGAGCTTGGCCCTTTATTGCCTTTTGAGATACATACTGAATGTCGAACTGCTGCAAAATAACTGCCCACCTTGCTAGATGTCCTGTAAGCATTGGATGACTAAGGATGAATTTGAGCGGATTATTGCGAGATACCAATTGGACCTCGTGATGTTGCAGGTAGTGTCTTAATTTCTGAACTGCAAAGATTAATTCCAGGCAGCACTTCTCAATACTTGAATACCGGGTTTCTGCTTCAAGCATAGTTCTACTGAGATAGTAGAGGCTATTTTCATTCCCAGCATCATTCTTTTGAGCGAGAAAGGCACCCAATGATCGCTCTAGAGATATCACATAGAGGATAAGTGGTCTACCTTCAACAGGTGGCATGAGTACTGGTGGACTCAAGAGGTATTTCTTTAGAACATCAAATTCTTCTTGACATTCTTCAGTCCACTGGTAAGTGACTCCTTTCTTCAATAATTTGGTAAAGGGTAAACTTTTGCCTGCCAAATTGGCGATGAAACACCGAATATAGGCTAAGTGTCCTTGAAGTCCTCTTAATTCTTTCAAATTCTAAGGAGGTGACATACCAAGGATTGATTTGGTCTTCTCAGGATCGACTTCAATACCACGATGGCGTACAACAAAGCTGAGGAATTTTCCTGAGGTTACCCCAAAAGCACATTTTAAGGGGTTCATCTTCAAATTATGTTGTCGAAGCTTGTGGAATATGACTTCCAAATCAGCCAAGTGATTAGAACGTTGTTTGGATTTAACCACCAAATCTTCTACATAGCATTCAACAAACTTCCCTAAGAAAGTTTTGAAGATACGATGCATGGCGCATTGATATGTTGCACCTGCATTCTTTAAACCAAAGGGCATCACCCGGTAACAAAAAATACCTTGAGGGGCTCTGAAGGCTGTAGATTCCTCATCTTCTGGGGCCATTCGGATCTAATTTTATCCGGAATATCCATCCATGAAGGAAGGTACTTCATAGCCAGCGGTTGCATCAATTAAGAGTTCTGTAATCGGAACTGGGAAATCATCTTTAGGAGAATACCGATTAAGATCTCTGAAATCGATGCAAACCCTAATTTGTCTGTTCTTCTTCTTTACAGGGACAATATTAGCCAACCACTTGGGATAATGAACTTCTCCGACGAAGTTATCTTTGATCAGATTATCCACTTCAGCTTCAATTTTGGAAGCATAAGTTGGGTGTGTTCTTCTTGCGGCTTGCTTAAATCCTCGATGTTCTTTTGGTAAACCCAAATGATGAGTAGCAATATCAAGATCAAGCCCAAGAATTTCTGTATAGTTACAAGAAAAAATATCTTTATTTTGCTTTAGAAAAGAAGTATACATTTCTTGATCTTCAAGGGTCATGGCCGCACTAATTAAAGTGGGGCGTGGATCTTTCTCTGTACCCAGATTTATTTCTCTGAGTTCATCCACAGTGGTAGAGATACCTTCTTCAAATGCTGGAGGAGCATCTCTAAGATCTTCCTCTTCCTCTTCATCATGTGCTATTTCTTCCATTTCTACTTGCATAGTAGATGACAAAAAGAAATTTTCATGATCAGAAGAGATGTCAAAATTTTCACATTTTGAAGAAGAAGCATCCATTTGCGACCCTATTGATGATAAAGGGCCTTCATTGGGAAATAAAGAGGAGATGATGGATTGAGAATTGACATCATTATTCACCTCCAACCTTGCTATAACTTCTTCTGGCCTGATTGGCGAAGTATAGACCTGTTGGATTTCAGCAGATGAAATGAAGATGTCACCGCTTGTGCTTTCATCACTGTTTGGTAGGTTACCAATTTCTCCCATGTTGTCTGGCTCAATTGCCGTAATTGACATTATGGATCTTTCCATAAGAGTATTTTTATTTGGGCCTATTTTTTCAATCTGACTAATAGGAAACACATAATCTGTACTCACATGTGTAAATGGATTTATTGGAATTTTTTCCAAACCATATGGAGCATTAACTTTGGTAATTTCCTTCATTGTAGATTTTTCTCTTCCCTTCATGTGATAAAATTCTGCCTCAATGTATTGAGACTCACATGTCTTGAACGAGGTCTTATCACCATACAATGTTCCAACTTGACCATTGAAACAGTATTTGAGACATTGATGGTATGATGAAGGGATAGCTACATGCTGATGTAGCCAGGGTCTTCTAAGCAAGACGTTGAAAGCTGAGTCTTGGTCAACAATCATGAAATCCGAATTGGATACAAGATTTCCAAACTGAGTTCTGAGTGTAACTTCGCCCAGTGGTGCTTGTTCATTTTTATCATATCCTTGTAACATCATGGTAGAAGAAGATAAATCAGATTTCGTGAGGCCCAATCGATGAAGTGTACGAATGGGCATGAGGTTGACTCCTGAACCATTGTCAATGAAAGCTCTTCGGATATCTACACCATTGACTTTGCCAGATAAGTACAGAGGTTTTATGTTCCCATGCACAACATCATCTTCATCTTTATCAGTAAAAGATATCACTACATGGCATTCTGCAGGATTATTCTCTATGTGGTAGACTTCAGCTGCAGCAATTTCAGCTTCAAACTCCTGAGGACTTGACAAAGCTTCGATGAGTGCTTCCCGAAGATCTTTTGACAGATTCAAAGCATCCATAATTGATAACTTGGATGGTACTTGGGCCAAGTGTTTCAATATATCATACTTTTGATCTAAAGGTCTGCGTTTCCCAACAGGAATATGCGGTTTAGCAAGTACCTTGGAAGCAGATGCTTTGGAAGCTGATGAATCTTGTATTGGGATAGAAGTTGGAAACATCCTTGGTTTTGGAAGATTAGACCAATTAGATCCATTTAATTGCTGAGATAAAGAAGATGGAACCTTAAATCAGTCTTCTAAAATAACTGTTCCAAGACTGAGTTGGCTATTAGCAGAAAAACCTGCTTGTTCTTTTTTAGCTCGCTGAAGGGCTCTACCACGAGTTTCTGCTGCGTACACAGTGCTAGCAGGGGTAGAATTGGAGTAGTGGCTTCGGAAGGATCCACGTCTTCCCCTGTATCCTGAACCTCGGGAACTTCCTCGGATTCCTTTATTTGATACAAGGAATTCAGGCTCATCAAAATTGAAATTATGACTGGAATACGGATCTGTTAATTGAATCATATTAACAGAACCGAAGATTAACTCTTCATCTAATAAAGACTCTGCCTAACTAGCCTGTTTAGGCTATGCTGTTTGATGGGGTGGTGCCCGTGGTTTTTAAGTAGATGGCATAAAGTCTGCCAGATTCAAAGACAATTTAGGCTTTGACACATACTCATCTTCTTCTGATTCTTTTTTCTTCTTTGAATCAAACCGTTTCTTTGAGGATTTTCCCTCTGACGAAGAGGGTTTTACCGCAATATTCATGGTAGAAGACACAATTGGTTTCTTTAATTATGTTCGCAAAATGGCATGAGTCCGGTTGATTGTCTTTCTGACCATCCAATCATCATACTTCTGTGCATTTCTACTTTTGACTTCTTGCCATTCACCTTCCTCCTCTGGAACTGTAGCATTAACACATGCTATCTGAGTCGAAGAACCTTTCAACTTGACTTGTCCCAAGTCGACCATCTTTTTCAGGAGGTCTTTAAAGACAAAACACTCCTGGATGGGATAACCCAACATTTGATGAAAGGGAAAATAATTGGGATGGTATTTATCTCCTTCCTTGTTTTGTCTCTTGGGCACTTGTAATTGAACCAAATTATTTTCCAGAGCTGAAATGAAGTAACCAGGAACTTGCTCATTTAGGAAAGAGTATGTTTTACTCTTCAAATCCTCAAATTGTTTTCGTCGTTGATCTCTTTGATCAATTGGACGAAATAGCCCTTGTTGTTGTTGTTCAGGAGGTGGAGCCCTTCGAGAAGATGAAGGTTTTGAAGTAGAAATAGGTACAGGTGCTTATTTAAGCATAACTGTAGCAGTTTCTGCTTTACCCATTCTCCTTCCTGAAGCTGATGGAATTACGCGAGATTTAACCTTAGCCTGTATAAGGGAATCTTCAATCTACTGAGCGATTGAAGTAAGGTCTAGAAACCCTCCTGTGTATTTCACAGGGATCAATGGTGTGCGTAATTCGTCACGCAAATTTGCCACATAGATTGTCAACATCTCTTCCTGAGGGAGTGCTAAACTCAGGGAATACGTTAATCCCTTCCAGCGAGCAATGAAATCAGAGACTCTTTCATTCTCCCTTTGCATGCAGTTTGTAAGATCGAAAACTGTCGTTTTTGGCAAAGTTGAGCTGAACTGAAGAAGGAATTTTTGACGAAGATCCTCCCATCCGATGATTGACCGGGATTGCAAGCTTGTATACCAGACAAAAGCTGGTCCTTGCAAGGTTCGCACGAAGCATCTGAGTTTCACTGCTTCTTGCTGCTTTGGAGTTCCCATCATAGGATCGCAACAAGACATGTAATGCGTCAAATGTTATTCAGGGTCTCCTGATCCATTAAAAGTAGGGAAAACAGGGTTTCCAAAACTAGATGGAGGAGAAATTGAATCTACCCATTCAGGGTAAACTTTCTTTTCTGGTTGAAATTGTGCCCGTTTCCCTTCCATAGTTTCTAACCGATCTGTTAATGACTCAATAGTAGTTATTAAATTTTGAGAAACATCAGGTTGAATTTGGTCTTGGGTAGGTCCAATGAATGGAGCTTGGACAGACGTGGTGATTGGTGCTGCAACTGATGGTAGCACTACCAACCGTTGTTGCGTTTGACCTGTAGGATTAGACCTCTGAGGTTGAACTGATAAAGGAGGATATTCCTGATCCATCTCAGTAGTTACAACAAATTACTTCGGCTGTCGGACTTCAGAATTCTTAAGAAGAAGACTACTCTGAAGTAGTTCTGCATTCAACCTTCTTAATTATTTCATTTCTTCTTCTTGTTGTGCAAACCTTTGCTCTAACGAGAGCGATTTACCTTTTCCATAGGAAGGATATGTAACCTGATTCTTTCCCCTCCCTTTGTTGGATACTTTTTGGAGAGAAGGAAGTGGATTACCTAGGTTCTGAGTAATCCTTTGACTTCGTGTACGCACACATTCTTCATTTGTATTAGCGCGTAAATTTTCTTGAGCAGGATGCTCTTCATCTGAGTCCCCTGAGTGAGTCTCCTCTGGTGGATTAGCAACAATGACATTGATGACATTGATTGATGTATAATGCATCGCATCCCTTCTATCAACATTTCTGTGATATTGTCTTCTTTCATGTCTTTGATTAGACATTGCCTTTTGTTGATTTAATCTTTTAGGAACTTCTTGACGAGCTATAACTTGGAGGGAATCTCCTGATAATTTGGCTCTTCGTTCCTCTTGGGGATTCTTCCCCAATCGAGAAAAGACCGATATTCTATGAGAAGGGGATTGATGATTTGAAAGAATCCCCAGTCTCGAGAACTGGGGATGTTCCTGCTGCTTCCGCTCAACTCCTCGAATCCCATTTGTTGACTCTGAGGGTTGGGTTAAAGGAGTCCTCAGTCTGACAAGCTGGGGTGGCTCTTGACATGATATGTCTGAGACCTTCTTAAAATCTCTCTTGATCTTGCAAATCTTAGTTCAGAAATTAGCTGGATGCATTAGCCTGTATCCACTTTTATCACCCGGTTTAACAGACCGTTGGATGATTTCCGAAACTTCTGTCATTTGATGATGTGTTTGATCCATACGAGAGGCTTGTGCAATATTATCGCCTGCTTGATATAGGAGTAATTCAACAACTTGTTCTCTATATGCTTGATTTTGAGAGGAACTAGTTGAAGCCTGTTCTTGAGAAAGCTTTTGATTATGAACAAAGCCCATTGACTGTGGCCGGCCATGGTCAATAACATTGCATGAGACCATTTTCAGCGGGATTTGATGACTGGAAAGCACTGTGAAATGTAGTGCTCCGTGAACACCCCATCCTCTGATATGAACACCAGATGGAGCATTGGCAATTAACTGACGCAATTTTCTTAGTGCGCCAAGGCATGAACGTTGAAGGGTTCTCTGTTGCTTTTCAGCCTTCGGATACCGAGAGACTGATAAAGATGCCAAATCAATCTGACGTTGTATCCCTTCTATTATCTTAAGATGATTTTCATATTCATCATAAGATAATACCTTCCTCTTCAATTGAAAAAGAGTTTTCCATATGTTGAGACGAATATCATGGACTCCATCTTCCGTCAACATCTTTGGAATGTCATACTGGGAGTCAGCCAAAGGCCAAAACATGACTGGTACCTCACTTTTCGCCAGTTTTTTCCTCATGTTCAACATTTCCTCTTTATCATTAAATAAAGATTCTTCTACCTGTTTTGACCAGAGTTGGTG
The DNA here is from genome assembly GCA_963277665.1 of Viscum album. Taxonomy (NCBI): domain Eukaryota; kingdom Viridiplantae; phylum Streptophyta; class Magnoliopsida; order Santalales; family Viscaceae; genus Viscum; species Viscum album. The sequence goes on along the minus strand of OY728143.1, from coordinate 1,686,201,418 downwards.
TTTCCTTGTTGCTTCATCGGATTCAACAAGATTGGTAGAGAGATCATTGATCAAACTAGAAGATTCATGACTTAGGGGTGGTTCGGAGAATGACCTACAGCCTAGGCTATCTTCTGATTGAGAAAGTATTTCACTTGCTAGTGATAAAGCATCAGACATGACTGGTTTCGCATTTTCAAGTGCCTCAAGATAAGAGGGCTTTCTCGACACTACATTGTACACTGGAGTATTTTCCAGGCAATGTGAATCACTACTGCGGAGAGGACTTTCGCAGAAAAATTCATCATCATGGGGAGGACCACCATAATGGGTTATAACAAAAGATGAGATCTCTTGCTCCTTGGTCTTCTGACCACACAGAGGGTTCTTGTGGCTCTCATCTGAAGAAGAAACTTCAAGATTGAACGAATTTTCATGAAGCAAGCCTTCATGAGGAAGTGTCTGTTGAAGAATTTCAGAATTAATGTTCCCGTTATTGGGAACTGAGGGAGTAGAATCTTGAATTCCAATAGATAAATGTCTGAGGGCTTCAAGAACTCCAGCATCGAGCAAGGCCTTGTTACAGATTAGCCTTTGATCTCCTGACTGTACTGGGCGGATCTTTTTCTTAGATGCCTTCTTACTCGATTTGGAAACCACTTGTTGACGAAAGTGGTTACACTGAGCATGTGTATGTTCCTGATCAGTAAAGATGGTCAGGTTAGGCTAACGATCTCCACTCAAATCAGGTGTATGTGCCTGACTTGGTTATCCGTATGATATGGGGGAGTATGCCCCATAACCCTCTTGGACTGGAACAGATGTGTGTGTCTGTTCCGGAGTGAATCGTTGATGTGTCACTCCACTGTTAGGGATAGATTTACGTGTCTTTCCCTGAGATGATGATGAAGCTGTTATGATATCCCGGCAAGCATCCAGAATATGAGCAGGAATTTTCTTATGATCTTTCACCATTAACAAAATATGTTTGGTGACTTCAGCTGCCAGAACGGGGATATACGTCCATTCCGGGCTTGGAGTAGGCGTATGTGCCTGCTCCTATCCTCTTTTTCTTGTCAGTGAATCCTGACAGTACTCAAGTGTGGAGGCAGAGAGTTGAGTCTTCCTCCTGTTTGTCGTCGGAGCTTTCCGACTGACTTCTCCGTGCGCTACCAAGCGAGACTGTTGGTAGGCTTGATTAGTACTAGAAGATGTATGTGCTTGCTGATTACACTTCGCCAAACGCGGTTGACGAGATCCATCATATGTAGTCAGGTGAGCCTGCTTACTAACTGATGATATATAAGAAGGTGTATGATCATGCCTATAGTACTCCGCCGGAATTGCCTGGTGGGATTGGCTTGATGCTGCCAGATGAGTCTGCTGGACAGCGGATTTAAAAGGGATAGGTGTGTGTGCATGTTCGTTGTTCACCACCAAGTTAGGTTGGTGGACTTTTCCAGAGATGGCAGGGATGAAAACCTACCCATTGTTAACCGGATTCCATCTCTAGCGGTTCGTCTTGCCTGCTCGGGTTCGAGGAACCTGAGCTGAATTCCTGGAGTCGGTACCCTCATCATGTTGAGGGAGCACTGCCGCACGAGTCTGGCGGCGATTGTCGATGGGAGCCCTCGGGAAGGACTCCTGTCTTTTTGAATTAAGGCCCTGAGGGACCTTCTCATTCAATTCCTCAGAGTAAGGGAGCGAATGGAAATTGAGTTCCGGGGATAACGACCCGAAACGGTTGGAGACGGTAGTCAGCACCGCCTGCCTCTTGATCACTGGTTGTCGTTGTCCGGACGGCCTGTGTGAGTTGTTTACTTGGAGGGCCTGTCGGGCAACCTCCATAGTTGGGATGGTACTGTGTTGACGGTACTCCTTAACCAGTGCATTTGATACCCAGCGTTGAAGACGCTGAGTAGGTGATGTCATCCTTAGAGTGGATGGCGATCCAGTAAGAATAGCAGCAGTGGTATTTGCAGCAGTAGTATTCATAGATGTGAATTTGAGAGCAGGCATTATGGAAATACAGAAGATCTTGGAAAAGAGTGCCTGTTTGATATAATAGACGTAATCAAGATAAAATTCAGCCACTTCATCCTTTGGATGAGCACACATGTCAATGATTGTTTTTGTTATCCCTCTAATTGAGTTTTAAATAGGGGCTTAACAAATAGGTAAAACATCATTTTAACTTGGTTAAGGATTCACGTCGGGTTCACCATTTTTTGTTTCCCTCGGAATTCGGGGATGACCTCCTGGATGGGAGATTCAAACGTTCCGATCGGTTTCTAACAGGTTTGTTCGTAGAACCGGAAACATACAATGATTCCAAATCCACTTGGACCTACTTTCCAAAGGTATGCGCTTTATTAGTTTGTGAACTGATGAGGCTTAGGAATTTTCATTGGTTGAGAGGATGGGAGGTCGGACTCATCACACCTTTTTGAGGGGAATTATTGTCTATTCCGGGACTCTCTTTATAGATTTAAGTTATGTTTGTGAATCCTTATTACATTACCAAGTAAAAAATGAGCTTTCCTTCAGTTTAACAATCACTGATTAAATATGTAAGAAATTTAGAGAATATTTTATATGTATTTGAGGTTCTTCATCAATAGAGAATCATTTATATCTATTTAGAGATTCTTGGTCAATGGTAACCTTCAAAACATTTATATAAAAGTCTCTTGGTCATTATGATTACCAAGATGGTTTTAAAGCCACTCAGTGGGGCACTTGAAGTTTATTGTCATTCAGAAGGACATGAATTATTTCAGAGTTGGGATCGAACCCATAAATGGGATACCTACGTATCCTTTGTTTTGGAAAAGGAATCAGAACCCACGTAGTTCGAATAAGGGAGTATAATGTTTATGATTGATGGCTCAAAGAAGGATGTCATAATTACTTGTACTCTCTAAGCTCACGTGAGTCATGCTCGGTGTGAGAAACAAGAGGTATTGGTAATAAAATAGACAATTGGGCCATGAAAAATGTAATCATAAAAAAATGGTTTGGGGCTTATGTATATATGACTGCCCAGATAAATGAAGGTTAGGATTTACTTTAGGGAGAAAATCCAGGAACAGGGTCCATAAAGGTATATGTGCTTCATGGAGATTTGAATACTCTAACTTGGAACTTATTCCTGAAAAGGAAACACAAATTAGGAGAGGATTGATAACTGGGTTTTACTCTTGAGAAGGAATCCTAGATCAAACGTAAATTAGGACTGGTTAAAGAGAAAATTAAGGGACTTGGGGCTTACTCCTAAAGAGGATGCCCAAATTAGAGGATCTAGGGCTTACTCCTAAGAAGGATGCCCAAAAAATTAAGGGACTTGGGGCTTACTCCTAAAGAGGATGCCCATAATTATGACTGGGACTTATTCCTGAAAAGGAGGCCTAGGTTAGGGGACTTGGAGCTTACTCCTGAAAAGGAATCCTATGATTATGACTGGGACTTATTCCTGAAAAGGAGACCCAGGTTTAAGGATTCTCTCATCTTAAAGGATGAGGTTGAATGAATGAACTCTCCATATTTGGATACATAAAGATATTTAAATCACTAGGTTTTGAGAGATATTCCACAGAATTCCTTTCAAATAAGGAAGTCAAATCAAGAAATAATGCCATAAATGGATTTGAAGAGTGTCTTGAAGACTGAATCTTAAAAAGGAAAGGTGTAATGGCTTAAGAGGGGTGAAATGGGCAAGAAAGGCACCCAAAAAGGAAGAGGCGCGCAAGTCTTGGAAGGCGCACAGGTACTGCGGCGGCGCGCAAGTATTGGTCGCGCAGGTATACCTGCGCGACATGGTGGGTACTTGAGCGATATTCAACCAGCATTTGAGATACTTGAGCGACTCTTCATTACAGTCTTTAAAATCCTCTTGAGGTTCTTCTAAAAAAGGGACACACAAGTTCTATAGAAGGAATAAGGCGGCGCGCAAGTGTGACCACTTCCCTTAAGGGCTGACCACTCAGGCGCGCAAGTGTTGATGAGTTTCAACACATAGGCCTTACTCCCTCTCTTTAGATCTTCCGTTATAGGTAAAAAATTACCTTAGAAGTGTTCCGGAAGCTTTGAGAAGAGACTTGGGCGTCGGGAGCTTCAATCCGAGTTTCTGGAAAAAAATCCCCCCGCATGGGGGGCCCACAGGGTCTATTTATAGGCATGAGAAGACCCTGGGCGGTTACCGGGCAGTTATCACTTAGGTCGCGCAAGTCACTTGCGTGACCATAAGGGTGCCGCGCAAGTGGACTTGCGCGCCAGTGATAGAACTTGCGCGGTACAGTTTCTTTTGATCCTTTGTTCATGCCTTTGTCGATTTTTGATATTTTCTTCAAAGGTTGAATCACTTTGTGCTCATATATTCCCCTTTTCCGATCTTTAGATTCTGTGACGAAAGGAGCGTCAACACCACCATTCAAAGATGGATCTCAAAATGGGTTAAAATAATACATATTTTATTAATTTTATGATTTATATTAAGTAAATATAAATTAAGAATTATATAAATAATATTAGCGATAATCGATCATTATAAAACTAACCGCCTAAAATAAACATGCCTAGAGGAAAAGTGATATATTTATAAATTGAAAATTAATTTTAATTCATATTCATATTATAAATATTATAAATTAAAATTAACCACATTAATAATATATAAATAATTTAATTATACTTTTTTGATAAATATATTATAACAAAATAATCTATCCCATAACCATACTCGCATATTAATTTTAGCATGTTCTTGTTGGTTCGATTAAACAACATACATGAAAAATGTTATAAATTTATATCAAGGATGGATTTGGAAACTTATTATTGGATATTAATAGGAAAATAATGATTTTTCTTGGTTCTATAATGGTAATATAAAAATTTAACAAATTAATTATATAAAACCATTTATTCATTACAAATTAAAAAAACAAGCTCATCCACAACTTTATCTTAATGACTAATAACTACGAAACATATGAAATGAAATTATAAAATTATAAATAATTATAAAAAATCATTAAATTTTTTTTATGATCTTGGAATGTTGAACCTTTATAGAATTACAAAGAACAAAACCACTATTATGAAATTAATTTAAAATGATCAAGATTACTCAAATCCGATATTAAAAATAAATAACAATTAACTAATATACCATAAATCTTAGTCATAGGCAAAGCGCCTAACTATTTATTAAAATAAAATAAAAGCTTATAAAACACGCACGATAGAACAAAAAAAACTACATACCATAAAATCCCAACCCAACACCACCTCCATGAACAAAAGCTTCATCCACAGACACCAATTACCATTCTGAGATTTTCAATTGCTTGAGGACCTTGAAATACTTCTTCATAAGATTTAGCTATTCCAAATAAAGGAGTTCATTAGTAGTTTTTATACCTTTACTATTATACATGTAAAGAATAATTATAAACTAAGGTTAAAATGGTTATAGTTATGAATAATGTTTTTAAATAGGTGATTAATATAGTTATTCTTATTATAAAATATATTCAATAACTTTAGTAGAATTTGGGAATTAATTTAAGGTTTTACTGTCATAAATTTTCGCCCCTTGAGACATATTAGTTATTATACACCATGTTTAATTTAGAATGGTATATCTACTACACTTTTAATATTTTGTATCATGATCAAATAATTATTCATGGTATTTAATCTATCATTTTAAATTATATCCTTCAAGGGGGTTTTACTAAGAAATTTCTAAGGTTGTAGGAGTTTTATTGGCTTAAATTTATATTTATTGAGAGATACTTCTTGTTATGATAAAATTTAATTTTATGGTAAATTAAATACATATTTGATATATTAGATAATAAAATTTCTTTTATTCAAGATATTTGAAGAATATTTTATATTAAAATGATACCTATCCATATAGGATTTTGAAATCTCAATTTTTCTTCACTGAGATATTATTTTTATTCAACACTTGTATCCTTTTTTTGGTTTATATATTGTCTATGTATTACCTTATAAATCCCCTCATACTATTTTCATTTAGGTTATTAAACTTGAAAATATCATTTACTAATTTTTTATTTCCAAATAATCCTTTGTTCTCAGCATGATTATTCTTCTAATACCTTTTATCTGTTAACACTCTATATTTCCTACCTTATATTAAAGGGTTTTAACATAGATTCCATACATTGATTGATTGGGGGAAAATTATTTCCTAAAAATTATACCCATTTCTCTATATGGTGTTAAGCTATTCCATTTCTTTAATAAATAACTATTGAAAATTATTATACTTATTATTCCAATATGGATATTTATAGTTTAATAAGGCATGTTAGTTATGTATTGTATAATTATTCATTCCATCATATGATGAACAAAAAAGAATTTATTAGTGAAGGGTGATGACCAATATAGATATCCCCTTGATGCATTAGTAGGTCTCACGAGACAAACTTTCTTGGGTACTTGGTGCATGCCTACCCAATTATTTATATATGTTATCTTGGCATAAGGACTTGATAGTATGTTTGCGATGTCCAACATTATGTATTTAATCACCATAAAATTAGTTAGTGTTATTCATTCAATTTTTTATGCTATCCATGGATTTAATTTATCTCATGTGACTAGTTATATGTCATTATTTAAATCTTATATATTTATTCCATATTATTTATTTAATGTTTATGCCATGATGGCTTCTGATATACATTTTCTTTTACTGAGAATTTGATATCACCATTATTATGTTTCTATTTTCCAGGTTATGAATACAATTATTAAGCATGATATTTCTGTAATTTTGTCATGTGTGGAGAATTTATGGGAAATTTTGAAGACATTTTATAGATTATGTTGATCCAAGTATAGTGGAAAAAATGTTTATTTGATAAAAAGAACACGGGTTCTATTATTTAAAGATTTATCTTAATTATCGAAAACTCTAAACCTACAAGGTCATTGGAATTAATGAGACCTAATATTTATTGGTGACATTGTAATTATTGAGGTTTAATTTTGGGTTGTTTCAATTTATTTCCAAACTGGCATGTAATGAATATGTCTTTTGGCTTTATATTCTAGGAGTGTTGGTCCGAGGCACTATAGTTGGAATCAAATTAGGGTTTTCATAAAATTATAGATTATGTTGTTATTATATGTGGATAATTTAAAATATGTAGATACCATCATGGTTCTATATGTTTAAGGTTAATAATATGTTTATAGAAATAGATTCCCCTTTTGAGTTTTTATGTAATTTCATTTTAAGGCGATTAATGTTATTTGGGAAATTTATTATTATTATTTTATGAAGAACACATGATCAAGGTAAAATTTTCTCTTAGGGTTGGCATGTGATTCCACGTAAAGGAAATTTAGTTTATTTTATATAATACTAATGAATTTTAGGGGTATAAATTGGTAAGGTATATATTTATTAGTATTTGATAAAAGATAAATTTATTTTCTTGGAGTACAAGTTTCCATGATTTTTTATTTTAGGATATTGTAATAATGATATTTATTACTAGTAAAGGTTAGGACTAGAGAAAATTAGTGTAAACCATAGAGATAATTCTAATCATAGGATAAAATCCAAAAGTTTTGGTAAAATAGAGATTATGTGGTTCTCCTAAAAATTACCTCCTTGCTAGGATATAAACAATTGGATACAAGATCTAACATATATGCACCTAGGGGAAATAACCCCCAACGAATGGTTTGGTATTAATGTGATCTTCACGAAGTGCATGATAAATATTCTTAACTACAGACCTGGTTTGACACTCCTAGAGGATACACTTGGGTGATTAACATTCTATTAATGAATTATTATGAAGGATTTGAGATAATTTTTATGGTATTATTAGAGAACCTATTATGTAATAAATAATTAATAAGTTAGATTTATTCTTATATATTCATAATTTAAGATAACCACATCATTTATGTGTTATTTATTTTAAACTCATATTTTTTTCCTTATAAATTTTATTATTTTAAGTATTCCCATTTTTAAAATTTTGGTTTTAGTAAGGGATAAAGCTTCAAGAAACTATGTTAACAATGCATTTCATGGAAAACACATAGATTGTCTCATTGAAAAACCTATCGGGATAAGAGTTGGAGTGAGAAATATTGTTATTATTCCAAACCAGTTATTATGAAATATTATTAAAAACGTGAACATTGTTGAATTTCCAAACACACCAAAGATGAGAAAGATTGATTCTAATGGAAGTTCATGTGAATAAGATGATGAAGGAAATAAAATTAAACTTTATATGTGTCATTGATGTGGGAATAAGAAGAAATATAAATTCCTTAAAGGAACTATAAGATGTTTTATCTATAGAGATAAAGGACATAATGACTATAAGTGTAAGGTAAATAGAGATGCATTATTCAAGATAACACCCTAGTTTAAGGACTATCAAGGTTGGTAAGCATCAAAAAATAATTATACCATGGGAATAAGGGAGATAATTTTCAACTAGAACTACTGAAGTGAGTTAAGAAAATGATGAAGAGTTAGGAACATTGGTCATCCACTCAAAAACTGTGAGTGTTGTGTTTGATTCCTACTATACCTACTTGATATACCTATAATGTTTATCACCGCCTCAATAATTAGATGCTTAATTATTAATAAATTTCTTTAGAGGTATGAACATGGTATCTAAAGTCTATGAATCCTATTTAATATATGTTTTTGTGAATGTAATCCTAGTAAATTACTATTTGTTGTGGTGTAGGGTAAGGGTAGGCTCTCTCTAAAAAGAGATAATGATAATTTCAAGATAGAAAAAAACAATTAAAATTATAAATCAAACCATGATAACCTATTCATATAAGGTAAATAATAAACTAGATATGAATAATATATTAGAATATATTGGTCTTAACATAAAATCTTGAGGGGTATATAGCCAAAACCATTAGAAATAAACACAATATTGGATATAAGACTATTATGAAGGAAAATTGTCTTACAATAGTCATAACTTAGATAGTGAGAATATAAAATCATTATAAATTAAATATTGAGTCATAAACCCTTATGTGTGGATTAAATTTTCAAGGATTTAATTTGTTTAAGGATTGTGGGTGGAGAATGTAACAAACTGAGATTTTAAATTACATATTTTCCTTTAAAATAAAATATGTTCAACATAATTATTTACTAAAAAAATTAAAATAAAATGAACCAAAAGATATTATAAAAACATTAAAATGTAGTCATTGAATTGGTGGGTAAATATAGAGGTAAACTAATTGTGCAATTTATGTAGAAATAAAAATAAACTTCATTTTTCAATTATTATAGATAAAAAACAAAATCATTTTATGTGTAACGATATATTTTCTTACAAAATTACCTTTTCATAGACAATTAAGTTTATTATATTAGAATAAATAATGTTTTAATTGGAAATTAATGATAATATATACAATAAAATAATTTAACATCCTTCCAATAGTTATTACTAGGAGTGTAATTAATTTATTTTATGATGAAGAATGTACATGTACCTTAATTTTTTTATTTGTAATGCACACTTATATTAAAATTTATTTTTAACACTTTTATAAATTGAAAAATATAAAATTATTTTAATATTTTTAATCAAAATTTAAAAATTATTTTATGGGGTTAATTTCATTTTTTTGCATAAAATTAAGTTACCATGGTAAATATTAGTTACAACAGTAAAAAATTATATTTAAAAAATGATAATTTTCTAGATATTGATTATTTTTTTAAGTGGATATATTTTAAATTTATACTATAATATGATCTATAAAACTATATATAAAATATATTAACACTCATTTAATTGGTATTCAATGATAAATAAAATTAAGAACACCTAATTATTAAAATAACATTTATTTATAAAAAAAGTTTTTCAACACATTTTATGTTTTTATTTAAAATATAATTTTTTCATATTTATAAATTAAATTAGAGAAAATATATTACAAATTTGGATTTAGAACATTTTAATTTTGTAATCAGGTATATTATATTTTTTAACAAAATAATTACCATGGTTAATTTTTAGTCAAAGTTAATAAGGTTAAAAATTATTAATACAAAGGGATTCAAATTTTAAAAATTATTGAAACATATGAATTAGTGAAATTATTATTTTTGATTAAAAGTATAAGCTATATATATCACCAAAATTTCCCCACCCAACTCATCCAACTCTTATACATTTCAATTCTTACCCCTTAAACTAACATTCTTTTCCAAATATTTGTATCTCTTTCACCTATAAATTGATATAAATTTCTCCCACTTCAATCCACACCTATAGTTAAAAATCCTAATGAAAATAAAACCAATTTAATTCTTCTATATACCCTTTACACTTTTGGTAGTCCCTATCCTTAATAAAGTTCCTCAAGTACCTCATTTCTAAAGGATACTTCAAGAGGGGATCAAAATTCTCAACATAAGTATTACTTACCCGTCCATTCTTTATCCTTATCATCTACTATACTACAAACACTGTAACCATATTTATATAATTAAAACATCTGAAATTTTATTATATTTATGTTATAACCATAATCTATTCCTTTCAAATTCAATAAAAAAAATGAAAACATTGCTCATGTGCGTGTGCGGACTACCACCTTGAGGAATAAAACATTTCACTTTTTCATCACCACCTTTCATGGATGGTTATAGAAATGGGTTTAAGGAATATATATGTCATTTATGTAATTATTTATATTCTATAAATATAAATTATTCATTTTTTAAGTAATATTAATAATAAGCGATCACTATAAAACTAATTATCTAAAACAAACATACCAAGAGAAAAATAGATTTATTTATAAATGGTAACTTATTTTTCATTTAAATTATTCATATAAATGTTCCCAATTATTATTAATAACCTTAATAAAGTATAAATATTTCTATTATAATTTTTTGATAAGGATTTTATAACAAAATAATCTCTTCCATGGCCATACTCACACATAAATTGTAACATATTCTTGTTGGGTATGTTTAACCACCAACATGAACAATGCTATAAATTTCTATAAATTATGAATTGAGAAATTTATTATGGGTTAATAATAAGTAAATAATTTTTTTTGTAATGGTACTATAAAATTTAAATCATTAATTAGGACATATCTACTTTTTCATTATAAATTTAAAACACAAGATCATCCCTAACTTAACCATACTAAATAATAACTACAAAACATATGAAATGAATTTATAAAATTATAAATAATTATAAATAATCAATTAAAATACCATGTATGATATAGGAATGATTAAAATTTTAATAATAATGAATAAAACCACTGTTATTTTAGCACTCCGGCTTTGAAGTAAGTAACACTTTCTTTATGATTTTCAAGTATGTAAATTATTTGGGTGATTTTTGGGAGAGTTTGGATAAATTTAGGAGGGTTTTGGGGGATTTTATATAGGTTTAAGGTTGGTTCAAATTTTTAGAAAACCAAAAAAAACATACAGAAAATTGCGTATAATGAATCAAGGTTAAAGGGAAGACACACAAGTAGTGCATTGTTTTTCCAAATCATGCAGAAGCCCAGGAAAACCATGAAACTTGATATAGTGTGATTTGGAATTGTTGGTTAATGGTTTGGAAATTTTATAGGCTAATAGTGTGAGGATCATCCTTTTGGTAGTGTTTGGTTCACGATTTTCACACATTTTTACTAACCATGCAACAAAACCATGCATGGTCAAAAAAATAGGTCATAAAAAGTTTGATCTAGGACGAATTTGTGTTTTAGTGCCTTGTTTTTTCCCCAAAAAAGCTCTAAATCAGAATTGTACCCTCTCAATGGTTGGATAACCTCTCCCCAAAATTTTTTAAGTGATTCAAATGCTTTTCTTGGTAACTTTAAGTTGGATTCTCCATATAAGTGATTGTTCTTGGTTGTTCTTAGTGCCTTTTCTTAGATCCACTTCTCTATATCCCTCTATTATTTATATATACACCTAATGTGGATATATTTAAGGTAGTTAAGGAAAAATATGATTATATTTCTCTTATATTATTATATGGGAAGATATCTAAGGTGGGTTCATGGAGTTTTAACTCAGTTTTATTGGATTTTGAGTGTTGTTCTTTATTTTCTTCATAAAACTCGAGGTAGGTGGATTCAGTATCAACTCCTATATTTTTAACTTTAAGGATTAGTTTAAAATTGATTAAATTGATTGTAATTGATTGTTAAATTGGTGAGAAAATCATGTTAAAAACCTTATTTAGTGATGGTTTTATATTTTTTTGTGTAATTTTGAATTGTTGTCAAGATGATTTGTTAAATAGTTTTAAAATATTGATATCAAAAATGGTTGTTTGGTTTTGATTGCTTGAGAAAGGTTTTGCAATAAATGGATGGTTTTATTGAAATGGTTTTTTGTAAAGGTTTACAATAAAAATTTTGTTTTGATGAAATGGTTGTAGCATTTAATTGGTTTTGAAATTGAAATGGTTTTGGGTATATTTAGTGAAGTGTGTAAATATTTTATTACGTGGCTTGGTTGAAATATGACATTGCTCTTAATACTGAAGGTTTAATGGAACATGGGATTCAATTAAGTTGTTATGACTTGGTATATCTATGAGAAACTACTCATAATTATGGAACTTTCATAATGAAGCATGAATTTGTAGATGTGTGGAGATTTGTATATGTGGTTCGGAATGGGGTATGAGAAAAATTGAAATATATAATAGTTTTTGAGAACTTTTTTGGTTCCTTTCCTTGGAAATTGTGGTTATCTTGAGAAGAATATTTTATTGGAACTTGTTTATATTTTGATATAAACTATTTTAGAATTTTTTATATAAACTATTTTATATAAATGTGATAACAAGTTTTATCATAGTGTATTGAGTAGGAAATTTATTTGGACGAAACCTACTGAGTTTTAGTGCTCAACCCTGATTTGGAAATTGGTGCTTTTAGAGATATTATTTATCAAGAAATAGGAAATTCTAAAGTTCCACATATCTTTAGTAGTACTTCTTGATACTTAGGCTATTTTTGGGATTTAGAGCATGGAGCATGTTTGGACCTTGGAGTTTTCCTTGGAGTCTTTGAGTTTAGCAATATTCCACTGTGTAATTTGATATTTTGGTCTTCTGCTATGGTACTTGTTTTTATTTTTATTTTTATAACTAAAATTTTTACTTGTATTTCATTGTTATCATGAATCATATGTGGGTTTTTTGGGTTATGGAATGTTTGGATAGATGTTTATTCTTAAAGGGAAAATTTCCCCTCACAGGTATTTAAGCCCTTCATCATTTATTTCCAGCCTTTAACATCTTGAGAATGTCTCTTAAGGACATGTAACATCCTTTATTCTTCTCAATATAATGAAAAATAGGAGGGATATTACAAGTGGTATCAGTTTTTTGGTTCAAAAATATATTTGATACAAGTGGTATCAGCTTGTTCAGTCATTTCCAAATAAGTGGTCTTTGAATTGGTATTGGTTATCGATCTTGATTTGAATTCATATGGGTATATTCCTTGATTTGGGATCATATAATAGAGTAAGATTGTTGGAAATCTAAATGCAGAGCATAAAGATATGTAGATAACCTTTTTATACTAAACTTCATGTTACCAGCGAGTCAGGTACATAAGGTTTTAGAGACACTTATAGGTTTTGAAATCTTATTATTATGGGTTTTGAAAAAGATAAGAGAATGACATGCATTAACATAATGAATTCCCACTATGAGTGAATATTTCATTTTTAGTAATAATTTAGGATTGGTAAATTTTTTTTGATTTTTCAATAATGTTGAAATTATTTTCAAATGAATGATTTTGAAAAAGAGAACGATTGTGGTATTTTGAAATTTTTTTGATATTCAAAAGAAAAAAAAGATTTTTCCAAAATGGTTGAACATGGAAAATGTTGATTTTGGAAATCACTGTTATGATTACATGATGTGGTGAAATTTGAAATTATAAGAGTTCATTTAATAGAGAGTGAAATTTATGATGTTTTTTGTTTCTATAGAAAATGGTACATGATAGGCATACTAGAATCAAACCAAAGAAAGCTGCTAATAATGTGGTTACACATGGTAAAAAAGTGAACCAAAAACTAGTTCAGAGTATTGTTTAAGTTTTTAAGGCTGTGGAAAATAGGAATAGAAGGGATGATAAAAGGAAAGTGGATCATTCCATCCAATTTCTGAAGCTAAATCCACACATATTTTATGGTGATTATGAACCAAAAAAGTAGGAGGTGTGGTTGATTAAGATGAATCATATATTTTAGTTCACTAGAACACCAGTAGAGATGATAGTTAAGATGGTGACTTACATGCTATAAGATATTTCATGCCTGTGTTGGGATTTAGCTCTTCTGGATAATTTGGACCACAACCTTGCATGAGAGGATTTTGAGGAATTTTTTAATAAACAATTATATCCTCACATGTTTAGAATTCACAGAATGATTGACTGATTTATTTTGAAGTAGTAATATATTTCTGTCACAACTTATATATTTGCTTATGAGGTTTCTACTAGTGCATCCTTGAAGGAACACATCTTTGAATCGAGGATGAGACATGAGATTCCCTGGAATATTACTATTCCATATATTATGGACTATAAAGAAATGGTAATTAGATAATTGGTAAATGAAAGGGATATATCATGAGCTATGGGAGGAGGATGTATGTTGATACCCATGGGAAATGGGGGTTACTCTAATGGTGGGAGTAAGCGAAAGAGGGAAACCTATTTCCACCATGGGTACATGAATCGAAATCATTTGGCTGGATAGATGAACCTTCCTTTGAGACCTGTGACTAAATAGGGTTGTTTCCAATGTGGTTCCTTTGACCACAAGAATCAAGAGTGTATGAAACCACCAAGATCTTTCCATAATTGAAAAAAATGGGAAAACTTCAGCACTATTGTCACAGTGCTCTAAGGTTAGGTGTTCAAGACACTTCTCATATGTCAGAGGAATTGAATGCCTCAATAGGGTGAGGGAAGCACAATCAATCACATCATCAGAATGAAGCTAGGAATGGTGATTCTAGTAATATCATGACTCCTCAGGCAGTATAATCTCAACAAAGTAACATGGAGAAAAGTATAGTGATAAAGCAATTATATAGATCATAAAAGGTTATTGTGGATGATAAGTCTAGACCATCAACCATGACAGGTACAATTCTTTTTAATTCCACCCTAATTCAAGTGTTGTTTGATACGGGTACATACCATCACTTTATCTCTTCTCATGTTGTTGATTCCATGAGTCTAAAGTTGAAATAATTATTTTTGTGTTAAAACATCCAACTCATGTTGGCCAAAGAGAATCTTGAGACCTTTTTTGTAGATTATGTTATATAACTGTTAATGGATACTAGATAAGATGGGATTTTCCATGCTTTAGATGGATGTATTTGATATAATCCTAGGTATGTGTTGGTTGAAAATGTTCAAGGCTCACATAAACTATTATACAAGAAAGGTTAGTTTCATAATCAATAATGGCATCGAGCATCTCTTTTGAGGGGAACTAAATATAAAGGCAGGTATAAATAGATTGTTGGAACCAACAGTTTGAACAATCTCATACAATTTGATAGTGTTGTCTATGGCATAAATAATTGACATTGAGAAGAAGAGTTTTCCAGTAGCAGTGGATTAGTTTTCAAATGTGTTTCTTGAATATTTATCATGGTTTCCACCAATGAGAGAAGTAGAGTTTATGATTAATATCATCCTGAGGACTAGTACTATTTAAATTATTTATTATTTAATGGAACGAAAAGAAATATGTAATCTCAAAGTATAGTTGGAAGAGCTGGAAAGAAGAGGTTTTATTCATCCTATCATTTCTTCATGGGAAACACTGGTCTTGTTTGTTAAAAAGGCGGATGAAACTCTTATCATGTGTATGGATTATCATAATCTTAACAAATTTATGATAAATAATAGGTATCCAATTAAATTCATTAATGATTTTTCTTGATCAATATAGGGGAGCTCAGTATCCCTCTATGATTGAATTGACCTCCAGATATCACTAATTATGGGTTCAAAAGGAGGATATTCCAAATATGTTGTTTAGAAGAAGATATGGACATTATTAATATTTATTAATGCATTTTAGTCTTAAAAATTCACCTATGGTATTTTTTTCATTGATGAATAAGATATTTCATAGATATCCGGACTCTATTGTGGTGGTGTTTGTGGACGACATATTGGTGTATTCAAGGAAAAGTGCTGAGCATGTGAAACACTTGGAAAAAATATTGGTAATCTTAAGAGATAATAGTTTGTATAAAAAATTATCAATGAATGATTTTTTGATACAATAGGTCTGTTTCCTTGGACATTTAATTTCTAAAATAGGTGTTTCTATGGTTCTGGAAAAGATAAAGGCTTTTATCTCTTGAAAACTACCAAAAACTTTCTTCGAGATATGAAGTTTCCTTGGTCTAGATAGTTACTAAAGATGATTTTTTCATTACTTATCATGACTATATTATCACAAGATATCTTTGAAAAATAATAATTCTCTATTCTAATGAATTAAGGAATGTAAAAAATATTTTCAAGAGATAAAATTTCACCTTACATCATCACCAATCTTGATTTTTATGAAATCAGGAAAAGGGTACATGATGTATTGTGATACTTCAAGATTAGGGTTGAGGTGTGTTCTTATGAAATGATATCATTTTTTTGCTTATGGTTCAAGGCAGTTACGAGTTTATAAGAAGAACTACCCAACACATGATTTGGAGTTAGCTTCTGTAGTCCATTCTTTGAAGACTTGGCATCACTATCTCTTTGGTGAGAAGTTTAATGTGTTTATGGATCATAATATCTTGAAGCATATTTTATCACAATGATATTTGAACATGAGATAAAATTTATTGATGGAGTATCTTTAAATGTTTGAATTTGACTTTATGTGTACACTGGGTAATAGAAATATAGTGGTATATGCATTAAGCAGAAAGTATTATGCTCACTTGCAAAAAAATGATTCATAATAGTTGAATTTAATGTTTGTAATAGAATACATGAAATTGGTATGGGAAGATAGAGGTTATGTTGTCGGTTTATTTATGGTTTCCTTGGTTCTTGATTTGATGAAAAATATGAATGAGGAACATACCTCCGATTCAAAATGTGTGGCTATAAGGTCAATACTCAATGGTGGGGAGACCATTGATGGTTGGAAGATGGTTTAGAATCCAGTGTTGTGGTTTATAAATCAGATGTTTGTACCTATGGATTATCTAGAATAAATTCTTAATGCTTACCCCCATTCAATATGGGTAGTTCATCCTAGAATATAGAAGATTTATAAGGCATTGAAATCAGACTTCTGGTGGAGTGATATAAAATGAAGGGTGACATAGTTTCTTTCAAAATGATTAACTTGGAAGAAAGTTAAGGCATAACATTAGTGACCAATAGGTATGTCATGGTCCTTTCATATTGTTATTTTAAAGTGGGAGTAGATAATTATGGATTTTTTAATAAGTCTCGTAAGATTGGTTTGGAAACATGATTCTATATGGGCAATATTAGATGAGTTAATAAAGTTGGATCATTTTATTCGTACTCATGAAACTCATACAATGGATGAATTTTCAAAAATATATATATGAGAAGTGGTAAAGTGGAATGGAATACTAGTTTTGATAGTGTCAGATAGAGATCCAAGGATTAATTCCCATTTATGGAAATCCTTATAGAAATTCCTTAGGACTCAGTTTAGTATGATCATGATGTATCATCCTCAGATGGTTGGGAAATATGAATGAAAGATATATACTTTTTAATATATGTTGTGGGATTGTGTAATGGATTATGGGGGCTCATGGGAATAACATGTGCAGTTAGTGGAGTTATCATATGAAAAAACTATTAGGTCTCAATAAAAATGGCACCTTTTTAAGAATTGTATGGATTTACTTTTCTTTATCCACTTTGTTGTGTAGAAACAGGAGAGAATTCACTAGTTGGGTTGAGTATTTTCTAAGAGAAAATAGAGAAGATTCAATTGATCAGAAAAAATGGATACATCTTAGATTAAATAGAAATATTATGTCGATCATCTGTTATGGGCGTTGTCATTCACGGTGGGTGATAATGTGTTCTTTAGGATCTTTCCAAGTCCTGGACACTGGAGTTTTGGAATGTAGGTAATGTTATCACCTTAATAAATAGTCCCTTTTAAGATAATGGAACTGTTTGGTGAGGTGGAATATCAATTTTATTTTCCACCATGGTTTAGTGCATGTATAATTTGTTCCACATATCTTAGTTGAAAATGTATCAACATGATTTCAACCATGTGATTCTATGGGATCATGTTGTACTAGAGTAGAATTCATCATTGTTATATATCCCACAAAAAATTGTGGATAAGAAGAGAATTTCATGTATGAAAAAATCATCGGTCTAGTGTAGGTTTTGTAGAAACATGGTTAGATTTAGGAAGAGGCTTTGGAATATGATAAGGAAATGAAAGAACAGTGGTCAGAACTCTTTCATCAATATGTTGGTTTTCTACTTTCCAGGAATGGAATAGCCAATGGTGGGGAGAATTTAGAACCCCATATTTAAAGTAAGTAACCCTTTATTTAGGATTTTAAGTACATAATGTATTTGGGTGAATTTTGGGAGAGTTTAGAGAACTTTTGGAGGGTCTTTGGAGATTTTCTATAGGTTCATAGTTGGTACATGGTTTGGAAAAACCATGAAAAAACTATTGGAAACCATGAATAATGAATCATGGGATAAAGGTAAGGAATACAGGAAGATTATAGTTTTTCCAAATCATAAGGAATACCAGGAAAACCATGATACTTGAGATAGTGGGTTTGGCATGGTTAGCACATAGTTTGGAAACTTTGCAAACCAACAGTGTGAGGTTAATCCATGAGGCAGTGGCTGGCACAAGTTTTGCATACAGTTTTCTTAACCACATGACAAAACCATGGATGGTTAAAAAACTAGATCCTAAAAAAGAGGATCTAGGATAGATTTGTGTTTTAATTTGACATTTCCCCCCAAAATGAACATAACTTATGGTTTTTCCATCTTAAAGGTTCGAGATCCTCTCCCGATCATTTTGGAAGTGATCTGAAGGCTTATCTTTGTGATTTGAAGCCAAATTCTCATGGTAAGTGATTTTTTGGTTATTCTTGGTGAATTTTATTAGATATAGATCTCTATATCTTTTAGTTTCTTATATATATTCCCATTGTGGATATATATATCCTAGTTAAGGAAAAATATGATTATATTTGTCTTGGTTTATTATAGGAGAAGATATCTAAGGAGGATTCATGGAGTTTTAACTCAGTTTTGTTGGAGTTTGAGTGATGTTCATCATTTTCATCCTAAAACTCAATGTATGAGGCTTCACTATCAACTACTCTATTAATAACTTAATGTATTAGTTTCAAATTTATTAAATTTATTGAAATTGATTGTGAAATTGGTGTTCCATGAATGGTAGAAACCTTCTTTAGTGATAGTTGTGATTTTTTTGTAGAATTGTAATTTTTTGTCCAAGATGCTTTGTTAAATGATTTTAAAATATTGATTTAAAAAATGGTTGTTTGTTTTTGATTACATGGGAATGGGTTTTCAATAAAAGGATGGTTTTATTGAAATAGTTTTTTTGGAAACATTTTTAACATTTTTTTTGAAATGGTTTTGGAATTGACGTGGTTTTGGCATTGAAATGGATTTTGTGAATACTTGGTGGTGTGTGTTCATATTACATTATGAGGTGTGGTCAAAATATGACCTTGCACTTGTTGCCAAAAGTGTAATAGAACATGGGATTTAATTACCTTGTGATGACTTGTTAGATCGATGAGAAACTACTCTTGAGTATGGAAATATCATAATGAAGCATTCATGTGTATATGAGTGGAGATGTAGAGATGTGGTGTTGAATAAGTATGCCCAAAATGGAAAGGTGGAATGTTTTTGAGAACTTGTTTGGTTACCTTCCTTAGGAATTGTGCTTATCTTGAGAAAACAATTGTTTTGGAACTTGTTTATATTTTTATATTTACTATTTTAGAAATTATTTTATATAAACTATATTATATAAATGTACTAACATGTTTTATCCTAGCGGCATGAGTAGGGAGGTAATTTGGGTAAAACCTACAGAGTTTTAGTACTCACCCCATCTTTGGGATTTGGTTTTTTTTGCATATGTTTTTTATCAATACCTGGGAAAAGGTAATGTATCACACATCTTTAGTAATACTTTTTGATGCTTGTGGTATTTTATGCAATTGGATAATAGCGCATGTTTGGATCTTGGAGTTGTCCTTGGGGTCTTTGAGTTTTGTAGTCTTTTATGGTGTCCTTTAATATTGTGGACTTACGTTGTGGTACTTGGTTTTAATTTGATTTTGAAAAATGAAATGTTGAGTTGTCTTTCATTAATATCATGCATCATATGTGGTTTTTTGGGTAATGTAATGTTTTCTTAGATGTTTATTCTTCATGGTAAAATAATCCCCCACATTTATTGAAGCCATTTAACATTTATTTCTATCCTTTGGCATATCGGGGATGTATCTTAAGGACAAGTCACATCCTTCTGCATTCTAATTCCAATGAGAAAAAGGATGGATATTATAGGTATTATGAAACTAGTTTAAAATGATCATGATTACTCCCAACCGAAATCAAAAATAAATAATATTTTAACTAATATAAATATATGGAATAATTATAAATGAAAATTTAAAAGTTTATAGTTATGAATACTACATTTAAATACATTAATAAGGAAGTTATTTTTGTTATATAGGATATTCAATCACTTTAGTGGAAGTTTGGAATTAAGGTAAGGGTTTCTTATCTCAAAATTTCACACCATGAGACATATTACTTATCATAAACCATGTTTTATTTGGAATAACGTATCTTATACCCATTTAATAATTTGTTTCATTACCCACTCATTATTTATGTTATTCAAATTTTCATTTTAAATCCTATCTTTCAAATGGTTTTTACTTTAATTTTTTAATCTTTTTAAGTGTTTTCTTAGTCTCAATTGTCATTTCTTGAGATATATTTGTTTTTATAAACCAATTAAATTTTATAGTGTATATACTACTTATTTTAGAAATTAAGTGACGAATTATATTTTATTCACGATTTTTTAAGTCCAATTTCATGCTCTCTCTCCTCTAGGGGTTTTGATTAAAATGATACCCAAGCCATAAGGATTTTTAGAATCTAATTTTTTTCCTTGAGATATGATTCTTATTCAACACTTGTATCTTTTTATGGTGTATATATATTCCATGAGTTAACTTCTATATCCCCTTATACTATTTTATTTTTAGGGATTAAAATTGGAAAGATCCATTACTACCTTTGACTTTTCAAACCATACTATGTTACAAGAATTATTTTTCTTCTAATACCCTTCCTCTATGAACAATCTATATTTACATCCTGGACTGTATACCCATTACTCTATATGGTGTTAAGTAATTCAATTTATTAATTAAGGAAATATTGAGAATAAGTATACTTATTATTCTAATATGGATGTATATTTTTTAATAATGGATATTGGTTATGTATTTTATATTTTATTCATTCTTTCATATGATGGATGCATTAAAATTAATTAGTGATGGGTGGGGCCCAATATTGATAGCCCCTAAAGGAATTAGTTGGTCTCAAGAGACAAAGTAGAATGAGTATTTTTTGTATTCTTACCAAATTATTTATTTATGTTTTCTTGGAATATGGCCATTATAGTATGTTTATGATTTCTGACATTATGAATTTCACCAACATTAAATTGGTTACACTTATCCAGGTGATTTTTTGTATTGTTATGTTATCCATGGATTTGTTTTATCTCATGTCATCAGTTAGAAAAAATTATTTGATTCTTATATATTGCATAAATATTTTTCATTCCATGTTTTTTACTTGATATATTATGATATATGTTTTCCATTAATGAGAATTTGATTTCACTCTTCTTATATTTCCATTTCCCGAGGTTATAAAAACAATTATTATGCATTATATGTCTGGATTTTTAGCATGTGTAGATAATTTATGGTAAATTTTTAATAATTATTATGTATTAATTTGATAATATTATAGTGGAAAAAATATCAATTTGATATAAAAAACTTGGGTTCGATTAGTTAAAAATTTGTTCGAATTCGCTAAAATTCTGAACCTAAAAGATCATTGGAATATATATGAATCAATATTTATTAGTGATATTGTCATTATATATTTTTAATTTTGGGTTGTTTAGGTTTTTTCAAAATCGTTATAGAATGAATATGTCTATTAGAACTTAAATCTAGGAGTGTGGGTCAGGATAACTACATTTTTTGGATGAAACAAACCATAAGGGATTTTAGATTAAATTTTGATCATGTGAAAACTAAATGTGACAACACTGATACTATAAAAATTTACATGAATCTAATAATCCATTTGAGAATGAAACATATTGATTTAAGGAATAATTTTCCAAGGGATGATGCACAAAAATGTGGTATCTCTTTTGAATTTAATTGTAATAAAAATAATTTCAAAACATATTTACAAATCCATTGCCTACTAATTTATTTGACATTATTAAAATTGAATTGAATTTATTTTATTTTAAATTATTTTATCATAATGAAAAATTTTATTTAGTTGGCTAAAATAGTCAATATTTTTTTAATTTATGTTTAATAATTTATTTATATAAAATATGTAATGTGATATTTTCAACTATTACAATTTGATTTATTTACTTTAATTAATTTTTATTTCAAAAACTAAAACATATACTTATTATATTTTTGTATTTTTTTAATTGTTTCACTTTTATTGACTCTTTATATTCTCTATAATAGAAATTATTAGTCCTTGGTTTGAGAAACTCGAACATTTTAAGACCTTGAAATATCTTCTTTGAATCCAAAACAATACTTCTCTAAACCTTTGAACCTCTAGTCGTGTCTTGCTGAGCATGGGGATTTAAATAAGAGTGAAAGATACTTCATCTAGTAGTTTAAATAAATCTATTATCTTCCATAATGTTTTGAGAAGGAAAGTAGTTTATTTTAGCTAGTTGGACCGAATAGACACATTGTTAAAGAATTTTAAAAACTTCTAAGGATGGGAATTCATTTTTGATGAAAAAAGAACAGTATATTTTATCAGAATGATAGTAGAGAGTTCTATAGAAATAATGAGTTTAGTTTTAGTAAAAATGGTTACTTAGTTGTTTAAAGAGGAAACAACAAGATATTTTCAATTTCATCAATTGAGTTAGTAGATTTATTTTGTTTCCCTCATGAAGGGAGCTTTGATTTCAAAACCTATCTTGTAAATTTATTTGAGTTTAGTTCTATGGATATTATGACATCTATTTTTAGTGTTACAATAGTTGAGAAGCATACACTAAAGGATCTTGAACTACAGAGAATGGTTTTAGTAAAGTTAATTCAGGCTACTATTTCTCAATTTGTAGGAGAGTTTGATATTTTTTTTCGAGGTGTCTATCTGATTTATTTTGTACTCATTTTACAGAAAATGAATCTTCCAAGGTACATATTAAGGTATTTATATTTGATCAATAATATAACCATTTATTTTTTTCATTTATAATTAATTTAATATTTGGTGTTTAAAATTTTGAGATTGTCTAGGTGAAGTGATGGAAAATAAGTGACATAGTTTGAAAAACCTAGGAGATAGAGTCCTTAAGAGAAGTGGGTATTCCTAGATCAATTACTTAAATAATATCATAGCAATTAGAGATAGAGAAGATATTAAAGATAACTATGATAAAATTAATGGGGGCATCATGTGAAAGTTGTTAATGAACCTACTGTAAAAGGCTAAGTATCTTATGCTTCTATTGTTGTTGTTGGAAAGGAAAATGAAAATGTGCCTATGGATGTGGATATTAGTGTAGTTCAAACTTATGATTTTCCTTCTAGAATTTATCCATATGATTCAATGGAAAATGAATATATTGGGGTTGATAACATGAAGGAAAGTTATCACTATAGATATTACTTTACCTCTCATTAATGATATTGTCGAAATTGGTGAATAAATAAAAGTTTTTTCTCAAGGAGAGCTGGTTGTAGTTGATATGGTTGTGGTTTAGGTGCCCTATTTCTGATGATGTCACACCTAAAGAACATGAATTAGTTTTACTTAAATAAATTTATATTTTTGAATCTAGATAAGATATAAATACTGCTCTATGATGGATGCTATCTATTAAAGGAACTGAGAAGAGTATTCCAATAGTTGTAGATGATGCTTCTAGTGATGTAAGGATTTATATACCTAAATATTTTGATCCTATAGAGAAAATAGAACCATTAAATTTAATTAGAAATTATATTTTTTTTTCATAGTAAAAGGTACTTTAATATAATACTTTTATAACAAAAATAATGGTTGCTTATACCGATCCAACCCATGATAAAGAAGAAAGGAAACTCACCCTTCCAAGTACTAAAGAGGAATGAGACAACAATGAGTTGAATAGTCAGGTTTAGAAATTTACTACGAAAATTATTTTGCAATTCAATGAAATGGAATAATAAATGGATAGTTTGGAATTTGAGAACATGATTTCTAGTGACGAGTTATGGAACTTTTCAAAAAACACAGTCTTTAAGGTGATTTCTCAAAAATAATGACTACATAGAATGATTTTATTAGAACACTCTAACCCCCACAAAATAGTAGTTTTTCTATAGATGAAGAGGAATTTATATCCTCAATATATTAGTTAAAAAAATTAATGGAAACCATAGTTTTTAAGTCTGATTTTGTTGAGCTAAATGGCATGGCAACAACTCAATTAGAAATTCTCAAGAACATGGACATCGTCTAATATGATATTTCTCCCTCAATATTAGATGAAATTAATATTTTTCAATTTTATGTAAATTTTTTTAATAATATGGTGATATATTAATTTTATTTTCTTAAAAGTATCAAACATCCTCAAAATTATGTATCACTTGCTAGTTCAGTTGAGTTTGATACAGCTAAAGAGAATTTGGAAAATATTCTTTCAGATATCTACATGATGCGTGAAAAATTCAATATGTCCAATCAAATGTGGTATCTACTGATAAAATTCATTAGTTTTAGAAGAATTTTTCTTCTTATGATTAGGATGCCAAAAATTATCTTTAAGGAGGAATTAATGGAATTTATAAATCCTTGTCTGATCTCACTTCATTTTTTGATTTGAGTGTTGTCTCTATAAAAGTGACCTCTGTGAAGAATGTTAATAAATATCAGTTAATCATGAAAGGTCATGAGGACATGGATACCCCCATTAAAGGAAGCATAAAATATTAAATTCTTAGTTGGTGAAATTTTTGGAAAGTATTAATATGATTCGTACTGATGATTCTGAGGATTCTTTAGAGGAGGATACATTTTCTAAAGTAAAAGTTCCACAAATGGCCTTTAAGGGTAAATAATTTTTTACTATCAATGAACCACAGGCTCTTAAAACCATGTTTATAGATCTAGATAATTATAATGGAATTTTATTTTTATAGATGGATGTTCTGAAGAGTTGGATTGTAGGTTGTACCAGAAAATACAATTTAAAGACAAGTGAAAAGGTTTTTTGTAATATGGTATAAAAAAGATATTCTACTATCCTCAATTTTAGTTTAGAAGCAATAATCAAGAGGATGGATATGTGTGTAGATGAACTATTTCATCTACAGGGTTGAAGATCTCTATGTCATATTCTTGTTAACATATTTCCTATAGAAAATAAAAAATTATAGACCACCATTAATTCAGATACCTTCTATCCACAAGAGAATCAAAAAATTGTTTAGCACACCAAACCACACTCTCCACTAGGTTCCTATACCAAGATCTCTATTTTTACCATAAATTGTTATAAGAAAAGTTTTCAATAAATTCATGAAAAATTAATGTCTAATAAATAAAATACTTCCATGTGAGATCAATTAGTATTTGTGGGGGGAATTCAGTTCGATCATACCTTTTAGTGAGTTTTATCCTTAGGATCCTTTTGTTTCACAACTCCTTTAGCAACCACTTATTTACCTCCTAGTCCACCTATCAATTTTAAGAAACCTCCTCTAAAATCCAAACCTACAGATCCTAAATCCTTAGAACAACCAAACCTAGAGCCAATACCTTGATGCTCTCTTGTTATATTGGGTTTAGAGTGTTTTAATGCATCATTTATATTGATTATGAATGAAAATTATTATTTTTGTCTCTAGCTTTATATTTCACAAGATGTTTTTGATTTATTATTGCATTTATATTTTTAATCAGTTCATATAAGTTCTTGAAACATCTTTTATCATTTTAGAACATTATATTATTTAAGTTAAATATTCCAATGTGCAAAATAAAATGTGTATTAACCATTTAGTTTTAACTTTATTTTGATCTCAAAAGGGTTATAATTTATGGGGAAACACAAAATTTTAATATCTTTGACAACTTCATTTTATTTATCTCTACTTTGATAAATTTCTAAAAAATTATGTTTAAATTTTTATGATTTTTATGATCATAAAAGGGGATATTGTTGGATATACTTATGTTATTATGACGCTCCTCAATAATTCATAAAATTTGATGATTGAAAAATTTCCAATTGTTTTACTAATATGTTTATCTTATGTGATTTTAATTTACAAAAATATATTTACTTCAGGGCTATCTTGACTGAAAGATTTAACTTTCAATATATTTTAACTTAAGCTTGAAGAAAGTTTCCTAGTAAATTTATCATATTTGACTGTAAAGTTTGAATAATCTATCCAAAGGAATATATCTTACATGTATAATGAAAATTTTGTTATAGACAATAAAATTAAAATTTTGGAAGATGAATTTATCTTATGGGAGTCTCACATAAGTGAATTATCTTATTAAAAAATAAATTTATCTTATAACATAAATAAATTATGTTCTGATAAGATCTTTATAGTTAAATTATATAATATGTTTATAAAGTTAGAGTGATGTGTATTTAGAAATTTTATTTATTATATGTGGAACTAAATTATATTATATGTGATCGATTTATCTTATGATGGAAGATTTATCTTAGGAGAATAGCGTTTATAGTTCAATTTTTTGTACACCAATGTAATTATTGTATGTGGAGTTAGAATATCACTCCGAGACTAGAATATCTATGATGAAGAATATTTTGAAAACATAAACAATCCTTATATGAATTTAGATTATTATTTGAAGGAAAAGATATGTATTAAAAATTAGTAAAGTCTTTTGATCAAAAGAATTATGAAACAAAATCACTCAATGTTAAAGTCTCTTGAAGATGGATTATATTTCTTATATTCAATTAATTTTTTGAGGAACTCATCAATGTTATGGTATTTTAAGAAAATTATACTCATGATTTTGGTTCATTAAAAGTAGTTATGTCTACATAGAGAAAGGTTGAATTAAATAAATATCATATTTCCAAGAAAATATATAGTTCCAAGGAAGATCGTGGATGTCTAAGATTCTACCTATAGTTCTGCTATTTTTTAGAAAAAGGTATCATGAAAAGTTTATAGATTGTATTTTTAGATTATTTTATTCTCTATTGACCATTTGAATATATAGAAATAATCCAAATTCAAATAGAGAGTGAAGATAATGATTTTTCTATTGTTGTGTACATTTGAGAACATGAGTACTATTCTCTGTTTTCATGACTTTTTTTATAGTGTGACTAAGTGTATAACTACTACTAATTTTAAGCTTCAAACATTATCTACTACATACCAAGAACTTTAAGAATCTACCCAATGAATATATATCCATTCCATGAAGTTATTCATTAACTATTAATCTCTTCTTACAACTGCATGCTGAAACATTTATATTTTCTACATTTATTTCTTATTCCTGTAAGTACCCACTCCTTGTACTAAGTGTGGAGGAAGGTTGAGGATAAGTATTTTAAAGGTATAGAATTTTTTAAATCTGTTTCTAAACTCATAACTAGTTGTAGTTTCTATCACTCATAGTAAAAGGACCTATATAGTGAAAATCACCAAGCTCGTGGAGAAAGTATTGATGTAGTGGATTGGGGTATCTTTATTCCTCAAACCATTATAAATTTACTATTTCCAACACTATTATTATATTTTATTTTATAGTGTATATTTTATAAAGAGTTAAGGAAATATTCACATTTTTTTTAATAGAGGGTTGTTTTAAAATTTGTGAAAATTTAAGAACACAAATCACCTCCCTCTGGAATGATAATGCGACATCCACTAAGAAAATAGAAGAAATAAGGGAAAGATAAGAAATAAAACAATAAATAAAATAATAAACATTCAACTAGATGATGTTGAAGTAACGAGTTATTGTCGATCAATGATAACTCAGGAAGTGGGAGAAAATCGATAAACCTATGCTTAATGGCTATAAACATGGATGAAGTAAGTAATGGATTTTGTTCCAGTTCTAGAAATGATTCAAATATTGAAAGTAATGTTAAATAATTAAATAAACAAAATGAGATATTTTAAAAGGATATTATAATAATGACTAATTTATATAAGTAATTATAACGTGAAAATGAGAATCTTATTAAAATAAACATAGAGTTTACTCATGAAAATGATAATCTTACAACTATAAGTTCTATTGAAAATATTTATGTTGAATATGAAAATTATAATCCAAAATAAGAAAATAAAAATTTAGTGATAGGAAATGTGAAACTTAAATATGAGAATGATTTGCGCAATGATTTTATTTCTAGTAATAATGAATAGGAAGAAATTAAATTTAGTTTATATTTATAAGAAATGAAAAACGTTGATAAAGAATTTAAGAATCTAAAGTAAGAAAATAAAAGACCAAGTAATAGAACTTCACATTCAAATGAATATTTTTTTGATGGTTTAGAAGTTATTCAAAAATAAAATTAGAAATTAAAAGTTGAAATTGTAATTTTGAAATAAATTTTATCTAATTTTGTTAAAGGTAAGAAAGAGTATGATAATATGAATTCATGAATGAACAAGGTAAAAATAAATCTATATTAGGATATAATAATCAAATACCAAATCTATATAGGAATTCATTTATTAAAATTAATAAATGAAATGTTTCTTGTGCTATGTGCTTTATATGTTATTTCAATAGAAATTATAAAAAAGGGTTCTCATTGAGAGGAATTAATTATTTTGAAGAATTTATCTCCTATATTACCCTATAATAAATGTCTTAAATATACATGGGTGCTTAAAAATTCTATTACTAATCTAGATGGACCTAAGATAACATGACTATTTTTTTCTATTTATTTTATTTTCTAGGAAATCTACCTTTATGGTTTTAGGGACACATGGTATATGTAGGGATAGTAATGGGTACCAAAAAATAGACTACCTGAACCTACCTGATCAGATTAATTTCGAGTTGGGTACCTCTTAATTGGGTTTCGGTTTTAAATTTAATATTCAATTATTAATTGATCTAGGTTTAGATATCACTCAGAGGGTATATAATCCGGAACACACACAAACACACACACACACAAACACACTATATTAATGATCTCCAACAATAACTCTTACTTTCTATATGTCCTCTCTCCCCCTATGTTTCCTTGCATCATGCACCATCTCTAAGTCATCATGCACTTTTATTTAAAAATTTGTTATCTCCTAAATAAATTCTTGATGGGAGCCCCTTCCATTATGATTATAGAACACATCAATCCAAATCATGATGTCGATAAAGAATAAATTACCCATAAAGATATAATTTTTTTTATATAAATATAAATAAGATAATTATAATTTGTATATATAATAATATAAAAAATATCTCATGGATTTTAAATATTTATTTATATATACTTTTTTATATTTATAATACTACGAAAAATATAATATTTGGGGGAATTTAAAGCGACCCAGCCTTTTCTTACATTACTATTACATCATTTCAAAGATAAACAACATAATATTATTACACATAGAGGATCCAAAAGTTTAGTGTCTTGAGAAAACTAGAACCATACATAACAAATACACAACAAGCATGAACATTTATTTAATTTCTTCTTCTCTAGATTCTTATTGGCACTTGTCCTCTCCTTAGTACATATAGCCACATGAGTATATATATCAAAAGAGGTGATCTAGAAGCCTAGTAAGAGGATAGATAAGAAAAATATATCATGGGGTGAGCATAATCATAACATAGGCAAAAGATCATGAACATGAGAGGAGCATAAATAAAAGACTTGAAATGTGGAAAAGCATAAAAATGAAACATCATGTTTTGGTGGTTAACTACCACACACACTTGTGAACCAAGATAACATCCTGTTCACACATCATTTCACATTTACTCATGAGATTCATCACTTTACCCAATGCATTGGAGCGCTGTATAATTCCGGGCGCACCCATCACATTTAATCATTCATATTGCGCTATATAATTCCAGGCGCACCCGTCACATCATAACATTATCATCATCATGATTGCCATATAGAACACATATAAAAAATTTACATAACTAAACCATGGAATGGAATGGGTTTAATCTCACAATAACACAATCATAAGATTTGGGTTCCAAAAAGAAAGAGGGAATAACATATATGTTACAAGAACCGCCCACTTTGAGTGAGAAGTAAAAGGGGTGTTCTTAAAAGATGAGTTCTTTTGGAAAACCTTTGTTTTCTCATAAAAACCAGTGAAAAACATGTTTATCCCAGAAAATTAAAGACAATGATGAACAAATTATATTTATGGAGTAACCATATCAAAAACATGGAGTGAAAGAGGGAGAACTCGAAGGAAGAAAATTGGGTTTGAGATTTCCCCTTACCTTGTACCCGAATGCTTACTTCTCTTTAATGTACTGTATAATGAAATTATAGTCATTAATTAGAAATCCAGAACCATGTGTACATTAATAGGGTTAATTCTAGTTTCATTATGTCATATTATTTTCCTTTGGATGACTTATAGAGTTTAAAAACATTGTTCGGGGATGTTCGTTTTTGTGGGTTTTCTTGGGTGGTTCACTTGTATTCTTAAATTGAAGTTTGGGTAGAATATGAGTAAACATCCAGAAATGATATTACATGTAATTAATGATATAACGGGAGTTTTAATGATCTTATTATTAATTATATTAGATCCATGTGGATGAATCATTAGATAAGAATTAAATGATGGTTATTTGGGTCAATTTGGGTGGTTTTTGGATCACAACGAACTTGTTTTAACTTATCACTTAGTAATATGGCCATATGTTATTTACAGAACATTAAATAGAACATAATACATATAAAATATTCTGGTTCAACCATAAAAATGGTTTCATAACCAGATCCGAAGGTAGAAATCGAAGAAGAAAGAATGTCGTTCTTGAAGGTGATAAATTAACACCTCACAAACAACGTTCTCTTTAATAAAATAAAAGGAAGAGGGAAATGAGGATGGATGATATAATATCCCATTATAATCATAAAATTACAGTATATGTATTATAATGTAGTTATAATACAACTTGGATGAATATAGGTGGGGAGAGATCAAGAAATGAACATGAACATGAAAGGAAATTAAAGGAGAAGACGGAGGGAAATTACCTCTTGAATCATTCTCTTGAGAACCCCATTAAGGGCCTTAGCTTGGTCTTTTGATGATACCAGCAGCTCTTGGAAGTTGGGAAGGGGCTAGGGAAGGTGTTTGGGCAGAGTTTATGGAAGTCTTGGAGCTTGAGAGGTGTGAGGAAATGAGGGTGTGAAGGGTGGCTTTTATAGTAGAGGGGAGAGGGGTTTCCTTAATATAAAATTCATTAGTTTATTATTTCCCCACAAGAAAAGGAATTGTGAGTCTTGAAGGACCAAGAATAGTAATTTTATAATTTAATCCCGAAACAAGTGGGATTATATCAGTAGAACATCACATATGACCTTATAATTAGCTTATTTAGCTTATTTTGTAAATTACGGTATTTCACTATTCATAAAAAATTCAAGTATCTCAGAAAAATCCAACAAATTTACCCCAACCATTTTTCGACATGTAGAATCCATAAATGAAGTACATTTTTAAAAATTAATTTTCTAAATATTATTAATTCAATATTTAATTAAAATCATAATTTACTTAAAAAACAGTTTTTTAAGATTAAAACTGATTTTATAGTGATTTCAAATATTACATAGGGTCTTATAAAATTATCTAAAAACTATAAGACATTGATTCAATAATTTGTGAATACATTTTATAGAAATAAATATTCTTTTAAATTAATTAATTAATTATAATTATTTATTTATTACTCACAAAATACCAAAACGTTTACTAAGGTCAAATTGTCACTTTCTAAGATGTCTAAATTTTATTTTATTATTAATAGGTAATGTTACTATTATGTTGAATGATTTAATATTCATAAGGGTCATAATACTATTCATAAGGGTATGTTACTATTCACCCAAAATTATTTTTGTTTCATTTGACTCCAAAAATCATCTTGAACACAACCGTGTATGTCAAGATTTCAAAATTCAAAACATAGGAGTGACAAACTTATGTTTAAAGGTCACTTATCACTTATTAGTTCATTATGTTGGGTTTTAATGTTATTTTATTACAGAAATATAAGAAGGTAATTTTCATTGAAAACATTGGGTCGTTACATTCTTCCCCCCTTAAGAAATTTCGCCTCCAAAATTTCACTTTACACAAACAGGTGAGGGTACTTCTCCTTCATTGCCTCTTCTGGTTCCCAAGTTACTTCCTCAAACTTATGGTTCCTCCACTACACTTTGAAAATATGGGTTGTCTTGTTGCGTAGAACCTTATCTCTCTGATCCAGAATCTTTACTGGATACTCCTCATAGGAGAGATCATCTTCCAGCTGCACCACCTCTGAGTTTAGTACATGTGAGGGGTCTGGTATGTACTTCCTCAGTTGTGATACATGAAACACATCATGAAATTGAGCCATATTTTGTGGAAGTTCAAGATGATAGGCCACAACTCCTATGCGGTCAAGGATCTCAAAGGGGCCAATATACCATGGGATTAGCTTCCCTTCTTCCTAAATCACATGACTCTTTTCCATGGAGATATTTGAATGAAGAATTTATCTCCAACGTCGAACTCCAAGTCCCTTCGACGGTTGTCAGCATAGCTCTTTTGCCTACTTTGAGCAGATTTTATGTGTTTTTGGATGACTTGAACCTTCTGTCATCTCTTGAACAAGATTGGGTCCAAGGAGCTTTCCTTCTCCAACTTCATCCCAATAGGTTGGAGTTCTACATCACTTTCCATAAAGAGCTTCATATGGAGCCATCTAAATACTCGAGTGGAGGATATTGTTCTATGAGAACTCAACCAATGAGAGATGCTGATCCCAAACACATTTGAATTCAAGAGAGCAGGCTCTTAGCATATCTTCAAGCATCTGAATAGTCCTTCCAGACTGGCCATCGGTTTGGGGGTGATAGGCCCTGATGAAATTTAATTCAATACTCGAAGCGTGTTGAAGGCTCATCCAGAATTTAGATGTGAACCTTGGATCATGGTCAGAGACAATTGAGAGTGGAACACCATGCAATCTCACCACTTCCTTCACATATATCTTTGAAAGTTGTTCAAGTGAGAGTTCTTCCCAAATAGCGATAAAATGGGCAGTCTTGGTGAGTCGGTCAACCACAACCCATATCGAATTATTTCCGTTTGATGTATTCAGGAGACCTATGACAAAGTCCATAGTAACATTTTCCCATTTCCACATGGGTATAGGCAATGGCTACATCATACCTTTGGACTTTTATTGCTCAACTTTAACTTACTGACATACCAAGCACCTTGATATATATTCTGAAATCTCCTTCTTCATGTTATCCCACCAAAAGTGTTCTTAGAGATCACGATACATCTTGGTAGTCCTAGGATGGATAGAGAAAGTTGATATATGTGCATTATCCAATAGCTCCTTCTTTATCCCGGGTGATGAAGGAACACAAATCCACGTTCCAAACTGAATCACACCATCATCGTCAATATGGAACTCTTCCAGCTTCCCTTCCTTTACTGCATTCACCCTCTTTTGTATCTCCACATCATCCCTTTGTGCTTCCTTAATCGTCTCCTGGATGGATGGTTGCGCAATTATTTGGGAAAGGTAGGATGTATCTCCTGCCATTAAGATTTCCAAATCCATTCTTTGTATATCCATGAAGACATGGTCTTTCTTAATCCACAACATGGATAGAGTATCAGGTTCTTTTATGCTTACAGCATCAGCTACCTTGTTCGCCTTTCTGGTATGATAGTAAATAGAGTAATCGTAATCCTTGATTAGCTCTAACCATCTCCTTTTACTCATGTTGAACTCCTTTTGTGTGAATATATACTATAGGCTCTTGTGGTCGGTGTATATGTCACACTTCTCTCTATAAAGGTAGTGCCGCCAGATTTCCAAGGTAAAAATCACGGCTGCCAACTCTAGATCATGTGTCTGGTAGTTCTGATCATGGATCTTCAACTGTCATGAGGTGTAGGCTATCACATTATCATTTTTCATGAGTACACAACCAAAAACTTTCTTTGAATCATCACTATATATCACAAAACTTTCTCCACTTTTTGGTAGTGTGAGTATATGTGCAATGATCATCCTTCTCTTTAGCTCCTTGAAGCGTCCCTCACATTCTTCCATCCATACATACTTTACCCCTTTCCTTGTTAACTTAGTTAGAGGGCTTGATAATCGTGAGAAGTTTCTCACAAAATGTCGGTAGTACCTAGCTAATCCAAGAAAACTACGGATTTTTGTGACACTAGAGGGCCTGGGCCATTCCTCAATCGCCTTTGTCTTTAATGGATCCACAGAAATTCCCTCACTTGTGATCACATGTACCAAAAACGTTACTTGAATAATCCAAAAGTCACACTTGCTAAACTTGGTGTACAACTTCTACTTTCTCAATGTCGCCAACACAATTCTTAGATGTTCTTCATGTTCCTCCTTGCTCTTGGAGTAGATGAGAATATCATCGATAAACACTACCACAAATTTTTCAAGGTAATGTCTAAAGACTCTATTCATCAAATCCATGAAGATTGCTGGGGCATTAGTAAGTCCAAAGGGCATCACCAAAAACTCATAGTGCCCATACCTTGTACGGAAGGCAGTCTTCTGAATATCTTCCTTCTTCACCTTTACCTGATGATATCCAGAATGAAGATCCAAATTTGAGAAGTATTGAGCTCCTCTTAACTAGTTGAACAAGTCATCAATCCTTGGGAGAGGATACTTGTTCTTTATGGTGATATTGTTGAGTTCCCGATAATTGATACACAGCCGCATGATTTCATCCTTCTTCTTCACAAAGAGCACTGGCGCACCCCAAGGTGATGCACTAGGGCGTATGAACCCTTTGTCCAGATGCTCTTACAGCTTCTTCTTTAACTCCTCCAGTTCGATAGAAGCCATCCTATAGGGGCACATTGAGATAGGAGTAGCTCCGGGTATGAGTTCAATTGATAACTCTACCTCACAATATGGGGGAATTCTGGGTAACTCTTCAGGAAATACATCGTCGTATTCCCGCACGATGGGCATTTTCTCAAGGTTGGAACTTTCCTTCAACTCAACCATTTGGGAGAGGTATGATTATTCATAGGGAATCAACACCCACACCATTGAATGATTTTTTAAAGGAGATTCATGATCTTCCTTTCATTTGTAGAGGATAATGGGATGGTTTGGAATATGAAAAGTTATTTCCTTTTCCTGACAGTTGATATGAGCTCTATATAATGAGAGCCAGTCCATTCCCACTATAGCATCGAATTCCACCAAGGGAAGTATTATTAGATTTTACGAAAGAATCATCCCACATATGCTAATAGGAGAAGATTCAAACACTTGGGTTTCAATGATTTCACCACTTGGTGTTTTTACAGATATCTCTACTTCAAGGTTTCAGGGCTTCGATTCTATAGTTCTACAAAACTTGCAAGATATAAAGGAATGCGTAGAACCAGAATCAAATAAGACTTTTTCCATTCTTGAGTGAATATGAAGTGCACCTTGTATGACTTCATTATCATGCTCCACCTCCATATTAGTGATGGCATAAGCCTTCCCTTGTTCCTTTGGATTTGGTGGCTGCTGACGCTGATTACCCTCGAGAACTCGCGGTTTAGTGCACTGGTTTTCATAGTGCCCTAGATTCTTACAGTTGTAGGATTGAACCATGAGTGGTTCTCTCCTTTCATCAGATAAATTCTCCTTCCTTTTCATGTATTTTCAACACTCTTGAGCATGGTGTCCTTCTTTCCCACACATGAAGCATTTCCCCGTCCCTTTGTGGCAGTTCCCATGGTGCAACTTCCCATACTTTTGACATGTGGGTCGTTGATTTTTCTTCCCACCATTATCACTAGATCCACTGGCTAGAAACTATATCTTTCGTTTCTTATCCCCATAGCCATGGGACCATTCTCCAAACTCCATCTCCTCTTTGAGAGCACACCGAACAACTTCTTCATAACTCCCCAAGTCTCGAATTTCAAGAGCCTTTCGAAGGTGTGGTTTTAATACACTAAAGAATCTATTAATTTTTCTATCATTTTTGATAACAAAACCCAAAGCATACCTTGCGTGCCTTGTGAAATTCACTTCATAGGTTGTGATAGATTCTACTTTTTTTTTGCTTGAGCTCTATGAATTCTCTCTCCATCTTTGTGTGAAGAGTTAGTGGGAAATACTTGTTAAGAAACATTATATTAAAGTCTTCCCATTCCATCTCTTAAATTTCCTCCCTTGGCTTGGTGTTATTAATAAAAGCCCACCATTGACCAAATTCTCCATCAAGACGATAAAAAACTAGAGTAACCTTCTCTGTCTCAGAATAGTGAAGCACATAAAAGATATTCTCCATGGAGTTGACCCACTGTTCTGCAATTAGTGGATCGGAAGATCCACAAAATGTCGGTGGTCGTTGCCGTATAAAAAATTCAATATCCAGTTTCTCCCTCTTTGGTGAAGTAGGACGTTTTCCATTATTATGGTTATTATTCATAACCTGAGATAATTGGGTAAGAATCACCATGATGTTTTGAACTCCACCTCCCAAATCATTAGGGATGTCGTTCGGGCAATCGTTGCATTGGCCCTCGCATGAGTTGTTGGCCTGATTTCTCCTGGTTCCCACCATTTTCTAAAATAGAAAAGGATAGAACAAAACATAACTAAACAATTCATGAATAAATTATTAATTTAAACAATTATACCAAAAACATAACATATGGGATCCCTAGGTAAATATTCTTGTGTGCATATTTTTACTTAGTGTCACACTAGAGGTTTTCTCTAGGGTTCACTAATCCTAATTCCCAAATTAACTAAACCTTGCTTATGATACCAACTAAAGCGACCTGAACTTTTCTTAAATTACTATTACATCATTTCAAAGATAAAAAACATAATAGTATTACACATAGAGGATCCAAAGGTTTAGTGTCTTCGGAAAACTAAGACCATAAATAACAAATACATAACAAGCATGAACATTTATTTAATTTCTTCTTCTCTAGCTTCTTATTGGAACTTGTCATCTCCATAGTACATGTAGCCACCTAAAGATATACATCAAAAGGGGTGAGCTAGAAGCCCATTAAGAGGATAGATATGAAAAATATATCATGGGGTGAGCATAATCATAACATAGGAAAAAGATCATGAACATGATAGGAGCATAAATAAAAGACTTGAAATGTGGCAAAGCATAAAAATGAAACATCATGTCTTGGTGGTTAACTACTACACATACTTGTGAACCAAGATAGAATCTTGTTCACACAACATTTCACATTTACTCATGAGATTCATCACTTAACCAATGCATTGGAGCACTGTATAATTCCGGGTGCACCCATCACATTTAATCATTCATATTGCGCTATATAATTCCGGGCGCACCTGTCACATCATAACATTATCATCATCATGATTTCCATATAGAACACATATAAAAAATGTGCATAACTAACCCATGGAATGGAATGGGTTTCATCTCATAATAACACAATCATAATATTTGGGTTCCCAAAAGAAAGAGGGAATAACATATATGTTACAAGAACCGTCCACTTTGAGTGAGAAGTAAAAGGGGTGTTCTTAAAAGAGGAGTTCTTTTGGAAAACATTTGGTTTCACATAAAAACCAGTGAAAAACATGTATATCGCATAAAATTAAAGACAATGATGAAAAAATGATCTTTATTGAAAAAATGGAGTGAAAGAGGGAGAACCCGAAGGAAGAAAATTGGGTTCGAGATTTCCCCTTACCTTGTACCCGAATTCTTCCTTCTCTTTAATATAATGTATAATGACATTATATTCATTAATTAGAAATCCAAGAACCATGTTTACATTAATAGGATTCATTCTTGTTTCATTATGTCATATTATGTTCCTTTGGATGACTTATAGAGTTTAAAAACATTTTTCAGGGATGTTCGTTTTTATGGTTTTTCTTGGGTGGTTCACTTGTATTCTTAAATTAAAGTTTGGGTAGAACATGAGTAAACATCCAGAAATGATATTACATGTAATTAATGATATTACAAGAGTTTTAATGATCTTATAATTAATTATATTAGATCAATGTGGATGAATCATTAGATAAGAATTAAATGATGGTTATTTGGGTCAATTTGGGCAGTTTTTGGATCACAACGAACTTGTTTTAACTTATCACTTAGTAATATGGCCATAGATTATTTAAAAAAATTTAAATATAACATAATACATATAAAATATTCTAGTTCAACCATAAAAATTGTTTCATGACCAGATCCGAAGGTAGAAATGGAAGAAGAAAGCATGTCGTTCTTGATGGTGATAAATTAACACCTCACGAACAACGTTCTCTTTAATAAAATAAAAGGAAGAGGGAAAGGATGTTGGATGATATAATATCCCATTAGAATCATAAAATTATATTATATGTATAATACTGGAGTTAAAATACAATTTGGATAAAGATAGTGGGTATAGATCAAGAAATGAACTTGAACTTGAAACGAAATTAAAGAAGAAGAGGGAGGGAAATTACCTCTTGAATCATTCCCTTGAGAAACTCCTTACGAGCCTCATCTTGGTCTTTTGATGATACCAGAAGATCTTGGATGTGAGTTAGGGGCAAGGGAAGGTGTTTGGGAAGAGTTTAAATAAGGCTTGGAGCTTGAGAGGTGTGAGGAAATGAGGGTGTGAAGGGTGTCTTTTATAGTGGAGGGGAGAGGGGTTTCCTTAATATAAAATTCATTACTTTATTATTTCCCCACAAGAAAGGAATAGGGAGTCTTGAAAAACCAAGAATAATAATTTTAAAATTTAATCTCGAACCAAATGGGCTGATATCAGCAGAAAATCACACATGACCCTATAATTATCTTATTTAGCTTATTTTGTAAATTACGGTATTTCACTATTCATCAAAAATTCAAGTATCTCAGCAAAATCCCAAAAATTTAGCCCAAAAATTTTTCTACGTGAAGAATCAAAAAATGAATTACATTTTTCAAAAATAAATTTCTAAATATTATTAATTTAATATTT
Source organism: Viscum album (assembly GCA_963277665.1). Lineage (NCBI taxonomy): Eukaryota > Viridiplantae > Streptophyta > Magnoliopsida > Santalales > Viscaceae > Viscum > Viscum album. The sequence goes on along the minus strand of OY728143.1, from coordinate 1,686,161,705 downwards.
AATTAACATAATTTACATAAAAAAATAGTTTTTAAGATTAAAACTGATTTTATAGTGCTTTCAAATATTACGTAGGGTCTTATAAAATTAAAAACTATAAGACATTGATTAAATAATTTATGAATAAATTTTATGGAAATAAATATTCTTTTAAATTAATTAATTAATTATAATTAATTATTTATGAGTTACAAAATATCAAAACGTTTACTAAGGTCAAATTGTCACATTCCAAGATGTCTAAATTTTATTTTATTATTCATAGGTAATGTTACTCTTATGTTGGATGATTTACTATTCATAAGGGTCATATTACTATTCATAAGTGTATGTTACTATTCCTAAGTGTACGTTACTATTCACCAAAAAATATTTCTGTTTCATTAGACTCCAAAAATCATCTTGAACACAACCGTGTATGTTGGATTTTGAAAATTCCAAAAATAGGAGTGAAAAACTTATGTTTAAAGGTCACTTATCACTTAGTAGTTCATTATTTTGTGTTTTCATGTTATTTTATGACAGAAATATAGGAAGATAATTTTCATTTAAAAACATTTGGTCATTACAAATGTTGAAGCAACCAACTATCTAGGCCGATGATGATGTGCCTCCCCAACCTCGAGGTTTGGGCCGGAAGGGGACATGGACATCTTATGGTGGTGGGGATGTTGTGGCAGCGAGGCCTACATCAGTTGAGGGGGAGGCACTAGCAGTGGATACAGCAGTGGCAGTGGACCCAATGGTCCCAAAAGAGTAGAGTTATCTTGAGTAGAGGCCACCGAGAGGATTCCGTAGAATATCTACCTAGGATCTGGGGAAGTGGCTGCACCACATAGATATGCCAGAGAATGTCGTCGTCCTGGAGGCCTGGGACATCTGGGATGTCGACAGGAAATTCCTTAGCCCTACTGAGATGTGGCAACACCTGAACCATCTTGGGATGGATTTTCTAAGGATAGGCCCTATCAAGGCCGACTTTGCGGTGTCCCAAGCGGAGGGGGAGCAATACCTGGCTGAGATGGAGGACTTCGTGCATTCCTAGAGTGCTCCTCATCCAATGACAGATCGCGTCAAGGTGTTTCTATATTGTAAATTCCCCTATAGTTTTCGGCTACTGATTTGAGGGGATGGTTCCATTTTCTAGAAGAATCAGACAAACCCTCCTGGGGGGACGAGGCTGGTAGAGGGATCCCGTTGGAGGAGGGAGAAGTTGGTGATACATACTCCGACCTTGAAGAATTTATAGAGGCCCTTGTGGTAAAATCCCAATCCCCACCCTCAAAATATGTTTCCAGATCATTCTGTACTTCTTACTGATACTTGAATTGTTCAAGAGGGTCTCATACACAAAACCCGTTCCCACCCTATAGTAGATACATATGCAGGGCCTTTGGGATCCATGTCTGTGGCCTCATCGATTACCGTGTCTGGCGGGGCCAAGACACCCAAGGTGGATCCTCCAGAATTTTTAGACCTTCTGTCAATATACGAAGGGCCATGCCTCTGGGTCCTGATGACATCAAACCAAGAACGAGACCGAGAGTTTGATATCTATAAGTCTCCTCCACCAAATTCCTGACTGTCACCCTTTGACCATTTTAACTAACATCCATGCCCCTTTTTGGTATGTACAGTTAACCAAATGGTGTGGGTTTACTTGGCGAGGTTGGTCGGTAATTCTGGCAGAACCTTTCCCAGGGGAATGCCGGTGATCGTGGAGGTGGATATCCAATCCAACCGAGCTGTGGTGCTCCCGATCACTGGTGGGATCTTCAGTGGGGTTGAGCCTATGATTATTGAGGTGGGATACGATGATGAAGATCGGCCATATAGCCCAAGTCCCACCATGCCCGATAAAACACCAGATGCAGACCCTTCTTCCAGGTACCTGGGGGCGTTCCTCGTATATGAGCCTTCCAATCACGCAGACTAGGATTAGAAAACCGCTGATGAAGAGGATATAAAAATAGTATGTCGCTGATCGTGGAAGCTGATCTATTGCTTCGTCTATGACACACTCCAAGCACAATGGTTGGATGAAATGGATAGACATCGCTCATGATTACTAGAACTGTGAGCTAGGGGAGTGGATGCCTAGAATCCACACATGCTCGTCTGAGATCTTATGGTGGAGAAGATTCAGATGTATGACTGTGGCCTCAATGTGGGATGACATCGAAGGAAAATGGTGATCATCAAGAGGATCTAGAAGGCTGAAAACGAGGTTCAACAGCTGTAGAGTCGGGTGGATGAGCACTCGACCTCCCTTAACATGAAATCAGAGCTAATATTTCTATTAAAGTCCCAACTGGCAGAGGCCGAAGAGGGAATGAAGCAAGACTCTGAAGAAATGACTGTCATCCGGACCAGTGGGGAGAGGGCCCGGGTTGTGGTTGAAGAGCTGTGCCCTATCACTTCTGAGGAGGTGCGGGAGCTGAACAAGTGGCATCAAATCCTGAATTCCACAATCTACAAGGTGGCGGAGATACAACACTCTTTTAACAAGGTCAACCTATCCATGGTAGGGGTCAATTCTAGGGTGCTGTAATGATTAAAAACTCTCAAATGTACTTTCATTCTTTATTCATTTTATACTGGGTTCATGCATGAGTTCCGTTATTTGAGTTGGTTTATTTCATTCCTGTTATATTAATGAAGCGTCCAGTGATCAATCCCTAAGCTCACGTGGGTCGGGACCGATTTGAGAAATAAGGGATGAACACCTTATTACATTATCCAAATATAAGGGCGCAAACCAACCTTCGAACATCTGAGGGTTTGGTCATCCATCCTGGATTCGTGGGAAGAAAAGGAAGAGGCCTGACTAGAAGAGGAAGGCCTCAAAACAACCAAATATACATTTTCCTAATATGCTCTAATGCATGAGCGAGGTAACACTAGAGGCGTTGCAAATCAATCCGAACATAAGGGTGTGGAAAGCATGAATCAAGATACCCAAGATTTGGAACAATGTGGGGGTGGAATGATGATAAATAATAAAAGCTTATCTGCTTCGAAACAAAGTATCCTTATTGCGTTATCCTGATATGGAAACAACAGACGAGGGCCGACCGCTGACCATGTTCAAAACACAGGACCTGACTCGAAATGTCATCGATTTTTCTTCTAGAACATAATCCCAGGACAGTAGGTGATCCATAGAACAAGCATCCATACTTTTAGGGGGTCCTTTTAGATGTTAAGGAGGGAGAGGGTATGAATAAAGGGAACGGAAAGCATGGAAGATGGTGTGGTGGGTTGTTCGAGTAGAATCCAACACTCTTGGAATTACACCACTGTGGTAGAAACACATTAGGTGGGTGTATCGGTCCAATCATGGATCATTCCTACTTCTAGACAGGGCCTCTCTGGTGAGGAAGCTATCATGTCCCAACGTTGTTGTAGAGCATCCTGAACTTATTCAGGGTGAAGCTGTAATTACATAATTCCCCAAAAGAGTTCGGTCCAAGGGGATGGAAAAGAGAGGGAGAACAAGACTTAGGATTCCTGGGGCTGGACCTGAGGCGAAATGAATGAGTGTCTCTATGTATCCCATAAGAATTAGAATCAAGCTGAACATAGTTCTTGAGCACAGTGTGGTCAGAGACCAATGTTGGCGGGGGGAATCCCCTATAGCGGGGAAGCTGACACATCCCATGATTATTATGGGGAATCATGAACTTATTCAGGGTAGAAATCCAGTTTAATTTCATGCATTGAGGACATATGAACCCATGTAGTTTAACGTCATACGGTAGGACAATAAGTGAAAGGGTAGATCCTAAAAGGGAAGTACGTGATGTGTTAGTTATAAACTTGACGTGAATGAGGACTTAAGGAGTCCACAACACACCACATATCCCTAGAAGATGTGTTTTTAGGTCATGGTACCAAATGTGAAAGTTGGGGTGGGCGAATGATAGACCATGGATTGGTTAGGAATGTATAAGACACATGGGAGGTAATTATGAAACCCAACGTGAATGAGGGCCTGGGGTCTAGATTACCATGGGATCCTTGGGGAGGTGTTCAGATTGAGGGACCGAAAATTAAAGTTAGGCTGGGCATGAGGTGAAGTGCCTGGGCGTTCCTACATATCTCATGAGAATGAGAATTAAGCCATACATAGTTTTAGAGATGGCATAGTAAGGTACCAGCACCTAGAGATAATAAGGTTGTTTTGGTCCATCCCTCACACCAAAAGAAGCAGCATTTGATAGGACTTGTTTGTCTTTTAGGGTGAATGTTTTTTTTGTGAAGCGATGGACCTAGAGTAGAAAGTCTAAGATTCACCACAAGAATCAAGTTGTATATAGGTGTTGACAAATGGTACGTTGTATGACCAATACCAAACATGATGTCCCCTCGAGTGAGGACATCACGATGCAGTGTCGTTTTTTGTCGTGCGACCAGGATGATAATGTCACAGTTTAGGGTCATGTGATGGGACCAGGCGACATAGTTTAACGCCATATTGCTTAGACATATATAGGAGAGATGATATTCAAGAGGTAATGTGTGTGGTGTGATAAAGTATACCTGGCGTGAATGAGGACGAGGTCCACATCACACCATGCGCGATTACAAGAATGAAACTTCGGGCCAAGGGGCCAAAAAAGGTTAGAAGGTAGGAAGTAGGAGAGACTAGCTATCAGTTGAGATGGACCCAAAGATGAGATTCCCGAGTGTTCCTACATGTCACATGAAGATGGGAATCAATCCAAACGCAGTTCTTTAAGGCCATGTAGTTTTAACGTTGTGCGGTGAGGACATGAATAAGGGAAATATACTCCAACATGGTTTGTGTACGGTACGATGAGCAATCCTATGTAAATGAGGATATAATCCCATATCACATCATATAATCCTATGTGAGAACTTGGGCCAAGGGCCCAAGAAGGATGATGGACCTAATATTGGTCCACATACAGAATGTCACGACCATATTGTAGTTTAACGTCTTTTAGTGAGGATGATAGTGGTCTTAGTTTAAGGTCATAAAGTTCTGACCATAGACACCTAGTTTAAAAGAGGAAGTGATGATAGAGGATAGTTTTTGACCAGATTCACAACATAGTATCCATCCTTGTGTGACCGGAGGTCTGGAAAAACAATTGATTGTCAACTACTGACCGTATTTGCAACATGGGACCTTTATCAATGTGTTGCTCAAAATCCTTGAGGAATTTAGCCCGAAGTGGTTGGAGGGCCCTTAGGCTGAGCACCTGTGTTGTTCGAGAGTCCTTTTTGATATAGGAGATGATGGAAAACCCAAATGATGGGGCCTGAAAAATCATGTTGGGGCCCGTGCTCATGGAAGGAGTGATAAGAGAAGGAGGAATGTCTCATGGGGATGTGTGGGGCATGGTAAAATAGCTCAATGTGAATGGGGACATATGCCCATGCCATAACACGATCCCAAAGTGGGAAATTGGGACAAGGGGTCAAAGTTAAGGGGCCTAAGGCTGGGCATCCTGACCAACTGTAGCCATACAACCTCTCATGCAGGTATTACATCATCATAGATCCTAAGAGCATATGAGCAATGCTCTGTGTGGGAAACAAGGAGTAGGACTAGGCCCTCCCCATCATAAGGGCCTGATAGCTGGAACCACCCAAGGGAGGCCACAACTTGAAGATTTAGTAGGGATAAATGAACCTCTACACTCAATATTTGGGACATATGGGGGCGGTGACAACAACAATGGATAACTACTGACCATGTTTGAAACATAGTGTCCTTATCGTGCGACCTAAAATGGAAAGAACAAATGAGTATCAACCGCTGACCATATTCGCTACGTGGGAATTGTATCAGTTTTTTGTTTAAAATCGTCGAGATTGTTGGCCCGAAGTCGTAGGAGGGCCCTTAGGCTGAGCATCTATGCCATTCAGGGGTCCTTTTGGATGTGAAAGATAATGGAGTCCCAATCAAAGGAGTGATTGACGCATAGATGTGTCCATGAAAGTTAACATTAAGTAGGGCGGTTAAAGAGGTGGAAGTATCCCGGGAGTGGGCCATATGGTGGGATTGAGATGGGCTCAACATGAATTGGGGAAAAATACTGTACCATATCATGTGTCCTATCCTAAGGGAATATTTTGATGTTTGGACTTGGGAAACAGACAAAATGTCTAGGCGTTCCTACGTATCCCATGAGGATGGGATTCAATCTATATGTAGTTCTTGACATCCATGCAGTTTAATGTCACACGGTGAGGACGTGGGAGAATAGAAGAATGAGGAGGGAGCACATGGTGTGATCATTATAATCCTAACATGAGTGGGGCCAAAGAAACCCACACTACACCATGTAAGGATCCTCCAAGAGAACTTCCCCTGGGGGAATAGTCAAAGAAAATAGTTTGGGGGCTAGACTCAAGGAAAAATGTCCGAACGGTCCTACTTTCCCATGAAGATAGAAATCAAGACATACATAGTTCTAAGGTTGTTGTTCAGAATCTTTCGGGATGATATTCAAATTAACATCATGCGGGATGACATACAGTTTAACGTCTTGCGGGACGACGTACAGTTTAGCGTCTTGCGGGACGACATGCAGTTTAAGGTCGTGTGAGACCAGTCAGTTTAATGTCATGTGGGACTAGGAAGTTTAAGGTCATGTAGGAACAAATATAGTTTAAGGTCGTGTAGTAAAAAATATAGTTTAAGGTCGTGGCGGACCCAACAATTCATGTCATGCCGGACCAACTGGCTTAGAAAAATTATTGCTTGAGGAACTTGGCATTGGTGGGAGGAGTTATACATTCACCATCCATGGTTACCAGGGATTATGCACCATTGGGGTAAACCTTGTAAAATATGTAAGGTCCTTCCCATTTGGGTTCCAATTTCAGTGGCTTCCATCCAGGAATCATTGGTGTCCTCAAGGCCAACACCAAATCACTTTGCAGGAAAGAGCGGTGGTGAACCTTCTTGTTGAAATATCTAGCCATCTTTTTCTGATTCCTTTTCAGGTTGTACAGGGCACAAAGCCTATTACCATCAAGTGATTCCAATTAAGCCAAGTGAATTTCAGCTACTTATCTGGCGCCTACTAGTTGTAGACTTCTGTGCATAATGAAGGTAACTGAATATTTATGGGAAGAATAGCCTCAGCTATGTACAACAGGGAATATGGGGTCACCTATGTGGAATTGTGAGTCGTTATCTGATAAGCCCAGAGGTTGATGGGGAGATTTTCCAGCCAAATTTTCTTGTTCTGACCAACATTTTCTATAAAATGATAGAGAAGGTATTGTTGAATGCCTCGATCTACCCATTTGCTTGCGCATCATAGTGGTAGGTGTGGTTAGAACAGATGTTGTACATGGCGTACAATTTCTTCAGCTCAGTTGCACGGAAGTTGGTGCCATTATCAGTGAGGACGGCAAGAGGGACTCAAAATTGGTAGATAATGGTGGAGCTCACAAATTCAACGACAGAACAGGCCTTGACCTCCTTGTGTGGAACTTCCTCTGCCCACTTGGAGAAGAAATCCATGGAGGTCAGGATGAACATGCACTGGTGAGATGTAACTGGTGGTTATGGTCTCATGACATCGAGTCCCCATACCGCAAATGGAAATGAGTACTTGGTATTATGGAGAGGCTTTGACAAACAATGCACTATGTTGTCATGGATTTGGCATGCATGGAAAATTTTGGAAAACATGATGTAGTCGTGGATTATAGAGGGAAAAAAATACCCCAGTCTTCAAATATCGTGAGACAATTTTGGACCAGTCTGATGGGCACCACAAGAAATGGCATGAACCTCCTGAATGACATGAGAAATCTCGACTTCTTGAATGCAACGAAGGATAACCCCATCAGAACTATGCTTGTAGAGGATTTTCTCAAGACTAAGACAACTCTAGAGGGTAAATTGTAACGCACGACGTCATATCTGCTCAAGATCGTCCTGATCTACTGGGAGATTATCATGTTGGAGGTATTCAACCAAGGGTATTATCCAATTGGGAGTCACTTCAGTCACTGCATCCAGGGGACTTGAGGATCCTGACATGGAGGCGCCAACAGTAATGAGGTTTACTTGAGGGCTGTCATCATCATATGGAGTGACGAGTGAAATGAATCTCCGGTGTGCCACATGGATAATTAGATCATCTTGTTCGGGCTCTGCGAGTGATGCAGCTAGGCATTACCTCAACCTTTTTGAGATCTAGGGATATGGTTAACCTATGGCCGAGACAAGAACTGGTCCATTGGCTGAAGAGTGCGCTCTAACAATGGAACGAGCTCTAGATTCCTGAAAAAATAGTCACCATTGATTTTCTTAATGACTAGTTCAGAGTCCCCTTTCACATGAAAATGGGGCGCGTCAATCTCGAGGTCCATCTTGAGGCCAGTAATAAGAGTTTGATACTCTGCCTCATTTTTAGTGTAGCCTTCTGACAACAGGAATGAATATGGCAGAACGACTTGTTCTAGGGTAATGAAAATGATACCAAGGCCTACTCTATTGAGTTTGGGGTTATTGAGCCTTTAGCCGGTGGGGATCTAGGAAGCACCATTGAAATGCATTTTCCAACACGAGATGGCATGATCTACTGATAGGATTACCTCATCGGGAAAATATAGGTCTAGAGACTGGTCCACAGGGGTTGGATGGGCAGCAAGGAAATCTGCCAACACTTTCCCCTTAATAGAGTTGTGAGGGACAAACCCGATGTAGAACTATTGTAGGATTACCACCCACCGAGCTAGTTGGCCTATCAGCATGGGTAGGCTTAGGATGCACTTAAACGGATCAACCCAGGACACCATCTATACCACATGGTGCTAAAGATAGTGTCACAATTTTTTGTACTGCAAATATGAGTGAAAGGAAACTTTTTTTGGTAGGGGAGTATCTGGTCTCCATATCGAGGAGCATGCGGCTGAGGTAGTAGAGACTTTCCTCTATTCCCTCATTGTTTTTCTCAGAGAGAAGGGTGCTGAGGGATCATTCCAGGGTAGTCATGTAAAGGACCAATGGCTTTCTGGAAATGAATGGCTTCAAGACTGGATGTTGGTTAAGGTAATACTTGATTTCCTCGAACGCGGTCTTACATTATTCATCCCACTGGTAAAAAATTCCTTTCTTCATGAGCTGAGAAAAGGGCTTACACATTCCAGCCAAATTCTCAATGAATTGAAGTATTTAGGCCAAGTGGCCTTGGAAACCTCAAATCTCCCAAATATTGCTCGGGGGAGACATTTGGCTGATGGCCATGATCTTTCCTAGGTCAATCTCAATGCCATGGTATATGACAACGAAGTCGAGAAAATTTCCAGTGGTGACCCAAAAGGCACACTTCAATGGTTTTATATTCAGGTGGTGAGAATGGAGGAAGCCAGACACTTTCTCAAGATCCTTGAGATGGTCCTGACATTGGATATATTTGACCACTAGATCATCTACATAGCATTCCACCAATGTTCCAAGTATTGGCTTAAATATACGATGCATAGCCCATAAGTTGGTTACACCTGCATTATTTAAATCGAAGGGCATGACTTGGTAACATAAAGTACCTTGTGTTTCCCTTAAGGCTGTAGAATCCCCATCCTCAAAGGCCATTTGGATCTGGTTGTACCCAAAATACCCATCAATGAAGGAGAGTTCTTGGAACCCAACTGTAGAATCGATCAACAATTCCATCACAGGAAGGGGGAAATCATCCTTCAGGCACTGAAGTTTGAGATCCCATAAGTCAATGCAGACTCTGATCTATCTGTTCTTCTTCCTGACTGGAACAATGTTGGCCAACCACTTGGGGTACTGGACCTGCTTAACAAAATTGGATCTAATTAACTTGTCAACTTAAGCCATGACCATGGCACCGTGAGAAGGGTGAATCTTCCTGGGAGGCTACTTGAACCCACGATGATTTGTCGGGATATCGAGGTGGTGGACTGCTACCTGAGGATATAGTCCTATAATCTTGTTGTAACTCAAGGAAAATACATCATAGTGCTTCTTAATGAAGCCTACGTACCTCTGTTGCTCCTTGGGGGGGGGGATAGTGACACTAATCAAGGTGGGTCTCAGGTCCGCCTCGCTATCGAGGTTCACTTGTACCAATTAATCAACTGTGGAAGAGATGCCCTCTTCAAAGAAGGGGGGGGGAATCCTCCAGATCCTCTTCTTCACTTGTGGAGGAGGGATCCTCAATGAGAGGAGTTTCCTCTAGGTTGACAGCTCCCGATGAGAGGTTGGTACCAGCCTGATCAGCGGTGGTCACTACATTGGGAGACTCCTGTGCTACCAAAACCATGGCGATGAAGGTTGTCAATCTGATCCCATCTAGTCTTCGACCCAATGGGTCACACTTGATGATATCAAAGAAATAGTGGTGTGTCGTCTTGAGCCGGTCAATTCTAGCCTGAAAAAATAAGTAAGTATGACGTACTACCGTTTCCATGAGGCGGACATCCTGATACATTATGGGAGGAGGGGGATTAAAGATCACTGAGGCCTAATTCATATAAGAATACGAGGTGATCTTGTGATGATACATAGAATTGGGAATGTGGTTCCCCCTTGTACTAGAGACAATGAAACATTGCCCCATATCATGGGTCGTGGCCTCCAATCGATGGATTGGGAAGATGTAGGCGTCATCTAGGATCACCCATGGGCTGATCACAACTGTATTGGGCTCAACTTTGCTGGTCTGGATCTGTTTGCCTTTGCTCTTGTAATAGTCAACATCCATATAGAGGGATTCACAATAGGAAAAGGGAGACACGTCACCTTTGATTATGCCTACTCGACCATTGAGGGAGTATTTGAGGCACTGGTGATACGATGAGGGAACTGCTGCATGCAGGTGGAGCCATGGTCTGCCCATCAACACATTGTATGCGGTGTCTTAGGAGACAACCATAAACTCAGTGTTGGAAACTAGGCCACCGAATTGGGTCTTCAAATGGATCCTACCAACCGGGGTCTACTCTGTCCTATCATAACAATGGATTTTCAAGTCATAGGGACTCAAATAATCCTCGGATAACCCCAGTTTCTGCAATGTCCGAGCTAGGATTAAATTGATCCCGAAGGTTGTGTCAACAAGATAGCAGAAAATGACCCTACCATTGAATTGGATAGTGATGTAAAGTGGGATAATGTGCCCCTATATAAGAGAGCCCTAATCCTCTCCAACGAATGAGATAATGGCCTGAAATTCAGCATTCTCGACTACCTTAGCGTGAAAGGCCTCCATGGCAGCCACCTCTATCTCAAACTGGAGGGGGCTCCTTAAGGCCTCGGTGAGGGATTCATACATGTCTTGTGACAGGTGGAGGGCCTCGAGGATATAGAACCTATCCGAGATGCTGGAAAGATGTTTGAGAACATCATACTTCAGTGCTAGTCATGAACAATTTCTTACATGAGGTCGCTCTATGACAGAAGGTACGACGGGCCCTGTCAGCTGGACCAGTGGCTTACTAGTGCCGGGAATGTCCTACTGATCACTAGTCAAATCATGTGGAGTGACTATTGGAGGTTTCCCAATGATTGGGATCGGTATGTAACAATGTGTGGCTGGTCACGACGCAGTTGAGGTGACTCTTCTCGGTCTAGTAGCACAAATGGCGGTGGAGATAGGCCTGATGGCACTAGATGAGGAGGCTGTGCATGCTGAGATCGACACTGGGCCTACAATCTATTTTTAGTGGCATGCACAACCTGGATGGAAGTTCCAAATAATGTGCCTTGATGACCCATATAGCTGTGGTTCCACCGACATTGGCATTTACTGGGGGCATTGGGAGGATCTGTCTAGAGCTCCCCGTCATGAGGAATCATGTGGGGGTTTACCAACTCCATGGTGTTAACAGAAGCATACCCTGGACTATCACCTGAAGAGTCATCCATTGATGGATGGATTCTGGGAGGGATCTCCATCTCCGGGGGTATGAAGTCACTGAGAGTACCGGATGATGATGGAATTGGCGGGGGACTTTGTTTTCCCTTGCGCCGCCGATGCTTGCTCTTCTGGGAGGAGGGTGGTTGAGATGAATATATAGAAGTAGTAGTGGATTCTAAAGTCTCTGGTAGATTCAGGTGTGTACGAATGATACCATGGGCACAAGAGAACATTTTTTGATCCATCTAGTCATCATACTTTTTGGAGACATGGTTAGAAACCCGCTGCCCCTCACCTTCACTGTCACTGATGTTATCTGGCCTCACGAAGACACATGCAACTTGTTCCAGGGCTGGGCCAAATTTGACTATGTTGTTGTCGACCTGAACTTGGAGCCTATCCTTGAACACATAGCACTACATGAGGGTGTTCCCCAAGATCCGGTGATAAGGGCAGTAGTTGGGGAGATCAGTGAGGTTCACCTCTTCTGGCCTTCTGCACTAAGGAAAATGCACAATCCCATGTTCCAAGGCACTTACTAAATAGATGGGAACCTGCATCTAATTGAATGAGTACGTACAATTTCTTCTATCTAGGAAGTGGTCCCTAAGAACTTGATTTTGATGAGGGGCTGGAAGAGCCTATCAAGGAGGAGGAGACTGATTATCCTGCCTGGGTGGTGGTGTTGCATTACGCGAGGGTGCTTGCTGATTTTGAGGCAGACGCTGTTGGGCTGGAGGAAGTGCCAGCAGGGGGTAGGCCTCTGTGAGGTTGCATAGTTGGCTCTACTAGTAGTAATTACAGTTGTCTGGGGGCCTATATTTGGGACACTATGGCGGGCTCGGCTCTAACGGCCTTCCTCATGGGAAATGCAGGGGGAAACAGACATGTATGGATGGCCTATTGTAGGGATTCTTCCAGCCATTGAGCCTTATCATAGAAGTCTCAAATTCCCCAAGGGTAGTTCTATGTGATCAGAGAGGGATCCAGTTCCATCTTAACATTTCCCACACACATCGTCAGCAGATTCTCGTGAGTTAGTGAAATGTCAAGGGAGTATGTGATCCCTTTGCACTGGGCGATAAAGGCCATGACACACTCATCAGGCCTCTGTTTGCACTTGAAGAGGTCTGCGATACTTGTATTCTGAGTGGTGGAGCTGAATTGGTACAAAAATTGTCTGCATAGATCTTACCATCCCACTATTGACTCGATGGGGAGTTGGCTATACAAGACAAATGCAGACCCTTACAATGTCTGTACAAAATATCAAAGTTTAGCGGCCTCTTGCTGTGACGGAGTTCCCAACATGGGTCCAAACCTTGAAATAAAGTGGTTCAGATACTGTGGGGGGTCACTCGTCCCATTAAAGGGCTAGAAGGTGGAATTTATGAAGCTTGGGGGTGCAGGCATATAATCCATCCACGTCGGATATGGATTTTCATTAGGCAGGAGTCCCGCCTGTCGTGTTTCCAATGCCTCTAGGTGGGCGATGAGTGCCGCCATTGGATCATTAGGGTGGGGGTCCCTTTCTTATTGGAGATCCCTAACTACCAGTGCATTGGAGGGTTCTTCAAAGCGATAATCAAGCCCTACGGCTCGTGGAGCGGCCTGCGGATCAGTTGGGGGAACCTGATCTAGGTCTTGGGGATTATTGTGTCACTTATGTGGATTTTGTGACACATATCGCACCCTATTGACATAAGTTTTGGCCTCTAGCATATCTGCATCGGTATGATGCTTAATGTCACCTGGAGGTAACTCACCATGAAGGAATTGTGTCTGCCCCTGCTGCACTGGTTGTGGATTGCTGTAATCTGGACATCACTCCTCATCGCGTTCTGTGATGAGGTCATCAACTACCTTCTTTTTCTCTGTGAGATGTTGAAGCAACATAGCCTTTTCAGGGTATTTCTCCATCTTTTGCACTGACACGGATGGGTCGGAGCGTTTGGAAGCTCTGAGGTGCTCTTTACCCTTACCAAGACTCCTACTAAGAACTAATGCCTCTATGGGTGCAGAGAGACCTAGCAGATTCCTCTGCTAGTGAGTAACCCTTCCCAACGAGTCCAATAGTGGTGGCACGCCCTCAGGGGGTATGTCCCCATCAAGAAGAACTTGTTTGTTCTCCCCTTATGATAGGCCGACCATGTTGATCATGACTATTCCTAAGGGCACGTCCTCGATATCGCCTAAAGAATTGGGCCACCGCCAGATAGGGCTGAAGAGGAGGGCATTATACTACCCCAAGCCATGAATCTACACGTGGGGGGAAGACTCCTTGATAATCTTTTGGAGTACCTTAAAACTCCAAACACATTACTATGGGAGGGACCTATGAAGACCTAGTGACTTAGGGTGCTGGGCCACATGGAGTGTAACTAGATCAACCAAATGACACTGCTCGCCAATGTCCTCAAAATGCACTTGGATCCTCGGGTATGCCACTCACTAGTGATGAAGGTGAAAGCACATCACCCAGAGGGTTTGATAGAAACACTCAAACTCATCTTGGGTGAGGGATTCTAGCACACTAAAATATAGTGCTGAAACGGGCTAAAACATCTCTAGGAAGTGTTTCACTATGAAGATATCCGATAAGATCTTCAGCTCAGATTTAGGTTCTGGCCCTTCATTGCCCCATTCATCAACTGAGGGTGGCTGAGGAAATAAAAATGGTACTGAGGCAGACCACTAGGATGACAGGCTGGCCAGTGGAGAATACGGAGAACGAGCTGACAAGCCACTTAATCTTGGGCTACCCTCTGAAGAGTATAGTGACCTGGCCGCTAAATCACGATAAGATGGGTAGGCCACCAGGGTTTTCGGAACAACATCAGCAGCTGCTGGCGATGGGATATGTTGTGGATCTTCCTCCATTGATCCCCAAAATGGATCTATGTGATCTCTAGTCATTTTAGAGGGTGCTTCTGGTGATGACGGTGGTGACTGCATGGTCGGACCCTGAGGAGATGTCAAGTATTCATCCTCCTAGATGTCTCTGCGAAGGGAGGCCGAGATCTGGTGGATCTCACATTCTGGGAGTACGAGGCTGATGTTCCTTGTTCATACCCCAACCCTTGTCTTAGAGGACCTAGGGGAGGGTTCCAGTGCTCATTTGTATTCTACTTCAGAATCTAAGAAGTGGACTGGTCTGATCTCTATCCGGACATTCCAAGAATTTTTCTTATGACAGTGACGAACCGCCCTCCTGCCCCTGGATAGCTCTTCGGGACATGGTAGATTTCTAGAATGAGGATGACCTTCGACCGTACTGGTGCTAGGGCGGAGAGTATTTCCACCTGAGTAAGTAGGGGTGCGAGGATCACCGAGACATATATCAAAGGGGAAATGGGCATGACCACCGTGAGAAGTGCTGGAGAGAGTAGGACCTCCACTGGAGCTGGAAGGAGCACGAGTAGGACCTCCATGCCTATTTTTACTAGTGATATCAGTGTGAGGAAGGACATCGTACTGGTCGAGCCGAACACGGGTAGGAACTCCATACCGGACACTGGTGAAGTGAAGCTGACCTCCATCCCTCTGTTTTCTAGGGTGATGAGTACATTCTCTAGGTATTATGATAACCTGAGGAGGGCCCCCATGTTGTAGAGTGACCAGATGTGAAATTTCCCCACACCGACAGTCTGTGGCAGGAGGAATGACTCCATACCTGATATAGTGAGCACAGGAGAGACTTCCATATTGAGCATCACCACCGTGGGGAGGAACCACATTTGTATTGAAGGTGGCACAGGGCGGATCACCATACTGATCATGGAAGTAGGGAAGACTCACATTCTCCAAGATAGCGGTATAGGGAGGACCTCAGTATTGGGTGGCGTTGCTGCGGGTTAGTCCGTGGTGGCCACTGCCTATGCCAGCAACCAAGAGAGTTGACCTAGACAACCCATGGGGTGGTTGTGGCCTCTATCATGGTCGGGCATATGAATTACCTTGCTCAGCGTACACATGGAGCTGGTGATATGTATCGGCAGTGGCTAGGTCTACAATAGTTTCAAACGTTGAAGCCCCTTAGCGGGCGTCCTCTTCAACCTGGGCCCGACGCTGGCATCGGGTTAACCAGACTGGTGCTGGTGGTGTAGGCACATGGCTTACCTGTTCCTCAACACATAGGACTGAGTGGTGGTGCTGATGCGGCCTAGTCGGATCCCTTCATGGGAGCCCCTGAAACGAGATCCCGACCAGGCTGACCCGGACATCCCCTACCTCATCAGGGAAGGTCAGGGAGTCATCGAGGCATTCCTGGGAGAGGCCCTCTAAATTATTGTATGTTGGAGTGGGGAGAAGTGTCTATCTATGTGGACCTTGGGGGAGGTGTTGACGATGAAGCACATATGCCTCTAGATACATGGATTCCATATCCCGAGTCGAGATAATCCCCTACTCCTCACACCAGCAGAAGAGGTCACTGATCACCCTTCTTTGATGAAATCAAATGGGGAGATGGGGTGTGGGCACTCCACGATTATTGGTGTGGATACCATTGCGGAAGTGGTGGAGCCACGCTAGATTTCTGTATTAGTGTTACCCCTGCCCCCGTGTCGATGGATGGGAGGTGATCAAATTCCCATCACAATAGCTTGGTTCATGAAAATCAGAAAGATTAACCCATTAGTGCTGAAATAAAAGGGAATAGAAGACCAGTGCTCTAGCTCCATTACGTCCTCTATGACCAGTAAGAGGGATCCACACTGACAACATCGCAGATCGGCATGTCCAAAGTTTTGACTGCCCCAACTTCCAGTGAGTTTCACACCAGGCCCACTATTTTCATGGCAGCACCTAGTGCCAGATAACTAAATCCGGTGACACTCTAATATATTGATACCCCAAACTCTACTAATATCCACATTGAGGAGAAGAACTTCACATCAGGTTCACCATTTCTGTTTTTGATGCTTTCACCGGGGCGCGCGTGTCCGTCTGTTCGAGGATGTTGGCACTGTTTGTTGCCCTATATTCCCTATTTCCAAAGGTGGGTGACATCCATCGCTTATTCAGGGATGTTTTCTCTTTGATAGAAATGGGATGATGGGATGTCGGTTCCTCCTTACGTGGATTCCTCCTCAAAAATCATCACCTAGTCCGGGTCTCCCTTATAGATTTAATACGTTGTTCGTGAAACTCTTCCTAGTTCCATATCTTCATGGATGCTGGTTAATTAAGTTACTCCTATCAAGACATTCCAAGGGGTTAATTCAGGAAAAAAACCTTTAGTTGGGGGAGTAGTCATGTTGGGCATCACTGGCATGTCTGGACACTAGAACACTGGTGCGTCTGTCTTTGGTCCCTTATTACAGGGCTTCTCGAGGGCACGGAAGCCTGAGGCATCCCATACAGAATGCAAGGAATTGCATTCCGTAGGCATGTCTTTGAGGTTTTACTCAGCTTCCCATGTTTAACACTAGGTATGACGAAAGTTTAACTTCCAGCGGAGATGGATCGAACTGATTGGAACACTGACTAGAGTGGATCAGATGGGTGCAACCCCTAGAGGGTACACTGTTGTTGAGGGGTGAGCTGGCGTGATCCCACTGGGATGTGGTGGCCCGGGAAAGAATCAAGATGGATGATAGGTGGTTGAATGGAGTGGATGGGGAATGAGATAGAACCATCGTGACGACGATGGTGATGTTGGGCTTGAGCCTTAAAGAGACTTCCTACATATCTTCGTGGTAGGGAATCAAAGTACTCGTAGTTCAACATGGTTCTAATGGATTATCACTGGATAAGGTTTTGATGGCTTACCACTGGTTAGGGGCGATAAAGTCTTAATGCTGAATGGGGATAACAGTGGCTTACCATTGGATGGGTCACAATGGCTTACCGTTGGACAGGTTACAACGACTTACCACAGGATGGGTCACAACGAATTACCACTGATTGAGGTCCACAACGCAACATTATATAGGACGGGGGTGAACTAACGTGAATGGTCAGGTTCGGTAGTTTGTTTGGATTGAACCTCATGGAGGATTCCTACGTACCCTGCCTTGGCATGGATCAAAGTTCACATAGTTCAGGATGGCTCAGAACCGACATGAACTGGGTCAGATCCAATTGATTATGGGCTTGAAAATCAGGGAGGATTCCCACGTACCCTACCTTGGAAAAGATCAAAGTCCCCGTAGTTTGGAAGTGGAGGTCGGTGAACCGACGTGAATGAGGACCTAGGGTCCAGGTGGATTGTGGTTGGGCTTAAACCTCTGGGAGGGTTCATACGTACACTGCCTTGGCAAGGATCAAAGTCCTCGTAGTTTGGAAGTGGACAGAGAGGCTTGGTTGACTAACATAACATGGTCGGGACCAAGTGGGTGTTGGTATTGAACCTCAAGGAGGATTCCTATGAACCCTTCCTTAGCAAGGATCAAAGTCCTCATAGTTCGGAATGGGGGGCTTGGTGAACCGACGTGAAGGTGTTCAGGACCAAGGGGTGTTGGGCGTAAACCTTAGGGAGGCTTCCTACATACCGTACCTTGGCAAGGATCAAAGTCCATGTAGTTCGGAAGTGGATTACATGGTGAATCGATGTGAAGTGTTCGGGACCAAGTAGGCGTTGGGCTTGAACCTTAGGGAGGATTCCTACGTACCTTACTTTGTCAAGGATCAAAGTCTACATAGTTCAGGATGGTGGGACTTGGTTAACCAACATGAAGTGGTCTGGGCCAAGTAGGCGCTGGGATTGAACCTCAGAGAGGCTTCCTACGTACCCTGCATTGGCAAGGATCAAATTTCAAGTAGTTTGGGATGGCTCAGAATCGACATGAAGTGGGTTAGATCCAATGGATGATGGGATTGAACCTCAGGGAGGCTTCCTATATACCCTTCCTTGTCAAGGATCAAATTACTCATAGTTCGGAAGTGGAGATCGGTGAACTGATGTGAATGAGGACCTAGGGTCCAGGTGGATGGTGGTTGGGCTTGAACCTCTGGGAGGCTTCCTACATACCCTACCTTGGTAAGGATCAAAGTACTCATAGTTCAAGAGTGGATGGTGAGGCTTGGTGGACTGACATGATGTGGCCGGGACTAATTTGGTGATGGGCTTGAACCTTAAGGAGGCTTCCTATGTACCCTACCTTTGTAAGGATGAAAGTCCTCATAGTTCAGAATGGGGGTCTTAGTGAACTGACATGAAGGTGGTTGGGACAAAGGGGTGTTGGGCTTGAACCTCAGGGAGGCTTCCTACATACCCTTCCTTGGAAAGGATCAAATTCTACATAGTTCAGAAGTGGATGACTTGGTGAACTGATGTAAATTGGTCGGGACCAAGTAGGCATTGGGATTGAACCTTAGGGAGTATTCCTACATACCTTACCTTGGCAAGGATCAAAGTCCTTGTAGTTTAGAATAGTGGGCTTGGTGAACCGATGTGAATGTGGTCGGGACCAAGGGGTGTTGGGCTTGAACCTTAGGGAGGCTTCCTACATACCCTACCTTGATAAGGATCAAAGTCCACGTAGTTTGGAATTGGATGACTTGGTGAACTAACGTGAAGTGGTCGGGACCAAGTAGGCATTGGGATTGAACCTCAGGGAGGATTCCTATATAACTTACCTTGGAAAGAATCAATGTTTATGTAGTGTGGGATGGTGTGATTTGGTGAACCGACGTGAAGTTTTCGGGACCAAGTATGCATTTGGCTTGAACCTCAGGGAGGCCTCTTATGTACCTTACCTTGGAAAGGATCAAAGTCCACATAGTTCGAGATGGTGTGAATCTTACACACTAGGCTTGCCAAAGAGGATATCATGGTCGATGATAACTCTAATCCCACTTTATTATGCTTGGTTTGAGAAACAAGAGGCATTAGAGACCTGACGGTCACATCGGCAAAGGTGCATCCGTGGGGAGTGGAATGGGTCATACACGTGGTTAGCAGCCCAAAGAGGAAATAGGGGCTTACACGTGGTCCACAACCCATAAAGATGGAGATTGGGACTTACTCCAGGATATAGGCCCAATGGTGACAAAGCCCAATGGGAGAGGTATTTGGAAAGGAAGAATATAAGAGGGTACTGATGCCCATCCTGCCCTTCACTAGCCTTTGGCACCGAAGAAGAAAAGAGGAGTAGGGGTACTACCTCTTACAAGAAATGATAGGGGATTACACCGAGGTGGTTTCCCTTCCCTACAGATAGTCACCACTCCATCAAATAGGATCTCATTTCATGTGAGTAAGACCTCACTCTTGTGGAGATGAGCGAGCATAGAGAATGTCAGAGATGGGACACCCCGCGTAAAGTGCATGGGGTGAGGTCACAGTTTAACGTCATGTGCTGAAGACGATGGCGTTGGCAGTTTAACGTCCTGCAGCTCAGACAAGGTGGGTTCACTATTCACCCCTAGGACTTAATAACCGGCACCCTCTATAACTTGGTGAAGGGAATGTACTGGAAATTCCATGACTGGGGGGTGTCGTGAGGTGATCCCATTGGGGGTCTATGTTAGCATGGCTATGCAAAGAAGCAATAGCCACTAGTGTGCCTATGCGAAGAAGCATGAGGTGAAGCAACACAATTTGAAGTACCTCTCAACGGACTTTAAAGTTACTTCATGCAAACCTAGAGGGTCGCATGAGAAAAGGAATTGCGGAGAAAAGGGGCCCATAGCTGTGAAGTGATTGTGCTCCATGTAGTGGAGGGGCCTCGTGAAGGGGTATGCTTTACGATGTAAAGTGGACTAGCCTAGGCATAGGGAATAAGTTTATATGGAAGGTTCTTCATGAACTGGAAAGGCATTCATGGAGAAATGCCTCACGAAGCAAGGGTTCCTCGTGAAGTGTAGTATTGTGAAGCAATAAGATTCGCGAAGCATAATGACCCTACCTTATCATGTGGGTCACATGTTCACGGAGGGTGCTTCGCAACGCACTAGGGCTCCACGAAGACCCGAGTCCCCTTGGGGATCCCATTCCTTCGCGGAGGCCCATGGGCTCCGCGATGGGCATTCCTTCTTGTAGAGGGCCGAATTAAAGCAAGGGGGATTGCACATCGCGATGCGAAAGTACCTTGAGAAGCTCATGGTTTGTAGAGTAGAAGTTGCTTTGCAATTTGAGAGATAATAAGGAGAAAGGTTGGATGATCCATCCTTTGGGATCGAGGGGAGCCTGGTATTTATAAGAAAGAGGTAGCATACAGCAGAGATCACTTGGTGCGAGGACAGAGTTTTCTCCACGGCAGGTTCATGAACGTCAATGGGGCTCTCGGGGCATCTCGCCTCCTTGCTCTGTGGCGGGCTCGTGAAGGGGGTGCTCCACGTCGGCCATGGGTCCGTGGGGGCTCCGCGAACGGTCTCCACGAGGAAACCCTTAAGGCTTCCTAGTTGTTCTTCTTCTTCCCAAATTTTGGGCCAACACTCATTAAATATTTCAAGTCACCTCAAAATACCATCACATAAAACCTAAAAAGGGGTATATATGACGTTGAACAGATGATCAACCTTAAACTTATAAACCCATAATTAAATCTAAAAATATTAAATTACCACATAAAAACATATATGATTCTAGAAAACTAACACAATTATTATTACATAAATAATACCATAGAATATTTCCCTAAATCTTGAAATGTAATTAACTTTACCAAATATGAACAAAATCACATTTTCATCAAATACCTAACCATTTTCAAGGTCACCAATACTATCCCTTTTATCTCATGAATGTCAATAACATGTTTATCATAATTAAAAATTATTATCTCAACATCATGAAAATATTAAGGGTTATCTATCCCTCAATAATAGGTGTTTAAAAAAATTACATGAGTCATATTGATTCTCTCAGAGATATCAGCTAGGTGATATGAAATAGGTGGAAATAGTCACTATTTTGATCCCTCCCACATTAGAAGAAGAGGGAATCCCTTTGTTTTCCATGAAGCCTAAGCCTCACTCATTTATTCCTTTCTCGAATCAGGATTTCCTCCCACCTTTCCATATTACTACACTCATCACTAAAGTTACAGGTATATTGGATGACTCAACCAACATCTACTCTCAACCCCAGAGTTAAAAAAAGCCATGATCCTCCTAAATCAGTATTTAGTGGCTAATTTTTGATATGTCTATCCTCCAATCAACTCCTTAAATATATTTGACTTTAGATATTTGGTATTATAGGAATAGTTTTAGTTTTACTTTATGATAATAAAAACATCATGATTCACTTTACAACATAGGATGAATTGATCTTGGCCTAGTATATAGCTCCTCGAATAAAATAAGGCTCCCATTTATACTTTTTAGATGGTATTTTTATTTTCACATGAAACGTGATACTATAACCTTATTGTTTTGGGTATGTTTCCCAAAATTTCCTCTTCCTTTTCCAAAATTATTCATTCATCTGATTGTTAGAAAATATGGTTGAATGATATTTTTATTCCGATAATAGAACAAGATATGTTTGACTACTTATTTCCCTAAAAATATTCATCAGATTTAATGCATATAAATTGCCAGTGGAGTGTGTTTGGATTGATAGTGGGGAATATGATCATTTCAAGGAAAAAATGGTCTCTAAGATATGGGTTTATTTCTTCTCCTCTTATATGTAACTAGGCCACTCAATTTCAGTGTGTCGGTGTGGTCATAAGAATCATTTTGAGGGTTTTGATTCTACCAATGATTTATAAAAGATTGACCATCTTAATAGTATAATAATTTTTTATGTTTAAATGGTCTTGGATTTTTATTCTGGTGCAATCCTGAAGGTAAAAACTTAGATAGATGACAACTATTCAGTGTCTTGTGGCCCTGGGGGGGGGGTGCGTAGGATAGGTACTTCAAACCAAAGAACTAAAAACCTATCACCTAAATATTATAAAGGATACTTTTGATTTGGTGATGATACCCATACTATGAAGATACTAAAAGATGAAAATGTGGAAGGAATCTCTATTTTTAATCCCCATGGAATCTCAATGGAATATAACCTAGCTTCAATGAAGGAGGGATGGGTGAATTATGTGAACATGATAAGTCCCAAAAAGTCTACTTTGATTCTATAGTTGAATAATCATTTTTGATGTATTGGAAGTAATATTCTGATATCATGATCATTGTGAATAGAATATTGTGACCAAAAAAGTAAAATTAAAGGTTTTATTAGATGCAAATAAGAAAATACACACATGAGAGGATAATAATAATGATGTATAAGGCTCTATTGGGGATGAGTTAGGTGATGACATATTTATAAGATACACAATGAAGTTTGATGATGGAGAAAAATTTATGGTCTACACATCACAAGGAAAAATAAGGGTAATAAGGGATTATTAGACTCAAGAAGCTATATAGTTTATAAGGGGATGAAATATAAAGGATCTAAAGAGTACTCTCACCTACTAAAGCCCATGGAGACAAGGTCTCCCAAAGAGGCTATGTACACAAAGGTGTTTGGGTGAAAAAAAATTAGTTATTACTAAGATAAGAAGAAGATAATTACATACCTAGTGGAAACAAATATGTCAAAGTATGATGATTCTAAGGAATAAGGGAAGTTAGTTGATAAAAATGATGTCCCAGATTAGGTGCAGGTAGGTTCCTTGACAGCAGAAGATCCAAATAGTATTTCCAATCCAAAAATACCTAAGGGCTATAAGAATCATGGATTTCATGAACTATAACTTACTGATGGTATGATGAAGGTGTCAATAAATAATAAATAATAAAGAAAAATACATGGATACCATTCTTCACTCTAAGGGAGAGATTTTGGAGGAGGATCTCTCTATCGTATCTTCATAAAAGGTTACTAATAAAATTTTCCAGAGTGTTCTTCATATTGAAATCAATGAATACTAAGATTTTTGGATAAAAGAATATACTATATTTTGATAAATGGTTTCAATGAAGAGGACATGAATATAGAGTATTGTATTCAGACTTATGATAATATGGCCAACCACTTCAAGGATCTTACTAAGGATGACCCAAATAAGAAGGAAATACTAAATCAATAGAGCCTATATCGGGTCAATGATACTATTACTCACAAAATTTTATATAATGGTCTTGTGATTTATTTTAATGTTTAATGTTCTTTTTACATTGAATTTTTTTTAGGGTTCTCACATTTCCTACAAAATTTCTCTTCGAAAGAAAAATTTTAATTTCTAGTCAACTTATGATTTTAAATCCTTAGACAAAAACTAATATGGAATAATTCTTAAATGTTTCATAATTATTATATCTAGAATATCATTGATATAACACTTATGTAACAAAATTATCAAATCCAAATACTTAAAAACTTAAATCCTTTCAGTTCAATGATTGGAATAAAATAGGTCCTCCATTAGTTTAGGAGTTTTCCCTTGGATTATGGAATCATATTAGATAATTCCCATATTACCCACACATAATAAATTGAACTATGAATGGTACCTTAAGATGAAATAATTTTCCTTCAATACAAAACTTCATTTTCCTTAGATATTACATTCTATATGATCTTTTATTCCACACATAAAACATCTTTTAATTCCACTAAGAGATTTCCCTTAGTGATTCCCTCCACATACTTATCATGTTAGAAGAAAAATCTTCTTCCCTCTATGGTCTTAATAAAAATCTATTTTTCTCTTATTAGGAGTGTGAGGAAACTCATTGAAATTGAAATTTTTAATCTTATATTGAGATAGTTAATTAGGCATAATCATAAGGCATAAAATTCTATATCCCATTGCATCTGGTTTATCATGAGTAAAACCATTCTATTTTCCATAAAATTCATCATTAATGTGGTTCCTTCTAGATATAGACATTGACTAAAACAAAAAAATATAGAGTGAGAAATAATAATCATAGTGGAAAACCATATAATCCTGAAAAATAATTAATTGGAAATCTAAATAATGGCACATTTTTTTAAATATATGCCTATTTATGTTTAACCTAGGTCATCCATGATAATAACTTATTCAAATAATTTATAATTAATCACAATGAAAATGTTAATTAACCAAATTATATCCGCAAGGAGTGTCGAAAATGGTGTGTAGTAAGGGAATACTTACCATTCACTAGAATGATGGTCATGCTATACTTGAACCACTATTTTAAGGGTTATTACCACAAGATTTATTAATTCCCAATACATATCCACTTGTAGTATCCAAATAGGGATGTATTGTTAGAAAAACCATTTAATCTCTTCCTTACCAAAACTTTTAGATGTTATCCTTTACATAGAATTATCCATAGAGTTTTCACTAATATCATCTAATACTAATATCCAAATATTTACAAAACTTCTCTATCATACCAACTAAAATAAACTATAGTTTTCATACATAAATATTACATACTATTAGATGAATATTCAATACATAACATTAGGATCCACAAAATAATATTAAAGGTTTAGTGTCTTTGGAAACATGGATACATAATTTTTTGTCACAATAGCTCTAAATTATCTCCCACTATGTTATTTATAAATATAATAATTTTTAGACATATCATACTTAAAACATTTATTTATAAATAGTGGAAAAGAAACATAAGAAAGGGTGATACCCGATGCTCAGTAAGGGTAAAAAGGTAGATAGAAATGATCAATTAAACATAATATGAACATAATTTTATGAGAGAATGATATTAAAAATTTTAAACCATACTATACATATTAAAGATGAAAATATCATTTCATGGAATAAATCATGGAAGTTTATATGAAATGAATCATACAGAAATCACATAATATGATCAACAAGAGAATAACATTGGCATAAGACATAACATTGGGGCATACACATAATAATGGAAAATCATTTTCTTAGTCATCGATCACTTCCATGAATGTCATAGTGGATTTTTTTCACTACCCATTCCATCATATCCCTATTCAATGTTCACTCCTAAAACTATCGTAGTGGATAGAGTCACTTATTGAGTAGAGTTTACTACCCATTATAGACATTATAATCTCATGATATATCCATCTATACCCAATTCATTGGTTGGATATATAATTCTTGGATGAACCATCACATAATTTAAATCATATATATGTGTTCCATAAGATGATAAAACAATCATCATAGTATAACCCATCTAAAAGAAACATGATTCATAAAAAGTTCTGCATTTCATCATAGTATAACCCATGTAAAGTAATCAAGATTCATAAACATCTAATCATCATAATCATAAAACATCTATATAAATAATAGGGATGGTTTCATAAGATCCAATCCCCAATAAATTATATGTAAAATCAAAGGATGTAATCTTAGATGAAAATGCATTTAAAATATAACATGGAATGTTTCTTGACTAAAAAAAATACCCTTTTCAATTTAGAATCATTTATTTATAATCTAAGTTTTTTCCAGAAATAAAATAATACAATTTCTTTAAAAATAACCATGAGAAATTGTAATGTAGTATTAAAATAATTTATTTTTCTATACGGTGGGAAATTTTATTCATGTTGTAGATGTTAAAATAAATATCTATTTCACATTTTTGATAAAAAAATAAAAATGTACGTTATTAAAAAAATTAAAATTAGATTTATTTTAATTTTTTTAAATTAAATTATGTGTACAAATGAATTGAAATATTTATATAAGATTATTAAAAAAATTCTTGAAAACATTTTTAAAACATATAGACATGAAAGAAAAGGTTTTTCGATCAAAGAGATAAATAATGTCCATTTTCCATTAAAAAAATTCATTTTGTGTCTTGAGTAATTAAAGAGAGGAAAATGAAAGGGGAAAAATATAATCTTTATAAATATCCTTAGGATAAAAAAATACATCAATTACTTTATTAGTATATAAAAAAATTTCTTAATTTGAAACTTAATCATAAAAAATCCCTATAAACAATGATATTTTTAAATAAAATTCATACCACTTTAGTAACATTGGAATCGTAAGCCCCATTAAAGAATAAACACAAATGAAACTATAATTATCACAAAAATATGTATAATCAGGATATAGAATGTTAAGTGGGTAGTATTTACACCTCATAAACATAAATAGATGAATAACATCAAACATCTCTCAATGAAAAATATTCAAATGAAGAACCCTTACCACTTTAGTAATACATGAATTAAAACCTCATGAAAGTGAGAAAATTATATGGATTTTTAATTACAATTTTTTTTAATGAAAATAATCATAAAATAAATTCATGTGCAGTATATACACTAAACAAAGGAAATAATTGGTGAATATGGTATATGTCTCACAAAACAAAAAGTGAGATGCAAAACCAATATCTAAAGTTCACATTACTTATAAGTTATATAACATCAATTATAATAAATTATAATTATTATAATTAATAAAAATAATTTAAACACTTATATTATCACATATTATCCACTTATAAACACCCATTTATTAATAATTCATTTTTAAAATTTTCATTTTCAAGTGTTAACTGTTTCTTATTTCAATATAGTTTCAGTTCGGAAGTTTTGGTCCTTCTATATAGGTCATGCTTCAAAAATATCTATAATGGTATTAATGATATAAATAAAATATATATTCAATATATATATATAGTTATAGTTATCCATAAAAGGTATAAATTGAAAAATTATTTACACTATTCATAGTGACGATAGGTCGTACGTACACATGAACATTACTTTTAATTTTTCAACCGATATAACCAAAGAAAGGTAAATAGTAATTTAGATTTCCAGAATCATTATTATATTATATATATCATACAAATTCATTAAATATATCCTTATTCCCATCCATTTTAATTCAAAATGAAAAAAGAATCACAAAACTTCGCGGTTGTGGTAGTTGACATGTACACACGATTAACATTATCATTTTCCAAGGGATTGGAAGGTAATAATGAAGTTATGATATTTTAATTAAAAGAATAATTATATCATAAATAAAATATATATTAATTATTTACATATTTATGAAATTATAATTAAAATGGATATGAAAAATTAATTACTTCGTTATGTGGAGATGATAAACCATACTTAAGCACATGCAATGTTTTCACTTATCATAGAATGGAAAATAGATAGAAAATGGTTATAAAATAATCATAATAACACCCCATTATATTTATGATATCATTATTATTATTATTTTATTATTACAATAGATTTATAGGTAGTACAAGAAGAATTAAATTTGAAATAATCAGTAAAGATGATTACGTATTTTTCAGTAGACTTCATTTGGATCCCTACATAAGGAACCTTTTAATGGTATTATAAGAATATTAATAATTAAAATTCATATATATTTATTCTTATAAGATAATTGGTTAGGTTTTGATCAAAATTCTTGGCTCAATGTGGTGTATATGAAAAAGAGAAAGGGCATTCTTTTATAAGAAAGGGAAAGGGCATAATTGGGATTACTTAAAATATTTTAATATAATTAATTTCACTCTCAAGTATAATGATTTTAAATAGAAATTTATTCAGATAAAAAATTTTATATGTTATAAATATAATCATAAATTAAAATTTAGACATGTTTTGGTGTCATTTTTAACCATATATTTGGGTTTGACCCTTATTAACCAATTTTAACCTTAAGAGTGGTAACTACTTTTTTCGATCCTAAATGGTTATAAATTTAATTATAAGGTAACAATTGTCTCACAAATGAACAATGTATAAAATAATTTAAAATTTATCAACAAAATTTTCTTATTTTTATATTTTTATCATTTTTAAATAATTTAATAAAATATTTTTTTATAAAATATCATTAATGTCATTTTTGACAATATTCTTTTTAATTTGACTCAAAATGCATCCGTATTGAAATTTAATTAGAATATAAAACATTAAAAATATATAATATGTTATATTCATCTTTAAAAATGGTGGTGAACTGTAATTATCTCTAAAAATATTAATTTTATAGTTTTTAAAATCATTTATATGATTTTTCTACTGCCTATACAAGAACTATGTCAGCATTGTGTAATCATTTAAGGTAATTATTTCATGAATAAAAATTTAAAATAAATTAAAATTATAAATATAATTAATTATTTTTTAAATAATCATAATTTAAAATATCCTATTTTTATCTTTATCAAATTTTTAGAGATATTAAAGTCAAAAAAGTGACATTTTGTATTTATTATTTGATTAAAATAATATAAGTTCATAATCATCGATTTTTTTACAAGTTAGCTTATATTAAATAATTAGATTTAAATTACATACATAAAATCATAAAATATGATAAATACATGTTTTAGAGAAATTTTAAATCCTTATGAAAAAAGTTTAAACATATTTTACCAATTTTACCCTTACTGTAGTCACAAATATTTAACAAGATTACTATTAATAATGTCCAAAAATATAGAAGATATATTTATAAAAATTAAATAATAACAATTAAAAATATGTAACACACTTCTAAACATTGAATTCATATAATTTTCAAAATTTAATATAAAATTAATCACACAAAATGTTACAAAAAATAGTTTTCTAGAAAAAAAATGTTTTCTAATATATGAAAAAATTTTATACCAAAATACAATATAAATTAATTCCAATGAAATTAATTGGATTATTAATGATATAAATGAATTAAATTTAATTTTAAAACTAATTAAACCAAAATTTAACTTTGTAAATGCTTCAAACAAAAAGTATGCTTTCAAAAAATATCTACATTTACACTATTTATCAAAAAAAACTCTTTCCCGAAAATTATAAAAAAAATAACTATAATAAAAATTTGATATGATGAATTAAAATATGAATATAATTTTTTTCAAATGTTTTTTCTTTATGTTTTAGAAAGTAATTATATTATTTTATCACATAAAAATATAGAAACCATTTTTGAAGCATGAAATGACATCCCTAAAAATTGAGTGCTTCTTTCCAAATAATTAAACAATAAATTTGAATTGATTGATAATAATATACATATATTTTATAATCCAGTTACTCATATTAATACCTTCAAATTGAATAGATAGGTGACATTTTAATAATAATAATTTTATAATACATCGGAATCCACTTAATGTATGGGGTTGTTATGCAAGCTATCAAGATAATTATTATTTTAAAATAAAATTTCTAGGTATTGCCCAAATCATCTTATCATAGAGAAATACAACTATAGGCTACTATCTGATGTCCCCAAATCATCACACACCCAAGAACCAGTTAATAAGCCTCAAAATCATTGCCTAATTCTAAAAAAATCAACATTAGTTTGGATGTAAGACTCTTATTGAATTATTTAAAATTCATATCACACTAATCAGACCAAAAAAATCACTCATTTGTTTGTTAGTGCATTCATAAGAGTAAATATATGAGATAAATCATGGATAAAATAATGGTAATACTTGGCCAAATCTACAATAATCTAAACCTTAAATACATTCTTCAGCACTTCTCAGGACATCTCTACTTCCACTTACTCAAGATGAATCATATTCCTAGTTTGAAAACCTTATATACCAATAATGTATCCTCACAGATCCAAAATTAACTTTTTAAATATTTATATATAGCTTGTTATCCCTTTCCATTATTAGAATCACCTAAAGATACCTATCATGATCTTCATGGGTAGTAGAATACATTAACATATTATCTACTATGACTGCAAAAAACGATCCTAACTATGTTGTAAAGATCTTATTTATATGGTCCATGATTACTAAAATGTCACTAGAAATGTAGAAATGAATAAGTAGATATTAAAAATTCCCATTTTGAATTTGAAAAGATATTTTTAGAAAACCATATCACTTGAAGTTGGTGATACCCTGATATCAAATCAGTCTCTGTGAATTATTTTGACCCTTTAAATTTCCAAAATAAGAATTAATTTAATAAAATAAGTATCATTTCTTGATATTTACTAAATTATATAAGCCATAAACCATTATACATATGTTGTTTTTGGATATTTTTTATTGTATAATTAAGGGAGATCATAAAACATTGTTTTCATGCTACCACACATACAAGTTATATTATCTTTCTGGATATATCCAAAGGCATGGAATATGATACCATGACACTATAATATATTAATATAGTGATAAGAAATTAGGTTTTAATGTTGTAGTGATCTAAAATGTTGGTAATCACTAAATGTGAACCATTTAATAAGATGAAATGGTTTGGATTGTCATTGGAAAATGGATAATCCGATGTAACCACATGCATTAACTCATAAAGTATGAGTTAATGGATGATCAATTGAGGAGTTTTATTAAAAGATATATATAATGATATAATAACCATTTTATAGTATAGGATACTCTTTTATATAGAAGGAAAAAACTCCCTCAATCTCATAGGTTTCTTCCCATTCACCATTTTTGTTTGTGATGATGTAGCATTCCTCAGGTGATGATATTAATCTACTCAATCTTTGAATGAATGAACATAGCCTGTGGATACCTATAGAGGAGGAATTTAATTCTGACATATCTCATGTGATTCATCACACACACAATGATTAAGATCACATTAGTGTCCATCACTGGTGTATAGTACACATACTATTTCTTTATTTTACAATATCATGATTTCATTTATAAAATATGGTGTTATAGTGTTTCAGTTTATTATATTTCTTATTCGATGTTTAATGAGTGTTGTTAGATCTTTTAAAACTTGATAGTGTTTCAGATCTCATCATATTTTTGATTCTTGAATGTTTATTTTTAAAATGATGAACTATGGGTGTGATAATCTAATCTCAATTGGGAATATTAAATCATTATATAAGATATCATAATGTGCATTACCTATATTTAAAATTGAATTATAAGATACCATAACATCAATTACATACTAATAGTGTATGATTTATATGAATCATAAGGTATGAAATGTTGAAGCCCATATTTTGTTATATGATGTAAGTTATAATATAGGTGATATCATAGTCTATTAATAAAATCATGGTTGTGTTAGAATAGTGAATCATATAACCTTATAAATATCAATGAAAATTTTATATTAAGATTGATATATAATGTTCACAATGTTCATATATAAGTGTTATTATGATATCACCCTATATACATTGTTTTTTTCCTATATTACAAATAGGGGTGGGAATGGGATGGTTAATTAGGATTTAAAAAATGTATAAATCATTAATTTTTTGTTTGGTTTGATTTAGATTAGGGATAGAACATTTATTTTATACAATCATATCGATGATATTTTATAATAATTATCTATAAATTTATTCTAAATTTATCTATAATCAATAATGGTTAAATAAAAATATTCTACCATAAGAAAGTTAAATGAACCAAGAAAAACATCCACAAAATAAAACCAAATTCAAAATAATGACATGAATTTCAAAAACCAACAAAGAAAATAGATTAAATGTTTCAAATTAGAGAAATAGATAGTTCTGTCAAGTGAAAGTAACATCTGGAAAAAAATAACCACTAACTCCCTAATTGAGCTCACAATAAATGAATAAGGAAATGGTGATTCCCTAATAGCCCTTACCAAATATCTAGACATTAAACAAATTCCAATAAAAATAAAAAATCTTATTTTTTTATCAATGATCTCTATCAAATGATGTAATAAAAAATTAACCTCATAGTGATCAAAATAACACTATATTAAATTGGTAAAACAAATATTTTTCACTGTATATTTATGAAAAATTTAATAGATAAATCACTAACTAGTGAGATAATATTACACATCAAGGAAAAATTATAACTTATACACTACATTATTAAATTAAAAAAAACATGAAATAAAATTTAATTATTTTTTCTTTTTTCAAATATAAAATGTTAATGTAGTCCAAAACAAATATTAAGTGAAAATAATAATGTAACCCAACAAAGTGGTAAACTTAAAAAGAAGTTTAAACCTAGAGACATAACTAGAAAGACATTTTAGAAAGAAATCCAAACATGCCTAGTAAATAAACTCCACAACAAAACCACCCCTCATGAGGAAATATCTACAACCACCTCACACAAAAATCCTTTTTGAAGAGATAAAAAATCACTCAATACCCCATAAAATATGGAAATTACATAATTACAACTAAAAATTGGGAACTCTAATCCCTATCCATTCCCAATAATTGAAAAAATATAGAAAAATAGAATTGGCACATTGCACCCCTAGAACCATAAACTATGGAAAAAAGAGTTAAGTTCTAATTCCAAGTAGAAGACAACACTGAAACCCAATATTGAAGACAATAAAAAACAAATATTAACACTACTTGATCAATCAAGAAAGTCCCATGACATCACTTAACTTGATATGAACTGAACAAAAAATTATTGATTTTAGTGGTGGATAATTCACCACAAATGTTAAATAGTGCTCCATGATCCTGAAATTACAATGAATTAATATCAAACAATATTAAAAAAATGATAAATCATATTAAAATTGAAACCAAAACTTAAAAGAAATATATCACCACACTCACCAATTATAAGTGCATCGATTGATGGATCTATTGAATCATTTACAACTGTATTAACACAAAATTATTCTAAAAATAGTTAATAATAAACTATTGTTTTCCAATTAAAAATTTTACTTAAGAAATATAATTTACACTATAGGATACACATACACATTCATGAAACACATAGTTTATATAAACATATATATATTTTTAAAAATCATAGAACTTTATCTATCTATAAATGTTCTTTAAACACTCCCTCCCTCCAAATTATAATTTTATTCATTGTGAAAAATCCATTTTGGGGGATTAGTGGTTACTCAAACAGAAATAAAATGAGACTTCAATGAAACAGATTGAACAATTCTAATACACCCTTATGTTATTAAAGTCATACATCCTGTGAAGACTCAAATTAAAAGAAAATTTACACAACTCAATATCCTTATGAATGATATATGTGAATAGTAATTATATTTTATTCCAAGTATTAATGTACTCATTTGTTTTTAATATTTATTTATTTAATTACTAGAAGTAATATGAGATTATGAGAATCCATCCATTCTTTTTTATATTGGATTCTAAAAATATTTAAATTACCTACCCATTATCTTGTAACAGTCCTCATATGAGATGGTTTTAATTGGAAATTCATTTTTCATCATAACCTCCTTATAATGCATGATGATATCCATATAAGGATTTGGATTTTATAGGTCTAGGATAGGTTATGGTACCTGTTTTTTCTTCTTGATCTCCCTTTTTCCCCTCTAACCTTAACCCTTATCTAATCCATCATATATTATACTAAACCATGTTGAAATTGTTAAAATTTTAGGGATGGTTCTTGAACCTAAATATTATAATGATTATACATTGATCTGGCCTCAAAAAGTAAAAGATATGAGTTTATCTATATTGATCCTGTCCTTTTACACATATTATTACTTGATTTTAAGAATAATTATCCCTGAAATAGAAACCAAGGATGAAAAGTATAGTGTATTTGGAAGACTAGGTACATAATTAGAAAACATTACACTATAATAAAAACAAATTTTTTTAATCTCCATAATGATCTCCTAGTTCTATTTGAGATCCCATATCCATAAATGATAACCTGGGGAATACATAGATAAAATGGATGAGCTAAAAATTCCAATAAGGGAATAATCAAGGGAATGAATCATTGTACATGAGTTAAAAATGAATGACATAATAACAAAAAAGCAATAAATCATGAATAATCATCTACAAGAATAACATATATAACATCAAATCACTTGATCATGGAAATATTGGAATGTGGAAACAACATACAACATGACATAATCATGATTCAAGGCTAACTACCAACATGATATCACATGGTGGACAAAGTCCCATAATGGAATATTTGTACTCCCTAACCCATACATAACATCTCATGAGACAAAATATTACCCAATACATTGTAGAACTATCTATGAATTTCCATCATAACATGTTCATGCATATGTCTTCCACATAAAGAATCAAACATAAATAATACACATAAGGGTCACCGATGGAAAGAAATGGGTATCATAATCATGTCATAAGGCATAGCTAGGGGGCGTATAAAAATGGTATCCATGAAATAAGGTATTTAAAAATTTATTAGTCATTCATATGAAAAATAATAATATATCTTAAATAATTATGTCAAACTAAATTTAAAATATGAAAGAGTGTGGTTACGTAACATTAGAAATGTCCTACTTAAATGTGTTTTTAGGTAAAAGTATAAATAGTCTTTAAAAAGGATACCTGAATAATTGTTTGAATAAAACCATAAATTAAATAAGTAAAATTTTTAGGAATAAACGAGTCATTTTAGAAAAATATTGGTTGCTTAAAAAAGTTTATAGAGTATACTTAAAATGGATAAGAAATGGAGAATTTCCCTTTAACTGGGCTAGATTATTGGGAGGAATTGAGAAGGGAACCTTTTAAAACATGTAATTATCCATAAAATAAAAAATAATTGAGATAAATAAATATGTATGGTATAAAAATATATATAATAATTATAGAATAATATTTATGAAATAAATTGGGGAAAATAGAGAGAGAAAGTGTAACATAAAGGTAATCTGGAGGTTCGAAGAGATCCATCACCTTATGTACGATGGTGTTCTTCACTTTCAATTAATGTCATGGATAAGAAATTTAAATTAATTAATAATTTAATTAATAACCTATTACAGATATATTTTATTTATTATAATTTTATTATGTTCATTTATAGACATTTCTATGAGTTATAAAGATGAATTTCTTCATTTTGGAAGTGTTCGTTTCATGGTTTCATGGTCAGTTTTCTTGTATAAAATTATAGATGTTCTTGTAAAATAGAAATAATTATTAAAAAGTAAAATTATAAAGTATTAATTCACTACCATAATTTTAAATGGTCTCATATATCATTTTATTCTGGTATGAGGATGATTGATTTGATAAAATGTTAATGATAAATGATTAGTTTATTTTTGGTGGTTTTTCTAACCATCACGAACTAATTTATTTTTATTGATTATTATGTTTATATATCAGTACCAAAATATGAAATAAGTTATAATACACATATAAAATATTATTTAATCAAAATAAATGTTTTATAACTAGCCTTGAAGGTGGTAATGAAAAATGGAAAATCATTATCCATGGAGACGGTTACCGATAATAATTTGGACAATGATTTTGTTTATTTGAAAAAGAGGAGATGAGAAAATGTGTGGAAAACAGATATTTAATTATAAATATAAAATTCAAGTTTATACATGATATTATAGATTTTATTATTTTATGGCTTAAGGAGGTGAGGATAAGGTTGAATAAGAAATGGAATTAAAAGATATGGTTTGAGAGAGTTACCTATTGAATATCACCTCCTTGAAGGACCCATTAAGGAACTTGGAATTGTTCTTTTTTTGAGACCATAAAATCTTGGAAATGGGGAGGAGTCTTGTGGAGGGAATTGGGAATAATTGTGGTAACCTTCAAGGCTTAAAAGGTGTGAGGATAAGGGGTGGTGTGGCGTATTATTTATAAGGCGAGGAGAGAGGTATTTTTGATTATTATATTATTTAGTTTATTATTTTGGATCAAGACCATCAATAGTGTTGATTAATATGACTAAGTAAAGAAAATTATTCAAGCTATTTAGAATAAATTAGTTATTACATTAGCTATGACTTGAAAATTCACATATTTATCTGATAATTTTTAATACAAAAAATTACCGTATTTCACTATTCACCAAAAAATTATTCTATTTTAGAAAAATCCAAAAAATTCACCCTAAATTTTTTTCAATTTTAATATTTAAAAAAATTAATCTATTTTTAAAAATAATTTTCTAAATATGAGAAGATTATTTTCTAAATAAAATCACTATTTATTAAAAATATACTGATTTTAATATTACAATTTATTTTATAACACTTTGAAATATTAATTATGATCTCATAATTTTTTTTATATATAAATTAAAATTTAATATTAATTTATGAATTTATTTTATGAAAATAAATTCTCTTTAAATTCAATTCATTAATTATAACATTGTAAATAAACATTTAAACTTTATCAAAAAACTAACACTTAATTTATTATTTTTAAATCATTTATTTACTTATACCATGATATAATTATATCATGTTTTCATTTATAATATATCTAAATTTTATTTATACTTTCATAGGTGAGGTTACTATACTAACGTCCACATTACTATTCCTAATAGTCTGACTACTCTTAGAATGGTCTAGTCACTATTCCAATGGTATATATTCCTTAATTTCTATTAAAAAATATTATTTATTTCATTCTTAAATGAATTGTATTTTCATATTCAAATTTAATATTATATTATTAACATAGTGTTTTATTTCTTTAGCTTTTTTCATGTGTGAAATCATTCCAGTAGATCAAGTAGATCCAAATTTCTGATTATTATTGTCATATATTCTATTTATTATCCTACTATAATATTTGGAATTCTTATTGGTTTATTTGATTACTAATGTATAATTCTTAATTTATGATAATAATGTTTTTTTATTGTATTACCTATGTGATATATGTGTTTTTTGACATAATTATAATTAGGTAAATTCAATTGATAAAATTCTGGGTCGTTACATTCCTCCCCCTTATGAAATTTCACCCTTGATTTTTTTTTAAATACTATGGTGAAAATAGGTGAGAGTATTTATATTTCATTTCTTCCTTTAGTTCCCATGTTGAATCTTTATAATTGTGGTTTCTCCATGTTACCTTGTCTAGGTGAGTGGTTGTATTATGTAAAACATCATCTCTATAGTCTAAAATATTCGTTGAATTATCTTAAAAAGTGAGATAATTTTCCTGCCATACCACCTTTGAGTTTAGTAAAAGTGACAGATCTAGTATTTACTTTATAAAGAGGGATTCTTGAAATAAATCATACACTTGATACAAGGTTGGTGAATGTTCTAGTCGATATTCCACAACTCCGACATGATCAAGAATCTCGAAGGGGATGATGTACCTAGGACATAAATTTACTTTTAAAATATCATGAACATATTCAATGGACATATGTAGAGAAATACCATGCCTCCAACTTCAAATTCCACATCCCATTGAAAAGTATCTATATCTCTCTTCTATTGGTCCTAGGTAGCCTGTATATGCTATTGGATGGTCTATAGACATTCACCCATTTCAAACCATTTTACCTATCAAAGGATTACATTCAAAAATGTCATACCAACATGTTGGTTTACATCTTTTACCATAAAGGGATTCATATGGATCTATTTGGATGCTTGATTAGAAACTATTAATGTAAGAGAACTCGACCTATAGAAGATGTTAATCCCACCTCCCTTAAAGACTATTGAGAATTATCTCAAAATATATTCAAGTGTTTGAATGGTCTGGTTAGACTGGACATCAGTTTGAGGGTAATATGCCATTTTGAAGTTTAGATCATTGTTTAGAGTATATTGTAGACTTTTCTTTAATGTGGAGTAAAATCTCAAATAATACTCGAACACAGTCTTTAATTGTAATCCATTTATCCTAACCACTTATTTAATGTATATCAGTATAATTTGGTCAATAGATAAGTCCTATCAAATCATAATAAATTGAGTAGTAATTATTAGATAATACAAAATGGCCCATATAACATTATTTCCTCTATATGACTTCAAAAGTCTATGGACAAAGTACCGAGCTATGTTTTCCCATTTCCATGTAGGTATGGGTAGTGGTAACATCATCACGTTATAGTTTTGTCTTTCAGACTTCACCTGCTGACATACTAGACAATTTGATGTATATTTAGTGATCTTCTTCTTCATATTGTTCCACCAATAGTGATTTTAGAGATATTGATACATCTTTGTACTCCGTGGGTGGATAGAGAAGGTTGAGCTACATCATCTCCTTCATTATGTAAAACATCATCTCTATGGTCTATAATTGTGGCTCCTATAATTAGTATATATCTCACACTTCTCCCCATAGAGAAAATATCAAAAAATATTCAGTATGAAGATCACAGCTACCCTCCAGATCAATCATGGAGTAGTTTTTCCCAATAACATTCAAATTTCTTGAGGCATAGACTATAAATTTTTCATTTTACATCATTAAACATCCTAGTAAGTTCTTCGAACCATCACATTATTCCAAAAAGAGTTTCCCGAAAGTCCATAGTGTAAGTACTAGTGCATTGGTAAGCCAATTTTTAAAATCTTTAAAGAAATCTTCATATTCATTGGTCTAAAAAAGTATTACTCCTATCCAAGTCAGATTAGTTACTGGGTTTGAAAATCATTATAAGTTCCTTGAAAATCATCAGTAATACCTAGCTAGACCAAGGAAACTACAGATCTCTGTTACCGATGTTGGTCTATGCCACTACTCAATTACCTTTATATTAGATGGGTCCAAAAATACTCCTTTTATTGTGATAAAATTATACAAAAATGATACTTCCTCCATTTAGAACTAAAATTTACTAAACTTTTCATATATTTTTCCCTTCACAATACCTTTAGAACATTATTAAAATGCTCCTCGTGTTTCTCCTTACTCTTGGAGTACATCATAATATCATCTAAATAGAATACCTCATTTTTTAAGGTAATATAGAAAGACTCTATTCATTAAACCATTGAATTGTTTTAGATAATTAGTGTGTCCGAAGGGAAACAATATGAACTCATAGTGTGCATACCTCATCCGATAGGTATTATTGAGATTCTATATTCACCATCCATCCATCTAATGGCCCAAAGGCCTTCATTTGTTTTATTGATTTTGATAATCCACCATTCAAGGGGTGAGGTGGAACCCTTATAGGGACTGTATGCATAAGCATTACATGGAAAGTAGGCCTTAGAAAAAATCATTTTCCATAGGCTTCAAACATAACATATAACCTAGACTGACTACTTGGAACTGCTCCTCCACAGCATCTTCATCATGAAATCAACTCTCAACCTTTTCATGGTTGTTCTACTAGGCTTTCCTGTGCATGAACAATCTTGTCCCCATGGCATGTGGCATACCCTCTCATTATTGCAATCTGTTTAGCTTCCCTTATGGTGAAAAATCTTTTCTCATCCTCATTATGAAGCTTGTTCTTTTGCCTTAGATAAATACTTGGCCCCATGTAGTTGATCGAACAATTCATCTATCCATGGTAGGAGATAAATTTTATTTATCATGACTTTGTTGAGCTCATGATATTCATTGAAGAGGCACATTGATCCATCTTTCTTATTGAATAATAGGACTGGTGCACCACACAATGAAGCAATAAGGAATATAAAACCCTTTTCTATACTCTCTTGTAACTGCTTATTCAAATCTTCTAAATCAATGGTGGAAATCCTATAAGATGTTTTTGATATAGGTAGATATCTTGTTATAAGATCAATTGAAAACTCAACCTATTGGTTAGAAGGATGACCAAGAAATTCATTAGGGAACAAATCAGTATATTCCCTAACAATGGGCATGTCTTCAAGAATGATTCACTCCACTGTCTAAATCATTTTAGCAACATATGATAGATCATAAAAAAACATTATCCAAAATTGAGACATTAATCCTCCTCTTTATAGTTATACAGAATTAGGGGATGCCTTATCTCCCTTTCTCTAAAGTTGATGTTAGATTTTTATAAAGATAGCCAATCCATGACCAATAAAACATCAAACTCAACCAATGGAAGTAAGACAAGATTTAGTGAGTGGTTCAGTCCACAAAAATTAACTAGGGAGGATTTATATACTTTAAATGAAATAACTTCCCCATTCTCTATTCTAAAAGATAACTCAACCATTATATTTTGAGGTGGGGATTGAATAGTTCTACTAAAATTACATAATATAAAGGAATGTGTAGATCAAGAATTAAATATTAAATTTACTATAATTGAATAAATAACCCATGAACATTTAACCACATAATTTTTAGGCACCACCTCAATATTAGTGATAACATATTCCCTTCCTTGTATCATTGGAGGTTTTTGTTGATGATTTCATCTGACAACCACTGTCTTTTTGAGTTACATCTTATATGGACCAATGTTCCTTATAATTGAAACACTACTCTACAAGTTGATTGTTAATATGAACCTTAATTTCTTCTTCTACAATATTAAGATTTTTCGAATCCAATCAACTATAATTAGAAATATCCCTATCTCTTATAGATTTTAAGAATCTCTTAGTTCCCTTTAGATAGTTCCTAATTTACTTATTCCAACTCTTTCGAAATGTGGGATGTTGGGTTTTATTTCCTTCATGGTATTTATATATTGATCCTCCCATATTAAACTACACTTTACACATTTTTATCCCTAATACCTTAAGACCACCGAGATTCTTTATTCTCTATTTCAACCTTAAGGGCATAATAGATAATCTCCTCATAACCATCAATGTCTCGAATCAACATAGATTTTTATAGACCTCAATTTAATCCATTAAAGAGGATGTCCACATTACATTGTTTATTATTAACAAATATGTATGCATATCATAAAATACTTGTAAGGTTTTACTAATACACCCTAATATATTCATCTTACTATTTCTTCAGACTGAGGAACTCCCTCTCAATCATAAGTTGGAGAGTTTAAAGAAATTATTTATTGATTTTTTTTCTTGAATCCTTCCCAATACATGGAATTAATTTACTTATTAGACTTTGTTTTTTGATTAGTGTCCACAAATGATTAGCATGCTCATAGAAATGATAAATCTCAAGAATGAATTTTTCTTCTTCTGACCATTAGAGGAAAAATAATAACTTCTTAATAGAGTTAATCAATTATTCTGTGATGAGGGGATCATAAGATCCACTAAAGATATGAGGTCATTGTTACACATAGTATTCATCCAAAACTTTTCATTTCTTAGGAGAATGAGGTAATTACTCATGATTCATGTTATTATTCATAACTTGATCTAGTTAAGATAGTACTATCCTGATATAATAATCTCACATTCCCATTAGGGTTGGCATAAAATTTGGGAAATATTCACATTTCCTATGAAATTGGTTCTTAGAATAGTTTATCAAATTTTCATACATTAACTAAATATAAAAATAAAATAAAATTAAGGGGATTGAATTATTTTCTAAAGATAAAATAAAAAAGAAATCATGATCATAGAAGGATAAACTTATAAATTAGAAGTACACCCTAACTTCTTTTCCCCCAAGTTTCAATCTAGGTAATCTATGGTGATAGAATTATCCCAAGGGTTCATACTAATGTTTTATACTCCTAATACTAAATAATAAATAGAACATACTATGTTAACAATAATAGAACACATATCCTTTTATATATATTATTACACAATTTTAGGCAGAATTATCCTTGAAATAAAAACCAAGGATCGAAAATTCTAATTTATTTGTAAGTCAGGTTACATAATTAGAAAACATGAAACTAAAATAAATTTTTTTATTTAATCTTTATAATGAGCTCATAAATCCCTTTTATCTCCTATAACTACATATAATAACCTAGGGAATACCTATAAAAATGTATTGAGATAAAAATCCATATAAGGGAAAAACATGGGAATGAAGCATAATACATGATTTAGAAATTAATAATATGATAAAATAAAAGGAATAAATCATGAATAATCCTATATAAGAATAAAATATATAAAATGGAATCACGAGATCATGGAAATATTGGAATGTGGTAGAAACATCCAATATGAAATAAACATGATTTAAGGCTACCTGCCAAGATGATATCACATGGTGGAAAAAGTCCCATAATTGATTAGGTTTACTCGCTATTTCCATACATAAAATCTCCTGAGATAAAACATTAACAAATTAATTGGAGAGATATTTGGGTGTACCCATAATAACATGTTCATGTACATATATGACATATAAATAATCAGACATAAAGAATACACATAAGGGTTACCCATGGGATGAAATGGGTATCAGAATTATAGAAAAGGGCATAAACAATGGGTGTATAAAAATGGAATTCATGAAATAAGAGATATAAATCATCATTAGTCATTAATAAGGATAAATAATAACATATCCTGAATAATTTAATCCAACTTAATTGGAAAAAGTAAGGGAGTGGTTAGGTAACACTAGAAATGTCCCTCTTAAGTAATGTTTTAGGTAAAATAATAAAGGGTAATTAAATAGGATAAAGGAATAATAATTTTCATAATACCAGAAATGAAAATAGATTATTATTTCATGATAAAAGTTGTTATTTTATAAAAATATTGGTGGATTAAAAAAATTATGGATTGTAATTTAAAATGGGAAATAAATGGAGAAGTTCCCTTTAGTGGGTTCTATTTATCGGGATGAATGGGGAAGGGAACATTTCAAAACTAGTAATTCACAATAAAATAAAGGTGAATTGCGATAAATAAATATTTTGATACATAAACACTAAATATAGGATAATTATATAAAAATAATGAAGAAATAAAATGTGTAAAAGAAATATGGGAAGCATAACCCAAAGGTAACTTTGAGGTTCAGAGAGATCCAATACCATATGTACAAATGTGTTCTGCACTTGAAATTAATGTCCTTGAAAATAAAATTAGATTAATTAATAAATTAATTCATAACCTATAACACATATATTTAATTTATTAAAATTTTATCAAGATCATTTATGACCATTTATATGAGCTATATAGTTTAATCACATTGTTTTAGAAGCATTCATTTCAAATTTTCATGGTCTGTTTTCTTTTGTAAAATTCTGGAAGTTTTATTTTCAAATAGGAATAATTCTCTATAAGTTAAATTATATTGTATTAATTAACTTATATAAGTTTAAATGGTCCCATATATATATATTTTGTTATGCGTATGATTAATTTTATTAAATGTTAATGGAAATTGTTCAGTTTATTTTTTTCGGTTTTTCCAACCATCATGAAATAATTTGATTTTAATGAATATTATTTTTATATATTAGTTCCATAACCT
This sequence comes from Viscum album, assembly GCA_963277665.1. NCBI lineage: Eukaryota > Viridiplantae > Streptophyta > Magnoliopsida > Santalales > Viscaceae > Viscum > Viscum album. The sequence continues at coordinate 1,686,117,832 of OY728143.1, read as the reverse complement.
GAATTAAATTATAATATACATGTAAAATATTATTTAACCTAAATAATGGTTTTATTACTATCCTTGAAGGTGTTAAATAAATATGAAAAATCATTATCCATAGAGATGGTTAACCACCATAATTTGGACGACAGTTTCATTTTTGGAATAAGAGTAGAATAGAAAAGAGGTGGAAAGAAGATGTTATATTTTCTATATAAAATTATAGTATATACATGAAACTAGAGTTATTATTATTTTATGGATGATTTAGGTGATGATAATGTAGAAGATAAAATGAAATTAAAACATATTTTTTGAGAAAGTTACCTCCAAAATATCACATTCATTAAGGGCCCCTTATTGAACTTGGAATTGGTATTTTGTTGAGACCGATAGATATTTCTTGGGTAGGAGGATTAAGAATAAAATTGGGCATAATATTTATAAGATACAAGGCTTAAAATGTGTGAGGAGAAGGGGTGGTGAGGAGTGGTATTTATAGGGGGAGGAGAGGGATGGTTTTGATTATTATATTCATTAGTTTTTTATTTTGGATCAAGAATATCAATAATGTTTATTAATATGAAAAAATAAAATAAATGGTTCAGAATAGTTTGAAAATATGGGAGGTTTAAATGACATCTGACTCAAAAAAATTTCTGTTTAACTTATAATGTTAAATACTAAAAAGTACCATATTTAACTATTCACTGTAAATTCAACTATTTTACAAAAATACAAAAACTTAAACCTAACCATTTTTTGATATGTAGATTTAAAAAATTGAATCCATTTTATGAAAATAATTTTATAAATAAAATAAATCTTATTTTTAATTAAAATCATAATTTTTTCAAAAAATACCCATTTTAATTTTATAATCGATTTTATGTCCCTTTGAAAAATTAGTAAAGGTCTCATAAAATTATATTACAACTATAATACAACATAATATAAATATATGAACCTATTTTATGAAAATAAAATTTCTCTTAAATAACTATATTAATTATAAAACTATAAAAAGAATTTAAATGTTACAAAAATACAAAAAATTAATTTATCATTTTTATAACTTTTATTTACTTATACCATGATATAATTATATCAAATTTTCATTTATAAGATACTTATATTTTATTTATAATTTCAATGGTTAGGTAACTATTCTATTAGTCCAATTACTATTCCTAATGATCAGAGTACTATTCTAATGATCATGTTATTATTCCAACAATACATGTTCCTTAATTTTTTTAATACATATTATTTAATTAATTCTCCATTCACATATATTTTCATCTTAAATTTCAATATTATATTATTGAAATTATGTTTTATTTATACACCTTTTTTCATGAGTGTGGTCATTCTAGTAGATTGAGGAGATCCAAATTTTCCCATTATTATTCTATTATATTCTATTTATTGTCTTGATATAATATTTTAAATTATTATTAATTTATTTTATAAATAATGTACCATTATTCATTTATGAGAATAATTTTTTATTGGGTTCTCTATTTGATATATGTGTTTTATGAAATAATTATAGGATGAAATTTTTCATTGATAAAATTATTAGTTGTTACATTACCTCTACCTCAATTTTCTTAGAAACATGACCAAGGACTTCACTAATTGATCTAGTGGCCATTGGTTTTGGTATATTGGAATAATAATTATACACCCCAGTTTTTTCCCATTTTGAAACAAAATCCTTAGAATCAAAATTTACTTCCTTCTCTTTCTTCAAACCATATCCAATGAGAACCTCTACATATTATTCCTTAACATAGTTTGATGATGTTCAGGTATTTGATTCTATATCAACACATTCAAGTTCCCAATATCCTTCTTTGTTCCTAAACAGATCAGTGGTTTTTTAGGATAACTAGCTGATTTATCTTCCAACTTGGAATAATTGTTTTCCAACCATTAGAGTCATTTTTACCCACAAAATTTTCATTCAAAATTTTAAGTGTTTTTGTAAATAGAGTGAAGCTAAGGGAAACTTCACCTAAAATCAAGGGGATGATAATATCCCTATATAGAATTTTTATTTAAGAAAATCCTTAGAAGTAATAACCTATTTTAGTTTGTCCCAGTATTTGAAAATAATATTTGGATGATATTAAAATCCAATGATATTTGAATCTAGGCTAGGGTGAGGGATATAAATTTTTGGGAATTGGGCATACATGTATGAAACTGAACACCTCCAACCTATAGTAACCCCTTCCCTCAAAGGAGTTGATTCCTACTCAATATGAGGTAAATTACCTAGAAAGAGAATGAGGAGATACAAATTTGGATCCCTAGATTTGACACCAATACTTTTTATGCCTTTAACCTAACCATCAGTGGTTGTATTTCAATGGTTCTTAGTGATCACTTCTCAGGGAGAATGGATGATCTTGTGAAAATTATGGGGCACATGACCATACTATAAAAAATGATGATATAACTCAAACCAATATTAAAAGAAAAAATTTTTATGCCAATTATAACCATTAGATTCAATCAGAATGACATTTATAGAGTAATTTAAATTCTTACCTATATAAAAACATGTTGGGTGATTAGGAGACTCGTTGTTAGATTTATTTTTTATGAACAAAGATAAATAACAATCATGTTACCAATCATTCTAATAATGAATGGGTTTTGAAATAAGAGGGATATAATTGTAAGAAAAATAAAAATTTATAATGTGGATGAGTCATGTTTCATATTAATGTTAAATAAAAATAAAAGAAAATGAAAATGAAGAAAATTTAAGAATATAGGGGCTCTAAACTACATAGTAATCATGTCATCTTTATGATCAAACCAAATCATAATTTTCCAAGAATCAAGTATGACCACCAAAACATGATTTTGGAGATTCCATGATTCATTAAAGAAACTAAAGAAGGAATATATGGAAGATTTTGATGTCTAAATCATGATACTAGAGAGAATAGAAGGAGGAAAAATGCATATGAGAACTCAGATTGAGCAGCCATAAAGGAAGGATTTCAAACAAATATGGGGAGAACATAATGATTAGTGAGACCGATGGAAGAGAAAATAGGGAAATGGGTTCCCTAAACATGATGAACTGAATTAGGACCTACCAATGATAAGAGATTATCTCCCCACTTAAGGTGTAGGGAGACACACACCGATACATATGGTAACACTATATTGGAGCGGGGGATTCCATCCTGATCCACTTTTAAAAATATAGCCTATCTTTCAAAAATTACACATAATTTTTCAAAATAACAGATTATTTTATCCGATCATAACTGCAAACAAGATCATATACCATGGTTGGATTCAAATAACACCTAAAACATCAAGTACCAAACCTATTGTAGAGAAATAACTTTTATATACTATAGTAAATATTGGAATGACTAGAATAATTTTTTCCCACCATTTAAGTACATTATATTACTCACCCTCTATAAATATTCATTCTCTTCTACTAGATATTTATCCAATTAAATTATATAAATCAAGGATTCTTTGCCAAAATGTTTTGAATAAATAACCACTCATGAAGTAAAATTGATTTATTTACATTTCATTGAGAACCTTAATCAATATTTTGAATTTACCTCTTTTTCTGGGTCCTAGTAATCGACTCATAATGAGTAAAATAATAATAAATTACAACTGGTTTCTACTCTCATCATTATAATCATTATTAATCACTAATTCAAAAAAGTATACTTTATTAAAATGATCTAATACACTAGAAACAAATAATAAAACATTCAAATTATTGAGTTTCAACCAATATTTATCATGACTCTTCTTCATTCTATTAGCCATCATATAATGATAAATTTCATCACATAACATATTGGGTTTATTTAATATCCAAATCTCAAAATATGATAAAAAAATGTTATTATAAGTAACTAAATTAGATCCAAATGTATTTAGTGTATCATAATAAATAAAATTTTAAAGGAAAAAATGTAACATGCATAGTCTGAGTCGTTTTTACTAGGAACTCCCTTAATTTTATCCTTCCTATGTTTTTAACAAAAATTTCCATCTTGAATATCTAACATATTAAAATTATCTTTATATTTTATTATAGTCTTCAACATCAAATAAGAAGAGTTACATTTCATATCAACATTTAAATAAATAAGACTTTTTTTTGAATCCCTTCTTCCTTAACATAACTTTTAAACCTAGCCAGTCTTGTAGCATAAAATATCACATATCTAATTATATGTTGAATAATTAATATATAATAATATATATATTTTACTCTATTTTTTATAATTAAGTTCAATATGTGAGCACACAATGTCATTTGAAAATATTCAACTTTTAGAATAAGTGTATTTCATGATTGTAATATTTTTATAAAATAGTGAATAACAAAATCATTTGAAGAGAAATTATCTTAAGGGATATTGATAATATATTTGAGACCCCAAATAACAATAAATTTCTATGTAGTTTTATAAATAATCTCACTAGTTTGGACAATACCTTGAAAAATGTTAATAATTATTTTATAAAAACTTCACTCCTCATCAACAAAGTTACATGATATACATATGTAGTTTATATTTTTAACTAAATTACATGTGTTTATAATTAAAAAAAACCTAATATAATAAGATAAAAAATGTATTTTAAATTTATCCCTCTACCAATACCAAATAAAAAATAATCCAATGTCAATGTTCAATGTGAAATTAGAATAAGTTTTATTTGAACTACTTATAAAAAATAATGAAACTATTTATATTTTAAAAAATAAAATTTATATTCACCCAAAATAAATATCCTATAAAGACTCCTCATATAAATATCTAGATCAAATAATGCTATAAAAATTACAGTATCCCTTTTATATTGAATAATTCAAGGAAAATTATTTTTCTTCAATCCATCCCCATATTTAAGCTTATTATGGGAACACCAATCCAAATGAGCATGTAAAGAATTGGTTCCCTGTTTTATTTAATAAAAAAAGTTTTTAATAATAATGGAAAAATTCTATAAATTTACACAATTCATCCCTCTTTTTAATATGATATCAAACCTCAGTTCCCCTCTCTTTTTAGGTTAGGAATAAATAGGGGTTTTAAATTATTTAACATAAGAGATATGATTTTCAATTATAAACTCATCAAAATTATCTCGGTTATAAAAAATAACTAAAACACTATCATGAATTATCTTTATCACATTATCAAGTGTAGATATAAAAACCATAAACGAATAATTAAATTATATTATAAAACCAATAATAAGTCCAAATAATTAACTATCTAAGATTTTATACTTGTCATGTAAAAAAAATCTCAATAAAGAAATAATGGATTAACAAAATTTAAATTTCATAAATGAAAAAAGAAAGTATACCTAAATTATATTTCATATTACTATATTGGTATTTAAATATATTAAGGAACAACAAAATATTCTATAAGTTGACATAAGTATATCAAAATATGACCCAAAAAGCAGTAATTGAGTGAAATATAAAAAATTAAATTTGAGTCTACTTGCCTAATGATATTGTGAACCTCAACCAGAAGAGATGTTTGGGGATTTCAAAATTGGAGAGTAGGAAACATTGCAGGGTCAGAGTAGAGAGGTTAATCAATTAAGAAGATGATTCCCTCATATACTGATGGAATATTTTATTTTTAAAAAACTTTTTTTAGAGGGAGTGAGGTTTTAGTCATTGGACGATACAGGTGGGGGTGGTGGGATCAAGAATAATGAGGATATTAGGATCTGATCTCAGAATATAATGTGGAATCAGAATAGTGGGATTAAAATGATGGGGGTGGGTAATCATACCAAACTAAAATGATAAGGATATGACATAGGGGGAGATTGGAGTTGAGTGACTATTAGTGAATAAGGAGAGAGGGTAGCAGAATTATTGGAGATGGTAAGTGGACAAAGGAATTAAGGTATATGTGGCATGGATTTTCATGTGGAGTAGTGGGATGATAATCTGGGTTAATATTAATTAAAAAATATGTTTATAATTGTTTTAGTGCCTGTAATTAAACAAACAGTTATTTTTATAAACAAAAAAATATTATTCTTAAAATTAAAATACTATATTTTTTAAAATGGCTGGTTGGGTTTAATAGGTTCAATTTGTTTTAGATCCTGAACCAAACAAAAAACCACAAGGTTTTATTCCCCAAAAACCAAACTGAGAAAAAATGATAATAATGCTTGGTTGGGTTTAGTTTATGGCTTGATTCGGTTTGAGTATATTTTTCCCACCCTTATCTATAAATGTAACCTTTACAAATAGATAAATACATTGAAAAATATGTGAGGGGTTTTCCTTTTTTGTTAAAGTTAATTTTTTCCTTAACCACTTATTTTACGAAACATTCAAGTTTTCAATTAAAAAATATGACTGTTAACGCCTAAAGGTAGCCTATAAATCATATCTTATGATACCTAAAATATCGTTAGATATGATTTTAAGATAATAATATTTTTTTTAAATAATTTTATGAATTGAATTATATATTCTATAAATAAATTATAACTTATTATGGAAGGTATTTATTATTATATAAAAGTGTTTATATATCAATTAATTATAAATTAGTTATAATTAATTACTTATTTTTTTATGAAACATTTATTAATAAATATTCATAAAATTAAATATTAATATTAAAATACCTTTTAAATTACATGACCCAAATTATGAGGGTAATCTATAATGTGTTTATAAATTACCAAATAAGGATAAATATAAGAGTTTATAATTAAATCATGAATTTTTCATATTTAGTTATTTGAATTTTTCAAATAAATGGTATTTTTGAAGAAATTATTTTCAACACATCAAAATCAAATTCATGATTTATTTAATCAAGGTTTTAATAAAACTAAATATATGATATTTAGATTATAAAAATTGTTACATAACAGAAATTGGAATATAAAAAATTAATATTTCATACAATATATTATATTTAAAATGAAATTCCATATAATAATTAAAATGAAATATTCCATATTAAGGAATGGATATAAAGTGTTTAAATTAAATATTATATAATTTACACTATATTAGATAAAAATATAGTGTTTATAATGAAATTTATTTTTAAAATTCTCATAAATAGTGTATCTCATCTTTAAATAATTAAAATTTTCTTTTATTTATTATTTTGTTAATTGTAATTCATATTTATAATTTTTTATATTATAAATATATATATACTTTAGTTAAAAGTTGTTAAATTACTTTTAAGTTATCAAACATACATTTAAGGAATTTCACAGTAGACATGATAATGTATTTTGTTTATATTTTTCCATAAATTTGGATTGAATTGAATAATGAAATTTAATTAAATAGTTAATTATGATATATATATATATATATTAGTTTCTATAATTATTCTGAATTGAGATCTCATTTGAGTAAATTATCCTTAGGCAGAGGGACTTTGGGTCAGACTACTCATTAGCTTGGAGGTTCTTGACCTGTCTAGAAAAGCAAAGGTTGATTTTCTATGGCATCATGCTTACTCATATAGGATTTTTTGATTTGATAAAATTCTAAGTCTTTTTATCAAATAAATTCATATATATTATTTATAGGATTCATTTGGACATGTTTGGATATAGTTTACTTTAAATTCGGGTTAGTAAAACAAGCTATGAGATTTTTAAGGAGTTACAAATCAATATGGTTTGAAAAACTTAATTCGGTGAAAGTAATATTATTGAAAAATAAATCACTAAAATAAATCATAAATGAAATTAATATAATATAAAATATGGTGATATTAATTCAAATTAAAATACAAAGCGTTAGATTTCTTCAAAAGCAACACCCATCAAAACCTCAATCATCCAACCGAGCATGAAACTATATAGTTGTGGGCCCCTAGATTATCTTGTTTAATGAAATCAAGTAATGGGTGTCCTTAATTGGATTTTTTTCTCATGTTTTGAATTTTATTTGGGCTATACATAGTCGAGAGACGATAATCAGATTAGGTTATCAAAGGAATAGAGTTTAGTTTATATATATGATGGATTGGGAAAAGAACTTTTTGCTAAACTATCCAAGATTCATATATGATATGTTTGGGATGATTCCATTTATAAATATATAATTATTTAGAGAAAAAATAATGCAAAAATAATTTCTTGGTGAAATATAGATCATGGCCCACTCATGGATATGTTGAGTTCAAATTGGGTCATCATTTTGGTGGGAGGATATTTAATAATATTTATAATTAAATGTTTATAAAAAATATACTAATTTGATAAAATATTAAATTGTATATTAAGGAATAATCATTATAAAAATTCACTTTGAGATAAATCCATTAATAGATAAGCTTAATATAATCAACTTATAAAGACTTGTAACCTAAGAAAAGTTATTAGGTAAGATAAAATTATTCTATATTTTAGAGAAACTCCTTATCATATAATATAATGTTGATGTATTTTTAATTTTGGTGAATATAAATTCTTATAAGAATCATGAAATGATTCATACAAGTTTTCAAAATAATTATATACAAGACTTCCACTGTATTTTCTTTCTCCACTCATTTAATCAATATGATTGTTTATGTTAATGACATGGTGAGGCTAGAGGTTTAATTATGGATTATTAGGGTTAAGGTATTAATTGTATTTTCATATATGGATATGTTATGAAAATATGAATAAATTTAATGTTTATCTTGTCTTTTCAATGTTTTTAGAAAGGAAAAACTGGGCATATGAAGTCTACATTTTGATAGTGTATTGATAGTACAAGTATGTAAAAGTTCAAATAATAAGAAGAAAATTTAGTTGGAAATTCCAACAATGTTTCTTCGAGTAGAAATTAATGTTAATTTGAAACCTATAGTTATCAAGAAAGAGTAGTAATGTTTCCATATGATGGAATTTTCCAAATACCTAAAGGGGTTTGTGAATCTCCATGGAATGTCCATGACAAGTATTAGTGTTATAGAAGTTAATTACATAATTTATGATGGATATTTTATAATGAATGTAAAGTTTATAAATATTGTGAGTATATAATACTTAAAAATAAGGGGAAGAGTTGTTAATTCTTTTAGTTTACATTTAAGTGAAGAAGAAAAGAGTTTCTATATATAATATTTTATTTAAAGTAATTTATCATGTTCAAATTGAACTAAGTAAAAAATTTGTATTTCATCTCCTTTTACTTATTTGATAAGATATGTTGTTAACTAACAAATAATTTTTATAAAAAACATTATATGATAGATTCTGTATACATGGTTTATAGTTATTCAAATTTTATAACATGTTTTGAGAAGAAGATAATGATAAAAATGTATTATCTAGGACAAATGAGTTCATCTGAGATGTTTATTTAAATTTGATGATTTTATATTCCACCAATATTAGTGGAATATTTTAATGAATAATATTATCTTAATAAAATGACCCAAACACATAAATACCATATATTATATGAATATTAAATTTTATTTAGTAAGTATTCCGATTAAAGAAAATAAGAGTTATTTCCAAAACCCAAAAATGTTATCAATATTAATATGATATAATAAAGAGAATATAGTTTCTAATAGGTTATTAGTAGTATATTTATATTTAAAGAAGTTAGAAAGTATCAAAAAAATATTATTCTTGTTTAAATACAAAGTGAATTTTTCTATATCCTAAATAAGTTTAGGATATAATGTAATTAGTTAAAATATATTTCAAGAGAAAATTTAATGTAATTGGTTAAAAATGACGATGAAGTTTATTTAGATAAATTTCCAAATATATATTGAAATTTATTAATATAATAACATTTGATGTTGTGGAGTTATGGAGTTTAAATATGTTCATGGAGTTAAAAATTAGAGTATGATTCCTATGCATCACTAGTATTCAAACTAGTTTATGTAATATATTTTACTCACAAAATAGTTTAGTAGGATAAGTTTATTATATGGTTATATAGAGATTCATAAAGTGTTACATAGATATATAATGAGTTAATAAAACCCCTAAAAGTGCAGAAAACATAAGGATGTTCTGGAAGTCAATCATATATGATATTTTATATAGGAAATACTATATAGTTTTGTTAATAATTATTAATGAAGTTTAAGTATACAATATAGATCATGTTATAAAAATTGAAATTTCAACTTTATAATTCTTTAAAATTGGTTTCATATACATATATACTAATATATGAATTAAAAAGTGAAATGATAATTAACCTCTCAAATTATTTCTTTGAGTTGTCCCTAAATTCATTATTCATGGATTATTATTGTTCATGATGAAATTTTTATTGGGATATAAAATATGTTCGTGAGATAAAAAATGGGTTTTGTGCACTTGATTACCCACTATGTATATTGCATTTAGTGTCATAAAGTATGTATTTGGTATTCTAGGGATGAATGAATCATATTTTATTTCCCCTATACATGAGGTTGGAGTTATACCTATCATGGGGATATTTATGCATTTATACCTTTCTTGAACAAGTCTTGAGACTTAGGTATTTATGGGTGGTTGGGTATGTTAATGATCATGTCATTGGTTGGATCTCAACTGAGATGAGATTTTTCCTCTCGTATAATGGGTTTAAAAAATGGACCTTCAATTATGAAATATTGAGAAAGTGTGCCGACAAACCATGATAGTATATGTGATTCACTAATCTATGCATGTGAGGGACATGTGATCAGATCATTTATAAAGAAAAATTACCTGTCATGTATTTATCAAACTAGTCTGTCTACACTCTTAGAATCAAGAGAATATGAGTAGACTATATGTGATTAACATACTCCATATCCTATGTCTACTAAATGTATTTGAAAAAGTGATCATATGAGAATGAATGATTGAATATAGATATTATGTCATATTCATTTGTAGCTTGAGTATAATTGATGCTTTTCTGGAGGCCATTCTTTACATACATTTAGAGATCCTGTGATTTATATTGATTTTCAATGATATAATGTCACATGGGGTCCCAAATTGTGGTTGATTGAATGGGGATTGAGTTTTACTAATAGAGTTGATTTAAAAGTGTTTTAAAGTTTAATCTAAAATATTTTTAAATGGGGTATTCACAAAGAATTTAATATGATTTAATAAAAGGATATGTTGATGACATCTATACAAAAATATTTTATATGTTTACCAAAATGAGTTTTTTATATAGTTTCACAAGTTATTGTATATGATATAGTACAAGGTGAAATAGAATAAATTCTATAAGGATATAGTGTAAGTGGGTGGTTGAAAATATTTCTTAAATCAATTATACATAGGATGCATTTGGGCATACTGTACTGTATGATAATGGGATATAATAATGTCTATTTTTCATGATATTGCTTGTGGAAGTCATATTAAATTACTAGCTATATCATAAATAATGATATACGATTCCATAAAACTTTAGATGATAGATATGACAGACAAATTTTAAGTGTTAATGTTCCTGTGGCCTACAATGTTTTCTATTATTAAATATGAAATATTTAATAAGAGGAAACAAATGGTGTTGGCATAGAAAAATGTAAATACATGAATTAACTCATAACATGTGAGTTAATTAATGTTTAATAAAGGATAATCCTCATTGACATTATATAAAGATACAATGGCCATTCAATGTTAGAAGATACTCTTATACATACCTTTCCAAAAATTTCATAAGATTGTAGATCTCTTATTGTTGCCTTCACAAGGCACTAGAATGTATTGGGTGATGAGAGTATGCCTATCAATAATTGAGTGATTTAGCATAACACATAAATACCTTTGGAGGATGTATTTCATTCAACTACCTCTCATGTGATCATCATCAAGCACATGAAGATGAAGGCCACAATAATAAACCTCAATGGTTTATGATACGTGTAATGTTTCTTCACTTTATAGTATCACAATTTCATTTATCAATCTTTATTTTAATGAGTTTTGGTTTCTTATATTTCTTATTCTGTGTTTGAAGAGTGTTATTAGATAACGTGAAACCTATCAGTTACATGGTTTTAGTTGTGATAATCTATGCAAATGTATACACACTATTTAACTTTATTAGAGAAAAGAGCTTGAGAAACCTGGAGAGAATTAATGGGTCATATAAAACCCTTGGAATCCAACTAATCATACTAAAATTTTAGTTCTCCAAACATTGTTGGAGATATATAATATGGAAGAATTGTATTCGGATTATTTCTAGACACTATCCTAATTAAGAACTCCACCACAAATTTTAGAGTAAAACATGGAAAAGTCCTCAAGAAACTCATATGGAAAGAGACAAACTACAGGAGGTGGAACTTTAGACCTATTTATTCTGACCAATTAGAGAAATAGAAATTAAATTTTAGTGGTAAGAGTTCCAACTGATTCCTAATCCTACCTCACCCAATTTTCCTAATAATTCTCATTCTCCCATAAGATCATATTGTATCCCCTCATAAGAAGAGAACAAGACTCACCACTTATAATAATCGATAAGGTCTTTGAACCAAGTCAGCTAATCTATACCCATAATGAGATAATAAATGTTCATACCGAGGGTGGATAATCCCTAAATATATCATAATGATCCTACCGTAATGGGAAAATTGATTCTTATATTACTTTTTGATAACCATTTACCGAACAAGGAATTAATACTCACAATAACCTATGATGATACCTTTTTTATTCCTTAATAGGATAATAATATATTCGAAATAAATTATTTGTAATCCCTAATATTGAACAAAGAACAAAAAAGGGAAGAAGATACTAGAGAAATAACTTTCATCATCAAGGGGACCACACCAACATTGGTCATTAATGCTTGACCAAAAAACCAGTTATGAGCTATCTTGATATCTATGTGCCTAATATTTGTAACTTTTTTATGAAGAAAATGACTATTTCCTATTCAATAATTTATTTTTAACTTATCTAGACCTTCCAGAAGGACATTGAGTTTTTTACATTTCTTTTTCACTAACCTAAAACTATGAATTCTAGATTTTCTATGGTTACTGGCCCACACTTTTGGATATTATAGTCCTATAAAACCACTAAATATAACTATACTTAGTACACTAATAAAATTTATTTTTCAAAAATATGAAATTTGATCATATATTATTAGGTTACCACACTAAAATTTTACCAGGAGTGACCTTCTTCGGAAAGAAGAAATCATGGTAGCTACACTTGGACTCCCTTGGAGGATATTAGCTTGACCAATTTTTTCTAAACATCAGTTCTTATCCCAAGAATGTTCCCTAGTATTTCAACACCTGATCCTTTACCTTCATTATCATTATTTTCTACCAACACCAAGTGAACCACTCAATAATAAAAATATATACTATCTACATATGTTTATTTAGAATATAAACGTGATCATAAAGATAATAAATCTATGGAATAGATTATTTTAGATATTACCAAGAAATACCATCCTAGAATATTGTAATATCTTTGGTGCTAGTGGGTTCATAGAGAGATAACCCTCACCCCATAATATATAACTTCTAAACTAGATCATTTAAATATTATAAGTTAAAAAAGGGCCTTATCTGTAGATTACGATCACCAGTTCTATATTTTTGATTAGTCAAGGGTGGAAACTTTGATATATTCTATATTAAATAAGTAAATCACATCAGAACCCTTCTTAAGAAATTGGAAACCCATTTTTATATATACACATAACCAATTATATCAAAATCTCTATATTCTCTCTCATAAATATTTTTATCAGTGGATTATAATTTTATTACAAAAATATAAAATGAAATAATAAACCAACATTAAAATTGACTTATTTTTTTTTCAATAAATGGAAGTTTTTAAACAAATAGAATCACCCAAAAGAGTTATAATAACATACTCATAATAATAAATTTATTCAAAAACATTATTTATTTGTTAAAGAGGCTTTGATTACTATAAACATTCAAATGATTCCATTAAAAATGAAACCTATAAAATTAAAACATATTATATTCAATTTAATCCTTTATTTTGATACATATAAATATCTGAACATGATGCATGAGACTTGTAAAGAAATGAATCACTCTAGTAAAAGTCAAAATAAAACATAAAACACCCAATTTACCTCAATATTCTACCATAATTACACTGCCCATGAATATTTATGTGTTACTTCATGAGAATCGATGACCCTATCATTCTACTAATCTTGATCTCATACCCAAGATCTCATAAGTTTCTCTGATACCATTTTACAATGACTCAACTAGGGGTACCTAAACATACTTGAGTTGGAATACTATAAGGTCTTATGTGCACTACATAACATCTAGAGGATAGCATAAACTCCAATAGATAATGAAAATACTAGTGTGAGACAATTTCCTCTCATTATTGGTTAACATAAAAAATAAATTATAACATGGGGTCTAATCAAGAATCTGACATGAATCATGTGGTTTAAGAACCTAAAATTACCAAATATAGGTGTTATCTATTAGATAATGTTAAAAAAACATATCAATTCAAAACATGGTATAAAAAATACAAGAACATGTATAGATATTATACCATATACAAAAAACATACTTAAAGTCTATACATGGGTGAAACTAAGAAAAAAATAAATTATATATAATGTGCATCACCTAATTGATCCATAAGGATATAAAAATATAAATTACCAAGGTAAAATATTCTATTTTATGTGATGTGTAAATCCCCATTACATCCCCTCCACACATCCACCAAAAAATATATAACAATCCATATGACTCCACACACCATGAGAAGTGACTACCTATTCTCTGGCACACTCAGCTCTCATAAGCAGGTGATTTAACTTTACCTAGGTCATGTAAAATAGAGTTTTCATGTATCTACAAGGAAAATTGATAGGGTTTGAGTATAATTTACCCCATGGAAGTCCTATCTAGGCTTATCTAGTCAATTATAAAGTCAATTTTTTTAATATAAGATTATAGAGTGAGTCGGTAAGAAAGTAAACATAGGAAAATAATCAACAGTGTTTGATTATTCAAGTAGCCATGTAATATAAATAAATAAACAATAAAGAATCCATTTTTCTATTACTATAATTATTTTAAACCACATCATCCAAACATACTTTAATTTATGCTCGAAATCCAAGTAGGGTACCTATCTATCATAAGAGACCTGTCCATCAAAGGTGGATGACTGAATCCATCCTCTATAAGAGGATATATATATATATATATATTTGTGTGTGTGTGTAGGTGTGCGTGTATATATATAAACATATATAATCATCCTCCTATGGAGGGATACAGACTCAATCTAACATGGGAGGCCAATTTTTCCTTTTTAAGGAGGAATCATATATCATCATCCTCCCCTATAAGGAAACATATTATCACAAGAAGGATTTTATATACCTAGATATATCATATAAATACACACACACACAATCATAATCCTTACTCTATATGAGTAAATGTATATAAGTGTAGGTATGAAATGCCATATATTTTATACACTTTATTTCATGACTTATTATATAAAGAAACACTTAATACAATCCTTGAAGGTAAACCAACCAAGTGTTTTTTTCAAAAATTAGTTACATATCACAATAACTTGAAATTGGGATATAAATACATTATTTAAAACTTTATATAATAACCTTAAAATCCATTGATCCTCTAATACAACACAATATAACCTAGGATGTATATAAGAAAGGGGTGAGCTATAAAGACCAGTAAGGGAATAATGAAAGTATATTATAAGGTAAAGCAATACTTGCGAATCAAGAGGAAAGAAATGTTGACATAGAGATGTGATAATCATAATCATGAATATAAAAGTATGATATAATATTATAACATAGAATAAAAATAAGGAATGTGGAAACGGAATAAAATATGACATTCTAAGAATATGTCAAGGATAACTATTAAGACATAAAAACATATTTTAATTAGCATAACTTACCATAAACCATACAAGGTATCTCATGAGATAAAAACATTACCAATTAAAAGAGAGAGCTACATACTTCCAGGATCACCCATCATATTTATATTATATACATGTATTTGAGAGCCACATAGATCATAAAACATAAGTATATATTTCATTAACATTAATACCATGATTATAGAGTGTGGGTTACATAAATATAATTCCCAAATCAATGAAAATATGTATATCTAGGTGAATACCTTTTATTATAAATGTAAATAGGTATTCACAACACAAAATTTTGGCATAGAAAATAATGAGATAATTTTGGAAGAATAAAAGGTGTACATAACATTTCAAGGAAGGGTTTAATGAGTGTGAAAGATGGTCTCTCATTACATGGGAATCGTAAGGATAGTTAATTGATGTGTAATAAACACATTACAACATGAAAATCTGGAAATCAGTATTTTTTTCAAAGTACTTGAGTAAAAATAAAGAGGGGAGAATCACTTACATTGAGATGGTGCTTCTAAAAGACTGATAAAAGCTTGTTAAGAGTTTGGGAACGGATTGCAATGGATTTAGATAGGCCCATAGATATGAGCTTCATGATAAAAGGTTTTTTAGTAAATATAAGGGGGAGGTTGGGTGGATACTTATAGAAAAAGAGATAGGAATTATCTATTAATTTCAAAGATTAGATTTTAGGATCTATTTAATAAAATAATTAATACCAAAAACCTTATAGTGATTTTTTACCATGGTTTCATCCAAATAGGATAGGTTTTAAATATTTTATAAGGATAACAACTGAACATATTAAAATAATACCACTGGTGATGTTGAAGTGAATCATATTCATAAAGAATTGATTTTAAAAACGTAAAATATAATATAGGTTTTTGAGAATTAATTAATGGATTAAAAAATTATTCAAATAATATTAAACAACGTTATTTTAATGGTTAAATATATATTTTTCGTAGATTCATTTTATATAATTTATTAAATCACTTTTAGGCTATTATGATGTCATAATACCAGCAACATATTTTTACTATTTTTAATTTTTAACCAAAAATTAAACCCTTAAAAAATTATGAAAAATTCACCATAGTATAATTTCAACATTATGATTTAAAAAATTATATTTATTTTTCTAGATATAATTTTCTAATTATGATAATGTTCAATTTTAAGTTGGAATCCTTATATACTAAAAATTTCATGTTTTTATGACACCAACAACTTTACAATCCTCATAAAAATTACATTGGATTTAATTAAATTATATTCTTATTTATATTTAAATAAATATATTTTTTATAATAATATTTTATTCAGATATAATTTATTTTAAATGTTCCAGAATTTATCAAAATGAATGTCTTAATGAAACCATTATATTTCCCAAAAATATAATTTTGATTTCTTCATAAGAAAATAATGTTTTTTATCAAAATCATTATATAATCATTTATAAAATGATAATAAAAAGGGATAAATATGATCATAATTTTATTTAAAAATAAAATATAAAAATTCATACTAATAGGGGTTAGATAAAGAACCCTTTATTACACCAGTGTATTCCCTAAGGGTTAGGTGTGTGATAGAGGTACTTTCTTATGGCGGTTCAACGAACATGGTTTGGGTAATGATCTAGATAAGATTGAAATTATCCCATAAATGGTTTCACTCAATATTTAGTCATAAAATATTGTATTGGACTTTGTTAATGAAAAATTCCTTTAATTATGTATCCCTCATAATCTTTGTTAAATGGGATTCATAGGGTATGATCCTACTAGTACAGGCCATTGATTCTACCATCTATATCAATTAGATTTTTTCCTAAACCTTAATATATTCTAATATTAACTATCAATTTATTACTTTTATATTATTAGTAGTCAATATTATTAATGTTATTTTAAAGATAATATGATATATATTATAATGGTCAAAAATCACCGATGTATTGAATGGGTTTTCTACAACTATATTACTCAACAATTCATTTATTAATTCAAAAATAAATTCATTTAATAAGGTATTGGATATTTACATTATCTACCCATTAAGAAATTTCTCCCTAAAAATTTTATTTCATATACTAAAACATATGAGGTTAGTTCTATTTCATTGCCTCTTTTAGTTCCCATGCTACCATTTCAAACTTGTGGTTCCACCAAAACTCTTTGACCCAGTGAGTTTCCTTATTTCTTAGAACTTTGTATCAATGATCTAAGATATAAACTAATTTCTCCATATACAAAATATTATTCTATAAGGGAATAATCTATGTATTCAGTATATGTGAGGGTTTTGGTATATACTTCCTTAAGAGGGATACATAGATTACTTCATATACTTGGGATATGATAGGTGGGAGTTCCAGTCAATAGTCCACATATTCGATGCGATCAAGGATCTCAAGGAAGATGATATATCTTTTACTAAGATTTACCTTATTCCAAAACATCATAAAATTATTACAAGGTAATATTTGAAGGAACACCTTATCTCTAACCTCAAATTATAGGTCTCATTGATGTAGTTATATGAGAACTTCACTAGGAGAAGGTGTTGATCCCATCATCCTAGGAAATATTTTGAACATGGTCTCAGTATATCTGCTTGAGTTTGAATCATTCTTTGAGACTAACCATATGTCTATGGGTGATAATAATTAATAATATATAGCTGTATATTCATTGATTGGTAAAGTCTTCTCTAATACCTTATTCTAAGCCTTAGATCTTGATCAGATATAATTGGGAGTATTAATCCATACATTCTTACCATTCCTCTTATGTATATCTTAGAGAGTTAGTGAAGAGATAAATCTTACTTGATAACAATGAAATATTATTACTTAATAAAGAAATATACTAATACCTAGATGGAGTTAATTTCTTTAGTTTTCATGGGGATCCCTATGAAAAAATATATGGCTATGCTTTCCCACTTACATAATGGTATGAGAAATGGTTGAATCATACCCATATAATTCTATCATTTAGACTAGAATTGTTGGAACACTAAGCATTAAGATAAACAATTCAATATACCTCATCATGTTATCCCAACCAATGTTTTTTGTTCAGATATCTATACATCTTAGTTCTCCCTAGGTTAATAGAGAAGGATGAAATGCACACATCATCCATAAGTTCCCTCTTCATTTTTTTGCTTTTATGGGACACATATTTAGGTTAAAAACATTATAAATATATCGTTATAAAATTTAAACTCTATAATATTCACTACCATTCTATGCAGCTCCTTATCATCTATTTGGTATTCCTTGATCCTCGAAAGAATGTATTCTTTAATAGTTATTTGAGAAATGTAGGATGAATTTGGCTTTATGATTCCCATGTCCTTTCTTTACATGTCTAATAAGATTGGATCCCTTTCAATCCTAAACAAAGTTAGTGTTTTAGGATACTTTCTACTTAGATAATCCACCACTTTCTTCATCTTTTTTGGGATGGTAATGAGTTGAACAATCATAATCTGTGATCATATTTATCAATTTTTTTGGTTTATATTGAGATCCTTTTGTGTGAATATATTCTTGGGGATTTTATTATCTATATTTATTTAACACTTAACCCTATATAGATAATTCCACCAAATCATTAATGTGAATATCACTATAGTCAATTCTATATTATGGGATGGGTAGTTCTGCAAATGAATATTTAATTAGAGAGAGGTATATACTGTCACCTTTTTATATTTATTGAGTACAAAACTCAATCCCCTTTTGGATGAATCACTATATATATAAAATAACTCTCAATTGGTGTGTAATGTGAACATAAGTTCAATGAATAACCACTTCCTTAACTCCTTAAATCCCTCCTCACTTTCATAAATCTTGAAAATCATCACTCTATTTCGAGTTAGCTTGGTTAGTGTTCACGAAAATCAAGAGAAGTTTCTCAAAAATCATTTATAGTACCCATCTAATCCAAGGAAACTATAGATATCTATCATAGAAGTTGGTATGGGACATTCTTCATTTACCTATGTTTTGAAAGGATATATATATATATATATTTTCTAGTGTTAAGGTTCCCTAGGAATGTTAATTTCTCCATAAAAAATCCTCAATTTCTATACTTTGCATATAAGTTTTATTTTTTCAAAGTCTTTAGTAAAATTATAAAATGATCCTCATGTTCCTCCTTTATTTTAGATTAGATTGTAATATCACTAATAAATACTACCATACATTTTTTGAGGTAATCACTAAAGACCCTATTTATTAATTCTATAAAGATATCTAGAGCATCATTGATTCCAAATGGAATAACTATGAACTCATAGTTCCCATACCTTATTCAAATATAAGTATTTAGGATATCCCCTTTATTCGGCTTTTTTTGATAATACCCCAACTGAATATCCACCATGGATAAGTAGTGGAGTAAACATAGCTAATATAACAAGTCACCAATCTATCAAATAGGGTACTTGTTTTTTTTATCATCATCATGTTTAGATTAGGATAATTATTTTATAGGAATATTTACCCATCCTTGTTATTAATGAAAAAGGACCAGTAAACCCTATGGTGAAACACATTGTAGTATAGACCATTTATCCATATTCTCTTGTAGTTTCTTAATCATCTCTTTAAGTTTAACAATGTGCATTCTATATGGATTCTTTGATATTGTGATATATGTGAGTGTTATTTTTATTGATAACTCAAACACTCAGTTTGGAAGAAGATCGAAAAATTTATCAGGAAAAACATCAACATATTCCCTTATAATGGGAATTATATCAAGTATGATATTTTCCTTAGTCTCAATAATTTTAGGAATATACAGTTTTTCACAAGGAAATAATATCAATTCTAGAGATGATGATTCCCATGGATATCCATTCTTATCCTTAAACTTGCATAGAAGCAGAGTGTGATTCTTGATATAGAGGGTTATTCCCTTATCCCAAAACTTTGTGCTGGACCTATAAAAGCAACACCAATCCAAACCTATAATTTCATAGAATTACTATAAAGGGAGTATCCCAAGGTTCTTTTGGAATTTCATCCCACAAATATGGAGAAAGAAGGAGTTATATGCTTGGGATGAAATAATTTCCCCATTTATTTTTTTCAATAATATCTAAATAATATTTTTTTGAAATGGTGTTCAAATATTTCTTCTAAACATGCATGATATTAAAGAATGGTTATAAATATAATTAAATAGTAAACTCTCCATAAATTAATGAATAAATATCATAACTATCACCACATATTTTGTAGCATCCACCTCAGTAGTTGTGATGGAATAATATTAGCCTTTATCTATAGGACTTGGAATTTGTTTTAATTAGTTATCATATGAAAACCTTGGCTTAAAACATTGGGTTACAAAGTATCTTTATTATATACTATTGAAACATTGAGAAACATGATGAGGGTTGACTAGAAAATTCTTTTCTTCCATCACATTAGTGGGTTTATACCATCAACATTATATAGATAGGTGGCATTAATTCCTATACTTAATGAATTTATTTACCCCTTCATAAAATTACTAGGATGATTATTCCCATACTCTTGAAAAGTGGGATGTTGGACTTTCTTAACACTGTGAGATTTCTCCATCGCTCCACCAAAATTGAAATCTATTCCACGCTTCTTATCTCCTAGAAATGAGACCTTTGCATTTCACTAATACTGATTTTGACATTAAGGTCACATGATATAATTTTCTCATTGCTATCAAAGTTTTTAATTTACAATGATTTTTGTTGATTCAGATTATCCCACTAAAAAACAAATCAACTATACTTTTGGGGTCAATGAAAATGATGGAGGTGTATCATGAAAGTCTAATAAATTTCACCTTGTATGATATGGTGGATTTATCATCATTTGATTAAGGATAAATAACTTTTTATCCTTTTTAGATAGAGTTTTTGAGGTAAATATTTAACAAAAAACATTTTATAGACTTATTTGCACACCATATCGTAAATGTACTCCTCAGGTTTCATATTTTTGGTCAATTTCAACCATTGATTATCTTCTCCCTATATATGATAAAACTCCATCCTGAATTATCTTTATTATATAATTTAAGGATGAAGATTATCATTTCAATGAATTTGATTCATTTTTCTCCAATTAATTGATCACAAGATATGCTGAAATATGGAGGCATTTGTCAAATAATGGTCTCAGTTGAATCTTACACATAATTAGGGGATATGGTTTTTCCATTTGATTAATGTTTATATTCAAAACATGAGTTAATTGAGAAAGTATTTTCATGGGGATGTCAACCCATTCCCCCATTAGGTTAGGAATCTTATTTGGGAAGTCATCATATTTCCCATTATAATGGGTTTTGACTAGATTCTTCCTATTTATATCCATTGAATAAAACAAAGGAAAAATTAGGGATCCAAATTTTAGAAATATTGAACACATAAAAGGGAAACTATTAATATTGAATGGAAAAGTGATAAATGAAATTAATTCATTATTCTATTAATTTCTAGGATTAAATTTATGTTATCCATGATCTATTTCCTAACATAAACTTTTATGGGAATTTTTGTTCCCTTCATAATGGTTTTTAAAGAGCTTGTTATTTATCCCAATCATGCCCCAAGCGTGTAAAAACATTTTTTCCATAAGTATATTTATCATACATAAAACAACAATTGTTTTAATACTTAGTGCATCCTTTTCAAGGTTATCAACCCTATGTATAACTTTGCTGGATCCACATCCACTTGTAGTATCCAGACATGTATTTTTTTATTATAAACCACTTAATATATACTTTAAAAACATCATGGGATGTTTTCTAATAATTAAACTTATCCTAATGTATTTTATTACGGTTTTGTAGACATAATCCCCAAAATAACTGGATCTTGCCTCTGATTCAAACTATGACTACCCATATCTTTTGTAAACTTTATTTCATGATTTCTTACATACATACACAATTAATACAATCCCAGAATATTGATAGGACTACTAATATATTTGGGAAATTAGGTACTGATCATAATAACATGAAATAAGGATATAACAACATTATTTAAAATTCCATAACATGTCCTTAAATCCATTTGTTTTCTAATACTACACGAGATAACCTGGGGAGGTATATAAGAAAGGGTTGAGGTGTAAAACTCAGAATGGTAATAATCAAAGAATAACATATGGTAAAGTATTAAATGTTATTCAAGAGGTATAACATAATAAAATATAAATATGATAATCATAATCATGAAAATTGAGGTATTGTATAATATGATAACATCAAGGAAACATAAGGAATGAAATAACAACATAAAACATTTCATCATAAGAACAAGTCAAGGATTACCACCAAGAAATAAATACATAGTGTACTTAGGTAACCTAACATGAACTATATATTGTATCTCATGAGATAAAAACATTACATATTGAGTTAGAGGGATATATAATTACAGGACCACCAATCACATTCATATCATGTACATTCATTTGTGTGACACATAGATCACACAACATAAGAATGTATTTCATCACCTTTAATACCATTATCATGAAGTGCAGGTTAAATTCATAAAATTCACCAATCAATTAAGGATAGGTATACCCAGGTGAATACCCTTGATTGAAAATGGGGATGGACATTTACAAAAACAAATTTGGCATGGGAAATCATGAGATCATTTCTCTAGCATAACATGTGTACATAAAGATTCAAGGAAGTGTCTGATGAGACTAAAATGTAATCTATAATTAGTTGAGGATCATATGTAATGTAAATGGATGTGTAAAAACAATTTAAACAATTAAAAAGTAGAAATCAAAAGTCTTAGTACATGGAAAGTACTTGAATAAAAATGAAGAGGGTAGAATCCCTTACATTGAGAGGGAACTTCTAAAATCTTGGGATGGGGATTCTTAAGAGATTTGGAACACATTATGAGGGATTTATCAAGGGATAGGTATATGAAATCAGTTCTAAATATATTTTTAGTGACGTGGAGTGTAATAACCCATAATTTTATCAATGGAAACACCATTAGTATAATTATTCCATAGAGTATAAATCAAATAAAATCACATAGAGAACACAATAAAAACTTTATAAATTATGAATGAATGAAATACAAGGTATTTCTATAAGTCAAGGAACCTATACCTATTGAGTAGTATGTTGAACTTTTGAATAGTAATGTGACTTTTCCGAATAGTAATTCGACCAATAGAATGGTAATCTCATCAATGAAAGTATAAATAAAATTTAGGAATCTTATAAATGATAATATGATCTAATTATATCATAGTATAAGTAAATAAATATTGTAAAAAGTATTAATTAAATCTTGGTATTTTTTTAAAACATAAATTCTTATTTATAATTTTATAGTCAATATAATTATTTAAAAAATAATTTAATTTCAGAAAATATATTTAAAAATTAAAATTTTGTTTTCTTATGGTTATAAGGTAATTTTATGTTACTTTAGATAAATTTTCAAAGTTTTATAAAATTAGTTATAATTTTAAAACCGATATTTTTCGAGTAAATGATAATTTTAATTAAAAAATAAATTTCTCATATTTAGAAAATTGTTTTCATAAAATGGAGTTATTTTTGGAATTCTACACATAAAAACTTGGTTAGAGTTAATTTTTTAGAGTTTTATAAAAGACTTGATGATTTGGTGAATAATAAAATATGATAATTTATGATAAAAGCTAAATACATGAATTTTTGAGTCATTTTTGATGTAAAGATGATTTAAGCCCAAAATATCAAGCTATTATTCATTATTTTAATATATTTAGTGATAAAGTCCAAACTATTCATATCTGTTGGCCAAAATTGTAACACCCCATCCCTAGAAGCCTATAACCAGTGAATTATTGTAATATATTGGTATGATTACAAGGAATCGAGTCCCGAAGTACCGATTAGTTTAGAAGTCTTGGAAAATAGATTACATACATGAACTTTACATTACACTTTATAACATAAAACACAATATAAATAATCCTTTTAGAAAACCATTATTCCCCTATCTTAATCATGCATTTCAAATCATAAAACACTTCTTGGAATCCTTGGAAAATAAAACATAAGAATGGGGTGATCTTAGATGATCAATAAGGATAAAAACTATAGTGGAATATATCATAAATAACCTTAAAATTTTCAGTAAAGGTATAAAATTGAAACACAAGCCTTTAAAAAATTATCTTTATCATAATATGGAAATAATAAATCAAATAATATTATTTAAACATTCACATGGATATTCTACTAGTCAAATAATCAAATGTAAAACCAATAACTACTCTCATAATAAGGGAATTAATAATCCTAGACATCATAACCACTACGTCAAGGCCTTATACCAAGACCATAACCATATGTTTTGTCAAGGCCTTGTGCTGAGACGATAGATTGTCGTATGAAACCATTCAATTCATCAAGGGGATATAGTGAGCTTGGCCCATCACTTACTAAGTCCAATGCATTCCACTTATGAAAAGAGTGAAACATACCATAATCCTTCATATTAAAAAAAGAATACGAAATGTCAATATGTTAACCATAAACCATGAATGGTATAAAAATAGAACATCCATAGTCAAAAATATCATAACTCATTCAACACAATATGAAATATTGTATTATAATAAATCAAACTCAATCAAGAGTATTATCTAGTAAAGGATGTTGACATAGTTGGAAATGCTTAGTAAAACTCTTTGAGAAAAATATACATTTTTCATAAAATCATTAAAAATCACACAATTTATAAAGGAATCCATTTAAAAGATATTTTTGAATAAAATTCTCCCATACCACTTTGAAAATTTTGAATGTAATTATCATTTAAAAAAAATCATGTCCATATAAATAAATCCTAAAAATCATTTTCAAAACATGGACCTTAATTAAAAGGATCCAGAAAAATAAATCATTAAAACATTTAAAATGAGGAACTAGTTAAAGAGTGAATTCTATAAAAACTTAAAATATTCCTTTTGAAAACATTTTTATGAAACATGGATATGGATGATAGACATGTCCCTGTAAATACTTACACATAAACAATCTCAAATAATAAAGAGATTGATGAATTAACCCTTACCAAAGGTCTTATACTCTCCGTATGTATTTGAAACTCCTGTATAATGTTTTTAAACATATTATTAACTTATATAAAAGTCATAATAATATTTATGATATCATATATTTTTCTTCTATGACTTTATATTACCCATTTATTAATAATTCCATGTTAATGAAACATTTTGGGTAATAATCGCTTTGTTTATCGTACGTGTTTTGACTAGTTATTCTTGATCATATTTTTTATATCATGATTTAAATACATAGATAATGTATAATATGATTTATATATCATATATTCTCATAATATAAATATATATGATAGATAGATATATGAAATGGAATACACTGTTCATGGAGACGGTAGGTCGTACATATATATGAACACTGTTTCTATTTTCTTTTCGTATAGAAGTAAGTGAATGACATATATGAGGACACACACACAAAAAAAGATATATATATATATATATATTATAATAGTATCATTATTATGTAATATGTTTCAAAATTATTCATAATATATATAATTTTATAATCATTCTTGAATGGTTAACGTAGAGAATTAATCTCACTGTGTTGTGGAGATGGTAGGCCGTACGTATGCACTAGCGATGGTATCATTCCCTTGATGGTTAAATGGTAGGAAGTTGGATGGTATATATATTTATAAATTATCATTATAAGGTTATATTAATTATTTATATCCATTATATTCATCATTATATCCATCCAAAAAAAGTACTGTTGAATAAAAAATTACACCACGACGTGGAGACAGTAAGCCATACATACACATGCATGGTGATATTGTTATTCATAAGATGGATAAAATAAGTAATATGGTTTTCCAATTATTATAATAATATATTAGTATATTTTTGATACTGGTGTTATTATTTTTATATGGAAACAACATAGAAAGAGAATGTAGAAGAAGAAAAGAACACTGAAAGGGTTGATAAAACAATTATCTCTTCTTCGAATGCTTCCTTTTGATTTGAACAAAAGGGATCTATAAGAGGGATATATGACCAAATTTTGGCCTCTAGGATGAATTAAGGAAGGTTTTGAGGAGAAATGGGTAGGGCTTGGCCGAACAAAAAGGATTTATAGGTGTGAGTTTTAAGAGAAAGGGAGGGGTTCTTTTATAAGAGAGGAAATGAGCACTTTAAGAAAAATATAAAAATATTAATTTATTATAAAATGATTTTCGGTTTCTAATAGCTCCAAATTGAATTATATAATTTAAAAAAAGATTATGGGTCTAAAAAATCTCAACCAAAAGGTTTTGTAAATGTTTAGTTCATAAAATTAACTTTGTCTTTTAGGTTTAACACTTAGTTAAATAGTTTAACTCTTATCGCGTCCTCTTATATTTTGACACTATAGGGTTAATATAATTTCTATAAAATGTAAAAAAAAAACTAAAAATGGATCATCAATTATATTTTTAAAATTATATAACTAATTTTTCATAATCTAATAATTTTAGGACTATTATATAATTTAATAAAATAGTTTTTTTAAAATAATTTATGTCAACTTTAACACTATTTAGTAATTGTTTTGTGTTAAAGTCATAACAACATCATTCCTTCAAAACAAAGGTATTAAATAAAATAAAAATTTTCAATATCATACATAAAATTTGTGGATGACATCAAAAGGTTCAAATTACATTTATTTTAATATTTATATTATTATTTATTTGAATATTTCATTATTAAGGTAGTCACTACATCGTCATTGTGTCATAAATAAATTTATTTATTTAATGTATAAAATTAGAAATAAAATACCATGATATAGGAAATATTTTTATTTATTTATAATGACTATTTATAGTCAAAGATATCAGTTATTTAGCCCTATATTAAATGTTTTTTAGTAAAAGATAAATGTTTATATTATATTTCTCTTTACTTTAAATTAATTCTTATAACATGTCATTATCACACCCAAGTGCCTCTATGGGGTCCCACAATTGACCCATAGATTTCCATGGTTGGAAATATGTCATAAAATAGTATTAGTAAACTTTTTATGGCAGTTTTATATTATTATAAAATTAATTTTTACCTTTATTTACCTAATTTACCCTTTAACCATGGTAAATCAAAATAATTACTAAAGTTACTATTCATAATGCCCAAAAATAAAAGGTGCCTATTTACAAAATTTGGACCTTCTGATTCCAAATATGGAATAAATTTTTCCAAATTTAAAATACATAATTTTCATAAATTAATTTAAAATTAACTTCTGTTGTCAAAACAAGAAAGTGTGGTTTTAAGAAGTAAAAACTATCAAAAGATTGACATGTGTTTATATCCAATTTAAATGAAAAAATAAATAAATTGACCTAAATTATATTAAATGATAAAAATATAATCTGATTATACATTATAACCACTCAAATGTATAATTTAACACTAAAAATTATTTCGATTAAAAAAGATTTTTTTCAATTAAAATTTAGTATTTTTCACCATTAATCAAAATATTAAAGTTATCAGAAAAGTTCCAAAAAATCATTCAAGATAAATTTTTATTTCCCTATTCTAAAGAAGAATTTAATTTATAAAATTTAATATATAAAAGTGTCAAATATTTAATTTAAAAATAGTTCTCCATTAAAAGGCAAAAAAACTGATTTTTTTAAAAATAATTATTTTATTTGAAAAATTGAATTTTTCCTTATATTTTTTCTAAGAAACACATAATAAGAATGTTAAAATTATATGGGATATATATAAAATTCAAATTTTTTTTATAAATATTCATAACATCTTTTTAAATGGTTAGTTTTATTGGTCATGGTGCACTCGAACTCGGGGTTGTGTATAGCGCAAGCTATTGAATTATTAAGAAGATTCGCACTGTGGAAGCTTGGGATGTTACATTATCCAATGATTTAAAAAATTTCATCTTCATAATTTTTTAATTTGGGTTCTCTGTCTAACATTTGATATTAAAAATCGTTTTATTGCTATCCCACATCAAAAATATGGATTAATGTGGCCTTTATTTTGAAATAATAAAAGGTAAGTATGAAGGTTACTAGAAATAAGACATACTAGGGTTACATGTAGGAAAACATGGAAATGAAAGAAAAATTTAACCATCATGTTCTAATGGAGAGTGATAGATAATACGATTAAGAGAAAGTTAACAATATGAAATCCATAAATCTACGATGATCCAAGAGACCATTTGATTCATCGCAAAAAATATACAAGGAAAACATTTGGGGTTTTCAAGATCCATTACCTAAAGTCGAAGAACATGGGGATAAATTATTAATTGATTTCAAAACTATCTCAGAATTTTTCATGTATTGAAAAAGTTATACTTCATCTCTTTTTCAAGGAAATAAAGCTGAATTTTTCATTTATGATGTGTTAAAAGATCATGCGGTCCATAAATAGAATGATAGTCCATTCCATCTGTTTCAAAAAAAATGATAGAACGAGTTATCACATAAGCATAAGTCCACCTATAATGAGATAATAAATTAATCCAAGAAACTTCAACCCGAGTATAACTTATACTATCCATAATTGGATAACCTTACAATCCTTCCATAAACTGAAAATCTAAAACATTAGAAAGAGGTAAACCAAATCATCTTAGCATCTATCTCTCACATCTCATAGGGTAGTTCTTGGTTTTAAAATTCAAAACACGTGAACACATTAATCATGTATTCTATTATGTCATGGTAACAACCTTAATTATTAGATATCCTTATTGAAAACATGCATTTTTTCTTTTTTCCAAAATATAGAGGATTATTACATAAGTCCCAAAAAGTTGTACACTTCATCAATGATAACATAACCCTCTTGTCAAAAATCCAAAAATAGTTCTCAATAAACTAGAATAATCCAATTTACTTATTAAAATTCAATATATCGTTATCCAAACATTATTATCTTAACATAAGGAACATATTAAAGGATATCTTAACCTTAATTATATGTTCTTAAAATATAATCACACCCTTAAATAAATTTTATTGTTCAATATAAATATTCAACACATTCTTTAAAATAATCAGTGAAGAAAATAAATAGAATACTACTTATATAATTCACTTATACAAAATTCTTGGCTCTAAATACCTAAATAATTCAATCCTTCAAATTTAATGGTTGGAATAGAAAAGGTCCTTTATTATTTTAGAGGTTGATTATTATGTATGGGCATTGAGTTTGGTAATTCCTATGATTTCCACATATGGGACATTGAACTCCATAACAATTGGTCACTCTCTAACCCTTTTCCCACATCGATAACATATTCCCCTCCATTTGAGGTATTCCTTAGGGTCCTTCTTCCCTTCCTCTTAACCTGTAGGAAGCTAAATCTTCTTTCCTCTGTGTTTCTTAAAAGTTTAACAATTATAAATCTTCATCTTCCTATAATTCATTGTGTTATTAAATTAATCAAAGATCACATTGTTAATCATATATCATGACAACTGATTTGGTATAATCACAATATATTTCTCTTCAGTCATTATCCTATTTTGTTACTCAAAATCACCCGATTATCCATCAAACTCAATGTTAATACAATTCCTTATAGTCTTCTCCATTAACTAATACTAAGAAGCACAAGGTTAGAAAATCATCTCATTGTAAAAAACTACATAATCAATGGTAGGTAATTTCAATATATAACATCTTATGTTTAATCTTAGCTTATCTATGATCATTACCAAAATTCTCGGGGGTTCTTTTATACTTATATTCAATGTCTATATTATGATTATGATCCCTAATATATGTTTTATAAATCTATTTCCAAGGATTTAGATAAACTTCATCTGATACCAATTGTAATTTCCCAAACCCAAAATCTTAGAGTCGGTGCACTATTTTAATACATTGACATGATTACAAGGAATCGAGTCCCGAAGGACCGGTCAGTTTAGCAGTTATGGATAACAGATTACATACATGAACTTTACATTACAATTTTTAACATAAAACACAGCATAAATAACGCTTTGAGAAAGAAATTATTACACTAGCTTAACCCTGCAAATCAAACCATAAAACACTTTTTGGCATACTAGGAAAATGAATCATAAGAAAGTGGTGATCTCAGATGCTTAGTAAAGATAAACAATATAGCAGAAACTATCATAAATAACCACAAACCTTTCAGGCAAGGTACACAATTAGAACAATAGCCTTTTAAAAGATTATCTTTAGCATAATATAGAGGTAATAAATCAAATAATTCCATTTAAACATTCACATGGATATTCTACTAGTCGATTAATCATATGTCAAATCAATAACTGATATCATAATGAGGGAATGCATAATGTCAGCCATCATGACCACTACATCAAGTCATTGTGCCAAGACCTTAAAATAATATTCTATCAATGCCTTGTGCGAAAAAAATAGTTTGTCTCATGAGACCTACTGATGAATCAAGGAGCTATAGAGGGCCCCACCCATCACTTACTAAGTACAATGCATTTCTCATATGAAAAGGGTAAAACACAACATAATAATTCATATTAAAACTAGCATACAAAATGTAAATACTTTAACCATAAACTATGAATGGTATAAAAATATCACTTCCACAGTGAAACATATCATAAATCATTCAATATAATATGGAAGATTGTATTATAATAAATCAACCTCAATGAATAATAATATACAGTAAAGAATTTTGACATAGTTTAAAATGAATAGAAAAACTCTTTGAAAGAAATATCAATTTTTCATGAGATCATTAAAAATCACAAAATTTATAAAGGAATTAATTTAAAAGTTATTTTTGAATCAAAGTGTATCATACCACTTTGAAACTTTTGAATGTAATTAACATTTTAAAACAATTATGTACATATAAATAAATCCTTAATATCATTTTTATCACATAGATATTAATTAAATAGATTTAGAAAAATAAATAATTTAAACATTAAAAATGATAATATAGATAAAGAGTCCCTTCCATAAAAACATAAAATATTTCTTTTGAAAACATTTTTATGAAACATAGAAATGTATGATAAATATTTCTCAGTAAATAATTACACTTAAACAATCTCAAATAATAATGATATTGAGGAATTAACCCTTACCTTAGGTCTGATACTCTCCGTACATGTCTGAAAATAATTTATAATATTTTAAACATATTATTAACTTTTATAAGAATCATAATAATCATTAGGAAATTATATACGATTATTTTATGACTTTAAATTACCCATTTATTAGCAATTCCAAGTTAATGCAACATTTCATGTAATAATCACTTAGTTTATCGTACATGTTTTGACTTATTATTCCTGATAATATTACATAGATCATGATTTACATACTTCAAGAATGTATAATATGACTTATATATCCTATATATTAATTATATAAATATATATGATAGATATATATATGAAATGGAATACACCATTCATTGAGACAGTAGGCTGTATGTATGCATGAATGTTGATTATGTTTTCTTATCGTCTGGAAGTAAGTAAATGAAATATATGTACAAAAATATATATTATTCAATTATCCATATTATTTCATAAATTTCATAATTATTCATAATATAAATATTTTTTATAATCATTCTTGAATGGTTAATGCTGATAATTAATCTCATCATGTCGTGGAGAGGATAGGTTGTATGTATGCACGAGCAATGTTATCCTTCCCTTGATGATAAAATGCTATGAAATTGATTGGTATATTAATTATAAATAATCATTATAATTTTATATTCATTATTTATATCTACTATACTCATAATATATCCATCCAAACAATGTATTTCTTCATAACTAATTATACCACGGAGTGGAGACGGTAAGCCGTACGTACGTACGCATGGTGATATTATTATTCGTTTGATGGATAAAATGAGGAATATGGTTTTCCATTATTATAATAAAATATAAGTATTTTTATGATACTGGAGTTATTATTTTGATATGGAAATAACATATAAATATTAGGTAGAATAAGAAAAGAACAATAGGGTTGATAAAACAATTACCTCTTCTTCAGACGTTTCCTTTTGTTTTGAACAAAACAGATCCTTTGGATGGATCTATGCCCAAATTTAGTTCACTAGGATGAAGTGAGAGAGGTTAGGAGGATAAATGGATAGTTTTTGGCTGAAACAAATGACTTTAGAGGTGTATGTTTAAAGATAAAGGGAGGTTCCCTTTTACAAGAGAGGCGAGGGGCAGTTTTGGAAAAATCTTGAAATATTAATTTATTATAAAAAAATTCAGTTTATTATAGATTCAAATTGATTTATCTCCAGGATAATATGAGGATGAGTATAAATCATCTCAACCAATAGGTTTTAGACATATTTAGGTCATAAAATTAAGATTATCATTTATATTTAACCATTAGTTAAATATTTTAACTCTTACCATATCTTCTTATATTTTGACACTATAGGGTCAATATAGTTACTATAAAATGACAAAAGAAACACAATTTGACCATTAAGGGAATTTTAAATACTATATAAGTCATTTTTCAGAATCGTATACTTTCAAGATTATTATAAAATTTAATAAAATTGTTTTTGTTTTAAAATTTTTATTTATGTCAATTTTGATAAAATTTAGTAATTGATTTTTGTTAAAGTTATAAAAACATGATTCCTTCAAAAAAGGTATTAAATCAATTTTAATACATCAATATCATCCATAAAATTATTATATGACTTAAAAATGTTCAAATTAGATTTATTTTAATATTTATAATATCATTTATTTGAATCTTTCATTAATAAGGTAATCACTGCATCATCATTATGTCATAAAAAATAAATTTATTTAATGTATAAAAATTATAAATAAAATACCATTATGTATGAAATATTTTTTATTTATAATGAATATTTATAGTTCTATATATTAGTTATATAAACCTATATTAATTTTTTTTGTAAAAGATTCATGTTTATGTTATATTTCACTTTAAATTAACTTTTATAACATGTCATTATCACACCCAAGTAGCTCCATGAGGTCCCAAAATCGATCCCAAGATGCATGTTTTCATATATATATGATACAATAGGATTATGATACATTTTATCGTAGTTTTATATTATATAATATTATTTTTTTACCCTCGTTTACCTGATTTACCATTTAACCATAGTAAATAAAACTAATTATTGAAGTTACTATTCATAATGTCCAAAAATAAAAGGTACCTATTTAAACAATTTGGAAATTATTTCTCCAAATATGGAATCCATTTTTCCAAATTTGAAACAAAAAAATTTGCAGAATTAATTTAAAATTAATTCCCGTTTTCAAAATAAGAAAACATGTTTTTAAGAATTAAAAACTATCAAAAGGATGGCATGTGTTTATGTCAAATTTAAATGTGAAGTTACTTAAAATGACCTAAATTATTTTAAATACTAAAAAATATAATCTAATTATACTTTAAAACTACTCAAATGTATAATTTAACAGTATAAATTATTTTGATTAAAAAAATTGTTTTCAAATAAAAATTACTATTTTTCACTATTCATCAAAATAAGAAAGTTTTCATAATTGTACCAAAAATCCATCCAAAATAAATTTCTATGTCCTGATTATAAATAATAATTTCATTTCATCAAATTAAATATATAAAAGTTTAAAATATTGGATTTAAAAAGGGTTCACCATTAAAATCCAGGAAAACTGCTTTTCTTTAAATACATCTTTTGTCTAAAAAAATGAAATTTTCCTTATATAATGTGTAAGAAACACATAAGATGAATGTTAAAATTAAATGAGATATATATAAAATTCAAAATGTTTTTAAAACAATTCATAACCTCTTTTTAAATAGTTATATCTATTGGTCATGGTGCACTCAAACTCGGTGTTGTGTATAACACAAGCTGTTGAATTATTAAGAAGATTCATACTGTGGAAGCTTGAGATGTTGAATTATCCACTTATTTAACAACATTAATCATTAAATTTTTTTAATTTGGGTTCTACAACTTATGTTTGATACTCAAAATCCCTTTATTGCAATCCTACATACAAAATATGGATTAATGTGGCCTCTATTTGAAAATAAAGAAAGGTAAGTATGAAGGTTACCATAAATAACACATACTAGGGTTCCATGTAGGAAAACATAGACATGAAAGAAAAATTTAACCATAATGTTCTAATGGAGAGTGATAGAGAATATTAGTATGAGAAATTTAACAATCTGAAAGCCATAAATCTGCGATGATCCAAGAGACCATTTGATTCATCACAAAACAATGTACTAAGAAAACATTTGTCATTTTCAAGATCTATTCCCTAAAGTTGAAGAACATGAGAAGAAATTATTAATTGATTTCAATACAATATTAGAATTGTTCATGCAATGAACAATTTATACTTCATCTCTTATTCAAGGAAATGAAGCTCAATTTGTCATTTCTAAAGTGTTGGAAGATCATATGGTCCATAAATAGAATGATAGGCCATTCCATCTATTTCAAAAAAAGTTAGCATGGGTTATCACATAATCATTAGTCCACCTAAAGTGAGATAATAAATTAATCAAAGAAACTTCAATCGGAGTATAACTTATACTATCCATAAATGGATAACCTTACAATCCTTCCATAAACTGAACATATAAAATTTAGAAATAGGTAAACCAAATCAGCTTAGCATTTATCTCATATATCTCGTAGGGTAGTTCTTGGTTGTCAAATTCAAAACATGTGAGCACATTCATCATGTATTCTATTAAGTTACAGTAACAACCTGAATTATTAGATATCCTTATTGAAAACATGTTTGTCTTCTTTTTCCAAAACATAGAGTATTATTCCTTAAGTACCAAAAAGTTGTACACTTCATCCATGATAGCATAACCCTCTTGTCAAAAATCCAAAATTAGTTCTCAATAAACTATAATCATCCAATTTACTTATTCAGATCCAATATATCTTTATCCAAACATCATTATCTTAACAGAAGGAACATATTAAAGGATATCTTTACCTTAATCATATGTTCTCCAAATATAATCATACCCTTAAATAAATTTTATTGTCTATTATAACCATTCAACAAACTATTTAAAATACTTAGTGAAGAACATAAACTGAATACTCCTTATATAATTCACTTATTCATAATTATTATATCCAAATACCAAAATACTTCAATCCTTGAAATTTAATGGTTGGCATAGAAAAGGTCCTTCCTTATTTTGGAAGTAGATTCTTATGTATGGGAATTGAGTTGGGTAATGCCTATGATTTCCACATATAAGACATCGAAGTCCATTAAAATTGGTCACTCTATGACCCTTTTTTCCACAACGATAATATCTTCCCTTCCGTTTTAGGTATTCCCAAGGGCTTTACTTCCCTTCCTCTTGACTCGTAGGAAGATTAATCTTTTTTCCTCTCAGTTTCTTAAAATTTGAACAATTATAAATGTTTATCATACTCTAAATCATTGTGTTAGGAAAGTCATCATAGATCACATTGTTAATCATATATCATGATAACTGATTTGACATAATCACAATATCTTTCTCTTCAGCCATTATCTTATTTTGTTACTCAAAATCACCCTATTTCCCATCAAATCAACATTAATCTAATTACTTATGGTTTCCTCTATTAAATAAGATGAGGAAGCACAAGGTTAGAAAAACATCTCATTATAGAAAACCATATAATCAAGGGAAGGTAATTCCAATATATAACATCTCTGGTCTAATACTAGCTTATCTAGGATCATCACCAAAATTATCAAGGGTTATTCTATTCTAATCCTGAATGTATATCTTAGGGTTATGATCCATACTATATTTTTTATAAATCTATTTACAAGGTTATTGATAAAATTCCTCTGATACAAATTGTAATACCCCAACCCCAAAATCTTGGAGTCAGTGCACTATTTTAATACATTTACATGATTACAAGGAATCAATTTTCAAAGGACCGGTCAGTTTAGCAGATATGGAAAATAGATTACATATATGGACTTTATATTAAAATTTTTAACATAAAAAATAGCATAAATAATCTTTTGAGAATACCATTATTCCCCTAGCTTAAACCTTCAAATCAAACTATAAAACACTTTTTGGCATCCTAGGAAAATGAATCATAAGAAAGTGGTGAGCTTAGATGATCAGTAAAGATAAAAAATATAGCATAAGCTATCATAAATAACCATAAACCATTCAGGAAAGGTACAAAATTAGAACACAAGACTTTTAAAACATTATCCTTAGCATAATATGGAAAGAATAAATCAAATATTTCTATTTAAACGTTCACATGGATATTCTACTAATCGATTAATCATACGTAAAATCAATAACTAATCTCATAACAAGGGAATGAATAATACCAGACATCATGACCAATACGTCAAGGCATTGTGCCAAGACCATAAAAAAATATTCTATCAAGGCCTTATGCCAAGAAACTAGTTTGTCTCATGATACCTACCGATGCACCAAGGAGCTATAGATGGACCCACCCATCACTTACTAAGTCTAACACATTCCTCATATGAAAAAGGTGAAACATAATACAATCATTCCTATTAAAACTACAATACAAAATGTAAATACTTTAACCATAAACAATGAATGGTATAAAAATATCGTATCTAAAGTCAAAGATATCATAACTCATTAAATACAATATGGAAGATTGTGTTATAATAAATCATCCTCAATAAATAATAATATAAAGTAAATTATGTTGACATAGTTTAAAATGACTAGAAAAATTCTTTGAGATAAATATCCATTTTTCCTGAAATCATTAAAAATCACAAAATTTATAAAGTAATTCATTTAAAAGTGATTTTTGAATCAAAGTTTCCCATAACACTTTGAAAATTTTGAATGTAATTAACATTCTAAAACAATAATGTCCATATAAATAATTCCTTAAAATTATTTTGAAAACATGTACATTAAATAAAAAGATTTAGAAAAATAAATATTAAAAATATTAAAAATGATGATCTAGTTAAAGAGTCCCTTCCATAAAACCTTAAAATATTCATTTTGAAAACATTTTTATGAAACATAGACATGTATGATAAATATTTACCAGTAAATACTTACATTAAACAATCTCAAATAATAATGAGATTGAGGAATAAGCCCTTACCTTAGCTCTAATAGTCTTCATACATGTCTGAAAATACTGTATAATGTTTTAAACATATTATTAACTTATATAAGAATAAAAATAATATTTATGATATCTTATTTGATTCTTTTATGACTTTATATTAACCATTTATTAACAATTCCAAGTTAATGCAACATTTCAAGTAATAATTGCTTTGTTTATCGTAAATATTTGGACTTGTTATTCTTGATCATATTACATAGATCATGATTTTTATACTTCAAGAATGCCTAATATGACTTATATATAATATATATTCTTTATATAAATATATATGATATATATATATGTGAAATGGAATACACCGTTCATTGAGATGGTAGGCTATATGTATACATGAACGCTGTTTATGTTTTCTTATCATATTGATGTAAGTGAATGAAATATATGTACACACTGATATATATATATAATTAAATTCTCCTTATTATTTCATAAATTTAATAACAATATTAATAATATATATTTTTTATAATCATTCTTTAATCGTTAACTTAGATAATGAATATCACAAGTTCGTGGAGAGGATAGGCCGTACGTATGCACAAGTGATGATATCATTCCCTTGATGATTAAATGGTAAGAACATGGTTGGTATATTAATTATAAATAATAATTATAAGTTTATATCCATTATTTTTATCTATTATACTCATCATTATATCCATCTAAATAAAGTATTGTTTAATAACAAATTACACCACGGTGTGGAGACGGTAAGCCGTACGTACACACGCATTGTGATATTATTATTCATTTGATAGATAAAATGAGGAATATGATTGTATCATTGTTATAATAAAATATCAGTATTTGGATGATACTGTAGTTATTATTTTTATATGGAAACAAAATAGAAAGAGTAAGTAGAAGAAGAAAATAATATTGAAAGGGTTGATAAAACAATTACCTCTTCTTCGGGTGTTTCCTTTTTATTTGAACAAAATGGATCCTTAAGATGGATCTATGCCCAAAATTAAGCCCCTCGGATGAAGTGAGGGAGTTTGGGAGGATAAATGGGAAGGATTGGGATGAAGAAAATATTTCTAGAGGTGTTAGTTTAAAGAGAAAGAGATGTTCCCTTTTATAAGAGAGGCGAGGGGCACTTTAGAAAAAATCTTGAAATATTAAATTATTATAAAATGATTTTTGGTTTATTATTGATTAAATTTGATTTATTTCAAGTATAATATTAAGATGAGTATAAATCATCTCAAAAAATATGTTTTAGACATATTTAGGTCATAAAATTAAGCTTATCTTTTAGATTTAACCATTAGTTAAATATTTTAACTCTTACCATGTCTTCTTATATTTTGACTCTATAGGGGTAATATTATTACTATAAAATGACAAAAGAACCCCAATTTGGTCATTAATGAAATTTTTGATATTATATATCATTTTACAGAATATTATACTTTTAGGATTATTTTAAAATTTAATAAAATATTTTTTGTTTTAAAAATTTATTTATGTCAATTTTGACACTATTTAGTAATTGATTTTTATTAAAGTAATAAAAAACGATTCCTTCAAAAAAAGGTATTAAATAAAATATAATATTCCAATTTCATCCATAAAATAATTTATGACGTCAAAATTTTCAAATTATATTTATTTTAATATTTATAATATCATTTATTTGAATATTTCATTAATAAGGTAATCACTACATCATCATTGTGTTATAAATAAATAATTTTAGATAATGTCTAAAAATTATAAATAAAATACCATGATGTAAGAAATATTTTTTCTTTCTAATGAATATTTATAGTAAAATATATTAGTTATATAACTCTATATTAATTTTTATTTATTAAGAGATTCATGTTTAGGTTATATTTCAGTTTACTTTAAATTAATTTTTATAACATGTCATTATCACATCCAAGTAGCTCCATGGGGTCCCAAAATCGATCCAAAGATGAAAATTTTCAGTAATATATGAACCAATAGGATTATGATACATTTTAGAGTAGTTTAATATTTTATAATATTATATTTACCCTTATTTACCTTATTTACCCTTTAACCATGGTAAATAAAAATAATTACTGAAGTTACTATTCATATTGTCCAAAAAGTAAAAGGTACCTATTTAAACAATTTGGACATTATGATTATAAATATGGAATCCATTTTTACAAATTTGAAACACAAAATTATCTGAAATTAATTTTAAATTAATTCATGTTGTCAAAACAAGAAAGTAGGTTTTTCAGAAGTAAAAACTATCAAAAGTTTGACATGTGTTTATATCCAATTTAAATATGAAATTACTTAAAATGTACTAAATTATTTTAAATAATAAATAATATAATCTAATTATACTTTAAAACAACTAAAATTTATAATTTAACACTAATTGTTTTTTACTAAAAAAGTTTTTTTCAAATAAAACTTACTATTTTTCACAATTCGTCAAAATAAGAAAGTTTCCAGAAATATACCAAAAATTCATCCGAACTAAATTTTTTATATCCTGATTCTAAGTAATAATTTCATTACATCAAATTGAATATATAATAGTTTCAAATATTGGATTTAAAAATGGTTCTCCATTAAAAGGCAAGAAAACTATTTTTTTTAAAATACATCTTTTATCTAAAAAATTGTTTTTTTCCATATATTATGTCTAAGAAACACATAAGATGAACGTTAAAATTATATATGTTATATATAAAATTCAAAATGTGGTAAATACTATTCATAAAAACTTTTTTAATGGCTAGTTTGATAGGTGATGATGTGCTCTAACTTGGTGTTGCGTATAGCGCAAGCTATTGAATTATTAAGAAGAAGTATATTGTGGAAGCTTGGGTTGTTACAAAAATAATTAGCTAATGAATAAAATATTGTAAAAACACCTCTATCCTCGCCAATTAATACCACCCCTCACCACCTCTTCTCATCACACTTTCCAAGTTACAAATTTTGTCTATGTTTTGTCAAATACACTTCCCTAGTCCCTCCCCCACATCCAGGATCCCATGTTCTCATAAAAATACCAAACCATTTCCCCTAAAGAGGTTTTCATGGAGGATAAATTCAAGGTGTAAAATTCCATTTCTTTGCTTTTAATTTCTTTTTCAATTTCATTTCATTTCTCATCCCTTGCTCACCTTTACTTATTCACGTTCTATGATAACTCCATTATCTTTTACACACTATAATGGTATTATGTTAATGGAATAATTCATCTTCAAATATCATCCCTTTTCCTTTCATTCTAGAAATGAAAATATCATCGTGGTGTGCTGATTGACCACCACCGTGGATGATGCATTTTTATTTTTCACTACTTCCTTAAAGGCTAGTCATAAAACCAGTAATATAATTAAATAATATTTATTTATACATATTATATGTTATATAATGTTATGGAACCTATATATATAAATGATTATATAATTTCAAAATGGTCATAAAAACCACCAACTAAATTAAATTATTTTCATTAACATTATATCTAATAAATTATCCTTATAACATATAACCAAATGATATATAAGAAAAATTACACTTCTTTATGTTCATTAATAATATGTAACATGAATTATGTAGAACCATTCCCATTTTATATGAGCTTTTAGACTTATAAACAAGTAATCTGATCATGAAAATCATGAAAATGAACTCCAGAATGATGGAATTAAACTCTACAACTCATTATAATGACCATAAAAGAACTTAATAATATTATAATGAATATAAAACACATATAAAATATTCTTGATTAATTAATTAATGAATTTTATTTTATTATATTGGATATTAAAGTGAAGAATGCTCTAAAACATAAGGTAATGGGAATTCTTAAACCTAACTCCATTTCCTTGCATTCTCCCTCTTTCACTAAATTTTCAGTATATATATTCCTTTAATATCATTTATTTACCTTTTATTTTCTGGGATATACATTTTTAGTCTCTTTTTATAAAAAATTCAAATATTTTTCAAAAATATCTATTTTTTTTTTAAAAAACACTTTTACTTATCTTCATATTGTTTCTTCCTCACACAAGATCGATACCAAAATTTTTATTACCAATTTATTTTAGAAACTACAATTTTTATTCATGAAATTATTCTTTATGAAATGAAACCCATTTTCCTCCATTAGTTATTTTATTGTCAATATTGATATATTTTCTCTGTTGTATGCATGATTATGTGAATGTTATAATGTGATGGGTGCATCGAGAATTATATAGTTATACATTGAATTGGGTAAAGTGAGTTATCTCATGTGATAATGCGAAATATGCATGAAAATGATTCTATATTTTTTTCACAATGATGGTGTTATGTTGATGGACATATGTTATACATGAACATGATGTGAGATTTTTTGACAACTATGTGTGGTATTTTACCACTAATACAATATGTTTCATATTTATTCATTACAACATTCCATGAATTATCTAACGACTCCTCTCATGATTATGATTATGATAATTTTATTATGTTATGATGACGTTTATACTCACCCATGTTTCATATCTCTTATTCATCCTCTAACTAGGCTTTTAGCTCACTCCTTCTGATGTAGATCCTTAGGTGAATAATTATACTATGGAGAACATGAGGGACAATAAAAATCTATAGAATAAGGAAGTAAATAATTTTTTATGTTTTATTATCTAAATTTTATGTGTGGTACTAATTTTCCAAAGACACAAAACCTTTGGATCCTAGTTTTGTAATACTATTATGTTATTTATCATTAAAATAATGTAATAATCATGTATGAAAAATTAGGGACTCTATAGTTGATATTAGAGAATAGTTTTTTTTAATTTTGGAATTAGGATTAGAGAAACTTATTGAAAACCATTAGTACGAGCCTAAGTATATGTAAGCACCGAATAAGATTTGTTTTAGAAAAATGATAAACATAGGGATACCACAAGATATACCTATAGAGTTAATTTCAAAAATTAATAGATTATTTATTAATTAATTTTTTACTTATGTTTTGTTAAAACCATTTCTATTTTAGAAAATGATTGGATCCAAGAGTAACCAAACCAACAAACCATACGTGGGGAAATGTAACAATTTCCTGAATGACACCCATTTTCTAGTGAGGTGGAGTTCAAAATTTCATGGTGATGCTTACCCAGCTGTCTCAAGCCATGAACAA
This sequence comes from Viscum album, assembly GCA_963277665.1. Lineage (NCBI taxonomy): Eukaryota > Viridiplantae > Streptophyta > Magnoliopsida > Santalales > Viscaceae > Viscum > Viscum album. The sequence goes on along the minus strand of OY728143.1, from coordinate 1,686,074,404 downwards.
TAATGTGAATAATGTAGAACTTCCTCTTTTAACTAAGAGGGAGCAACTGGATATCATGTATTTTATATTGCAATGGCCACCAAAATTTAGTGGAACTTTTTATCTAGTAGCTACAGAATAGTGGGTCAACTCAATGGATAATATCTTTTATGTGATTCACTATTATGGGATGGATAAAGTAACTTTGTTCATTTATCATTTGGATAAAGATTCTGATAAATGGTGGGTTTTGATTAATAACACCCAGTAAAATGATAAAATTTAAGACATGGTGTGCGAAGAATTTTAGAAAATATTTCCTAGTAAGTATTTCCATTGAAATCTTCAGAAAATGATAGAGAGAAAATTATCAAAGAAAAACAAAAATGAAGGTGAACCTATCACAACATATGAACCAAATTTTACAAGTATTTTAAGGCACACCTTAGTTTTTTTCAACAACGATAGAAAATTGATAGATTCTTTATTGGTTTAAAACCACACCTTTAGAAGACTCTATCAATTGAAGACATTGTGAGTTATGAAGAATTTGTTAGATGTGCTCTCAAAATGGATATGGAGTTTGGAGAGTTGTCCCCTGTATATTGTTATAAGAAATGAATGATTTAGTTTCAATATAGTGTTTATAATGATAATGGTGGAAAGAAAACTCAACCACTCACATTTTAAAAATATAGGAAGAAGCATCATGTGAATTACCTCAAAGGTATGGGGAAATGATTCAAGTGTGGGAGAGAAGGCCACCACACTCATGAATATCAAAGAGATATAAGGAAGCTGGAAAATGTGTTGGAGGAATAGAGATCACCAACCATGGTTCAATGGTTAGAATATAGAGAGAAAGGGTATTATACAAACCAGTGCACTAAATCTCACGTCTTTGAGGGTAATTAGTGTCAGTAGCCCCCAAAGACAAAGGTGAAGGGAAAAAATTATAAAATCACCACTACTGAGGTGGATCAAAAAATAATGTGGTGACATGTATGATGGTTATTCATTCAAGAAAATATAATGTACTATTTGATTATTGTTTTGTATATTCTTTCATATCTTGCATGTTTTGTGAAAAAAATTCAAACACCCCCTCAAAATATGGTGGTTAAGTTATCTATGAGAAATAATTTATTAAAATTATTTCATTAAAAGTATATAATTCCTCCCTAATAAATATTTTTATATTAAACCACCCAAAAAATCATATCTTACTTCCTTTTATGGAGTTTGATGTAATTTTGGGCATGAATTTGCTATCTATGTATAAATCTAACATGAATTATTAGGAAAGGGTTATCACTGTTCACATCTTGGAGCATTATTCATATTTTTATAGGTGTAATGAGGAGGATGAATATTATTCAAAATCAACATTTCATGTTTGGATATTATGACCTTGTAAGAAATCATATCATACTCAAAATATTTAGATAATGGAGAGAATCATACATGGTGACATGACCACTGTAAGGTATAATAGTGATGTTTTCCATGAAGAATTTCCTGTTCTCCCTCCTAACCAAGAGGTTGAGTTCTTAATAGAGCTTATTCCTAGATCTCTAACTATATCAAATAAAAATTATAGAATTGACACCATTGAGTTTGATGAATTGGAAAAGGGTTTTATTCACCTGAGTGCTTCACCATGGGGTGCACCGATCCTCTTCATAAAAAATAATGATGGATCAATAGGCCTTTAAATTTATTATCATGATCTCACCAAAATAATGATTAAGAGAAATTATCTCATTCCGTGGATAAATTAATTTTTCAATCAACTATGTGGGACAAGTATTTCTCTAAGCTAGACCTTCATTCAGGATATCACTAGTTCAAGGTGAGGAAGGGATTTATTCCCAAGACTTCCTTCTGAATGAGGTATAGACACTATAAGTTCATAGTGATTCACTTTAGACTCACTAATTCTCCAAAAATATTTGTGGAAATAATGAATAATGTCTTTAGATATTACCTCAAAAATTTTGTGGGATTCTTTATTGATGATATTATAATATACTCTAAGAGCAATGGGGAACATAAAGAGTAACTGAATACTATGCTAAAAACTGTGCGAAGGGAAAAATTTAAGAAAATTACTATAAACACGAGTTTTGGATGGAGTAAGTATCATTCTTGGTGAATGTTATCCCAAGAAATGTAATATTTGTGGACCCCTCTAAGACAAAGACAATCGATGAGTGGCCCTTGACAACATTTTTAATGGAGATCTATTTTTCCTTGGTCTAGCTGGGTATTACCAGTGATTTGGTAAGAACTTCCAATGATTTTCAAACCCACTAACCCGTTGAATCAGAAGGGATAAATGTTTTTCTAAACAAGTGAATGATAATATTTATTTAAAGAGTTAAAAATGAGGCTTATCACCATGAAAATAATTAGAATTTTGAAATGTGTGGAACTCTTTAGGGTATAAAACGCTTCTTAAAATAATGTATTAGGTTGTGTACTGATTTAAAATGATAAATTTATAGCTTACACCACAAGGAAGTTGAAAATTCATGAAAAACACTATCCCACACATGATCTGGAATTGGAATCTATGATCTTTGTGTTGAAAATCTAGTGACATTATCTCTATGGGAAGAATCATGAAATATATAATGATCATAATAGCCTCAAATATATATTAGAACAAAAGGAGATTAAAATGAACTAGTGAATATAGTTACAAATCACCAAGGATTATAAATTCTCAACCCCTATCTTCCTATAAAAGTAAATAAAGTGGAAAATGATCTAAGTAGAAAGTATCCTGCAACATTATCAATGATGAGAATTGAGAAGGATCTAATATTCATAGATTTGAAAAGTATGGACACGGAAGTTATTAAGGAAGGGACATCAACAATCCTTTCATGGATGATTTCTCAACCATACCTCATAGAGAAAATAATGGATGCTCAATGAAATGTTGTGGAAATTTAGAAAAAGGTGGAAGCTATGAGAAATGGTAAATGAACAGAGTTCAAAATGAATGAGGAAGGATCCTTGATATTTGTGTCACAAATATGTTTACCTTCAAATCTAGAGATAAAGAAATTTCTTCTAAATTACCCCCATAACTCAACATTCTTTATTCACCTAGGGAGAACAAAGATGTATCAAGATATCTGAGAGAACTATTGTTGGGACAATATAAATAAGGATATCACTTAATATAAATCAATGATCTGGGTATGTTAGCATGTGAAGGCTGAAAGGGAAATTTATAATGGTATGACACAACCATTACCCATACCAACATGGAAATGGAAAAAATTCACCATTGTCTTTTTAATTGGACTTTTAAAGGAATACAGAGAAACAAAATCTATATGGGTTATTTTGGATTATCTTAACAAAATGGATCACTTTATTACAATTCTAGAGGAATTACTAGAGGGTCAACTTGAACGGATATACATCTGAGAGGTGTTAAGGCAGCATAAATTACAACTATATATTGTATCTGATTAAGATCTGAGATTCACCACCATGTTTTAGAGAAGTCACCAAAATTCTATAAACACTAATATGAGCCTCATCATGTCATATTATCCTCAAACTGATGTCCAATTTGAAAACACTATTCATACATTGGAAGAAATTTTGATAGAATTCTCTATGGACTTCAAATGAGGATGGGATCAATACTTAACTATAGCCGAGTTATCCTACAAGAAAAGTTTACAATAAAGAATTAAAATGGCTAAATATTAAACCCTTTATGGGAAATGAAATTAAACAAAAGTGTTCTAGGATGATGTTGGTAAACGTAAGCTTCTAGGACCAAAAATGGTTGATGAAATGGTAGAAAAAGTGAAAACTATTAAACAACACATCAAGGAAACCAAAAGTAAAAAAAGAGATATGCAGAAAATCATTGATGGGACCTAGAGTTTATGGTAAGAGACATGTTATTCCTCTATATATCTCTAGGGAATAGGACCATGTGATTGGGAAGAAATGAAATATGAGTCCTAGATTCATTGGCCCCTTCATGTTTCTTGATCTTGTTGAAGCTATGGCCCATCAATTGGAACTTCCACATACCATGTCTCGAGTACACGATGTATTCCATTTATCTATCTTGAGTATGTTCATACTTGATACCTCACATAAAATAAATCCATGAGTAGTACAGTTGGAAATTGATCTCTATTATGAGGAGAAGGCATTGAAGATCTTGGACCATAGAGATGAAGTCCTACACAAAAATACTACTCTCTTGTTCAAAGTACTATAAGGGAACCATAAGTATGAAGAGGAAACATGGGAACCAGAGGAAGTAATGATGTATAAGTAACATCACTTGTTTTCACCATAGCATGTAAAATGAAATTTTGAGGGTGAAATTTCATAAGGGGAGAAAATGTAACAACACATAATTTTATCAATTGAAACTCCCTTCTTATAATTAATCAATATACTATAAATCAGATAAAAAGTAATAGAGAACATAATAAAAACTTTAAAAATTATTAATGAATGAAATAAGCGGTATTTCTATAATCTAATAAACATGTACCTATGAAATAGTTATATTACCTCAAGAATAGTAATGTGGCCATTATGAATAGTAATTCAGCCAATAGAATAGTATACTTATCAATGAAAGTATAAATCCGATTTAGGTAACTTATGAATGATAATATGATATAATTATATCAGAGTACATGTAAATAAATATTTTTAAAAATTATTAATTTAGTTTTGAATTTTTTATAAAAAATGAATTATTATTTTTAAAATAATAATTAATATAAATATTTAAATGAAAATTTATTTTCATAAAATATATTCATAAAATATAATTTTTTTCTTATGATTATAATATACTTTTATGAGACCTTAATTAAAATTTCAATGTTTTATAAAATTAGTTATAATTTTAAAATTGACATTTTCTTGATTAAATGATGATTTTAATAAAAAAAATTAAATTTCTCATATTTAGTAATTTATTTTTATAAAATAGAGTTCATTTTATAATTCTACATGTCAATAAAGGTTAGGGTAAATTTATGAGATTATTCTAAAATACATGATTTTTTGTGAATTGTAAAATACGATAATTTATAATAAATGCTAAATGCATAAATTTTTAATTCCTTTTGGATGTAAGACTAATGTAAGACCAAAATCAAGAACTATTCTTCATTATTTTATTATAAGGTTTCAAATATTCAATGACTTGGGACAAAATAATAAACTAATGAGTAAAATAATGAGAAAACACCCATCTCCACCATTATAAATATAACCCCTCACCACCTCTTCTCCTCACAACTTCCAAGACTTTAAACTTGTCCAAGATATTCCCAATACTCTTACCAAGATCACCCCAATTTCTAGGAGACCTTTTTATCTTAAAGAGAACAAACCTTTTCCCCTAAGGAAGTTCTCAAGAGGATAAATTCAAGATGTAAAATCCTTTTTTTTTCAATTTCAATAATTTTATTATCCTATCATCACCTACACTTATCCAAATGGAATGATAAATCTAGAAACTACTATAAAATTTAATTTAATTATGATAATGGAATAATTAATTTTCATAAATCTTCCCTTTTCCTTTTATTATAAAAATGAAAATACCATCTATGGTGTGTTGATTAACTGCCACCGTGGATGATGTGTTTTCATTTTCTACTACCGCCTTCAAGGATAGTCATAAAACCATTATTATGTTTAAATAATATTTTATTATACATATCATATGTTATTAAATATTCTGGATCCTATATATATAAACATGATGGTATAAGCACATAATGGTCATAAAAATTGTCAATTAAATTAAATCATTTTCATTAATGTTCTATCTAATAAATCATCCTCATACCATATAAATAAATGAAATATAAGACCAATTAAATTTCTTTATGTTCAGTAATAACATATAATTTCAATTCTTGAGAATTATTTTCATTTACATGAACTTTTATACTTATAAACAAGTGAACCAATGATGAATACTAAAAAAATGAACAATCCCATTACTATGAAATTGAACTCTATAACTCATCATAATGACCATAAAAAACCTAATAACGTTATAATGAATCAAAAACATGTAGAGACAGTTTTTGATTTATTAATTAATGAATTAAATTCGATTATATAGGATATTAAAGTGAAAAAGAACTCGGACATAGAGAAAGGGTAATTTTCAAACCCAACTAAATTTCCTTAGGTTATCTCTCTTTCACTACATTTATAGTATGAATTTTCCTATAATATAATTTATTTTCTATTTATTTTATAGAATATACATGCTTCCAATCTGATTTTAGGACAAATTCAATGATTTTTTCCAAAATAACTCTTTCTTAAAACGCATCTTTTACATCTCTAGAGATTGTTTCTTCTTCACTCAAGATTGATACAAAGAATTTTATTCCCTCTTTATTTTGGTAAGTCCAAAGTTTATTCATGAATTTATTATTTATGAAATGAAATACATTCACTTATATGGGTTATTTTATATTCAAGATTTATATATGTTCTATGTGGAATGCATGATTATGTTAATGTTATGATGTGACAGGTGTTACCAGAATTATATAGTGCTCCAATAAATTGTGTAAATTTTTGAGTCTCATGATATAATGTGGAATATTAATGAACATGATGCTATATTTTTTCCCAATTATTATTTTATAATGATCCACATATGTTATACATGAACATGATTCTATATATTTTCACAACTATGTGTGGTAGTTGACCGATAAGGCATGATGTTTAATTTTCATTGATTTACACATTACCTGACTTTATATAATGCTTCCTTATGATTATGATCCTCTTATTATGTTATGATGGTGATATTTTTGTTCACCCATGTTTCTTGTCCCTTATTCTTCCTCTTACTGGTATTTTATCTCACCCATCTTCTGATGCATATCCTTAGGTGAATACTTGTACTATGGAGAACACAAGGTATAATAAGAATCTCGAGAAGAAGGAATTAAATAAATGTTTATGTTTTATTATGTAAAATTTATATACAGTCCTAATGTATCAGAGAAAATAAACTTTTGGATCTAGGTTTTGTAGTACTATTATTTTTTTATCCTTAAAATAATGTAATTTTCATTTCAAAAAAGAATCTCTATATGAAGTGGAAGATTGGGTGGGTATTTATATAAAATTAGAGGGGAATTATTTATTAATTTATAAACTTTTGTTTTGGATTATATATATAAAAATAATAAAAACCAAAACCATCCAATGTTTTTTGAAAAATATGAGTGGTTTTTGATGTTTTATATGACCAAGAACCAAACATATTAAAAAAATACCATTGATGATGTGTAAGTGAGTCATATTCACAAAGAAATGATTTTAAAACATTAAAATATAATATAGGTTTTAAAGGATTCATTAAAGGATTATAAAATTTATTAAATAATATAAAATCACATTATTTTAAAGTGTGTATATATATATTTGGTCATAGATTCCTTTTATGTAATTTATTAAATAACTTTTGGGCTATTATGTTATCATAATATAGACTGTATATTTATACCAAAATTAATTTTTACCTACAACTTTATCTGTATTAGAAAATTATTAAAAATTACCAAATAGTAATTTCAATGTTCTTATTTCAAAAATAATATTTATTTTACCAATTTTTTTTATAAATATGCGAATTTTCATATAAAAATAAAAATTCTTATTTACATTAAATAGTATTTATGACAGTAAAAACATTTTGACAATTTTTAAAATTACATTATAATTAATTAAATCATATTATCATTTATATTTAAATAAATATTTTTAATAATAATAATTCATTAAACAAACATTTAATTTAAAAAATTCTAAAATTTATAAGAAATGTGTCATAATAGAAACTATATATTTTTCAGAAATATAATTTTTATCATTTCATATCGAAATATATAGTTTATCTAACTCATTATATAATAATTAATAAATTAATATTAATAAGGGATAAATATAGCAATTATTTTATTTAAAAATAATATATAAAAATTCGTACTACTAGGGTATAGATATATAACTTCTTATTACACTAGTGTATTACCTAATGGTAATGTGTGAGATGGTGGTATTTGGGGTTGTTTTATGAACATAGTTTGGGACATGATCTTTAAAAGGATAAAATTATCCTAAAAATAGTTTCAATAGAGCATTAGTTTTTGAATCTCATATTGGGCTTGGATAAGGGAAAATCCTGGTGATTCCATCTCAGTCAAAATTTCTAATAAATGGGATTCTTATATTGTGATTCAACCAGACAAGGAAATCACTTATTCTATCCATTTAATTTTAATTTTATCCTAACCCTTAAAATATAATAATCTTAATGGTCTCTGTATAATGACTATATATAAATAGATAATATTCTTAACAGTATTTTAAATGTGACATGATATATTTTAAAATAGTCCAAAATAACCAAAATAGTGCATGTGTTTTCAATAACTAAATTAATTAATAAATAATTTTTTCATTCAAAAGGTAATTTCATTAATAAAATAATGAGTCATTACATTAGGTGAGATCTATATGTGTAAGAATTTAACACACCTGAAGTAATAACCTACAAGATAAGGCCTAGTACCTATATATACCATAAAATTAAACAAGTATATTCTTGTGAAATAATAATAAGAAGAACAAAAACATTATGGTTATGGTTAAAAGATAATATAATTAATAAACATATCTTATTAAAATAAAAAATCCATCTAAAATGATTCATGGGATCAATTTTAATCAAGCGATTCCTCTTATAACATTTGGTGTCATATGGAAATAGTATAATTTATATCCAATAAGGGAATCACTAAAAATGTCACACTAGTCATGATTTTTCACTTTATAGACAAGAAAAGCCTAATTTATTCTTAGTGTATATGGAATCTCTAATTCACATCCTAATAAGAATTAATTTTCTCTAAAAATACATAAAAAGTCCACTTAATATCAAGTTCATAGAGAAAACTACATAAATGCTTATTTATGATCAATTTATATATAACCAACCATATAATTAAATACTAAATCACAAAAACATAAAGTACACATGGTCATTTTGGTGAGTGATTAGGACAAAGGGGATACAAAATGAAACTATATTCGTGTGGTTATAAAATATCATCCCATACATTGATAAATCCAACATAATAAAACATAAGACATGTGTGTAAATAGTGTACTATTAAGATGGGGGAGGGATTAATTATTGGTACTTTTTTTATAATTTCTTTTCAAAAAAACCTCATTGATAAATTAAGGCCATGATACACTCTTCTTTAGTTTCTATACCTCACCCTATATAAAAAATAATAAAATTAAAAGCACACATAAAATTTTACAATGTACGATCTCAATGTGAGGGCCTGATCGTTACTGTGTTTAATTTTTTATTGAGACATGGAACTAAATTTGATAACTATAATATTTTATAGATTAAAAGTGTAGTAAAAGTTTCAAAAAATGATTCATTAAGGGATCATCCACTTCCCAAGGATAGGTATCATTAACTTTCCATATGTGATGTGGCTTTGTCTACACTAGAACTAGTAATCATTACAAATGTAACCTTACTCTTGGTAGTAAATATTATCTCCTATATACGTCTTGATTCCTCAACATCAATTATGAGAAATTATTCCTTAGGATATGTCTTAAACTAATAGATTAATATCAATAAATCAATGAGAAATCTGGACTCTCTTATTAGTGTACCAAAATGATCAACCTCTACATGAGAGCATGAAAACACACAAGCATACACCCTGGTCTTCTTCTTCTATAGTGGAAAGCCTTTATATGATCAACAATCATACCCATTTTACTTGACAAAAAAAATATATTAGATGCATAACATGTTTATGTTCTTTAGATTCAATATTTTATAAAACAATGATTTAAAATAGTAGAGTATGATGTCAAATATTCTAAATTCTTGAATAATTCTACCTTATTAATTTCTATGATTTATATTTATAGAAAATTCGATGAATAATATTTCTATTTTTAAAAATAGAAATCCTAGATAATTCATGGTAGTGTAATATTTAATTATTTAAAATATTCTACATAATTTTATTACTTTATTCTCTCATTTAAACTCACTTAATCCCAGTAAAAAATATTTATTTAAATTATTAAAAGAATTAGGATATTTCCTTCATAAAAATAACCAAAAAACCAAATTTATTTTAAAATAATTCCATGATTTAATGAAGTTTATCATGAACAAATTTCAGATTGTGATAACTCAACTCAGGACACAACATTACTTGATCTCATAGAACCAATCATTGATTTATTCTTCATTATTAGCTAGAATCATAAATCTTTATATTTTTTTATGTTTAATAAATGAATGAATAGATTAGGAATATTCATGATTAATTTCAAGAATAACCATATATAGTTTTTGAATTAATTGAAAGAAATAATTTTAAATAGGTAAAGTCTTATGATTTTAGAAAGAAATACATTTCATAAGACTTATAAATTCCCTTTATTTTATATATTTACAAGGTGGAAACATTCATTGCATGAGACAATTTTTTTAAAAATTACCTATTAATTTATTAAGGATTGGTTTATGCCTTTATTATTTTATATAAACATAAATGTCTTATGAATCATCAAGAGTATACAAAAACTCACGAATCCTTGTTGAATCATTAAAATAATTATGAAATTATAATTCCACTACAAGATTTAGGTTATTTGTGAAGTCTTGTTTTGTACCAAAATGTTTACACCCATATCAATGTTTTATCAAATTCTAAAAAAATTATTATTAAATTGATAAAACCCTAAAAATATCGAGGAATTATCTATTTTTCATATCCATCATAGAAATTATAGACATCAACTATAAAGCACACAACTTCTTTTAAACACATTTAAATCATCACAAAAAAGAACTACTCTATAAAACATTTGAACACCTTTGGAAGAAATATTTAAGAACATACTTTGATTCTCATGAAGGGATGAAAACAATTACAAGTTTGTTTAATAAATATATTGGGTTATTTATTATTAAAACCTATAATCTTACAAGGGAACTCACATTATAGATTAATAAACACAAGAGTACAAGAGAATATTCATGGGAGTGATTCTTTGGGATGATAAATCATGGATTAGTATAATATAATCCTCTCAGCCTCATTTTATTATCAATTTGATTTATTAAATCTATTATCCAAAAAAACCATCAATTGGGTATTCACAAATATAACTCGTTCCCTATAAATATCCAAATAGTGATTGTAAGAGAGAAAGGGAATAATAAATACAAAAAAGCCTATGTATATGGGAATTCATAATCCCATAGGAAGATATATACCACCACTAGTGGATTTAGAAACCTCAAGAGACACCAAAGGGGAAGCTTATGTTACCACCCTAGTCAGAAAATGTTAATCCTATGCATGTAGGAGTATCCTTAACTCGAGACTATGGTTAATGACCTACTAATACCACTCAGAAAAGGCCATATTTTAAAATGATATTGGATTTGAAACCTAGAAAAAGGTGTGGTTGATGGATAACATAGTATTTTGTAAACATTTTAAAAATTTGAAAGAGAATAGAGAACCATCCTTATCTTCCACTATAGAGGGCCCCTATAGTGAATTGAATATGATTATAGGTGAAATATAAAAACATGTTTGAATAGATATGATTGAATATAAAGGGTGATATCCTTAGATGATGAATAAAGTGAAATGGAAGAAAACACAATTTAGGGGTATTATGGATTTAATTTTAATTTTAATTTAAGAAAAATTAAAAAAAATCCACTTAATTAAAACATATAATATCCCAGTAGATGTTGGATGGTAGATGTAATTGCCTCTTCCAGATCTATTAGATATTTGGTTGGACCCCAATAGATTTCTTATAGTATATCGACTCCTAGGAAGATTCCTCACCCCTAGTTTAGTTCTTCTAAAACAACCTTATACACTCCTATGAATCTTTCATACACATATAATAAACTAAAATACAAAAGAATAGAGACACAAAATACTGAAATGGAGTTGAATTATAAAATCTTAGAGTCTAGGGAATTTACATTCTTTCTTCTTAATAATCTTAAACTTTCAAAGTTTTAATTTCCGAACCTTAAATGCTATATTTAGTTTTTTCATTAAGTACCGCTATTAGACATCATGGAATGTTGTAGTGGGTCACAAATAGAAACCTGTGTTTCTTATTCTTGTGAAATTTGGTGACTATCCATCATTTTCAATTAACACACATCATTTTTTATTCTACAGGATCATATGGATGCCTTAATCCAACAATTGATTGAGAATCATGATGTTGGTCTTAATGTCGGGTACATAGTAGACATCAAAGATGAATGTTTGGTTTCCATATATTTTATTGATCAAAATATCTCCCCATGATTTTAATAATATCATTAATATATCATAAAAAGGAATCTCTACTCAAACCATCTCATATAGGTTTGTAAACATGGGTTTATGTCCTATTATATAGTGTAGGTCCAAATTCATGATACCACATAGTTTGATTTATTTTTCGATTTTTATTACATATATATAAGGTATTTTCATGTAAAAAATCCTAATACAGTGATATTATCCTTATAAATTAAATTCTACAAGGGTTTATTATTCCAACATTCACTACTATAATATCTATATTAATGAAAATTATAGCAATAAATATTTCAATTTTTCATCGAGTGATTTTTTTGAATCCCCCCATATTCATTTTCCTTCAAATCATTAATTTTAATTTTTCTATCCACAATCACATCGATTTGAGTTTCTTCTACCCTTTAATCCTTCCCTTAGATCAATTTCATGTCCATAGAATCCTCTACTCCAAGCTCTTTGAAATGACCACTTGATCATTTCATGAGTTTTTAAGAGGTAAATTTGATTGTATGGAATGATATGAAGGTTATATACATGAAAAATGTTCCTATTGGGTCTATTCCAAAATTTTATTTGTTTAATATTTTATGACTAATCTATAATTTACAAGATAATAAACATCACGACCAATGTATTTATTTGATTAAAATTGGAAAATATTTCCAAAAATATGTGAGATGATCATTCACATAAATTTATAATTAATTTAAATTAAAATAATTAAATAAGTATTAGGAATTATTTATTTTAAGAATTTATCATTGTTTAAACCCATCTAGGTTGCATCATAATTGTTCCAAGATGATCCATGGTTGAATCTCTTTAGTGGATATCCCTACGGGCTCCCCAATCTCTAAATAATGCATACGTAATTATGAGTACTAGCGTGTGGATTTTTTTTAATATTGAATTGTTTATATTGATCATGAGATTATCCATTGGGGTTGATTATGGTTTCTATTTTATTCTCTAGTTATTTAGGGGTAGAAAGAGGTGGAATAAATTCTCTCTAGATTGAGATAAAAAATCATGGAGAAGTGATTTTTTGAGAGAGAATTATATAGAGGGGAGAATGTTGGGAACTATGAATGATTATCCCTTCTAAATACTACAAATAATATAACCGGGTATAAATAGAGTTAAGTTTAGAGATATGGTAATTGCACATTTTCCCTTATTGAATTTCAAAATCCACACTGAATCCCACATTCTATAACAATAAAAAATTTATTATTACTTATTTGACCTATTTATATCTCATAGTTAATATAAATATCAATAAATAAATTCATATTTAAATGATATTTAGTTTATCATTTACCTTAACAAGTGATAAAATCAATCCATCCAATTTCTTGTCATTTTTTGAACCTTGAATAATATATGAATATTAATCATTTGAGAAAATAATATTTTATTCATAGTTTTAGGAATAAATATTTATTATTATTTTATATTAATAATATTGAATAAATATTATTTATTCGTAAGAATAATATTTATTCCAATTGTAAAATTAAAATAGTATTTGACTAAGATCGACATAAATTCTAAGTGTGTGACCCTTTAAGACACTTCCCCATTGGAATTAAGCAGGTTCTCAGGAAATCCAATATTAGCGTCTAACAACACATAAAGAAACCCGAAGAGGAAAAAGTAAATATTGTAATAATGACAATGAAAAAAAAAATCATTGTGTAATATAATACCTTAATCCCAATATTTAATCAATCATGTTTCAGACTCGTTTCATCAATCCATATGATTGATATTTATTTATTTGACTATATGAAATGAACCCATAAATAAAAGTTAATTGTGGATTTATTTTTGATAGTTTAATTCCAAAAAATGGGATAACATATCATCTTCCTTAAATATAGAAGGGAAAATCATTTCTTGACTTATTTATTAATGACATATAAATCAAAATCCACACAATATACCATAACTCACCATGAACACATGACATAATAGTTTTTATCAATACATCAAAGTATACGAATAATGATACAACACAACTGGAAATATAGACAATACCAACGGTTCAAAACCGTTGGTATAGACTGGAAAACCAATGTTTTCTCATAACATAGGGAATTAAGGTGTTGGGAAAGCCCTTTACCAACGGTTTAAGGAAAACCATTGGCAAAAGGTGGTTGAAGTTTTAATTTCCCAACGGTTCCTCTAAACCGTTGGCAAAAGGATTTACCAACGGTTTAAAACCGTTGGTAAATTCATATTTTTGAGCTTATACCAACAGTTCAAAAAAGTTGGTATAGCTTTTTACCAACTGTTTAGATAAACTGTTGGTATATATTCATATATGGTCAAATCATACCAACGGTTTAGAACCGTTGGAATAGATTTTTACCAATAGTTTAGATAAACCGTTGGTATATATTCATATAAGCTCAAAGTATACCAACGGTTCTAAACCATTGGTATTGGGTATTTTCACAAAAAACTAGTAGCCTGCATATAGCTGCCTCCACTTGATACACCTGCATAAAAAACATCACAAATAACAGCCTGAAATAGACTTCAAACACCACAAAAAACATTGGAAATAGCACAAAAAAACACATAAAAACATCTCTCTTCCAACCATGCCATGTACTACAATTCTCTATTTCAATATTCATATGACAAAAAATCTTCCAACTAACCTATTTCAATTTATTGGGTTCACACATATCAATTGTTTCTTACTCAAAAAGGTGATGATTATGATAGAAATTGGTGCATGAGGGGTATGTGTGATAAAGTGAATTAACAATGTGGTTAATATTTGTGCATCATCTAGAGTGATGCATGAATTGCATTGAATGTGATGTGGGGGGATGTCCAGAGAGGGGAGGGGGTTGTCCAGGAAGAGGGGAGGGGAGATTTCTAGGGAGCGAGTATGGGGGTCATGGAGAATGTGCAACAAGGATTTGTATTCAAATTATAGCATATCATTACATGCATTTGATGAGCATGAGCTAATAATCTAACCAAGTCATTCATATAGTTCAAGACATACAAAAATGGAATAATCTCAAATAACATTGCATGATCAAAGAAATAAAAAAAGGCATGTGAAATAAACATGCCTAAATTTACATATGATCCATGAGGTATAACATTTAATCAAATTGTAATAGAATTATACATAAGGCATAAGAGTCTCATTTACTTGCATACACAGTGGTACAAAAGGAAAATGTTATTCATGTCCGGGGGGCTGTCTGGGGTCCAAGGAGGAGGTTGGGGGGCTGTCCAGGGTCTAGGAAGGGGGGCTGTCCAGGGTCTAGGAAGGGGGGCTGGGGGGCTGTACGGGGATGTCCGTTCATGTCACATTTGACTCATGGATTGTTGTCCTGAAGTTTCAACAGAATTCGAATGTGTTTGGTCAGTTTGTCGTATGTCAGTCGTTGATTTCACATAAAATTAAGTCCATTTTTAACAAAACAGAGGAAATTTGAGTGGTGTTGGACACACTGGGCCTTGGAATGAGGCAGGGTTGACTCGAACATGTTACATATGATACATGGATCGTTGTGAAAAACTATCAACACAATCAGAAGCTGTTTGATTGGTTTGACGTATGTACGTAAAATATTGTCCATTTTAAACAAAATACCTACACATGGAGTGATATCGGCCACACTACACTTTGGATTAAGCCAGGGTTGACTCTTACACATCACATATAACCCATGGATCGTTTTCCTAAAGTGTCAACATAATCCGAAGGCGTTCGGTCGGTTTCCCGTATGTTAGTTGTTGATTTCACTTAAAAATAAGTCCATTTTGAACAAAAGAGAGGAAGTTTGAGTGGTCCCGGACACACCGCACCTCGGATAGAGGTGAAGTTGACTCTTACACGTCACATTTGACCCATGGATCGTTTTCCTTAAGTTTTAACATAATCAGAATGTGTTTGGTTGGTTTACCGTATGTCAGTTATTGATTTCACTTAAAATTAAGTCCATTTTTAACAAAATAGAGGCAGTTTGAGTGGTGTCAGCCACACCGGGCCTCTGATTGATGCGGTATTGAATCTTACACATCACATATGAGTCATGGATCATTGTTCAAAAGTATCAACACAATCAGAAGCCTTTTTATTGGTTTGGCGTATGTACATAAAATATTGTCCATTATAAACAAAATACATACACATGGAGTGATACCGGCCACACCACGCTTTGGATTGAGCCAGGGTTGACTCTTACACATCACATATAACACATGGGTCGTTTTCCTAATGTGTCAATACAATCTGAAGGCATTTGGTTGGTTTCTCGTATGTCAGTTGTTGATTTCACTTAAAAATAAGTCCATTTTGAAGAAAGGAGAGGGTGTTTGAGTGGTCCTGGCCACACCGCACCTCAGATTGAGGCGAAGTTGACTCATAAACGTCACATTTAACCCATGGATCGTTTTCCTTAAGTTTCAACAGAATACTAATGCGTTTGGTCAGTTTGTCGTATGTCAGTTGTTGATTTCACTTAAAATTAAGTCCATTTTTAACAAAACATAGGCACTTTGAGTGGTGTTGGCTACACCGGGCCTCGGATTGAGCTAGGGTTGACTCGTACACATCCCATATGAGTCATGGATCTTTGTTCAAAAGTATCAACACAATCAGAAGCCGTTTGATCAGTTTGACATATGTACATAAAATATTGTCCATTTTAAAGAAAAGAGGGACAGTTTGGGTGGTTCCGGCCACACCGCGCCTCGGATTGAGGCGAGGTTGACTCGTACACGTCACATATGACCCATGGATCGTTTTCCTAATGTTTCAACAGATTTGAAATGCATTTGGTCAGTTTTTCATATGTCAGTTGTTGTTTTCACTTAAAATTAAAGTCATTTTGAACAAAAGAGAGACATTTTGAATGGTACCGTCCACACCGTGCCTCGGATTAAGGTGGGGTCGACTCGTACACGTCACATATGACCCATGGATCGTTTTCTTATAGTATCAATAGAATAAGAATGCGTTTGGTCAGTTTACCATATATCAGTTGTTGCTTTCACTTAAAATTAAGTCCTTTCTAACAAAACAGAGGCAGTTTGAGTGGTGTCAGCCACACCGAGCCTCATAATGAGGCGGGGTTTTCTCATACATGTCACATTTGAATCATGGATCGTTTTCCTTAAGTTTCAATATAATCCGAATGCATTTGGCCGGTTTGCCGTATGTCAGTTGTTGATTTCACTTAAAATTAAGTCCATTTTTAACAAAACAGAGGCACTTTGAGTGGTGTCAGCCACACCGGGCCTCGAATTGAGGCGGGGTTGACTCGTACACATCACATATGAGTCATGTATCGTTGTGCAAAAGTATCAACACAATCAGAATCAGTTTGATCGGTTTGGCGTATGTACGTAAAATATTGTCCATTTTAATCAAAAGAGGAACAGTTTGGGTGGTTCCGGCCACACCGTTCCTGGGATTGAGGCGGGGTTGACTCGTACACATCACATATGACCCATGGATCATTTTCCTAAAGTTTCAACTGATTTGGAACGCATTTGGTCGGTTTTCCGTATTCCAGTTGATGTTTTCACATAAAATTAAAGTCATTTTGAATAAAAAAGAGACATTTTGAAAGGTACCATCCACACCACACCTTGAATTGAGGTGGGGTTGACTCATACATGTCACATATGACCCATGGATCATTGTCCTATAGTATCAATATAATCCGAATGCCTTTGGTTGGTTTACCATATGTCAGTTGTTGATTTCACTTAAAATTAAGTCCATTTTTAACAAAACAGAGGCATTTTGAGTGGTGTCGGCCACACCAAGCCTCGTTTTGAGGTGGGGTTGACTCGTACACGTCACATTTGGGGGGTGTCCGGGGTCTAGGGAGGAGGGTGGGGTGGAAGTTCGGGGGGCTGTCTGGGGACCGATGAGGAGCGTCGGGGGCTGTCCAGGGTCCTTGGAGGAGGGTGAGGGGGGTTGTCTGGGGGGTGTCCGGGGGGCTGTCTGAGGACCATGGAGGAGGGTGGAGGGGCTATTTGGGGGGATGTCTGGGGGGGAAGTCCTGGGACCAATGAGGAGGGTGGGGGGCTGTCAGGGGGCATGTTCGGGGTCCAGGGAGGAGGATGACATGTCAGTGGGAGGGGAAGGGTCTAGTCGGGTACGCGGAGATGCTCGTCTACCTCTGGTACGAACCTCTCTTGTACCATCAGCCTAATCACTAAAAGAATGGAATAATGAAAAGTGCACATACTTATGTACCTGTAAAATCTACACATATATAGAACATAGTCGCATCATGTCATAAAAAATAACACCAAGGATCAGACAAAATAGAATCAGTCATGCAGAGTAATGACAGGTGCACATACAGATCAGAAGCAGCTAAAAAATTGTTGCAAACATGCCATGTTTATTTCCTAAAACAAATTAAAAAAATCAAAATGATGAAACTCTAGATCATGGGTTTCCTCCCAAGAAGCGCTAAGTTTTACGTCTTCAGCTAGATGGATGGACACTGGTCAATCATCTTGGTCCATCAGCTCAGAACTCCTCTGCCTCTTACAAGAACTGGTGGCCGTGTCATCAAGCTCACAGGGACGCTTATTGGGATTGATCACTTCAGGAGCCTAGCGGGCATGAATATGGTGTGTAAGTAAGAGAATCTGGCGCTCGTCATCAGCCAGATGCTGAGTCACCCGTCATACGAGGTCAGATGGAGACGGGACATGCACATCGATGATCATGGAAGTGGTAGAGAAGCTAGACATTGTTGGTTAAACTGCAACCACAAATAGATTCATTTTTATATATTAAAACCTTTATAAATGTTTGTTTCATTTTTACAAACAATTAATGTGTGAGAATTGCAAAAAATAACTTATCAGATATATAAAAATGGATTTACTCAGGGACATGATGCATGATATCTCAAATATTCTTCATTAGATCCCAATTTTAAATTTTAATCCATTATCAAATGTCTTATATAAATTTATTTTTATTTGGATCCTTAAGGTTGATAGGTTTTTGTAAAATCTAGCCCAGGGGGGATAGACTAGTGACTTGGCATACAATTGGATGCTATGTGGTGAAAACCACATTATAAGCATTGTTTAGGATATTATTGAGGTGGTTTGAGGATCAAATCTATCTTTTTAGAGAAAATCCAGCATGTCCAAGTTTGGTGGTCAATGTTTTTAAGTGGGGGGTATTTGGTGGTTGAGGAGTGGGGTGAGTGGGATGTACAAGGTCTAGGAGGAGGGGTGGGGGGCTGTCCAGGGTCCAGGAAGGGGGGTGGGGGGCTGTACAGGGTCAAGAAGAAGGGGAGAAGGGGCTGTCCATGGTCCAGGAAGGAGGAGGGGCTGTCCAGGGTCCATCGAGGAGGGGGGCTATCCAGGGTCTAGGGTGGAGGGTGGGTCCTAGGGTTCAGGAAGGAGGGGGGACTATACAAGGTCCTGGGAGTAGGGTGGAGGGGGGTTGTCCAGGGTCCAGGAGGGGGGCTTTCCAGGTTTCAGGAAAGAGGGGGGGGGGGGTAGGCTGTCCAAGTTCCAGGAGGGGGGACTGTCTAGGGTCCAAGAGGGGGGTGTCTAGGGTCCATGAGGAGTGTGGGCTCTATTAAAAGGAGGAAATCCACAAATAATTCATTGAAATTTAACTAAAATGAATCCAAAAAACATCACAATTCCAATCCATCACCAAAACAACATCCAATTCATCCTCAATATCACTAACCTTTGCATTCCATAAACAACACAACCTAGTTTATACCAAATTAAAACAGAAAACAAAAATAATAGATGCAAAACATTAAAACTAAGGTAGTACATACAGATTTAGAGTGTAGAACTAAAATATTGTTTGATTTAATATGGATCTATGAGTGGAATGAGTTTTTGAGTCTTTGTATAGAGAGATCCCTCACGTTTAGGTCAAATAAAAATAGAAAATAAAAAAATAGATGAGGAACATTATAACTGAGGTAGAACTTACCGATTTGAAGTGTAGAACAAAAAAATTGTTTGATTGAAGAGGATGGATGGAGTTTCGGAGACTGGGTAACGAGAGAGCATCGGGAGAGCTTCAATTTTAGGGTTGCAGGCGGGCGAACAGAGAATTGGGGGCTCTGTGTATTTGGAGGAACTTTTCCCCAACGGGTTTTTAAAACCGTTGGGAAAACAATGATTTATCAACATTTCACTAAAACTGTTGGTAAAGGTGGTGGAATTGGGAGATATCCCAACAGTTTTATGAAACCATAGGGAAAAATGGGCCGTTGGGAAAAAGGGGTTCTATTGGGAGATATCCCAATAGTTTTATCAAAACGTTGGAAAAAAGGTGTGTACTCCACATATACCAACGATTTTCTATAACCGTTGGCATCAATGTGTTGGTATATCCCTCCATTCCAGTAGTGTGAATTAATGATAATATCAAGTCTAAGTATCACTACACACAATCATATATAGGAATATCCAATGACACATTATATATGTGGAATTCCTACAAGTGGATTTATCTTCATAATATTTTATCTTGGAGATGAAAAAGTGTAAAATTTATGAGGCAATGTTCTATCTTATTATGTGTAATCAAAAATGAAAATAAATGTACTATATTACCCATTATAGAACGTTATGATAATCAAAGGACATATGTTTAAGAATACCATCACAACACTTCATGTTTCTCACTATAATAGGGAATTTATATTCTATTTTCAATGTGATAAATAGTTTAGGACATTATTCTATTAATATTACATAGAATAAGAATCAATATGTTATAATAAATTTATTATTATTCAAGTCTATGAATAGATAGTAAATTTAAAATACATATTATTTGGTTATATGTAACCAACTATAATATAATCCCACTTGGACTAGATCCAACTATTAATGTATTTAAGCTCTCTAGCACTCAAATGATATTTAATCTTCTTTTGAGAAAGGGATTTAGAAAATAAGTCCACCAAATTTTCATCCATGGATAATTTGAATACTGTGACCTCATATATCATAGAAAAATTCTTTAATAGATGATAATTACAAAGTATGTTCTTCATCCTTCGATGCTACATTAAATACTTAGTAATGGCCACCACTGTAGTATTATCATAGTATAGTGTAATGGGGTCCTTACCTCTGAGCACCGCATAAATATCTTATATAAAGATGCATATCTGGACCACTTTATTTTATACATTAGATGATTTAATATACTCAGAATCTACTATTGAAGTAACACCACAATTTTTTTGAGCACTTATATCTCACAAGTCCTCCATTGAGATTAAGGATATATCACAATTGTGAATTCAAATCAGGTTGATATGTTTGGAAGACATAATTTTTATACAACTTGATGATTATCTTCTCATTACCTCTCTAAACTATGAACATATCCTTAGTATGCCTCATGTAATTTAGTGTATTCTTGACTACCATCTAATAAAAGTACCTTAGATTTTCCTAATATATGCCAACCACACATAAGGTGCTGGTTACATTCGACCTAGTATATAACATAACATATATGTATGACCCTATCGTTGATGCATGTGATGCCCTTATCATCCTATATCTATCCTCATATACTCAAGGAAACATCTTATTAGAGAGATGAATTCCATGTGGAATAGGAAACAAAAACCTCTTTGTTTGTTTGATACATAATCACTTCAGTGTATTATCAATATATATACATTGAATTAGATTAAGAATACTTTTGGATTTATAAAAATGGATCTTGAATCCAATAATTTATGATTATTTACTTAATTCCTTTATGTTGAAGAAATAATTTAACCATTTATTAACATTTTATAAGAATAATATTCCCTTTATAATAAGTAGTATATCATCAATATGTAAAATAAAGAAACCTATTTTACTCTCAATAAACAACTTTTACAAACAAGGCGCACATTTATTCTTAATAAAACAAAAATATATTATGACATTATCAATGAAAAATCTCCATGTCCAGGATTCATTATTTAATCCATAAATGGTTATCTATAATTTTCATACCTTCTTGGACCCTTTAAAGTAAACAACCCTTATATTTTTTTTCAAATAGACATATTATTAAAGGTTACCATTAAAAAAATGAAATTTTATATGTATATGGAAAATCACATAGTCATGGTAAAATTCTTTATAAAGTATATTTCTATTGTATTTTAGAATAAAAATTGGTGAAAAGGTTTTTTTGTAGTATATGAATTAATTGTAGTTTAAACCCTTTTGGAAACAATCATTCCTTATAGGTTCTCAATTTTACACCCTTGTGTAGTATCATCTTGAATAATTATTTGAAACCAATAAGAGTTACATCATCTGGAGTATTTACCAAAACCCATACTTTGTTTTGGTATAGGTAATATATTTTTTAATTCATGGATTAATTCCATTTGGAGTATTCTACTACACATTATACAACCGTCAAGGTTATATGAAAATTATTATCAACTAATTGTGGGTCACCATACTAAATGAATAGAAAACCATATCATTTTATTTATCTAACCTATATTAGAATCATATTTAGTACTTGTGTCTCTAGAAAATAATATTCCATGGGGATTTTTGTAATTTCTTCCCATGAAGAATCTTGTGTATCTTGATAAATTACTTCATCATGGACTACCTCGATCCAACTATCTATTTTTAAAATATTCTCCCCCTAAAGAAATTATTATTTTATATCCATTAATACTATATTATATGATGGATCATATATGTAATAAAATTTAGTTTCCATATGATAATCTATAATGATATACCTAGTTTCATGGGGTGAAATTTGATTATTTGAAGAGGCATTAACAAACAATTTGTAACCCCATAATCTTATATGTTTCAACATGGGTTTTCTTACACTATATAATTATAATGGAATACTATTTTAAACATTAGTTTTCATTCAGTTTGGGGTGTATTATACTATCTAGAATGCGTATTCAAAAAATTTTAATTGAATAATTACATGAATCATCATTGATCTCACTATTTCTATAAAGGTATAATTTCTCCTTTTAAATATACTACTCCATTATAGTGTATAAGATGTATAAAGTTCATATAGAATCCCAAACACCCATATATAATCAATGGAATATTGGTTTAGATATTTTCTACCATGTTATGAGCATAATTTATTTATCTTCTTACAAATATGATTCTCAACACCATTATTATATTCCTTGAATTTCACAAAGGAATCTAACTTATACCTAAATTAATAAATATATTTACCTAATAAATTCATTAGAAAATGTTATTATGTATGAGTATCTATCCTTTTCTTCATTAGAAAATATTCAACCCACATTTATATGAAACAAATAAATAATCTTTTGGTCTATTCCACACATTCAACTAAATAGGAATTTCGTAACTTTTCCTTAAAAATAATAGTTACAAATTCCATGTGGTTTTAGTTTAAAAAATTTTAAATATTAATTTTGATGTAATTTTATCAAATGATTTAATTTAACATGAACTAACTAGTGATGTATTAGTTGGGTGTTATATAATTCATGAAAACCAGATTTTTTATCAATATTAATTACCTAGTTTGTGTAATCAAACACATAGAGAATGTTACTTAGGTGTTCCATACCAAAACATATATTGTAATAGTAATAGTATAAATATTTATTCCCAAATTTTAAAATAAATATATCCATATCGAGACATGATATAGATATAATATTTTTGGTAACTATAAGAACAGAATAGAAGTTATTTAAAACCAGTATCCTTTCAGTCAAATATGTGAGGTGGTAATCTCCAATAACTATCATTGGGAGTCCATCACTGTTGGTGGCTCATAGATCCACTTCAACTCATAAAAATATTTTAAAGGTACTTGGTTTTTATAATTCAATAAAAATATGATCATTAAAAGATGAATCTAATGTCCAATATAAAGAGATATACATATTTCAATCAATATAAAATTCATGAGATGCTCCCCCATGCTTCTTAGCTATTACGCAGTTTTTTTCTATGGCCTTTATTTTCACATGTGAAATAAATAACATGCTGCTCCCGTTATTTCCCCTTGATATTCCTTTTCCTAGATAGGCATTTCAATGAAAACATAGACTTATAATCAATATTTTTTCCCTTTAATTTCTCCTACCCTTATTCACCAAATCAATAGAAGGTTTTTTATTCTTTATTTCCTTAACAACCTAGTAATAGATGTAAAATAGATCCAGGAGATACTTATCAATGATTTTCATCCTAAATTCAAAAAAATGTAAGATAATCTACGAAGAAGTATGGTATGAGAGATATTTATGTGTAATTTATTTGGTAGTTTAAACCATAGAATGTAAATGTGATTAATATATCAATTTATCTTGACTACATAAGGCCCATATAGCACACCATCTCCAATTTTTATTCTGAAGAGTCCCTTCAGAATCTCAAATCACACATATCTGGCTCTCCCCTGATATATATCATAGAGATTATTGAGATTTATATTTGTATCAATGTTTTTATGATACTTTAAAAGTTCATCAAATATAGATGAAAACCCAAAAATTGTAAATCTAGTACATCATCCAGTTGTTTTTCATGGATAACGATCTCTTCTACAATGTCCTCATTAGCAGGTGAATAAGAAATTGGGGTCTATAACATGTAAAACTTCTATTCAGGGCGTAATACAATATGAAAGATCCTATAATATTCATGGCTAATACTACCAATAATGATACTGTCTTTATCTAGTATATATAATAGGTTCATCATGGTATATTAACATTCCATTTTAATACAAAAAGATAAAATTAGATTATTAGTACATTACTTGATTACCATAATAAGTGAGACGAAATAATTTAATTATATTATTATTCAGCCACTATTTTATCAAGTCTCAATGAAAATCATTATTATACTCTAAATGAACAATATTATGCACATTATAGTTGTAATGATCTATATTTCACTTATCATAACTAAGTATTTTTCATGATAATTCGTTTGAAGTTATTTAGGTAGGCGCTCTTGTCAACTGTGTCTTACAGCTCTCTGATATGTTGAGAAGACACCCCTATCATAAAATATTGACTCAAATTTCCTTAATAATTTCTTCTATGTAATGATAATTATTATTTTGTAAGTCAACCCATGATGTTAAATCAGAGATGTTGTCTCAACAATTTAGTTATCACTCCCTAATAAATGATAGCACCATGAATTTTTTGTGACAATTACTTTGAACTATGGTTCCATTCATAAATTAAGTAGTGGAAGAATTTTGACTAAATATTAACATGATGAATTTTATTTGTTATGTGTAAAATTTTTTATTTTACTTTTTACATGAATAATTAATATTATATGTATTTTACATAATTAATTAACCATGTTTTGATAAAACATTTACACATAATTCATTTATTTTTATTAAATCATGAATGATAGTTAATTTTTTTAATTATGTCACTATGACAAAGATTACATAAAAATTAACCTTATATCAGATAGAAATACAATAAATAGGGTGGTGTGATCATGATCTTTCCAATGTTTGGTTTATTGAGTGGATGATAAATTTACCCTTGACCCTAGAAGAAAAAATCATCAAACTAAGGCATGGGTTGAGATTCAATATTCCACACGACCTCTTATGTATTTACTTGGTTGGTTTTATCTTATATATGATCTTTAACTACCTCTACTCTCCTAATATTTCCATCATTTATATATGATTTTACTCACATGATGGTAATGGGAACCTTATGAATGTTTAAGGGGGGGGGTTTATAAAAAATAAACCAATGTACATGTTGGTCCTACTTAACATAGAGGAGGAGATGACATGTAGACCATAATTTAAATTTTATAATAATTTTTAAAACCCATGAAATAATATTTAAATTAATTGAAATCCAAAACATACATAGTCTAGACGAGCTCATGATCATCTACCAACATGAAATGAATACACATTTAATAAACTAGCTAGCATTCATGTTAATCATTTTTAATTACAATAAATTAACCATATTAATAAATAAATATTCTTATTACTTAATTAAATAATTTCACTTTATATAAATCCAAACAATTCAAAAAATATCATGCAATAAAATTTTAAGCAAATTTAATAAATTAATTTTAATTAAAAGTAATTAAGTACATGGTATATACTAAGAGGAAACACGACATGTACCTATCTGAACTACATGATATGCTACATGGTCATGTACTAGGAACTCACAATGAATGAAGCATACATTACATGTCACACAATTACACAGCATGAACTATCCATTAATGATAAATAAACACATTTTTAATTATATTACATGTTCCACTTTTAATGCACGTGGAGTATATGTCATATAATAATCATACATGGAATGTATCCTAAACATAAAAAAAAATTTGATCAACAATTTAATATTATTTAAATCCTATCACAGGTAATATAATATCAGATTAGTAAAAAAACATATTGATTAATGTTAATTGTAAAATTTACTTTTCCTTTCTGATTAAATAGTAATAAGATACATGGTGTGTACAAGACTCTATACAATAAATATTCCACTCATAATCTATCCATGATAGATTATTAGGGATTTAATAATTATTTAACCACATAAATTTATGAGATACATGGTATCTATTATAGGTACATTCCATGTATCCTCTTTTTTTCATGGATGTCAGTCCCTACACTGTGTGTAACAAATACACAATGCATATTTGACCACCTAATTTATGGATTTTTTTTTATAAAAGTGTGTTGACCTCACAACATATACACTAGCAACACTCTATGTTATCAAAAAATCCATATTCTATAATATATTAATTAAAATATGGTGTGTAATAACACCATAAACAATTTTATTAGAATGTCACATTTGAATTACTTTTAGGATCATCCCAATTAAAATAATATAGATACATGAAATATACCTATGGGAAAAATTATTTGTAGTTCCATTTTGTCTATCTAGAAACCTGAACACCTCTATAAAGGTTATTTATTTGTTCTTAAAGTGTTTTTAACTAGTTCTCGATTATATGATTTTGAATGAAGAAGAATTTTTAAATTTTAGATTTATGAATGAATAAAATGAAAAAAATCTAACTTTATATATATAAATTGATCAATAGAAAATAAATAATTATAAATTAAACATGTCCTCTTTAAGAAATCACGATGATTCGAGATGTTGTGAACTTTTATATTGGGTTTATGGGAAACAAATAATTTTGTTAGATATAATAAATAATCTATAATATACATGATGATAACTTTCATGATAAATGAATTTGTCTAATTAAAATTTATTTTTTAAAATCACTATTAGAGTATCTTATATAGATATTTATAAATAAATAAAATTAGGATAATTTCCTTAGTATTGGGAATTATTTATTTAAATATGTTTTTGATTGTTTGAACCTATCGAAGTTTCACCATTGTTTCACTAAGAGGATTCAAGGAAGAATCCCTCTAACCGTGATGAACATGTACGACATGATCTCTAAAAAATGTCAATGGAATGTCGAGTTCTTTCATGATTGATCCATTAATATTTCATTATTTTTATTTATCATGAGAAAATCCCATATGATTGATGACTATTTATCTTTTGATATCTCATTATTTATAGGGAGGAAGGGGTGGCATAAATTCTCTTAGGAATTATAGAAAAAGTCATATAGAAGTTCATTATTGAGATAGAATTCTCTATATATGAGAATATTGTGAAAAATTAATTATTCTCATGTATAAACATAGAAATGATACAATCAAGTATAAATAGATCTAGGTTTAATGAGTTGGAAATTGCACCTAATCCCTTAGACAATCTCTAAATCCTCATCAAAACTGACATCTAATAATAATAATTCTATATTTATTATTTATTTGACATACACATGTCTCTTGAATAATATAAATATAAATAAATAAATATTTATTTATTTTAATGATATTTTTAAATCGTTTCTGTTACCAAAAGATAAACTTATATTGTCAACCATTCTTGGAATTTACTAAAACTAGAATAATAAATAAATATTATTCATTTTACAAACAAATAAATTTAATATTCACAGTCTTTCGAATAAATAGTTAATTAGCATTTTTGAAAAAAAAATTGAATAAATATTATTTCTTAGTAATATAATATTTATTCCAATAATTAAAAATATATAATATTTAACTGCTATTTATGGAAATAATAAGGGTGTGACCCTTTAGGCCTTTTCCCCAGTGGCTTTAAGAGGGTTCTCCTAAATTCCAATATCAACATCTAACAACACATAAAGGAACCCATAGTGGAAGAATTAAATATCATAGTAATGAAAAATAAACATAAATACAGAATGTGTAATATAATATCTTTGTCTCGATGTCTCATCAATAAGGTTTCATACTTATTTCATCAAACTATACTCTCGATATGTCTTGGTTTTACTATCTGAAATGAATTTTTCAATACACCACGGACATGAATGCTAGTTTAATATTTTTATTACAATAAAATTTCCAAGATAACTTCTTCCATATATATTAAAGAGTTAAATCATTTCATGAATTATTTATTATTTATATATCACTCATGGCACACCCATAATTCCCTACTTCACCAAAAAGATATGACTTCATGGTTTTAATCAATATATAAAGTCATGTGACTCATGACATGGATTAATAATAATATCAAGATTGATAATAATTAAACATGTTAATAAATAGGAATATTTAATAACATTTTATACAAGTGGAATCATTATTGGTGGGTTTATCCTCATAATCACTTATCTCACAGACCACTAATTGAAAACTTCATGAGATGAAGTCTAATATTCTTATGATTACTCGCACATGATAGTTAACAAAATATATACCCCATAATTATATGTTATCTTGATCAGAGGATATAAGGTTAAGAATATTACCATATCACTTCAAGGTTTTCATCATAATGGGGAACTTCTATGACCATTTCAATTTAGAAAATACTCTAGGACTTTATCACATTAATGTTATACCGATGAATAATCAATAAGTGATAGAAATTTTAATTTTATTAATGTTTATGAATCTATAGAAAATATAAAGTACAATTTAGTTGAAACTAGTGCACAAACCCCATAACAATTCACTATTTTTGTAAAAATTTATTTATTTATCTTTAAAAAATTTGATCAGAGAGATCCCATGATTTATTTGATGTAAATAATCTATAAGTATTTAGTTTCCTCTAAGGATATGACTATGTAATTAAATTTTGGATCCAAGGATCACACAATTTTCTCACATACTCACATGTCATTAATATTTTCTCTTTTTGTTCATATTTTTTCACACTACTATTACACAAGTATGATACTCAATAATGGATTCAAAATATTTCATAAAAGGGATTATAACTCACCTTAGAGAGATTTAATTCATATCTTTTTTACTTTTTTAGAAACTTTGAATTATTTTCAATTACTTTTCCATATCTATTTTTATGTTTTTATGATGAAATTACAAAAAATGGCTTCATCCAGGAGTTTATGGATAAAATATTTTTCCTTATAGTCTCTATTTCATTTATCCTAACAAGATTCCATTTGAACATCTTGGAGACCAAACATGGAATCTCGATGAATTAATCCATCCTCCAAGATGTCAATGAACTTATAAATTCCATGAATAAATTTAATTTGGATATATGAGTTTTTATAATTATCCTTAATCAATTTTTGAATCAAATATTTTTTATCCCTATTTTCAATGGTGGTTTCATGTGAAAGAAACTAGATAGGGAATTTGAGAAAAAAATACCAGAGAAGATTTTTTTAAAGTGCATATTGGTTAGTTTTTATTCAATAATTAGGATTCAGGAATGTTTTTGGGGAGAGGAAAAAATAGTGTGATAATTTATTTCTAACAGGAGAAAAAAGTGGGGCTTGTTAATGGAGATATAGTTGGAGGAGAATGACTAAGTTATTTTCTATGAGGATGCATGGCCACATTTTATGTGGAAAAGGGAAAATTAAATGGGAGTAAAATGAGCCAAAATGGATTTAATATTTTTAATTGAGGTAAAATTGACATAGACGTATATAGATAATGAAATAGAAACCACTTTTTCATATGGCCAATGTAACGTTTTTTTAATAACTTATAAAAATTAAAACCATGTTGTTAAGAAAACACCCTGTAATACTGTGGAAGATTAGTAATTTTTTAGATTATAATTAACTATTCATAATCACAATCATATTCCATTCCACACTATAATTTATCCATCCTAGATAATTTCAATTAATCACATATCACCAAAAATTACCTTAAAAATATTTAACAACTCTAAAGGTTGATTGACATAAAAATAACCAAGGTCCCAGGAGGTGATATAGAAGTATACCGACAGTGTTAAAAAGATAGATTTTATTTGTTCTCTCAGATGATATAAAACTGATACAAGAAAAACCTATTTTTGAGATAAAAATATATAAAAATTCAATAAACAAATACAGACATATAATTGAAGTCTTCAAAATTGTTTTTGAAGGTGTTTTCTATGCCTCCATTTCTAAACACATCAATATTTCAAGTATTTAAGTCTCATGGACTCTATCATAACAGTAAATGATTTTTTGATATATATTACAAAAAATATGTTTATTTTTTAAATGATCAATAAATTATAATGCAACCCCTAGGATAATTTGATGCAGTGATCAGATATTTTCAACAGAGGATAGAAATTTCCAAACATAGAAATCCCAATATACATGATTAGGTTGTTTCCTCTCAAAACATAGAGAGATATAAGAAAAAATCAAATTCTTTATAAAATTTTTTCCATTCCTTTAGATAAAATGTTGCAGATTTTGGAGTATGGAATAGAAGTTGACACATATAAGGTCAGTAATGCTAAAAAAGGTGTTTGTTTCCGATTTTTGGATAGAGAAATTTTCAAAAGGCATTATTTATCAATAATATATTATAACATTATATTATGGTAATAGATTCCATATGTGGTCAATGAAATAATTCCATTGAAAATCAGTTTGGACATAATTTAGATGTGTGAACTTCCAAAATAAAATAGAATATATTGTATTATTAATGTTAATAATATATATACATATATTAAAGGGGGTTGGGAATTCATGAAATTTTATGTCACATGACTTATCAATTTATTACATTACTCTACATGAGTGTCTCCCTACCATTTTTCATTAACATGTATTGTGTTTTCAAAAATATATACTATATAATTCTATAATATCTCAAAATTAATTTTTCCATACTAAACATCTCTGTAGTTACTTTACCCTCACTTAATGGGATATATTTCTCCCTTTTATCAAAATAGTTATCTTCCAAAACCCCAAAATAAGTGAATAGAATGAAAAAATAATAAAATAAATTGTCCAATGTGATCTTATTATAATTCCACAAGTGGGTTTTGTATAACTAGTGAAACATGCCACAAAAACCCACAATATGTAATAATGACTACTCTAAGAATTTTCTTGTTTTGGGGGAAGAAAAATATTAAATTCTTTTTATAGTGAACCAATCTACATATTTCACGAAATAAGGCATCATTTAGATATGAAGGAATGATCTTGATAATCTATAGTATTATTTGGATATTTTCCAAAGGAATATATATATTGAGGGGCATCTTCATTGAATATTTTTCAAAAATGAAATATGTATGAACAACACCTTCCATTTAAGTAGTACAATGAAATGATATCCTGATAGAAGCACATTCCTTAAAATATTATTATTATAATTAATAATTATATATATATGCATATATGTGTCTATTAATTTAAACATCCCAAAGGTAGTATATAATATAAATTGATATCAAAAATCATAAATTAATTTATTAATCTAGTAAACAATTTAATTTTATAATTTAGGAAAATAGTGATTAATATTATTATTTATAATAGTTTAAATAATTTTAAATTTAAATTTAAGATTATTTATACAATTTGTTTATAGTTTATATAATATAAGTAATAATTTTACTCATATTAATCTTATTTTCTTTAAATATAAAATTATTGACACATAAATCATAATTATTAATATTCATACATTTTTTTAACTTTTATGATAAATATGATAAATATTATTATTTATATTAGTGTTAATTACTGTAAAATTATTAAAGTTCCAAAAATATTATTTTGATTTTATTTGGTTTCAATAATTATTTGAATATGTATGTCTTGGAGTAATGTTTGATGGAGGAATTATTCACCCAATAATGAACCTAAAGATACTACCCATACAGTTTATGTGTAAAGAACATTGATGTTTATGCCATCATAAAGGTAAAAGCATGAACATAAGTCTTGGAGATTATGCCTTATATTAGAATATAGAGGAGCTAATCTTCATGGAATCAAGACAAGTTCTATTTTATTGTTTTTACACTATCAATAATAGTTACAATATATGTTATATAGGTGCTGGTAAATTTGTTATGA
Source organism: Viscum album (assembly GCA_963277665.1). Lineage (NCBI taxonomy): Eukaryota > Viridiplantae > Streptophyta > Magnoliopsida > Santalales > Viscaceae > Viscum > Viscum album. Next base: position 1,686,041,483 of record OY728143.1, on the reverse strand, counting down.
AACTATCCTCAAAAGATTTAGCATGAATAATGCTAGAATAATTGATAAAATACACTTGTATAAAGATAGTAGAAGTTATATTTGAAGATTGAATTATAGTTGCATCAAATATTTATTTATAGCACTAAAAAAAGAGTTTATTTTCTTCATGATCATGGGAATGGTGTCGAATAATTCTAAGAAGGATAGATATATTCCCAAATGTATATTATGATGTTTTAAGACAATGTGAGAAGATTTTAATAGGTTGTATGTAACGCCCCGACCCCAGTTACCCAGAGTCGGTGCATTATCTTAATACATTGGCATGATTACAAGGAATCAATTCCCGAAGGACCGATCAATTTAGCAGTCTTGGAAAATAGTTTACATAAATGAACGTTACATTACACATTAGAAAATAAAACACAACATAAATGATCCTTTGAGAATGCCATTAATCCCTAATCTTAACCCTTCTTATCAATCATAATACACTTCTTAGAATCCGGGGAAAATAAAACATAAGAAAGGGGTGAGCTCAGATGCTCAGTAAGGGTAAATAAATTAGCAGAAGCTATAAACTTTTAAGGCAATATGTGTGATAAAAACAAAAAAAAAATTAAACGTAACCTTGAACATAATATGGAAAAAAATAAATCAAACATTACCATATATACATGCACATGGATATTCTACTAGTCGAATGATCACATGTAATAACTAATTTCATAATGAGGGGATGCCTAACACTGGATATCATTACCACATGGTCAATGCCTCGTGCCAAGACTACAAATAAAATTTTTATCAAGGCCTTGTGCCAAGACACTAGTTTGTCTCATTAGACCAACCAATTCATCGAGGATCTATAGAGGGCTCCACCCGTCACCTACTAAGTCCACTGCATTCCCCATATGAATAGTTGAAACATAACATAAACATTCATATTAAAAATAGCATACGACATGTCAATAAATTAACCATAAACCATGAATGGTATAAAAATAAAACATCCACAGTAAAACATATCATAACTCATTAAATAAAATATAGAAGATTTTATTATAATAAATCAACCGCAATCAGAAATAATATCCACTAAAGGATGTTGACATAGTTGAAAATGATGAGTAAAACTTGTTGAGAGAAATATCCTTTTTGTAAAATCATTTAAAAGTCACACATTTATAAATGATGTAATTTAAAAGATATTTTTGAATCAAATTTTCCCATACCACTTTGAAACTTTTAAAAAAAATTATCATTTCAAAACATTCATTTCCATATAAATAAATCCTTAAAATCATTTTTAAAACATGGGCATTAATTAAAAATATTTAGAAAGATAAATATTCAAAACATTTAAAATTATGATCTTGATAAAGAGTAACTTTCAAAAATCCTTAAAATATTCATTTTGAAATCATTTTTATGAAAAATGGACATGGATTATAAAAATTTCCCAGTAAATACTTACACATAAACAATCTCGAATAATAATGAGATTGAGGAATTAACCCTTACCTTGAATATCCCTTTAGTCAAGGGTATGTTTAACCTCCTGTATGAAGCTCATAGTATGTTATTATATTATACCATAACCATATAAATATTTATGATATCATACATGATTCATTTATGACTTTATACTACCTATTTAATAATAATTTACATGTTAAATTACAATTTCTCGTAATAATCGCTTTCTTTATCGTACGTGTTTTAACTTGTTACTCAAGATTGTATCACTTAGATCATGATTTAAATAATTCCAAAATATAGAATATGATTTATATATCATATATATTTAGAATATAAATATGTATAATAGACATATATATGAAATGGAAAACACCGTTTATGGAGACAGTAGTCCGTACGTACGCATAAACGCTGTTTCCATTTTCATATCGTATTGAATGGAAAAAAGTGAATAAGATATATGTTAGTACATAAATACACACACACACACAGATATATATATATATATATATATCTCCAGTAGTATTATTATTTCATATATTACATACTTATTAGTAATATATTTTTATAATCGTCAATGAATGGTGGACTTGGAAATGAATCTTATCGCGTCGTGGAGAAGGTAATCCGTACATACGCACGAGCAAAAATATCATTATTTTGATATTAAAATAAAATATAATTAGATGTTATATCATATATACATAGTAATTATCATGTAATATTTATTATTTATATCAATTAAACATCATTATTATACTCATAAAAATAATAATGTATTGAAAAACAATTACACCACAACGTGGAGACGGTAAGCCGTACGTATACACGTATGGTGACATGTTATTCAAAGTATGGATAGAATAATTAATTTGGTTGTACAATATTTATAATAACATCAAATTATATAGAAGATAATAGAGTTATTATTTTATAATGGAAACAACAAAGAAAAAGGAAGTGGAAGAAGAATGGAACTTGAAAGAGGTGGTGAGATATTTACCTCTTCTTCGGGTTCTTCCTTTTAATTTGATCAAAAGTAATCCTTAGGTTGGATTTATGACTAAACTAAGGCCTCTAGGATGAAGTTAGGACAGTTGGGAGGATATTTGGGTAGAGTTTGTCCTATCCAAATGGATTTGGAGGTGTGATTTTGAGAGAAGGGGAAGTTCCCTTTTATAATAGGGGTGAGTGTCACTTTAGGAAAAGATTAAAGTATTAATTTATTACACAATCATATTTGGTTTATAATGGTTCCAAATGAATTTTTTTCTAGAATTAGGTGGTTATGGGTCTAAATAATCTCAACCATTAGGTTTTAGACAAGTTTAGGTTACCATTTTAACCTTATCATTTAGATTTAACTCTTAGTTAAATAGTTTAACTTTTACCATGTCTTCTTGTATTCTTACTATATATGATTAATAAAATTACTCTAAACATACAAGAGAACCTAAAGTGGCTCATTAATAACATATATAATATTATTTAATCCCTTTTTCCGAACCTTACATTTATAGGAATATTATATCAACGAATAATATAGTATTTCTTTTAAATATTAATTTATGTCATTTTCGACACTATTTGGTATTTTGTTTTTGTGAAAGTTATCACAACTTTATTACTTCTAACAAGATACATTGAATAAGACATAACATGTCATAGTAACTTATAAATTTTTTTATGTCATAAAAACTTTTAAATTATATTTATTTTTATATTTATAATACCATTTATTTGATTCTTTCATTAATAAGGTAATTACTGCATCATCATTGTGTGATAAATAAATTTAATGATTTAATGTCTAAAAATTATAAATAAAATACCATGATGTAGGTAATACTTTTTTCTTTATAATGAATATTTATGGTCTAATTTATCTTATGTATATCCCTATATTAAAAATGGTTTAGTTAATAAACTTTGAATTTAACACTTTTAACACTTCTTTAAATTAAATAAAAATAAATGTCCTAATCTAATCCAAGTGAACCTAAATGGTAATATTTAATTCCTAAGGTTGTTTTTGGTCTAATTACACTTATCCAATATAATTAGGACATGTGTTAGGGTAATAATAATATAAATTTACCCTTAATTACCCTATTTACTTTTAACCGTGGTAAATAAAAGTAAAAAGATACTATTCACCCGAAATTATTTTTATCTTATTGAACCAAATTTTACTCCTTGATATTAACTGGGTCTCTTGTATTTTTAAAATTCAACTCACAGAAGAGGTAAAATTATGTTTTATGTGAATTTACAAATTCTCCTAGGAGGTGGGTAAAAGACGGTGAAAAGTTCAATAAAATTTTTATATATATAAAATTATTATAAAATGACTCCAATTAATTACATTTATATTATATAGGTATTATGTATATATTTTTACCTAAAATAAATTTAAATAAAATAAATAATTATTTAAATAAAAATTTGGTTTTAAACTATAACTCAGTGTTTTTCACTATTCATCAAAAATTAAAAGATTTCAGAAAAATACCAAAAATTCACCCTAACCTAATTTTGATATTACTAATTCAATAATGAAGTCTATTTTACCAAATTAAAAACATAGAAGTCTCCTTTATCAATTTAAAATTAATTCCCATTGTCAAAACCAAAAGGTGTATTTTCAAGAAATAATAACTATCAAAATATTGACACTTGTTTGTGTCCAATTTCAAAGTGAAATTATATAAAATTACAATAATTAGATTAAATGGTAAAAATATAATCTATTTATACTTCCAAACCATTAAAATTTATAATTTAACACTATAAATTATTTTGATTAAAAAAGTTAGTTTCAATTAAAATATAGTATTTTTCACTATTCACCCAAATATGAAAGTTATCAGAAAAACACCAAAACTTTATTGAAACTAGATTCTTATGTATTGATTCTAAATAAGAAGTTTATTTTTCCAAATTGAATATATAAAAGTTTCAAATATTGGATTTAAAAAGGCTTCACCCTTAAAAGGCGGTAAAATTGCATTTTTGGAAAAAATACTTCTTTTATCTGAAAAAATTTATTTGTTCTTACATTAAGTTTAAAAAAATAATTATATGGATTATAAAATTATAAGGATTATATAAAGTTCAAAATTCAGTTAATACTATACATAACCACTTTTGAACGGCTAGTTTGGTAAGTCATGGTGTGCTAGAACTCGGTGTTGCATGTAGTGAAAGTTATCGAGTTACTTTGAAGAAATAACGTACTATGAAATCTTGGGGTGTTACATTCTTCCATCCTTTAATAAATTTCATACTCGCAATTTGAAATTATTTTTTGAAAATAAAAGTTTTAAAATAGAAAATATTTTTGGGAAAACCCATATAAAAAATTAGGTTAATAAAATTTAGTCTTAATAAGAGGAAAAAGGAAATGAAAGGGTCACCACCAAATTTTGATCTTTATTAAGAGAAAATTGGTGGAAATTAGGGACATATAATTGGAGGAAAAAAATAAATATTTATAGGTAGTTATTGAGGTCATCAATCACAAACAAGTGTAAAATTTAAGGCCTTAAATTCATTAATCTATGATGATTTAAAATACCATCGGTTCAAAAAAACATAAGGTATTGGGATAACACATTTTTGGTTTTAAGATCCCTTCAATAATGTATAAGAATTAATTTCTTCATATAATAACAGAAGAAGAAAAATATATACTTGACAAGTAGAGTCCCATCCTTTAACTAATTTCTACCACAAACTCATCTTTCACACTAAAAGATAATAGAACTTAAAAATAATATTTAATTTATCCTATTCTTATAGGGTTAAAAAAATGAATTTATAATTAATCTACCAGATTTTTTAAAAAAAAGACTACATTATTCAATCCAAGACATCATGTGGGCTAGTGGTAGGTGATACACCCTTGTCTCCCTTCGGTTGCAGGTTCAAGTCTCACGGCCTTGCTGGACGCGATGGGTTGCCGCCTGACCTTCGGGTTGTCCTTTTATGGAAATCCAAAAATAATATCAAACAAGAATTATCCAAAATACTTCTATACAAACTCACAGTCCAAAATTTATACGGAAGGTAAACATAATAAAGATCCTTTTTCCGCATAATAACATGTGAAAACCTTCATCATGTATTCTTTTAAAACACTGCAACATGCTGAATAAACATAAAACCTTATTGATTACATTCATGATCCCTTATTCCTTATAGAATACTGGATATACTCCTTCTATCCAAAAATGTTGTAAACTCCAACAATGATGGAATATAAAAATCATTAATCATTTTCACGGTAGTCAAGAATATCCAATATAATTTATCCAAATCAATCATGTATTATTCCAAAATCACTAACTCGGTATCAGAACCATATTATGGTTTATCTTTCTTTCAACCATATATTTTCCAAAAATTTATCCTGCTATTGATTCACTTTTCTTGGTTCCACATAATCTCAAGTCCTTAATGAAATAGTACTGTAGTACAATCCTTATATACTCCATAGTTATCATAACTAGTACATTGTTGATACAACACTCAAATGACATAATTCTCTAATAACAACATAAGAACTACAATCATTTCTCATCATCTATGGTATTATCATAACTTGATTATTATCCAATAGCATCATTTGGGGCATACTCTGATGATTTGGACATTTGTTCATGTAGTGTCCCAACTCCTTGAGGATGAAGCATTGTACATTTGAAACCTTTTTCTTACCCTTGTAGTCATGTACATGGTGTACTTTTTCTCCACACTTATAACAAACTCCCATTCCCTTCAGGAAAGTTCCAGGGTGTTTCCTCCGACAGTTATCACATATGGGAAAATTCTTCTTTTCCCTCTCCCCTTTATCCATCTTTCTCTCTTCCATCCTTCTCTTCTCTTGCTTCCCTTCAAATCCATATGACTTAGAGAATTCTTTAATTGTCTTATTAACACATGATACTATTTCTTCATATGTTGAGAATACATGGAAGGTTGTTTCCCCTCTAAATGCTGGCTTAATACCGTGAAAGATATGATCCTTCTTACTCTTTGGATCATACGTATTACTATGAGTTCACATTCCTTCTACTGGGCGCCATTTTTATACAATAGTATACACTAGGTCAGTTTATGAATTGCAATGAATAATTTCAAACTTGTAAAATACCTAATGTAAATTGAACGGTTTATGGATATAATCCATAATAATAAAGATTTTTTCATTGAGGAAGTATATACTCATAAAACTTTTATAATGATTTGTAATGAAAATGAGAATTATCCTAAGCATATCCCCTGGGAGTATCGTAACCAAGAGTGCAGCAAGGCCCGTTGTCGTGCACCAGTTCCCCTTCGAGTCTAGATCAAAGTGGTGTTTTCGGGTTTTACCACTAGGTACATCTATGCCAGAGCTGCCTCTACCTGCTCGTATCCAGACAGGGATGTATTTGCTTAGAAAACTCACAAAATATCTACATTACCAAAATTCTAGGAAGTCATTATATAATAATCCTCAAATTCCATCTTAGGTATATGTGCTCTAAACAGAGTTTATCTAAATATAACTTGAAAGGTTCTTTCTAAAATTCCTCGGATACCAACTGTAACACCCTGACCACAGTTACCCAGAGTCGGTGCATTATTTTAATACATCGGCATGATTACAAGGAATCAAGTCCCCAAGGACTGATCAGTTTAGCAGTCTTGGAATATAAATTACTTAAATTAATGTTACATTACACATTAGAACATAAAACACAACATAATTGATCCTTTATAATGCCATTAATGCCAAAGCTTAACCCTGATTATTAATCATAATACACTTCTTGGGATCCTGGGAAAATAAAACATAAGAAAGGGGTGAGCTCAGATGCTCAGTAAGGGTAAATAATTTAGTGGAAGCTATAAACTTTTAAGGAAATATGTGTGATAAAAACAAAAACCTTTTTAAATGTAATAATGAAAATAATATGTAAAAAAATAAATCAAACATTACCATATATACATGCACAAGGATATTATAATAGTCAAATAATCACATGTAATAACTAATTTCATAATGAGAGAATGCCTAACGTCAGACATCATTACCACATAGTCAAGGCCTCGTGACAAGACTATAAATAAAATTTTTGTCAAGCCCTTATGCCGAGACACTAGTTTTTCTCATGAGACCTACCGATGCATTGAGGAGCTATAGTGGGCTCCACTTGTCACTTACTAGGTCCACTACATTCCGAATATGAATAGTGGAAACATAACATAAACATTCGTATTAAAACTAGTATATGACATGTCAATACATTAACCATAAACCATGAATGGTATAAAAACAGAACATCCACAGTCAAACATATCAAAACTCATTCAATACAACATGGAAGATTTTATTATAATAAATCAACCTCAATCAAAAATAACATCCAGTAAAGGATGATAACATAGTTGAAAATGATGAGTAAAACTTTTTGAGAGAAATATCTTTTTTGTAAAATCATTTAAAAGTCACACATTTATAAAGGATGTAATTTAAAAGAGATTTTTGAATCAAAGTGTCCCATAGAACTTTGAATCTTTTGAATAGAATTATCATTTCAAAACATTCATGTCTATAGAAATAAATTTTTAAAATCATTTTCAAAACATGGACATTAATTAAAAATATTTAGAAAGATAAATCTTCAAAAAATTTAAAATTATGATCTTGATAAAGAGTACCTTTCAAAAATCCTTAAAATATTCATTTTTAAATCATATTTACGAAAAATGGACATGGATGATAAAAATGTCCTAGTAAATACTTACACATAAACAATCTCGAATAATAATGAGATTGGGGAATTAACCCTTACCTTGAACATTCCTTTAGTCGAGGGTACGTTTAACCTCTTGTATGAAGATTTTATTATGTTATTAAATTATACTAGAACCATATCAATATTTATGATATCATACATTATTCATTTATGACTTTATACTACCCGTTTAATAATAATTTCAATGTTAAATTAACATTTCAGGTAATAATCGCTTTCTTTATCGTACGTGTTTTAACTTGTTACTCTTGACTGTATAACTTAGATCATGATTTAAATAATTCTAGAATATAAAATATGATTTATATATCATATATATTTAGAATATAAATATTTATAATAAACATGTATATGAAATGGAAAACACCGTTTATAGAGACGGTGGTCCGTACGTACGAATAAACGCTATTTCCATTTTCATATCGTATTGAACGGAACTAAGTGAATAAGATATATGTAAGTACATAAATACACACATATATATAAACATATATAGCTCTAGTAGAATTATTATTTCATATATTATGTACTTATTAATAATATATTTTTGTAATCATCGATGAATGGTGGAATTGGAAATGAATCTTATCGCGTCGTGGAGACAGTAATCCGTACGTACGCACGAGCGAAAATATCATTCTTTTGATATTAAAATAATAAATAATTGGATGTTATATCATATATACAGAATCATTATAATTTTATTTTTATTATTTACATCAATTACACATCATTATTATACTCATACAAATAATAATGCATTGAATAACAATTACACCACGACATGGAGACGGTAAGCCGTACGTATGCACGTATGGTGACATGTTTATCAAAGGATGGATAGAATAATGAATTTGGTGGTACAATATTTATAATAACATCACAGTATATAGAAGATAATGGAGTTATTATTTTATAATGAAAACAACATAGAAAAAGGAAGTGGAAGAAGAATGGAACTTGAAAGAGGTGGTGAGATATTTACCTCTTCTTCGGGTTCTTCCTTTTGATTTGATCTAAAGGGCTCCATAGGTTGGATTTATGACTAAAGTAAGGAATCTAGGATGAAGGTATGACATTTGGGAGGATATTTAGGCAGAGGTTGGCCGAGCCAAAAGGCTTTGGAGGTGTGATTTTGAGATAAGGAGAAGTTCCTTTTTATAAGAGGGGTGATGGTCACTTTAGGAAAAGATTAAAGTATGAATTTATTATACAATCATATTCGGTTTATAATGGTTCCAAATGAATTTATTTTCAGAATTAGGTGGTTATGGGTCGAAATCCTCTCAACCAATAGGTTTTCGACAGGTTTAGGTTACCATTTTAACCTTATCATTTAGATTTAACTCTTATTTAAATAGTTTAACTTTTACCGTGTCTTCTTGTATTCTTACTATATATGGTTAATAAAATTACTCTAAACTTCCAAGAGAATCTCAAGTGGCTCATTAATTACATATATAATATTATTTATGCCCTTTTTCCGAACCATACATTTTTAGGAATATTATATCAACCAATAATATAGTATTTCTTTTAAATATTAATTTATGTCAATTTTGAGATTATTTGGTATTTTATTTTTATTAAAGTCATCAAAACTTGATTAATTCGAAAAAGATACATTGAATCAGCTCTAACATGTCATAGTCACCTAGAAAATTCGTGGTTGTCATAAAAACTTTGAAATTATATTTAATTTAATATTTATAATACCATTTATTTGATTCATTCATTAATAAGGTAATTACTACATCATCATTGTGACATAAATAAATTTCATTATTTAATGTCTAAAAATTATAAATAAAATATCATGATGTAGGAAATATTTTAATAATTGTAATGAATATTTATAGTCGAATTTATCTTTTGTATAAAACTATATTAAAAATGTGTTAGTTAATAAACTTTGAATTAAACGCTTTTAACTCTTCTTTAAATTAAATAATAATAAATGTCCTAATCTAATCCAAGTGAACCTAAAGGGTCATATTTTATTCCTAAGGTTGTTTTTGTTCGAATTAAACTTATCCAGTAGAATTAGGACATGTTTTAGGGTAATAATAATATCATTTTTACCCTTAATTACCCTATTAACTTTTAACCGTGGTAAATAAAAGTAAAAAGTTACTATTCACCAAAAAATATTTTTACCTTATTGAACAAAATTTTACTACTTTATTTTAACAGTGTCCCTTGGATTTTCTAAAATCAACTCATAGAAGTGGTAAAATTAAGTTTTATGTGAATTTATAAATTCTCCTAGGAGGTGGGTAAAAGCGGGTGAGAAGTTCAATAAAATTTTTATATATCTAAAATTGTTATAAACTGACTCCAATGGATTACATTGTGACTATATAGGTATTATGTATCTATTTTGACCTAAAAAAAATTAAATAAAATAAATAATTATTTAAATAAAAATTTGGTTTTAAACTATAAGTCAATGTTTTTCACTATTCATCAAAAATTAAAAGTTTTCAAAAAAATACCAAAAATTCCCACTAATCTAATTTTGATATTATTAATTCAATAATAAAGTCTATTTTACCAAATTCAAAACATAGAAGTCTCACTTTTCAATTTAAAATTAATTCCCGCTGTCAAAACCAAAAGGCACATTTTTAAGAAATAATAACTATCAAAAGATTGACACTTGTTTATGTCCAATTTCAAAGTGAAATTACTTAAAATGGTCATAATTGGATTAAATGGTAAAAATATAATCTATTTATACTTCCAAACCATTAAAATGTATAATTTAACGCTATAAATTATTTTGATTAAAAAAGTTGTTTTCAATTAAAATATAGTATTTTCACTATTCACCCAAATATAAATGTTATCAGAAAAACACCAAAAATTTATTGAAACTAAATTCTTATGTCCTGATTCTAAAAAAGAAGTTTATTTTTCATAAATTAAATATATAAAAGTTTCAAATATTGGATTTAAAAAGGCATCGCCATTAAAAGGCGGTAAAATTGCATTTTTTGAATAAAATACTTCTTTTATCTGAAAAATGTATTTGTTCTTACATTATGTCTAAGAAACTCACATTATGGATTCTAAAATTATAAGGATTTTATAAAGTTCAAAATTCAGTTAATACTATTCATAACCGCTTTTGAACGACTAGTTTGGTAAGTCATGGTGCGCTAGAACTCGATGTTGTGTGTAGTGCAAGTTATCGAATTAATTTGAAGAAATAAAGAACTATGAAATCTTGGGGTGTTAAATTGTAAGTGATTATAATGTGATTTTAGGTATTTTAAATATTTGGAGAAGAACCCATCTATGTATTGGATGATACATAAGGTTTTTGAGTGAACAAAACTAAAAATTTAGAAAAGTCATTATAGAACACTGTACTATATAAGGATCATTTGTATTCTAGATATATCAAAATTGGAAATAATAGTGAAATATATTATATTTAAGTTCTAATTTAAGGTTTTTATTGAATCTTCTTGATAAGAAAACCTTAGAATGGTTATTTCTAATTTTTGTGTGATGGCTTCATAAGGACAATCCCATACTAAATTAAGGTCGTAACTGAATTCACATGGATGATCAATGAATTCATAAGGATCATCCATTAATTCTTAAGTATGATTTATATACTTCATAATGATGTCTAAAGTGTGTGTGGATAATTTATAATGTTCATAAGGATCATTAGGCTTTTTTAAGGGACAACTCAACACTTCAAAAGGATCCTTCCTACTTCATAATTACGATTCTCATGATTTTATAAGGATGGATATTGTATTTTTGTAGGGATAATTCCTACATTATATGGATGAATTAACACTTTAGATGGATCACCTAGAGTTTGAAAAAATAATTTTTGTAGTTTTTAATGATTCTATGAAGTTCATAAGGATGGAAAACTACTTTATAATGATAATTTATCATTATGAAAAGAATGATAAATTAAAAATATCACAAAATCATGGAATCTCCATGTTGACTATAAGAGAAATTTTCTAAGACTGTAAGGTAAAATAATTTGTGAAAATATGATATTTCTATAGGATAAAAAATATATAATTCCACAATTGGATTATGAAAAGAGAATTATTGAATATTAAATATGATAAAGAAATTAAATTGGTTTATTCATGTTGTAATTTAATAATTAAAGTATCAAAAAACCATTTGTGATATCTTTAAACTAAGATGAATATGATCTATCAATGATTAAGTATGTATTCAAAATATATGATCGTTTTAAAAATACAAAGATATTAATACACCACAAAGAGTTTCTCTATGAAAAAACTTTTTGTTTCTATATTTTTTTATATTTAAATAGAGGTTAATTATTTTAGGATGTTTTTGAAATATTTTGAGAAGAATTTTACTGATTTTTTCTAAAAGAACTGAATAGGGGGTTTCCCTAACTCAGATTAAGGTAGAAACTTATAATAATAAAGAAACGGAATTTTTGTAATGCTACATAAAATGATGTGGAAGACTAACCGACCTGAACTCAATTTGGTGATAGTTTCATATAAAATCATGGGTAATAAAAATGGTTCAGGAGGTATGTTGATTCATCTTATATCATTCCATTTTTGGGTATATTAAAAATAAATTTGAATTGAATGTAATGATTTATACAAAAAATGTGTATTAAAGAAAGATAATATTTAGATAGAGAAAATAGCTGGAGATCTAGACACTAAAATTTATAAGTTAATTTTTATATTAAAATATATAGAAAATACAATTTTTTTATTCAAGAGTATAAAATACAAGAAGAAATATCTAGAATCTATCTTGAATATATCACTTTAAAGAGAGAAACTAAGATCTCTCTTTGACTGAATTAATTGATCTCGATATAGTTTTAAAGTGACAGATTATTCAGTGTTTTTAAGAAGAATAAGAAAGAATAAGAATAAGTATTAGAATAAGAAACTAGTTTTTACACCATTTTTATAATACCCACTATCACAAAAGTGACAAAGAGATAAGAAAGAAGAGAGGAAGGATGATGCATATAATGTTCTATAGAATATTCATGTGATTTCAAGATACATAGAGTTTGTTTTGAGATAATCCAATGGGATTTTTTGTGAATAATAAATGGGATGAATGATGAGAGAAAAGACCCAATTTAATTTTGTTATTCATAAAGATATAAAGGAATTTGATGAATTTGTATTGAGGAAGGTGATAAGTTTATGTTTATGCACTCACATTCTAGATAAATTGGTGATCTCCATTAATAGGTTTAATGTTGTTGAAGACTGGTCAGAATCCAACAAACCTATGGGAGCAACAACTATTCATATCACTAATTCAATGAACACTCACATTTATAATCTATTGATAATGGGTCTGTTATGATAAATTCCCAAAACCACTCATAATTGATGGTAATATTATAGTAGATAATCTACAGATTATATCATCCTGAACACAATAAGGAATACATTTCCCTTATTTGGGTTGAACCTCATAAAAATGATGTGTGATTTAATTTACTTGTATTACATGTTGTGTATGTGTATTTGGTAATTCATTAAATAAATAAAAAAATTTAACCAATAATATAGGTTCATATACATATAGAGGTAAATGTTTATAAGATTCTTTGGAATTTGGTAAAAATTTGATAGCACCTAATTCACCCCTTTTTATATGTGTCTATACTGATCTAGAGAGACTCTAAATTGTTATTATAGAAAATTTTATCTCAGATTTAATCTATAATTTTTTCCTTCATGTTTTTTTTATTGAAATATATGAAGTGAATATTTGAAGAGTTTTTAGAAAAGTCACAAATAGTGAAATATATTTCCATCATAATCAGTTATTAATTGGAATTTTCAGGCAAGACAATAAAAAACATGAATAAAATAGTGGCAAATAAGATTATGTATATTTAAAAAATGAAATAAGATAAACCATAAACTAAAAAAATCATTGAGTGGATCTTATTATGTAAAATTTATTGAAATAGATTCCTATGAATCAAGATCAAGAAATGATAAAATATATTATAAAACAATTATTGAAGATGTCTACCTTGAGGTTTGGGAATATATTAAGAAAATTAATAGTTAAATAGTTACTTATATATTTTATTTCATCCAGGATTAATATGATGAATATAAAAACTAGAAATAGATACAAGAGTAATGAAAAACACAGTAGTAAGGAAGTTTCAGAAATGAAAATATCTCATCAAAGTGCTAATATCTTAAGAAAAATCCATATAAATTTCTAGAGAAAAATTATCAATGGTTTAAGAAAACATAAAATAAAGTATTGGTAAAAAATAAATGGTTATAATTATTATTTCAGATAACATATATGTTTAAGAAGAATCCCATAAATCTACTCTTGGTGTCAAGGAATCAATGTAAGAAATTACGTCTAAAAGAATCAAGGACCTTTAAAATTCAACAAAAGAAAGAAACAAACTACATGATTATCAAATTAATAAGTTATAAAAGGAATGAGATATAATATTTAGATTAGTTGAGGATGAAAATAAAACCATTAACATAATGTTTATTGATTTATAAGTGAAATTGAAAAATCTAGAATCTATACAATTTGGAACTTCATATAAAACTTTTAAAAGAAGGGTTAAAAACACATGAACGTATTATTAAAATAAGGAAGTATTATATTTGTTATCATTTTTTGATCAATAATTTTCAAGATTATAGATAAATGTTTCCCATTTTCCAATTAATTAAGTGTTTTCTAATTCAGTTTTTATAGAAAATATTGGACTAGTGTCAAAATATTGGATAATGTGGATGAAATATAATTATAAAAATTCCTCCATATCATCAAATGGGAATGTTATAAAGAACAAGAAGAAAATATCCCCAAATGGAACATAAAAGCCTGAGGTTTCTACAAAAAAACAACAAGGATCATAATATGATTAGGCTATATCTATAAGAAAAAGAAGTGGGTTTATTGGTTACTAATGGAGTTATTGGATTTTTGGACATATGGATAAATATTTTTGAAACAAAATAAAAATATATGAAAATTATATAATTCCTAAATTAAGGTGGATCACAGATACAATTAATGGAAAAACTAATAGTCTAAATTAGAAATCAAAAAATTAGAAGAATCTCTAAAAATACATATTTTAATACTTTGAGAATTTATACTATTATTGTAATAGAAGTGGTCAATATTATAAAGAGGGTTCGTATCAATCATCCCAACAAAAATAATCTTCTATTGCGAAGATAACGCCACAAAACAAATAAAATCAAGTAATAAAGGAATATAGGACTACCTTGGGGTATAATAGAAAAGGATGTTTAAACAATGTTCTCCAAATAATTATACTAAGAATTCTAAGATGGATATCACATAAATAAGAAATATATGCTACTAATATATTAATAGTGGCCGCATCAAAGGCCAATGAATGATATACCTGAACATCACATCAATAGGTAGAAATATAGAATATATATGGAAATAGTCATTGGAAAAAATATCCAAGATAAAGAATATAAATTTAATGAGAGGTTTACCACAATTTATAATCCCAAGGCTACTAAATGTTTTTATAGAAGGTGAAAAAATGTTTTAAATATATAAAATATGTGAATAAAATGAATTCTTGAACAATAATAACTATTGTAGAATAGTTGAAAATCACTAGTGGTTTTTAATTATAAAATTGTTATTTTGAATAAGGATTATACACCAAAATGAATAATTGGTTTGCTACAAAATAATTCTTAACCATTTAGAAAATCAATTGGAATTAGCTAAAAATTTATTGAAAGATAAAACAAATAAAAGACATGTATTTTATAAATTAAATAAGGATATTATAGCTATGAAGAAAGGTGAAAGATATTCTATTGTAGAAAGTCATTGGTGAAAAAAGAATAAATATTCCAAAAAACAAATATCTAGAATAAAAAGGGATTATAGCTTCAGATGAAATTCTCATCCATATTTCTCAATTAAAATATATTATTGAATATTTCCATACTACCATCTCTATTTAATTGTACTACTTATGAGAGAATTAAAGGTGAAGGATGAAAGAGGAGAACTGATGAATGTTGTGATCCTAATGTAATGTAAAATAATAATCCATCATTTTCAATAAAACTTTGTACCATTCCATCTAATTTAAATTATTTAATAATAACTGACCATGTTGAAGATCATTAGAGTGCACCACTTGAGGGGGATCTTATAAGATAAATATTCCAAATATTTAACTATTTGATTTATTAAATCAAGATTCCTAGATCACCCCTTAAAAACTAGAGATAATGTATGTTTTCACTCTTATAATTATATTTTTGATCATTGTTGAATTTGGTTATTAAAGGAGAGTGACTATCTCACAAAAATGGGAAAATACATTCTTTTAATTGAATGTTTTTAATGTGTTTGTTCATATTTGGTGTAGCTTCAGTAAATCTATTGAAAATATATTTTTAAAGCCCCTAAAATGTAAATATAGAGTTTTTTACCACATTGTGGATATATAATGGATAAATTTAATATCTAAATTGATTAATATTGTTTTATACATATATTTAGACCATGAAAAGTAATATTTTATTAGTTAATGAAACATTGTTAAGTGAAAATGTGGTTCCACCCTTTTCCATTGAAAATTGATTTAATCTATAAAGAAAGGGGAAAATAAAGAAAGGAGGGGAACAAAATTGAAAAATATTTTTTTCAAGAAATGGTAGTAATTTTATGAGATGATAAAACCTTCCCTAACAATCATGGTCTCAATAATAGTGTGAAAACCTACATCTTTTGTACTTATTATCAATAAATGGGAGTGAAAAAAATGAACATATAAAAAAATATTGGAATGAATTTAATGAGAATTAGTTCAATTTATTGAAAAAAAAAATTAAAGGGAGAGTTTTGAAGTTACAAAAGTTTTGCGCTGATTATATATTTTTCAATAATCATGTAAATATGTATATTTTGGAGTGATGGGTGATAGTGGAAGTATTCATCTAAAAAATAACATAATGATACTTCCCTTATAGTTTTAGGTAAATAATATTTATGTTAAAAAAATTATAAATCTAAATGTATGGAGAATATTGTTGGTGATAATCCATAATATCAAAAAAAAAATTGAGTTGATATTCATGGAATAAAGAAAAGTGTTGTTGAATGAATATTGAAATTTCTACAACTATTTCCTATAAGGTTAGAAATAAAATGATTGTTTTTCGATGATATCATCCATGGATGATGTAGTATGAAGGATACTCAAATCCTTGCATAAATACACAAGGATTAATATTGGAGAAGTCTTATTTTAAGTAGGAATTATATATGCAGTGAGGATTTTCTGGCTGCACTCAAATAAGAGTTTATTTTACAAAAGACCTTAGGAATGGTGGTAAATATGTTTAAAAATTATTGATATATTATAAAAAGTGTTTTGAGTTGTTTTAAACTAATGTGATAAACCTTTTACAAGTTTGAAGTGATTTTGAGATGATTTGAAATATTTGAAATATTAAAATAAGAATCTGTATAAGTCTTGGATGATTATAACAACCCTGCTCTTTATTACATACTTTAACATGATTTATTACATCAAACCTAAACATGATACAACATAGAAGATTTATAGGTCTAGTGTCTTTTGGGATTTGGAACATTACATAACAACTTATAACATAAAACACAACATCTTTATTGAAAACTTTGTTTACATGACCACTACAGTCCCTCGTACTTAGCATTACATGGGATAACCTGAGGACATGTATAAGAAAATGGTGAGCTATAAATTTGAGTAAGGGACTAAACAAGGTATAACATGAATATTACAACACATGTTAAGAAATAGTCATATAAATAGAGCATAAGATAAACATGAATCTAAAGGAATGATATAACATGATTATCATAACATGGAAATGTGGCAACAATACTTAACCTGGAATTAGCAAGAGCCAAGGCTCATTGAACATGGAGCATGAGTAAACCCTCATTGTAAATGAAGCATGAGTAAACCCTTGTTTCACTTGAATTATAATTATTCAACATTTATTCCACATGACTTATCATGATACTATACTTTACCCAATGCATTGGAGCGCTATAAGGGTGAACCCTTCTTAAGCATTTCATTTCATGCATAAGTGTGCCACATGGATCAATAACATGGAATCATTCAACATTATAAGTTATTCTACAATTAAGGGATGTGGAATAAATACATTAAATTACCATTCAATATTTATATTTTCATAAAGGTGAATACCCCTAATAGATACATGGGTATGGTATTCACTACACAATGATTTTATCTTGGAAAATCGCGGTTCAATTTCGGCAACATAACGACGTGACATAAAAATTTGTAAAAATTTATGATGAGATAGAAAGGGGTATCTCATAATATTTACATGAAATGTACAGTAAGGGAGTCATATTGAAACATTTACCATCATACGTAATGGAATTTATATTCATAATACAAAGGAATTTCTTGAATGTAAATGAGGAGAGAGAAATTACTTATGGAATTTCGGCATGGTAACAGGTATACATGGAAGACATAGATAAGAGATAAAGGGGTATCTCATCATTCCAAAATAAATAGTAAAGTATAGGATAGGTTCTAAATTATACCCCAACATTTATAATTGAAAATAAAAGGGCATAACAATATTAAGAAACTAGGATAAAATGAGAAAGGATGAAAACTCTTAATTGGAAGTGTGATCCCAAAGGCTTGGGAGGGGCTTGATAGAGGCTTATTGGGAGCTTGAGGCACCTTGGGAGGATTATAGATAGATTAGGGAAGATGTTAGATGAACAATAAAGGCTTTGAGTGAAGATTAATGGGGAGATTGGGTGGGTTTATATTGCAAAGGAGAGGGAATTCTTTATTATTTAGGTTTGGGACACCACACATTAAACTAATGAAAACCTGAAACCAGACCATGGTTTTTTACCATGGTTTCTGCAAAAGGGGAGTTTATTAAAATATTTTTTAATGAAAATTTCTGAAGTTATTAAAATAATAGGGTTTCTTATGTCGGGGTTAGTCACATTCTCAAGGAGATCCATTTAAAAAGCTAAAATGTTTTATAATTCATGGAGGGTCCACTAAGGATTTGTAAAATAAATCAAAGAAATATAAAATCACATTATTTTTATTGTAAAACATATATTGGACAAACATAATATTTATGGTATTTTATTACATAACTATTGGGCCATTATTATGTGATAAAACACATTATATATTTAAATGGTATTTAATTTTTACCCAAAAATTTGACTGTCTCAGAAAATTAGGAAAAATTCACCATTGTATAATTTCAATGTCTTGATTCCTAAAATAATATTCATTTTATCTAAATAATTTTCTAAAAATATGAATTTCTACTGTTAAAATAAAAGATGAAACTTATCAAAAATTCATGGGTTTTGACAAAAATAGATTTCAAACATTAATAAAAATTAAAATTGTATTCATAAAAATTATACGATAATTTATAAAAACTAATTTAATAATAAAATTTTATTACAATAATATTTAATTAAAAAATCCATTAATTAATCAAAGTATATTTCTTTGTTGAATATTAATTAAAAATACTATATGTGCTTTAAAAACTATTTACAATGTAACAATAATAAAATGAATGTATATTCTTTGTACAAAAATAATGTACATAGTAATATCGCTAGGGTCTTGTTACATAACCCCTTAAAACACCAACATAAGACCGCATGGTATGGTGTGCGATGGTGACAAACTCTTGGGGTGGCTCGGATAACATCGCTCAGGTGGTAATCTCTATTAACTTCCACTTCTCCCATAGTCAGTTCCGCTCAAGCATAACGTGTTCAAGATCATCTTGGGATTGGTCAAGAGCAAAGAACAATGATCCCACCTCCTTTCTGAGTTCTGAAAAATGGGCTTCATATGAGGCAAGTCTACTAGATGACATTATCTCTTCCTTTGTCCGAGTAAATTTGATTTTTTTGAAGCCCTATATTTATACTAATCATGTGATCACTATTCAGTGACTATATTAGCAACAGTCAAAATTGATAATGGAATTTAAAAATACAAAAATATAAAACTAAATAAGTGAATATTTTGTATACCAATTTCACACAATAAGACATTAGATCAAGAGTAATTTTCATTAATGAATGTTTGGGTCATTATAATCATCCCCCCTTAAGAAATTTTGCCCTTGAAATTTCATTTTTACATACTAAAACAGATGTGGGTAACTTTGCTTCATCAAATCCTCTGATTCCCACGTTTCTTATTCAAACTTGTGGTTTCACCACAACACCTTGATGAGGGGAATTGTCTTATTTCGTAGAAATTTTTCTCTATGATTTAAGATCTTCACTGGTTGCTCCTTGTATGAAAGATCATCCTCTAACTGTACTACCTATGAAGAGAGTACATGTGAAGGGTCTGTTATATACTTCCTTAAGAGGGATAATGAAAGACATTATGTACTTTGGCCATGGGAGGTGGAAGTGCTAGTCGATAGGCCATAACCCCGACCTGATCAAGAATCTCAAAGGGGTCGATGTACCGAGGAATTAACTTCCCATTATTTCCAAACCTCATGAAATTCATCCAAAGAGATATGTGTAGAAATACCATGTATCCAAATTTTAACTCAAGGTCTCATCGACAATTATCTTCATAACTCTTCTTTCATCTTTGGGCTGCCTTGATATGCTGCTGAATGGTTTTCACCTTCTATGCCATTTCTTCGACCATTTTAGGTCCTAGCAGCTTAATCTCACTGACTTCTTCCCAACACACCAATGTTTTGCACATTTTCCCATAAAAGGATTCATAAAGAGTCATTTGGATTCTTGAGTGGAAACTATTGCTATAATATAACTCAACTAGAGGAAGATGTTGATCCCATCCTACTTTAAAGTCTATTGAGCAGGATCTCAATAGGTTCTCAAGTGTCTGGATAATCTTCTTAGATTTTCCATCAGTTTGAGGATGATAGGTCTTACTGAAGTTTAGTATAGTGCTTAGAGAATATTGGATACTTTTTCAGAACATTGAGGTGTATCTTGGATCATGACCAGATATAATAAATAGTGGTACTCCATGCGGCATTACAACTTCTTTGATGTAAATCTGTGCAAGTTGATAAAACGAGAAATCCTCCCAAATCGAAATCAAGTGTGCAGTATTTATAAGATTATCCACAAAAACCCAGATAGCATTGTTTCCTTTGCATGTCTTTGGATGTTCGGTGACAAATTCCATAGTGTTGTTCTCCTATTTCCATGCTAGTATTGGTAATGGTGGAATCATCCCCTTAGACTTTGTATCTTATCCTTCACTTGCTAACACACCAAGAAATTTGATGTATATTCAGTGATCTCCTTCTTCATGTTATCCCACCAATAATGATTTCAGATATCTTGATAGAACATTGTGTTTTCTGGGTGGATGAATAAATTTGAACTACGTGAATCATCTAAAATCTCCTTCTTCATCTCCAAAATTTATGGGACACATAGTCTTTTCCAAATCTCACAATACCTTCTTAACTATCATTGAACTCATAAGATTTTCCTTTTTTTATAGATTCCACTTTCATCTAAATTCCTACATTGCCTTTTTGAGAATCCTTTAAATTTCCAAATGAGACAATTGAGAAATCATTTGTGAAAGTATTGATGATGTTCCCTTCATTATTATTCCCGTGTCTATATTCATCAATTCTTAGAAGACTGGATCCTTCTCAATTCTCATCAATGTTAGAATCACAAGATCCTTTCTACTTAGAGCATCCTTTACCTTGTTTTCTTTCCCAGGGTGGTAATGGATTGAGCAATCATAGCATTCGATCAGCTCTAACCATCTTTGTTGGTGCATATTCAACTCTTTCTATGTGAATATATATATGCGGATTTTGTGGTCTGTATTTATCTCACACTTCTCCCCAAAGAGATAATTCCACCAAATTTTTAATGTTATGATCACTGTAACCAACTCCAGGGCATGTGTTGGATATTTTTTCTCATGATATTTCAATTGCCTTAAATTATAGTCAATGAATTTGTCATTTTTCATCAAGAAACATCCTAGGACCTTCTTTGAAGCATCACTAAATACCACAAATTGTTCTCCAATTGTGGGTAGTGTGAGAACGTGTATAGTGATAAGCCTCCTTTTCAACTCCTTGAAGAGTTTTTCACATTCATCACTCTAAGAAAACTTTACTCCCTTTTGATTTATCTTGTTAAGAGGGTTTGACAAACATGAGAAATTTCTCACAAATCAGCGATACTATCCTGTGAACCCCAAGAAGGTATAGATATCCCTTACCAATGTTGGCCTCTTCCATCCCTCAATTGTAGATGTCTTGGAAGGATCTATAGATATCCCATTACTTGTGATCATATGGACCAATAATGATACCTCCTTCAACCATAAATCACACTTGATGTACTCTGCATAGAGCTTATCCTTTCGCAAGGTCTCTAGTACAATGATTAAATGCTCCTCATAATCCTCCTTGGTTTTGGAGTATATTAGAATATCTTCTATAAATACTACCGGAAATTTCTCGAGGTAAACTCTAGAGACTCTATTTATCAAGTCCATGAAGATTTATGTAGAATTTGTGAGTCCAAAAGGAATTACTATGAATTCATAGGGCCCATACCTTGTACGAAAAATAGTATTTGGGATATCTTCCTTCTTCACACTTACTTTATAATATCCTGACCAAAAATCCACCTTGGAGTATTGTGCTCCCCATAGCTGATCAAACAAGTCATCAATTCAGGGAAGAGGATACTTTTTCTTTATCATGATTTTTTCAAGATCACGATAAACAATGAAAAGGTGCATTGACCCATCCTTTTTATTGACGAATAGGACTGGAGCAACCCATGGTGATGAACTTGGGCGTACAAACCCTTTATCCATATTCTATTGTATTTATTTATTCAGCTCATTAAGATCCACAACAACCATTCTATATGGAGTATTTGATATTGGAAACACCCTAGGAATAAGATCAATTGAGAATTCAACATCTCTTCTAGAAGGAAGACCAGACAATTCCTAGGCAAACACATCAGTGAAAACCAATGAAAAAAAGGTATAACTTGTAAATTACTTCTATTTCTTTAACTTATGAATTTATAGGCATCAATATATGTTATCCATGGTCTACGTCCCAACATATATTCTTAGGAGAATTTATTTTATTATTCCCTTAACAATTTTTCATACTAAGATTGTGAATTTACCAAATCATATACCCCAGATGTGTAATAAATATGAGTGCAGCAAGGCCTGTTTTCGTGTACCAGGATACCCCAGGTCTAGCTCAAAAATCCTTGTCAGAATTTTCACTCCTTTGTACGTCCGTTCCAGAGATGAATCTACCTACTCATATCCACATAGATATGTATTTTGTTGATAAACCACTTACTCAATACTCACCAAAATTTAGGGATGTTTTTATTATACTCAATCTTGTCTCTAAGGATTCACTAGGTTTTTTTTAATCGTAATCCCAAAAATAACTAAACCTCTATCAGATACCAACTATAACAACCCTTCTCTTTATTACATACTTAAACATGATTTATTAAATAAATCCTTCACTTGATACAAAATATAAGATAGATTGGTCTAGTATCCTCAGGGCTTAGAAGAATTACATAACAACATAGAAAATAAAGCATATCATCTTTACTGAAAACTTCCTTTACATGACCAGTACATTCCCTTGTACTTAGAATTTCAGGGGATAACTCGAGGATATGCATAAGAAAATGGTGAGCTATAAAGCCCAGTATGGGATTAAACAAGTTTTAACATGAATATTACAATACATGTTAGGAAATTTTCATATAAATAAAGCACAAGAGAAACATGAACATAAAAGAATGATATAACATGATTATCATAACATGGAAATGTGGCAACAACACTTAACATGGAATTAGCATAGGCCAAGGCTCATTTCACAGGGAGCATGAGTAAACCCTCATTTTACCTAAAGAACGAGTAAACCCTTGTTTCACATGAATTATCTTGAGTCAACACTCGTTGCACATAACATATCATGAAAATATACTTTACCCAATGCATTGGAGCTCTATCAGGGTGCACCCTTCTTGAACATTTCATTTCATACATAAGTATGCCACATGGATTATATAACATGGAATCATTAAAAAATATAAGTTATTAAAATATTAAGGGATGTGGAATAAATAAATGAAAGTAAAATTCAATATTTATATGTGAATAAATGTGAATACCCTTGATAGAGACATGGGTATGGTATTCACTGCCCAATGATTTTGGCTTGGAATATCGCGGTACAATTTCGACAGCATAACAACGTGAGATAAAAATTCATAAAAATGTATGATGAGAGAGAAAGGGGTGTCTCATAATATTTAAATGAAATGGAAAGTAAGTGGGTCATATTGAAACATATTCTAACATAAGCAATGGAATTGAGATTCATAATACAAAGGAATAGCTTGAATGTAAATGAGGAGAGAGAAATTCCTTACAGAAACTCGTCATGGTAACATATATACATGGAAGACATAAATAAGTGAGAATGGGGTATCTCATAATTAAAACATAAATAGGATAGTATAGGTGAGGTGTGAAATCATACCCAAACATTTATAATTGAAAATATATGGTCATAAAAATATTAAGAAGCTTGGATAAAATGAGAAAGGAAGGAAACCCTTACTTGGAAGTGTGATACCAAAGGCTTGTGAGGGGATTGAGAAAGGCTTATTGGGAGCTTGGGGCGCCTTGGGAGGATTATAGAGAGGGAAGGGAAGTGGTTTGAAGAACTCCAAAGGGTTTCAGTGAATATGAGGCATGAACTTGGGTAGGTTTATATAGGAAAGGAGAGGGAATTCTTTATTATTTAGGTTTGGGACCCCACTCACTAAACTAATCAAACCACAAACCATACCATGGTTTTTACCAATGGTTTTGGCCAAAGGGGAGTGGAAAATAATATTTTATAAGGAAAATGGCCGAACTTCTTAAAATAATAGGATTGCTTATGTGGAGGTGAGTCACACTCTCAAGGAAATCCACTTAAAAAAGTAAAATGTTTTATAAGTCTTGGAGGGTCCACTAAAGAATTGTAAAATAAATCAAACAAATCTAAAATAACATTAATTTAATGTTGAAACATATATTGTCTGAACATAATGTTTATAGTATTTTATTACATTACTATTGTGTCATTATGATGTCATGAAACAATTTATTTATTTAAACGATATTTAATTTTTACAAAACAATTTGACTGTCTCAAAAAGTTATAAAAAATTCACCATTGGGTAATTTAGACATAATGATTCCAAAAATAATATTCATTTTATCTAAATAATTTTCTAAATATGTTAGTTTTTAATTTTTAAATAAAAACCAACATTTATAAAAAATTTACGAGTTTTGACAAAAACAACTTTCAAACCTTAATAAAAATTAAAATTGTATACATAAAAATTATGAAATCATTTATAAAAATTAATTTAATAAAAATATTTTATTAAAATATTATCTAATTCAAAAAAAAATTAATTCATCTAAATATATTTCTTAGTTGAATATTATATAAAAATAAAATTTGTGCTTTAAACACTATTTACAAAGTAACAATAATAAAATGAATGTATATTCTTTATAAAAAATAATGTACATAGTAATAGTGTAAGGGTCTTGTTACATAACCCCTTAAAACACACATATAATACCAAATGGTAAGTTGTGCGATGGTGATAGTATCTTGGGGTGGCTCAGATAACATCGCTCGGGTGGTAATATCTTTTAACTTCCACTTCTCCCATAGTCGGTTCCGCTCAAGCTTAACGTGTTCAAGCTCGGCTTGGGCATGGCCAAGAGAAAATCCCAATGATGACAACACATTTCAGAGCTCCAAAAAATGGGATTCGTATGGGGTAAGTCTACTAGATGAGGTCATCACTTCCTTTGTTGGAGTAAATTGGATTTGTTAAAGCCCTATATTTATAATAATCACGTGATCACTGTTCAACGACTATATTAGAAAAAGTCAAAATTCTTAATGGTATTTTAAAATCCAAAAACATAAAACCAAAGAAGTTCACATTTTATATAAAAATTTTACAGAATAAGAAATTATATCAAGAGAAATTATCATTAATGAAATTTGGGTCATTATAGTGATGCATACTGATTTTGAGTAAGTAGAACTAAAATTTTAGAAAAGACCTTGAAACACCATGTATTATGTAAGGATCATTTTTAAATTAGAGACATAAAATATGGAAAATCTAGTGAATGTATGATATCTACAATTCTATGTATGGTCGTTGATGAAACCCTCTTATAAAAAAACCACACGATGGTCACATGCAATGTTTTTATGATGACTTTGTAAGGATGATCCAAAACTATGTAAGGATATCATTGAGTTCACAAGGATTATAAATAAATTCATATGGATGACCCATGACTCTATAAGAACTATTTCTTGACTTTTTAAGGATGTATGAAGTGTGTAAGGATGACTATTGAAGTTCAAGAAGATCCATGGACTCTTCATAAGGCTGATTAAATAGGTCATAAAGATCATTTCTACTTCATAAGTATAAATATCAAGAGTTCATAAGGATGAATTTTATATCTATGTAGGGATTATTTCAACTTCATAAGGATGAATTTATACTTTTCAAGGATCATATGTAATCCATAATAATTATTTGAATTTTTTTAAGGATTTCATGGAGGTTGTAGAGAATACAACCATCTTTGTAAGGATTAATTTTACTTGTGAAGTGAAAGATAAAATGAAAATACCACAAATTAATGGAAACTCCCTATGAACCATAAGAGTTATTTTCATAGACTGTAATAATTAATACTTTGTGAAAATTTTATATTAATATAGGATGAAAATAGAAGAATCCTTGAATTGAATTTTTAAGAATAAATTCTAAAATATTAAATATTTTACGAAAATCAAATGGGTTGATTATTATACAGTACTTAAAGAATTAAAATATAAAAATATCATTTATGATATCATTAAGATAAGTGGAATAGGAGTTCACAGTAATTATTTTTATGCAGCAAATAAATGGTATTTTTGAAATTACAGAGATACTATCATGCCATAAAGAGTTTTGTGATACAAAAACATACTGATTCTATATACTTTCAAAATGCAATGAAGTTTGGTTATTTGTAGATGATGTTGAGTTATTTTTATAATAATTTCTTCATGTTTTCTATAATAACTGAATTATATTTTCCTCTACTGAGATTAAGGGAGAAACTGAAAATAAAAGGGAAATGGAATTTTCGGAATGTTTTATAAAAGGATATGGAAAACTAACCCACACAATTATTTATTGGGGATATTTTAATGTAAAATAATTGGTAAAAAAATAATTATAGTGGTAGGCTTGATACATATTTTTACATTCCATTTTTTTGTTATTGAAAATAACTTGAAATTAAAAGTGATGGATTATACAAAAAGATATATCAAGGAATGAGAATATTGAGATTGAGAAAATAAGATGAGATCTCAACATCAAAATTCAAAAGTGATTTTATATAGAAAATATTATTTATCATTAAACAAAATATAATTTGAGAAGAAAGATAGTGATTCTTTTTAAATAGAAATATTTAAATATAGAAAAAGAGAGCTCTCTATGAGAGAAAAAGTGGATCCTGATATAGTTATGAGGAGACAGATGAGTCCGTGTATCAAAGATTAGGAATGAAGTTGCCAAAGAAGAAGAAATTGGTTCACATACCATTTTCTATGATACCAGTATCACATAAGTGAGAAATAGAAGAATAATAAGTGAGAAATTGTAGTATGTAGGTATTTTAACAAAATATTTATTGGTCATAAAGATCCTTGGAGTTTCAGTTGGGAGAAGGAAATAGGTAGTTTTTGAATAAAAATTAGGATCATGGCTTAATGTAAAGACTGAGTTTCATGATACAATTCTTGAAGATATAAAGGAAATCAATGTATATTTTTTTTGAGAAAGGTAATAATTCATGTTGATGAAGTGACATCCTGGATAGATTGATGATTTAATTCAATATGTTGAATGTTATTGAAATCTAGAGGTATACTAGTATAAATAACCCATATGGGTGATAACTATCCATTTGTGTAATATAATGAACACTCACATCTATAATAATTTGAGAATGGTTTGATTATGATAATTTATTAAACCCACATATATTTGATGATATGATTACTGTGGATAATATGTGCCTTGAATCATCCTAAACAAAATAAGGAGTATGTTTCCCTTATTGAGGGTGATCCTTGCAAACATATCATGTTCTCTACTTTACTTGGACTACTTTTATTTCATGAAGTTTATTAGTTGAAATTAATATAAATATTATTTATATTAGTAATATTATTTATATTAATAATATTATTTATATTAATATGTTTATTTATATTAATAATATTCTTTATATTAATATGTTTATTTATATTAATAATATTCTTTATAATTTTTCGATTTTAATGTTATTTTAAAACATTAAATAATGTAAAATTTTTAAATTAAAATAATATAATTTCAGTTTTTATAAACTAATATTAATAGTAATCATATTAATGGTAGTGATTGAAATTAATATTAACCATATTATTATTAATGAATACATTATTTAAAAGTCTAATTTAAAATATATTTAATATTTAAACATTCCGTATATTTTTTTCCTTATTACTAATATTTTTTTTATTTTATAAACAAATATTAATATTATAATTTAATAGGAATCATATTAATAAAATTATTTAAAAATTTAGAATCCAATAAAATTAGAAAATTATAATGAATTTTTAAAAACTTTTAATTTTATGGAATATTAATATAGTATTATAACATTAAATTATTTTGAAAACTATGATCAATATTATTAATATAATCAATATTTTCAAGGCGATTAATTTTGAATTTTTGTTAATATTAATACAATTAATAATATTAATCTTACCAATAATATTTGTTCAAATTAACATTAATCTCATTAACAATATTATTTTACATTAATATTAATCTAAGTAATAATATTAGTTTAAACTAATATAAATCATATTAATATTAATTATTTGTGAAATTATAAAATTATAAGGAGTGTTATTAATACAATTAATATTTTTAATAATTTAATCTAATATTGTTAATATGATTAATATTAATATTAATTATAAAATAAAATCTATCAAATTAATAATATTTCTTAATTTTTTTACTTGTAATGTTATTATTGATTTAAAATTCGTAAGGAAATATTTTAGGACTTTAAATTATATTAAATATAATTTTATAATCATTAAAACTAATATAAATAACAATATTAATCATAGTTACCATAAGAAAAAAAAATTAATTTTATATAAATCATTATTATTAACATTTTATTTTCAATAATTTAATATTTAAGAAAAAAATGATTTTTAGGACTGAGATACCCAATTCACTATGTAGTGACACTAAAGGATCAGGCATGATGAATCAGGTGATGTATAATTTTACTAATTCACAATTGTTCTTTTAAATCTACAAACACAATTAGACTTGAACTAATGAGTCTATTTAAAACTATTGGATGTTGTATGGTTTAACCTAGCATACATCTAAATGAAATGTAGTAAAAGAAAGTTAATCAGCATAAGTGTTTCTACAAAGTTCTCCACCTCCCAAGAAACCTACACCTTACCACATTTGGGATGTACTAGTTACATATTATCCTCTAAAATGTTTTCATCAATACAAGTGTACTTTTACATGTACCATCTTGAAATGAACTACATTAACATATATCTAACACCAACAAAGAGACGTGCTATGTTTAATTATACCAGAATCCAACCATTTTATATTTATCAATTTATTATTCTCTTAGATCATGAGTGTCTCTGGGGATTTTTATATGTCCAAAAATACTTATCTCCATCATCTACCACAAAGTATTATACTAATTAATGATCTACAAAAAATATGTGCAACTCAGTATCTATTACAGCTTAGCTTTGCATCTCTTCTCCAAAAACCTATCACCTAACTTTTTTACTCAATATAGATATCCTATGAATATTCGTAATCTAATATCAATTTTTTTTCAAAAATTATTGACACTATGATTAGTACCATGAATAATAGTATTGATCTCTCTCTAGATTTTTATTTCCTTAATCTTCTCAACTTTGACTCACTAATTTGATAATGGAATGATGTATGACCTCTTCTACCCCTTCTTCTTTATTTTTGATACCCATGATATTATTTTATTTATAAAAATCATGGTATCCTCTTGTTCTTTATCCACAATAGTTTTCTCTAATAATTCACACAACATAAAACTCTCAGATTATCCAACTCAATTTTTCTTTACATATCTTATAATTTTTCTTTCTATAAATAGATCACCGGGAATATATTTTTCCACTTTTTATAAAAAAATATCCAAAATAATATAGTTTCTATGGTCTCATTTAATTCTCCAAAAATTTTCTTATGTGGGTTACCCCATGATATCTTTATTAACTTTTCCTCATCACAGATTGTCTCTAGGGAAATTCTAGGAGAACCCTTTCATTTTATTGTTCATTTGTTTTCTCAATAATTTTGATGAAAAATGAATTAGTATAATTTCTTTAAGATGAATTGAGATTAAAAACCTTTAATTTTTTCCTCCCTAAAAATATTTCTCAAACTCATATTCATATATCTGTATATTTCATCATAGCTTCATTGATATTTCAAAATCACATATAGTAATCTCAAGCATCTCATTGTCCATCACATTTTAATTCTCATCTTCTCATTTTATCTTCCAATGATATAAAATTATAATATACTATATCATGAGAAATAAATTAAAATCCATGAAATATACTCACTTATTATAGCTTTAATTCTTTATCAACTAACAATTTACACATTTATATAATCTACTCATTCATATGGAAACTTAGTTGACACATCAAACACAATATTCATTCATCTTGAATTTGAACTCTCTTTGGGATGTTTAAAACATTTTCGACCAGATCATACATCTTTAGAATTATTTTATTTTCTATTTTTAATAAATCTATAATTATAACTTTAAGATTAATTTGTTTCCTAAAAATATATCCTAAACTTATATTCTCTTCAAACCAT
Source organism: Viscum album (assembly GCA_963277665.1). Lineage (NCBI taxonomy): Eukaryota > Viridiplantae > Streptophyta > Magnoliopsida > Santalales > Viscaceae > Viscum > Viscum album. The sequence goes on along the minus strand of OY728143.1, from coordinate 1,686,009,987 downwards.
CTTTGGCCACAAGGCCTTATGATGTTAGATTAAGTATGCTCTGCATTAGCATCAACCAATACATTCCACCAAAATCTATAATTTACCCATTTATATACATTATAAATATTATACAGTTTATCTTATTTTTTCTACTTTGAATCAACTTGATGACCAGTACTAAATATTTTGAAGCCTGTATCATGCTCATCTAGTGATGTTTAAACCATTTAAAAATGGCTCAGGCATCATATAATTTTATTTAATTAGAATATAAATCTTACTGAAAAAAATATTTTATATCCCATAAATAATTGAATGTGAGGAAATTGATCGACTAGAAGATCAAACATGATACAAATCGACTGACTGCATACTGGTGTTATTTTATCTTGTAGCCTTCTTAATTTTTTACAAGTAAAAAATATACCTACTATGTCTAGAAAATATTACACTCAAAAAATATTATTTTTAAAGCCCATGCTTAAATAAAAAAAGGTTTATAATGAATTTATTTCCATTTTTCTACCTCTTCAAAAAAATATGATCCTCCACAAAGACTTACGATGGTTCCAAATCTTATGATGTAATAAATAATTATGATATTAATTAAATATTTATGATTTTAAAAATTATTTATGATCTAGATCAGATGATTATGATGTCATACCAAATCCGTAAGTTTTTAAATTATTTCAAATATTATTAAGCTCTTACTGAAATAAATTCCTTTATTATCCAGCTATCTCAAATCCTTTAAAAACATCATAAAAGTAATATTAAACACAAAAATCAGAATCCATTATACTATATTACACAAGTATGGTTCCTCCATCACATGTCCCCTTCAATCAACCATTTTTTATAGCATTTAACATTGATTAATAAGAGATCATAATCTGTACAAAATAAATATCTATTCAAGATTGTTCTTGAATATTATAGATAATGATTTATACTTTCTAACTTTTCATTATCACGAGGAATATCTTAATAAATATTTTTATTTATATTTTTCAACTCAACGTTGTCATACTATATCATTAAGTAGTAGAAACATTTTCCTTTCATCACCCAAAAATGTTTGGAAAAAAACTTCTCACTTCCTTTTCTAACACAATATTCATCCTCTAGTGAATACACAATTGAAACCAAATTTTCATCCTCTAACACACATTAGATCACTTCATAATGACAACAAATACAATTAAAACTTCTTCAAATCAAGGTCACTTCAATTACCCCTTTCAATATGTTATCAATACCACTTAAACTCCTCAGGTTAATCTTTCTATAATCCCCCTTATTAACAATAGATAAGAATTGTGGAAATTTTTTCTTCCCCTTAATGTAAGGGTGATCTCAAACACTTTGGATACCAACATCCTCTCTAAGTTGACCATCCAATATCTTTAAAGAAGAAAGGAACCACAAAGTTCTTTTTAATGATCCATCATTAAATCACTCCAATTATACATGGGTGACCTGATGTATAAAAAGAGTTCAAAATATAGAAACCAAAGATATACATATGAACTTATCAATGTGGATACAACTTATTAATTCACTTTTAGAAGATATAAAAAATCATATTTTTAATAATTTTTTGATAACATTACACATCATTAAAAACACTTTAGAAATTTCAGATGAAAGTAAACTGTGTCCCTATTTTATTAGATAAACACCCCCTTGATATATAAAACATGTATACAAATTAATAGGGAAAGTATAAAAAAAATACCTCAGTATTCATCATTCATTAGGGATAACAAGATTTAAGATTTAAGTAAAAATATTAAAACATTGATAGCCTTGAATTATTTAGTTTCTCCCCTTAAAGGGTTGCTATGCATTCTTCAAAACCTTCAATTATTATATTTTAAGAACAACCAATATGATATTTAAACAATGTATATCCTCTGAAAACTTTTAATCTTGATAAATAGGGATGATATAGATTTTTCAACATGAAAACTTCTTTTCTTGATTGTCTAAAATGTCTATAAATATATCTTCTTTCATTAATATTATATTTATAGATCTAAACCTCACTTAGTATAATTAGATTATTCTCTTTTACAATTTCTTTCTTAGTTAGAATATTCTTATTTACTTTATAAAATATAGTAGTTTGATTCTTTTAAACATTCAATAACATTATAGACAATTCAAATTATTCCAACCTTATAATTTATATATCCTTAGGCTCATGTTCAAATTTCTCATTTAGTGTTAATTTATTCTTCGCAACAATATTTTTTGAACTCAATATCATTGGTACTTTCTCATTAGATTTTATTATTACTACTTGTTTAGAAGGCCATGCAATACACTTTTTGAAAATGTGGAATTAATTTTTTTTACCTTTCACACATAGATTTTTCATCTTTATTCCTTTACCTTATTTCTAATCCTCTCAAATTTTTCAAAATGAGCAACAACAAACATACCAATTCATCTTTCTCTTTTCAAAATTGGTTCCATTTTAGTTTTTAGATTCCTCCTTTATTTATTTAATGTAATTTACATTTTTAATGGTAAATTATATGTCATGTCATGACATAATTTAATAATCAATTACCTATAGGTTTAATACATTAGCCAAAATTCTTCATTGGCCTATTGGGAGGGTTTGATTCAATAAGATTATTTACTAATTTACCTCACCAACTAGACTTTTATTTGATATTTATTTTCATATTTTTTGTTGCATTCTCCCATTATGAATATAATATTTTTCTGTATACCTATATTATTTATTATAGAGACCAATTATCATGAATGAACCACATATTTTCTCCATAAATTTAAATCTTTTATTAGAAGACAAATTATTCTTCATTAATGAATTTAATATCGATCCAACATATTTGTATCAAATTTATTCTTTAACCCATTTAACCTCTATAATTATACCACTTGTGTGAGTTGAATATTTTTAATAATAATCTATGAACATATTACCAAACCTATAGTAACAGTATCAACTTCCAAAAAATGGATTTCGTTTTCTTATTAATGGAAATTTTCATAAATTTTCAACTTACTGACATTTTGATTTTTGAGATGTTTTATCACTCTCTTGGGATCCATTTGTGAGGTTTTATTATCATACATGATTATATACACCATTGATAATTTAGTGGTTTTATCAAAAAATTTACTCCTCAATATTTTTATATAATTTTCTTTTTTTCTAACATTTCTAGAAAAAACATATCAAGTATTAACTAATATAACTGGATCATGGGTTACCTATTTATATGATGTAGTGGTGTATTATTCTATATATGATATATATAAATTACTAACACCATTTAGATTATTTATTAATGATTAAATATTTACTATTTTTTGGTAAAGGCCATCTTATTTCTAACAGATCGAGTACTTTTGGATGGTGTGGTTTATAGGATTCTCTAGTTGGCTTCCTGCTTTGGGAATTCCATGTTGAGGGTGTAATTATCATTATATAATGATCTCAAAATACCTTACCCATCAATAATAAACGTCTCAACTTATTCATCATTCATCTTTCCCATCCATTGTTGTTATATATTTAGCACTTTGACTTTTTTAATTTAAAATCTAGTTGTGACTATTTTCCATTCACAATCACATTACGTAGCTTTTTTAATGCATGGAATACATACATGACTAAAAATTTAATAAATTCAAATTATAAAACTATTCAACTTGAAAATAATTTTCATTTCAAAGTGATGTAGTTTTATTCTCTTCCCCTATTAGTTTTTTCAGGGTATTTCAATAATCAGCATTATTATCTACTACATTTTCAATTGAATCAGCTTTTTTCTCTAGCTATGATTTCTCATCAAATAGTTCCTTGATAAAAAATTATATACACAAAAACATAATTAGGGAATTTCATCAAATATACTCCAACATGAGAGTATAATTATTCATCTATTTCGATCTCTTGAAACTCTCCATAGTTTGAATTAGAATAATAAAAAGGATCCTTATCATCAAATTCATCAAATGAGTGCATACCATGTTTAATAGATTCAACTAGTGGTTGATATATGTCATTATTCAAACTAATTCTTTTATTGTTTTCCAATTTCGTCATCCCCTTTAATTTATTATATGGGGCTTTATATTCAACACTAAATAGAATAAAAACATATTTCTTTATTATAGTCTCTTCTTAAAAGAAATTCAAATATGTACTTTACATATTTCAACAAGGATAACCGAAAAAGAGATATTTATATCCAAATATTGATAAAACCTTCTAAACTAATTCAATTGTGAAGAAAATAATATATCCAATTTAGATGGAACTAACTATTATATCAATTGAGATGCCTAATAAACCACACAGACACATATGAGGTGGTGGGGTGAATCAAGTGATGTCCAACTTTACCAATTATAATATATTATTTTAAATATACCAACAACTTCAGATGAAGTCCTTAAATTCATATTATAATTATTAGATTTAGTTTGGTTTAACTTATAATATAAATATATAAATTTAAATAAAGAAAATTAAATTAGCACCTATGTTTTTATAAGATTAAACCCCTCCCAAGAAACCTACCCCTTTATGCACTTAGGATATCCAATGTATAGATTTATCACTAAAATATTTTCATCAACACTAGTAGAGTTAGCCAGGTATCATCCTGAAACCAGTTAAATCAATATACCCTGAATAGCTAAACACTATCACAATTTGTTTATTTATACAAGAATATTAATATATTATATTAATATTTTTATTCTTAATTTTTAGTGGATCAGAAATTTATCCAAGGATATCTATGAATCCAGAAATATTGATCTCCTTTGTGTTACACAAAGCCTTAAACTACCAAATGTTCTTCAAGAAATCATTGCGACATTTCTCTTTTGTAACTCGACATCCTGACTATTCTTTAGAAACCATCACCTTTATTTTTTCACTAAATATGATCTCCATAGAATTTTATAAATCTATTATCTCCTCATATTCTAAAATTATCAACAACATGAACAATACTATGCTGAACATTGATGATCACTCATAATCTCCCTACTTCTTTATTATTATTAACTTAATTTCACCAATATAATAACTAAATGATGGTTAGATTATTATTATCCTTAATATTTAGATTAAATACCCAAGATCATTAGGTTCATTATAGGGTTAACTACCTCCTTCCATCTTCATTGATAGTGTTTTTAATATTTCAAACAACACAAATTTTTTAGATTTTCTAAATCAACCTATATTTTCCCTCTCTATCTTTTTATTTATATACATAGGTTACCATGAATATAAATTTTATATTTTGGGATAAATAAAATCCCAAAAAAATTTATTCCCATGATATTATTTAGTTATCCCCACTTTATATATGTTGGTCTCCACCACAATATATATATTCACTTTTTCTCATCGACAACTATCTTTGGGGAAATTCATGGAGTACCCTTTCTTCTAATTTATATTATCATCACCTTCTATTCCAAATGAAGTATTCTATTTTTTGCATTATCAAGATTCCTAACCTTTCTCTGTTATATTCTTGAAAAATTAGATTGAAGTCATCTCTATGAATATGTACATTAGTTCATTGATCTGAAAATATTCTATACTCTTCTATATAAGGATTTATATTATATTTCTTTATTTCTTTCTATTTATCATATTTTTATTTTTATATTACACTAATATAGCATTATGTTATGTTACATCATTATAAAAACACACAAATATTTGGAATATACTCACTCCCTATATATTTTCATCTTTAATAGTTTCTAATGTATAAATTCATATAATTTGTGCTTTTTGATAGAATATCATCTTGAAATATTTATCTCAATATTAATTAAGTTTGAATCACAACTCTCTTAATAATGTTTCAAACATTTCAAACCATATCATGCATCTTTATAACTCTCTTCATGGCCATTTTTGATAATTCATAATAAATAGATTCATGATTAATATATTTCCCATTAATTTATCTTGCACCTTTATTCTCATTAGAGCATATGCGATCACAAGGCCTTATGTTGTTCGATCAATGAATTTATTCATTAGAATCAACATATCATTTCCAATTCAATATATAATTTTACAATTTATCAACATTATGAATATTATAGAATTTTTTTTCTTTAATCTTCTATGAATAACCTTTAAGATCAGTAGCCAATGTTTCAAAGCATGTACCACATTTTTTGTGATGTTTTTATCATTGATAAATACTTCAAGTATCATATCATATCATTTAATAAAAATATACAACTTGTTGAAACTCTGGGTTTTATCTAACAAATAATCGACCATGAGTCAGTGGTTGAACCACATGGAAAAATCATTAAAAATGAAGATGGACCATAATATAGATAGAATAACCATATAATCATGTTTTTTATACATAATATTTTTAAAAATCATAGAATTAATAAATTATATACACTTGATATTAAGCATATTATGCTAAAAAAAGGACTTCGATGAAATCTTACACTCATATCCGAATGGTTTATTCTCAATACCCATTCCATTTTCCTATATCCTAAAAAACTTATGGTCCTCAAAAAAGTCTTACAATGTCTCAAAGGCTTAGAATGAAGTAAATATTTATGGTTAGGTTAAAAGAATCATGAATGTATTAAATATTTATGATTATAAAAAAGTCTTATGATCTAGATCAAATGATTATGATGGAAGCCTAAAAACATATGACTAGAATATTGTTTATAGACTTCATAAAGCTCATAATATACTCACTTCTACTATTCTACAGCCATATCAAATCATTTAAAAAAATTATCCATGTTTTGTAAAACATTAAAATTAACATCTTTTAAGATATATTTAATAGGGATGGTTCCTCCAACACTTCTTCTCTTCAATCTCACATTTAAGCTATATTTTAACATTAAATAATTAATCTCATTAATTATTCACAAAATCAATATCTTTAAGATTTTTATTTAATATTATATATAAAAATTCTTACCTTAGTACTTGTTATTATCAGGTGAACATACTTACTCAATCGTTTTATTTATAGGTTACCACTTCATGCTGTCCAAGGATATATTTAAATAGAATCAACTTTTCCTATTATTACACATTAGTTTATGTGTAAAATATTATCAATTATATTTCCAATATAATATAGATCCTCTATTTCATTAAAAATATCAACCAAATCTTCATCATTTAACACACATTAACACACTTCATAATATAAAAAATACATTTCACGATCCTTAAAATCTGATGGAACTTCAATCATTAACATGATTACTATTATAATATAAAACATTTAATGTTATATAAATAACATTAAATTTAATTTTAAAATTACTAGAACTAATATAAATTATTATAATTTTAATTATAGTTTTCAAAAAAAAAATATAATGTTATTTATTAGTGTCGTAAATTGTATTATTATTCTAATATCAATTTCTAATATATATCACAGTTTTCATGTTTAAATTAATATTTATATATAAGAATTATTTATTTTAATACAAATATTGATAAAAATGAACTTCTATAATGAAATACTTCCAAAATACTACTTAGAATATGAAGGAAAATTAACACTTTTACCTTCTTTAAAAAGTATTCAAAGAATATATCCCTCCATCCAGAGCCTTATTGGAAAATATATAAATAAGATGTTGGTTCTTCTATAACCATCCAATAAGAAAAAAATAGTAACCCTTATTGTGAAATAAGTTGAACGACACCCCATAAAAATTATTTTAATATTTAACATCCATAAAAATGGAAAAGTAGCCAGAAAAAAACTACACTGACTTTTTTTGGTATTATATTTTTTTAAAAATGAAGTAGGGTTTGTATCAATTTTAAAAATTGGTTTAAGGAGACGTGAACCTTCTTTATGCTTGAGTTCCATCAAACTTGAATGAATGGAGTCCAGACCTCCTCCACTGCTTAGGCAGGAGTCATGAACCATGTTCTTTCCTCATGTTTCCTTCTTGTATAAGAGTTGTGAAGGAGGTTCACTCTTCTATCCACCAATTTATGTAAAATGGGATAGGTAACCCAATCTCTCACTTTATTCTTATTACTTTATAGGGAATCACTTCTTAATTTTAATCTCTTTCACGAATTATTATTTTCATTCTTTGGGAAGGTAAAATTTAATTTTTAACATTTAATTTTTTATTTGGTTTATTTATAATGTTTATATATTTGTTTATATTTATTAAAAACATATAAAATATATGATTTAAATAATATTTTATTTGGACGATTTTAATATTTTTCAACTATTTAATAAATTTAAATATTATTTTTGAAATATTTAAATGATATTGAATGATTTACTAATTTTATATCGATAATTTTTTTAAAAGAAATATTTCAAAGTAGGAATGAATTATTATATATTATTTATCAATAGTTATGATAAATGTAAAATGATTATGAGTTAGAACAATCTACCCATATTTTCTTTTTTATTTGAAATCATATTTTTTATCCATTAGTTTTAATTTTAATTTTGATTATCTATAAATCATCTCTTTCCTTGATATTTAGGACCCCATGTTCCCATTAAATATTTAATGTTTCAAAATCCCGTAGTACCCCTCACATGCATGTGGTTATTTTTGTAAAAAAATAGAGGATCTAAATGAGGTAATAATGTTTGATGGTGCATCTATAGATGATGTTTGAAGCATACTAATTTTTTAATTGAGTTGATGAAACCGTATAAATATTTTCCCCAGGATGTGGTTGATTTATAATTTTTTATAAACCAAAACGATTCTTTATACGTCATGGCCATTTTATGATTTTTAAAGATAATGTTTAATTTTTTTAAATTTGAATTTATATAGAAAATTTAATAATAATTATAAAAAGAATGAAATTATATTTAATTTAAAATATTTACCTAATTATAGAGAAACACACCAATATAATATTAAAATATTTTTTTGAATGAAATTCATGAATACATATATATTTTCCAAAAAATTAAAAAATTATCTATAATTTTTTTAAAATATTTTGTAAATTTAATTTTTCTTATATATATATTTATAAAATAAATGATAGGTTCAACTTGTTAAATTCAAAAAATAAAATATTCTAATTTTTTATTAATGAAAATAACATTATATATGCTAAAGCCCAATAACGGTTGCTAAAATATATTAAAAAAATTAAAATATCATGGAATTTTTGTAAAAAAATTATTATTATAATTTTTCAAAAAATAAATTTTACTTATTTTATAATAAATAATAAATAAAATATTTAAATCAATTTCCATGAAAAGGATTTATTTCTCCATAGATATCTTTAATTATACCAATGTTTCAGTAAAAATTCTAAAATTTGTATAATATTAAAATATAATAACATTTTTTTGATGTTTTATTATTTTCATAGTTTTAAAATAATGAAAGTAATTTTAAAATATATATATTAAATTTCCTTTATGTAATAATATTTTTCAATACATGTGAAATTTAATTACTATTTTAATAGTATATTATTTTTTAATTTTCAACGTGTAGGAAATGTCAGTAAACTATGGTTTAATTTATTTTATTGTATCTATAAAATTGAAACTGTCGATACTAGTAAATAAATTGATGATGAATTATCTTGTGATTACCAACCAATTTTTTATTAGAATTGAATGTTTTAATTATTATGGAATAAGTTATATAGTTTATAATAATTACATTTAGTTTCTTTATTTATGACATGTGTGTCATCCCTGTTTCTAAGAATGAAGGAACCTACTTTTCAATGATAATTTTGTATTTATCACAAACCCCATTGAACCCATAACTTTCATATAAGTAATATTATAATAAAAAGAGGTTTCATAGGAGGTGATGATGTTAAATGATGAATTTTCACACCATGAATGAATGAATAATGACAGTTATCAAAATACAAGACAAAAAAGGATCAAAGAGTTTTCCCCAGGTTGTGGTTGGTTAATTATACAATAATATAACATTCAATTGAAAAATATCTCAAGATCAAGTCTAATTTTTAACTAGATCTAGTTAAAAAAATTTAGGCATTTGATGATGTAGTATATAAATATATATAATGTGTTAATAAAATTTCTTTATAAGTAATCATGTATCTATCAATATTTTTCATTGAAGAAATAATTTATAATGATTAGGGTATTAGATAAAGTTCACCACTTAAAAGAGTGGATAAAATACATTATTTTAAGACATGGAATGATGTTCATATTAGGATTCATAGTCACTTAAAACCAATGAATGATCATGTAATAAAATCAATCAAACCTCAATATCTTAAATATACTTACTACCTAGGTAATATTTAATATCCTCTTCTAGATGATGATTATTATATATAAGTATCTTCTTTTTTTCATTCAATATTTTAATATTTGTTTAATGAAATTATATATGGACGTTTCTATTATTCATGAGTTTCAACCTACTAATTCAAAAGAATTATATGAGAGATCTAATAAAGTTTGTCTTTTAAGAAAATATGATTCAATGTATTATTATATGACTTTGATAATATAGACTATAGATCATAATATTGTGATGTGTTCTATATGAAATGATACTCTTTATGAACATGACAATGAGTATATCAAGATAAATATTGGAGAAATTCATATCAATTCTATAGATTAAATGAATGAGATTTTATGTGATGAGGAAGTATCTGATGAAGTAATATGAGATGAGGTTGGTTAGGAAGATGTGATTAATAGACCTTCATAAGTTCCTTTATTAAGTAGTCAATAACCATGCATTGTTAACAATCCTCTATTATTGACATCCTTAGTAGAGGTAATATCAAGTACATAAAAAAACTATTGAAACATAATTAAAATAAATATCGAATTTACAAACATTGTAGTTAAATATATACCTCAACTAATAACACAATAAGTGTTACGAGAGAGTTTGAATGTAAGAGTTTGTTAAAAAATGTGGTTAAATAATACCACATTGAAAGAATTGTTTTATTCATTTTTGATGGGTCAAAAAAGGTAAATATATAATATGGTATGACAACTATGGTCTTTAATTTAAAATTTCATGTATCCAATATGTGATAAAAAAATTTCATGTTGGAAGATATCTAAGAAGGAAGGCCCATATACTTTTGTTCACCTAATCTTACCAAACAATCATTCTGAAATAAATGTAAAATTTATATCTACTATTATTATTGAGATGATACAAATGTGTTATGACCTATATGTATCTCTTATCCATGATTGAACACAATTTTTTTGAAATATATTATATCTTATTTAAATTATTGGATGGAAAATAAAAAAGAAATTGTAAAAGTGAATCTTGATTAGGATAAATCATATTAGGTATTTCTATAGCTAATGGGATAATTAAATCTAAACTATAATTCCATTTATCATATTGATTTTAATGACTGTGTCTCATAGGGTAATATGGTTGGTAAAATAGATATGAAGTCCCCTATATTATTCAGTGAATTTAGATCATGTATTAAAATATTTTTAGTTAAAATAATTCATTCATGTAGATGGAACATTTAAATAAAAATTATACCAGTGTACTACTCATTTTTACCTTATAAGATTTCAATTGTGATCACGTTCTAATTTAATTCGCTATTATTCAGATAAAAAATTTTGAATCATGGAGTTAGTTCATGGATTGAATATTAACCAATGTTATGCAATGTTTAGGAGTGTACATGATATTTGATCATCATTGACAGATTATAGAGGCTGTTTGATATGATTTAATTTTATGGTTAGAACTAAATAATTTTCATTGATATTACATCAGATATATTTATATTAATATCTAAAATCATTTTAATGCTGAAATAATAAAGGAAGTTATTTAAAAAATTTATATGTTTCTATACACTTATATGTATTTGAATACTTTTCACAATTCTTTTAAATACATACCTACAAACTTGTTCAATGTGTGATCCTCACCAGGAAAAATTTGATGAGTACCTAGATGGAATTTCAAAGGCCAATTAGGATGTATATTATTACATGATGTTTATCTAGAAGGGGAAATAGTCATTGACATATGATGGTGATAAAGATAAGGGAATATGACGATTAATATTGTGGAGCACATAAATAGGGACTTCAAGGGTGTTTGAAAACAACCAAAATTAATTTGTGTTTGTCTAATACTACCAAAGTGATTATTAGGAGAGGTAGCAGAGGAATTACTTTGGTTGAAACTTACAAAATAAATTGACAAGATTTCACAAGACACATATTTATTTCATGTTTAAATATTTCATTGATAAGGGATTCACTTTAAGGTAATATATATCCTTGAAAAACTCATAAGAAATGTCTTAGTCCAAAAATAAAGATATATATGGGGGTTTTCAAATCTTTTATACACATATTTTGAACTATATAGAGCATTTATGTGATGAACTGGACCCGGATGCCACTTAACGGGTGCCCTGAGCCCGGCAGGCCACATAGCCTCAAGCACATCTTCTTGAACACCAGATGCTACTGACTAGTAGTGAGGGCCTACGGTGTGTCTGTGGGAAGACTATTCCCTCATTATCAGATTGTATCATAGGAGGAGGGATATAAATGAATAATAAATAGTAGAATAAATAATAATTTATAGTAGAATAAAACTGATGCAATAGACAAACACGAATAACAATAACTATATCAACTGGAATAGTAATGATATAATGTCTTGTCATAAGAAATATGGAAAGCATGGATAAAATACAATAAGCATAACATGTTACACAAGTTAAAGGAAAACAAAGACTACTCCATGCATCCCGAGATCCTACTCGATCATCTGCTATCAAGCTCCATCCTATCAACACACAATCAAGTCTTGGATGTTGCATGCTTCCCCTTATCAATAACTTCCACCATATAATCTACTATAGGAACCAAATGGTGCTTGAGGAGGTTGTGAGATAAATTTTAGTGGGCCACCACCAATGGTGTCAATAACATCTAGCTCATGTAATATAATATAACAGTGTGCAATCATGCATATATAGAGTAAATCAAGCAGTACAATATAAATAAATAACTAGGTACCTGTTTCATCTCGCGGATCATGTATGAACATGTAACTAGTTCATTAATTAATCAATTACCATTTAAAGTTAATAAGTCACATGAAGCATATACAACACTGACATCAACTTGTGATAGTATAAGTAGTGAAGGTCCCAAGATATAACAAGGAAAAAAACTATGAAATCCAATGAGGGAGTTCCAGGGTAAAAAAAAATAACGTAAACTCAGAGAAAGCTAATCCAATTTTATTTAAGTCTAGCTAAGGGATAACAGTGTAATCCAAGGAGCGTAATCCAAGGAATTCCACAATAAGGTGCCTACCGAGTCTAAGGTGATTGACCAAGGTAAAACATGGCTAAAAAAAGACAGGGCATGATGGGATTTAACCATGGAACCTACTAGTCAATGTTGAATCCAAGGAGTGTATCTAAGGGATACTGTCAGAAGAAGGGAACCAACGGTAGTATACCAAGTATCTAAGGAATTGAAATGAATCAGAATCTAGGGGGGTATTAACCTAGGAAAACCCTAATCTTGAATCGGAATGGGGTTCTGGAGACCCAAGGTATTCTTCTCTTAGAATCCAAGGCGACCACGAGTTAGTCCATTTCTATTTGATATTTTAATCATGTAATAATTAATTTGGTTCAAGACTTTCCTTCCATTACTAAGGATAGGTCAAGTAGAGTTGAAACCATTGGTCCAAGTCTTGTCTTCAATTAGTGTAGATAGGACAAGTAGCATTGCAACCATTTAATCAAGTCTTAGTTAGTCATTAAGGCTCATTCGATTATTGGGGTTCACACCGCTACCTTCCATCAACATGGAAAGGGGTGCTACGGACATGCAACCCTTATTAAATCTCATTTAATAAGTCCATGTTATATAATTAGTATACTTTCCATTTTATATTTCATATTTCACATTTAATTAACATTTGTAAGCACTTACCTTAGGTGGGTCAACTAGTGAGAATACATGGTACATGCCATTATGAAATTATCATTAACAATAATCCTTTTATTATAAGAGTCTCACCTTTAGAATGGTCAAGAAATGTCACACCCAAACAGTAGCTCAAATTAGTCAAAACACTAAAAACCCAATTAAGGCATAACCTTTTACATGAGGCGGATTGAGTTGGGGGTGTAACCACAATCAAATAATCACATAATTGGAATGAGCATAATGATATGATTCTAACTAGTATATTTATAATATGTAAATTTAATAAATGGTTTCCAATGAAATCGATGGGCCCCACACGAACATTCCAGAAAGAGAGAACTTTAGGGGTGAGTTATAGACCATCCTCCTTAGGGTTGTACGAACATTCTCCTCCAGTATTGGCCCTTGATTTTCCTCAGATCAAAGTAGATCTTGGAAATGGTGAAATACTCTCACATAAAGATAACTAGGTCGGGAGTGAAGGAAAAGAATTGTGATTAAGGAGGACTCAAGTACTTACCATTGCACCTCCAACGTGATGAACTGATGCTCGATCAAAAGCCAGACGAAGAAGATCTCTTGATTCCAAATTCAGATCTTTAAAAACCCCAAAATTAAGAGAGAAGAAGGTCAATCCTGCATAAATACAAAATAGGGAGGCATGGGGAGGATAAATAGGCCATTAAGGCAATTTTAGACATTTTAAACATGTTTTTAACCCGTTCATGGTTTATCCGCACTGTATGTCAAATCATGTGCAAACAATGCGAGAGGTTCTTCCCAAAACTAGAAAAAAGGGTGGTTCTTTGATTAGGCCGCATGGCCATGTGAAAACCATGCACAAACCATACGAGATGCCACTATCCAAAATAACACAAACCACATGGTAAGGAAAACCATTGGAAAACCATGTGACTTGGATTGTGAAAAAGGGGATGTTCACATGGTTAGGACGCATGTCCATGCACAAACCATGCAAGATGCCTCTGTTCAAAAGAACACGGACCACATGGTTAGGCAAACCATGCGCAAACCATGATACATGGTCAGTTTTCCAAAAAAGAGGTGTTTCAAACTCTAAAAAAGTCCCAAAAACCCTCAGAACCTTTTCTAACTCATTAGGAATATATATTAGGTCCGAAAAAATGATTTAGACCAACAATTAAAGGATCCATACCTGAGTGAAAAAACTGGGTTCTTACAGTATTTCCACCCTTAAAAGAACCTTCCCTCGAGTTCTCTTTCCAAGGTTAAGGGAACACTATCTAAGAAAAACTCTTTCCATTGAGCACGTAAATCAGATTCCCCCTCCTAAGTCTTGTTTTGTACTCAACCGTGTTGTGAAATCACCAGTACGAGAGGGACTGACTTTCCTTGGAGAGCCTTTGTGCTTCATTCAACGACGTGTACATGATATTCCTCTAAGGTATCATAGACGTCTAACACAACTTCCTATAGATCAAAGGTATGAGACGGGTCAACATGATATTGGAGAAGATGTGAGACATTAAATAATTCATGCATGTCATAGTACATCTGATGTAGTTTCAACCGATAAGCTACCGAACTGACTCAATCTAGAATCTCGAATGGCCTGACATAACGAGGCGAAAACTTACCCAACTTCTGTAACTGTCTATGCCCAAACCTAGGTGATACCCAAATAAAAACATAATCCCCATCCTCGAACTCAAGTGGTAATTGACGGCGATCGACATAATATTTATTTCTAGACTGGGCAATAGTCATATGCTTCCTGAACAGCTGGACTAGTTCTGAAGTCTCCTAAACAAGATGATAACCTAGTAAGTATGCCTCACCTGCCTCTAGCCAGCACAAGGGTGAACAGAATGGCCTACCATATAAGTCCTCAAAAGTTGAAACATGAATTATTTCCTGGAAAACATTATTATAAGCGAAATTTATGAGAGGGATATGCTTCTCCCAAGAGCCGCTAAAATCAAGAATTCATGTTCAAAGCATGTCCTCCAAAACATGTATTATCCATTCTGATTTTCCATCAGTTTGAGGGTGAAATTCTATGATTAAAAGAACCTGGGTCCCCATAGATTTCTGTAAACCCTACCAGAAACATGATGTTAAATGAGCATCCCTATCTGAAATGATAGTACATGGAACATAGTGTAGTGGTATGATCTCATGAACAAACAGTCTTCTGAGATCATCAAATGAGAAAGTATCCCATATAATAATGAAGTAGAATTATTTCTTTAGTTGGTCAATGACTACCCAGATATCATCACTACCCCTTGGAGACTAAGGTAAGAAAAATATGAAATACATAGCAACATCTTCCCATTTCCATTCCAAGGCTGGAAGTGGCTATAACAAGCCTACAGGTCTTTGGTGCTCTGCCTTCACCTGCTGACAGGTGGAACACCTAGTGATGAAGCCTGCAATCTGACATTTCATCCCAAGCCACCAATATTTGCATCACATATCTTGATACATCTTCGAGATGCCTAGATGAACAACCCACTGGGAAGAATGGGTCTCTTTCATCAACTCCTCTCTCAAATATATAGGAACCCAGATATGTCCACGTAAGCGCAAGACATCATCTCTGTCCACAGACTAATCCGGGAGTGGGTTATTTCTTGATATACCCTCATGAAGAACCAAACCTTCATGATCTGAAAACTACACACTCTCCACCTTTTCAATGAAGGAGGAGGTAGCTATTAAGTATGAGACGTAAAACTGCTCATGAATATCATGAAAATTCAGATGAAGTTCGGAGAAGAGAGCCATTAACATCCATTCATCACTGGGTTCCTGTACAACCTATATTTTTTTTCCGACTCAATGCATCTGCAACCACATTGTATATTCCAGGTGTATAGGTAAGATCAATATCAAAGGATTTTAGATATTCAACATAGATTCCTTGTTGGAGGTTCAATTCATGCTGATAAAATATATACTTGAGGCTCTCGTGATCTATATAAACCACAAAGTGCTCACCCAACAGATAGTGTCTCCAGCAACGTAAGGCATGGACAACTACTGCTATCTTGAGGACATAAGTCGAGTAATTTATCACGTGAGGCATCAAATACTGATATCCATACACAAATAATTTTTCTTCCTACATCAACAATACTCCTAGGACAATACCAGATGCATCGCAGAAGACGATATAACATTTTATAGGTTTCTAGAAGAATCAGAATAGGTGCCGAGACAAGCCTCCCTTTCAGCTCCTGGATGGATTTCTCGCTTGATTTTAACCACAAGAACTTAACACCTTTATTTTTAAGTCCAGTAAGAGGTGAATAAATATGTGAGAAGTCCTATATGAAACGCCTATAATACCCATCCATCTCTAAGAAACTACTAATATCAAACATGTTATTAGGATTCTCTTAAGAGACTACAACACTAATATTTTTATGGTCAAAAAATACCCTTGATTATGAAATGATATAACCTAATAAGTAGACCCTGTCGATCCATAAGTCACATTTAGCAAGTTTGGCATAAAGATGATGCTCTCTCAGTGTACTCGAAATTATTTCAAGATGTTTGGAATGGTCGTTAGGAGTGCGTGAATACAACAAGATGTCGTCCACAAAGACCACAACAAAAGTGTCCAAGTAGGGTAAAAATCCTATTTATAAAATCCATGAAAACAAAACGCACGTTCATAAGACCGAACAAAATAAAAAAATACACATAAAGACCATACCTACTATAGAAAGTTGTATGAGGTATATCGGATGGTCTGACTCGCACCTGATGATAACCTGATCTCAGGTAGATCTTAAAGAACAACTTTTCTCCTCAGAGCTGGTCAAAGAGATCATCTATTCAAGGAAGTGAATACTAGTTCTTGACAATAAGTTGGTTAAACATTCTATAATCCATGAATAAATGGAGAGTTCCATCCACCTTCTTAGCAAAAAGAATGGGTGAACCCCAAGAGGATGTACTAGGCAGTATAAAACCTTTAGAATCAAGGTCCTCTATCTATATATTGAGATCCTAAAGCTCAGTAGGTGAAATCCTTTATGGAGGAATGGAAACTGGAGCTACTCCTGGGAAAATATCAATTGTAAAATCTACCACTCTCTTAGGTGTTAATCTAGAAAAGTCTTCAGGAAAGACTTCCCTGAAATGATCAGCTATTGGAGGGAAATTATTTTGATGAAAAAATTGATCCTCCATTGAAAATAATTGAAATTTGGGTAGTCACTCCACCTATCCCATGATGCTTTTGTCCCACTCTCCTAGCCTGGACATCTCACTTGCCTTTGAAAAGGAAACTGCTTCCTTCTAGTGATGTAAAATAAACCCATCAGCGATAACAGTATACAAAGGCATGATAGTGGACCAACCAGTCATCCCTAGAATGACATTGAATCCTGTCATCTCGAGAACAAAGAGATTCCACATGAAAGGGTAACTTCCAACCCCAAGGGGATAGTCACTGCACTGGCATATACCCTCTATTCATATTACCAATGGTGTATCCAAGATCATTACACCATAGTGATAATGTATCTCTAGTCCAAGACTTTCCATGATAGATAATGAAATAAAAGAGTTTGAAGAAAATCTATCAAACAAAGTAGACACAATATTAGATGATACTAGAATAGTACCTCATACTATAGATGGTCCCACAACCTGATCCTTGGGTATTGGCTGTAAGGCATGAAACTGACCTAATCCACAACCCTAAGCAACAGATAAACTGCCACGATCATGACTGCTCTAATGGCACTACTGGTGATCATGGATCAGACTACCACGACCATGACCTCCTCCTCGTCCACACCTACCAGTGCTACTCTACCTTCCCACCTGACACGGTGCAAAATATCTTGCTCTTGAATGTGGAACTGAAGCTGAACCTTTTCCAATCAAAGTTGGTGGAAAGGTCGTAAAAAAACACTGAAGATGACCCATATGACCATAAGATAGACACTCCATAGGTTCTCTATCACACTATGTCTTCTTATGCCTTGGTTTTCTACACAGATGACATGCTATAGAGCTATCAAACATGATACTTTGGCTACCACTACCCTGATAAAAATCATCAAGGGAACGTTTCCTGTCATCGGAAGAACTATTGGCCTGATGCGGCACTGATCCTTTAACCCATTACTCGCTCTGTCCCTTAAGTTACACTTAGTAATAATGTCCCAATCAGCTATTAAAGAGAAGTTAGGAAGGTGAAAGTCGTTCACCTGAGTTCAGATGGCGTTTTAGAGCCCATACTCAAAACATCTAGCACATGAAAGATCATCACTAGCTAGAAGTGGTGCAAAACACTGTAAATCAGTGAAACATGTTAAATATTCCATAACTAACATAGAACCTTTCTCATGATTCATGAACTCTCTGGCTCTATCATCTCTCAGTGAATGAGGGAAGAACTGATCATAAAAGGAATATTGGAAGTCAACTCATAACAAGCCCTAATGACGTTCGGCCTGGGTAATGACATCCCAATAAAGATTGAATGAATCCCAAAGAATGTATGTAGAAAGAATGACTATATGATCTGGAGTCATTTCTATATGCTCAAAGATAGACAACATGGCCTCTAGCCTAGACTCAACAGCCAAAGAACTGCCATCCCCTGAAAAGGTAGGAGGATGCTACTGTTGGAAATCACAGGTCAGATCAACCATCGCAGGTGTAACCCATGGAGCACCTTTAATGGACTGCATCAGATGTAGGAAATTACCACAAACATGGGCATAAATTCCCATATTAGGTAAAACAGGTGGTTCCTCAAGTGGATCTCCCGGAGCTGAGACTGGCGGCTCAGGTCCCACCATGTCTGGAGCATGGTCATCACCACCCTCCATGCGAATGACATGAGGACGACACAGTGGCATTGGTCTACAAATTCCAAGCACACATCCTATAAAAATATTAGAAGCAAAACATATCAACACTAGAAAAATATGAACGTAAGAAAACTCACTACCGAAGGCATACTACCCAAACTACCTGCTTAGATGGCTAGGTATCAATAAGTGATCAAGTATAAGTTTTATGTCATATTGCAGTTAATTCCTAGGTTTACTCCTTTACCTTTCATAAAAATGACAAGGCGGGATAAGGATATTTAACCAATTCATTTTTGATTTCAGGATTCACATTGTAATGGATATTCATTTCTGATGAATCAGTGCCCACACACCTATCACCAAAACGACAACCATTTACTTATAGTATAATGGCTTGACCTGGTAAATTACTCATTCCAACCCATGAGGTCCCATACACCTCATTAATTGAGATAGGAAATCACTCAATTGAAGCGAATGTAATAAAAGTACAAGAAACTATCACAAAATCACTCAAAAACCATAGGCATATCATGCAATAAAAAGCAGTGAAATAAACCTATATGGCAAGGAAATATGTCTGACATGTGAATTATAGGTGCCTATAATGATGCATGTAGTAATAATCCATTCCATTATATCATTGGGCTAAGGATGAAATAAATTCTCAAACTGAGTTATAATCCACAACACCACACAACATGTGAGTCAACCAATTGTGAAAATATATAAACTATAATAGGAAAAATAGAACATGAATCGCATTATGAGTAACTTGGATTTTACCCTGAACATGGGTTCGTTATTCCCAAGAACAGATTATGACCAAGTCCCAAGTGCTCATATTCTCCAATTTATTGTCTCTAAATTTTAACAAAAGAAAAGAAACCACCTATGATACCAATTTGTGACGACCAAGACCCAGATGCCACTTAATGGGTGCCCCATGCCCGGTGGACCACATAGCCTCAAGCACATATTCTTGAACGCCAGAGGCTACCAACTAGCATCGAGGGCCTATGGTGTGTCTGTGGGAAGAATATGCCCACATTTTCATAGTTTAGCACAACAGAAGGGATATAAAATAATATAAAATAGAAGAAGTAATAATAATAAAAAAGGAACCAAACTGATGCAATAGATAAGCAAGAATAAAAATAACTGTATTATCTAGAATAGTAATGATGTAGTGTCATGTCACAAGAAAACTGGAAGGCATAGATACAAGACAATAATCATAACATGTTCCAAAAGGTAAAAGAAAACAAAGTCTAATCTAAGTATCTCGAGATCCTACTTGGTCATCTTCTATCAAGCTCTATCCTATCAGTAAACAATCAAGTATTGGATGCTGCCTACTTCCCCTTATCAATAACTGCATCCATGTAATCTACTTCAGGTACCAAACAGTTCCCAGAGAGGGTGTGAGATAAATATCAGTGGTCCACCACCAATACTGTATATAACATCCGGCCCGTGTAATGGAATATAACAGTTTGTAGTCATGTATATATATAGTAAAGAAAGGAGTACAATATAACTAAATAACCAAGTACCTGATTCAGCCCTCGGCTGGTGTCTGAACATGTAACCAGTTCATTAGTTAATCAATTACCATTTAATGTTAATAGGTCACATGAGGCATATGAAACAATGACATCAAGTTGTGATAGTATAAGTAGTGAAGGTCCCAAGATGTAACAAGGCAATGAAACAATGATATCCAATGAGGGAGTTCTGGGGTAAAAACTAGGGTAACATAAAATCACGTAAATCGAACCCAGTAGTATCTGAGTCTAGATAAGGGGTAAGAGTGTAATCCAAGGAGTGTAATCCAAGTAATTCCACAATAAGGCACCTACCTAGTCCAAGGTGATTGACCAAGGAAAAATGGGGCTATGCAAAGAAAAGGCCCGATGGGCTCTAACCCTGGCACCAAGTAGTCAATGATGGATCTAATGAGTGTATCTGAGGTATCCTGTAAGAAGAAGGGACCCAACGATAGTATAATAGGCATCCAAGGAATAGGAAAGAATCATAATCTATGTAGGTATCAACCTAATAAAACTGTATCCTTGAATCAGAATGGGGTTCCTGAGACCAAAGGTATTCTCCTCTCAGAATCTAAGGGGAGCACAAGTCAGTCCATTCTTATTTTATATTTTAATCATGTAACAATTAATTTGTTTTATGTATTTCCTTCCATTAGTGTGGATAGGTCATGTAGAGTTGAAACCATTGGTCAAATCCTTGTCTTCCATTAGTGTTGATAGGACAAGTAGTATTGCAACCATTTAATCAAGTCTTAGTTTGTCATTAAGGATTATTCAACTATTGAGGTTCACTCCGACACCTTCCATTAACATGGAAAGGGGTGATATGGACATGAAATTTTTTTAAATATTATTTAATAAGGACATGTTATATACATAGTATAATTTCCATTTTACATTTCATAATTTTCATTTAATAAACATTTGTAAGCACTTACCTTAGGTGGGTCAAGTGGTGAGCATACATGGTACATTCCATTAATCAATTATCATTAAAAACAATCAATTTATTATAAGAGTCTCACCTTTAGAAAGGTCAAGCAAAGGCTCACGAGAATGGTGGATCAAATGTGTCAAAACACTAAAAACCCAATTAAGGCTTAACCTTTGACATGAGGCAGATAGAGTTGCGGGTGTAACCATTAACAACTAATCACATAATTGGAATGAACATAACGATAAAATTATAACAAGTATAGTTATGGAATGTAAATTTAAGAAATGGTTTCCAATTAAATCGTTGGGCCCCACATGAACATTACAAAAACAATGAAATTTAGGGATGAGTTATTGACCACCCACCTTAAGGTTGTATGAGCCTTATCCTCTAGTATCAGCCCTTGATTTCCCTCAGATCAAAGTAGATCTCTGAAAAGGTGAAAAATGCTCACATGGAGATAACTAGGTAGAGAGTGAAAGAGAAGAAGTGTGGATATAGAGGACTCTAGTACTAACCATTGCGCATCTAATGTAATGAATAGAAGCTTGATAGGAAGCCGAACGAAAAATATCTCTTGATTCCAAACTTGGATCTTCAAAAACACCAAAATTGAGAGATAATTAGGTTAATCCCACATAAAATTATATTAGGGAGGAAGGGGAGAATTAATAGGTCATTAAGGGAATTTGAGGAATTTTACACATATTTTTAACCCACACATGGTGTGTCTGCATGATTTTTCAAACCATACACAAACCCTATAAGATGGTTCTGCCCAAATCTGGGAAAAAGGGTGGTTCACATGGTTAGGCCACATGGCCGTGTGAAAACCATGTGAGATGACATTTTCCAAAATAACACAAACCACATGGTTAGGGAAACCGTGCACAAACTATGAGACTTGTCCTTGAAGGGGGGGGGTCGTATGGTTAGGCCATATGACCATGTTCAAACCATGCGAGATGCTTCTCTCCAAAATAACACAAACCACATGGTTAGGTAAACTGTGTGCCAACAATGCAACTTGGCCAATTTTCATAATAATAGGTGTTCTGGTCTCCAAACAAGCCCCATACATGCTCAAAACCTTTTCTAACTCATTATAAATCTATATTAGGTCCAAAGTTAAGATTTAGACAAAAAATTAAAGGATCCATACCTCAGTGAAAACAGGGTTCTTACAATGTCACATTAAGAATATATATATTATAAGATTGATTAATATTATTCATATGTGGGTATGAGAACACATCCCACACATTTCTCTACTTGATCACACACTATTTCCTATTGCTATTATGTAGGATTTCTTACATGTATGATAGTATATTTATCCACCCTAAAATTGTGGAAGTAAAATCTATAAATTCTTATAATGAAATTTGGAATAAAATATTTTTATCTATAAGTGGATCAATGATCATAGACACTCAGAAACTTCTAGATATTATGCACACACTTATAGACTTATGTTGGATATTTTTTAGCCAGCTGATGTATGTTATTATTAATTTTGTATTTAAATTATCATTATTTTTCCTGAATGGAATCTTTTATTAATTAAATATTCAATATTTTTTAGGTATCATTATAAATAATATTTATTTTCCATTTAAATCTTTGAAATTTATATAGAAATATTTTTGGATATAGTAAGTGATACAATATAATATTTTGAGACCTGATGAGCCCGATATTGATATTATAAAAATATTAAATATATTAATATCATGAACATGTAATTTTCCAAACAAATTTGAATAAACCATGAATGGTGACTTATAAAAAAATATGAGATCATAGTTTTGTTTATAATATTGATTTTATGGTTGGTGTGACATAATCTTTATCGATATAGGGAGTTTGTTAAAAAGTTATCATTGGTGAAAATAAAAAAAAATATTTAATTTAATTAATTATTTTATTTTTTAACACCAGGACCTAGACTATCATATAAATATATGGTTATAAAAAATATGTAGTGTTATCCTCATAACCCTATCAATTGAGAAATGAGTTGTTTGAGGAGATTTTGTGGAAGATCATCATCAGATCGTGTTTCATCGATCAATGCACCATGAAAACTCATGGATATCACCAAAAATAACAACACAGATCTATTCCTTATAAGTGAGTGATATAATACAATGGTAATATGTTTGATTTATGTGGATTTGTAAGGACTCTCTTTTTGAACCGAGTTAAAAGGTGAAGTATTTTTAACTTTTCAAATTACTAAACCGGTTGAATTTATGATCGGGCTTTAGAATGAGATTCTGAAGGTTTGGATCCTTTTTTTGTTTTTGGAGATGGGTGGATTCCCGTTAAGTTTTACGAGTGTCTTGAGGGGTTCTGGGAGTGTCGGACCTGAAGATGGCTGGTTTTTAAAGAACAGCTGAAGGCGCACGGTTGACGCACGATTTCCCAAACCGTGCGTCCCAAGACATGCGGCCCAAATCAGGGAGGCAGAGGAGTCTGCACGGCCTATGCACAGTTTACCCAAACTGTGCGGCCAACCCGTGTAGGGTGTCGTGGGTGTCCAGTGGGGGACACACGGTTGGCGCACGATTTTCCAAACAGTGCGGCCCAAACCTTGCGTCGTGCCCAGTTTTGGGTTTTTAAAATATTTAAAAGAAATTTAAAATAAAACCTAATCAAATAAACTCTCCCTCACTCCTCTCAGCCAGAACCCGCATGAGCACCCTCCCTTGGAGCCGCGACGAATGGATCTCCCCTCAGCTCCCTCCTCCTTCGATCTTCTCCTCCGTTCTTGGCGATTTCTCCTTCGAATCTCCACAGTAAGTCTCCTCCCTCCTTCCTACTCCCTACTTGGCTGATTTTAGGGGTCCCCTTGCATTATTTTTCGTTCGGCCAAACCCTAGGGTTAGGATGGGTTTGTGATTTCGCGCTCTTCCTTGTTTCTCTTGTTCTAGGTTGATGCAAAGGGTTTGTTGGGACTCCTTTGGGTGAGTTTTGGTGTCTGCCACCGAAGGCGAGGCGTATTGCGGTCTTTTCGGTTCGACAGTTTGATTCTGAGGTAAGTGTTTTACTCATGGATTGTTTTCCCAGCATCTAAATAAGTGCTTTAGTAGTTCTAAAGGGTTCCTGGTGTGTTTTGGTTTGGTGATTTGGAGTTTCTGGAGCTTAGGTGGCAGCTTTAGTTAGAAATCGCCAGGAGCTGGAGTGGACAGATGAATCCACCTTGAGGTAGGGTACCTCTCCATGCCCTTTTAAATTGAAGTGAATCCTTTGAAGAGTTTAATGTTGCATTTCTTTAATTATGAAAGTTTAGTTTCAATTAAATTCTTCCGTGTAAAGAGTGTAAATTGCAGGGGAAAGATTAAAATGGTTGTTTGGTCACTAAACTCACGATTTAATAATAAAACCCCTCAATCAGAGGTGCACTATCTTCAAAATAAAAGTAGGAATAAGATTCTTATACTTGCCTGCTTGATCTCTGTGATGCTTGGGTGACGATTGCTGATGACATATTTTCCTTTGATTTTTACCAAATGGTTAAAGTATGATAATTGCACCCAATCAGATGAAATGGTTAAACTGATATGGAAATGGATTAGGGTGGTAAGACCACACCTTATAATAATGAAATAATCTTGGCCCAGGATAGTGGCATGAATCTAGTGAATGGGACTTACCTAAGAGGGGTAGTCCTTAGCACCTCTTAATGCTTTGTAAATCCCTATATGCCTTTGAAATGACATAGAAGGAATGAAGAATGAATAGGGGATTTTCCAATACTGTACATGAGTGGGTTGCCACATGAACCTTATATAAATGTGATGAATATGTTAATGTCTTGAGATTAATACTTAATAAGGGATGCCTTAAGTATAAATCAGATTAATATGATAAATGATGTGATAATGAGACTTAAGATGGGTTTCCTTAAGTATGAACGTGAATTTGTTTGCTTATATGTTGGTGGTATGATACTTTGAATGCTTATGAGGTAATTCCATAAGTAGTGTATTATAAACATGTTTGTGAATGTGGAATGACTACTTGAAATTCATAAGAGGTACTGCCTTATGAATTCAATTGAAATCATGATAATGATTATGAATTATTTGCAATATCATGAAATTGCAATTGAAATGGTTTTGGGTATGGGATGGAGATTTTCCTCTTGACCCTTGTATAATAATTCTTGACTTGATTTCCCATGTGAGTTAAATGTTATTGAACTATTTTAAATGTGAAAAAAGTCATGGGTGAACCATGGAACCAATGTGAGTTTCCATGGACAGACTCATATGAGACTTGTTACTGAAATGATGAGTGAATCATGGATCCCACGTGAGATGCCACGGATGGACTCAACAGGGCATGTTATGTCATGGACGATACCCGGATCTTATTTATAGGATTCTGGGGATGGGCTCAGTTGAAGGACTATACCGCACCTAGAGCGAGGTCAGGTAACTAGGAGGTTCACCGGAATGGGATTGTAGAGCGATGTCGAGTTCCTAGAGGTTCACCGGAACAGGCTTGTAGGGTGTTGGTGGATTTTCTCCCTGAACGATGCCTGGTTTCTGATTTGAGTATTCCAAGAATAGGTTTAGGTAATAGTTTGAACTCCTGAATAAAAATTAGAAATGAATGGAATGGGTACTTAAAGTGTTGCCAAGCCAAAGAACAATGTGTGGGTCAGTCTTGCTAGTTTCCTTGTTTACTACCTTACTTGTTTACTACTTTACCTGTTTACTGTTAATTAAATACACACTGTCTGGATTGGGTGAGACACCGGTGGCGCCGACCTATTGAGATTATTATCACACGCCCTACTCGGGCCGCCATTGCACTGGGGTACCTGAGTAGACCTTCTTGCTTGCTGGACCTAGGTTGTATGCTGTGCTGTTTGTAACTGAGGAGTTAGGAGTAGAGGACCAAGCAGGAGCTTGGGATGCTCAGGAGATCGCCCATTGGGATTTGCTGTCTTTCCTCTTTTCATTTGTATTGTATTGAAAACATGTTGTATTGATTACTGTTTTCCATATCTGTATCATCATCCCTATATTGTGACAAATGCCTTTGGCCACCTTTTATAAAAACCATTACTAGTTATCTTCTGTTGCTGTTTTCCACTGTTTATCTATTACGGCTTCTGCTATTGAATGTTATTTACTCTGAGATACCATAGTGAAACTCTGATAAGAGGGTATAGTCTCCCCACTATCACCTCTCGAGACCCTCGCTGCTAGTCGACAACCTCTAGCATACGGGGAGATGCGCTTGAGGGCATGTGACCTACTGGTCTAGCCACCGGGTTGATGGTGAGTCGAGCCTGGATGTTACAAAGTGGTATCAAAGGCATTTTCTCTTCTGATGTGTTTTATTGTCTGGCTAAATTAGACAGGGATAGGAAGGAAATGATATTTGGTAGTAATCTGTGCTCGGGAGTAGCTAACCCTTGTACATGAAAAAGCCAAATTTCCTTGAATGAAATTGTTGTTTTAATGATTTTGATTTTTACAGTTGATTTGATTTCAATATTGGGTGACACACATGATTTATCCGGATACTGTTGATGAAATTGTGGGTTCTATTTTAGTTGCAACCCGATGAGACGAGGGTATGTCATCTCATGCATCATATAGGTACCTTGTACAGAACATGCATACCATGCATTATTCCATGCCATCTAGGATGCATTAGTTGATGCCTATAGTTGTGATAGGTGATGTGATGACTATTTTATATTTCATGTTGCTTTATCATGCCTGCTCTATTGTCTGCCATGATTTTGTGATATAGCATGTTATGGGTTACTGCTTACGATACCAAGCTATTTTGATTAAAATGAAATTGGTTGCTTTAGCTAGATTAAGTGATTGTGATTATGATAGGACCCAATTTTCAGCTATAAGATGTATGGGTGCCTTATGGCTGGAAAACCGTAGCCTGTGTAATTGAATCACCATAAAAAGTGTTGCTAAAGATTAAAATGTGAAATGAATTGAAATTGGTTTTGAATGAAGGGAGCCAAATGCCAAATTGTAAAGTGTATGGGTGCTTTATAGATTTGTAGGTGGCCACCCTTATGACTGGATGATTGATTTGAGCATGATAACTTCTGATAGGTGATTGTTTTGTTTAATGGGATCCAATTTTCAACCCATGGAGTGTATGGGCACTTCATGGGTTGGGAAATGACAGCCCATAAGGAATGTAATGGCAGGATGCTTTGTGTTTTTTTTTTAATGTGTAAAAGCTGTTTGTTTCAAATATAGAATTTTTTGGCTTTCTAGGACCCTCGTAGGTCACCTATTTTTCTTAAAAGTAATTTATTATGATAAATTTCTTGAAAAGAGATGGGATTTCTGATAAATGTTTAGTGGTTAAAAGGAAGTTTGTTGAAACTTTCCTGTTATGCTTTAAGCTATTTGTTAATGATCAAGTGCCTAGTGACTTTTGGTTTTGAAAAGGGTCACTTGAAGTTTTAAAGGAATCTTTTAAAGTTGTTAAAAGAATAAATGTGAATAAATATTAAAGGCTTGGAAAAAGGAACCTGTAGTGGTGTCCTCTGTAGATACCCCGTGTGTGGGTAGGTTTAGTCTTTCTTGTGAGTGCCTTGGAACAGAACCTTACGCGTTTTCCGTAGGATATCTTCTTTTAGCAATGACTTTAAATGTTAGGCTTTGAGCCCAATGACTTTTTTTGGGTGTGACCATGTGCTTGGGTCGATGCTTGTTTTTTGTGAGGGGCTAGCATGTGGTAGGTATCACCCTTAGAGCTTATGTTCTTGGCTTGTTCGGTGAACTTTCTGAAGGTTGGTACTGTTCGGGTACCGTTGTCCCGTGTAGGACTTCTAGTTCTAATGACAACCTTGTTTGGATAGGTGGTCATGATTATTTTGATCTTGTTAAGGTATTGAGCATCAGGTAATGCTCTGTAATAGTTAGTTGGACATTTTTCAGGCATGGTCAGTCGCCTTTTTTGTCGTTTGAACCTTTCTTTTTGCGCAGTAATGGACGACTTGACATGTCATAGTCCAAACAAATGGTCATATGGTACAATACGACATTTGGATGTATCTCTTGTGATGCTATGTATGGTCTCAGGTCATCTCCATAGTAGATTGACCTGAGCTTTTGAGAATCAAGTTGTCCTAATACTCGAGATGATTTTCGAAAGACTCAGGTGGTTGACACGCCGGTCTTGTTGCATTAGATTCCTTGTATGTTTTGACGTGGTGATATTGGCTCGTAGGAGCGACGCATGTCCGTTTAGTTAATTATGAACAAGTTTGCTTATGAGTAGCTTGTCTTTCTCCATTTCGATGACACTGACTCTTCTAAGGTGGGGAGCGTCGTGCTAGTTGAGTAAAGCGTGTCCTTCCAGGTAGAAGGAACACCCTAAGGAGGACCATATTGGAAAATGGTCAGGTGTTGCTCGAATGCCCTTGGGTTTTGGTGGTAAGGTTGATCGATGGGATGGCTCGTGTGGGAAGAGGCATCGTGGTCGGTTGAAATCTCGATGCGTCGGCAGGTGGAGCTGAGTTTCTTCTATAGAGTTGACCAGGGGTGGTTCGACTGATCTCCTTTCCAGTTTTTGGGTATCAGTCACTGGAATCCGTTTTAATTTTCTTTCTGTACTCTGCTACGCGAGGAGCTTGTCCCCTATCTTGCTTTCGTCTTGGATGCACTAAGAGAGCGTTGGTCTTACGCCGCGCTAAAGCTTTAAAGCTATTGAGCTCTTTGGGTTGTTTTCTTTTGGTTTTGCACGCAGGATGCATGGTTTCCTTCGTGGTTTGTTCTTTGAGACGTCACTGGGAGTCGGGTATGAGCTTTTCGGTGAACTTTCTCATGATGAATGCGGGATGCCTTGGGAGAAGGCATCATTGTTCAGCTTGTAAAGATCCGACCGCCTAAGTCGGGAATCTTCTTGATTAGTCAGCCAGAGCGGCTTGACTCTTTTCGACTTGGGTTTATAGGTCGATGGGGAAATTGACCATTTGATTGTTTCAAAATCACGCCAGGTGCGTCGTTGGAATGCTTAGATGGTGTTTTTTTAAAGACAATTCAAAAGGTGGTGGAGCTGTGGTTCGAGTCTTGACCGTTTAACATGAAAAATATAAGGTGGGAAGTACCCGTGTTTGGTTGCTTGATGAGACAATTATGTGATCATGTCTCTTGTGGAATGGGATCAGGTAAGAGCTTTTGTGTTTGTTCGGTGGAAAAAAACAAGCATTTTCTCGGGTGTTGATGACTTATGTGTCGTGTGCTTAAGGGGATGATCATGGAGCGTTGAACGTTTGGAAACGTAACGAGATCATTTGAATGAAACTTCATGACCCTTGTAGGTCGAGTGAGGTGTGCGTTATTCCCGAAGGATTCTCTGGGATGAGAAGTTCTAAGTTGGGAAGGCTGTAAGGACCGGCTTTTTGAACCAGGTTAAAAGGTGAAGGATTTTGAACTTTTCAAATTACTGAACCGGTCGAATTTAAGATCGGGCTTCAGAATGAGATTCTAAATGTTTGGATCCACCATTTTAATGTTTTTGGACATGGGAAAATGGAAGTTAAGTTTTCTGAGCGTCTTGAGGGGTTTCGAGAGTGTCAGACCTGAAGATGACTTGTTTTTAAAGAACAGCTGAAGGTGCATGGTTGACGCACGGTTTCCCAAACCGTGCGGCCCAAGCCGTGTGGCCCAAATCAGGGAGGCAGAGGAGTCTGCACGGCCTGCACACAGTTTACCCAAACCATGTGGCCAACCCGTGCGGGGTGTCATGGGTGTCTAGTGGGGGACACACGGTTGGCGGATAGTTTTCCAAATCGTGAGGCCCAAACCGTGTGTCATGCCCAGTTTTGGGTTTTTAAAATATTTAAAAGAAATTTAAAATAAAACCTAATCTAATAAACTCTCCCTCACTACTCTCAGCCAGAACCCGCATGAGCCCCCTCCCTTGGAGATACGATTCATGAAGCTCCCCTCGGCTCCCTCCTCCTTCGATCTTCTCCTCTGTTCTTGGCGATTCCTCCTTTGAATATCCGAAGTAAGTCTCCTCCCTCCTTCCTGCTCCCTAGATGAATGATTTTAGGGCTTCCCCTTGCCTTATTTTTCGTTCGGTCGAACCCTAGGGTTAGTATGGGTTTGTGATTTCACTCTCTTCCTTGATTCTCTTGTTCTAGGTTGATGCGAAGGGTCCGTTAGGACTCCTTTGGGTGAGTTTAGGTGTCCACCGCCGAAGGTGAGGTGGATTGCAGTCTTTTCGGTCCACTGGTTTGATTCTAAGGTAAGGGTTTTACTCGTGGCTTGTTTTCCCAGCTTCTAAATAAGTGCTTTAGTAGTTCTAAAGGGTTCCTGGTGTTTTTTGGTTTGGTGCTTTGGAGTTTTTGGAGCTTAGGTGGCAGCGTTAGTTAGAAAGTGCCAAGAGCTAGAGTGGATGGATGAAACCACCTTGAGGTAGGGTCCTTCTCCTTGCCCTTTTAAATTTACGTAAAGCCTTTGAAGAGTTTAATGCTGCATTACTTTAATTATGCAAGTTTAGTTTCAATTAAATGCTTCTGTGCAAAGAGTGTAAATTACAAGGGCAAGATTAAAATGGTTTCTTGGTCACTAAACTCACGATTTAATAATAAAACCCCTCAATTAGAGGTGCACTATCTTCAAGATAAAAGTAAGAAGGAGATTATTATGCTTGCCTGCTTGATCTCGGTGATGCTTGGGTGATGATTGTTGATGACATGTTTTCCTTTGATTTTTACGAAATGGTTAAAGTATGATAATTTCACCCAATCAGATGAAATGGTTAAACTAATAAAGAAATGGATTAGGGTGGTAAGACCATGCCTTATAATAATGAAATAAGCCTAGCCCAGGATAGTTGCATGAATCTAGTGAATGGGACTTACCTAGGAGGGGTAGTCCGTAGCACCTCTTAATGCTTTGTAAATCCTTATATGCCTTTGAAATGACATAGAAGGAATGAATAATGAATAGGGGGTTATCCAATACCGTACATGAGTGGGTTTCCTCATGCACCATATATAAATGTGATGAATATGTTAATGTCTTGAGATGAATACTTAAGAAGGGATTCCTTAAGTATAAATGGGATGAATATGATAAATGATGTGATAATGAGACTTAAGATGGGTTTCCTTAAGTGTGAATGTGAATGTGTTCAATTATATGTTTTTGGTATGATTCTTTGAATGCTTATGAGGTAATTCCATAAGTAGTGTATTATAAAAAAAATTTTGAATGTGGAATGACTACTTGAAATGAATAAGATGTACTTCCTTATGCATTCAATTGAAATCGTGATAATGATTTTGAATGAATTTCAATATGATGAAATTGCAATTGAAATTGTTTTGTGTATGGGATGGAGATTTTCCCCTTGACCCTTGTATAATAATTCATGACTTGTTTTACCATGTGAGTTAAATGTTATTGAACTGTTTGAAATGTGAAAAAAGTCAATGGTGAACCATGGAACCAATGTGAGTTTCCATGGACGGACTCATACGAGACTTGTCACTGAAATGTCGAGTGAATCATGGATCCCACGTGAGATGCCATAGACGGACTCAACAAGGCATGTTATGTCATGGGAAATACCCAGATCTTATTTATAGGATTCTGGGGATGGGCTCAGTTGATGGAATATACCACACCTAGAGCGAGGCTGGGTACCTAGTAGGTTTGCCAAAACGGGTTTGCAGAGCGATGTCGGGTTCATAGAGGTTCACCGGAACAGGCTTGTAGGGTGTTGGTGGATTTTCTCCCTGAACGATGCCTAGTTTCCGATTTGAGTATTCCAGGAATGAGTTCAGGGAATGGTTTGAACTCCTGAATAAAAATGATAAATGAATGGAATGGGTACTTAAAGCGATGCCAAGCCAAAGAATAATGCTTGGGTCAGTCTTGCTAGTTTCCTTATTTACTGCCTTACTTGTTTACTACTTTACCTGATTACTGTTAATTAAATAACACACTGTCTGGAATGGGTTAGACACCGGTGGTGCCAGCTTACTATGATTATTATATCACACCCTACTCGGGCCACCATTGCACTGGGGTACCCGAGTAGACCTTCTTGCTTGCAGGACCCAGGTTGTATGCTGTGTTGTTTGTACCTGAGGAGTTATGAGCAGAGGACCAAGCGGTAGCTTGGGATGCTCAGGAGATCGCCCGTTGGGCTTTTCTGTCTTTCCTCTTTTCATTTGTATTGTATTGAAAGCATGTTGTATTGCTTACTATTTTCCATATCTGTATCATCATCCCTATATTGTGACAACTAGCTTTGGCCACCTTTTATAAAAAAGATTACATGTTATCTTCCGCTGCTGATGTTCATTGTTTATCTATTACGGATTCTTCTATTCAATGTTATTTACTCTGAGATACCACTGTGAAACTCTGATAAGAGGGTATAGTCTCCCCACTATCACCTCCCGAGACCCTCGCTGCTGGTCGGCAGCCTCTGGCGTACGGGGAGATGCGCTTGAGGCCATGTGACCTACCAGTCTAGCCACCGGGTCGATGGTGAGCCGAGCCAGGACATTATAGGATTCATCCCATTTTAATAACCCATGGAAAAATCTGATCAATTACACCATGAAAAATTGATTCTCATATCGATGGTTTATTAATTTCACTCTTAATTTGATTATTACCAAGTAATTCATTCATAGTTATAAGGTAAACGAACTGAGATAAACCTGAAAGAAGTATGGCTATAACTCCTAATATGGGTTTCTTAAATTTGTCTCCAATTTATTTTCACATTTATCTTGGGAAATTTGTTTATCTCATTGTTTGATGAATAAAGAACATTCAATAATTATTCAAATGTTCATTGAAATAATAGATCAATACCATTTGGGGGTTCATAATTGAGGATTTTCTCAAGGTGAAATAATGATGTGGGATTATCATATGTGTATTTGATCATTTGGGTGATTCCCATTCTTCCTATTTTGATGTAAAATGGTGTCAAAAGTGATGGTGATGGTTCTACATCAATTTGGACATCAAATCTCCAGTGATAGAAAGGCTCGAATGGATGATATCTTCAATCCCCAGGTGAGATTAGAAGTGGATCTGGAGGAAATGGTGGCATGTAATTACATTTTAAGTAACCAAGGTTTACTACAAATACTGCATTATAGAGTGTGTAATCTGGATACACATGCCCTGTAGGGACCCAGGAAGTGACATAAGGGTTTTCACAAAAAATTAAATATCACGCATTATTTTGATACATGTCACACAGCATGATACTTGATTTTGGTTGTAAAATGTGTACTATTTGAAAACACAAGCATGAACATGACCAAATACACAAGCATGAGTAAATTACACCATCACTGTTCAATACTCAAACATAGCCCAATTGTTGGGAACAAATAAAATACACGAGCAAGACCTAAAATACACATGTAGGGCCAAGTGTACATGAGCATGGGTTGGTGCCATGCTGAGTTCAAACTAACCCCAACATACCAAGTACCACTTAAGGACACACCATGTATATGGAGGATTATATGATGTGTGAGACAGTGAGACATATAAAGACCCTTGAGGAGAATGAAACACCATTTACTACTAGTACACGATGTGTACTTTCCCTAGGGAGGTCAAAGGCCCTTTCTCTCTTCAATGTGGACTAATTCCCTTTGGTTTCATTCCCTCAAACCATCCACTTAGGGTATAGTTTTGTTTTATATCTTGATTATAATATTTTTGGCCCCTTTAAGTGATTAGTCTTAGATAGATTTATAGCAATCCCTCCGTGAGGCTTGGGGAGGGATCATATATCGTGTTTTTTATTTTGTGGGTTTATAGGAATCCACATGACCAATATACATAAGCATTGATCCCCATCATTGTTGGTTATTTCAATTATGGTGGTCAATATACCCCTTGGACTTGAGTGTGATCCCCCATATGTATATAGATCTATTCTAAATTCTATCATGTACTTTATCATGGAGAGACATGACATTAAAGACATCTCAGATGGACACCATCAATGTTATCAGACTCAAGGAGTGAGTTCTAATAGGAGAGTGTTATTATGATCTCTCAAAAAGAATCTTAGGCAGTTAATGTAGTTGTGACCATACATTGATACATAGTGTCTACCATGAGTATATCCAGATGTTTTATTATATGTCTCATATTTTGATAGAAAACACCCTTGTGGTAATATGACTAATATATTGATGCTTATTTTTGGTTATTTTGGGGTTTCCTAATACATATTATTATACTCACTTCTGTTTGGGCTCTTCCCACGCATGTCATGTATTATGTTGATGAGATGACATTCGATGGTGTTCTTGGTGGACCTATAGTAGACACAGATTTGATTTGGGTAAATAGAGAATGTTTCATACTAGGGGTCACATTTTACTACTTTCACCTCATTCTATGATATTAGACTTATTTACATTTTGGTGGGAAAGTTTTTGGCCCTTTATACTTTTTAGTATTATCTTCATACTCTTATTATTGGTTTTATATGAATGCATGAATTGTTCTCAGTTGTAATTCATATTAATTAGTTCATGGGTTTGGTTATGTGTGTGTTTGTACAAGCACATTGGGCTTGGAACATCCATGTTAATGTTAGACCTACTTGGTGCATGTCGATGTACATGGATTATTTGAGTCGGGATCAGGTTAGTCATTCTTGGATTAGTTCTAGATAGGAGGGCCCCAGTCGGAAAATTCATTATAGATAGTATCAAAGTGGTTCCATATTAGGACCAGAGTTTAGTGTTTTTCAAGATGTGTGATTGGTTTGGGTTTTATAAAAATAGTTATAAGTGTTTCAAGTTCAGCTTTCAGGACATGGACTCTAGTGATGTTGTGATGGATAACATATCAGTTCTCTAGGAATATGATTACATTATTTTTGACAAAGTATATATAGGAATTTGATGCATGGAAATATTGATACATGTGTTATATAAGAATGAGTTTTGGTTTTTATTTCCTTCATGAGTTAGCTCCCCAGATATACTAATTAACCCTGGTACGTCTTGTCCATTTCAGGATGCCTCTATGATAATTTATAGACAGTATTCAACATTAGGATGAGTAATAAAACCCCTTAGTGACGAGGTTTTGATATAAGGGCATGTTTTGGAGGTGATACCACTAGTTGGTTTTCTAGCCATACCTCCACATGTCTAGAAGTAAATGGTACTAGTATTACCAGGAAATGATGATCATAGGATAAGAAGAATTCATAAGTTTTAGAATCATTAACTACTCAGGTTAAGGGGTGAGCCAGACCCCCATTTAGATGAGGATTGGCTTGAGGCTATTACATGAGTCTTTTACCTCACCAAGACACTCACAAATAAGATGAGGTTCCTAGTGAGGAGCCTCCTTCATGGACACACAAGGAGATGGTGGAGCCTATTGGTCCTATCACATGATGAGGAGACTCTTTCATGGATAGAGTCTGAGTGATTTTGTAGAGAGGTGTTTTCTCCCGCTATATCATAGATTATGTGCATCCAAGAACTTCCACAACATCAGTAGCATAACAAAACAATGGCTAAGTATTCATCAATTTTTACCGACCTCTCATGATACTTGATGTATATGGTTCATGGTCAATTATTTTTAAATTCAACATTTAAGATAGGTTCACAAATAGATAATTTGGATAGTGTTACCCCTTTATTAATTCTAAAGTATTATGGGATGTTGGATTATTCCTTTGAAGTAGAGATATTTCTGGATGAGAAGAAACTGATGGATGGTGCATATAATGAACACAAGGGAGATGAGACTTTTATAGTGGGTAAATGATGATTGAGGGAGAGAGCTAGACATGTGATACATTTCAAGAGTTGATGATAGGACACAATTCCTATGATTCATGGATAACAAGATGGTTTAAGTCATCATGGGGAGAGGAGACAATATTCTTATGGTCAATGGGGACATCTGGTGTGAGATTGTCTAACCCACCATATGGATGACCAATAGATAGTTGATGGGACACCTATGTAAGACATCAATAAGAGTAGGGAGGTATTCCGGGAAGTTGAGATGGAAGAGATGAAAAAACAGTAGCTGGAGATGGTAGATAATTTTTCATATTTCCACCAATAACCCTTAGTGGTCACTGCTAGGCGTAGGGTAATAGTGTAGTGGGAAGGGAAGATTAATGCAATAGAGGCCTATAACCCAAAGGTTTTAGGGATGATTATAGGAACGATCTTTTTATTTTATACCATAGATTTAATTTTTATAGACATAAGCATGAACCACTCTTCTCTTTCTACATACCTAGTTTGAGACCTAGAGATTACGATTGAGCACATGGAAAGAACTTTACTGTTGGAGAATCCCACTGGAGGTGACTTGGTGAACAATAACTTTTGAAGATAGTGTGATATATCACATGTAGTAGGTATTTTCTTATGTAATATCTTTTTAGAATTGATGGGGCCTTATTCCGTCATCGTAGTTATGGTCTGGATGTCCACAGTTAATCCCTAGATAGTCTGTTTTTGGTGGGGGATGTGATCAGAATATGGTGATGGGATGAGGTTTTCCTTCATCGGTTTGAAGAAAACCCATGAATATATGGGTGGGATCATACGTTGGAGGATACATGCGCTTAATAACTAGTTGGCTAGTATTACCCTTTGAGTAGTGGATACTATGTGATTTCTGTTCTCTATAGTGGTGGATGAGTATGATGATTTATTTTTTGTGGATGTTATAGGATTAAATCCCCACTGAGAGATAGAACTTTTAATTGACATAAACCCTAGTATGACCATGATATTACCACCAATATATCAAACGGATCCTGTATATCTTCATGAGATAAATGTTTAGTTAGAGTAATTTTAATGGTATGTATCTGTTAGACCCAGTGTGACACCATATACATCCCTAAAGATGTTCTCTAAGACGGTTGACATGGGGTTGAAGTTATTTGTGATTTCTTAGTGACCGAACTAGGTTAAAATGAATAATAAATACCCAATACCAAGGATCAATACCATTTTCAATCCTTTTAGAGAGAGATTATGGTTATCGAATAATAGACTCTAATTAGACAAGCACCAAATATGGGTATGGGAGGAAGATATAACAAATAAGACATTATGATGTTTCTATGATCACTAAGAGTACTTGGGGATTCCCTCTATTATAATTAATTCCCAAGTAGTGTTCATGGGACTCCTGAACTAAATATTTAAACCTTTCATAGACCAATTTGTAGTAGTTTTCATTGATGATATCATAGTGTACTCATAATACTAAGTGGAGCACATAATAAACATGAGCATGGTTCTATAATTTTTTATCACAAACATTATGTTAAGACCTCAAAGTTTCAGTTCTAGATTCATGTGGTCTACTGTCTGGGACATGTCATCTCAGTAGAGTGAGTTGTAGTGGACCTGGAGAGGGTTGATGTAGTGTTTGATTGGGATCCACCCAAGAGTGTGGTAAAGGTTATGAGAGTTAGTAGGTTTGAATGATACAACATGATATTCATGCCTGATTTATCCAGGATATCAGAACCATTTAATACTTTTACTTAGAAGGTGTAGCCTATCATGTGGATGAAGAGGTTCCACTGGGATTTTCAGTAGTTTAAAAATAGATTGATGAGTGCTCCTCTCTTGATATTTCCTTAGGATGGTGTTGACTATGTTGTTTTTGAAATTCCTCAAGGACTGAAAATAATTTTTACGATGTAGAGGTATTATATGATCACTTATGTGTCCAAGTAGTTACGTCACCATGAAAAAAACTATGAAAAAAACGATCTCTAATTGGTAGTTCTAGTCTTCACACAGAAGATGTAGAAACCCTACCTTATGGTTGAGTGGTTTATCGTCTATTTTGACTATATATGTCTCTATTATATATTATATCCAATGTATTTTAACATGATATAGTGTCTATGGGGGATTTTTACTCTTGGATTTTTACTTTGAGATAGTCTATACTATTGGGAAGGGGAATGTGGTGGAAAATGCTCTTAACAGGAGATATTATTCTTAGTTGTTGGATGAGGAGTCAGAGTAATTATTCTCTTACAGATGAAGATGGTGTATATTACCTTTGATTAATGGTTTCTACCCCACTTCCTATACAACATGTTAAGGAATACCATCATATTGATACTAAATGTGAGACCATGCATTGTCAATTATCAACTAGATATGATTCTAATAGACTTTCTAAAGGTGGGGATCATGTTATCCATTTAAAATCATGGATTACGGAACCCATGACATTAGAGGAGGAGGTGATGATGGATTTTCATACATCCCCTTTGGTGGTACATCTAGGTGTGGAAAAGAGATACCAAGACCCTCAAAATTCGTTCTAGTGTACTAGAATGAAAAAGTTAGTGGTAGAGTTTGTCCATCGATGCCTCAATTATTAGAAAATGAAGAATTTCCACCAAGTTATAGTAGGTTTAAATCAACCCTAGAGGTTTTAGAGTGTATGCGTGATAGTATATCTATGTACTTCACGATGGGGATTTCCTAGATTTTTAGAGGAGATGATTCCATTTGGGTGATCATAGACTAACTCACAAAGTCACACAACTTCCTATCTGTTCAAGAGTAGATTTTAGAAGATATCTTGGATTTCCTTTTTGCATTGGAGATAGTAAAGATACATATATTTCCCTAAATTATCATGTCATAATGTTAATATCACTTCACATCATGATTATAGAGAAGGTTACAAGTTGATTTTGGGACTCAGTTGTAATTGAACTTGATGTTTTACCCCTAAACTGATAACCATACTGAGTATACCATTTAGGTTTTGGATAAAATTATTCAGGATTTCATTTTGAACTTCGACTATATTTTGTTGGATCAATTACCATTGGTGGTTTTTTCATATATCAAAAACTACCATTCCACCATCGGTATGACACCATCAAGGTCTTGTACGGGTGAACCTGAAGGTCACCACTATGTTGGATTGATCCAGGTGAGTAATAACTCATGAAACTAGAGTTAGTGTGGGATTTAATAGAGAAGGTTCGGATTACCTAGGAGTGTATTATGACAAAACAAAGCATTTATAATTCCTCTATGAAATAACAATAAAGGCCTTTTTGGTTTGAGGAGGGAGATCATGTGTTCTTAAAGGTCTTACCTCGATGGGGATTATAGAGTAGGGGGGGTGGATATTTATCTCTAATATTCATTATACCATTTCAAATACTAAGTAGGGTTGGAGAGGTGGCATACCACTTGGCCCTACCATCGTAGATAGACTAGATCTTTGAAATCTTCTACATGTTGTAGTTGAGGAGGTATGTGCATGACCCAATGCATGTTATTGATTGGGGTAAGCTATAAATTGAGGACAGAGATACCTTTGTAGCTTACCCAATGGCTATTGATGACTGGTAGTAGTGGATCTTATTTGGGTGAGTGATTCCCTTGGTGCATGTCCAATGGTAGCACATGGATCTTTGGGAAAGGACTTGTGGGTGGGACACCCAGATGCATGGATAGTACACATGTCTCTTTAAGTACCAATTTTATATTTTCCAGAAAAAAATACCTAAGGTATGGAGAAAGTAACATATTTATTTTTTCCATGTAAATATTTAAAATATATATAGTAATATTTTCTGATCTAGATGTTGAGATGACGTGAGATTCCGAGGCTTGGTGAGAATGATATTGATATTACAAAAATAATAAATATGTTCATATCACACACATGTAGTTTTCTGGAAATAGTGTAATAACTCCCATATGGGTACCCATAAGGGAAATATGAGACCTCCTTTGATTTTGGTACATGGGTTTTAACCTATTTTAAACATAATATTTTTTTGGAGTCTGATGTTTGTTAAAAAGTTTTCATGTACACAAATAATTAAATAAATAAGTTTAATTAATTATTTTATTTTGTTTTGATATAGTGACTAAAAAACCTATAAAAATGTATGGTAAAAATAAATTCAAAGGGTTATCCACATAAACTTAGTGATTGATAGAAGAGTCAGTGGAGGGTATTTCATTTAAGATCATCATCCGATCGTGCTTCATTGATCATGGACTAATGGAACTTGTAGATATCTCCAACAAAGACAATGTATATCCATTCCTCATTAGTTAGTGATCCAATATTGAGGTAGGATGTTTAATTTATGTGGATTAATCTGGTTTTTGAATCCTATGATGAACATAGGCCAATTCCACTAACAAAAATTGATTTTCACATTGATGTTTTTTTATTTTATGGTTGATTTGATTATTGTTGGTTAATTAATTTGTCGTTTTAATGGTAAAAAAATGAGGACAACCCAAAAAACGGTTGTGGTTTTTTTCTGTCTTGTGTTACTTGGATTTATCCCTAGATTATTTTGATGTTAATCATGGAAAATATATGTGGTCTATGGTTTTATTAATAACTTGTATTTAATCAATTCCTGAATATTCTTCAGAACAACATATCAATATCATAGATGGGGTTCACAATCTTGGATGTGATCAAGGTACGATGATGATGGAGGATGGTCATAGGTGGATTGTATAATTCATATGATTCCCATTCTGATGTGTGATGATGTTATGAGCATTGGTGATTGTTCCTGATGGGTTAGGACTGATAAAATCATATCTCTTGTGATCAAAAGTTTTGGCCAAACGAGATATGAAATCCTCAAGTGATATTGGTGTTTTATCTGGAGGTAATGGTAGTGCGGGTTTGCATAAGAAGGAAGTAATGGGCTTTTTTTTCAAATCTCACATTACATGTCATGTAATCAGAAGATATACATCATGTGAGACCCATGGATGTGATGCTATGGTTTCCGTGGGAAATTATATATTACATGTCATGTTACACACGTATGGCACCATGTTTCTTAATGTTAGTTTATTTTTGTATACAATGGTATTACACGTGAAAAGACACTTTCAAGAAAATAGTTATGAATAGATTACTTGGGCATGGCCTGGTAAAAATACATCTCCCAATACATGGTCACAACAATAATACACAAGAACAACCTGATGTAAATGGTCACAAAAAAGTGTACACAAGCATGGGATCACATCATGCTGAGTTCTATCCTTACTTATACACATCTTGAACCCCTTAAGGACACACCATGTATATAGAAGTTTATAATTCATGTAATACATTGAGACATAGGAAGGCTCCTGGGGAGTAAGACATGTTGTGTACTACTAGTACACACTGTGTAATTTTCCTAGGGATGTATGAGGTGCTTATTCAATTCAGTGTAGACTATTTCTCTCAGGGTGTGTTTCTTCAATCCATCAACTAAGGGAATAGTGTCGTATTATGTCTTGAGTATTGAATTATGATACCCTATAAGGGATTAGTCTCGAATAAATTTAATATAATCCCACTCTTAGGCCTATGGTTTGATCCCTTATCATCTTATTCCCTATGTGGGGATCCAGGAATCAGCATGACCAATATACATGGGAATCGATGCCCTACTTATCAGGTTATTTTAGATCAAGTTAATGGTGTAACAGTTTCCCATGGGTGTGATCCCCCAATTATTTGTTCATCTCTTCTAATATCCAACATGTACTTCCAAATGGAGAAAAATGACATGCATGGAATCTTAAATGGACTCTGTTAGTATAATCTAACTCATGAAGTAAGTTCTCTTGGGCGAGTATTACTACAAACTCTTGAGAAGAATCTCAAGTTGGTAAAATGGTTATGAACATACATTGAGACTTAGTATATACAACTATTACATCTATATTTCTTACAATATGTATCATATTCAGATTGGCATACCCTTGTGGTGAGATGACTACAATCTTGATGGTAATGTTATGTAATTTCAATTTGTTTAATATGGTATTGATATACTCACCGCTGAATGGGATTTTCCTTCACATGTCATATATTATACATATGATAGGCTGTTATATGGGGTTTTAGGTGGAC
The DNA here is from genome assembly GCA_963277665.1 of Viscum album. NCBI lineage: Eukaryota > Viridiplantae > Streptophyta > Magnoliopsida > Santalales > Viscaceae > Viscum > Viscum album. The sequence continues at coordinate 1,685,966,736 of OY728143.1, read as the reverse complement.
TAGGAGTGGATAAAACATTTATTGGGCTACAAAGACCGTAGTTCATACTTTGTGTTTCATTTGACTATAGTCCCCTCATTCTTATAGGTTGGACTTATTTATTGTTTTCTCGACTTTTATTTAGACCATTATTATTTATATTGTTGTTTTCAAACTATAATTATGTGTTTTAGATATTTTCATGCATTGGTATCATATGTAATTTAATTTTATCATTGTATGGGTTTGGAGATGTTTGCGTCTGTACAAGTACATTGGGCTATGGCCTATCATGTGAGAGTTTTTTCTACTCAGTTTTAGTCACCAGCCCATGGCCTATTGGAGGTGGGCTTGGGGTAGTCAAACTAATCTTACCACTGAATAGAAGTCCCTTTGTGGTATTGGTTATTACATTCATGTATTTCATATATTGTTACTTTTTTACGAAGTCTCATTCCTTAATACGTCATGATGTTTTCTTCCACCACATGCATGGTGAAACAAATCCTTTTTCATGGTTTAATGGAACCATGTTGATCATGTTATGTGATGGTTTAAGATCCTTTTGAACATTCTTGATCCACCCAGTTAGTAAGATTCACTTATTTCCCTAAGGATTTTAAAGAAGATAGGCTTTGACTATAGGTGATGTCATGTGTGATATATTGCGAGACAGATATCCAGCGTCCCAATTATAGGGTCGTGCATAGTACACATGCATATATTAAAGTATATGGATTAAAATCCATGATACCATATGAACTTGTTGTCTTATCTTATGTGACATGGGAAAGGATATCAAAACTTAGTAATAACTCTTCCCACATTATGATAGTTCTTTTATTAGCAATAATTAACTATATGTTTTTTATGGGATTCTTGTATTACACAACTCATACACATCTATGATCCCTCTAAGGGATTCATATTTGAACAGGGCTATTTTCATTCATTAGTAGTAGAAATGAACCATCCCATAGATGGCATTAATTGTGGGATTTTCCTTGATGTTACACAATATGCTGAGACCTATGTCGATGTGCTAGAGGGTGATGATCCTCATCTTGACATGTCATATGTTGTTCTGGAACATAAAGAGGATGTATATCTTGATTATTTAAATGATCGTCCAATTATTGCTGCAGATGATCCAAAACCTCATCGTAGTCCTCCTATTACATTTCTTGATAAACATGTAGATATTCCAATTTCAACCACTGTGAAACCAATTTTTCAAATTGGGAGTCAGGGTTATTTTACTAGGGATTCTACCACATATTCTCTAACTTTATCTTATTTAGTTGTAGTGATAGATAGTGATTAAGAACATATGATTCTCTCTATTCACTTAGTGTTCAGTTTCCATGCCTCAACTACCATACTATTCTTACATGGGAGAAGTTTTAGCTGATGTGGTTCTTCCTCTCAAATGGGAGTGAGTTATAGCAAGTAGTAATATTCCATACATGTTAGGAAAAATATAGAATAAAGGAATTTGGATTCACTAACTGTGAAATAGGATGATGTAGATGTATCTACAACAATTTCTATATAGGAGGGACATACTACAGAGGAAAAAATTGGCATAATTAGTCTTGGCACGCAATCTATACACCAGGATGTAGCATGGATGGGTGTCTGAGATAGTGATGTAGACAATAATGATACTTTTTTCAGAGTTCGGAAATGTGTAACTAAAATCAACATTATATGTTTGATTCATTTCTTACTTGTATATTTCATAAAAACTATATGTTATAATAAATTAATATAATTAATAGTGAGAAATAATAAGAACCATAACCAATTAAACACTATAATTAGTAATTATTAATATAATTAATTATTAATTATGTAATTAATTAAGATAATTATTCACTACGGATATATTACATTTATTAAAAACTAACAAAATTGTTGAAATAATTAGTAATTAATTAATATAATTAATAAATAAAAAGAATAATCAGTAATTTATAGTAATAAATAACAACATAATTAATAGTGAATAATTATAATTGATCATGTAATTTATAATTTAATTATTATAAAATTACCAACTATATTAAATAATATAATTAATAATGATTTTATTTATACAATTAAAAATTAATTGATTTGATAAATTTTACTATTGATAATATTACTACGTGTTATTTTAATTGTTAATTATTATAATTTTCTTGATAATTAGAAATATCAGTATTTTTAATTTTTAATTAATTTAATTATAATTATAGTTATAATTATTTATTATATTTTTAACAAAATTATTATTATCATTTTGGGTAGATATGATTATAATTAACCAAATGACACACACATCTAGGAAGTCTTGTGGGTTAAGCCTCACCCCATTCTATAAGGAATGAAAATTACTAAGAATATCTATTTTATTATATATGATGTCATGAAGGCCCATTGTACCATTGGACATTAAATGGATTGAAGGCTTAGTGGCCCGACAGACCATCATGTATCCTGAAGGCCTGATGAACCAGCTTGCATCATATCAGGTCAATAGTCGAACACCTTATCACTTCTATGAGTAGTCATGAAATTATGCCACCATGGTATGTCACAGCTTCGACCACATTAAATGTGTGGGAAGAGGGACAGATGATAGTTGCTAGCATAACTTTCCCTATTTTGAGCCGCCCACTTAGCGATGCCTTGTGTGGTTCTCCATAACACTATATTCCGATCATGATGCATCATTTTCCAAGCCCCATTACTTGATAGGCCTTGGAAGGGCACTCATCTATCCCACATTGGAAATTCTTGTAGATGGGTGGTTGGTTGATAGATGTTATCATTCCCATACTTCTTTCATGTCCACCCACCTAATGATGCATGCATATTGCCATGATGCACCATATCCCTATTGTGTTGTGCGAATTTTTCTATTAAACAATATTACATACTATTTAAATGTCATGGAATGTTGTTTTTATGAACCGATGTCCCAATGGTGGCTCAAAATCCATTGATGTCTCAAAGGCGCTTGGCCTGTAGGCCTAATTTTATGGATCAAATATCAATATGGGGGAATAGTTCCACTGCAACAGAATGGCAATAGTACTATTACAATACTACAATATCAACATTAGGAATAATCACATCATATTTACATTTTCATATATCAATTACATTATTAATTATTTTAAACATGTTATTAATAAAAAATATATAAATTTTTAGATGTTATTTATTTTATTTATATTAATTATTAATTATTTTAATTAATCAAATATATATCATTACTAGTTATTTTAATTATATTATTAATTTTTTCTCATATAAATTATTTTATCAACTAATATATATATATATATATACAGACATTAAAAAAAGGAAAAAATTTAAAAATATTAGAACAGGGATGTGTGAACCCCATTCATTCTTCTTAAATGAGATGAAAAAAAGAGGTGTGAATGTGTTGATGTATCCTGCACGAGCAATGAAGGAGGCCTGATTCCCATTCATGATATTAGCTGAATCACTCGCAAGAACATTTTCATGCATCTTTGAACCCATTTTTCAAAATACATTAATCCTTACCTTCTTTTTCAAATTTTAACTCCCCCAAGTAAAATATATCATTGCATGCCACTATATTTGGAAACCTACGATATATCATCTGAGCTCCACAAAGGTACAAAGCCTCCATGCCATATTAGAGAATTTAAAACCATAATCTCCATCCAAAAGAAACCTAGATCTAGGCTCACAAAACTCTATCATAGATTCCATCCTACTCACCAATCTACACACATGAGAACACTATAACTTCTCACTCACACTATTATTGACAAGGGATTTATCAGTGCTAGAAATTTCTTTTATCAATGATAAAAAAATAATGATTTGAGAACTAATTAAATCCAAGAAATTTTATTGGTGAAAAGAAATGAAATAATAATGGTATCCTTTATTAGTATGTTTTTAGGACTAATAAAGTTTTCTTTTATTATCCTTGATAAAGGCACTTTTATCCACACTAACCATAACATAGATAAATGTAGAATTTATCATCTCTACAGCAAGAATTGATAAAATATATTACAAGTATCTATAGAGTACTAGAAGATATAACTATATTACTCTACAATAGAGTGTAATATATATATAAAATAATTTAAATTATAGAATAAATATTACATTAAAAATAGTAAACAAGTTAAGTTTATATTAAACCACAATTTCAATAAAAATATTAAATTAAATAATTTTAGGAGAATACAATTAAATTGATGTAAAATTCACATAAAAACAAGAATAATTAAAACCAATACAAAAAAACTTATATAGGAGGCCTTATCCAACTATGTATCCAACCTCATAAAATAGAATCATTAACATATAATAGAAACAATTCTTATTTTAGTAACAACATATAAAAAATTGAAAAATTATAATAACAATATTATAAAATTCGTGATAAATTTTAGTTAAAATTATATGTGGTTACTTATTAAAGTCCCAAATGAAATATCCAATGTTGTTCTAAAGTATCATAATAATCTGAGTGTGCTTACTCTATTTTGAGTATGTCATGTTGTTTGAACTAAAATGTCACTTTAAAACGAAAACACACACTTTCAGTCATACCATACATATCATGTGTCAGATTGATTTTAGGTTAATCCATATATACTAAAAATGAATTAAAAATATTTTTCTAAAATTATCAAGTCATTCTGGGAGTTTTTAATCAATTTTGACTATGTGACACTTATTTTGATCTAAAGTGTCAAATTAAAAATAAAACACATAATTTTGGTTATACCTAACACACTTCTTGTTGGATTAATGTATAGTCAATTCCTATATGTCAAAAATAAATGACATATACTTTTCCTAATTTATTGAAAAAATAAAATTCTTTTTTATCAAATTTGAGTATGTGACATGATTGTTGACCTAAAATGTCACTTTTAAACTAAAAAATGCACTTCTAGTTAATATAACCATATTCCATGTCAAATTTACTTGATGTTTATTATTATACATAAAAATGAATCATTAATCATTATACTAAAATTTTAAGATAATCTATGTTTTTTTGGTTTTGAGAGTGTGACACACATTTTAAACTGCAAATTCACTTTTAAATGAAGACACACGCTTTTAGTAATATCAGTCAAATAGGGTGTTAGATTGATGTTTGGTTAATACGTAGACATCAAAAATTAATACAAAATAATTTTCCAAATTCCTAGATACAATATGATCATGTTAATTTGGTTTTGACTATGTGACGTATGTTATGAGCATAAATGTTATTTCGAAAACATACACTTTGAGTAATAGTGAGAGTAACATGTTTCAAACTGTTATACAGTTGATTCCAACATATCAAAAATTATTCAATGATCATTTTCCAAAGCCTTAAATTCAATATTAATGCATTTTATCTATTCTGAATATAGGATGCATGTTTTGAACTAAAATGTCATTTTTAAATAAAAACATGTACGTTCAATTTAACAATCCACACGGTGTCTTGGATTTTTGCACGGTTAATCGTTTCATGTCACTCATGAACTTAGGGACATTTTACTAATGTATTAAGAAAAGAACAACATGATTTATTAGTTTTTACTTTATGATGCATGTTTGGATTTAAAATGTTACTTTTAAATAGAAAACATGTACTTTTTATCATGCTCACTACACCATGTGTCATAATGATGCGAGGTTGATTACTAAATGTTAAAAATGAATCATGGGTCATTTTTATAATTATAAATACAGTAAGATTCTATTTTCTTGGTTTTGGATTTTGTGACATGTGTTTTAAACATAAATGTAATCTTAAAATAAAAAGACCCACATCCAATCATACCAGTGGCACCATGTTTTGAATTTACATGAGGTTAATTCCTACAAATCATGAAGGAAAATTAATATTGTTCAAAAAGTATAATTTTAATGAAATAATAATTTATTTATTTTTACTATGTGATTAGTGTTTTGAGATAAAATGTTACTTTAACACAAAAAACACAAACTTTCAATCATACCAACAACACTGTGGGTTGGATTGATCATCAATTGATTCTTACACATAAAAAGTGAATAAATAGTCATTTCATAAAATCATCTCGACAATATAAACTTTTTTTCTTGATTTTAATCATATGAATTATGTTTTGAACATAAATTCAACTTTTAAATGAAACCACACATTTTTGTCTTACCATCCACATAGTGTGTTAGATTAATATGTAGTTAATTTATATGCATAAAAAATGAAACGTAAATAATTTTATTAAGGTATAAAGACCATATAATCATGTTTGAGTTTTTTTGAGTATGGGATGTTTTTGAACTAAAATGACACTTCTAAATAAAAACAGACACTTTTAGACATATCATCCACACTATGTGTTAGATTGATATATAGTTAATTTATACACATAAAACTAAATCTATGTCTATTTTACTAAAATATAAAGTTAATATGAGTTTATTTTAGTATGTTTTAGTATATATCATATTTTTTGGACTAAAATTTAACTTTTAAACAAAAATCATGCACTTTCAGTCAATATGGACACACAACATTTCATATTTATGTGAGATTTATTCATATATGTCATTAATGAATAATAAATAATTTCATTAAAGTATCCAGATATTCCAAGAAAGTTTTCGTAGATTTGATTATGTGATGCATTCCTTGAAATAAATTGACACTTTTAAATAGAAAACATGATCATTTGGTTAATCTACCCCACCGTGTATTCGATTGATGCAATGTTTATTCATACACATAAAAAATGAATCATAAAAAAATTTCATAAATTATTAATACACTCTGAGAATGTTTTCTCAATTTTGAGTATGTGACATGTGTTTTGAACTAAAATTTCACTTTAAAATGTAAACATGAACATTTATTTATATCTACCACACTATGTGCCTGATTTTATTGCGGTTAATTCATACATAGAAAACCGAATCAAGGATTATTTTTCTGAATTAAAGAGACAATCCAAGATATTTTTGTTATCTTTTTCTATGTGACATGTGTTTTGAACTAAAATATTACTTTTATGCTAAACACAGAATTTGATTTATACTAGTCACAAAATGCTTCGAATGATTTGATTTTCCTTGTAACATGTCACAAATGAATCATTATCATATTAATAACATATAAATATAATTTGAGTGTGTTTTCTCTGCTTCAAGTATATGATTTTAGCACCCCTGTTTCTAGTATGTAACCATTTCATTATGATTATGATGTGTATAAAGTATATGGGTGAAATTTGAGAGCTTTTGGAGACATTAAAATGTATTTTTTGTGCTAAAGGGAAGGCACTGTAGCGGCGTACAGTTTTTCCAAATCATGTGATGGCCTAGGACAAACCATGTGGTTTGGGTAGTTTGTGGAAGTGGATTTAGCATGATTGGAGCACCGTTTTAGAGACTATACAAGGAGACCATGTGAAGGGTCATATTTATGGAAGTACCGAACACATGGTTCGCGAATGGTTTGTCTAACCATTCATGTAAACTGTACTCGGGTCAAAACCACCTCATTAAAAAGTGGATATGTGTCGGTCTTAATGTTTAATGCTATATTACTCCTCATATGCAGCCATAATGTAGTATTTTGATTCTATAAAGGTAAAATATGGTTCTTCCATCGATCTAGATGTGATCTAAAGGCTTCAAATGGTAATTAGAATCTGATTCTTCATGGTATGTGTTCGTTATTCATCATCCTTTTTGCATTTCTTAGATATAGTTCTCCACTTCTCTCAGTTTCTTAGATCTATTCCCACTATGGGTAGATCTAAGTTTTGAATAAAAAATAAGTCTAGATTTTATTTTTTTGATGGTATTTGAAGATATCTAAGGAGATTTCATGTATGTTTCAACATGTTTTTGTGACATTCTTCATCCGTTTATTGTTTTTGCCAAAAATCTTGAGGTATGTGGCTTCAATTTCGACCCCCCTTTCTAGAATTTATTCGATTAGTGTCAAAATAATTGAGTTGCATGAAATTGATTATGAATGTGTTGTGAAATACATGGTATAAATCCTTTTTAGTTCCTATTTATGGTTTTTGGTGATATTGTGAAATTGTGGTGATTTTTTTGTAAAGTGATTTAGTTTCTTGATTTTAAAATGGTGATTTTAAAATATGGATTAGCTATATTTTTGAAATGGTTTTTTGAAATATGGGTTTTAAATAGAAGGATGTTTTATTGAAATTATTTTGGTATATTGGTTGTGGACATGTTGTGGGGAATACTTATTTCTGTATTCATATTGCATTTATGAGGCCTGGTTGAAATATGACCTTGTGTTCAGTGCGAAAAATGTTTTAGAACATGGGACATAATTATCATGTGATAACATGGTAGAGTGATTAGAGACCTCTCACGAGTATGGAACTATTATAAAAAAGAATGCATGGTTGGATATGTGAATTGGATTGGTTATGGAATGTGGAACTTGAAAAATGGATTCAATGTAATGGTTGGTGGTTTTCATGAAAAATAGATTTTTCTAGAAAATGGCGTTGCATGGAACTTGTTTATATTTAGTTTTATACTATTTTTATTATTTTTTTATATTTAGTTTTAGAATATTTTTGAAATTTTTTTATATAACCTATTTTATATAAATGTTTCTAGCTATTTTGTCCTAGTAGAATGAGTAGGGAAGTAATTGGGGGAAAACCTACAGAGTTTTAGGACTAATCCTTGTTTTGGAAATTAGTGATTTTGTAGATTTCATCTACTAGGGAATGGTAAAATGTAAAGTATCACATATATTTAGTACTACCTCATGATACTTGGGATGTTTGGTGATTTTGGAGCATAGAGCTTGTGGAGCATTGAGTATTGATGCCATTTTGGATTTTTATTAGTTTTTCTTCTACTATTTATTTCTACATTTTAGTCATCTACTGTGGAATGTGATTTGAGTATATATTTTATATATGAAATGTGGATTTGTCTATCATGCATCATATAGTATATTTTCTGTTTATGTATTTTTGGTTTTTATTCCTAAAGGGTAAATCATCCCCAAATGTTTCAAAACCCTTTATAATTTATTTATAGCCTTTGGTGTCATGGGGATGTCGCTTAAGGACAAGTTTCATTCCTCCCACCATCTCAATCCAATGAGGAGAAGGATGGATGTTACAAATGGTATCATTTTTTTCAGTCAAAAAACATTTTTTAGGAAAATTGAATCGGTTTTGTTTTGTCTAAAAGCATGTTTGAGATAAATGGTATTATCTTATTCTTTTCCTTGTAGAACATGTAGTCATCAGTTTTCTTAGTTTTAGAGTTGAATTAATTATTGTATTTTACTTAGGTTGGAATCATATAAAGTATTATTAATTTCAGGACATGAAATGTAGAGAATAAAAATATGTAGCTAACATTTTTATTGTGAACTTCATGTTTGCAAGGAGTGGTGTACATAAGTGTTCCAAAAACACTTATTGGGTATTGGAATCTCATTGTCATGGGTTTAGCCAATGATAAGAGTATTAAATGCATTAGAGGAATTAATTACAACTAGGATTTCATATTTTATTTTGATTAATGATATATGATTTGTTAAACTGTGTTTATATTTGAATTTGTTTGCATTTGTTTTCAAACAAAAGACTCTGAAAAGAGCATAACGGGTGTATTTTTAAAATTGTTTGACTTCAAAATAATGTTGAAATTTTTAAAAAGCGATTGAATGTGAAAAAAGGTTGATTTTTGGAATGAAATTTTGTGATAGTTGATATAGTAGAATTTGAAATGATAAGCCTTTAGTAGCTAAAGAGTGAGACTTATAGAGTATGTGGGTTGTTTAGAAATGGAACCCAATAGGCATCATCGAAACCAACCAGAAGTAGTTATAGATAAATTGGTTTCACCTGAGCCACATGTGAACTAAGATATGGTTCAAAGTCTTTTCCATGTATTTCAAGATGTGGACACATGGAAATGAAGGGATTCCCCAAGAAAAGAGGATCATTCCATATAGTTCCAAAAACAGAATCCACTCATCTGCTTGGGTGATTTTGAACCACAAAAGGACGATGTATGGATAAATATGATGAATTGTATCTTTGATTTCATCAGAACACTCGTGGAGATGAATTATAATCTAGAAACATATATGCTTGAGGATCTTTCCTTCTAGTGGTGGGATCTAGTGGTACAGGCTTAAGTAGATCAATGAATTATTTGGGATGATTTTTAGGAATTTTTCAACAAATAATTCTATCCTCACACGTTCAAGATTCAAAGGATGACCACTTCTTCATACTATATTAGGAAAACCTATCTATCACCAATTATGAAGAAAAATTCATGAACTTTTAATTTTTTGCAGGAATGGTTGCTGTAAGTGTGTCCTTTAAGGAACACATCCTTGAATCAGTGATGAGATTGGGGATTCACTTAAAGATAGTTGTGCTCTATATTACAGATTATATAGAGATGGTTAATAGAGTGATAGTGGCTAAACATAGCATCTCAAGAGATACAGGAGGAGGAAGTATCATCAAACCCATGGAAAATGGTGGGAACTCTAATGCTGGGAGTACGAAAAATAGGGACACCTACTTCCAGGGTGGGAGGGGAAATCAGAATTAGATAACTGGTTGGGTAAATCTTCATACAAGACCCACAATAATGGTTGGAATTTTCTAATGTTGTTTATTTGGCCACAGGAAGAGATATTGTACATCACCAGCTAGGGAATGCCATAGTTTCAAAAAATATGGGACATATTAAGCGCTATTATTGTATTGCTCCAATTTTAGGTGCTTGGGAAACTTCTCAGGTATCTCAAGAATCATATCAATTGATGAGGCAATGACAAGAAAATCAATCTCATCAGAAAAAGAGATCTATCCATGGTGAATCTAGGAATACCATGTCTCTTTAGCTAGGGAAATATTTGCAAGGCAACAAGGAGAAAAGTACAGTGATGAATCAATTATATGGAGTTGATAAGATGATTGTAGATGATTAGGACAATCCATTGATGGTTATAAGTATGATTCATTTGAATTGTACCCTGATGCATGTTATGTTGGATACTGGTGCATCACATTCTTTTATTTATTCTCATTATATTGATTTTCTATGTCTAAAATGTGATATAATTCCTTATATGATAAAACTTCAAAATAATCCTAGTCAAATAGAATGTCAAGCCTTTATGTATAGAGCTTGTTCTATAATAATTCATAGAACTGAAATGAAACGGGACTTCTCAGTGCTGGAGATAGATTTTTATGATGTAATCCTAGGTATGGATTGGTTGACAATGTTCAAGGATCACATTGAAGGCAATAGAAGAACAGTTAGTTTCAGAATTGAGGATGGTGTTGAGAATATCTTCCTAGGAGAAAGGGTTGTAAAAGCAAGTGAAATGGGATTTCTTTCACCAGTAGTGGGAACAATCACTTACCAGTTGGTGGTGTTCACTTTGGAATCAAGGGAAGAGATCAAGGGTAACCCTTTTCTAGAAGTCGTGGATCATTTTCTAGATGTTTTTCATAAACGTTTTTATGGTGTTCACCTGTAATAGAAGTGGGTTATATGGTTGATATCCTCATAGGGATGAGTAATATCTCACTTACTTATTATTTAATAGAATAAGAAGAATTAAGGGAGTTGAAAGTATAGTTGGAAGAGCTGGAAAGCAAAGGTTTCATTCGGCCGAGAACGTCTCTATGGGAATCAACAATATTATTAGTAAAGAAAGAATATGGAACTCTAAGGTTGTGCATTTATAATCTTAATATTATCCAAGTTATGATAAATAATATATATCTAATTCCATGCATCGATGACAAGTTTGATCAATTTAGGGGAGGACAGTGGATCTCTAAAATTCTCTTGCGATCAGGATATCACAAATTATGAGTTTGGAAGGAGGATATTTTGAAAACATCATTCAAAAGTAGATATGGACATTATGAATATATGGTAATGCCTTTCAGTCTTACAAATGAACCATTAGTATTTATGGAATTGATGAATCCTATATTTTAGAGATATATGGATTCTTTTGTTATGGTGTTTGTGGAAGACATAATGGTGTATTCAAGGACTATGGAAGAACATGAAAAACACTTGGAGATTGTGTTGGGAATCTTGAGGGATCATTGTTTATATGAAAAATTATCAAACTATGAGTTTTTGATGCAAAACATACACTTTCTTGGTCATTTATTTTCTGAAAAATGTGTTTTTGTTGAACCAAAAAGGATAGAATATGTTATCTCTTAGAAACCACCGAAGAATGTCTTAGAGATTTGAATTTTTCATGGTCTCACTTGTTATTACTGATGATTTTTTTATTAATTCTCATGACTAGAATTGTCTATGATAGTTTTGACACAGAAGAATGTTTTATTGAAATGGAATATGGAATTATAGAAGTATTTCCAAGAGATGAATGTTCATCTTTCATTCATACCTATCTTGATATTTTCAAAATATGTACAAGGGTATGTGGTGTATTGTGATGCTTTGGGATTAGGTTTGGGATGCGTTATCATGCAAGGAAACCATATTGTTTCTTATGTATCAAAGAAGTAGAGAGTTCATGAGAATAATTACCCAACACATGATTTGGAGTTAGTTGCAGTTGTCCATTCCTTGAATACTTGTCTCTATTATCTCTTTGGTGAAAAATTTATGGTGTTCACAGATCATAAGATCTTGTAATATACTTTATCACAATGAGATTTGAAAATGAGGTAGAGGATATGGATAAAATATCTCAAGATGTTTGACTTTGACATGATGCATATACTAGGAATAGTCAATATGGTGGTTTCTATGTTAATTAGAATGTTGTATGCTCAATCGACTAAATAATCTTTAGACGAGTGGAAGATGTTTTCGGTTCTAGCCGACTTGAGTGTGGAATGTGAGGACAGAGGTGATTTTGTGGTTTTAGTTTCAATTCAAATGGTTCCTAATTTTATGAAGATGGTAAAGGACACATAAACATCTAATGCTAAATGTGGTAAAATGAGTTCAAAACTCAATGGCGGGGAGACTATTGAGAGATGGAGGCTAAACACGAGTTTAGTGTTCTGTTTCAAGAATTAGATAGATATACCTATGGATTTTTAGAGGAAACTTATCAGTGCTTATCATCATTCAAAATGGGTTGTCCATCTACAAATACAGAAGATGTATAAGTCTTTTAAAGCAGAGTTCTTGTGGAATAGTATGAAATGGAAGGTGTATAAGTTTGTTTCAAAGTATGTAACTTATCAACAAGTTAAGGCAGAGAATCATTGACCAAAAGGCATGTTAGAGTCTTTAAATATTTCTATTTGGATGTTGGAGAAGATAACTATGGATTTTGTTATATGACGCCCAAGAATTGTTTGGAAACACTATTTCATATGGGTGATAGTGGATCAACTCACCGAGTCATCTCATTTTATCCATATTCATGAAAATAATATATTGGAGGATCTAACCAAAATCTATAACCAATAAGTGGTAAGAGACATGGTAGAAAAATTTTGATCGTATCAGACAGAGATCCAATGTTCACATATTTGTTTTGGATATCCTCACAAAAAGCCCTTGGGACTCAATTGACCATGAGAATGACTTATCATTCTCAGACAAATGGGAAATCCAAAATGAAGATACAAACATTGGAAGACATGTTGTGGGATTGTATAATGGATTTTGGTGGCTCATGCAAAGAGAATGTTCTATTGGTGGAGTTTTCGTACAATAACAGCTATTGGGCCTCAATACATATGGATCCTTTTGAGGCATTTTATGGTCCTCCTTGTCGTTCTCAACATTTTATGGTGGAAACAAGTAAAACATCACTAGTTGAACAAAGTTATTTCCAAGAAATAATGGAGAATATCCAGTTGATCAGAAAATGATGAAGATAGATTAGCGTCATCAGAAATCTTATGTGGATCATCATCGAAGACCGTTTTCATTCGTTGTGAGTGATAATATGTTCTTGATTATTTATCTAAGTCTCTGTCATCGACATTTTGGGAATCATGGAAAGTTATCTCCTTGATACATAGGCCCTTTTGAGATACTGGAATGGGTGGAGATGTGGAATATTAGTTGGAATTTACACAATGGTTCAATATGGTGAAAAATCTGTTTCATGTATCATAGTTTAAAATGTATCAACCTGATATAGACCATGCGATCAGATTGGATCATGTTTACCTAGAACAATATTCTTTATTGGTACATATCTTGGTGCAGGTTGTGGATAAGTAAGATAAATTCTTTTATGGAAAGAGTATTTTCTATTGTGAGTTTTATGGAAACATGTTTAGATTCAGGAAGAGAATTTAGTATGCATTAACCAAATGAAAAATAAATGGCCAAAATTATTTTAGCGAAACAATGGTTTTCTGCTTTACAAGTATGAAAAAGGAAAATGGTGGAGAGAATATAGCACACCCAATTTTGGGTATATAACACTTTCGTTATGTTTTTTATGGGTATAAATTATATGGGTGAATGTTGGGAGAGTAGAGAGATCTTAAAATGTGTTTTTTGGGGCTAAAGGGAAGACGCACAGGCGGCACATGGTTTGTACAAACTGTGCGACAACCTAGGAAAACACTTGTTTTTTGGGTAGTTTGAGGCAGTGGGTCCACCATAGTTGGAGAATGGTTTCAGAGACTATTCAAGGAGAGCATGTGAAGGGTCATCTTTAATCTAGTATCTAATTCACCATTTGCACACGGGTTTTCTAACTGTGCGACTAAACCATGCGCGGGTCAAAGCTACTTCCTTAAAAAGTGGATCTCGGTCTACCTGAATGTTTAATGCTCCATTTTTATTCCTATGCAGCCATATCTCAAGATTTTTCTTCTCCAAATATCATTAAAAGATCTTCCATTAATCCAAAGGAGATGTGAAGGACTCAATTGGTGATTATAATCCAGTTCATCATGGTATGTATTCGTTCTTCATCGTTCTTGTTGAATTTCTTAGATTTACTTCTCCAATTATCTTGGTTTCTTATATCTATACCCAATGTGGGTATATATAAGGTTATGGATCCCAAACCATTCTAGATTTTAGTTTCTTGTTGGTAGTGGAAGATATATAAGGTGAGTTTGTGGGAGTTTCAAACTGTTTTTCTGACGTTCTTCATCTATTTATTAGTTTCTCCATAACTATCGAGGTAGGAGGATTCAATTTAGGTTACTATTGATAGAATTGATTATCTTAATTTCAAAATAATTGAGTTGCATGAAATTTATTATGAAAGTGTTATGATAATCGTGCTATAAATCTTCTTGAGTGATGATTTATGGTTTTTGGGTGAAATTGTGAAATTGTGGTGAATTTTGGTGTAATGTGATTGAGTTTCTTGATTTTTAAATAGTGATTTTAAAATATGTCTTGGCTATATTTTTGATACTGTTTGTTGAAAAATGGTTTTCAATAAAATGTTGTTTTATTGAAATGATTTTGGTATGTTGGTTTAGAAAATTGTTTTGGGAATACTTGTGTGTCTTTTCATATTTCATTTATGAGGCATGGTTGAAATATGACATTGTAATTTGTACCAAAAGGGTAATGGAACATGGGAAATAATTATCAAGTAACTAATTGGTAGATAGATGAAAGGATTCTCATTTTTATAGAACTGCCATTATGGAGAATGCATGGTTGGATATGTGAAGTGGAAGTGTTATGCCAAGTGGTACTTGAAAAATAGATTCAATGTATTGATTGGTGGTTTTCTTGAAAAATAGATTTTGCTGGAAAATGGGGTGACATGGAATTTATTTATATTCAGTTAGAAACTATTTTTAGTACTTATTTATATTTAATTATAATTTATTTTGGAAATTGTTTTATATAAATCTTTTTATATAAATGTTTCTATCTTTTCTGTCATAGTATAATGAGTAGGGATATCATTGGGGAAAACCTACTGAGTTTTAGTACTCACCCCTACTTTGAATCTTTGGTGCTTTTGCAGATGTCATCTACCGGGACATGGGAAAAGGTAATGTATCACATGTCTTTAGAACCACTTTGTGATACTTAGGATGTTATTGATGTTGGAGCATGGAGCATATTGTGAATGGAGTGTTTTGGTCATCATGATGTCTAATTATTTTATCTTTCACTATTAACTTTGATGTAGTAGTCTTCTATTGTGGAAATTGATTTGAGTTTGATTTTAATATGTGGAATGTTCTTTTCTTTCATGGTTATCATGCATCATGTAGTGGAATGTTTGGTTTTTTTACTTTTGGTTAGTTATTTTATTCTTAAAGGGTAAATTATCCTCCAAATGTTTTGAAACACTTCGACATTTATTAACAACCTTTGACATCATAGGGATGTATCTTAAGGTCAAGCATCATTCCTCCCACCATCTCAAGATAATGAGGAGAAGAAGGTATGTTACTATGAATCATGTTTTGAACTTAAATGTCATTTTTAAATGAAAATACACACTTTGTTCTTATAATGGGAACACCACATGTTGGATTGAAATGTGGTTAATTACTACATATAATAAAGGATTCCTAATTTTTTTTCAAAATGTATAAATACAATCTATTCATGTTCTCTTCATTTGAATATGTTATACATTTTTTGAGGTAAAATGTTACTTTTATAATAAAACAAGAAATTTAATTCATATCATCCACGTAGTGTGTTAGATTGTTGGGTTGTTAATTTTTACATGTAAATATTTAATCATGGATCAATTCCATAAATTATCAGGACAATTTAGTCATGTTTTCTGAATTTTTGAGTACGTGATGTGTGTTTTGATATTAAATGTCACTTTAAAATGAAATAATGAACTATCATTAATACTTGCCACACCATGTGTTTTCTTGATGTGATGTTAATTCTAACATGCCACAACTGAATCAAAGATAATTATGCTAATGTAATGAGATAATATGAGTATGTTTTCATGGTTCTTACTATGTGGTAGTTATTTTGAGATAAAATTTAACTTTTATACTTGAAACAAAAACATTTAGTTATACCATCGACACATTGTGTCATATTATTATGAGGTTTACACCCACACATCTTAGATGAATCACATATTTTTGAAATAAATTATCCAGATAATTAGACCATGTTTTATTGGTTTTGAGCAAGTGGAATGTGTTTTGAACTGAAATTTCTCTTTTAAATGAAAATAAACACTTTTGGTCATACCAACCACACTGTATGCCATATTGATATTTAGTAAATCTCTTGATTTAGACAATGAATCATGTTTTTTTACTAAATTTTGAAGACAATCTGAGCACATTTGGCCCGTTTTGACTATATGGTACACATTTTGTGGAAAATTTTAATTTTTATAGTGAAAACACACACTTTTAGTCAAACCAACTGCCATGTGTGTTAATTTAACATGAGGTTAATTTCTAAACATAAAAAATAAATAGATGATAATTTTAATAATATATTAATAAAATATGAACATGTTTTTTATATTTTGTGAATGTGACATGTGTTTTTGGACTAAAATACCCCTCTAAAACTAAAAACATTCACTTTTAGTGAATCCAAAAAACATCGTGTGTTGGATTGATATGAGGGGAACTCCCTCATGTAAAAAAATTAACCATAGGTCACTCTACCAACATATAATGAAAATATGATAACATTTTCTTTGTTTAAGGTATATAACCTATGTTTTGAACTAAAATGACCCTTTAAAATTGAAAACATTCACTTCTAGTCCATATAGAGACACAATGATTCATATTGATGTGAAATAAATTACAACACATAAAAAATAAATCAATGATATTTTCTTTAAGTATTAAGATTATATGATCATTTTTTCTTGGTTTTGACTATGTGATGCATGTTTTCTGCTAAAATTGTACTTTTAATTGAAAACTAACACATTCAATAAATTTAGACACACTATGAGTTATATTTATGTGAGGTTAATTCAAAAAAAAAATTGAATAAAAAATAATTATACAAAAATATCAAGGAAATCATAGAATGGTTTCTTAATTTTGAATATATGACCCTCATCGTGAGCTAAAATGTTACTTTTATACATGAAACACAGTCATTGACTCATAAAAACAACACCATGTGTTTGATTGATGTGAGATTGATTCCTATATTCCATAAATGAATCATAGATAATTTTCCTAATGTATAAAGAAAATATGAACATGTTTTATCAATATTGAGTTTGTGTCATGTATTTTGAACATGAATGAAACTTTTAAAGAAAATATAAACTTTTAGTCCTAACAACCAAAAAAGGTATCATATTGATATGCAGGTGATTACTATATGTTAGAAAATAATCAACAACATTTTTTCTAAAGTAACATGACAATTTGTGGGTTTTTTGTGATTTTGAGTATGCAATATATATTTTGAATAAAATGAGACTTTTTAATGAAAACACATATTATCATCGAATCTAAAAACACCATTTATTATATTGATATTCAGTTAATTCACAAATATCATAAATAAATCAAATAAGATTTTCCAAAATTATTAAGAAAATATGAGAATGCTTTCTTAGTTTTGACTACGTGACACACATTGTGTGCGAAAATGTTTCTTTTACACTAAGAGCTTGAACTATGAGATATATCGTTGCCACTAGGAATTATATTGATATTTGGTTAATTCCAAAAACAATATGAATGTTTCATGAATCATTTTACAAATTTATCATTAAAACCAGAGCTTTATTTCTCATCGTTGATCATGAAATGTGTTTTGAACATAAATGTAATTTTTAAACGAAAATAGAAAAAATAATTCATAATGGCTACACAGTGTGATGGATTGAAATGGGGTTGATTCAGAAGCCTTTCAATATTTTATATATCTAGTTTGAATCCCATGATGTGTCATGTCCTAACCTAAAGATTCCACACACAAACTAACAACATGATGAGAGTGACACCCCAAGCCCATATCCAATAGGATTCGGGGTAGTGAGTAGCACTATGTAGGAACACAATATATATGGGAGTCCTCATCCAAATATAACTACACACGCACACATCCATCCATACTAGATTAAAGTGTAAGGAAACAAATTTAATAGTCAATAATTGTACAACCTCTAGATCCCCATAATGAGAATGAAAATACGTAGTCAAAGTAAAAAGAAAAAAATACAGGCCCAATAACCAACAAGAGGTATAACCTAGAAAGAAATAGAAAATAACAACATCACAAAATCACTGTATACTAAGAACCACTATAAGAAAAATGAACCATGTCCTCATGACTCATTTCATGTAACCAATCATCTCCATAATACATGAAATGGGTGGGCATATTCCACACATGGGTGAGTATACATATTCCTAGTACGTTAACCCCCAAAAAATAATAATTAAATCATGAAATATAATTTCTTATCAAACCCATAACCAATAATTCAAGGGGAAATATAAGACCAAAATATGCTCATAGAAGGATTACACTTCATAATTCATAGTTATAGACTTTTAGTCTATAAAAATCTCAAAAACCATAGATTCTAATCTCAAACCCCCATGTAACTGCACGATCATTCCCTTAGATGTGGTCAGAGGATCCCTATTCCTTGAAAATGATTGAAATAGTAACTCCATCAAAGGTTCATAATCTTGTCCATGATTTATGGATAGAGGAAATGACGACTCCAGAGATAAAGGACCCATGACCCTTAAACATGATTTAAATACTGACTTGATATGTTTTTATAGGTTAAGGATCCTAACCCACTATCTCAAGGGTGAAATACTGATTCCCTAGGAGGATACATATACCAATAGATGAGACACCATCTCTTCCTATGAATTAATATGTGAATACCCATATTTGATGATAGTTTTCATGTAAAGAGGGAGTACACCATGTATTATTTGGATACACAATGTGTTATGAAAAACCACCATTTCATGTGTTATATCACCCAATATAACATGTCTCGACCTAACTACACAAGGTGTAGTAGGGTCACATGTTGTGTTATGTTTATTGACTTACTCGGTGTTTAAATCACATACCTAAGGAATATTCCCTCGACTGCACACGATGTGTCAATGAACATAGATGGCGTATCTTTTCTATAGGGTTACTCAACATGTACCATGTCTTCCTATGTTTTATCCTCAGAGGGTGTGCATGGTCTGTCCCACCAGACACAGCATGTGGGCCTACATGGGCCCCTAGTCATTCCGTCCTCTATACACACTGTCATGTTTGGGTAGCAGTCTCATGACATATGGATGATATACATAGAGATTGATATTTAAATCTAGGATGAAACCCAAGAACCATTAAAAAATAGATTACACAGTATGTGTTCTTCTTAGCTACATATGGTGTAGTCATGAATTTTATAGAAAGTCAACCATGCAATGAGGATTCTTATTTAGGTGCCTATTTTGATAAATATACAATGAAATTTTCCCAAAACTCATTCCAAGAATGTTGACCACCATAATGAGGTTATTGGTGGACAAATTCTATCCATTATTCATTGGAAATAAATCACCATCTCTTCCAATCAACCCACACACTCAATTTTTTCACAACTATCATAATTAATTCATCCTCCAAATTTCCATCATTGTGTTTGATCATCTATAAAATCATAATATGTTATGATAAACCATTAATATAAATCTATGGAACCCATGATCAATCCCACAATGAGTCTTGTTCCTAGAAACCATCAAACTATCAACCAATAAAACACCAACATTATTCATGCATAGAACTAATGAGAAAATTCATGAATAAAAAAAGTGAGAAAAAACATTGACTATGCTCATTTTAGCACTAGTCATTGATAGAGAATGAAGAAACTTGATCAAGACAATTATTCTATGAGTAATGAATATCAAATTAATTTAAAAACACATAATATTATTCATCAAAGGCATGATGAAAGTTATTTTCATATTTTCTTGTTCAGGAATTACCTATAATAATGAAATCACCAAGAACGGGGCATAAAACCATAAAAATTATCCTACATATAGAATGGATTGTTCATTAATGTCGAAAACATCCTGTATAGATGGTGTTAAGAATCCATATTGTTCATCATATTCTCCATAAATAATCAGGATCGATAGGTAGAGGAGATATGTACATCATCATCATCGATGATCTCAACACATCTGTCCTCTCAAGCCCCCTCTAGGTTATGTATCTAACTATAGAGGACCTATTAATGAGTGATAGTATTGATAATCCTATATTTATATAAAAATAAAATAGATAAATAAATTAGATTAGTTATTTTATTTCATCCAATATTATCCCATGATACTAAATTGACCAAAGGTACAATATGAAAAAAAATATAATGTCATGCATAGAGAAAATTCTAAATTCTAGATCTTATGGTGGTCTCAGTTTCTCCATGAGAGATCCCAATCAGGAGATAAAATGATAATTTGTTGGGGAATTATAAATATTTAAATAAATTTAAATACTCAATGTTTGTTTTCAAATGACATCAAAAAATTACACCACTATAAAAATAAAATTCTAAGTAATAGATAAGAATTTTTCATTGGTTAAAAAATTATAAATATGGTTTTTATATTCTCCAAACCTTTAGAGGTTTTCTCAGGGAAATCCTAACTCACAAAAAAAAATTGATGGTATTGAGTTTTCATATAGTTCTCACACTCCCAATGAGCTCTCCTTGAGATTACCATACTACTATAGGATGGGATCCAAGGGAATCACCAACCCTCTAAGGATCATTTCTTATAAATCCTCAATATCCATGGGGTAATCCATAGAGGTCACACTATTTTCAATGTTTTGTTCTACCTAGTCAGTAATGTGTGTCAGATCATGCATTTATCACCTCAATTGTGAAATGTGGAAGACAACAAAACTTTACCCATATATAAGGATAAATGTAAAAATTATGAAATATTTCCAACCTTTTACATAATTTATATTGAAAAATTATACCGATGAGATGTATTTACCCTCAAAATATATATATATTCCACACTAAGGTGATACCAATTAGAACACATGCTCTCCATCCTCAAATTCTATGGCCCTTCATTGAACATATGTATAGGAATTATGATGGATTAATGCTATCCTCATCTATTTCAGAACATTCTTCACCTTCTTAATAATCACATTCACAAATTCTAACCCCTTTATTGATGTCTCTACCAACTTAGACCAACACAGGGGTGACCTAATGTTCCTTCCAAAAAGGTCCTCAAATGGAACCATTCTAATCATGGAGTGATACCTATTATTATATATAAAATAAACATATAGAAAATGATGCTCCTTTCTTGGTACCAAATCAAAAAACAAAATCCCTTATAATATACTTTAGAACATGAATATTTCACTTCATTTAGTCATTAGTCCTTGGGTGAAAATCTATGCTCATCTGAAATTGTGTCCCAAAAGACTCTTGAAAACCTTTAAACAATAAGGATGTAAATTAGGAATCAAAAGTGGATAAAATAATATATAGAAATCTATGAAGTGAGATGATTTTCTACACATACATGCACCCTAGGATTACCACTAAACATCTACTCATTTATGTAATGAAAATAAGTCAACTTAGTGAGTCAGTCGACAATCATCCTAATGGAATCATGACCTTTTAGTAATCATGGAATTATTACCAAAATAATCCAGTGATATTCTATTCCATTTACAATCTAAAATCTCAAGGGGTTTCATCAAACTATCCAAAACCTAGTGATCATCCTTTAGTTATAGATAGGTTAGGCACCTAGAGAAAAAATTCACTATATTTCTCTTTATTACTGACCACTAAATCTACCAATGATGATAGGATTAAATTTTCAACACATCAGGATGTACTAGTAAGGGAGATGTGTAGAACTCATTCAACACCACCTCTTGAAGAATGTTTGAACCCACATTCGAACCATGGAATAATATTACACAATCAACATATTTAGAAAATAATCATGGAGAATATCTTGTTGAAATATGATCCAAAAAGACCTCAAAATCACTAAATAAAAGTTATGCTTGACCCACATGATGTAAAAAGAAGGGTTCAAAATCACTGATTAGATGTATGTATCTAGTTTTCCATCCACCAAGGATTACTGTAATGATTCCAACTGCTCTAATTCTTCACCTAGAAACTGATATTAAAATTTTATACAGAGTTAATTTTCCACCATATTCCCCTCTTCGATAGTATAAAATATATCAATGTTTTAATCCCATAAGAGCCACCACATTTGTTTTAGATTAACATATATCTACATTAATATAAAACTTATGTTTTAAAGTCAGAATAGACATCAAAACAATCACCAAGAGGGTAGTGTCTTTCAGTCATCAAGGTGAAAACCACTTCCGAAAGTTTTAAATCATGGTTTAAGTAGTTATATTCATAAGTAATCAACCTCTTAGACCCATATTCTATCATTTAGTTCTTATGTATCAACACAAACCAAGGACCATATTCATATTAATTAGAGGAGACTACATCTTCAACACAATATTCTACAAACCTTACAACGAGAGTGCTCATCAACATCTACTGTAGCTTATTAAAGGAATTCTGGGACTTCCTTGACTAGACAAAAGGCATCCCCATTTTGTTCAAGGAAATCAAAGGATCTGAAATCATGGTAATGTTTGGAATAAACCTCTAGTAATATCCATCAACCATAAGAAATCTATTCACCTCCAAAATAAAATTGGGTTTCTCCCATGAAAGCACTACCTAAATCTTTACTGCGTTTATAACTATACCCAAATCTGATATGATGTTTCCTAGAAAGTGGACCTCTATATTATAGATTTTACACATATAAATTTTTCCATACACATAATGCTATTGAGAATAACTTCTACCATTTATTTTTATCAAACTATTCATTGATCCTTGATACTGTATATTTATTCTTTCTAGTCACCTTATTTACGTGACGGTAATTGAAAGATAACCTCGATATCCCACCCCATTATTGGGGAATAAAATTAGAGATGCCTATGGGGACACAATATGTCTAATAAAGACTTTCTTATAATGGTCTTCCAATATCACCCCCAGCTCTAGAATCTCTACAGATGATATATGATATGCCACTAAAGATATTAAGGATTTATCTGGATGAAATTCAATATAAAATATGACCTTTTAATGAGGAGGTAAACATGAAATATCTTTTTGAAATATGTCTTGGTACTCCTATAATACAACAGGTAAGAAAAAATCCATAATTTCCTTTACAGCAAGAGTCATTATATCCTACTGATGGGATATGAGCTGTAATATCCTATAAATAAGCCTCTAAGTCTCTACCTAGAATTCCTTCTCACTAGTAACTGAAAATATCCACCAATCATTCATGGTCCATTGCATCATCTAAAGGAAAAAATTAATCTAAGAATGGATGTCATACATCTAATACATACCTAGAATGACATCATAATAACTCATCAAAGAGACAAAAAGGTACCATTAGAAACATTCCACACAAAGTTCCAAGTCACACTATTCATAAATTTTTTTTATCATGGTATCACCACCACTAGGAGTCTCCATCCATAATGGTTAGGCTAGAAGATCTACTCATATCTCCAATTATCATACAGAGGATGAATTTCGGAAGGAATGACTCACATTGGTGTCTATAAAAACATAATATAGGGTAGAAAATACATAAATAATACATTAAATTATGAAATTAGAATATATATCATTTGAATCAACTTTTTTAATCAGACAACCTCTCGGAATTCCATATTACTGATCCTAATGGGGACCACCTAGAGGAGGGGGTGGATATATTAGATCAGAACATTGACCACACCCTTCTTAGGCCACTTCTTATCCCTTACTGTTCCATCCAAAAATTTATTATTTTTTACATGGAGGGTCAGAAAATAAAGGGCCATATGACGTTTTGGATCACAAGAATAATGTTTCTTCTTCCTCCATTGATTAGAACCACTATGTGAACCTTATGTTTTAAATCCATTGGTTTGAGATTGGGTATGCTAACACATCAAGTGTTCTTACCCTGAAGCCCAATGTCAACCACCAACTCCCAAATTCTCTTCTCTTAGGTGATTATTGTCATAACTAGCCAGTTGTAGCTACTCGTACAAATGGATATCTACTATCAAGGAATTATTCAACATCCCAACATATGTGATAATACCAAGGTACATAAGTATAACTCATATTTATCTATAAAAATGATGATCAAACATTATTGTCTTGAAATATGTATCGCAATCCATGTCCTGGGAGTATCGCATGTGGTTAGTAAACTAAGATTCATACTCCTCCATTGAAATACTACCTTATCACAACTAGAGAAGCTTCTAGATAAATACCAATCTCAGGGTCATCAATACATGCTCCTCTCAAAAGATATTCTTGAACTCAAAGCAAGGGATGATAACCTCATCACGGGTCTATTTGATCAAATTCCACCATTGTCCTTTTAATCTTGGGAAATAACACACATTAAGTACCACCATCTAATCTATTGTGTTATGGAATATGTATAAAGGTCTCCCCAGGGTCTCTAATCAATCCTACAACACCCATGAGTTTGGGTTTCCTCGAAACCCCAATGGTCTCTCCTTCTAAAAATCCTAAATTATAGTCATCTTCCATGCATCATCATCCCTATTTGTTGGTAAAATATTCTTTCCAAAATGAGGTTGCACATTTATGTTCACTTATAGTGGCTATCCGCCATACCGCTTGACAGTTGTAAGTGTTTATCACTATTCACCTAGATGGAACACCTCCTAATTTAGACACTAATCTAAGGCCCCATCAATGAGTTGATCCTTATCATAATCATTTGATAGGACATTGTCTAGCTTTTAGCATGGGGGAATCTTGATATTCTCAAGATGCACCATGATCAAAGTAGTATATCTTAATATATGTCTCATGAAGGACATGGAAACAATAACCACTTTATATATGATTCATATATTATTATTTAACATAAAACTAGTGTCTTAGTTTAATATGTCAACAAGAAGGATATCAGAATCTCAATGAATAGATACATCATTCTCTACACCATCCCTAGGGTTCATGTCTTGGGTGATGAACTCAAAACACTTACACATCATTTAAATAAATCCTAAACCAATCCATACATTGATATTATCCCTAATTATTGACCCTATGATATAATTGATTTGATATGACTCCACAAAATCTTGAACAACTGAGGCCACATGTAAACTATAAACATACTAAGAGTGACACCCAATCCTGCCTCTACTAGGCCAAGGGATAAGGACTTGAACTGAGTAGAAATAAGACACATATTGGAGGCCTTTTCGTAATGTACCAAGACACACAAACACAAAAACACAACTCCAAACATACTAGAGTATTACATAAAGAAACAATTGTAATAAAAAATGTTTTCACAACCTATGGAATACCATTATGATAATGAAAATTAATAGTCTATGTAAATAGGAAAAAACGTAGGCCCAATAACTAGTAAGATGTACAACCTGAAAATAAGTGGGAGAATCCCAAAAACATAGAATCACCATCCACTAAGAACCACTAGAATCCACCAAAACATTGTCCTCATTGATTTATATTGTATAACCTACCATTTGTATAAGACACGATATGTGTGGGATGATCCCATGAAGGGGTGAGTATATATATACATCATAGGACACCATAAAAACACTAAAATGTAAAAAATCAAAGGTAAATTCATCTCAAACCTTTAACCAAGAAGGTAAAGGGAGAGGTAACACCCGTATATACTCATAGAAGGTTATACATCATAGTGCATAGCCATAAAATTTCATCCAGCAAAAAAATTACCATCCACATCTTTTGATCCAAAAGTCCCAAACAACAAAAAAATAATTCCATTAAATGATGTTGTAGGAACCCTTCAACATGATTCTAGGTGAAATATTAACTATAGTATAGAATCCCTATCCCATCCGATCTTCATAGAAATGAGATAATATATCTATATAGATAAAGGATCCCTACCCCATAAATATGGGTGAAATACTGACTCTATCTGATTCCACAAGTAGAGGACCCCATCCCCATGATCAAACAAACAAAATATTGAATCCAAAGATAATCCATTTCCCAATATATGAGATACAAACTCTACCTAGTAATGAAGAGGGGAATACCTATGTCTGATCACTTTTTATAAGAAAATAGGGATTACATGAAGTGTTGTCCCAAGAAATCCACTTGGCCATGTTCTATCACCAAACATGGCATGTGTCGGAGTATAGAATCGAATTATAATAGGTTCACCTGAAATAAAATGTTCATATAATTAATCAATGTTTACCTTTCCTCATAAATTTATGTATGTTCAATGGAAAATATCATGTGGACTAAAATAAATGGTGTGTCTTTTCTACATGGGTACTCAGTATGTACTCTATCTTCCCAAAACATGTCCCTATGAGGGTATAGTGAGTGTGGCCCTGTATGCATGTCACGTGGGGATACATAGGTCCCTAGGTATATAATCATCATTAGATGTTGTATTGAATGATTGGGGGTCACATTACGTGTGTATGAGACGCAAAAATGTGATATATTACTCTAGGACGAATCTATATTCCTACAATAAAAAATATTATGCAATGCACGTTTTTTCAAATGAAACGCCATGTAGTCATAAATTTTGACATAAATTCATCTACACAACACATCATCTGAATATAAAATGATATTTTATATAAAATCATGATGAGAATTTTTACTATCATAATGATGTCACTGGTGGTTAAATTTTTTCCCTTCTTCACCAAAATTCAATCATCATTTTCTCTTGTCACCCTACATGCACCAGTTTTTCAAAACCATCATCATAGATTCATCCCCTATATTTCTGTCATTCTCTTCGATCCTCTATTAGAATATAAATAATTTTTTTAATCCTATAAAAAAATTCATGTAACCCATTATCAGTTGTGAAACATTTTTGGGTTCTTGGAAATTGTTGAATCACCATCTCATTGAACACCAATGATGACCATGTATAGAATGAAGGGTGAAATCCATGAAACACAAAAGTGAGAAAGAATTATATCCATGTTTATTTGGAAACCATTAATTGATGGATAACTATTAAATAATATTAATATAATAATCACGTGAACAATTATTATCAAATATATATAAAACCACATAATAATATGAATCAATGACATGATAAAAATAAATTGCATATTATCATGTTCAGGACTAATCTGTAATCACATCGTCTCCCAGAATGTAGAAAGGAACCATAAAAAATATCATTCTTCAAAAATTAATCAATAATATATTATGAAGATGTTCTATAGTGATGGTGTGAATATTCCACTTTGTTCATCATCCTATCCATGAATAATCACGATTGATAGTTGGAGGAATGAAATGTGAAGCCATTATTGGAGATCTACTCCAAATATCTCCTCTGAAGGCTCCCTATAGGTTATTCACCTAACCCAAGGGAAGCTTCTAGTTATATATGATATAAATAATTTTTTCTGAGATAAAAATGAAAAAAATTAATAAATAAATTTAATGTATTTATTTTATCTAATATAAATTTGTGATAATGCATTGATGATAGATGCAATAAAATTTTGTTTCTCCCACCTAGGGTAAATCCCATGTTTCAGACTCTATAGTGGTACAAATTTATCTATCAGAGACCTAAATCACAAATATATAGTGAAAATCATTTGGGATTATAATATATGTTTAAATAAATTTAAATTTTAACCACTATGGTTCAATCGATATCCAAAAATTATTCCACAATCCAAATTCCATTCAAGGGAATACATAATGACTTTTAAAGAGTAGAAACCCTAAAACCATGGTTGTTAAAGATATAAATATTTATTAATATCTACTTAAAATTATAGAAATAATCAAAAATAAGAAAAATGAAGAGTATTTTAAAAAATGTAGTTTCATAATTTGACATGGATTACATTACGATAAAATTATTTTCAAGAAAGACACTCCATATGTTTTGTTCTATTAAAACTTAAAAGAATTTTTTTTTATTTTAGAATCAATTTATGTAAATTTAAATTAAAATGGTAATAAAATTAAATAAATAAGTACTAGACAAACAAAATCTTCATTATCTTGGTAAAAACAAACATTATAGTAAATCACCTTTTCTTGTTGTTTACAGACATTATGACACTATGTATACTACCTACTCATTCCCTAAGATATGAACTTATTATTTTGAATATATAGACTGTTGATAGTCTTGGTATCACTAGAAATTTAAAGATAAAAATATAGTTAATAAATATTTTAAATGAAAATTTAATTACATTTAGTAATACCACTTTGGGGATGCTAGTTTGTGGATGTAATATGATATTTTTCATAAATTTACAAATGTAATAACCAAAATCATTATTATTTATTTGTTTCAGACACTATGAAAACCCTAAAAAAATAAGTGTTTTGTTTGATATATGTTTTCATAGTGAAATATTTTTATATATTTAATAATACATACTTAGTGGAAGTAATATATAAGATTATTCTAAATAGTTTCAATCCTTATAAAATGATTTGGAAAATAAATACACACTACTTTATAATAAGACAATAATTTTTAAAACAAAAAAAAACATTAAAATTTTTAAATTTGTTTTTATAACGTTGACTGAGGTGTATCAAAAGTTCATAAGGGAAATCATCTGTGGTTGATTTTTTTAATATACATTCCTTGGATCCAAAATTTATATCTACTAAGTATCAAAATTTATTTTAATGAGCATACAATTATTCTTGAAAATAAAAAATTGAATAAGTAATGAAAAAATTGAAAATATATTTTTGATTATAAGATTGTAAGGTTTTACCCCTAAATTTAAGGTATTAAGAGGGGCTTGTTGTCTATAATTTTCTTTTAAAATGTTTTGAATAATTAGTGAACTTTTAAAAATATGTTATCTTCCTTCATTGAATTTTTTTTAAAGAGGTGACGTAGGGGATAGTATATCCAGAATATTCTTTACTAGGTTTTCCATTTAATTTGTAGTGATATACATGCTTGTAGAAAATATAAATAGTATTAAAGTATAACTAACATCAATTATTGGGAAAAATATTATTAAAAAGTACATTATATATAAATCATAACAGAGGCACCCAACCATTTATTCTTGATAATTTCATCTACATTCTCAAGACCAATCTTGTTAGTAATGTCCTACGTATACATTTTTTCTTCAAATTCAACATAGGAAAAAATTTTATTTTGGAATATTATATATGTATAAAATAAAAATGTTTATAAATAAGGAGGTGTATTTATTTGAAAAGGGGACTCTTGGAAGGTCCTTTAAATATTTTAGATGAACCCTTAGATTTTTTTGATTTAACATTTTCTCTTCTATTACTCCTTATATATCAACATACCTACGTTCATCCTTTTTCCCATTAAATATTAAATATTTTTCATATAAAAAAGTAGAAAGGATAAACATATTATAATAATGTATCTTTATAATATAAGATGAATATAAAAAGCATTAGGAAACTGCAAGTTCGACCATGTGAACATGTAGTTCATTGAGGGGAATAGTTAGCTCGATGCTTGTATCATGATGTACGTGTGTTCCTTCTATCAAGTGATCTATAGATATTTATTTGTTTTATAGAATATAACATTTGATATTAAATATAGTAATTCTTTCAAGAATGTTATAAGTGGTTGATAATTTATATAAATCAAAAATTAAATTTCTCCCCATTGAAATTTTATACAATAAATGTATTAATAGTTTTTTGGTTCACATTTAAAAAAAATATAATGAAAAAATTGATTACATTAGGTAATGTACGAATTTTGATTCCCCCTAAATGAGAATCATAAAATTTGTAATAAAGAAAAACCAAATCTAAAAGTATTATGTTCCTACAAGGGGGAAGAAGGAAAAAATAATGGCTATATGGGAATCGAGCACCTAGGTCACACAAATCGGGGGACCTTAAACAAGACTCGTGATTTCATAACCATAGAAACATAATGAGAAGGGATTACACAATTCACATGATTTATTTATTGAAAATTTTAACCTCATTAGACAATACATCATGATCAAATGAATCACCCCACTTGTGTCCTCCTAATCACATGATGGACCTTGACAATTCCTTCTGATCATTCAACATGACGTTAAATAAGCACCTCAGAACAATTGAGGAATTCATGAGATGGAAGATTAAAATTTTTGGATCATTTTATAAAGAATTTTTTTAATATTAAAATTTTGTAAATATGTGATTTGTGTGATATATTTATGGATCACATGAATCCCCTCATATAATCCCTCTAGATCATGTGAAGCCCCTCCGACAAGTCTTTCTGATCAAAAAAACCCTTCAACTTGCCAGATGGATCAGGAGAAGGATCTCAGATACATCAGCTCAATCACATGAAATCTATTCAACATGTCATCCTAGTTTAGTAAAATCCTATAGCACCCTGATTTTTTTGAAATATTTCTCTTTAAATAATTTTATTTCATTGATTGATTGTGTTTCACGCTAAAATGAGTTCAAACAAACTGGGTAAGATTATTAAAATATTATATGTATGTTATCAAAAATCCATTAGATTGGTGAGTATGTATATTAATATATAAATTATGTGAAATATATGGTATATAAATTTATAAAATATACTCATGATGATAATTAAAAAAATATTTTTAAATAAAAGAGACATTTTTCTAAAAAAATTATTATACATCTACAATGAATATTATATCAATAAATTAAATTAATCCATATTAGTGAATTTTTATAATGAATTGTATATATTATTTACTTGTTATATTTTTTTTAAACATTCAACAATTTTTTTCCCAAACATAGGATAATAATAATTCCAATTGTATGATTTAAAAAGTATTTTGTCCTCAAAAGTAGTTTTTATCACATTTTTCACTCTTACATTAAAATGAATTTCTACCACATATAGGTATTTAATTAGATAAAATTAATTAGATATACAGAATTAGGAGTTTCATAATTGGAAATTAGGTCCCTTTTATATTTGGTTAATATGAATTTCACCATGGTAAAATATATCACCTTTTTAAATGGTAAATCAGGTAAATCAAGTTTAAAACTAAGTGATAAGACCATAATTATTAATCATAATTATTATTGGATGAGTGAAATTAGATCCTTG
Organism: Viscum album; assembly: GCA_963277665.1. Classification (NCBI taxonomy): domain Eukaryota; kingdom Viridiplantae; phylum Streptophyta; class Magnoliopsida; order Santalales; family Viscaceae; genus Viscum; species Viscum album. The sequence continues at coordinate 1,685,934,520 of OY728143.1, read as the reverse complement.
ATAATTAATTTTCATTATTGATTTATTTAATGCACACTTATCTAAGAAAATTACTTTTATATTATTAAAACCAAAGGAAATGAATAAATGTCACTCTCTTAGTTTTAAATATCATTTATGTGTTTACATTAGGAAACAAATTTCTTATTAATTAATAATAGTAGTAGATCTTAAACTAATTAAATTATATTCATGATATAAATTTATTTATAATTTTTATGAATTAAATAATTACCTAAGATATTTACACAATCATGACTCAATAATTATTAAATTAATAGAAAAATAAAATTACTAATATTACTAATATTAAAGGTAAAATATTTTAAAATATTTAAGGTAATGATAGAATTATCTAGATGACCATTACATGTTTAAGGTTTAAATAAATTTTTTATTATAATTATAATTATTGTTTGGATGTTTTTAAAGTAAATGTAATGAATAATATAAAAATTGACAATATTGAAATTTTATGAGATAAATATTTTATGAAATTATTTCATTATTTTTAAAAAAATTGATAAGAAAAAATGGGAAAATATATGGTCTAAAATTTCATCCACAATGAATTTATAGGGATATTGGAACCCTTTATCTCTACAATAGTCTTATTATATTTTAATCTTCTCATAAATTCAAAAATTTCCTCTCACCTCAATTATAAAAGGATACTTCTTCCTTCACTTCATTACACTAAATTTAGCCTTATAGTGTGACCATAATATACCATATTTTCTTATAGACTTCCCTAGACACATTTTTTTGGTTATGATCTTCCAAAAATACCAACTTTAAATCCCTATAGAGGTGATTTAAAATAGTTCTTTCCCCGAGGAGGTAATCATCTTAAAACGATCACTTTCTCTTATACCTTCCCAAATATCATAAGAAACTATGATATTTATCATAAAATAATAAATTAAATAAATTAAATATTCATAAATGTAATTATGATTATTAATATACCATTATACATTGTCTTTCCCATTAGAAAAGAAGTGAAAGTAACGCTTATGTGTACATACGACTTATTGTCTCCACGTAGAGGTAAATTTATTTTTGATAAACATATTTTACTAATGGGTATTATGATGGTTTTTATATTTATATATGTTATTTTAAAAAAATTATAATTATAGAATTAAAATATTATGTATACCTTATTATTATCCAATCTTTTGGGAAATGATAACATTGTTTCTACGTACGTATAAACCACCATCTCCATTACAAAATTTGATTCATTTTTTATTTATATTAAAAATTGATGGTAATAAGGATGAACATGATGAATATATTTGACATATATTTTGTAATGATTATTTTGGAAATGGGAATTGTTATTTACCTTTACTTCATTCCATCAGTCAAAAAATGGAAGCATCGTTCATGCGTACGTATATCCGACCATCTCCCTGAACAATGTAATTCATTTTTCTATATATAAATTTATTTAATGATTATAAATATATATTCAATGGATATATATTATTTTTATAAAATGAATAATTTTTTTTAAATGATGGAATGATGATCAGAGTATAAAAAATGAGATTTTAAACCAAAACATGCTTGTAAATCAATGCAATTATCACTCAGAATAGTGATTTAAAAAATTTATTAATTAATGGGTGATTAGATTTTATAAATAAATCATACATGGAATGATAAATAAAATTATGGTTACTAAATTAATTTATAAAAAATCCATATTTATTATACAGGAGGTCTGAATGTGAACCATGAAAGAAGATATGTGAGGTAATTGATTTATTTCACAATCTCATCACCATTAAGGATTGTTTATGTTTTTATTCTCCATTGGGGAATATTTTTCTTCCATATCAGTGTTTTATAAATATGTATTTTTATTTTTTTACCATTTTACAATTTTTTTAATTTGTTTTACCAATCGTTGATTTTTTACAAAATCATATGAATGGAGTCTTTTATATTGTCTTCTAAATGAGGTACTTTATGAATTTACCAATAAAACTACATAATGAATATATTTTTTTAAATTTTAGCGAATGAATGGATTTTTATACCATCATAACACTCCAATTATTTTAACATTACATTAAAATTTTAAAAGTTAATTTTCAAATAAAATGTTTTAATTTATAATGGTGTGATTTTTAAAAAAGGGAAGATGTTTTAATATAGTGAAGTTATTTTCCAAAAGAATTATTAAAATGGGTATTTCAAATTAATTTTCCATATCATAATATCCCTTAATGTTAATTAATATTTACCAGGTATATGACCTTTGGAAACTATACTTATTCTTTCTCATTATTGTTTTTTATGTTGAAATGTTGAAATGTTTATGAAACTCATTTATTTTCCCTGGGTTATGTTATGATTAAATGTTTATGAAACCCATTTATTTTCATGGGTTCTGATTTGATGAATGATTTATGATCTTGTGGTAGATATATATATTAATTTCATTATGTGATGGATGCGACCTATATCTCCCTCCCATGCTTTGGGTTTAGATTGACATCTAATGAGATAAACATGTCTGGAATGAGGATTAAACCCAGTTCAACAAGGGACATTGTCCACTATAATAGTCATGGGGGTGAACCTTGAAATATTATGATGGTTTGGGGGAGTAAAACAATTACACTATGTTATTATATGAAAATATCCATGAATACTAATGAAATCATTTTATATTCTTACATGTATGCCACAATTCCATGTCTTATGCCAATGTTATTCTCCCATGTCTCATGTTACTTTATTATTCATGTATTATTAACCTTGTCTAGTAAGTTGGTTTGAGGAGTGAACCAATTCCACTATGATAGTCTTGGATAATATCCATGAATACTAAATAAATTATTGTATATGCTAATGTGTATGCCATAATTCCATGTCTTATGCCAATGTTATTATCCCATGGATCAAGTTACGTTATTCTATGACTATAGATTATGATCACTGATATGCATGGTAAAATTTTCAAAAGTATTTTTCTTGTTATTTTTCTCTTATGCACATGTTATGTTAGTATATCCATTTATATCTCCCTTTTTTATCCATAATCAACATCTAAGGTCACCCTTTACTTATTTTTCCTTTCCCTATGATATGAAGAAATTTAAAAAATATTATATGTAAAAAATATGTTCTAGTTATGAATAAAAAATTGGGAGATGATGTATATATTTTATGAACAAGTTGTTCATGTTTCCATGATTCTAAGTCATTATACCTTTATGATCCTCAAGTGTGTGTTTTTGTAAAGTAATGATTATTCATAAAAAAATATGTAATATCTGTGTATGAATGTATTGGGTTTCCATAGCTGGTATTAAAGTATGGGTTTAGTTAACCTTTAGAATGTTGGATGAAAAAAATGTTAGGGAGAAGTCCTAGTAAAGGATAAAATAATAAAGTTTGGATAATGAATATGAATGACCTATGTAAAACATAAGTTGTTATAAATGAAGGCATCATAATTTAGGAATCCTATAAATGATTTTTCATGATTGTTCTTTTTTTCACTATGATTATTGTTTCTCACATTATGATTTATGGTTTTAGTCAATCAAAGGAACTCAAAGGACTCATTACAATGATGAATGTGATGGATAGTGAAAATATTTCCCTCATAAGAAACCAAATATTATGGGAGTTATATTAGAGAATCATGGTGTAATTCTCACAAAACTTTCTTAGGCTATGAATCATGTTGAGTTTCCAAATTATCAGAGGGGATAATATACTATTAAAATTTTCACAAGGAAACATCCACCTTCAGTTAGTGGGTATTATGATCCACTGGTGGATAAATGATGGATTAACACTATTAAGAAAATATTTTTTGTTATTCAATGCTCAAGACATGAAATTTTTTTCTGAGATATTTATCTATTGGAAGGTGAATCATATCAATGGTGGATCCTTGTCCCAAATACATGGATAGAAAAAAAATTGAATCTATTGAATTGGATGATTTTTAAATCATATTATTCTAAATTTATTTCCCTCATAATCTATTTAAAATTATAGATAAGGAATTTATTAAGCTAAATCAAAAGGATAATGAATCTATTGGTACCTTTGAGAAAACTTTTTCAAGGATTTAAAAGTATGCCTCTGGTTTAATTTTCACTCCTGAAAGTAAAATAGATCGATTCAAATAGTGTCCCTAAAAGGAATTATATAAACGAGACATTAGCATTAATGAATAAATTTTTTGATGTGTTCTCAAGGTTGATATGTAGGTTAGAGTTACCTATCATTCTTATGTAATTGAAAAGAAAATAAAAATGGAATTCAATGTCAACTCTAAAATATATAGAACAAAAAGGTGATCTTTTTTTTATTCTCTAAGTGTACAAGGAAACATGGGGGAAATTGTCTTAAGGGGACTGGTAAATGTTTTATGTATAAAAAAGTTGTTCATCAGACAATTTAATTTTGATGAGATGGGAGGAATTAATATAATGATGAAAAGAGAGAGAAATATGTAAAGATTACAGCACCCCCACTCCAATGCTACGAATTCAAGAAGTATGGGAATTATTCCAAACCATTCATAAATCCAAATTTTTTTTATGGTCATAATCACAAACCACTTAATACCAAATAAAAAGGGAAATATCATGAAATCATAGTTTCTAAAGTGGGATACTAGAATGACATGATGAAAGTTATGCAAATCATTCAGTCTATAAAATCTAATAGATTATTTTATTATAGATCCAACAAGTATTTAATTTCAAAATAACTTTATATGGGTATCACTTTATCACCAAAATAATTATATTTTGAGATAGTTAGTAAATATACTAATGGAATGAGGGTCACATCTCAATTTTATAGTTTTTCTCTGATTGAATCTTGTGGGAAAGTGTTCCGTATGAATATTGTGATTCTTCATTTAGTTTAATCCGATGTGATTCTTATAATGGATTGGATATCTCTATATACAGCCTATATACATTTCCAAAGAAGGTAATTCACATTTAATATTCCAAATGAACCTATAATAATTTATTGATGAAAGTATTAATATTAACAACCAATAGAAATTTATTCAATCTCGACGGTCTTAATTCCTACACATGGAGGTTATCTATATCATCTGGTTTGGTAGAATCACAAAATTAATAATAAACCTATTTTACTAATGTTTTTTGATATATTTCACAAAGAATTTATACTTATTCCACCAAATCATGAAGTTGAGTTTTCAATAGAACTCATACATGGTGTTATGCCTATTTCTTAGAGACCTTATAGTATGGACAGACTGACTGAAAATTATATTTTCTTTGTTTTTTCAAAAAAAAATTGTAGTTAAGTGAGAACCCATAAAAACAAATTCATTTAAAGTGATAATGGAGAAATTGAACTAAAAAACAAGCTAAAATGGTCCATTCAAGGATCCCATCCCATGACTTGACCTCCCCACAAACCAAAGGGGTGCGACAACCCCTATGAATATGCACAACACCCATATCACACTTCTAACAATGATCCTCCAACCAAAAGAGAAATTGAATAGTTCACCCTTCAGAAAAGCCACCAGTACAATCCAAATCATCATGGAATATACATATCCCAACCAAATTTGTGTCAAGTGAAAATGAGCATGACACAGTGGTAGAGGAAACCAAGAAAATGCAAAACTATCCAGGTTCTAAAACCCTTGACAGCCGCAAGTTCCACAAACTGGTCCCACGTCAAACCGCCTTCAGTTGTGAATGTGCCTGTGAGAACCCCACACCTTGGTTTTCCATGAAAATTATAGGGGACGATCCCAACCACCACATGACACTGAATTAGTGCCTAATTGGAAGGGGAATCAAACACATCAGATCTGGGACATGATCCGAAATGCAGGACCACATCGAAACAAGCCCCCAACTAAAAAAAGGAATTTGCAATCAAATATCAGAGGATAAATCTACCATAAAAAAATAACCAAAGTCAAAACATTGTTGAAGGAGGTGCAAGGTGGAGGATTCTCCACATATTTAATTATCAAGAGGTTGCAGGGTCGCCTCCTTCAGATGACTTTGAATAGAACTAATTCATTTACATGATTTTAATAAGAAACTATAGGAGAATCTTGATAAGGGATTAAAATTTCATAGTTAATCACTTTGGGGTTCACTTATTCTACGTATTAAGATGAAACATGGTCAATGAATATTTACATTGATTATAACTAGCTTAAAAAAATACAGTCAAGAATAATTATCCTCTACCACATATTGATGATTTATTTGATCAAATTTGTAGAGCTTAATAAATTTCCATGATTGATCTTCATTTTTAATATCGTCATTTGAGGGTCAAGAAAGGGCATATACCAAAGATGGGATTCCATACAGGTTATAGAAAATATAAATTTAGAGTGATTACTTTTGTTCTTACCAATTCCTTCACTATATTGATAGAAATAATGAATACAATCTTGAAAGACTATCTTGATCTATTTGTGGTAGTGTTTGTCGGTTATTTTTTGGTAAATTCAAATTTAATGTAAGATCATGAATATCACACTAGGATTATGCTAAATACCTTGAGAAATGAGAATATTTAAAAAATATTTTACCAAGTTTGAATTTTGGATTCATAAAGATTCATTTTCAGGTTATATAATATCAAGTGAGGGTATATTAGTAGATCCTTCAAAGAAAGAAGTTATTGAGAAATGGATTAGACCAACCACAGTGACTAAAATACATATTATTCTTGTGTTATCTGGACATTATTGATTTTTTTAAAATTATTTATTATGATTATCTAATCTACTCAACAAGTTACCCGGAAAAGGAGTCAATTTTTTCTGGCCAGGGGAATGTGAAGATAATTTCAAGGAACTTAAAAGAATTTTTGTTAGTTCACCCACCCTCACACTACCCTATAGTGGAGAAAGGTTGGTGATCTATAGTGATTTATCCAATAATGGAATGAGATGTGTTATCATTTAAATGTTATAGTGATAGCTTATGCCTCATGCCAATTGAAGGTTTATGAGAAAAATTATCTAACTCTTGATTTATAGATTGGTATGGTAATTGTTTTCATGAAATATATAGAGAAATTATACATATGGAGAAATAAGTGACATATATATATTTATCACAAAAGTTTAATGAATATTTTTACTCAGAAGACCTGAATATGAACCAATAAGATGCTTGGAGATGATTAATGATTATGACTGCTCAATACATCACCAACATGGGAAAGAAAAAAGGTGGAATATAATTTGATATTAAAGGGGAATTCTAGATAATATATGAATATGAAAAAAAATATACAATATTTATTTATTTAAAAAGTATACATATGGAAATATTAATGGAAGGGAATGTATCATATATTGATCAAATTAATGTTCCACCATCTATCTAAGAGATGATTTAAGGGGAATAAAAGGTAGATGTCAATCTATAGAAGAAGGTTAGAAATTTTCATGAGTTAAACCACTATTGTAATGGAATAATAATATTTATGAACCGTGTATATGTATCGCATATACTAGAGTTGAAGAAGGAGCTACTAGATGCGGCTCCTAGATTATAATTCTTTATTCATCCAGTAAGTACAAATATGTATAGAGACTTTAAGTATTATTTAAGGTGGGATGGGATGAAGAGAGATATTTCAAAGAATTTTTCTAGTAGCCTTATTTTTCATCAATTCAAGGCCCATATATTTAAGTATAATTGAATTTTACAACCACTGATTATACCAAAATAGAAATAGAAAAACATTTACATGGATTTTTTCATCAGACTCCCCAAAACATCTAATGTCCATAATGTTATATGGGTTATAGTTGACCACCTTATAAAGTTGACACACATAATTTCTATTAGATTATATTTCTCTCTTGATCCTATTTTTAGAATATATATTATGTAAGTGGTAAGATTTCATGGAGTAACAAATTCCATTGTATTTCCCAAGTATCCAAGGTTTACCTCAAAAGTTATAGAGAAGTCTTAATCATGATATAGATAAATTGTTATGTGTTTAGCACTACATATAATCCTTAGATATATTTTTAGTCAAGCATTACCATTTTAACTATAGAAGAAATATTGATATATTTCTATTTAGATTTCAAAGGATTTTGGGATCAATACCTTCATTTGGTATAATTTTATTATAATAATAGCTCTCTATCAGGAATCCAGATGGCTACTTATGATCCCCTCTATGGTAAGAAGTTCATAAATACATCATTTTGGAATGAATATAGTGAAATAAATCTATTCATATAGGACCTAACTAAGGATATGGTAGATAAAGCTAAATCCATTCAATAACACTTAAGAGAAGCTTAGATTCAATAAAAAGTTTATGAATATAATCATTAGAAAGTTCTCCTGATTGAAGTGGGTTATATGGAATTACTATTAATATCCCATTGTAATAGAGAGATTATATTTGGAATGAAGGGATAGATAAGACCTAGTTATCTTGGGCCTTTTCAAATTATTGATCATATCAATGCAATATGTTATTTTTTGGCACTTCCACCAAATCTCTCAGAAGTTCATGATGTGTTACATGTATCTCTGTTGAGAAAGTACATACTTGATCCATCACATGTACTAAAATTAGTGCTCATACTACTAGAGTAAGATATTTATTATGAATAACTATTGGTAGATATTCTATATACTAGAGATAATGTTCCTAGAACGAATACCGATCGACGGGTTAATGTTTTTTTAGTGAAACCACCAATTTGATGAGGATATATAGGAACTTGAGGATGTGATGAGGCAGAGGTACCTTCATATATTTATTTTACATTGAATAAATTCATTTGTAAAATTAATTTTTATAGGGGTAGAATGTAACATCATTATTTTTTATGAAATATTTATATTTAAATAATATTATTTCTTCGATAAGTCAAATTTCACACAACAGTGAGCTCAAATAAACCACGTAACACTATTAAAATATTATGTTCCCATTAACATTTAGGAATTATATTTTCATGTAATAATATTAACAAATAAATTATGAAAAATATATGGTCTAATTTTTTTTTAAAATAAATTGATGATTAGAATAAAAAACCAAAAAAATTATTTTAAAACAAAAGTGCTATTTGTTAGGAAATTTTTTTAACCATACAATTAATTTTTTATTAGTTTATTAAATTACTACCTATTTGGTTATGATTTTAATAAACTATATAATTTATTAACTTTATGAAAATTAAATAAATATTTCTATAAACATATCATATTAATAAATATATTTTTATGATTAAATATTTATTTTTTTTCAGAAAAATAAGTTTTTGTCACATTTTACAGATATAAATTAAAATTAATTTATTCCATTTATAGGACTTTAATTAGATAAAATGAATTAAATATTTTTAATTAGGAGTTCCAAATTTGTTAAATATTTTTATTTTACTTTTTCCCAACATTAAAAGTCACCATGATAACATTTATCACCTAGTTAAAGGGTAAATCAGGTTAATAGAAGTTAAATCTTAGTGATAAGACCATAATTATTCATAAAATTCTTATTGTATGAATGAAATTTAAACCTTCATAGCTAAGGTTATAATTTGAATTATTTAATGCACACCTTTATTAGAATATAATATTAATTTTGGATTGGTGTATACAAAAATTCTTCAATATAGATACCACTTCTCGTACAATATTCACATAAGTTCTCTAGAAAATTAAATCAATTGTTAGAAGAAATAATCTTCTTCATCTATTAATTTAATATATATCCAACATGTTTGCCTAAAATTTCAAGTTTAAACCTCCTAACCTATTGGATTATACCACTTGTATGAGTTTAAATTTTTTAATAATAATCTATGACCATATAAAAAACATTTATTAACACTAACATCTTCAAATTGACTAATTTCTCTTTCCTATTGAAGAATTTTTTTATAGAATTTTCTACTCGATGACCATGTGATTTTTGGGATATTTCATCAATCTATTGGGATCAATTAGGGATGTTTTATCCTCATAATTTCTATCATGAACCCTTGAAACTTTGGTGGGGTTCTAAAAATATTTACTCATTTATATTTATATATATATTTTAATTTTTCTTACTTTTCTAAAAATAACATATTCAGTATTAACTGATATAAATCGATAATGTGTTACCTATTTACCTGAGATGGTGGTGGATTAGTCTTTAGTTGATATCTAGAACTTATTAACACCATTTAGAGTATTTATTAATGAATAAAACATTTGATATATATATTTTTGGAAATAGTTATAAAACTTTATTTTATATATAACTATACATCTTTGATATTCACAATCATTTAATATATCTTTTCTATTATATTGAATATATACATGACTATAGATTTAAAAAATTCAATTTAAAATAATATCCCACTTGAATATAATTTTAATTTCAATGTGATAATATTTTATCCTTTCCCCCACAATTTTTTGATGGTATTTCCGAAACCAAATTTCTTCTCTAATGCATTTTCAATTGCATCAGCTTCTTTCTCTAGCTATGATTTCTCACCAAATAGTTCCTCTAAAGAAGTATATAGATGAAAACATAATCAGGAAATTTCATTAAATATACTACAATATGAGATTAAAAGTCTTAAAATATTTGTATCTCTCCACACTCTCCATAGTTTTAATTAGAGTCAACAAAAGGATATTTATCAACAACATCATCAAATGAGTACATATAATTTTTAAGAGATTGAACTAGTGGTTGATCCAACTTTTTCTTTAAAATAATTTTTCCAATTTTTTTTTATTTTTTCATCCCATTCTTAATTTATTGGTGGAGACTTTAGATTTAGAACTAACTAGAATATAAACATATTTCATTTTTATAGTACTTATTCAAACATATCAAATTTTCACTTTATATATTTTAGTAATGATAACTAGTAAATAGGTATTTTTATCCAAATAGTGGTAGAAACTTATGATGTAATTAAATTTTGAAATAAATAATAGATACAATTTAGATATAACTAATAGTAATAGAAATTGAGAATCTGAATAGACCATACAAACACTTCTAGGGAAAGGTCAGTTAATCAGGTGATGTCCAACATTACGAATTCTAATATATTATTTTTATCATACAAACTACTATAGGCTTAAATATATGATTTCTATTAATAGTGTTATATATTCATGTTTTGTATTATCATAAACATATATAAAATGACATGAAGGAAATTAAATCATTACATGTTGCTTTATAAGGTTCAACCACTCACAATAAACTTAGTCTGTTTTTCACATAGTATATCCTAGGTCCGAATTGTCCAATAAACTATATTCATTAATAGAAGTGGATATAGAATGGTATAAACCCAAAACCAATTACATAAATATCCCACTAACATCTAAAAAATATCCCATTGTGTTTGTTATACTAGAATCCTAACAGTTTCTCTTTATCTCTTTATTCATCCTTTAAAGTGGATTTATAGTTTATCAAGAGAAATATACGCATACATAAATACTAACCTCATTTCTCTAAAAAATAGTAGTAAAATAACACAATTTCTTCAAGAAATATTTTTAATGTGGTCTTTTTTACATCTCAACTTCATAACACTTATTTATAAACCAATCACTTATTTATTCACTCAATCTGAGCTCATTTGAATTTTATAAATCCAATTGTTCCTCAAATCCTAAAATTATCAACAAAAAAAGTAGTATTTTGAAGAATAGTGTTGATATATACATAGATCTCAACATAATTTGTTTTATTAACTTATCTCACCAATATAATAACTAAATTATGGTTATATTATTATTCAACTTCTTCTTTAGCTTCAATAACTAAAGATCATTAGCTTCTGTGCAGACTTAACTTCCTATTTTCTTCTTCCTTGATAGTGTTCTTTAATATTTCCCAGAAAAAATAGCTCTCAGATTTTCTAACTCAATCTACATTTTCCTCTCAACAACTTTTTCTCTATATACACAGGTTACCAAGAGTATAAATTTTATATTTTGGGATAAATGATATCACCAAAAAATTGATTCCCACAATATTATTTAATTATACTCACTTTTTTATTTGTGGGATTACCCCATGATCTATATATTCATTTTCCCTCATTGCTGGCAGTCCTATGGGAAATTTCATGAGTAACCTTTTTATGTTTTCATTTATCATTACTTTATCATCAAAATTTAGTGTTTTAAAAATTTTCAGCATGATCAATATTCTCAACCATAATTTTTAATAATATTAAAAAATTAGATTGAACTAATATTTATCAATCTATATAGTAGTAAATAGATCCACCAAAATTTTAGAATCTGATATAGAAGGCTTGAGTGTCTCTTTTTTCATCTCATTCCAATTCTCTTATTATAATTTCATCTTACAATAATATATAATTATATTATATTATATCAACAAAAATACATTCAAATATATGGAATATACTCACTCTCTGTAGATTGAGTTCTTCAATAACTACCAATGTGAAAATTTATATAATCTATGCATTTATATTAAAAAAAATCTTGACAAATTTAATTGAATTTTCATTTTGTTCTAATAAAAACACTATAATGTATCAAGAATTTCAAACCACCTCATGAATCTTTCAAACCCTCTACTTTTCTATTTTTGATAATTCTTAATGAATATATTTAGTATTAATTTAGTTCATATAAATTTATCCTACACATTTATTCTCTTTAAACTAGTTGGTATCATAAGGCCTTGTGTTTTCATGTCAATGAAGTTCATCATCAAAATTAATAGATATTTTCCACATAAATCTAAAGTATTTAAATTTATTTATATTATAAATATTATAGAAATTAACTTCTTTGTTATCTATTTAACCTCCTTGAATATTAGTACCCAATGTTTTAAAGAATTTGAGACACCTGTTTTGCTATTTTTTATCATTGATAAATGATTCAAGAATCATATCATTTCATTTCATTAGAATATAATTTCTTTTTTGAAAAAAATGGTTTTATCCAGAAAACGATCAACCATGAGGATGTGGATCAACCACATGAAAGAATCAATAATAATGAAGATATACAACAAGATAGATCGACTAACCATATACTCATGTTTTTATCCTTTATGATTTTGAACATTTTATCAACTATAAATGATAAACACCTAGTCTTTAAAATATTAGGCTCATAAAGGGTTTATGATGAAGTAATAAACTGAATTACAAATGGTTTATGCTCAATTCCCATTCAATTTACTTCCTCTTAAAAGAACTGTTATCCTCCAGAAATAATTTTGATAACTAAATAGATTAAAATCTAGTAAATATTTTTGATTCAGATAAAAAGATAAAGAATGCCTCATAGATTTTGGATTCTAAAAAAGACTTATTATATGGATAAAAATCTTATGATGTTATCCTAAATTAATATGATATAAATATTTTTTACAGACATAATCATGATCTAAATAGGCTCACTTCCTCTCTTCTCCATTATTCTAAATTCATTTTAAAACTTTATCCATGTTTTTTAAAACAGTAAAATTAGTAGTGTTTATTATAGATTACACAAAAATGGTTCCTCCAACACTCCCTCTCTTCAATATCAAATTTAATCTTTCATTTAAAATATATTAATTATAGATCATAAAGTATAAAAAATAGCCATGTCTTCCTGATTATTCCTAAATATTATAGACTACAATTCCTAATTTAGTATTTTCTATTATCTAATGAACCTAGTTAATCAATCGTATGATTTATAGGTAACCTGTTAATGTTATACATACAGATCTCTAAATATCATTAAACTTTTCCTAATATTACACCTTATTTTATGTGTAATATATTATCACTTCCTTTTATAACACAAGATAGCCCATTTAGTGCATAAATAGTACCATCCAACTCTTCATCCTTTAACACAAATTAAATCACTTTGTATTACCAAAAAAAATACAATTCATGGTCCTTAAAGTCCATGGAAACTTCTATGATTAAAATTATTATTCTTAATATATAAAATATTAATTTTTTAATAAATAAAATTAAATTTTACATCGCAATTACTGGAACAAATATAAATATAAAAATTATTATTTTATTTTTTCATATTTTAAATATTAAGTTATATATTAGTGCAAACAATTGTTTTAAAATTATGATATCAATATCTAATATATATAAAAACAGGTATATTTAAATTAATATATATATATATATTATTATTTATTTTATTATAATTTTTTAAAAAGGAACTTAGCTCATAAAAGACTTTAAATATATCATATATATGAAGGAGGTGAATTCACACATGCACCTTCATTGAAAGACATCCAAATATGACACTCCTACATCCTAGTATTTCTTTTTAAAATAACAAAATAAGATACTTGTTCTTCTATAGACTTCATACAAGAAAAAATCCAACCCCATCCTAGTAAATAAGTAGTTCGATTCCCCAAAAATTGATTTTAATATTTAACTTCCCCCAAATTAGAGAATTGTCCACCAAACAACTACATACGTTTCTTTGGATAAAAAAAATTCAATAATGGTAGTAGGTTTTGAAGGAATTTGAAAAATTGGTTCGAGGAGGTGTGAACCCCCTTTTGGCTTGAGCCTTATCCAAATTTCATGAATGGGGTTCATGCCTCCTCTACTCCTTAGGCTGGATAAATGAACCATGTTTTTTCCTATGGCTTTCATATTGCATAAGAGGTGTGAATGAGGTCCATGGATTCTACCAACAATTTTAATAAAAGTGACTATGGACTCCATTTGTCACTCAATTCCTCTGAATTTATAGTCAATCTCTTCGGAATTGGAATCTCTTTCTCAAATTATTATTTTCATTCTCTAGGGAGTTAAAAGTTGTTTCTTTAAAAATTATTTTTTGAGTTAGTTTTTTATATTATTTATCTATTTTTTTATATTACATGAATAGCATATAAATTTTATGATTTAATTAACATTTTATTTTGAATATTTAAACATTTTTTAATTATTTAGTAAATTTAAATATAATGTTTGGATTATTTAAATGTTATCGAATGATTCAATAAATTTATATCGATTACCATAGGTAAAAATAAATTATTTCAAAGGAGTAATGTATTTTGAAATATAATTTATCAATAATTATAATACATGTAGAATGTTTATGAGTTAGAACCGCAAATGGCATATTTTTTTTTATTTGAATTTCTATTTTTATAGTAATTAGTTTTAATTATATTTTAGATTATATGTGCACCACTCCTTCATATGTAGGACATGTGTGTCCATTATATATTTAATGTTTCAAAATACCATAATAACCCTCACTTTTATGTGAGTAATGTTGTAGAAATACTTAGGATCTCAATGAAAAAATGATTTTTGATGTGCAATTGTAGACGATTGTTGAAGCACAATGATTTATTTTCTAATCAAATTTATAAAATTATATAAATAATTCATCAGGATGTTCTTTCTTTATCTTTTTTATAGACCAATCCCATGTATTATATTTCATGGCCATTTTATGATTTTTAAATATAAGGTTTAATTAAATTTTAATGTGAGTTTATATAGAAAAATTAGCACCAAATATAAAAAAATGAAATTAATTTTTTATTTCAATTATTTATTTAATTCTAAAAAAGAAAGATATGAAATATTAAAATACTTCTTTTGGAAGAAATTCAGGAATATATATATTTTCGAAAAAATTAAAATATAAATTTATATTTTTTAAAAAATTATTTGGAAAATTATTTTTTTCATATATATAAATTTAAAAAATTAATAAGTGGTTTATTTTTAAGAATTTTAAAAAAATATTCTAATTTTTTTATCATATGAAATAACAAAATAAATCTCTAAAAAACTAATTGAAATAAATTAAAAAATTAATATATCATACCATTTATATAAAAGTTTTATTAAAATATTTTTCCATAATATATTTTATTTTATTTTATTAACTACAATATATATAATCTTTAATTCAATTTCTATAAAAAAGATTTAGTTTTTTGAAAACTTCTTTAATTATACAAAAGTTTCTGTAAAAAAATTAAAATTTTTATAATATCAAAATATGATATAATTTTTTGATGTTTTTATTAATAGTTTTAAATAAATAAATTTATTTAAAAATATATTATAAATTTAAATTTTTAATATTATTTTCTAATACAGGATAAAATTAATTATAATTTTAATAGATTTGTTTTTTAAATTTTCAATATGTATGAAATGTCAGTCAAGTATGGTTTAATTTATGTTATAGTATCTATTAAATGACAACTAATTAATAGAAATGGTAAATGAATTGATGTTGAATGATATTAGGATGATTGACCAACGTTTTGTTGGATTTTTATATTGTAATTATTTTGAAATTGATTATATAATTTATAATAATTACATTTCATTTCTTTAATTATGACCATCATTTCATCCCTCTTTCTAAGAATGCGAGGACCTACATGTCAAGGATAAATTTTTATTTATCACAAACCCCCGGAACCCCACACTTCCATGTGAGTTATATTATAATAAAATGAGGTTACACATTATGTGATTATGTTCAATGGTGAATTTGAAAACCATGAATGGAAGGAGAATGACAGTTACTAAAATACAAGACAATAGAGGCTCAGAGAGTTTCCCCCAAGTCTTAGTTGATTTAATAAACAATAATACCCCAATAATTGGAAATATATCTCAAGATTATGTCACATTTATTTAACTAGAACTAATTAAGAAAATTTAGATATTTGATGATGCGGTAAATATATTACGTGTTACTAAATTTTCATTATAGTTAATCATGTATCTATCCATATATTTCAATAAATAAGTAAGTTAAAACGATCAATTTTGTAACTACATTTTACTACTTAATGTTTTGGATAATATTCATGATTTTCTAACATTGAATTAAGTTCACATAAGGATTCATAGTGACATAAATCCAAGGGCTGATCAGGGAATAAAATCAACCAAATATCAATAACTTAAATATATTGACTACCTATGGAATTATTAATATCCTCTACTCAATTATGAGGATTGGGTAGAAGCATCTTCATTATTTATCCAAAAGTGTAATTTTCGTTTACTTTAGTTATATATGGACATATATATTATTGATGAGTTTCAACCTACTACTTTGAATACCTGCTATGGGACATTTGTTAAAGTTGCAACATCATGAAAATATGATTTGATATCTTATTATATAATTCTGACAATATGTACTTTAGATCCAAATATTATGAGGTGTTAAATATCAAATTATGTTATTTATAAACATGACGATGAAAATATCAAGTGAAATTTTGGTGAATTTCTTATTGATACTATAGATTTATGGAATGAGACTTTATGTGATGATGAAGTATCTAGCGATGTGATACGAGATGAGGTTGTCCAAGAAAATGTGCACAATTGACCTTAAAAGGTTACTTTATTAGTTATCTAAGAACCATGGATTTTTATCCATCCTCTAATATTGAAATCCATAGTATAGGGGACTTCAGTTTCACACCAAATTGATAGAGATGTCATTATAACAAGTAGTGAATTTATAGACATTATAGTTTACACATCTGACTCAACTAATAACACAATAGATATAATAAGGGAGTTAGAGATTAAAAGTGTGTTAAAAGATGCGGTCAAATAATATTATATAATGTAAACTTCTCATTTAATGTGAATGAGTCAAAAAGGTTAAATACATTATTTTTTGTAAAAAATACGGTCTATACTTTACATTTTTCATGATGAAAATATACAACCAAACTTTTTCACATTGTAAGTATTATAACATGGAAGGCCCATATATTTGTGTGTACCTAAGACTATCAAAGTATAATTATACACTATATGTTATATTTATATATACTATTATTTTTGAGATGATACAAATGTGTCCAGACATTCTTGAATATCTAATCCTAGAAAAAATCCATCATTTTTTCAAATACATGATATCTTAGGAAAGTCCTGGATGGAAATGGAAAAGGAAAGTATAAAAGTGTGTGGTTATTAGGATAAATAATATTAGGTAATTCCATAGCTAATGGTATTGTGGAATTTAATCAATTAGTTCATTTATCATATTGATGCTATAGATTATTTCTCCTAGGGTAATATGGTTGATCAAATAATGGATAAGTCCCATAAGTTATTCAGTTCATTTAGTTAAGGTATTTCAATATTTCCCAATGAAAAATAATTCATTCATGTGGATGGAATTTTTAATAGAATGTATACAGGTGTAATACTCATTGGTACATCATAAGATAGCAATCATGATCCTGTCCCACCATCATTCAATATTGTTAACAAGGAAAATTTTAAATCCTGGATTTAGTACATGGCTTGAATATTATCCCATGTTACACTAAGCTGAGGAGTACAAATGATATTTGATCATCATAGAGGGATTATAGAGGCCATTATTTATTATTTACATTCTTGGATATAAACTAATACGTATCATTTATATCATATCATATATATTTTTATTAATTTATATAATCATTTAAATGATGACGATATAAAGAAGGAAATTACCGAGTTGTATCTGTTTCCTTAAACATACATACATACATATATATATATATTAATATATTTTAATATTCTCTTAAATAAAAACTTGTTAACTTGTTTTAGTGTATGACCACATTGGGGAAAATATAATGATTGTTTAGAAGGAATTTGAGGGTCCAATTAGGATGTGCCTGATTAAATTATTTTGATATCAAAGGAGAAAATATCAGTAACATAAGAAGGTTCTTGAAGATATGGACATATAAATACCAATATTGTTGAGTTTTGAAATATGTTCTTCAAGGGTGTTCACAAAAAACCAATCATTGGATAAGTACATGGTAAATTTTATTATTGTGTGGGGTCCTTCTTCAAACACACCCAATAGGGAAATTCAGAGATGAAAAAGGGGATTCACATTGGATAAAACATAAAAAAAAATATTTATAGGATTTTAAAATATACATAATTATTTCATGTTTTAATCTATGATTGATAAGGGATCAAATTTAGGGTAATATATTTCCATGACCCACTCATAAGAAATGTGTTCGAGTGTAATTGGTATTACTTGAATATAGGTACTCCGATTACAGTTACTTCCAGAGAATGAGGTATCTATGTGTATATTTCATTATGGCATGTGAATTGATTAAATTATCCTAGGAACCCTAATGATATCTCAATCTTGATTTTTCAAATTGAATTCATTCTATAACTAATTATAGGCATGATTTTTGTCGATCACACTATGATATAAGTACATCAAATGAATTTATATTTACTTGAAGTCCCTAACTAGGAAGGGGGATATAGTTGGGGTTCATCATGTCTTGAATACACATAGAGAACTATTTAGCACATGTTACATTGGGAATATATAGATTATAGTATGAATTATTCTTATTTACATGTGGGTATATGAGTGTATCCCAAACTTTTCCTTGCATGATCACATAGAATTTCAGAAGGTTATTATATATGATTTCTTGAATGGATTATGGTAAGTTTATCCTCCATTATATGTAAATTTATATTATAAAAATTAACTAAAATATTTTTATATTTTTGTGGATCCAGGCTCATAAACATTCAGGCACTTCAAGACAATATATCCACACTTATAGACTTATGTTTCATTGTATTTATCTAGAAGAAATATTTTATTGTTAATTATATAATTAAATTATAATTTTTTGTGATGAATTATTTACATTATTAATAATATATTCAATTTTTCATTTCAAGATTCATTATAAAAACTCTATTCTTTCCATGTAATGCCTTGAAATATTTATGGTAATATTTTTTGATCCAGGCACCGAGATATTTAAATATTCTTAGGCTTGGTGATCTGGTTATTGATATTCTAAATATATTAAATATCTGAATATCACTCAATTATATTGTTCCTAAAAAATTTGAATAAATTTAATAATGGGAACTCAGACAAGAAATATAATACCACTATTGAGTCTAAAATGTTTCCTTTACCTTAGGCGTGACCTAATCATTGCTAACATTAGGCATTTTTTATAAAGTTTTAACGGGTGAAAATAAATATATAAAATTAATTAATTAATTAATTTATTTATATAAAATTGTTAAGTAAGAACTAATATAAATATATGGTTATAAAAACTCCCTAGGTTAATCATCATAACCCTATAGATTGAAAACATGGACGATGGATGAGCTTTTTTGGATGATGATCATCATATCATGTTTTGAGGATCAGTGCGTTGAAAGAACTCATGGATATCCCCAAATATAGTGAACCATTCTTTACATACATTGATATCACTTCATAATTGAAGTATATTTATTACAACATATAAAAAACCATGATAGGAAAATATAGGTATAATGTCTATAGAAACTGGGAAATATAAAAAACTCGGTCATAAAACATCTACATTGTCTCCCATTTATTTCATCATAACAAGAACCCTTTTTGGAATATCATAACTAATAACCTTATTCATGACCTAGGGAAAATAAACATATAAAATGGTGAGTTCAAATGCTCAGTAAGGGTAATAAAAGGAAATATCAATCATATCATATTCATAAGAACATAACATTTGAAAATCTTATCCTACATATAAAAGATCAAAATATCATGTCATGGAATAAATCATAAAAGTGAAATGTAATCAAAATATTCATAACATAAGACATGACATTTTTTGAAACACACACACAATAATAGAAAATAATTTCATATTATCCAAGGCTCATTACCAAGATAATCATAGTGGAAAAAGCCCAATACTGAAACGAGTTCACTCCTCGTTTCAACCTTGTACCCCTCAACCGGATTTACTTTCCATTCCATCCATGTCAATCTCATGAGATATAAATATGTACCCAATGCATTGGAGGTAGATATAGGTCCAACCAATATCATAATGAAACCATTATTACTTGTGCCACAAAAACATAGAAACATTCACCATAGCATAACCCATGAAATCAAATGGGTTTCTTAAACATTATTCCATTATAATTGATATAACAAATTGATTTCCAAAACAAAATTCAATCATAAAAAATATCAAATAATTTTAATAATAGGGTTATAAATATAAAAATATGTAATCATAGATGGAAAATAATTTTGATAAAACACTTGAGCTTCATTCCTGAGGAAAATATCCTTTCTTCTTTAAAAACCACTTCTTTTCTAAAAATATGATGAAATTTTAAAAGAAATTACTTTAGATGAAAATACACATGTAATCGTGTAGAGAAAGCTTCATGAAAATAAGTTGTTATGAAGATTCAAACACCCATTCATGCCTTATAAGTTAAAAAACCATTCTTCTCGTACTTTTTCTGGAAAAGTCAAAGAGTACCTCGTATGGTAAACAAAAGAAAGATTCCTTAAAAACCATGTAGTAAAAGTCAAAAAGGGTAAAAATGACTTTAAGCATACATAATAGAATAGTAAAAAGTTTATGAGAATATTTTTAGAAAATATGGACATAGATAACAAATATATCCCCAGTAAATACTTCGAAATAAACAATCTCAAATAATACAAGATTGGAAAAGTTATCCCTTACATTATGTATGATATATTTTATATGTATTGAACCTCATGTATTATGATATAAATAATGTTATATATTTATTCCAGAATCATAATCATTTTTATGATAACATTTATGATTATATTTTGATATGTTTGTTAGTAACATTTCATTGTTACCCGTTATTCAGGTATTAACTACTTTATGTTCTTATGTATGTATTTTAGGTATGTTATTATTAATATTTTTAGGTTATAGTTATATCATTTACATCATGGTATTAGTATAATATATATTTTATTTATTTTTACAATTCATTTATATAATCCTGGTTTAATGAAGATTATGTAGAACGAATCACATCACACCGTGGAGATGGTAAGTCGTACGTATGCACGAGCGGCGATATTGTTCCCATAATTTTTTAATTGTATTTAAGTGGATGGTGTAAAGTATCTCATAATTAGTTTCGTGTAATAATAATCATATATAGTTATTATTTCCCCCATTATACCCATCTATGTAAGGTGGTGGTGAAAAACATTTTACACCACATCGTGGAGACGGTAAGTCGTACGTACACACGTGCGGTGATTATGTTTTTCATAGGATGGGTAGAAGGAGAAATAGGGTTGTTTCATATTTAAAATAACATATTACAAAATTAGTGATACTGATGTTATTAATTTATAATGAAACAACTAAAGAAGAGGAAGTAGAATAAGAAATAAATTTTAATGAATCGTTTGAAGAGATTACCTCTTCCTTGAAGTGTCTCCTTTAAATATCCTCTTAGGGAACTAGAGTTGGTGTTTTGAGAAGACCATAACCTCTAGAATGTAACTAGGGAAGTTGATAAGATAAATTGGTAGGGTTCGACTGATCTTGAAGGCTCAAAATGTAGTGAAGAGTAGAGGGAGGATGTGCCTTTTTATAATAGAGGAGAGGGGCACTTTAAGAAACTCTGAAAAAATTAATTTATTATAAACTAAATTTCAACTAAAAATGGTTCAAAAAATAGTTAATTTGAATATAAGATGATTTTGGTTTTAATACCCATAATCCAATAGTTTTTATAAATGTATTGAATAATTTTTAATCCTTATATTTTTGGTTTAACCCTTATTTTACCCCTTTTAATCGTACCGTGATATAATGTTATTTACACATTGTGGGTTAATGTAATTACCATATCATGTCAAATGATACACCTGATTTTTTTATACATTTCCATATATGTTACTGAAAATAAGAATCTATTTTCATAAAATACCTAAAACTTAGTGGATAAATACTTTGATTTTGGTGATCTTATTTATTTTTTGGTGTTTTCTAGACAAATGCACAAATTGGGAGAACCTTGAGAAAAATTTCAAAATACACGGTGTGTACATACCTACCTGATATGAACATGTAGAATAAGAAAAAAATCAACCAAATGTGCACACACCCAACTCTCCAGAATAGATATGACAGGCCATGTGGGTCATACTTACATGCTGTGTACAAACTTTTTGATGCGGTTGGGGGTGTTTTCTAGATACTACACACCATGTGAGGTGGTGCCACATTCCGTGTACCCTTCCTCAACTGACCGTTGATGCCACAGATGTCAAGGGTGGTGCATTTGACCTCCTATTGAAGAAAAATTGTGACAAAAAATGCACTGACGAAACTACATGGCGTGTACTTTCTATACACACCGTGTATTTTTTTGCTATAAATAGAGGGCTTGGCCTCTGGTTTTGTGAGTCATTATCCAATATTAAAAGGATGTAGGTTCCATTTTCCTGCAGCCATGCTTTTTTTGTTCCACTACTTCACCAATGCACCATTTTACCAAAGAATTCACCTCTCCTCGAAGTTTCTACAATGACCACATCAGGTATCGAGGGTTCTGTTTCTATCTTTTCTTCCATGTGTAACTAAACACCCTATTTGTTGGGTATGTGGGTGATGAATGAGTGGTGTAATTTGGATTAATTATTATTTTCGTATAGGTTCTTTTCAACTATTTCTATTCTTCTCTAATTAGTTCTTTGTATCACCAAAACTTCTGCGCCAGACGAAGGGAAAAAATTTAGGGACACAATGGAAGAATAATGATGAATACCTTCATGATTATTGGAAGTATTTATTGACTCACAAATATACTGATCTAAATAAATATTTGAAAAACACTGACTACCAGACCAATGAATTAGTTTCTTCAGTTCCATACATAGTTTACCTAAACAAGGGAACCTTGACACAATAGAAACCCAGAGTGTTCGGTTATCATGAACAACACCACACAAGAAGAAGTTCGTATAACCTCCATAATCACCATAGCCCTGACACGTTCCATTTTATATCAACCGAATTAAAAACCACTTTTGTTTTCATTACCTTTAAAAATTAATATTTACTTTAGAAATCAAAATAGATGTCATGATCAAAAACAAAAATACCACTCTAAATTCATCATTTTCACTATATTAAATCCAAACGTAATAAAATTCATACACTCATTTGTTCCCTGTGGATCGACCCCACACTTAAACTATACTAGCTTAAGAGTGGTTAATATCAATTTAGAACACAAAAAACATACCCTCAGTGAAACGATATACCTAAATTTTTCTCTGTTGCTGGAGAATTCAGTTTGAGTGTTTAATTTAATTACACTTTAATTATTTTTGGGAAAATGAAAATTAAAAATTTCCAAAAATATCTTTTCTAATCTCATTTCTATTTATCTTTCGTTTTCCCTTATACACCTAGGTTTGGTTTTTAACGTGTGTAGGATCATAGGTGCATGAGTAGACACCCCACACGGTCTAGGAGTGGCGACTCATCAGAAATTATTCTGATTAACTCGTAAATCAAATGGAAATTGTTAAGACGTCGACATGCAGTGGTGGAAGAGCACAACCAGAAGTCACCACCGATGGTGAACAAGGAGGAGGAAGATCCAGACACTGAATGTCACATACAAGACATATTTTAAAGGTATTTTTCATTTAATTTACATCATTTCTTTGTTTTGGGGGTTTCCCTAGGTTTTAGGGAGGAATAGATGAGTATTCATGAATTGGGCCAAGCCGTGAGCCCAATTCCAGATTAAAAAATAAATTTTGTATCTTTTATAACTTTTTCATTTTTCAATATTTTTCATCCATTCAAATTCCTAATTGACCTACCCTAACCTATTAACACCACCAAGGTAATTTGGAGCTTTTAGAAGTTCATAACCAGGGGTTATTTGGGTTTTTGTCTAAGGGGTTGGGCCTGCCCGAAAGCCCAATTCCTGTTTTAAAAAGAAAATTTGATTTTGTTATAACTTATTCATTATTTGGGCTTTTTCGGTGATTCCAAGTCTCACTCAATCCCAAGTAACCCAGCCGCGCGCCTGAACTCTCTCCCACCCATTTGGAGCTCTGTAGAATCGCGATTTTGTGCCGATCTTCATAGGGTTCCTCAAATCGCCCAGATTTGAAGAGGTAAAGTATTTCCTTCATAAATCTCTCAATTCTCAGTCTTTTTCCTCCATTCCAGTTCCTAAATGAGATAATACATCTTTTTCGAACGTACCCTAAATTTGGGATCTTTTAAATTTCAGATACTGGAGTTTTGGAGTGATTACTTCAAGATACTTCAAGTAAATGAGCCCTTTTCTTTCCTCTTTCAAATTACTTTGGGTTTAACTCTTTGTTCTTAGGGTTTATTCGGTTATAATTGAGTTTACTAATGTCCAGAAACTAGTATTTCGAACCTAGGGTTTAACTTTGGGTTTTCTTGGCCAATTTGTGTGGTTTTAGGTTTGATCTAGTTCTCTCTTGGTGCGGCGGGGGTGCGATTTGATTTCGCACGGAGATTCAAGGGGTTTTGTTAATTTGGTAGGTGATTCC
The DNA here is from genome assembly GCA_963277665.1 of Viscum album. Taxonomy (NCBI): domain Eukaryota; kingdom Viridiplantae; phylum Streptophyta; class Magnoliopsida; order Santalales; family Viscaceae; genus Viscum; species Viscum album. The sequence continues at coordinate 1,685,909,069 of OY728143.1, read as the reverse complement.
ATTGTGTGTGCAATCTTTGTGAATTAGCTTGCTGTTTTTCATGGTACTATAATGTTTATTTCACTTGAATGTTTCTGTAAAAATTGGTTTTAGTTGCATTTATAATGCAAATGAATTTTAAGTTCCAATTTTTGGTGAAATTGAGGGTTTTCCATTCAAATCATTTATTGGTTCATTTTGGGATGCCCCCTAACTGAATTTTTGGTTTCATTAAAGGGTTATGAACTGAAATTTGGTTTTAATATCTTAGAAGTGTTATCATAGTGTGAAAGGTGGATATCATAAAGAGCTTTGTGTGAAAAACAATGTGATGTTTTGAGAGGTTGTTTTATTGGAAATAAAAATTATTTTATTGTGTGTTTTAAATGGTATAAAATGTGTGTAGCTACTGTACAATTTGTTTGTGACCAGTAGTGATATTTTATATGAAAATGGATGTGTGTTGTTTGCTAAAATTGTTTGAGCACAAAAGGGGAAGCCCGGGTACTTAGGTGGGGCGGATTTGTACTAGTACGGCTAGTGGATCGGATGGGTTTTGTCCCTGTTCCACTTAGCATCTGGATAACGACAACTCTAACTAAACTATTTGGATGATGATTGGGGACCACTAGGTTATGGGTATGTTCCCTACTAGTGGCTCGTGCACGAGAACGGATTTTTCTATGGTTACTCTACACCGAGGTACGAGGTACATAGGGCCCGAGACAACCTAGTGCTTAGGGGTGTTCCTGATTTTGATGCTCATAGAATTTGTGGTATTTACCCTTGTTATGGGTTGTTTTTGGCAGTACATTACAGTATCTCACATGTCTATTTAATGTGCTAACATTCTGAAATTCTCGAATTGAAAACTGTTTTCATTTGAAAGTTGCATTTCTTTGAATTTTAACACTGTTTCACCTTGTGTATTAAAATTGCTTGTTTTGTTCACATTGTATTGCATACTCTTTGGAATCAACTGGTGGTATCCTATTGGGCTTAGGCTCACACCCTACTTACACCCCTTGGGTGTAAGTAGACCTGCTTATGCTTGACTCAGGTAAAGGGAAGGCTAAGGGTGATGGCGGTTCGGGATGTTAGTACCCATCTTTGGGGCGGAGTTGCGGGGATGGATTGCGTGTGATGATCCCCTTGTCTTGTGGAGTCCATGGGGATGTCTTGATGTTGTCATTATCTTTATTTGGACCAATTTTTGTGTCTTTAAACATATGTATTCAGATCTGGTTTTGTTAAGAATGGTTTAGCATGGAAATTTCAGATTCTTATCATTGATTGTTTTATTTGTTTTATGCTTTCATACTCGGGTAAATCGTTCCCAAATCATATTGTTTTATACCCGGGCACTTGTGCCAGCCCGTGGGGATAGGGAATGCCCTTCGGGCCTTGCCACGGGCCAGGTTTGGTGCCGTTAATGGTGGCGACCAGATCTGGTTCGTGACAAAATGGTATCAAAGGAGGTTAATGTTTTTGGGTTATATTGTTATTTTGAGATGAGTCGGGATAGACAGGAGCTAGGACTGTCGGGGCTCGGGGTATTGGTTGTGAGTAGGGTGCCTGGCCCGCACCTCTCATGGCAGACCTTGAGTCACCAGAGGATGTTGGAATTTACTGATTTACTTCACTTCTAGGTGAGACGTGTGGGCTGCAGACCACATGTGGACATCAGGCAGATGTGGAGTAGTTGTTTCTTTTATTACAAGAATGTGTTTAGTTTGTTTATATTTGATGTATTTGATTACAATTTTCAGAATTGTGGTATTGACTATTTCTTTTGTGACTGTTGCATTTTGTAGCAACATGCCTCCCCGGAAAGCTCCCCCGCACCCACAGGAGGAAGCTGGAGAGAGTTCTCCCACGCCGATTGATCAGAGGCTAGTCGAGGCTGTGGTCCGGGCTGTCCAGGCTCTAGGATATGGACCAGCTCCAGCTCCAGCTCCTGTTAGAGAGGATTATACTGGTCCTAGAAAGGACAAGGCCCAGGAGTTCCTGAAAAATAAGCCTCCAACCTTTCGAGGAAGCTCAGAACCCCAGGAAGCAGAAGAATGGCTCGAGAAGATCGAGCGTATGTTTGAGTTCCTGGAAACACCCGAGGAGCTCAGGGTGAAGTGTGCCTCCTTTCTGTTGGAGGGTCCCAGCCGTAAATGGTGGGAGTCAGTGCTTCAATCTGGGAAGAATGAGCAGATGCGCTGGAGAGATTTCAAGGCTGTCTTCAATGAACAGTATTGCCCTGAGGTGTTGGCTTATGCCAGGTCTAGAGAGTTCATGGAACTTGTTCAGGGGAATCTATCTGTGATGGAGTATGCCAACCGTTTCGCTGAATTGGTTCGGTATGCTCCAGAAATTGTCTCTAATGAGCAAGCGAAGGCCCAAAGGTTTGAGAAAGGCTTGCGACCAGAGATATACTCCCAGGTGTTCTTGTTTAAGCTGAGGACCTATGCTGAGGTCGTTGATCGGGCGTGCATGGTGGAGATTGATAGAAAAGGCAGGGCTGGTTTCTATGGTTCTGTATCAGCAGTGGGAAGTGGAAGCTCCTCAGACAAGAAAAGGAAGCGGGAGGATCATGTGAAGAAAGGAGGGGGCAGTTCAGGCCACTCTTCCAGGCAGTTTTCTTCTGCTGCTTCTGATGCAAGATCGGTCGTGTGCCACCAATGTGGGAGGCCTGGGCATATCCGACCAGCATGTCCACTTCCTCCAAAGCCTTGTTTCCAGTGTGGAGGTATGGGGCATTTGCAGCGCTTCTGCAGTGTGGCACGTCCACTCCCAAGTGGGGCAGGGTCAGTGGCTTCAAGAGGAGTGCCAACACAGTCCGAGCCGTCAAGGACTGGGGGATCTCGATTTGGTGGTCGTGGTGGTAGGGCTGGATCATCTTCTGGGCAGAGCCAGTTCAGGGCACAGCCTCAGGCTAGCGGTTGTTCTCAGACAGATACTGGACACCTCCATGCAGTGGACCAGACACCAGCAGGATCAGAGGCGGGACCTTCGACAGTTCGAGGTACCGTTCTGATTGCATCTTCTATTGCTACTGCTCTTTTTGATACTGGTGCCTCTATTTCATTCATTTCTGCCCATTTTGTGGACATTCTGAATTTTCCAACTGAGTTGATGTCTTTCGCGATGGAGTTGGTGACACCGCTGGGAAAGAAGAAGGAGCAGGGCCTTAGGTGCCCCTCATGTGCACTTTCTGTATCAGGGGTCGAGATGGAGTGGGACCTTATGGTCTTAGATATGGACCTTTTTGATGTCATACTCGGGATGGATTGGCTAGTTCACTTCCAGGCACACATCGACTGCTACAGAAGGCGTGTGAGTTTCACGGCACCTGACGGGAGTCGTCAGGTTTTTCATGGTGAATGGGATCCTCGGTCAGGTCGCGCAGGGCCTCCACTCCCAGAGTTGGGAAGTGTTATCTTCCAGTTATCTTCGATTGTGCTAGAGGATGGTCTTCCCCCTGAAGGTGCACTACCTCATGTAGTGAATGAGTTTCCTGAGGTATTCCCTGATGATTTTTCTGGTTTGCCCCTGGAGCGGGATGTGGAGTTTTCGATTGATCTGGCGCCGGGAACACAGCCGATATCTCTTCCCTCCTATCGCATGGCCCCCACCGAGTTGAGGGAATTAAAGATACAGCTGGACGACTTAGAATCCAAAGGATTCATTCGCCCGAGCGTCTCTCCTTGGGCCGCTCCTGTGTTGTTTGCAAAAAAGGCTGATGGATCCCTCCGGTTGTGCATTGATTACCGGAAGCTGAATAAGGTAACAATTAAAAACAAATACCCTTTGCCCAGAATAGATGATTTGTTTGACCAGTTGAAGGGAGCAAAGTGGTTCTCAAAGATAGACCTGCGTTCAGGGTATCATCAACTCAGGGTGAAGGAGTCAGATATCCCAAAGACAGCCTTTCGGTGCAGGTACGGCCACTTTGAGTATTTGGTCATGCCCTTCGGATTGACCAATGCTCCAGCAGTCTTTATGGCACTTATGAATAGGGTGTTTCATCAGTATCTCGATTCCTTTATTGTGGTGTTCGTGGATGATATTCTGGTATACTCTAGCTCTGAGGAGGAACACGAACATCACTTGAGGATCGTTTTAGGTACATTACGGGATCACCGCCTCTATGCAAAGTTGTCAAAGTGCACCTTCTGGATCAGAGAGGTGAGATTTCTGGGGCATGTGATCTCAGAGCACGGAGTTTCAGTGGACCCTGAGAAAATTAGTGCGGTTATGTCATGGGAGCAGCCGAAGAATGTGTTCGAGATCAGGAGTTTCCTTGGCCTGGCTGGTTACTACAGGCGATTCGTTCGGGATTTCTCTCGGCTTGCATCACCAATGACTGCGCTCACCCGGAAAGGGGTGAAGTTTGTATGGGGTCCAGAATGTCAAGCATCATTCGAGGAGCTGAAGAGACGGTTGACTACCGCCCCTGTGCTGATTTTGCCTGAGGCTGGGAAGGGTTATGTGGTTTATTGTGATGCTTCAGGTATGGGTCTTGGGTGCGTGCTTATGCAAGATGATCACGTGGTGGCTTATGGCTCTCGCCAACTCCGACCACATGAAAAGAACTACCCTACCCATGACTTGGAGTTGGCAGCGGTGATGCATGCTTTGAAGACATGGCGTCACTACCTCTTTGGCGAGAAGTTTGTGGTCTACTCTGATCACAAAAGCTTGGCTTATATCTTCTCGCAGAAGGACCTCAACTTGAGGCAACGTCGCTGGATCGAGTACTTGCAGGGGTTTGACTTTGACATTGTCTATACCCCAGGCAAGGGTAATGTAGTGGCCGACGCTTTGAGCCGAAGAGTTCCAGTGCAGGCTTTGAGGAAGTCTAGTGATGAGTGGGCATTGATGGGGCTCTTTTCTCAAATGCATGTGGAGGCTAGGGAACACAGTGGAGGGGCATTCTTGGCGAGTGTCCAGTTGACTCCTTCTCTATTAGAGTTGATTCAGCAGGAACAGCCCAGTGATGATCTTTGTCAGCGGTCTAAGAAGTTCCTTCATGGTGGGGAGACATCCTCTAATTGGTCGTCATCTCCCGAGGGCATCTTGTGCTTCAAGGGCCGTTCAGTAGTGCCATTATCTCTACGGAAGGTGGTGATGCAAGATAGCCACCAGTCTCAGTGGGCTGTCCATCCGGGTGCCACCAAGATGTATTATGACGTTCGTCGGCAGTTTTGGTGGCCTGGTATGAGACGGGACATAGCAGGCTTTGTTTCGAAATGCTACACATGTCAGCAGGTGAAAGCAGAGCACCAAAGGCCATCTGGTTTGCTCCAACCACTACCCATTCCTACCTGGAAGTGGGAAGAGGTTTCCATGGACTTCATTGTTGGCTTACCTCGTACACCTCGGGGTAAGAATGCTATTTGGGTGGTGATTGATCGTCTGACCAAATCAGCCCACTTCATTCCGATTAAAGATACAACTAAAGTAGATGAGTTGGGCCATTTGTATCTTCAAGAAGTGGTGAGACTCCATGGTGTACCATCAGCTGTTGTCTCGGATAGAGACCCCCGCTTCACTTCTCGATTTTGGGAAGGCCTTCAGAAGTCCTTGGGGTCTCAGATTAAGATGAGCACAGCATACCACCCACAGACGGATGGTCAGACAGAGCGGGCAAATCAGATATTGGAGGACATGCTTCGTGCATGTGTCCTGGACTTTGGAGGTTCTTGGGATAGCCATTTGGGATTGGTAGAGTTTGCTTATAATAATAGTTACCAATCCACGATTCGAATGGCCCCTTTTGAGGCGCTCTATGGTCGGCCTTGTCGGTCCCCCCTATGTTGGGCTGAGGTAGGAGAGACTTCACTGTTGGGGCCGAGCCTTGTGCAGGAGACTTCTGAGAAGGTCAAGTTGATCAGGCAGCGCTTATTGACAGCTCAGAGTCGTCATAAATCTTATGCTGACCGGAGGCGTCGAGACCTAGAGTTTTCTGTGGGTGACAGGGTATTCTTAAAAGTGGCCCCTCGTCTGGGCCATCGTCGATTGGGAAAGCAAGGTAAGTTGATGCCACGGTATGTCGGACCCTTTGAGATCACCGAGCGTATTGGTAAGGTGGCATACAGGTTGGCCTTACCTTCTCAGTTGACATCTATCCATGATGTCTTCCACGTCTCCCAGTTGAAGAAATACAATCCAGATCCATCCCATGTGTTGAGTTGGGAAGAACTAGAGATAGAGCCTGACTTGTCTATCGTTGAGAGGCCGGTGAAAATAGTGGACTCCCAGGAGAAGATACTTCGAGGAAAGTCTATTCCTTTAGTCCGGGTTTTATGGCAGCATGGGAATGATACACATGAGACATGGGAGCGAAAGTCATGGGTCAAGGAAGAGTACCCATTCTTATTTTCCAACCGAGATTCATGTTGACTTTCCGGGGCGGAAAGTCCTTCATGGTGGGGAGAATTGTCACATACAAGACATATTTTAAAGGTATTTTTCATTTAATTTACATCATTTCTTTGTTTTGGGGGTTTCCCTAGGTTTTAGGGAGGAATAGATGAGTATTCATGAATTGGGCCAAGCCGTGAGCCCAATTCCAGATTAAAAAATAAATTTTGTATCTTTTATAACTTTTTCATTTTTCAATATTTTTCATCCATTCAAATTCCTAATTGACCTACCCTAACCTATTAACACCACCAAGGTAATTTGGAGCTTTTAGAAGTTCATAACCAGGGGTTATTTGGGTTTTTGTCTAAGGGGTTGGGCCTGCCCGAAAGCCCAATTCCTGTTTTAAAAAGAAAATTTGATTTTGTTATAACTTATTCATTATTTGGGCTTTTTCGGTGATTCCAAGTCTCACTCAATCCCAAGTAACCCAGACGCGCGCCTGAACTCTCTCCCACCCATTTGGAGCTCTGTAGAATCGCGATTTTGTGCCGATCTTCATAGGGTTCCTCAAATCGCCCAGATTTGAAGAGGTAAAGTATTTCCTTCATAAATCTCTCAATTCTCAGTCTTTTTCCTCCATTCCAGTTCCTAAATGAGATAATACATCTTTTTCGAACGTACCCTAAATTTGGGATCTTTTAAATTTCAGATACTGGAGTTTTGGAGTGATTACTTCAAGATACTTCAAGTAAATGAGCCCTTTTCTTTCCTCTTTCAAATTACTTTGGGTTTAACTCTTTGTTCTTAGGGTTTATTCGGTTATAATTGAGTTTACTAATGTCCAGAAACTAGTATTTCGAACCTAGGGTTTAACTTTGGGTTTTCTTGGCCAATTTGTGTGGTTTTAGGTTTGATCTAGTTCTCTCTTGGTGCGGCGGGGGTGCGATTTGATTTCGCACGGAGATTCAAGGGGTTTTGTTAATTTGGTAGGTGATTCCATTGTGTGTGCAATCTTTGTGAATTAGCTTGCTGTTTTTCATGGTACTATAATGTTTATTTCACTTGAATGTTTCTGTAAAAATTGGTTTTAGTTGCATTTATAATGCAAATGAATTTTAAGTTCCAATTTTTGGTGAAATTGAGGGTTTTCCATTCAAATCATTTATTGGTTCATTTTGGGATGCCCCCTAACTGAATTTTTGGTTTCATTAAAGGGTTATGAACTGAAATTTGGTTTTAATATCTTAGAAGTGTTATCATAGTGTGAAAGGTGGATATCATAAAGAGCTTTGTGTGAAAAACAATGTGATGTTTTGAGAGGTTGTTTTATTGGAAATAAAAATTATTTTATTGTGTGTTTTAAATGGTATAAAATGTGTGTAGCTACTGTACAATTTGTTTGTGACCAGTAGTGATATTTTATATGAAAATGGATGTGTGTTGTTTGCTAAAATTGTTTGAGCACAAAAGGGGAAGCCCGGGTACTTAGGTGGGGCGGATTTGTACTAGTACGGCTAGTGGATCGGATGGGTTTTGTCCCTGTTCCACTTAGCATCTGGATAACGACAACTCTAACTAAACTATTTGGATGATGATTGGGGACCACTAGGTTATGGGTATGTTCCCTACTAGTGGCTCGTGCACGAGAACGGATTTTTCTATGGTTACTCTACACCGAGGTACGAGGTACATAGGGCCCGAGACAACCTAGTGCTTAGGGGTGTTCCTGATTTTGATGCTCATAGAATTTGTGGTATTTACCCTTGTTATGGGTTGTTTTTGGCAGTACATTACAGTATCTCACATGTCTATTTAATGTGCTAACATTCTGAAATTCTCGAATTGAAAACTGTTTTCATTTGAAAGTTGCATTTCTTTGAATTTTAACACTGTTTCACCTTGTGTATTAAAATTGCTTGTTTTGTTCACATTGTATTGCATACTCTTTGGAATCAACTGGTGGTATCCTATTGGGCTTAGGCTCACACCCTACTTACACCCCTTGGGTGTAAGTAGACCTGCTTATGCTTGACTCAGGTAAAGGGAAGGCTAAGGGTGATGGCGGTTCGGGATGTTAGTACCCATCTTTGGGGCGGAGTTGCGGGGATGGATTGCGTGTGATGATCCCCTTGTCTTGTGGAGTCCATGGGGATGTCTTGATGTTGTCATTATCTTTATTTGGACCAATTTTTGTGTCTTTAAACATATGTATTCAGATCTGGTTTTGTTAAGAATGGTTTAGCATGGAAATTTCAGATTCTTATCATTGATTGTTTTATTTGTTTTATGCTTTCATACTCGGGTAAATCGTTCCCAAATCATATTGTTTTATACCCGGGCACTTGTGCCAGCCCGTGGGGATAGGGAATGCCCTTCGGGCCTTGCCACGGGCCAGGTTTGGTGCCGTTAATGGTGGCGACCAGATCTGGTTCGTGACACTGAAGCTGCAGTGGGGTGCCCGTACCAGGACCAGTAGTCTCCCACTATAGGTATGCCATAGAAGGCCCCAAAAGGATGCTTCAAGGAGTTCATTACGAGGGAATACTAGAGGCCGCCATAATAACCCCCTATGAAGTACGACAAACCCCAAAAGCCATAGTAGATATTTCAGTGGTTGTACTTCACCCCGTAGGAGCAGTAATATATGCCACCTCCACTCTATTAAAATCCACCTCCATGCCGTACTCTCATGGAGTACAGCTTTCCATTTATTCACAGAGTTGAAACAAACATTGTCCTTCCACCAGTGCATGCCAAGAATTTCGAGATCATGCCTGCTATCATGCAGTTGATCCAAAACATAGTTTAGTTAAGAGGATTTCCTAGTGATGACCCAAAAAACTATCTATCCAATTTCCTAGAGATCTGAGACACATTCTGATACAATTTAATGTCTGAGGATGCCATTTGTCTTCACTTTTTCCCCTTTCTCCCTAAGGTGAAGGAAAGGATAGAAGGTTTTCTATAATTATATATCCTCACCTAGGAGCTAGACAAGGAATTCCGGTCAAAATATTTCCCAACTTCAAAGACGCTCACCTTGCAGAATGAAATACACAACTTCTAGCAGCATGAATCAAATTCTTTGTATAAGTCATGGGAGCTTTTCAAGGATATGCTCTGCAAATCTCCACACCAAAGACTCCCACTCTAGTTACAGGTCCGAACATTCTATGGAGGACTAACGATGAAAATAAAGTCTGCAGTGGATTCTTTTTGCTAGTGGTACAGTTATGAGGAAGTCCCCTAATGAGCTTTTTGATCTACTGGATGACATGTATTCCAATATCTTCCAGTGGAATTCTGACCGAGGCACTCAAAAATAAGGTATGCACAATATCAGTTCCACTACTATGCTTGCTGTCCAATTGGATGTTGTGTCTAGAAATATCAACACACTAAATCTGAAGAGCACGTCCCAAGTACATGTAGCGAACCATCTGGTGTAACACCCGAGACTTTTATGTTATATAAATCATCAAAGGAATCTTTTTCTACACAACACTTGCTTGGATTTCTTTACACGCAATCGCGACCTTCCTCGATAGCTTGCGTCGTACGCAATACCGAGTTTCACTAAACAACAATATGCTATTAAAACTAGCCGTTATGAATAGTAATAACCACTTTTTGAAATTTTATAAATTTTATTTTTCAAAATGGACTTCATTTTTTGACTCAGAATATCGAAATTAGCCTAGGGTGAAATTTTGGTATTTTTCTGAAAACTTTAAATTTTTGATGAATAGTGAAACCACTAAGTGGTAGGTTAAAAAACTGAATTTTGCATAAAACTTAATTTTACCGCTTCTGTGAATGGAATTTCGAAAATCCGAGAGACACGGTTAATATCAAGGACTAAAATGTGGTTCAATGAGATGAAAATAATTTTTTGGTGAATAGTAACTTTTTACCTTTTTTACCGCGGTTAATAGTAAATAGGGTAACTAAGGGTAAATATGATATTAATATTACCCTAACACATGTCCTAATTCTATTGGACAAGTTTAATTCGACCAAAAACAAACTTAGGAATAAAATATGACCATTTAGGCCCACTTGGATTAGATTAGGACATTTATTATTAATTTATTTAAAGAAGGGTTAAAATAGTTAAATTTAAAGTTTAATAAGTAAATCATTTTTAATATGGGGTTATACATAAGATAAATTCGATTGTAAATATTCATTAGAAAGCTAAAAAGATTTCCTACATGATGGTATTTTATTTGTAATTTTTAGACATCAAATAATTTAATTTATTTATGACACAAAGATGATGCAGTAATTATCTTATTAATGAAATATTGACATAATTGATAATATAAATACCAAAATAAATGTAATTTAAGACTTTTTATGAATTCCACTAATTTTCTAGGTTACTATGATATATTAGTGTTGATTTAATCAACTTGGTTCGAACATATAATTCTGATATGACTTTCAAATAGTGTCAAAATTGACACAAAATAGTTTTTAAATCAAATATTATATTATTAATTGTTATTTTATTCCTAAAAATCTAAGGTTCGGCCAAATGACTTAGATAAGGATATATATATATTAATAATAAACAATTTTGGGTTCGTTTGGCATGTTATAGTAAGTGTATTAACCATATAGTGAAAGAAAACAAAAAGACACGGTAAAAGTTAAATTAATTAACTTAGAGTTAAATCTAATTGATAAGGTTAAAATAATACCCCAAACTTGTCTAAATCCTATTGGTTGATAGGATTTCGACCCATCACCACTTCAGCTTCGAAATAAGACCCTTTGGAACCATTATAAACCGATTTTGACTTTAATATAAAATAATATTTTGAGATATTCCTAAGGTGCCCCTCTCCTCCCTTATAAAAGGGCACCCCCTCCCCCTCCTCCTCACACCAATTTGAGCACTCAAGCTCGGCCAACCCCTGCCATTTTCTCCTCTCCACTTCCCTAGAATAATCCTAGAGGTCCTGGTCTTCTCCAAAGACCAATCTTAGTTCCTTAAGTGGAGGATTCAAAGAGGCGTTCCAAAGAAGAGGTAATATCCATTACCGATCTTTTCAATTTCTTTCTTCTTCAACTTCTACTTCTTTAGTTGTTTCATGATAAAGTAATAACATCAGTATTACTTACATACTGATATGTTATTATAAATATGAAACAACCCTAATTCACCTTCTATCCATCCTACGGAAAAATGAAATCACTGCGCGTGCGTACGTACGGAATACCGTCTCCACGCCGTGGTGTAATCTATTTTCCACCATCACCTTACAAGGATGGGTATAATGGTGTAATGAGTAACTATATATGATTATTATGAAGTAATATTGATACTGAAATAATATATATATACTCCAATACAATTCCACGATCATAGGAACGATATCATCACTCGTGCGTACGTACGGAATACCGTCTCCACGATGTGATGCGACTCGTTCTACATGATCTTCATTTCATAATGATTATATAAATGAATTGAATGAATGAATATGGTATATACTACACTAATACCATTCTGGAAATGAATTATCTATAACCTAAAGATAAGAATAAGAATTTATTCGACAAAACACGCATAAGAACAAAAAGTTATAAAGACCCGAGTAACAAGTAACAATGAAATATTACTAACAAGAAGCTAATAATATGACCATATATGATCTCATATCAATATGTATGATTCTGGAATAAGTCAATAACATTATTTAAACCATTATACAGGATCTTCGGACACGAACAAAGCAAATCGGACCTAAAGTAAGGGAAATATCACAATCTCATTTTTATCCGAGATTGTTTATTCGTAAGTATTTACTGGGGTGTATTTTATCATCCACATCCATGTTCCCTCAATATGTAATATTGTTTCCATCCACTTACAATAGTTTAAATCCAATTTTACCCTTAGGTGAGTTTTTAGTAAAGAATATAAAAGGAATCTTTTGTCGTTTTTCCGTACGAGGTACTTTTTGACTTTTCCGACAAAAGTACGAAGAATGTTTTTTTTAACTTATACGACAAGAATGGATTTTTAAAACATTATTTCCAAGAAGCTTCCTTTAAAAGTTTTCAAGTTTATTTTTAATCAAATTCTTTTAGTTTAAAGTTGTATGACATGTTAAGAAATGTAAAATGTTTTTGAAAAAGAAAGGATATTTTCCTCAAGAATGAAGTTCAAGTGTTTTATCAAAATTATTTTCCATCTAAGATAATAAAGGGTTCTATTTCTATCCCTATTATTACATGGATTTGATTATGTTGTGATGGAAATATTTTTATGAATTCCTTTATCTTATATGAATTGTTTTATGATGTCATGTTGTTTAAGAATCCCATTTTTATTACATGGGTTACGTTATGATGTATGGTTTATGATTATGTGGCACACATAAGAAAGGATTCATTATAAGATGGGTGGGACCTATATCTCCCTCCAATGCATTGGGTAAAGACTTTATATCTCATGAGATAGACATGGCTGGAACGGAAGGTTATTTCGGTTCAGTGATACAGGACTGAAACGAGGAGTGAACTCGGTTCAGAAAGGGACTTTGTCCACTAAGATAGTCTTGGCAATGAGTCATGACTAACAAGAAATGATTTTCCATGATTATGTGTGCATGCCACAAAGTTTCAAGTTTTATGTTATGATTATGGGGATCTCATTTTCACTTCTATGATTTATTCCATGTTAAGATATTATGATCTCTTTTGCAGGTTTTGATTTTCAAAAAGATATGATATGATTTTTATTTTCTTTATTTGCCCTTGCTGAGCATTTGAGCTCACCCTTTTATGTTTTCTTTTCCCCAGGTCAGGAAGATGGATATTAAGTAGAATATGCTAAAAGGGACCCTAGATATGATGAAATAAATGGGAGACACTGTAGAAGATTTATGAACCAGTTGTTTATGTTTCCCAGTTTCTAAAGACACTATACCTATACGGTCCTTTGTGGTTTTGTCATATGTTGTAATAAGTGTACTTCAATTTTGAAGTATTAACAATGTATGTAAAGTATGGGTCGTTATAGTTGGTATCAGAGGCAAAGGAGGTAGGAATGTATCCGATCCTTGGGAACTCTCACATGTGAGCGTTGGACGAAGCATGGCTCTCCGCCCAAGGGCTTCATGAGGAAATGGCTGCCACTGGGGATGGTGGTGTGTCCCGCCCAGGGGGTGTAGCCGCCCATGGAGTGCCCTGATAGGTATCAATTATAGTCCACTGGAAGTAATTCCAGACCGCTATAGTTGGTATCAGAGGAAAGGTATAGTCAACCTTTGGAAACTAGGATGTGAAAGCCTTAGTAAGAACCCTAAGGATAAGTCTAAGCATAGTACACAATCTTAGTGTTTTCGAAATGGCCTTGAATAACCTAGGATAAGACCATAAGAATGAAAATTTTATTCTTGAATTATGTGGTTTCCTATTATAATTAGTGTTGCTCACACTATTCTTCTTGGTTTTAGTCAATGGCTGGAACCCGAAGGAACTGTGTTAATGCGGAATGCGATGGGCAATGCAATGATTGTCCCCCTGAGCAACCAAACGATATGGGAACTGGGATGCAAAATCTTGTAGCCATGCTCACACAACTTTCTCAAGCTATGAATCATGCAGGATTTCCAAACGAGCAAAGGAGGGAGCAACATTCTGTTGAATCCTTCATGAGGCAGCGTCCACCTTCTTTCAGCAGGTCTACTGATCCATTAGTTGCTGAACAATGGATTAGTACTACTGAAAAGATATTTTCAGTTCTTCAATGTTCTGAACATGATAAATTCATCCTAGCAGTGTATCGTTTGGAAGGAGATGCTGATCAATGGTGGAATCTTGTTAAGAATACGAGGCAAAGGGATGAAATTGAGTCTATGGAATGGGAAGAGTTCAAGAACTTATTTTTCAATAAGTACTTCCCTCGTATTCTCCGAACAAAGATGGAGAAAGAGTTTCTTGAACTGAAGCAAAGGGATGATGAATCTGTTGGTACCTATGAAGCAAATTTTACAAGACTTGCAAGGTACGCTTCTGGTATTATCATCCAACCTGAGAGTAAGATCGATCGATTCTTTAGTGGCTTAAAACCAAGTCTTCGAAGGGCGTTAGCCATAAGGGACTTCAATAGCTATGAGGAAATCGTTCGATGTGCTCTCAAAGTCGAGATGGAGATTGGAGTAACCCATCAGTCACATGGGTTTGATAAGAAGAGGAAGATGGAATTCAAGGGAAACTCTAAAGAGCACACTGAAAAGAAGATGAACTTTCCCTTATGCTCAAAGTGTGGAAAGAAACATGGAGGGAGTTGTCTTAAAGGGACAAGTAAATGTTTTAAATGTGGAAAAGAAGGTCATCGGGCATTTGAATGCCGTGATAATGGGAAGAAGATGTCTAATGACGCAAACAAAGGAAGGGATACACAGAATGAACCTACTACACTTCAATGTTTCAAGTGCAAGGAGATGGGACATTATGCCAATCAATGCCCAAATACAAGGGTTGATGATGATGGTCGACGTCAACAAACTCTTAAGGCTAAAGACAAAGGAAAGTCACATGCAATTTCTATCAGCGATGTGGAGTACGATAACGATGTGGTGAAAGGTACACTTACCATCCACTCTAAAGTAGCAAATGTTTTATTTGATTCTGGATCCACCCACTCTTTTATTTCTGAAGACTTTTCTAAGGGTATCACCGTATTACCTCAACAATTAGATGTTGAGTTAGCTGTGACAACACCTAATGGCACATCAATCGCATCAAAAGTTTATAATTCTTCTCCGATCGAAGTTTGTGGGAAAGTGCTTCCTGCAAATCTTGTGATCCTTCCTTTAGTGGAATTTGATGTGATTCTTGGCATGGATTGGCTTTCTCTACATGGAGCTCATATCGATTGCCAAAGAAGGGAAGTCACATTTCATATTCCAGATCAATCTACGATCGTCTATTAATGCAAGGATGAACATAACCTTCCAGTGGAAATTTCTTCCATCTTATGGGTATTGATTCCACTAAATGAAGGTTATTTATCTCAAATGGTTGGTGAGAAACTCATGATTAAGAATATGCCCATTGTACGGGAGTTTGATGATGTCTTTCCGGAGGAATTACCGGGTCTTCCACCAAATCCTGAAGTTGAGTTTTCAATAGAACTCGTACCGGGTGATTTGCCTATTTCAAAGACACCTTATAGAATGGCCCCAATTGAGTTGCAAGAATTGAAGAAGCAACTCCAAGAGAATCTTGATAAGGGATTAATACGCCCTAGTGCGTCACCTTGGGGAGCACCTGTTCTATTTGTTAAGAAGAAAGATGGATCAATGAGACTTTGCATTGATTATCGAGAACTTAACAAGATCACTATCAAGAACAAATATCCTCTCCCACGCATTGATGACTTATTTGACCAACTACGCGGAGCTCAATACTTTTCCAAGATTGATCTTCGTTCAGGGTATCATCAATTAAGGGTCAAAAGGGAGGATATACCAAAGACGGCTTTCCGTACAAGGTATGGACACTATGAATTTATAGTGATGCCATTTGGTCTTACTAATGCCCCTGCTATCTTCATGGATCTAATGAATAGAGTCTTTAGAGACTATCTTGATCAATTTGTGGTAGTCTTTATAGACGATATTCTTGTCTATTCAAAGAGCAAGGAAGAGCATGAAGATCACTTGAGAATTATATTGAAGACCCTGAGAAAGGATAAGCTTTATGCCAAATTTACCAAGTGTGAATTTTGGCTTCAAAAAGTTGCATTTTTGGGTCACATAATCTCAAAAGAGGGGATATTTGTGGATCCAGCAAAAACAGAGGTTATCGAAAGATGGTCAAGACCAACAACAGTAACTGAGATCCGAAGTTTTCTTGGTTTGGCTGGATATTATCGACGTTTTGTAAAAGATTTTTCACGATTATCTAATCCAATCACCAAGTTGACTCGGAAAGGAGTTAAGTTTGTCTGGACAGAGGAATGTGAAGAGAATTTCAAGGAGTTGAAAAGAAGGTTATCCAGTGCACCTGTGCTCACACTGACTTGTAGTGGAGAAAGGTTTGTGATCTACAGTGATGCATCCAAGAAGGGATTGGGGTGTGTTCTTATGCAAAATGATATGGTGATAGCTTATGCCTCACGACAGTTGAAAATCCATGAGCAAAATTACCCAACACATGATTTGGAGTTGGCTGCGGTAATCTTCGCATTAAAGATTTGGAGGCATTACCTTTATGGTGAAAGGTGTGATATTTATACTGACCATAAAAGTTTAAAGTATATTTTCACACAAAAGGAGCTGAATATGCGTCAAAGAAGATGGTTGGAGCTGATTAAGGATTATGACTGCTCAATCCATTACCACCCTGGGAAAGCAAACAAGGTGGCAGATGCATTAAGTCGACAAGATCATGCTAGTTTATCCATGATGAGGATCACAAAAGATCCAATATTTATGGATTTACAAAGGATGGATCTTGGAATTATAATGGAAGGGGAAAAATCTTATCTTTCTCAAATGAATGTTCAACCATCTATACATGTGAAGATTAAAGAGGCACAGAAAGAAGATGTCGAGTTACAAAAGAAGGTGAGAAATGTTCCTGAATTCAACCTTGATTGTGATGGGATAATAAAGTTCAGGAATCGGGTTTGCGTTCCTCCCATCCCCGAATTAAAGAATGAGCTGCTGGATGAGGCTCATAGTTCATCATTCTCTATTCATCCTGGAAGCACGAAGATGTATAGGGACCTGAAAGAGTACTTCTGGTGGGATGGCATGAAAAGAGATGTTGCTGAATATGTCTCTCGATGCTTGGTTTGTCAACAAGTTAAAGCTGAGAGACAGAAGTCTAAGGGGATGTTACAACCATTACCCATACCCGAATGGAAATGGGAAAACATCACTATGGACTTTGTCACAGGACTTCCTAAAACATCCAAAGGCAATAATGCTATCTGGGTCATAGTTGATCGTCTTACAAAGTCTGCACACTTCATTGCTATTAGAGAGGATTTCTCTCTAGATCAGCTTGCCAGGATATATGTAAAGGAAGTGGTAAGATTGCATGGAGTACCACTTTCTATTATATCTGATCGAGATCCGAGATTTACCTCGAAGTTCTGGCGAAGTCTTCAGCATACTCTGGATACAGAGTTGAGTTTCAGCACTGCTTATCATCCCCAGACAGACGGTCAGTCTGAGAGAACAATTCAAACCCTAGAAGATATGTTGAGAGCTTGCTCTATGGATTTCAAAGGAGGTTGGGATCAACACCTACCTTTGGTGGAATTTTCTTATAATAATAGCTTTCACTCCAGTATTCAGATGGCTCCTTATGAAGCTCTCTATGGAAAGAAATGCAGGACTCCAACTTGCTGGGATGAAGTTGGGGAAAGAAAGCTATTAGGACCTGATCTCGTAGATGAAA
Organism: Viscum album; assembly: GCA_963277665.1. Taxonomy (NCBI): domain Eukaryota; kingdom Viridiplantae; phylum Streptophyta; class Magnoliopsida; order Santalales; family Viscaceae; genus Viscum; species Viscum album. The sequence goes on along the minus strand of OY728143.1, from coordinate 1,685,891,300 downwards.
TGGCATAAAAGGTCAGATCTATTCAACAACACATAAGAGCAGCTCAGAGTCGACAGAAAAGTTATGCCGACAACCGAAGAAAAAACCTAGAGTTTGAAGTGGGCGATAAAGTGTTCTTACGAATATCTCCCTGGAAGAGGGTTATGAGATTTGGAAAGAAGGGGAAGTTGAGCCCTAGATATATCAGTCCTTTCGAAATACTGGATCGTGTTGGGAAGGTAGCTTACCGATTGGCGCTTCCACCGAATCTCTCTCAAGTTCACGATGTGTTCCTTGTATCTCTCCTGAGAAAGTACATACCAGATCCTTCACATGTACTCAGCTCAGAAGTTGTACCGCTGGAGCAAGATCTTTCTTATGAAGAACAACCGATAGAGATTCTGGATCGTAGCGAAAAAGTCCTACGAAACAAGACCACTCGCTTAGTGAAGGTTTTATGGAGGAACCACCAACTTGAAGAAGCTACATGGGAGCTCGAGGATATGATGAGGGAGAAGTATCCTCATCTGTTTGTAACAAAGTGAAGAATTTCGAGGGCGAAATTCTTTTTAAGGGGGGTAGAATGTAACACCCGAGACTTTTATGTTATATAAATCATCAAAGGAATCTTTTTCTACACAACACTTGCTTGGCTTTCTTTACACGCAATCGCGACCTTCCTCGATAGCTTGCGTCGTACGCAATACCGAGTTTCACTAAACAACAATATGCTATTAAAACTAGCCGTTATGAATAGTAATAACCACTTTTTGAAATTTTATAAATTTTATTTTTCAAAATGGACTTCATTTTTTGACTCAGAATATCGAAATTAGCCTAGGGTGAAATTTTGGTATTTTTCTGAAAACTTTCAATTTTTGATGAATAGTGAAACCACTAAGTGGTAGGTTAAAAAACTGAATTTTGCATAAAACTTAATTTTACCGCTTCTGTGAATGGAATTTCGAAAATCCGAGAGACACGGTTAATATCAAGGACTAAAATGTGGTTCAATGAGATGAAAATAATTTTTTGGTGAATAGTAACTTTTTACCTTTTTTACCGCGGTTAATAGTAAATAGGGTAACTAAGGGTAAATATGATATTAATATTACCCTAACACATGTCCTAATTCTATTGGACAAGTGTAATTCGACCAAAAACAAACTTAGGAATAAAATATGACCATTTAGGCCCACTTGGATTAGATTAGGACATTTATTATTAATTTATTTAAAGAAGGGTTAAAATAGTTAAATTTAAAGTTTAATAAGTAAATCATTTTTAATATGGGGTTATACATAAGATAAATTCGATTGTAAATATTCATTAGAAAGCTAAAAAGATTTCCTACATGATGGTATTTTATTTGTAATTTTTAGACATCAAATAATTTAATTTATTTATGACACAAAGATGATGCAGTAATTATCTTATTAATGAAATATTGACATAATTGATAATATAAATACCAAAATAAATGTAATTTAAGACTTTTTATGAATTCCACTAATTTTCTAGGTTACTATGATATATTAGTGTTGATTTAATCAACTTGGTTCGAACATATAATTCTGATATGGCTTTCAAATAGTGTCAAAATTGACACAAAATAGTTTTTAAATCAAATATTATATTATTAATTGTTATTTTATTCCTAAAAATCTAAGGTTCGGCCAAATGACTTAGATAAGGATATATATATTAATAATAAACAATTTTGGGTTCGTTTGGCATGTTATAGTAAGTGTATTAACCATATAGTGAAAGAAAACAAAAAGACACGGTAAAAGTTAAATTAATTAACTTAGAGTTAAATCTAATTGATAAGGTTAAAATAATACCCCAAACTTGTCTAAATCCTATTGGTTGATAGGATTTCGACCCATCACCACTTCAGCTTCGAAATAAGACCCTTTGGAACCATTATAAACCGATTTTGACTTTAATATAAAATAATATTTTGAGATATTCCTAAGGTGCCCCTCTCCTCCCTTATAAAAGGGCACCCCCTCCCCCTCCTCCTCACACCAATTTGAGCACTCAAGCTCGGCCAACCCCTGCCATTTTCTCCTCTCCACTTCCCTAGAATAATCCTAGAGGTCCTGGTCTTCTCCAAAGACCAATCTTAGTTCCTTAAGTGGAGGATTCAAAGAGGCGTTCCAAAGAAGAGGTAATATCCATTACCGATCTTTTCAATTTCTTTCTTCTTCAACTTCTTCTTCTTTAGTTGTTTCATGATAAAGTAATAACATCAGTATTACTTACATACTGATATGTTATTATAAATATGAAACAACCCTAATTCACCTTCTATCCATCCTACGGAAAAATGAAATCACCGCGCGTGCGTACGTACGGAATACCGTCTCCACGCCGTGGTGTAATCTATTTTCCACCATCACCTTACAAGGATGGGTATAATGGTGTAATGAGTAACTATATATGATTATTATGAAGTAATATTGATACTGAAATAATATATATATACTCCAATACAATTCCACGATCATAGGAACGATATCATCACTCGTGCGTACGTACGGAATACCGTCTCCACGATGTGATGTGACTCGTTCTACATGATCTTCATTTCATAATGATTATATAAATGAATTGAATGAATGAATATGGTATATACTACACTAATACCATTCTGGAAATGAATTATCTATAACCTAAAGATAAGAATAAGAATTTATTCGACAAAACACGCATAAGAACAAAAAGTTATAAAGACCCGAGTAACAAGTAACAATGAAATATTACTAACAAGAAGCTAATAATATGACCATATATGATCTCATATCAATATGTATGATTCTGGAATAAGTCAATAACATTATTTAAACCATTATACAGGAGCTTCGGACACGAACAAAGCAAATCGGACCTAAGGTAAGGGAAATATCACAATCTCATTTTTATCCGAGATTGTTTATTCGTAAGTATTTACGGGGGTGTATTTTATCATCCACATCCATGTTCCCTCAATATGTAATATTGTTTCCATCCACTTACAATAGTTTAAATCCAATTTTACCCTTAGGTGAGTTTTTAGTAAAGAATATGAAAGGAATCTTTTGTCGTTTTTCCGTACGAGGTACTTTTTGACTTTTCCGACAAAAGTACGAAGAATGTTTTTTTTAACTTATACGACAAGAATGGATTTTTAAAACATTATTTCCAAGAAGCTTCCTTTAAAAGTTTTCAAGTTTATTTTTAATCAAATTCTTTTAGTTTAAAGTTGTATGACATGTTAAGAAATGTAAAATGTTTTTGAAAAAGAAAGGATATTTTCCTCAAGAATGAAGTTCAAGTGTTTTATCAAAATTATTTTCCATCTAAGATAATAAAGGGTTCTATTTATATCCCTATTATTACATGGATTTGATTATGTTGTGATGGAAATATTTTTATGAATTCCTTTATCTTATATGAATTGTTTTATGATGTCATGTTGTTTAAGAATCCCATTTTTATTACATGGGTTACGTTATGATGTATGGTTTATGATTATGTGGCAAACATAAGAAAGGATTCATTATAAGATGGGTGGGACCTATATCTCCCTCCAATGCATTGGGTAAAGACTTTATATCTCATGAGATAGACATGGCTAGAACGGAAGGTTATTTCGGTTCAGTGATACAGGACTGAAACGAGGAGTGAACTCGGTTCAGAAAGGGACTTTGTCCACTAAGATAGTCTTGGCAATGAGTCATGACTAACAAGAAATGATTTTCCATGATTATGTGTGCATGCCACAAAGTTTCAAGTTTTATGTTATGATTATGGGGATCTCATTTTCACTTCTATGATTTATTCCATGTTAAGATATTATGATCTCTTTTGCAGGTTTTGATTTTCAAAAAGATATGATATGATTTTTATTTCCTTTATTTGCCCTTGCTGAGCATTTGAGCTCACCCTTTTATGTTTTCTTTTCCCCAGGTCAGGAAGATGGATATTAAGTAGAATATGCTAAAAGGGACCCTAGATATGATGAAATAAATGGGAGACACTGTAGAAGATTTATGAACCAGTTGTTTATGTTTCCCAGTTTCTAAAGACACTATACCTATACGGTCCTTTGTGGTTTTGTCATATGTTGTAATAAGTGTACTTCAATTTTGAAGTATTAACAATGTATGTAAAGTATGGGTCGTTATATCTGGCGTGCAGTGAATGTGGTGACAACCACATCATGTGAGAATTCCCAAGACCTAAATTCGTCCCTTCAACGAGCTAGGTGATCTATGTTTCTCAAAACTGAGATCCAAACCAGTACTAGAACCTGACATGGCGTGATCACCATAACACATGCTAGGGGCCATAGCAGCAGAATACTCTGCCCCAATGACCACCAAACTATGAACATCCCTAGTATTAGAGCCAGTACCCGAGGCAGAAACTACATCAACATGGCTCTTACCATAAACAAGGGTATCAAAAACCTCTCCCACAGCAGCCGCGACAACCACATCCTCCACCAGCTACACAGCCACCTTAGCAGGAGACCTCATCAAGTTTATAGTATCTCATGAACAAGTTTATATCTACTGATGAGACCAGATTCTAGACTCTAGAGGCTTCCATTCAAATCCCTAAGAACTAAATCGGCCGATGGGCATACTAGCTCTTGGGGAGGTAGCCCGGTACACTACCAAGTAACACTGAGATGAAGATGAGGGATGATTCCCATGCCGTCACGCTATGGAGTAGAAAGGAGTTAAAAAAGAAGAAACGAGCACAAATAGGTGCACCTACACCCCCTGCTGATAACAAAGTCTAAGTTACAGACCCCTCATCATCCAAAGTCCCACTAAAATATTCTCAACATGTTAATGGAAAGAAGGTTGTTAAAACCTTCAAGCCGACCTTCCCTTCCTTGAGAGGATGAAGCCTAGTAGTCTATACCGTCAGTTAGTCAAGTTCATGGAAGTGTTCCAGAAGTTTCACATCAACATTCCATTTATGGGGTAACTAACATAGATACCCACGTTTACAAAATTCATGAAGGAGATACTCTATAACAAAAAGAAGATAGAGGATTTGGGTACCATTTCACTGACCAAGGAGTGCTCAAAAATCATACAACATTCAATTCATCCCAAGATTTAGGATCCAGGTATCTTCATTAACCCATGCACTATTGGACAATGTGAGTATTGGAAGGCCCTCTATGGCTTAGGGGCTAGCGTTAACCTCTAAACCATGATGATGTACTTTCTTGTAGTTTTCTTTTCCATCAACAGTCATAGGTACACTGGGGAATATTTTGGATATCTTAAATTCATACCATGATGTGAGGGGAGTATTCCTTTGGTTTTCACAGTTTTTTAGTTTTTCTTGTCATTCCTCCCCTCTCTTGTGCCTTTTGGTGTCTCCATCCTATTTTCCCCTTATTAGTGCACTTGGTGGACTATGTGTAGTATTATGTTTGGGGGAGAGTCTCTCAACCACCTTAGTGTTTTACCTGATCATCATCTCAGAGACATGATTATTGAAAGATATATTTAAAAATGTGAAGAAATTTTGATTACTCATATTTATAAATAATAAACCTATATGAAGGAAAATTTTGAAGGTTGCACGCTTATTATGTTTATTAAGTGTTTTAAAATGATTTCTGATATAGTTTAAATTGAAACTTGTAATCCTTGGATACTTAAATTTATTTGGCTAATCATTTACATGCATTTCATAACCTGATTGTCTCTTTATTTGATTTGCCACTCTTGGGAGCTATTCTAAACCCTACGTCGTATTTTTTATAATACCCTCTTTCTTGATAGATTGTTAGGATATTCATGACTACCAGAATTTGATTGTTTTCCTTTCAAAATATGAAGAATTTTTAAATTACATTAAAATGATTAAGGCATTAGATTGTTTCAATCCCTTTTATCTTGAGACCCACCCTACATCTGATCTTTATAAAGCACCTAGAAACAATGAACAAACTTGATAGGAATCCACATTACAAACCTATTTCCCTTCCTACCCTAATTATTTTTACCTTTTCATGATAAATCACTTGGGATTTAGAGAGGTAATTGGAAGTACATGGAACATTTTTGTGAATAGTCATGAAATTAAGTGCGGGGGAGTACCTCTTGTTTATTTGGGGCAGAAAGGTTTCCAAACCCATATTCATGGAATTATTATGTGGTCCCCAATGTTAAAAAAAAATGATAAATACAAGGGAACTTTATATTCACTTGATGGTTTCGAAACCCTACCTAACTAAGTGAGATGGTGGTGATGACAGTATTTGATAGATCTTGTTGAGGATGTTTTTACATTGAGAATTGTTTTGAATATTGTGAAGTATTATTTAAATTATTTAACCTCCCCTTTCAAGCCACAGAGTTTATTTCTCACATATTTACCTACCTTCCCTTAGCCACAGAGACATCAGAAACTTATTGAAAAGCCCTCAAGATTTTTTAATTCACTTTTCTGACATATAGAAATAAATTTCTTGCAAACCTATGGATAGATTGTATATACATTATATTGAGCGTAACTTTGATTAAAAATATCTTGAGTGTTGAGTGTGTTATTTACTAGTGAGATACATAATCAAGTGGAATGATTATTTTTTAAAGGATAAAAATGGTTTTAAAAGAGGATGAAAGTAGTTAATTGAATTATATACGAGGCATGATTAGTATATCTCATGAATTGAATATGTTTTGTTAATTTTTAGATTTTTCTCATGTGACTTTATCATTTGCAGTTATGATTAACTGAATTAATTCCTTTTAAAATATACACTCTTTTAATTAGATGTTGAAATTTTCTTGAGGGCAAGAAAATGACTAAGTGTGGGGGAGTTTGATACACTCGATTTGTGTATACATTCCCACACATATTATTGAAAATAAGAACATGTTTTCAACAAATACTAAATTGTTATTGGATAAATACATGAATTTTGGTGATATTCTTTATTTTCAGGTGTTTTCTAGCCAAACACACAAATCATGAGAACTCTGATCAGAATTTACAAATAAACGGTGTGTACATACCTACACGTTGTGTACATATAGACTCAAACACAGAGGGGATGGACGAGTACAGGGCCAAGTCGCCAGAACAGTGACGACACACTGTGTGGGTCATAACTACATGCCATGTATAGGCTCTTAGATGTGGTTGGTGTCATTTTAAAAGGACTACATGTCGTGTGAGGTGGCTCCACATGTCGTGTACCATACACCATCTGACCATCGATGTCGCAGAAGTCAAGGGCAGCACAACTGGCCACCTACTAGAGAAACACTGTGTCAAAAAGACGTTGAAGAAACTACACAGTGTGTAATTTCCTTACAAACCATGTACTTTTATTCCATAAATAGAGGGCTTGGCCTCTAACTTTGTGAGTCCTTAGACAATATTTTAAGGAAGGAGGCTCATATGTCCTGCTACCATGCTACCATTGTACCACTACTCTGCCAATACACCATTTTACCAAAGAATTCAACTCTTCATGAAGTTTTTGCAATGACAAAATCAAGTATTGATGGTTCTGTTGTTATATTTTCATCCATGTATAACTAAATGCCTCGTGTGTTGGGGTTTAAAGTGATGAAATAGTGTTGTAATTTGGATTAATTATTATGTTTGTGTTGGTTCTGTTTAACTCTTCTCATTCTTCTTCAATAATTTCTTTGTGCCACTAAAAATTATGAGCTACACCAAGGGAAACAATTTCATGGACTCACATGAAGAATAATGATGAATACCTTCAAGATCATTGGACGTATTCATTGTAAGAACCCGGTTCTTAGATTTGAGGTATGAGCTTCTTCTTTTTCCTTTTCCTTAAGTGTTTTTTAGAAAATATAGAAAATGGGGAAAAATCCTAAATTTTGGAACTACACACCGTGTACTTTTGGCCGTGTTGGGATGAGTACACGGGGTGTGTAGCCATGCCGGCGAAGAGGGGTGTAAGAACCGACTACACGCCGTGTAGTCAGTCAGCAGGCATAAACAGTAAGGTGGTGGAGTCGCTACCAGCTGGGCGACTGTACACGCCGTGTACTTGGGAGTACATGTCGTGTACTCATGTCGACAGATGAACAGTGTGGTGGTGCCACCAAATGAATAGTTAAATGAAAGAAGTACACGTCGTGTACTCAGAAGTACACGCCGTGTACTTTGTTTTTTCGGCTTAAAACAGGCAGTAGCCTCCTCATTTGGCAGAGGAGACACTTGAGCCGATTTGGAGCCAAAGGAGGAGGTCAGACCTTTGATGATCCGCCGGGTGTTCGTCTGGAATCTGATTCAGCTTCGGACGATCTCGTTGGAACCGTACGGGTAAGCCCTCTCCTCTCCTGGTACCATTCTTACCAATTCTTTCCCGAGGGTAAGTTCTTTAAGTTTGAATGGGGTTTGTTCTTCGTCAGATCTATGCCGTTCTTGGGCGTTTCTGGAGTCGGCGTTCAGGTATAACGTTCGTTGGCGTATAAGGTAGTTGGCTTTGTGTTAGTTTTTCCAACTGTCGTGCGTTTTGTGCCTTTTCATGCCACGAACCCATGTTGGGGTGTCATGTGGCTGAGGCCTTTGCTATATTTAATGCCTATAATTGCATAGGTGATTAAATTGTGATAATAAAATGTTGGTTGGGATCATTTTGTGGATCCGGAACCACCCCGGGGGGTGTGTTCCACTATTTAGCCTTTTGGCCAGGATACCTGAGGGTATGCCTTTAAATGTAGTAATTGTAGAATGGCCTTGAGAGGAATTACTTGTTTACGACATTTTGATATGTTGGGCATGGCCTGGTTACCTATTTAGCCTGAGGGCGTTGTTTTGATTAGCCTGTGGGCACTGCACTGTTTAGCCTGAGGGCGGTAGTTATTTCGGCCTGAGGGAAACTTCTTCCGTGCCTGAGGGCAATAGACTCTATGCCTGAGGGTGACACTACCTACGTCTGAGGGAAAATTATATTATGCCTGAGGGTGGATTCTTGTGTTGGACACTCATTACCTCAGGGTTGGGGTTTACTTGTTTGAGGACATGGACTGTTTACTTAGAAATGCACTCTAGTGATTTCTATTATTTAATGGATTAAATGAATAATAAAATAGAAATATAATTGTTAAGTTAGTTACTTTTCAGTACTTCTTACGTTATTGAATTTTACTATTTCACATTGTTGTTTCATGCTTACACGCAGTTGGGAACAAGCCTTTGGTGGGTGCCCACTGAGATATATTTCTCACACCCTATTTGGGTCACGCTTTTCAGCCCAAACAGATTACATTTCTGCAGGTGTAGATGGGGGCAAGAGTCCCTATACAGGTACTTGACTATTGTAGAGGAGTAGGAGGGCAAGGGATAGAGCCTAGGCTCGCAATGCCGCTGCCAGCTGTTTGCTTTTCCTTGCTATACTCTACTTTCTGTTGTACTGTATTGATGTATAACATGTTCTAGATGTTTTCTTAGAACTTCAAACATGTAACATCATCATTTATAAACTATTGTTTGTATCATCTACAGTTGTTATTTTCGTTGTGTATGTTTACTGCTTCTGCTGTCGTTGTATGTTTTATTTCATTCCGCTGCACTACACTTTCACAAATGAGGGCATAGTTTCCCCACTATCAGACCTGGGCCCTCACTGCTAGTCGGCAGCCTCTGGCGTCTGGGGAAATGCGCTTCCGGTCATGTGGTGAACCGGGTTCGGGGAACCAATTGAGTGGCACCCGGGTCCGGGATGTTACAAAGTGGTATCAGAGGAATTTCTATTCTTTGACATACTATTTGGAGCCGTAGTCAGGGATAGGATGAACGGTAGTTGGTAATAAGATGTGCTCGGGCATAGCTAACCAGTGTATAGGGAAAATCCAGTCTACCTCGTATTTTTCAATTCTTCTGATTTTGTAAATTTTACAGTTGATATATTTTCACCATTGGGTGACACACTTGGATTGTTCTGTTTTATTTTATCTATGGGTTTTATTGAGTGAAACCCGATGAGATGAGGGTAAGCCGTCTCATGCATCATATAGGCACATGCTAGATATCACATGCCATGCATAGTTTCCATGCCATGTGGGTGAATTAGAAATTTCATGTTGTTGTGATAGATATTGTGCTACTAAAGCATGCAGTTGTGATAGCTGGTTGATACATACCTGCTCTGTGATAGGGTATTCCTTGTGTGAGCTTGTTTATAGAATGGATGCCAAACTTTGGTTTTTGGGGAGTATGGGCCCCCATTGACCGGAATTTGGTGGATTATTGACTGTTTATTGGTTATAACACATATAAGATGTCAAACTTTGATTCGTGGGGAGTATGGGCCCTCACGGGTCAGAATTTGACACTTAGGTGTTGTTTTACGGAATTTTCTGGGTTCCGGAGAAGTTTCTAAGGCATACTGTCCAGAAAACCCAGTATAAACACCGTGAAGTATTTTTATACACGCCATGTATGTTCTTCTGTTTGGGAAGAAAAATGATGTTTTTGAGTACACACCGTGTACCCTAAGTAAACATCGTGTAGTCTCTTCCCGTGTCACAAACCGCGTGGGCGGCGACACGGGGTAGGGAAATGCTTGGGTAAAACACGCTGTGTACCGAATGGAAATTCCGTGTTGTGTGACCCGGAGTCCGGCTGTGTAACTAACAACACGGGTCGGTGAACTCCTGTACAGACCATGCCATGTCAATTCTGGACATGCCATGTAGTGTGACCTGGGGACCCGGCCGTGTAACTAACAACACGGGCCGGTGTCACCTCTCCCTGAACATGCCGTGTACCTTTGGGACACGCCATGTTGTCCTGTACGAGGACAGACCATGTGGTGTTAGCCGTGTGGCTGGGAAACAGGGTGGTTTACACGCCATGTGCGGGTGTAACATGCCGTGTAATGTCATGCCGAGTAGTCGATCGTGTCATAAACAACACGGGCAGTTGGGAAATAACACCATACACGCCGTGTAGATATTATACACGCCGTGTAGTTTTTTTTCAACGGCAGACGTGTGGCTTAGCCGTGCAGAAGGACCCGGGCAGGGGAAGGGAAGTCAAGTACACGTCGTGTAGTCAGTGTGCACGCCATGTAGTTCTGTTTTGAAAACTTTGAGATGCCTTCTTCCACTTGTTCCCTTTGTGGTTTCTTCGTTTTAGCCTTGATAACTTTGAATCTAAGGCATGCTTTTGACCCTGTAGTGTCATGCCGCCTAGACGACCGTGAGTTTTTCACCAGGAGAGCGGTGACGATTATACTCCGGAGATGGTAGGCCATGGGCTACCATTTGATCCTCCAGAAGATCCAGATGCGGCACCAGCTATTATACTGGACACAGGCGCGGAGGCGCAGTTCCGTGAAGGTTTTATGCGGTTCATGCAGACATTTCAGGGAGCACCATAGGCTGCCACATCTATGGTCGAGCTGACGCGTATCTTTCATGTAACACCCCCAAGATTCTACGGTACGCTTCTCTTTGAATAATGTGATAGCGTGTGTTGTACGCAACACCGAGTTCTAACACACCATAACCAATCAAACTAGCCGTTATGAATAGTAATACCTACTTTTTGAAATTATATATATTTTATATTTCAAAATGGACTTCATTTTTGGATTCGGAATATCGAATTTAACCTAAGGTGAAATTTTGGTACTTTTCGGATAACTTTAATATTTTGATGAATAGTGAAAATTACTAAATTTTAATTAAAAACAACTTTTTTAATCAAAATAATTAATAGTGATAAATTATGAATTTGAGTGGTTTTAAAGTATATTTAGAATATATTTTTACCATTTAATATAATGTTGGTCATTGGACATAATTTTACAATTAAACCGAACATAAACAAGTGTCAATCTTTTGATAGTTATTATCTCTTAAAAACACGCTTTTTGTTTTTCCAACAGGAATTAATTTTAAATTAATTTCTGCAACTTATGTGTTTTGAATTTAGAAAAATGGATTCCATATTTGGAATCAGGATGTTCAAATTGTTTAAATAGGTAACTTTTATTTTTAGACATTTTGAATAATTACTGCGGTAAATATTTTATTTACCATGGTTAAGGGTAAATCCGGTAAATAAGGGTTAAAAAAATAATATTATAATAATACTAAATTACCCTAAAACGTGTCCTAGCCTTATTGGTTGATATATTTTCGACGATAGCCATCTTTGGGTCGATTATGGGACCCCATGGTGCCACTTGTAGGTGATAGGGACATTTTATTTTAATTAGGTTAAAATGAATACAAAAATGACACAAGCATATATCTTTTAGCAAAACAATTTTTACATAAGGTTATATATGTTGGATTTTAGATTATAAATATTCATTAGAAATATAAAACGATTTCCTACATAATGATATTTTATTTATAATTTTTAGACATTAAATAATTTAATTTATTTATGACACAATGATGATGAGATAATTACTATAATAGTGAAAAATTAAAATAATTGATATTATAAATACCCAAATAAATATAATATGAAACTTTTAATGAATTAAACTAATTTTATAGGATAATATGATATATTAGGATTGATTTATTTGACTTTTTTCGAAGTAATAAATCTGTTATGAGTTTCACAAAAATCAACTATTGAATAGTGTCAAAATTGACATAAAAGAGTTCTTAAAAAAAATATTATATTATTAATTGATATTAAATTCCTAAAAATCTAAGGTTCGGCCAAGAGACTTATATCATGATAGGTTCATTATTAATGGACCACTTAGGGGTAGTTTGGATGTATATAGTAAGTTTATTAACTATATATTATAAAAATACAAAGTGACATGATAAATGTCAAACTAATTAACTAAGAGTTAAAACTAAACGATAAGGTTAATATAAGTACCCAAACCTGTCTAAATTATATTGGTTGAGTGGTTTTCGACCTATCACCACCTTAACCTTTGATTAATCAACTTTGGAGCCATTGGAAACCGAATATAAATTTATTATAAACTAATATCTCTAGCTTTTCCAAAGGTGCCTCTCACCACTCTTATAAAAGGGCACTCCTACTTCTCATTTCTTAACACCTTCAAAGCCTTTTGGTTCGGACAAACTCTACCCAAATACTCTCCCAACTTCCCTCACTACAACCTAGAGGCCTTATTTTGATCAGAAAGCCAACCTATGGAGCCCTTTTGATCAAATCAAAAGGAAGAACCCGAAGAAGAGGAAATGTTTTCACCACCCCTTTTCAAGTTCCTTTATTCTTCCACTTCTTCTTTCTTTGTTATTACCATTCTAAAATAATAACTCTAGTATCTTATATATACTATGATGTTATTATAAATATGGTAAAACCATATTCAGTAATCTATCCACCCTTTGAATAGCATGTCACCATACGTGCGTACGTACGGATTACCGTCTCCACGTCGTGGTGTAATTGTTATTCAATATATTATTATTTGGATGGGTATAATAATGATGTGTAACTCATGTAAATAATAAATATAACATGTTAATGATTCTGTATATATGATATAACATCCATTTATATATTATTTTAATATCAAAAGAATGATATTGTCGCTCGTGCGTACGTACGGACTACCGTCTCCACGAACGCGATGAGATTCATTCTCCATCGTATCCATTAAAGAATAATTATCATTTGATGATTTAAAAAATGATGTTCAAGGACTTGATATCATTATGGATATGAATAATATACAACCTATCCTTTACAAACATGTCTTACATAACAAAACATATAAAAGAAAACAAGTAAGTTAACACCCGAAACAACAATAATACTAAGATATTATTATCAAATCAATATTAAAAGATCATATATGATATCATACTAATGTATATGATTCTTGTATAATTTAATAACAATTATTTCACCATTATACAGGAGGTTAACCTACCCCAACCAAGGAAAAGTACAAGGTAAGGATTATTTCACAATCTCTTCATTATCCGAGGTTGTTTATATGTAATAATCTACTGGGATCTCTTTATCATCCTCATCCATGTTTTCGTAAAAATGGATTTCAAAACATTTTTATTATTTACAAGAATATGGTTTATAGTCATTTATACCCTTGTTTGACTTTTTATAAGAGGAAACTTTCCGTCGTTTTCAAAACTAGGTCCTTTTTAACCTTTTCGACAGAATTAAGGTAAGAATGTTTTTTTTAACTTATACGGCGGGTGCAGTTATTTTCCGCCGTTATAAAATCTTCAAAGATTTCCTTACAAGATTATAAGAATTTTTTTAAAGAATTTTTTTTTATTTTATATGGCTCTTAAATGATTTCAAAAATAGAAAGAGATATTTCTCTAAAAAGAGTTTTGACTTCATCTATGTCAACATCCTTTGATGGATTTTACGCTTATTGGAAGTTGATTTATTATGATACAAAACTTCTATATTGTATTGAAGGTTTTGTGATATGTTTGACTGTGGATGTGATATTTTTATACCATTCATAGTTTATGGTGCAATTATTGACATTTCGTATGCTAGTTTTAATACGAATGTTTATGTTATGTTTAAACCTTTTCATATGGGAATGCATTAGATTTAATATGTGACGGGTGGAGCCCGCTATAGCTCCTCAATGCATCGGTAGGTCTCATGAGACAAACTAGTGTCTTAGCACAAGGCCTTGGAAAAATCTTATTTATAGTCTTGGCACGAGGCCTGGGCTATGTGGTTATGATAGTCTGGCATTATGCATTCCATCATTATGAAAGTGGTTATTGTCTTTTCATGTGATTATTCGATAAGTAGAATATCCATGTGAATAAGTAAATGGAATTATTTCATTTTATTTATGCCATACTATGTTGAAAGTTCAATTTTGAAAGGCTTTTGTTTTAGTATACATTGCCTTAAATGTTTATTCTTATTTATGAAATTTTCTGCTATATTGTTATCCTTACTGGGCATTTGATCTCACCCCTTTTCTATTTTTCATTTTTCCCAGGAAGTGAAGAAGTAAATTATGAATGACCTACAGGGATATTATGTGGGGATATGAGTGTGGATTATGGAGACAATATGTTGTTGTAGTAGTTTTTCATTTTATGATGAAATGTAAGACTTATGAATATATCTAGTGTTTCCAAGGCTACTAAACCAATCGGTCTTTCGAGATTTGATCTTTCTTCTGATCATGCCAATGTTATGTAATAATGCACCAACTCTGGGTAACTAGGGTCGGGGCGTTACAGTTTGTATCAGAGGAAGTTTAGTACAAACCTTGGAATCTAGATTTAGATAAACTCTGATTAGAGCACGTAGACCTAAGATGAACTTTGAGGATTAGTATAGAAGAACTTCCTAGAATTTTGGTATTGTAGAGATTTTGTGAGTTTTCCGAGCAATACATCCCTGTCTGGATACGAGCAGGTAGAGGCGGCTCTGGCACAGATGTACCTAGGGGTAAAACCCGAAAACACCGCTTTAAGCTAGACTCGAACGGGAACTGGTGCACGACAACGGGCCTTGCTACACTCTTGGTTACGACACTCCCGTGGGATATGCTTAGGATAACTCTCATTTTCTTAACAAATCATTATGAAGGGTTTATGAGTATATACTTCCTTAAAGAAAACATTTTTATGATTATGGATTATATCCATAAATAGTTCAATTTATGTTAAGTGTTTTATAAGTATGGGATTATGTATTTTGATTCATAAACTGATCTAGTTTATGCCATTGTTTAGAAATGGCGCCTAGTGGAAGAAATGGAAACTGTATCAATGTACGCACTCCATGTAGGGATTTCCCTCCTGCTCAAGATAATTATAGTGGAGCTGGTGATGCAACTGGTGCCGATCAGCTAATCACCATACCGGGACAACTCACTCAGGTTATGAATAATAACCTTACCCGTATGGAGTACCCTGATCCACAACGTGGAGGATCAATGTTAGATAAATTCATGAGGCAACAACCACCAACGTTCAATGGGAGTACAAATCCCTTAGTATCTGAGCAATGGATAAATTCCCTAGAGAAAATATTTCAGGCTTTGGGGAGCAGTGAAAGGGAAAAAGTTATCATGGAAGTTTACCGCCTCACTGGAGATGCTGATCAATGGTGGTCATTGATTCAAAACATGAAGGAAGATGATGAAGTATCAAATATGGAATAGAGGGAGTTCAAAGATCTGTTTTTAGAAAAATACTTTCCTCGCGACCATCAAGCAGATATGGAAAGGAAATTTCTGAGTCTGAGACAAAAGGAGGATGAGAATGTCACAAAGTATGAGGCTAACTTTACAAGGTTAGGAAGGTATGCTGGAGATTATATACGTAACCCAAGAAGTAAGATTGATCGTTTCTTTGATGGGTTAAAACCATTTCTTCATCGATCATTAGTATCACAATCCTTTTCGTCGTACGAAGACATTGTATCATGTGCTATCAAGACCGAAAAGGAATTCTCTAAGTCTTATGACATTAAAGAAAAGCAAGAGAAGAAGAGACCTGCTGATCAATCTGGGAATGGAAATAAGGGGAAGAAGGGAAAGGTTGAATATCCATCTTGTGGTAAATGCGGGAAGAAACATCCTGGTACTTGCTTGAAGGGAATGGGAGTCTGTTACAAGTGTGGTGAAAAAGGCCACCAAGCTCTTCATTGCAAGGGGAAGAAGGAAGCTACCAACGTTCAGTGCTACAATTACAGGGAGATGGGGAATTATGCAAATGAATGTCCTAAGCGTCAGGAGAACATACCTCAGAAAAGGCCAAGGGATCAAGGCCAGGCTTATGCTATCACTACTACTGAGGTAGAAGCTCCGAAAGACGTGGTGGCAGGTAATCTAATGGTTTCCTCAAGTTTAGAAAATGCATTATTTGATTCTGGATCATTGCATTGTTTCATATCTTCCCAGTTTGCTAAGAAAATTAGATATTTCCAATTTGATTTAATAAGGGAGTTGTCAGTTAAAACCCCTAAGGGAAGTATCATTGCAACAAAGTTTTGTGAATCAGTCCCCATTAGAGCACATAAATGTTCTTTATCTGCTGATCTCATCGTCATACCTATGATTGAGTTTGATATAATTCTCAGTATGGACTGGCTTTCGGACTATTATGCGAAGATTTATTGTAAGAAGAAAGAGGTTATGATTCTTGATGATAATTATAAGGAACACCTTATCTTTAGAGAAGATTCTTCACCACTTAATTCTTATTTAGATCCACCCCCAGTAGCTCAACTTAATTCAATTATTGGGAAGGAAGAGAATGAAATGACTGTGGGTGAGGAAAGGAATGTTCAAATAGAGGATGTACCTGTTGTGAAAGAATTTGTAGATGTATTTCTGGAAGATTTACCTGGACATCCTCCAGAACGAGAAGTTGAGTTTCCATTGATTTAATTCCTGGATCAAGGCCTATATAGAAGACCCCTAATATAATGGCCACTGTAGAGTTAGTCTATCTAAAGAAACAACTAGAGGAGTTGAGTAATAAAGGATTTATTCGCCCTAGTGTTTCTCCATGGGGAGCCCCTGTTCTTTTTGTTAAAAAGAAAGATGAATCTATGAGGTTATGTATCGACTACAGGGAGATCAATGCTATAACGATAAAGAAGAAGTATCCCCTACCTCGTATTGATGATTTATTTGACCAACTGCATGGAGCTCAATACTTTTCAAAGATTGACCTTCGATTTGGATACCATCAGTTGTGTGTGAAGAAGGAAGACATTCCGAAGACCGCATTTCGAACCAGGTACGGGCATTACGAGTTTACTGTAATGCCTTTTGGATTGACTAATTCACCCTCTGTATTCATGGATCTGATGAATAGAGTTTTTAAGGAGTATCTCGATGAATTTGTGGTGGTATTTATTGATGATATCTTGGTATACTCCAAAACCTATGAAGATCATGAAAATCACTTGCGCATTATCTTGAAGACTCCGAGGAGGCATGAATTATATGGAAAGTTTAGCAAGTGTGAATTCTGGCTTCATGAGATTTCTTTTCTTGGCCATATTGTCTCTAAAGATGAAATCTCTATTGATCCTTCTAAGACCAAGGCAATCCAAGAATGGCCAGCACCTACGAGTATAACTGAGGTATGTAGTTTTATTGGTTTGGTAGGTTATTATCGACGTTTCGTCCAGAATTTTGCCCGATTGGCTAACCCATTAACGAAGCTCACACGTAAAGGGGTTAAATTTTTTTGGACAAAAGATTGTGAAGAATGTTTCTAAGAACTGAAGAGAAGAATAGTCAATGCTCCTTTATTGACTCTACCATCGGGGAATGATGGGTTCACTATTTATAGTGATGCATCAAAGAAAGGACTTGGTTGTGTCCTTATGCAGAATGATAGAGTTATTGCCTATGCATCACGACAGTTGAAAATTCATGAACAAAACTATCCTACTCATGATCTCGAGTTAGCGGTTGTGATCTTCGCTTTGAAGATATGGAGGCACTACCTCTATGGTGAAAATGTGAGATTTATACTGATCACAAGAGTTTGAAGTATATTTTCTCACAAAAAGAACTCAACATGAGGCAAAGGAGATGGCTTGAATTACTCAAGGATTATGATTGTACGATACACTACCACCCGGGGAAGGCAAACAGGGTAGCAGATGCTTTGAGTAGAAAATACCATGGAGTTTTGAACAATATGAGAATTGAAAGGGATCCAATTTTCATGGATCTAGTGAAGATGGACATGGGAATAACCAGGGAAGGAGAAACATCAATTCTTTTTCAAATGGTTGCCAAACCATCTTTACTAGAAAGGATTAAGAGTTCTCAGACCGATGATGAAGAATTTAAAAAGAAGATTAAAGCTGTGAATGATGGGAGATTGAGAGACTTTGTGTATGAAGATGGAATTTTGAAATTTGGGAAGAGAGTTTGTGTTCCCGATATACTTGATCTAAAAAGGGAATTGTTGAATGATGCTCATAGTTCCAATTTCTCTATACACCCTGGGAGCACCAAAATGTATAGAGATTTGAAGGAACACATTTGGTGGGACAACATGAAGAGGTAGATTGCTGATTTTGTGTCAAGATGTATGGTTTGTCAACAAGTGAAAGCTGGAAGGCAACAACCTAGAGGAGTCATGCAACCTCTTCCCATACCGGAGTGGAAATGGGACAATATTACGATGGACTTTGTCAGGGGGCTACCAAAGACTCCTAGAAGGAAAGATGCAATATCGGTTATTGTTGATCGTCTTACCAAGTCAGCACATTTTCTTGCTATAAGAGAAGATCTACACTTGGAACGTCTAGCAAGACTATATATTAATGATGTTGTGAGACTTCATGGAGTACCCTTATTGATTGTTTCTGATCGTGATCCCCGTTTTACTTCAATATTTTGGAAAATTCTTCAGAAATCCCTGGATACTGAACTTCATTTGAGCACTGATTACCACCCTCAGACAGACGGACAATCAGAACGGACTATTCAGACCTTAGAAGACATGTTGAGATCTTGCTCACTTGACTTTCAGGGTATGTGGGATCAATATTTACCTCTGGTAGAATTTTCCTATAACAATAGCTTCCATTCGAGTATTCACATGGCACCATATGAAGCGTTATACGGAAAGAGATGTCGTACACCAACCTGTTGGGATGACGTTGGTGAAAGAAAACTTGTAGGCCCAGAACTGGTGGAGGAAATGGTGGAAAAGGTGAAGGTAATCCAAAATCACATCAAAGCAGCTCAAAGTAGGCAGAAGAGCTATATTGATAATCGAAGGAAGGATTTGGAATTTCAAGTCGGTGATCATGTTTTCCTGAAGGTATCTCCATGGAAGGGAGTTATACGTTTTGGTAAGAAAGGTAAATTGAGTCCCAGGTACATCGGACCTTTCGAAATTCTAGAACGAATTGGGGTTGTGGCTTACCGATTGGCGATGCCGCCAAGTCTCTCCAAAGTCCACGATGTGTTCCACGTATCTCTGTTGAGGAAATACATGCCTGACCCAACGCAAGTACTCACCTATGAAGAATTAGAACTGGAACCCGATCTGTCTTATTGTGAAGAGCCCGTCAAGATTCTTGATACGAGAGAACAAGTGCTGAGAAACCGGATGACGCGTCTGGTAAAAGTTTTATGGAGAAACCATAAAATGGAAGAGGCAACGTGGGAACCCGAGGAACTTATGATGAAGAACCACCTGAGTCTTTTCATGTGATAAGTATTCTAGAAATTTTGAGGACAAAATTATTTGAAGGAGGGGATAATGTAACACCACAAGCTTCTACGGTACGCTTCTCTTTGAATAATGTGATAGCGTGTGTTGTACGCAACACCGAGTTCTAACACACCATAACCAATCAAACTAGCCGTTATGAATAGTAATACCTACTTTTTGAAATTATATATATTTTATATTTCAAAATGGACTTCATTTTTGGATTCGGAATATCGAATTTAACCTAAGGTGAAATTTTGGTACTTTTCGGATAACTTTAATATTTTGATGAATAGTGAAAATTACTAAATTTTAATTAAAACAACTTTTTTAATCAAAATAATTAATAGTGATAAATTATGAATTTGAGTGGTTTTAAAGTATATTTAGAATATATTTTTACCATTTATTATAATGTTGGTCATTGGACATAATTTTACAATTAAACCGAACATAAACAAGTGTCAATCTTTTGATAGTTATTATCTCTTAAAAACACGCTTTTTGTTTTGACAGCGGGAATTAATTTTAAATTAATTTCTGCCACTTCTGTGTTTTGAATTTAGAAAAATGGATTCCATATTTGGAATCAGGATGTTCAAATTGTGTAAATAGGTAACTTTTATTTTTAGACATTTTGAATAATTACTGCGGTAAATATTTTATTTACCATGGTTAAGGGTAAATCCGGTAAATAAGGGTTAAAAAAATAATATTATAATAATACTAAATTATCTTAAAACGTGTCCTAGCCTTATTGGTTGATAAATTTTCGACCATATTCATCTTTGGGTCGATTTTGGGACCCCATGGTGCCACTTGTAGGTGATAGGGACATTTTATTTTAATTAGGTTAAAATGAATACAAAAATGACACAAGCATATATCTTTTAGAAAAACAATTTTTACATAGGGTTATATATGTTGGATTTTAGATTATAAATATTCATTAGAAAGATATAACGATTTCCTACATAATGATATTTTATTTATAATTTTTAGACATTAAATAATTTAATTTATTTATGACACAATGATGATGAATTAATTACTATAATAGTGAAAAATTAAAATAATTGATATTATAAATACCCAAATAAATATAATATGAAACTTTTAATGAATTAAAATAATTTTATAGGATAATATGATATATTAGGATTGATTTATTTGACTTTGTTAGAAGTAATCAATCTGTTATGAGTTTCACAAAAATCAACTATTGAATAGTATCAAAATTGACATAAAAGAGTTCTTAAAACAAATATTATATTATTAATTGATATTAAATTCCTAAAAATATAATGTTCGGCCAAAAGACTTATATCATGATAGGTTCATCATTAATGGACCACTTAGGGGTCGCTTGGATGTATATAGTAAGTTTATTAACTATATATTATAAAAATACAAAGTGACATGGTAAATGTCAAACTAATTAACTAAGAGTTAAAACTAAAAGATAAGGTTAATATAAGTACCCAAACCTGTCTAAGTTCTATTGGTTGAGTGGTTTTCGACCTATCCCCACCTTAACCTTTGATTAATCAACTTTGGAGCCATTGGAAACCCAATATGAATTTATTATAAACTAATATCTCTAGCTTTTCCAAAGGTGCCCCTCACCCCTCTTATAAAAGGGCACTCCTCCTTCTCATTTCTTCACACCTTCAAAGCCTTTTGGTTCGGCCAAACTCTGCCCAAATACTCTCCCAACTTCCCTCACTACAAACTAGAGGCCTTAGTTTGATCAGAAAGCCAACCTAAGGAGCCCTTTTGATCAAATCAAAAGGAAGAACCCGAAGAAGAGGTAATGTTTTCACCACCCCTTTTCAAGTTCCTTTCTTCTTCCACTTCTTCTTTCTTTGTTATTACCATTCTAAAATAATAACTCCAGTATCTTATATATACTGTGATGTTATTATAATTATGGTACAACCATATTCAGTATTATATCCACCCTTTGAATAGCATGTCACCATACGTGCGTACGTACGGCTTACCGTCTCCACATCGTGGTGTAATTGTTATTCAATATATTATTATTTGGATGGGTATAATAATGATGTGTAACTCATGTAAATAATAAATATAACATGTTAATGATTCTGTATATATGATATACCATCCATTTATATATTATTTTAATATCAAAAGAATGATATTGTCGCTCGTGCGTACGTACGGACTACCGTCTCCACGAATGCGATGAGATTCATTCTCCATCGTATCCATTAAAGTATAATTATCATTTGATGATTTAAAAAATGATGTTCAAGGACTTTATATCATTCTGGATATGAATAATATACAACCTATCCTTTACAAACATGTCTTACGTAACAAAACATATAAATGAAAACAAGTAAGTTAACACCCGAAACAACGATAATACTAAGATATTATTATCAAATCAATATTAAAAGATAATATATGATATCATATTAATGTATATGATTCTTGTATAATTTAATAACAATTATTTCACCATTATACAGGAGGTTAACCTACCCCAACCAAGGAAAAGTACAAGGTAAGGATTATTTCACAATCTCTTCATTATCCGAGGTTGTTTATATGTAATAATCTACTGAGATCTCTTTATCATCCACATCCATGGTTTCTTAAAAATGTATTTCAAAACATTTTTATTATTTACAAGAATATGGGTTAAAGTCATTTATACCCTTGTTTGACTTTTTATAAGAGGAATCTTTCCGTCGTTTTCAAAACAAGGTCCTTTTTAACCTTTTCGACAGAATTAAGGTAAGAATGTTTTTTTAACTTATACGGCGGGTGCGGTTATTTTCCGCCATTATAAAATCTTCAAAGCTTTCCTTACAAGATTATTAGAATATTTTTAAAGAAAATGTTTTATTTTATATGGCTCTTAAATGATTTTAAAAATAGAAAGAGATATTTCTCTAAAAAGAGTTTTGACTTCATCTATGTCAACATCCTTTGATGGATTTTACACTTATTTGAAGTTGATTTATTATGATACAAAACTTCTATATTGTATTGAAGGTTTTGTGATATGTTTGACTGTGGATGTGCTATTTTTATACCATTCATAGTTTATGGTGAAATTATTGAAATTTAGTATGCTAGTTTTAATACGAATGTTTATGTTATGTTTAAACCTTTTCATATGGGAATGCATTGGACGTAATATGTGACGGGTGGAGCCCGCTACAGCTTCTCGATGCATCGGTAGGTCTCATGAGACAAACTAGTGTCTTGGCACAAGGCCTTGGAAAAATCTTATTTATAGTCTTGGCACGAGGCCTGGGCTATGTGGTTATGATAGTCTGGCATTATGCATTCCATCATTATGAAAGTGGTTATTGTTTTTGCACGTGATTATTCGATTAGTAGAATATCCATGTGAATAAGTAAATGGGATTATTTCATTTTATTTATGCCATACTATGTTGAAAGTTCAAGTTTGAAAGGCTTTTGTTTTAGTATACATTGCCTTAAATGTTTATTCTTATTTATGAAATTTTCCGCTATATTGTTATCCTTACTG
Source organism: Viscum album (assembly GCA_963277665.1). Lineage (NCBI taxonomy): Eukaryota > Viridiplantae > Streptophyta > Magnoliopsida > Santalales > Viscaceae > Viscum > Viscum album. The sequence goes on along the minus strand of OY728143.1, from coordinate 1,685,867,621 downwards.
GGCATTTGAGATCACCCCTTTTCTATGTTTCATTTTTTCCAGGAAGTGAAGAAGTAAATTATGAATGACCTGCAGGGATATTATGTGGGGATATGAGTGTGGATTATGGAGACAATATGTTGTTGTACTAGTTTTTCATTTTATGATGTAATGTAAGACTTATGAATATATCTAGTGTTTCAAAGGCTACTAAACCAATCGGTCTTTCGAGATTTGATCTTTATTGTGATCATGTCAATGTTATGTAATAATGCACCGACTCTGGGTAACTAGGGTCGGGGCGTTACATTTCAGTCGCAACATCCGCCTACATTTTTAGGGCATGGAGGACCACAGGCTGTGGAGTATTGGCTAGGATCGATGCAGACTATTTTAGAGCATCTTGAGATGCCTCCGGGGTGGAGGGTCAAGCTCGCGACTTACATACTGCGTGATTCCTCCAAGAGGTGGTGGGATGTTACCACCCAGTCAGAGCATCAGAGGGACATGGCGTGGTAAGATTTTCAGGAAGTCTTCTATGACTTCTTCTTTCCGAGACGCTGAGGGTAGATAGAGCTCGAGAGTTCATGAATCTGCAGCAGGGCGCTACGTCAGTGATGGACTATTCTGCTCGTTTTGCAGAGCTTCAACGTTTTTCACCCATGCTGGTGGGTGATGAGATGCTGAGAGCCAGAAATTTTGATGATGGTCTTCGGTATGACATCTGAGCACTGGTTAATGTCTTCAGGTTACCTACTGTACATGCCATCGTGAACCAGACACTGATTACGGAGAGGAACCTATGAGAATCTGGTGGTGTGGGTCAGGGTGGTTCAACACCAGTTACTGGTACTATTTCTGCTGGCAAGAGGAAGAGATAGATAGACTTCTCTCAGGGCAGCAGTATGAGCCAGGCAGCTTCTTCAGGTGGTTCGGTCAGGTGCTACCAATGTGGCAGAGAGGGGCACAAGATACCGCAGTGTCCACGTGACCCAGTGCAGTTCCTAGCTTGTGGCAAGATGGGCCATCTGTAGTGCTTTTGTAGGGCTTTACCACTAGTGGCTAGTGAGAGGGGTTCTGTGCAGACTCCGCGTGTGGGAACATGACCAGTGGCTTCTTACCAGTCAGGGAACTGAAACATATTAGGGCGTGCATGCAGAGATGGTGGCCATGGCCATGGTATCTAGACACCCGGATCTCAGAGGAAGAAGGGCGGGACAACTTAGGGTAGCCAGGCTGTGTCGCAGGGCCGTGACACTGGGCAGGCATATGCAGTGCAACAGACCCAGCAGGAGCAGGACCCCGGACCTTCTACAGTCAGATGTACTATTCTAGTAGCTTCTGTCTTGTCTACAGTTTTTTTGATACGGTTGCTACACATAGTTTCATATCTGTACCCGTTGTGGAGAGCCTTGGTCTCGGTGTTTCTTCTTCTTCTGATATTATGACGTTAGACACTCCGTTGGGAACTAGAGAGACTGGTGTGCATCAGTGCAAGGAGTGCCCGTTGAGGTTGGAGGGTGTCACTTCCTTTAGGACGTCTATGTTTTAGATATGACGAGCTACGACGTCATTCTCGGGATAGACTGGTTGGTTCCCTTTGAAGCCTTTGTAGACTACTATCATCACAGGGTGCGTTTCACGTCACCAGAGGGCGGAGAGTTTCTATAAAAGCGTGACTGGGATGTTCAGGCTAGTCGAGCTGGACCAGAGCATTGTGGGCAAGGTGGAGTCACAACCCAGATTGCGAGCTTATATCTGGATGACCAGGGGACTTGTCAGACGAATTTTCCTTCAGTTGTTGATCGTTTCAGGGATGTCTTCTCGGAAGACTTTTTAGGTCTACCTCAGGTGTGTGAGGTGGATTTCTCTATTGACCTAGTGCTAGGAGAAGAACCGATGTCCATTCCTCCTTATAGGATGGCTACACCTGAGCTTTAGAAGCTCAAGAGACAGTTAGAGGAGTCACAGGAAAAGGGCTTCATCAGAACCAATACTTCTCCTTGGGGTTCTCTGGTCCTTTTTGCGAAGAAGGCGGACGGTACCCTTAAACTTTGCCTAGATTATCGGAAGCTGAACCAGTTGACGGTTAAGAACCGATATCCCTTACAACGGATTGATGATCTTTTTGATCAGCTTCGTGGAGCACGAGTGTTCTCGAAGATTGACGTGAGATCTGGATATCATCATTTGCGTGTGAGACCATCGGATATACCGCTTACATCTTTTCAGAGCAGATATAGTCTGTATGAGTACTTGGTTATGCCGTTTGGACTCACGAACGCGCCAACAATTTTCATGGCTCTGATGAATCGTGTATTCTATTCGTACCTTGATTCTTTTTTGGTAGTATTCGTGGAAGACATCTTAGTGTACTATCACACTCGACACGACCATGCCACCCATATTGAGATCATATTGAGTACACTGAGAGAGTATCATCTATATGCTAAGCTCTCAAAATGCCACTTTTGGATGGACCAGATTCACTTCCTGGGTCATATCATCTGTAAACACCCGTAAATTTCAAGGAAATATTTTTCTTAATTTTCTTTGAATTTTACAAGAGCGCAGTTTCTGATGGCACCTGATTTCGAGGCCCGGTGTGCCCGAAATCATTTTTCCGAAGTTTGGCTCGGGTACGTTTAGTGAACAAATGAGCGGGTTTTTCTAACTTTTGAACCGGTGCTCGGAATCGAATTCCGAGGGTACCGATGGAATCACAGCACCAGTATTTGTTTGGAAACGCTTTTTCCGGAGTTTCGTTTTCTGGGGTGTGGTTTTTATTTTTTGGGGTTCAGTTAAGAAATAAAATAAAGTGGTGTGACAACTTTATTTTATTTCACTTAATGCCACTTAAAGCCACTTAAGATGAGTTGAAGCGGATAGGGTGGAACCCAAAATATCCTACCCACTTGGTAGGATATTTGTGAGGTGGGCCCGCACGAGCCCCAGCGTTTCTTTTCCTCTAAGTAACGCACCTGCGAAAACCCCTTTTAAATGAAAGTCAACCAGTGCGTTTTCTTAAATTCTTAACGCTCCTCTTAATTGGACAGTTAAGACGTTACCATTAATTCACTGAATTAATGGTTCGTTTCTTAACTTGTTTTTCAAATTGTTGGCATGTAAATAAAATAAGACCAACACATGTCTTTCTTGGGGTGGCTTGTTGAGAGGATTTGGAGAAACTCTATCTTCATCCTCCTTCGCGAAGAACATGAAGAACACGAATAACGCAAAGAACGCCGGCCTTCGACGAAAGGCGACGAAGAACGCCGAACCCTCGGAGATCGATGACGCGACGTCGTGTACCGCGATGCTGATGATTCTCCTTCCATGACGTTCTTCCCCGACGTTCCTTCCCCGCGACAATCTTCGATCAACACCGATTGAGATCGTCGACGCGACGCCATGTACCGCGACGATGCGACACCCCTCCCGCGACGCGACGATCCTCTTCTTCCGCGATGGTCAATTCTGCGAAGAACTCACGTCCGATGGCAACGACGAAGTAATGGTTTTTTATTTAAATCTTTGTGATTTATACCCGCGATGTTTGATTAACCTTTTCTTTTTGTTGTGAGACTTTTAAAACCGCTAACGCGGTGGGTGCGGACTAACGAACAAGTCCGAACCCGCCGCCCCTTCCGTTCTTGGTGTGAGAAATGGCGGACGTCGACAAAGCAGGCTGCACGGGCGATGCGGGGTCCTATCATTGAAGGACGGACACCAAGAGGACCTTTGGCGAAGAGGGCGTGAATTTCCGACCACCGGAACTCGTCTGAGGGTCCGCGGAGCGACCCGCTGGCGCGCCACGCCGGCACGGCGGCGGAAGGCGGCGACGCCCGGTGCGCCACTATGGAGAACTGCCGTGGAAGCAGCAGCGCGGTCCCATGACCATGCGGGACCAGAGGAGCACGGGACGCGGTGGCCCGGCCGCGTCCCCTAGCAAGGGCGGCCCCACGCGGGGTTGCGGTTCTCTTACGCGGGGGCAGAATGCCCCCCCACTGCTCGGCCGTAACCGGCAGATCCGAACCGCTGGCCGGGCTGGGCCTAGCCACCCGGGTCAGACCCGGACCCAGGTCGGGTCGACCTGGTTCGGGCCGACCCAGGGGGGGTCGGGCCGGGTCGGGCAGGGCCCAGACCCCCGTTTTCGGACCTTTTCGGTTTTTTGCTCATAACTTGAGCTACGGGCCTCCGATCGACGCACTGTTAGCGGCGATGTGATCCTTGGATCGAGACGGTAGTTTCGGTAGATCGCACTCAAGGTTTCAAGGTACATTGGGTTTGGCCGGGTCGGTTCGTACACGAAACCAACCGGGCCCTCGGAGCGGAAACGCTTATGTCTTGAGCTCTGGACGTCTGTTTGACGTAACGTTGACTTTGCTGGATTCCTCTAAGTGAGACGGATATTTTGGATTACTCCGCTCGAGTTTTGGATGTCGTCGGAGTGCAGTCGGGTTGGTTCGCTCACGAAACCAACCGGGCCCCTGGAACGAAAAAGCCAATAACTCACAGATCGGGCGTCCGATTGACGCGCCGTCTGTCTCGTTGATTTCCTTTTGATGAGACATAACTTTTGGAATACTTCACTTGAGAATTGGACGCATTTGGATAGTGGCCGGGTTGGATTTCACCTGAAATCTAACCGGGCCCCTGGAACGGAGAAGTTGATAACTCTCAGACCAGACGTCCGATTGACGCGCCGTCTGTGACGTTGAGTTCCTGTTGACGATACGAAACTTTTGGATATATCAACTCTGGACTATGTGTCAGTTGATTTATCAGCCTCTTGGCTCGTGGAGCGGACACTCCCGAACGAGCTTGCTGTGTGCGGGAACCCTAGAGTTGGCTGCGTCTGCGACGACAATGAAGAAATTACGGGAATCCTCCGTGGGTTCGCTAGTGACCACTATGGTACTTTTGGGATACATCAACTCTGGACTACATGTTAGTTGATGCATCGACCTCTTGGCTCGTGGACTGGACCCTCTCGGAATGATCATGCTGTGTGCGGAAACCCTAGAGCCGATTGAGACTTGACGACTGCTGATCAAACGACTCGGTGTGTTACGGATAGCCCAGTGGGAAGCGCTTGGTTGTAGCAGCAGACCCATGGTGGAGGAGCGCTTGGTTGTAGCGGCAGACCCGCGGTACTCAAAAGAAGGAGTACCTCTGGAGGATATTAGGGGGAGCGCTTGGTTGTACCGGCAGACCCACGACGGAGGAACACTTGGTTGTAGCAGCACGGGGGATCGCTTGGTTGTAGCAGCAGACCAATGATGGAGGAGCGCTTGGTTGTAGCAGCACGGGGGAGCGCTTGATTGTAGCGGCAGACCCATGACGGAGGAGCGCTTGGTTGTAGAGGCTGACCCGTGGTACTCAACAGAAGGAGTACCTCTAGAGGCTATGAGGGGTAGCGCTTGGTTGTAGCGGCAGACCCATGGTGGGAAGCACTTGATTGTAGTAGCAGCCCCACAGTACTCGATAGGTGGAGTACTACAGCAGTCCAAGGTTAGAGGGAAGCGCTTGGTTGTAGCGGCATAACCACTGTACTAGATATAGAAGGAGTTTCCCAATAGTTATGGTTTCAACTTCATGATCGATCCTTTTTGGTTCATTGCGGGGGTTAGTACCTACCGATCCTTTGTGGGTCTGACGACTTAGATGAATCAGTGGATACATCTAATCATCTCTATCATCTTACGAAGTTGTATACCTGTGTGAGCAGAATCCTGTTTTGCTTTCCTATGTGGATTGTGTTGTGCTATCCTGTGTGGATTTACATTTTGCTTTCCTGTGTGGACTGGGTTTTACTTGGGTTCGGATGTTGGAGCTGAACGAGAATTGATGACTTAGATATATGTATGGTCATATACCTTAACAATGTCGGATGTTACTTCGTGATTGTATCATTATTTTTTGGATTTTACCTTTTGGATTCTGGGAGACCTTCGGGGGTCTCGAGGTCCCTACTGAGTAGCTTATACTCACCCCTACACGGACTCTGCCCGCACTACGTTGTGTTGGTTGCAGACGACGGACAGCACTGATCGTGGTTGAGGCTGGCGGAGCAGGACGGTACCTGGAGGTGGACCACTGGAAGAGACGTACTCGGAGCAGTCGGAAGGACCCGAGGAGCAGTGGAGGCTATCTGTACCCACCCTTCAGGTGGAATTTACAGTGGATAGCTCGACGTTGCGGCTTTACTTTTCAGTTGTTGTTTTCCCTTCCAGTTGTAATTTACTTTCAGTTTGGGTTTGTATACTAGCCCACTTAATTTTCCGCACTTACTGTTGTAATCAGTTTTTACTTAGTGTTTACTTCTACTATTTGCTTGCTCTGTGGTGTTTGTTTACTTAAAAAGGCAATGCCTTCCCTTTTCCGGGATTTACGCCTTGGTGCTAGTTGCCAGCCCCTGGCCTATGGAAGGCGGGCTTGGGGTAGTCACGGAACGAGCCCCGAGGACGGGTCGTGACCAATTGGTATCAGAGGAGTTCGGTTCTACCGCAGAAATTGGGAATCTGATCTTTTTCTACGTGAAGTAATAGTGTCACGCGTATTGGGTGTGGTTATCTGTTCAGGGAGTCCAGTGTTGGTGCGGCGGCCTACGTATCCGTACACCAGGACCCTGACTTCTGATTTCCGACTTAATGCATGAAAACATTGATTTCATGTGTGTTTCAAGTTTTCTTTGTGATTACTTTATGTCAGCTCACCAGGTATACTGTTGACCGTGACACACCTGTTTCTTTTCAGGATGGCCCCACGACGGCAGCCAGCTAGGGTTCCGAGAGTTGTACGTGACAACAGCCCGCCGAGCGATGAGGTCTCCGTACATGGCCCTTTGACAGCTAAGGCACTGGCGGTACCTCTACCCGCCGAGCCACCGATGCTACCAGCCCTAGCCGCTGACGATGCACGACGCCTTAGTGCACTGCACGAGTTTCAGCGCCAGCGACCGCCGACTTTCCACGGGGAGACGGACCCCCAGGCAGCCAAATATTGGCTGGAGGCAGTTGCACGAGTTTTTCATTTGGTAGGGACACCATCTGACCTTATGGTGGTCCATGCAGCGAGCCTTTTGCATGTGGCAGCTGGCAGATGGTGGAGCTTGATGCTCCAGGTGCACGACGAGGCATCTCTTCTTTGGACGGACTTTGAGAGCCTTTTGCGCTCAGAGTTCGGCCCAGCCACCCTCCGAGCGGTGCGCATCCAGGAGCTGTTATAGCTACGGCAAGGTAGCATGACAGTAGCCCAGTACGCGGCAAGGTTTACCGATCTCTCACGCTATTCGACAGACATGGTATGAGACCCATTCTTCAGGGCCCGAACCTTCGAGCAGGGGCTCAGGCGAGAGATCAGAGCTTTAGTTGTTTCTCACAGCATTCCGACACAGACAGGGGTGTTGGAGCGAGCCCTCTTAGTGGATAGTTTCCTTGATGAGCAGTCTCCAGCAGCAGGACCCACCACTAGCTGGCATGCGGCAGAGTCTTCTGCAGCAGGCAGTAGACAGATGACGCAGAGGTCTAAGAGGACTAGACCTATCGGTGGTCGACTGCATGACACAGGATCGTTTGTGCGAGGCACCCGGGGTGGAGAACGACTTACCATGTGCGGGCAGTGTTACTCCTGCGGCGGGGTTGGTCACTTTGCTCGTGACTGTCCGACCCGCCATAAAGATGACCAGCAGATGAACGAAGGACCTCCCAGGCAGAGGCAGAGGCAGAGGTTCGATCGAGGTGGACCGCATGGAGCAGGGGACCGTGGTAGGGGAGCTACCATGCAGCTGGAGGTGGATGACGCTTCAAGGTGTTTCCACCACCACCACCAGGAGGTCCACCCCGACCGCAGGGAGCTAGTGGACGTGGGAGAGCTCAGCTTCAGGCAGCTGAGGCCTACGATCATGGAGCTTCAGAAGCAGATGGATAGGAGCGGGACTAGCTCCAGACCCGGAGACTTTTGTTTATGCTACCTCTAGCATTGTTGATGTTTGTTCGTAGATGATTTTTGTCTTTGTACTTTGAGCTGCAGTAATAAAAGACACCTTTCTTTTGGCGTTTACCTTCCTGTCCTCTCTTTATGTTGTTACTAAGAGGTTCTGGTTTAAAAACTGTTGACATGACCCTCACTTTGGGATACCTACTGGAGGAGACCTAGTGACCACACACTGATGCCGATAGTGTGACTCAACCTTTGGAGGTTAGAGTAACGGTTGGATCTCTTGGTAGTAGCGTCGAGGAATTACGACGTCATCCTTGGTGTGGGTTTGTATCATCCATGACGGGATTGACTGTATTTGGCGAAGAACATGGTTCATACAAGGGATGAGACCAGATTTCTCTTCTAGGCAAAGAAGAAATCTCAGCAACTCTTGTAGGACCAGAAAGGTCCAAGTCATCCAAGAGCGGATGAGGAAAGCTCAGAGCCGGCAAAAGTCTTGTGCTGACAGGGGGCGGAGACCCCTAGAGTTCGATGTTTGTGACCACGTTTCCCTATGGTTCTCACCTCGACGTGTGTTATAGAGATGTGTCCAAGGTGACAAGTTATCTATGAGGTTCAACAGACCTTTCTAGGTCCTCAGAAGGGTAGGCGAGGTGGTTTACCGCTTGACCACCCACCTCAGTTGAACCAGGTGCACGACGTCTTCCACGTATCTTAGCTAAGGAGATACGTGCATGACCCGACGCATATCATTGACCATGGGGAGCTGGACGTTGATGATTGGGTGACTTTTGCAAAGGTCCCGGTGGAGATTGAGGATCGACAGGAGTGGGTCATACGTAGACGGTCGATTCCTCTAATGCGCATCAGATGGTAGCACGGGAACCTCCAGAAGAGCACTCGGGAGCGGGAGGCTCAGATGCGTGCTCAGTACCCACATTTGTTTCCCTAGTTTATGATGTATCTTTAAGGGGACGTAAAGCCCTGAGGTGGGAGTGATGTAAAGACCTGTAAATTTCAAGGAATTTTTTTTCTTAATTTTCTTTGGAATTTTACAAGAGCGCTGTTTCTGAAGGAACCTGATTCCGTGGCCCGGTGTGCCCGAAATCATTTTTCCAAAGTTTGGCTCGGGTACGTTCAGTGAACTAACGAGCAGGTTTTTTTAACTTTTGAACCGGGGCTCGGAATCGAATTCCGAGGGCACCGATAGAATCGCATCACCGGTATTTTCTTTGAAACTCCTTTTCCGGAGTTGCGTTTGCTTGGGTGTGGTTTTATGTTTTTGGGGTTATGTTAAGAAATAAAATAAAGTGGTGCGACAACTTTATTTTATTTCACTTAAAGCCACTTAAAGCCACTTAAGCTGAGTTGAAGCGGATAGGGTGGAACCCAAAATATCCTACCCACTTGGTAGGATATTTGTGAGGTGGGGCCCGCACAAGCCCCACCATTTCATTTCCTCTAAGTAACGCACCCGCGAAAACCCCTTTTAAATGAAAGTCAACCGGTGCGTTTTCTGAAATTCTTAACGCCCCTCTTAATTGGACAGTTAAGACGTTACCATTAATTCACAGAATTAATGGTTCATTTCTTAACTTGTTTTTCAAATTGGTGGCTTGTAAATAAAATAAGACCAACGTATGTCTTTCTTGGGGTGGATTTTTGAGAGGATTTGGAGAAACTCTATCTTCATCCTCCTTTGCAAAGAACGCAAAGAACGCGAAGAACGCCAGCCTTCGACGAAAGGCGATGAAGAACGCCGAACCCTCTGAGATCGAAGACGTGACGCTGTGTACCGCGATGCCGATGATTCTCCTTCTGCGATGTTCTTCCGCGACATTCCTTCCCCGCGATGATCTTCTATCAACACCGATTGAGATCGTCGACGAGACGCTGTGTACCGCGACGACGCAACGCCCCTCCCGCGACGCAACGATTTTCTTCTTCCGCGACAGTCAATTCCGCGAAGAACTCACGTTCGATGGCAACGACGAAGTAGGGGTTTGTTTTATTTAAATCTTTGTGATTTATACCCGCGGCGTCTGATTAAACTTTTCATTTTGTTGTGAGACTTTTAAAACCGCAAATGCAGTGGGTGCGGACTAACGAACAAGTCTGAAACCGCCGCCCCTTTCGTTCTTGGTGTGCGAAACGGCGGACGTCAACAAAGCAGGCCGCACGGGCGACGCGGGGTCCTCGTAGTGAAGGACGGACCAAGGGATGACCTTTGGCGAAGACGGCGTGAATTTCCGACCACCGGAACTCGTCCGGTGGTCTGCGGAGCGACCCGCCGGCGCGCCCCGTTGGCACGGCGGCGCCCGACGCGCCGCCCTGGAGAACCGCCGCAGCTGAAGTCGTGGCGGTAGCAGCCCGGTCCTACGATCGCGCGGGACCGGAGGATCACGGGACGCGGCGGCCCGGCCGCATCCGCTGGCAAGGGCGGCCCCACACGGGCCCCCGGTTCTCTTATGCGGGGGCAGCACGCCCCCCGCACCGCTCGGCCGGAACCGGCCGAGCTGACCTGCAGGCCGGGCCGGGCCACGCCACCCGAGTCGGACCCGGACCCGGTTCGGGCCGACCCAGGGGGGTTGGGCCGGGACGGGCCGGGCCCATACCCCCCGTTTTCGGACCTTTTCGGTATTTTGCTAATAACTTGAGCTACGGGCTCCGATCAACACACTGTCAGCGACGATGTGATCCTTGGATCGAGGTGGTCATTTTGATATATCGCACTCAAGGTTTCGGAGTACTTTGGGTTTGGCCGGGTTGGTCCGTACACGAAACCAACCGGGCCCTCGGAGCGGAAACACTTATATGTTGAGCTTCGGACATCCGTTTGACGTATCGTCAACTTTGCTGGATTCCTCTAAGTGAGACGGATCTTTTGGATTACTCCGCTCGAGGTTTGGATGTTGTCGGAGTGCGGTCGGGTTGGTTCGCTCACGAAACCCACCGGGCCCCTGGAACTAAAAAGCCAATAACTCACAGACCGGCCGTCCGATTGATGCACTGTCTGTCTCGTTGATTTCCTCTTGATGAGACGGAACTTTTGGCATACATAGCTTGAGTTTTGGATACAGTTGGATAGTGGCCGGGTTGGATTGCACCTGAAATCAAACCGGGCCCCTGCAACGGAAAAGCTGATAACTCTCAGACCAGACGTCCGATTGACGCACCATATGCGACGTTGAGTTCCTACTGACGATACGAAACTTTTGGATATATCAACTCTGGAATATGTGTCAGTTGATGTATCAGCCTCTCGGCTCGTGGTGCGGACCCTCCCGAATGAGCTTGCTATGTGCGGGAACCCTAGAGCTGGCTGCGTCTGCGACGACAATGAAGACAGTACAGGAATCCTCTGTGGGTTTGGTAGTGACCACTACAGTACTTTTGGGATACATCAAATCCAGACTACATGTTAGTTGATGCATCGACCACTTGGCTCGTGGAGTAGACCCTCCCAGAACGAGCATGCTGTGTGCGGAAACCCTAGAGCCGGTTGAGACTTGACGACTGCTGATCGAACGACTCGGTGTGTTACGGATAACCCAGTGGGAAGCGCTTGGTTGTAGCAGCAGACCCACGGCGGAGGAGCGCTTGTTCATAGCGGCAGACCCACGGTACTCAACAGAAGGAGTACCTCTGGAGGCTATGAGGGGGAGCGCTTGGTTGTTGTGGCAGACCCACGATGGAGGAGCGCTTGGTTGTAGCAGCACGGGGTAGCGCTTGGTTGTAGCGGCAGACCCACGACAGAGGAGCGCTTGGTTGTAGCAGCACCGGGGAGCACTTGGTTGTAGCGGCAGACCCACGACGGAGGAGCGCTAGGTTTTAGCGGCTGACCCATGGTACTCAACAGAAGAAGTACCTCTAGAGGCTATGAGGGGGATCGCTTGGTTGTAGCGGCAGACCCATGGTGGGAAGCTCTTGATTGTAGCAGCAGGCCCACAGTACGCGATAGGTGGAGTACTACAGCAGTCCAAGGTTAGAGGGAAGCGCTTGGTTATAGCAGCATAACCACTGTACTTGATATAGAAGGAGTTTCCCAATAGTTATGGTTTCAACTTCATGATCGATCGTTTGTCGGTCATTGCGGGGGTTAGTACCTACCGATCCTTTGTCGGTCCGACGACTTAGATGAATCAGTGGCTACATCTGATCATCTCTATCGTCTTACGAAGTAGTATACCTGTGTGAGCTGAATCCTGTTTTGATTTTCTATGTGGATTTTGTTGTGCTATCCTGTGTGGATTTACATTTTTATTTCCTGTGTGGACTGGGTTGTACTTGGGCTCGGATGTTGGAGCCGAACGAGAATTGATGACTTAGGTATATGTATGGGAATATACCTAAGCAGTGTCAGATGTTACTTCGTGATTGTATCTTTCCTTTGTGGATTATCCCTTTTGGATTCTGGGAGACCTTTGGGGGTCTCGGGGTCCCTACTGAGTAGCTTATACTCACCCCTGCACGGGCTCTACCCGCACTACGTTGTGTTGGTTGCAGATGATGAACAACACTGATTGTGGTCGAGGCTTGTGGAGCAGGACGATACCTGAAGGTGGACCACTGGAAGGGATGTACTCGGAGCGGTCGGCAGGACCCGGGGAGCAGTGGAGGCTATCTGTACCCACCCTTCAGGTGGGATTTCCAGTGGACATCTCGACATTACGGCTTTACTTTTCCATTGTTGTTTTCCCTTCCAGTTGTACTTTACTTTTAGTTTGGGTTTGTATACTGGCCCACTTACTTTTCCGCACTTACTGTTGTACTCAGTTTTTACTTAGTGTTTACTTCTAATGTTTTCTTGCTCTGTGGTGTATTTTTACTTTACAAAGGCAATGCCTTCCCTTTTTCCGGGATTTACGCCTTGGTGCTTGTCACCATCCCCTGGCCTATGGAAGGCGGGCTTGGGGTAGTCACGGCACGGGCCTCGAGGACGGGTCGTGACATCATCTCAGAGGCAGGAGTTTCAGTAGACCCAGAGAAGGTGAGAGCAGTAGTTTCTCGAGAGCAGCCTAATAACGTGTTCGAAATACGGAGTTTCTTAGGACTGGATGGATACTACAGGTGTTTTATACATGACTTCTCCCTCTTAGAAGTGCCGTTTACGGGCGTAACTAAGAAGGGTGTGAAGTTTGTTTGGTCGGAGGCCTGCGAGACAACTTTTCAGGACCTGAAGGGAAGGTTGACATCAGCACCAATCCTGATACTCCCAAAGTAGGGAAGGAGCTATACAGTTTACTGTGATGCATCAGGGATTGGGCTGGGAGCAGTTTTGATGTAGGGTGACCGAGTTGTTGCATATGGGTCTCGGTAGTTGAGGCCACATGAGAGGAATTACCCGACGCGTGATCTCGAGTTGGCTGCAGTTGTGCATGCTTTGCACTATTGGAGACATTATCTGTTGGGAGAGCATTTTGTGGTTTTCACTGACCACAAAAGCCTCAAGTATATCTTTACTCAGCATGACCTGAATCTGAGGCAGAGAAGGTGGGCCGAGTACCTACAGTCCTTTGATTTTGAGCTTACCTATACGCCAGGTAAAGGGAATGCAGTAGATGATGCACTGAGTAGGAAGAATCAGATACCGGCAGTACATGAGGCCAGTGGTGAGTGGGAGCTCATGGCTTTGTTCTCTGAGATGCATCTGGAGGTGCATGACGGTCAGGGGAAGAGTTATCTTTCATCTTTAGCTGTGACTTCTACCCTCCTGGACAGAGTGAGGATGAGACAACTATCGGATTCAGAAGGCCTATTTCTACGGGAGTCGGTGGCAAGTGAGGACCCTCCTCGTGGTTGGACAATAGGCGATGATGAGGTTTTGAGTTTCCATGGACGAGTATGGGTTACAGTGGTTATACGCGAGGAGATGATGCGAGAGTTTCATGCTTCAGCTTGGGAAGTTCATCCCGGGGTTACCAAGATGTACCGTGACTTGAGACGTCAGTACTGGTGGCCGGGTATGAAGAGAGAGATAGCTGGTTTTGTTATGAGGTGTTCCACCTGTTAGCAGGTGAAGGCGGAGCATCAGAGACCAGCTGGGATGTTACAGCAGTTACCCATTCCAGAGTGGAAATGGGATGATGTCGTGATGGATTTCGTGACGGGGTTACCAAGGTCACCTCATGGCAATGACGCCGTGTGGGTTTTTGTGGACAGACTCACGAAGGTAGCCCACTTCTTGCCGATCAAGGAGACCTTCAGTGTTGATGAGCTCGGAAGGATGTATATCCGAGAGATCATACGTCTTCATGGGATCCCTCGTTCTATCATTTCAGATAGGGACACCCACTTTACGTCTCATTTATGGCAAGGTTTTCAGAGGGCGCAGGGTACACATGTGCTTCTAAGCACAACATACCACCCTTAGACAGATGGCCAGTCAGAGCATACGATACAGGTGCTAGAGGACATGCTGCGTGCATGCATCCTAGACTTTGGGGGCTCATGGGAGAAGCATATACCCTAAGTCGAGTTTTCCTATAACAATAGATTACATGTGACTATTGAGATGGAACCATACGAGGCTTTATATAGCAAGTCATGCCGATCACCCGTATGCTTGTTAGAGGCAGGTCAGACAACTTTACTGGGACCACGTCTCATACATGAGACATCTGAGTAGGTCCAGTTGATTTAGAAGCGGATGGTTACCGCGCAGTCTCATCAGAAGTCTTATGATGATCGCCGTAGACGACCTTTGGAGTTCGTGGTTGGGGATCAAGTTTTCGTGCGTGTTTTTCCAAGGATGGGACACAAGCGGATCAGGAGATAGGGTAAACTTTCACCGCGGTATGTGGGACCATTTGAGATTCTTGAGAGAATCGGGCTGGTTGCCTATCGGTTGCGGTTACCACAGCGGTACCGAGCCATGCACGACGTCTTCCACATAACTCAGTTGAGTCGCTATCATTCAGACCCATCTCACACCTTTCAGCTGGAGGAGGTTGAGCTGGAGGAAGATGCGTCCTTTGAGGAGCATCCAATTTGTATCGTTTATAGGAGCACGCAGGTTCACAAAGGCCGGTCAGTTCCTCTCGTACGGGTGCTATGGCAGCATGGCCAAGTGCAGGATGAAACCTAGGAGTGGGAGACCGACGTACGTGCTCAGTGGCCGGAGTTGTTCACGACTATATCTTCACCACCCTTGGAAGGGAAATTTGGGGACAAATTTCTATAAGGGGGGAAGTTTGTAAGAACCCGGTTCTTAGTTTTGAGGTAAGAGCTTCTTCTTTTTCCTTTTACTAAGTGTTTTTGAGAAAATATGGAAAATGGGAGAAATTCCTAAATTTTGGAACTACATGCCGTGTACTTTTCCACACGCCGTGTACTTTTGGCCATGTTGGGATGAGTACACAGGGTGTGTAGCCATGTCAGCGATGAGGGGTGTAGGAACCGACTACACGCCATGTAGTGGTACCTTACACGCCATGTAGTCAGTCGACCGACTTAAACAGTAAGGCAGTGGAGTCGCCACCAGCTGGGCGACTGTACACACCGTGTACTTGGGTGTACATTCCGTGTACTCATGTCGATGGATGAATAGTGTGGCAGTGTCGCCAAATGAATAGTTAAATGAAAGAAGTATACACCGTGTACTCAGAAGTACATGCCGTGTACTTTGTTTTTTTGGCTTAAAACATGCAGTAGCCTCCTCATTTGGCAGAGGAGACACTTGAGCCGATTTGCAGCCAAAGGAGGAGGTCAGACATTTGAAGATCCGCCGGGTGTTCGTCTGGAATCTGATTCGGCTTCGGATGATCTCGTTGGAACTACACGGGTATGCCCTCTCCTCTCTTGGTACTGTTCATATAATTCTTTCCTGAGGGGAAGTTATTTACGTTTGAATGTGTTTTGTTCTTCGTCAGATCTATTCCGTTCTTGGGCGTTTTTGGAGTCGGCGTTCGGGTATAACGTTCGTTGGCGTATAAGGTAGGTGGCTTTGTGTTAGTTCTTCCAAGTTTCATGTGTTTTGTGCGTTTTCGTGCCATGAACTCATGTTGGGGTGTTGTGTGGCTAAGTTAGTTGCTATATTTAATGCCTATAATTGCATAGGTGATAAAATTGTGATAATTAAATGCTGGTTGGGATCGTTGCTTGGATCCGGAACCACACCGGGGGTTGTTTTCCACTGTTTAGCTGTTTGGCCAGGATACCCAAGGGTATGCCTTTAAATGTAGTTATTGTAGATTTTCCTTGCGAGGAATTTCTTGTTTACTGCATTTTGATATGTTGGGCATGGCCCGGTTACCTGTTTATCCTGAGGGTGTTGTTGTGATTAGCCTGTGGGCACTGCACTGTTTAGCCTGAGGGCAGTATTTATTTCGGCCTGAGAGCAAATTCTTCCATGCCTGAGGGCAATAGACTCTATGCCTGAGGGTGACACTACCTATGCCTGAGGGAAAATTCTATTATGCCTGAGGGCGGATTCTTGTGTTGGACACTCATTACCTGAGGGTAGGGGTTTACTTGTCTGAGGACATAGACTTTTTACTTAGAAATGCACTATGGTGATTTCTAATATTTAATGGATTAAATGAATAATAAAATGGAAATATAATTGTTAAGTTAGTTACTTGTTATTACTGCTTACTTTATTGAATTTTACTATTTCACACTGTTGTTGCATGCTTACACGCAGTTGGGCACGTGCCTTTAGTGGGTGCCTACTGAGATATATTTCTCACACCTTGTTTGGGTAATGATTTTCGGACCAAACAGATTATATTTCTGCAGGTGTAGATAGGGGAAAGAGTCCCTATACAGGTACTTGACTATTGAATAGGAGTAGGAGGGCTTGGGACCGAGACTAGGCTTGCCATGCCGCTACCAGCTGTTTGCTTTGCCTTACTGTACTCTGCTTTCTGTTGTACTGTATTGATGTATAACATGTTTTGGCTGTTTTCTTAGAACATGAAACATGTAGCATCATCATTTATATACTGTTGTTTGTATCATCTACAGTTGTTATTTCCGTTGTGTATGTTTACTTCTTCTGCTGTTATTATATGTTTTATTTCATTCCGTTACGCTACACTTTGACAAATGAGGGCATAGTTTCCCCACTATCAGACTTGGGTCCTTGCTGCTAGTCAGTAGCCTCTGGCATTTGGGGAAATGCGCTTGAGGTCACGTGGCGAACATGGTTCGGGGCACCCGTTGAGTGGCACCCGGGTCCGGGATGTTACATTCATCGACTCACAAATGGACTGATCTAAATAAATAATTCTAAAACACTGACTACCGGAGCAAAGAGTATGATTATTTACTTCGAGACATAGTTTACCAGACCAAAGGAACCTTTCCACAATTGAAACCTAGAGTGTTGAGTTATCATGGACAAAGCAAGCTAATAAAAAGTTTGTATAACCTCCATAATCACCATGTCCCCAACACGCTCCTTTTAATATCAACCACATTAAAACCCACTTTTGTTTTCTTTACACTTAAACATTAATATTTAGATCCATAATCAAAATAGTTACAATAATCAAAAACAAAAATCCCACTCTGAATTCAGCATATTTCACTAAATTAATTCCAAACACAATCGAATTTATGAACTCATCCATTCCTTATTGATCGAACCCGCACTTATGATATACTAGCTTAAGAGTGGGTAATATCAATTTTTGACACCAAAAACATTCCTTTGGTGAAACGAGCGACCATCAAACAACCCAAGTAAGTTATTTATGAAATATTGGGACTGATATTAACCATTTGTATGA
This sequence comes from Viscum album, assembly GCA_963277665.1. NCBI lineage: Eukaryota > Viridiplantae > Streptophyta > Magnoliopsida > Santalales > Viscaceae > Viscum > Viscum album. Next base: position 1,685,849,964 of record OY728143.1, on the reverse strand, counting down.
ATCATATATTTTTAATAATTTAATATCATTTAATAAACTATTTTATGTTTTAAGTAATGAATTATGTTAATTTTGGACATTATTCATACGTAACTTTTATTAAAAATTCATAACAACAGGATTCCTTCGACACTAAGGAATTAAATATAATAAATTACATAAATATCATCCAAAAAATTAGTGGATTACATCAAAATAACCAAATTATATTTGGTTTAATATTTATAAATTCATTTATTTGAATAATTAATTAATGGGGTAATCATTACATCATAATTATTTCATAAAAAGTATATTTATCTTGTGTCTAAAAATTAGAAATAAAATACCATGATTTAGGAAATAATTTTAGCATTATTTTGAACATTTATAGACATGGAGATCGGTTATATAACCCTATATTAAAATCGATTTAGTAAAAGATATGTTTTTATTTTATAATTATCTTTACGTTAAATTAATTCTTATAAAATGCCAGTTTCACATCTAAATGAATAAACAGGGTCCCCAAATTGACCCAAGAATGACCATGGTTGGAAATATCTCATCCAATAGGATTAGGACACATTTTAGGGTAGTTTTATACTATCAAAGTATTAATTTTTTACCCTTATTTAAAATATTTACCCTTTAACCATGGTAAATAAAATAATTACTGAATTTGCTATTCATAATGTCTAAAAATAAAAGGTACCTAGTCACACAATTTGGACCTTCTAATTAAAAATATGGAATAAATTTTCAAAAATTAAAAATACATAAGTTGCAGTAATTAATTTAAAAATTATTCCCGTTGTTGAAATGTGAAAGTGGATTTTAAATGTTAAGAAATTGAAAATGATTGAAATGATTTTACAAATGAATTAAAAGTAAAATTAATGATAAGTACCCCAATTATTTTAAATGGTGAAAATATATTATATTTATATTTGAAAATAAGTCAATATTATAATTTAACTGTATAAATTATCTCGATGAAAAAAGTTATTTTTCATTTAAATTTAGCGTATTCTAACTATTCATCAAAACATGAATGTTATCAGAAAAATATCATAAATTTATCCAATGTAATTTTTATATCCTACATAAAAATAAAATGTTTATGTATTCATATAGAAATTATTAATTTGTCAAAATCATAATTTAAAATGGGTTCTCCATTCAGAGGTGTAAAATTAACCTTTAAAAACATAGGTTCTTATACATAAAATAAGGTTTTATTCATATCTTATGACTAAAATATACATTGGATGAATATAAATGAAATTTTTTAAGTATATAACACACATATCTCATTAATTTTATTACCAAATGTAATTCACATAAAAATACAAATATCTAATTGATTTATATTTTTCATAAATAATTAATATCCAATGAATTTATAATACATTTTCATAAGTTAATTATAATTATTCCATATAACCTAATGGCTAGGATATACTTGTAATTTTATATTAAGGGAATCTCACAGTTCGTTTAAACTCATGATTGAGTGAAAAGAAAGCTACTAAAGAATAAAAATTATTTAAAGAAAATATTTCGAAGAAACATCTGGGTGTTACATTCTACCCCCTTTAAACTGAATTTTTCCCTCGAAATTCGTCACTTGGAAATAAATAGATGAGGATACATCTCCATCATAATATCCTCAAGTTCCCATATATATTCATCAAATTAGTGTTTCCTCCATAAAACTTTAACCAAGTGAGTGGTCTTGTTTCATAGAAAATTTTCAATACAATCCAGAACATCTATTGGTTGTTATTCATAAGAAATATCATGCTCCAGCAGTATGAATTCTGAGCTTAGTACATGTGAAAGACTGGGTATGTACTTTCTTAGGGGAGATATATGGGATGCATCATGAACTTGAGAGAGATTCGGTGGAAGATCCAATCGGTAATCTACCTTCACAACACGATTCAATATTTAATAAGGACTAATATACCTAGATCTCAACTTGACCTTATTTACAAATATAATTACTCTTTTCTAGGGAGATATTCGTAAGAACACCTTATCACCCACTTCAAACTCTAGTCTTTTCTTCGGTTGTCAGCATAACTTTTTTGTCGACTCGGAGATGTTCTTATGTGTTTTTGAATCGATTTGACTTTTTCTTCCATTCTATCAACACGTTGAGGTTCTAATACCTTTCTTTCCCCAACTTAATCCTAGAATGTTAGAGTACTTCACATTTTTCCATAGAGGGCTTCATAAGGAGCCATCTGAATACTTAAGTGAAAGTGATTATTTTAATAAAATTCCGCCCATGGTAGGTCTTGATCCCAACCACCTTTGAAATACATAGATCAATCTCTCAAGATGTCTTCCAGAGTTTTAATTTTCCTCTCGGACTGAATGTCTATCTGATGATGATAAGAAATGATAAAACTTTACTCTATATCCAAAGCACGTTGAAGGCTTTTCCAGAACATGAGGTAAACCTAGGATCCCGATAAGATATAATGGAATGTTCTACTCCATGATCTCATAGAAATTATTTTAAAGATATCCTAGAAAGCTGATCAAGAGAGAAATACTCTCTAATAGCAATATAGTGTGCCTACCTTGTAACATGGTCTACTATAACCTAGATAGCATTATTTCCTTTGGATGTTTTGGGATGTCTGATGAAAAATTCCATAGTTATGTTTTCCTATTTCCATTATGGTATGGGTAATGGTTGTAACACCCCCTTAGACTTTGGTATCATAGCCTTCACTTTTTGACAAACCAAGCATCGAGAGACATATTCGGTGAAATATCTTTTCATGCCATCCCACCAGAAGTGCTCTTTCATGTCCCTGTACATATTTGTTCTTATAAGATGAATAGATAATGAAGAACTATGAGACTCATCCAATAGCTCCTTCTTAAATTCTAGTATAGGAGTAACACAAACCCGATTCCCGAACTTTATTATTTCAACACAATCAAGGTTGAATTTAGAAACATTTCTCACCTTCTTTTGTAACTCTACATCTTTTTTATGTGGCTTTTTAATTCTTACATGTATATATTGTTGAACATTCATTTGATAAAGATAGGATTTTTCCCCTTACATTAAAATTTTAAGATCCATTCTTTTCAAATCCATAAATATTGGATCTTTCATGATCTTCATCATGGATAATCTAGCATGGTATTTTTGACTCAAAGCATCTGCCACATTATTCACTTTCCCAGGGTGGTAATGTATTGAGTAGTGGTAATCTATAATCAACTCCAACCCTCTTATTTGGATAATATTCAGCTTATTTTGTGTGAAAACATACTTTAAAATTTTATGGTCAATATAAATATCACACCATTCACCATAAAGATAATGCCTCCATGTTTTTAATGCAAAGATTATTGCAAATAACTCCAAATCATGAGTGGGGTAATTTTGCTCATGGATTTTCAGATATTGTGAGGCATAAGCTATCACAAAATCATTTTTCATGAGAACACACCCCATCCTATTCTTGGATGCATCTCTATAGATCACAAACCTTTTTCCACTACAACGCAATGTGAGCACATGTGCACTGGCTAACCTTCTTTTTAGCTCTTTGAAATTATATTCACATTCCTTTGACCAAACAAACTTACCTCCTTTACGAGTCAAATTGGTGAGTGTATTAGTTAATCGTGAAAAATATTTCTCAAAACATCAATAATATCCATCCGAACCAAGAAAAATTCAGATTTCAGTTACTTTTGTTGGTCTTGACCATCTTTCAATAACCTCTACTTTTGCTAGATCCATAGATATCCTCTCTCTTGATATTATGTTACCAAAAAATGAATTCTTTTGAGGCTAAAATTAAAACTTGGTAAATTTGGAATAAATCTTCTCCTTTCTAAGGTTCTTCAGTACAATTCTCAAGTGATCTTCATGTTCTTCCTTGATCATTGAATATACATGAATATATTCTATAAATACTACCACAAACTAACCAAGATAGTCTCAAATGACTCTATTCATTATATCCATGAAGATAGAAGGGGAATTTTAAGACCAAAAGGCATCACTACAAATTCATTATGTTCATACCATATATAGAATGATGTCTTTGGTATATCCTGATTTTGACAATTAGTTGATGATATCCCGAACAAAGATCAATATTGTAAAAGTATTGAGCTCTTCATAGTTGGTCAAATAGATCATCAATGTGAGGGATAAAATATTTTTTCTTGATAGTGATCTTGTTAAGTTCTCAATAATCAATTTAGAGTCTCATTGATCTATCATTCTTAAAAAAAACAATACAGGTGCTCCCCAAGGTGACGAACTAGGGTGTATGAATCCCTTATAAAGATTCTCTTGAAGTTGATTCTTCAATTCTTTCAACTCAATTGTGGCCATTCTATAAGGTGTCTTTGAAATAGGCAAAGCACCCGATATGGGTTCTATTGAAAACTGAACTTCACAATTTTGGTGGAAGACCTAGAAATTCATCCAGAAAGACATCGTAACACTCCAATACAATGGGAATATATATAATAATGAGTTTCTCCCAAACTATTTGGGATAAATAACCTTCATTTATTGGAATCAAAACCCATAAGATGGAATGAATTTCTACAGGAAGGTTATATTCATCCATGCATCGATAGATGATCATAGATTGATTAGGAATATGAAATGTGACTTTACTTCTTGGGAAAATAATATGAGATCCATATAATTAAAGACAATACATTCCAAGAATCATATTAAATTTTACTATAGGAAGGATCAAAAGATTTTCAGGAAGCACTTTTCCACAAACTTTAACTGGAGTAGAATTGTAAACTTTTGATGTGATCGTTGTGCCATTAAGAGTTTCCACAAAAAAAAATAAACATCTAATTGTTGAGTTAATATGATGATACCCTCAGAAAATTTATTATATCCTCATGTTTCCATGTATCTTCTTCAAATTGGTGATTCCTCCATAAAAAATTAACTAAGCGAGTGGTCTTGTTTCGTAGAACTTTTTTACTACGATCCAGAATCACTATCGGTTATTCTTCATAACAATGATCATGCTCTAGAAGTATGACTTCTAAACATAGTATATGTGGAGGATCAAGTATGTACTTTCTCCTCAGAGATACAGGTAATAAATTATAAAGTTGAGATAGATTCAGTGGAAGTGAAAATCAGTTATCTACCTTCCCAACACAATCCAGATTTCCAAATGGACCGATATACCTAGGGATCAACTTTCCATTCTTTCCAAATCTCATTACTCTATTCCATGGAGATATTCATAAGAACACCTTATCACCCACTTCAAACTCTAGGTATTTTCTTTGGTTTTCAGCATAACATTTTTGTCGACTCTGAGCCTCTATTATGAGTTGTTGAATAGATTGGATCATGTCTGCCATTTCATCAACGTGTTCAGGTCCTAATATCTTTCACTCCCCAACTTCATCCTAGAAAGTTGGAATTATTCACTTTTTTCCACAGAGGGTTTCATAAAGACCCATCTTAGTATAGAATTGAAAGCTATTATTGTATGAAAATTCCACCAATGATAGGTTTTGATCCCAACCACGTTTGAAATCGATAGAAAAATATCTCAAAATTTCTTCCATAGTTTGAATTGTCCTCTCAGAATGGCCATATATCTCACGATTGATAAGAAATGTTGAAACATATCTTTGTATCAAAGGCATGATGAAGGCTTCACCAGAACTTCAAGGTAAACCTTGGATACCAACCAAATATAATGGAAAGTGGTACTCCAGGCATTCTTACCACATATTTTAAATATATCCTAACAATATGAGAAAGATAGAAATCCTCTCTAATAGAAATGAAGTGTGTCAACTTCGTAAGATGATCAACTATAACCCAGATAGTATTATTTTCTTTGGAGGTTTTGGGAAGTCTGATGAAAATGTCCATAGTAATGTTTTCCCATTTCCATTCTGGTATGGCTAAGGGTTATAACACCCCCTTATACTTTTTTCTCTCAGCTTTATCATTCTGACAAACCAAGAATCAAGAGTCATATTCAGCAACACCTCTTTTCATGTCATCCCACCAGAAGTTCTCTTTTAGGTCCCTATACATCTTTGTGCATCCAGTGTGGATAGAGAATGAAGAACTATGAGCCTCATCTAATATCTCATTCTTTAATTCTGATACGGGAGGAACACAAACCTAGTTCCCATTTCCATTATAGTATGGCTAAGGGTTATAACACCCCCTTAGACTTTTCTCTCTCAGCTTTATCATTCCGACAAACCAGGAATCAAGAGACATATTCAGAAACACCTCTTTTCATGTCATCCCACCAGAAGTTCTCTTTCAGGTCCCTATACATCTTTTTGCATCCAGAGTGGATAGAGAATTAAGAACTATGAGCCTCATCTAATATCTACATATTTAATTATGGAATGGGAGGAACACAAACCTAGTTCCTAAACCATATTATTTCATCACAATCATGGTTGAATTTAGGAACATTTTTGAACTTCTTTTGTTACTCTACATCTTTATTCTGTGTCTCTTTAATCTTCAATTTTATAGATGTACAAACATTCATTTGTGTGAGATATTATTTCTCCCCTTACATTAAAATTTCAAGATATATTCTTTGAAAATACATAAATATTTGATCTTTGATGATCCTCATCATAGATAAGATTTCATGGTCTTTTTGACTCAATACATCTGCCACCTTGTTTGCTTTCCCCTGGTTGTAATGTATTGAGAAGTCGTAATCTTTAATCAACTTTAACCATATTCTTTGGCACATATTCAGTTCCTTTTGTGTGAAAATATAATTTAACATTTTATGGTCAGTATAAATATCACACCTTTCACCATAAAGATAATGCCACCATATTTTTAAGGCAAATATTAACACAACTAACTCCAAATCTTAAGTTGGGTAATTTTGCTCAGGGATTTTCAAATGTCATGAGGCATAAGATATCCCCACATCCTTTCACATGAGAACACACCACAAACCCTTCTTGGACGCATCAATGTAGATCACAAACCTTTATCCACTACAAGGTAGTGTGAGCACAGGTAAACTGGGTGACCTTATTTTTAGCTCTTTGAAATTATTTTCACATTCCTCCATCCAAACGAACATTACTCCTTTCCAAGTCAACTTGGTGAGTGGATTAGATAATTGTGAAAAATATTTCACAAAACGTCAATAATATCCATCCCAACCATGAAAACATAGGATTCCAGTTACTGTTGTCAGTATCGATTAACTTTCAATAACCTATGTTTTTGATGGAGTTAGAGATATCCCCTCTCTTGAGATTATGTGACCCAAAAATGAAACTTTTTGAAGGAAAAATTCACACTTGGTAAATTTGGAATAAAGATTCTCCTTTTTAAGGGTATTCAGTAAAATTCTCTAGCGATATTCATGTTCTTACTTTGTCTTTGAATATACCAGAATATCATCTATAAAGACTACCACAAACTGATAAAGATAGTCTCTGAAGACTATATTCATTAGATCCATGAATATAGCAGGGGAATTGGTAAGACAAAAACACATCAATATAAATTCATAATGTTTATACCTTGTATAAAATGTTGTCTTTGGTATATCCTCTTTTTCGACCCTTAACTGATGATATCTTGAACGAAGATCAATCTTGGAATAGTATTGAGCTCCGCATAGTGGGTCAAATAAGTCATCAATGCATGAGAGAGGATATTTGTTCTCAATAGTGATCCTATTAAGTTCTCCAAAATCAATGCAGAGTCTTATTGATCCATCATTCTTTATAACAAACAATATAGGTTCTCCCCAAGGTGATTCACTAAGGAGTTTGAATACCTTATCAATATTCTATTGATGTTGCTTATTTAATTCCTAAAACTCAATTGGGACAATTATATAAGGTGTCTTTAGCACCTGATAAGAGTTTTATTGAAATCTCAACTTCACTATTTTGTGGAAGACATGACAATTCTTCTGGAAAGATATCATCAAAATTCTATACAATGGGAGTATTATTAATCATGAGTTTCTCCCCAACCATTTGAGATAAATAACCTTCATTTATTGGAATCAAGACCCATAAGATGGAAAGAATTTCTACAGGAAGGTTATATTCATCCTTAAATCAATATATGATTATATATAGATCTAGAATATGAAATGTGATGTTTCTTATTTGGAAATTGATATGAACTACATATAAAGAAATCCAATACATTCCAAGAATTACATCATATTCCACTATAGGAAGGATCATAAGATTTGCAAGATGCACTTTCCCACAATCTTCAATTAGAGAATAATTGTACACTTTTGATGTTACCATTGTGCCATTACGAGTCATCACAGCTAACTCAACATATAATTGTTGAGGTAATAAGATGATAACCTTAGAAAATTCTTTAGGGATAAATGAGTGGGTGGATCCAGAATCAAATAAACCATTTTCTACTATAGAGTAGATAGTAAGTGTACCTTTCACAACTTCATTATTTTACTCCAAGTCACTGATAGAAATTGCATGTGAATCTCCTTTTCCTTTGTCCTTAAGAGTTTGTTGATGTCAATAATCTTCAATAACCCATGGATTAGGGAATTGATTGGCATAATGCCCCATTTCCTTGCACTTGTAACATTGAAGTGTATGAGGTGAATTCTGTGAAGCCTTTTCTTTATTCGCTTCATTAGGCATATTTTTCCCATCACTTCGGCATTCAAATGAAAAGTGACCTTATTTTCAACAATTAAAACATTTAATAGTCCCTTTAATAAAATTCCCTCCATGTTTCTTTCCTCACATTTAGAATAAGGGAAAAACCATATTTTTTTCAATGTGGTCTTTATATCTTCCATTGAATTCTGTTTTTCTTTTCTTATCAAACCCATATGACTGATGGGTTACTTTAATTCCAATATCAAACTTGAGAGAACATAAAACAATTTCCTCGTAGCTAGTATAGTTCATTATTTCTAATTCCATTCATAGACATGGTTTTAAGCCACTAAAGAATCAATCAATCTTAATCTCAGGTTGGATAATAATTACAGAAGCATCTCTTGAAAGACTAGTAATTTTTTTTTGCTACCAATAGATTCATCATCCTTTTGCTTATGTTTAGGGAAATCCTTCTCCATATTTTTTTAATAATACAAGGAAAGTACATATTGAAAAATAACATCTTGATATCAACCCATTCCACGGACTCAATTTCATCTCTTTGAATCATATTCTTGATATGATTACACCATTGATCATATTCACATTCCAAACGATATACAACTAAGAAAACTTTTTCATGTTCATAACACTGTAGATCTAAAAATATCTTTTCAGTGGTACTAATCCATTGTTAATCTAGTAATGGATCATAAGACCTGATAAATGAAGGTGGATTCTTCTTCATGAAGGATTCAATAGAATTTTGATCCCTAATTTGTTCATTTGGTTGTCTGGCATGATTCATAGCTTGAGAAACATGTGTCATCATGGTCACATGATATTTTATTCTAACTCACATAACATTTGGTTTGTCAGGGTTACAGTCATTGTATTTATCGTCGCATTCAACATTAACTCAGTTCCTTCAGGTTCTAGTTGTTGACTAAAACCAAGAATCAAAATGTGATAAACACTAATAATAATAGAAAAACCACATAATCAAGAATCAAATTTCAATTTAGGACACATTATGTTTTATCATTGGTTATTCATGGTCATTTATAAAACACTAGGATTGTATCATATACTTTCACATATCCTTAAGGCTTTCTCATCCTAGTTTCCAATGGTTAACTATACCTTTACTCTAATACCAACTATATTGACCCGTTCATTAAATAAATTAATATGGAATCATAATTGAAGTATTTTTTTTACAAAATATAACAAAACCATGATAGGATCATATAGGTATAGTGTCCTTAGAAACTGGTAATCATAAACAACTGGTTCATAAAACATCAAAATGTTCTTCCCTTTTTTTCATTATAACTAGACATATTTTTGGAATATCATACTTAATACTCTTCTTCATGACCTAGGGAAAAGAAACATATAAAATGGAGAACTCAAATGCTCAATAAGGGGAAAAAATATCAATCATATCATATTCATAAGAACATAACATTTTGAAATCTTATCCTATATATAAAAGATCACAATATCATGTCATGTGATAAATCATAAAAGTGAAATGAAATCCCAATAGTCATAACATAAGACATCAAATTTTTTGGCATACACAAATAATCATATGAAATAATTTCATATTAGTCAAGGATCTTTTCCATGACCATCATAACAGGAAAAGCCCATTACTGAACCGAGTTCACTCCTCGTTCCAGCACTATATCACTTAATCTGATTTACTGGCCATTCTAGCCATGTCAATCCCATGAGATATAAAATGTTACCCTATTTATTTAAGGGAGATATAGGTCCCACCCATATCATAATAAAACCATTATTAAGTGTGCCACAAAAACATTGAAACATTCACCATAGCATAACCCATGGAATCAAATGGGTTTCTTAAACATCATTCCATCATAAGTGATAAAAACAAATGGATTTCATAATTAAAATTCAATGATAAACACAATAAAATAATTTTAATAATATGGATACAAAAATAAACCAATATAATATTATATTGAAAATAATTTTGATAAAACACTTGAGGTTCATTCCTAAAGAAAATATCCCTTCTTATTTAAAAATGTTTTCTTTTCTAAAAATTTTATTTAATTTTAAAAGAATAGAATTTTGATGAAAAACATGTGTTAACATGTAGAGTAAGATTCATGGAAATTAGGCATTATGAATATGCAAAAACCCATTCATGCCGTATAAGTAAAAAAATATTCTCCTCATACTTTTTCCAAAAATGTCAAATAGTACCTCGTATGGTTAACAAAAGATAGATCCTTCCAAACCATGTAGTAAAAGTAAAAATGGGTATAAATGGATTTTAACATATATAAGAGAATATTTAACATCTTATGAGAATATTTTTAGAGAACATGGACGTGGATGATAAATATAACCCTAGTAAATACTTTTGAATAACTAAACTCAGATAAAACGAGATTGGAAAATTTATCCCTTACATTTGGGCCGATATCCTTAGTATGTATCTGAAACTACTATATAATGATTTTAATAATGTTACATATTTATTCTAGAATCATAATAATTTTTATAATAACATTTATGATCATATTTGCATCTGTTGTTTAGTAACATTTCATTGTTACTCGTTATTCAGGTATTAACTGCATTATGTTCTTATGTATGTTTTGTCGGATAACTTCTTGGTCCAATTTTTAGGTTATAGTTATATCATTTAAATAATGGTATTTGTATAATATATATAATATTTTTTTATTCATTTAATTTATATAATAATTTTTTAATGAAGATTATGTAGAATTAATCACATCACACTTTGGAGACGGTAAGCCATACGTATGCATGATAAATGATATTGTTCCCATAATTGTTGAATAGTATTGAAGTGGATGATGTATAGTATCTCAGAATTAGTATCATTTTATAATAATAATATATAGTTATTTTTTCCGCCATTATACCCATCCATGTAAGGTGGTGGTGAAAAACAGATTACACCACGACGTGGAGGTGATAAGTCGTACGTACACACACACATTGATTTCGTTTTTTGTAGGATGGATAGAAGTGGAAATATGGTTGTTTCATATTTATAATAACATTTAAGGAAATTAGTGATACTAATTTTATTACTTTATAATGGAATAACTAAATAAGAGGAAGTATAATAAGAAATAAATTTTAAAGAATCAATAGAATTGATTACCACTTCCTTGATGTGCCTCCTATAAATGTTCTCTTAGGGAACTAGAGTTGGTCTTTTGAGAAGACCAAAACCTATAGAATGTAACTAGAGAGGTTTAAAAGAGAAATGGGAAGGGTTTGGATGATTTTGAAGGAAAAAAATTATGTTAATAGAAGATGGATGAGGTGCCTTTTACAAGAGAGGAGAGGGGCACTATTGGAAACACTCAAAATATTAATTTATTATAAATTTTATTTTGATTATAAATGGTCGAAAACATGTTGAATTATAAGAAAATATGATTTTGGTTCGAATAAACATCATTAAATAATTCTTAGATGAGTTTTTAATATTTTTTAATCCTTATCTTTTGGGTTTAACCCTTATTTTACCCCTTTTAATGTTACCGTGATATACTGTTATTTATACATTGTGGGATAATGTAATTACAATATCATGAAAAACGGCCCAAAAAGTTATTAATGAAATATTAGAACTTATAAAAAACATCTAAATGAGTATTATATTTTTAATAATTTAATATCATATAATAAAATATTTCATGTTTTATGTTATAAATTATGTCAATTTTTGACACTATTCATACTTAACTATTTTTAACAATTCATGACAACCAGATTACTTCAAAAAATAGCATTAAATAAAAAATATTATGTCAATATCATCTAGGCAATTCGTGGATGACATAAAAATAAACAAATTACATTTATTTTAATATTTTTAATTTCATTTATTTGAATCTTTTATTAATTAGGTAATCAGTACGTCATAATTATGTCATAAATAAATATATTTATCTATTGTCTAAATTTTTTTAATAAAATACCATGATGTAGGAAATCTTTATAGATTTATAATTAATATTTATATATATAGTGATACACAATAAATATCTATATTAATGTTGATTTAGTAAAAGATATGCGTTTAAGTTATAATTATCTTTACTTTAAATTAATTCTTTTAGAATATCATTTTCACATCTAAGTGAATCAATGGGGTCCCTAAATCGATGCAAATATGAACATGGTGGGAAATATCTAATCCAATAGGATTAAGACATGTTTTTAGGTAGTTCTATATTATTAAATTATTATTTTTTACACTTATTTAACAGATTTACCCTTTAATCATGGAAAATTAAATAATTATTGAAGTTACTATTCATAATGTCCAAAACTAAAAGGTACCTAGTCACACAATTTGGACCTTATGATTCCAAATATGGAATACATTCTTCAAAATTCTAAAGAATGAAGTTTCAATAATTAATTTTAAAAATTATCCCCCTTGTTGAAATGAGAAAACGAGTTTGAAAAGTTAGAACATTGCAAAAGATTGAAATGTTATTACCCATGAATTCAATATAAAATTAAGGCTACTAAAAAAATTATTTTAAATGGTAAAAATATATTCTATTTTTAAATTAAAAACATTCGGTATTATAAATTAACTATATAAGTTATCTCAATGAAAAAAAGTTATTTTTAATAAAAATTTTGCTTATTTTTACTATTCATCAAAACATGAAAGTTTTCAGAAAAATATAAAAAAATTATCCAATGTAAATTTTTATATCCCAATTAAAAATAAAATGTTTATATTTTCATATAGAAATTATTAATGTGTCAAAATCATAATTTAAAATGGTTTTTCCATTCAAAGGTGTAAAATAAACCTTCAAAAAATGTTCTTATACATAAAATAAGGGTTTATTTATATCTTATGACTAAAATATCTTTTTGATGAATCTAAAAAATATTTTATTATTTATATAACACATATATCTCATTAATTTTATTAACAAATGTAATCAATTAAAAATAGAAATATCTAATTGATTTATATTTTTTATAAATAACCATTAACCAATAAATTCATAATGCATTTTCATAAGTTAGATATAACTATTCTTGCTAACATAATGACTATGGTATAATGGTAATTTTATATTAAGGGAATCTAATGGTTAGTTTAAGCTCATTATTACATGTAAATAAAACTATTGAAGAATAAAAATTATTTAAAGAAAATATTTCATTAAAATATCTGGGTGTTACACCAACAATGAAAATAAAGTTTCATACCTCATTATAAAGTGATCTAATATTAAAATATTAAGTTTTATTTATGGGGATTCTTCCCATTTTGATATATCATGCTGAAATCAGATCAATTCCACTAATAATAAATGATTTGTTGATGGTTGATTTAATTTACTGTTGATTTTATTACTTTTAGTTAATTCGTTCATTATTCTAATAGAAATAGATTGAGGCGATCCAGAAAAATGTATGACGTTCATTACAATATATAATTTCTTTAATTTACATCCCATTTATTTTAAATTTCATTTTAGGAAATTTTTATGTCTCACAGTTTAATAAATACACAACATTCTATAATTGTGAAAATGTTCTTTCACAAAAAGAATAAATAGTGCGGATGTGATTCATAATCAAAGTTGTGATAAAGGTGAAAAATGATGGATGATGATAAAATGTGGACTATGTTTTGCAATTCATGTTATTTATAGTTTGGTTCACTATGATGGCACAAGTGATGATGATGATTCCCGATTTGATTGGATGGATAGAATCAGACCTTTAGTGATGTAAATTCTTTACTAGAGGAGGCCTAGAGTCATTTACTAAGAATGGTAGTGGATCTAAAGAATATGGTGTTAAGAGTGTACACATTAAGGAATCATGGGTTTCTACATGTCCTGTGTTACATAGCATGTAATATGGGGACACACATCATGTGGGGCTCCTGGTCATAGTGCTAGGGTTTCCATAGAAAAGTAAATATCACACATTGTGTCAATTTATGCTGGTAGTCCAATGTGTAATCCATGGGTACATAAGCATGAACACGACCAGACACATGGGCATAAGTAGAGTACATTACCATGGACCAATACTTGAACATGTTCATATTCATGGTCATGAACACAATATATGAGAACAAAGCAAAGTACATGAGCACAACCAAGTTTAAATAGGCATGGGTTTTTGTAATTTTGAGTTCCATCCTGACCCATACATACCATGTACCCCTTAATGATACACTATGTATATAGAGGTTTATATTCATTGTGAGATAGTGATATATGGAATGACCATGTGGGAGAAAGAAATATTTTTTTACTATTAGTACACATCATTCTCTTTCTTGAGAGAGGTATGAGGCCCTTGTCATCTTCAGTGCGGACTAGTTTCTTTATGTTTTATTCCCATAATGCATCCCCTAATGATATAGTGTGATTTTACATCCTATTAATTGGATTGTGATACCCTTTATAGGAATAGTGTTGGACAGAGTTATCAGAATCCCCATGTGAGGCTTGTGGGGGGATCCTCTATCGTCTTCTTCCCTAAGTGGGGTTGTAAGAATCAGGGTGACCAAAATACATAGGTTTCTATCCCTTAATTAGTGGGTTATTCCAGATATTGTTGTTGGTATACACCTTGGAATTGGGTGTGAACCCCATCTATATATCAATCTCTTATGACTTCTAGCATGTACTTATTCATGGAATTAACCAATGAGCTTGACATATTGGATGAAAACCATCAGTTCTATCAGAATCTTGAAGTGAGTCCTTGTATGAGATATTTTTTATGAACCCTCAAGAAGGATCTTAGGCTGGTAGTGTGGTTGTGACCTTACCTTAAGAATTAGTGTCAGCCATTCATATATATGGATGTTTTATTATATAGCTAATTTATTTGTGGAAATAACATCGTGGTGAGATAAAACGGTCTTGAAGGTTATTCTTGGTTATTTCATGTTGTCCAACTAGATATTTTTATACTCACCCCTATATTGAATATACCAACACATGTCGGGTCTTATGCAGACCGACTATTCGATGGGGTTTTTGGTGGACCAAGATTAGAAAAAGATTATGTTGGGATACGTAGAACATGGTGCATACCAGGTGCCACATTTGACTATTTTCCCCTCATTTTAGTAGGATGGACTTATTTACAATTTTATGGGATAATAATTGTCCCTTTAGTATTTTTGGTCTAATTTTCATAATCTGATTGTGTTTTTTTGATGTATACCTGAATTGGTATTAGTTTTACTTTACAATCAACAGTTTATGGGTTTGTTGATGTGTGGATGTGTACAAGGACATTGGGATACAAAATCCCATGGGTATGTTATGCCTACTTAGTGCAGGTCACTACCGATAGATTATTGATGGTGGGATCATGGTACTCTTACTCGACCTACTGTCAGCTCAGAGGGCCTTGATGGGGCACACCATGAATGATTGTTATCAGAGTGGTTCTATTTTAGGAACATAGTTTTGGGTTTTTTCTCGCTGTGATATTGGTTTAGGTTTTATAGTAACAATGTTATGTGTTTCAAGATCAGATTTCAGTCCAGAGACTCCAATGTTGGTGTGATAGCTAACGTATCCATACTCTAGGACTCCTAATACCTACTTTCCAACTTTTTACATGTAGGAATTGGTTCCATAGAATCATTACTACATGAATCATATAAAAATGTGTTGTGGTTTCCATGTCATTCATGAGCTAGCTCCCCAGATGCACTCTTTCACCATAGAACATATTATTCATTTCTAGATGCCTCCATGATGATTTGTATCAAGGATTTAGTATGACCACTATGAGGATGATCCCCATAGTGATAAGGCTTTGACACAAGGTCTAGTTTCAAAGATGGTACCTCGAGGTGGTTTTCCTTCCATACCTCCAACTGTCTATTAGTTAATGGTTCGAACAGATGAGGTGCATAGGATATGAGAACTTCATGATTTTTATCATCTTTGAAACATAATGTTCTTGGTCTAGATGAACCCCAATTTAGATGAATATTTTCACAAGGTAGTTATACAAGTCTTTTGCCTCATCTAAACACTTTTATAGTCGATGATGGTCTTAGAAGCGAGCCACCATTATGGCTGTACAATGCAATGATGGATGGTAGTTGTTCTATCATATGATGAGGGGACTCATTCATGGATAGAGTTTGAGTGATTTTTTAGATAAGAGTTTTATCAAGCTACGAAACATGTTGTGCGCATATGATAGATTCTACATCTTAATCAAGGCAACATGATAGTGGATGAGTATTCATCATGGATTAACAATATCTCACGATACATGATGGATATAGTGCTTGATCAATTATTTTGAGATAAAAACATTAAAGGATGATTAAATAGAGTAATTTGGGATAGTGTGAAACATCTATTAATTATAACCTATTATGGTGTGATGATGTGTGATTTGATAGTATAGATATTTCTAGATGAGAAGACACGGTTGGATGCTGCCTAAAATAGGCGCATAGGGGATGAGACTTGAACAGTGGGTTGACGATGATAGAGAAAGGGATCTGGACTTGATAAATATTTTTGGATCTGATTGAAGGACATAAGTTATATTGTTTATGGATGAAATTATGGTTCTATTTATCCTAGAGAGAGGTGGTGATACCCTTATGACCAGCAAGGACATCTAGAGTGGGAATGACTAACCCATTGTATGGCTTACCAAAAGATAGTGGGTGGGACACCAAGGAATAGACAATTCTAGGAGTAGGGATACATGAAGGGTGTTGTATATAGAAGATTAGAATCGAGAGAATCTTGATTGGGTATAAAATTTGACTTGTTTCCACCACCATCCCCAAGTGGAACCCACCGGGCTCATGGTGCTAGTGGAAAGTGGTGAGGGGAGATACACATAGTGGTGGCCTATGACCCACAGGGTATAGGGATAATTAAAGGTATGATACGTTTCGTTTATACATTATATTTTATTTTGGTAGACATAGTAGTGAAGAACTATTTTCCTGCTACCTCCATATTTTCAGACCTAGGGACTTTAGTTGAGCACTTTTTGCAACCTTTATGCTTGGAAAATCCTACTGGGGATGACCTAGTTTTCACACACTTTTGCAAATATTGTGATCTAAAACTTGTTGGAGGGAGTTTATTTTGGGTTATATTTATAGAATTGATGTGCCCTTATGATGTTATCTTAGGTATGAACTAGATATATATATATATATATATTATTCTCATATAGACTATTTCGGGTGGAGGATGTGGTGCATCCATGGTGAAAGGACGAGGTTTGCCTTCATTAGTGAGAAGGAAAACTAGATAGAGTAGGGTGGGATCATACATAGAGGATACATACGATTAATCACTAGATGTATAGTATTTCCATTGGCGTAGTGGATACAAGGAGATTTCATTTTCCTATTGTGGTAGATGATTATGGGGATGTCCTTTCTAAGGATGTTCTAGGATTACCACCCTATTGAGAGACATAATTTTTCATTGACTTACGCACAAGGAAAACCCCAATATCTAAAACATATTATCTGATATCTCTTTTATATATTTTTGATATAAAGGTGTATTTAGAGGACTTGTAGTGGAATTTATCTGTTAGAACTAATGATCCACCCTATGCATCCCCAATGTTGTTATCCAAGAAGGTGGATGCGAGAATGAGGTTATTTGAGGATTATTGGTGCATGAACTATGTGAGAATGGGTCATAATTATCCACTAATGAGGATCAATGGAATATTTTATTATATGAGAGAGGGGTGATGGATATTGAAGATTGATCACATATTAGGTTATCACTAACTACAGGTATGGGAGTAAGATATACAGTCGAAAACATTATGGTGTCTCTATGATCACTATTAGTACCTAGTGATTCCCTTTAGTAAGATGCATTCCACAATATTGGTCATGGGACTCATGAAGGTAATCATTTATATTATCTTAGACTAGTTTATAGTAGTCTTAATCGATGATATCCTAGTTTACTCAGTATTTGAGTAGGTTCACATAAGACACATGAGTATGATTCTAGAATTACTCTGGGAGAACTATATTTACGGTAAGATCTAAAAGATCTAGTTTTGTATTCAGGAGGTCAAATTTTTGGACATTTCATCTCAACAGAGTGTGTAGTAGTGGACCTAGATAAAGTTTAGGAAGTTTTTTATTGGGAGACATTCAAAATTGTGGAAGAGGTGAGGAGATTCCTTAGGTTTGAATGGTACTGCTAGAGATTAATTCCAAATTTCTCCAAGATATTGGAACCTTTGACTAATTTGAATCTAAAGTGGTAGCCTTTCATTTGGACAAAGATGTTACACTAGTAGTTTCAAGAGTTATGATAGATATTTATGTCTACTCCCATGTTGAGATTGACAAAGGATGGTGTTTAGTACATAGCGTTTTGAAAATCCATAGGGACCAACCTTGTTTTTTTTTCTGATGAAGATGTAGGATATCATCACCTATGGGTCCATGTAATAGAAACCTCATCAGTAGAGCTATGTGAAAATGATATCAAGTTGGAAACAATAATCTATACACTAAATATGTGTAAACACAACCTTAGGGTGAGAATTTTATCATATATTATAAACATATAAGTCTCTAATATATCTTATATCAGATGGATCACAACCTGAAACAAAAGTAATGGTGTGAGTTTCTCTAGGATTATAACTCCAAGATAGACTATACTCTTGGGAAGGGGAACATGGTGGATGATTTTCTTAGCAATAGATCTTGTTCTCAATTGTTAGTTTAGAAGTTGGAGTATACATTCATAATAGATTAAAATGGTACAAATGAACTCCAGCCTATGGTTGTGACCCCACTTCCTCCACATAATGTTATGGAGTCCCAACATAGAGATACAAAATGTTAGACCATGCATACCCAAAAATCCACTGGATATGCTCATGATAGATTTTATGAAAGTGTGGAGCATGTTATCAATTTAAATGAATGGATTATGATACTACTGACATTCTAATCATAGGTGGTGATGGAATTTGATACATCCCCTTTGTATGTACATCTAGGTACATCAAAGACATAACAGGATGTTTGACGTTAGTTATGATGACCAGGAATAAAGAAATCAGTAGTATATTTCATATCGTAGTACCTCAATTATCTAAAAGTGAAGGATTGTCACCATGTTATAGTGGGTTTATCTCAACCCCATGAGGTTACAAATTAGGTGGGGGGTGGTATATCTATAGAATTTATGATCGGTATTCCCTAGATTTCTAGATGACATGATTTCAACTAGGTGATTATAGATCGACTCACCATGTCGACCATCATTCTAGCTATTTGAGAACAAAGTTCAATAGATAGATTGAGATGTCTTTAGTCTTTATACATTTAGATATATCCATAATTGTTTCATACTGTTATTCTCACTTGAATCCATGATTTTAGGGAGAATTATATGAGGATTTGGGGACTCAGTTGTATTTCATCATGATATTTCACCCCCACACTAATGACCAAATTTAGTGAACCATTAAGGTTTAGGAGTGCATTATTCAATATTTCATTTTTGAATTTGGACATAGTTGGAATCATCACTTACCCATGGTGGAGTTTTTTTAGATCAATAGCTACCATTCCACGATAGTCATGGTTCCATTGAAGGTCTTGTAAGGGTGATCCTGAAGGTCACCACTATGTTGGACTAATCCAGGTGAGTCAGCACTCATGGGCCCATAGATGATGTGAGATAAAATAGAGAAGGTGCAGATCATCTATGATTTTATGAGGACTACACATAGCCTTAAATTTTTTTGTAGGTACCAATGATGTATGCCTTTTGGGTTTGAGGGTGGAGATCATGTGTTCCTAAAGATATCACCTCGATGTGGATTATGAATATTGGGGGGGTGGGGGGAGTGGGGTATAAAGTTATCTATATGATTTATTATAAATTTATAAATTCTTTGTAGGGTTGGAGAAGTGGGATATCACTTGACCTTACCATTTTAGTTAGACTAGGCACATAACATTTTCAAGATGTTGTAGTTTTGGTGGTCATTGACGACCCATCATATATTATTGATTGGGATGAGATAAACATAAAGTATGGATCTTCCTTTATATATTAGCCAATGGATATTGAGTATTGGTAGCAGATGTACCCTATTGGTGATTTATTCTCTTGGTGCGTGTTTAGTGGTAGTACAAGAATCTTTTGGAGAGAACATGCAATCAGGAGACCTATATCCAAGCTCGATACCCACATATCAGTAAGTAGATCATTCCCCTTTTTAGAAAAAAACAAAAATTGGAAGAATGTGGGATATTTCCTCCATGAAAATCATTTAAATATATCTAGTAATTTTTTAATTTCTAGACACGAAGATATATTGAGATTTTGAGGACCAGTGAGACTAGTATTGATATTATAAAAATATTAAATAAATTAACATAAAGCACATGTATTTTTCCTAAAATAGTGTAATAATTCTCAAATGGAGACTATAAAGGGAAATATGACACCTCCGTTGATTAAAAAAGATGGGTATCACCCTAGGAGAAACACAATCATTTTTGGTGTCAAACGTTTGGTAAAAAGTTATCACAAACACAAATATTAAAATAAATAAATTTAATTACTTATTTTATTTATTTTTCAAATATGGACATAGAAACCTCTATAAATATATGGTTAAAAAAATTTATAGGGTTATCCACATAACATTAGTGATCTATAGAGGATTTGGTGGAGGATCATTCATGGAATATCATTATTATATCTTTCTTCGGTGATCAGTGCACCAATGGAACTCATGAATCTCAACAATGAAGAGAATGCAGATCTGTTCCCCATCAGTGAGTTATCCAAAAATGATGTAGGATGTTTTATTTATGTGTATTAATCAGGTTTTTATATACTATTCTGAACACATATCAATTCCACTAAGAAGAGTTTATTCGGGCATTAATGGTTGATTTATTTTATAGTTTATTTGATTATTTTTGGATAATTGGTTTGTTATTTGAATGGAAATAGATTGAGTCCATCCTAAAAAATTGATGTGGATTGATCCACTCTTATTTTTATTGGATTTGTCCCTAATTTCTTCTTATGTTCATAAGGGGAAATTTCTTTTTTCCATGGTTTGATGAATACCAAGTATCTGATCGTTGCACAACCATTATTCATTGCAAAAAAATAATATCATGGATGGGGTTCAAAATCAAGGATGATATCGAGGTGTGATGATGATGTGGGATGATAATAGGTGTATTGTATCATTAAAATGTTTACAATTCTTTTTTTTTGATGCATGGTGATGGAATGAGTGATGGTGATTGTTTCTTATCTATATGGATGACAAAAATTGGATCTACAGTGATGAAAATTCTCATCTAGATGAGATCTAAAATCCCCAAGAGTGATCAGTAGTGGATCTAGAGGGAAGGATAGTTTGGGTGTTTATGTGAAGGAATCATGGGTTTTTTTCAAACACTTCATTACATATCACGTAATATGGAGATACAAATTGTGTGAGACCATTGGATGTGGTGTTAGGGTTTCCATGTAAAATTATATATCACATTTCATGTGACATGTGTCATACGCCATGTGTCTTGATGTTGGAGGCCTGGTGTGTACTCCAAGAGTACACGTTCAAACAAACATCGAGAACCATGTGTGTGGATAGAGTACACAGTTAGGTCCCAATACTCATACATGGCCTAGTACATAGTCATGGCCATAGTACACATGAACAACCAAAAGCACATGGTCATGGCCAATGGTGAACATACACATGTTGGAAGTACACCAAGTTCTAACATGACCCTTACACACCATGTAACCCTCAATGAATTTCCATATATATGATGGTTTATATTTCATGTGAGACAGTGAGAAATAGGAATATCTCAGGGAGTAAGACATGCAGTGTACTACTAGAACACACCGTGTCTTTCCCAAAGAAGGTATGAGGCCTTTATTCTATTCATCATGCAGTAGTTATCTTATGGTGTGTTCAATCGATCCATCCCATGATGGTATAATATTTCATTACATCATGAGTGTAATATTATGAAACCATATAAGGGGTTAGTCTCAGGATAGAGTAATAATATTCATTTTTGAGGATATGGGTTGGATCCTCTATCATCTTATCCCCTAATTTGGTTTCCAGGAATTTCATGACCAATATACATGGGAACCGATCCCCTACTTAATAGGTTATTCTAGATCGGGTTCTCAATATACCTCTTTCCGGTGGGCGGGATCCCCCATTTATATATCAATATCTTCTAACATTCAATGTGTACCTACTCTTGGTGATAACTAATGAGTATGAAATCTTTGATGCACATAGTTAGTGCTATCAGACTGATAGAGTGGTTTATCTCAGGCGAGTGTTATAAACTCTCAATCAAAGTCTTAGGCTAGTATTACAGTAGTGACATTAAATTGAGACTAAGTTTCTACCATGATCATATCTATACATTTTTTTACTATGTATCATATTCTTATTGAAATACCCTTGTAGTGAGATAATTAATGTTTTTATTCTTATGTTTGGTTATTTCAAGGTGTCCAATTGGGGATTGTTATACTCACCCCTGTATGTGTTGTTCCCATACATGTCATGTCTTATATAGATGACTTTCCATTCAATGGGGTTTTTTATGGGATGATATTATATGGATCATATAATGGTTTAGGAATATCTTACATAGTACCAGTTGTCACATTTGACTACAAGCCCCTCATTCAGGCATGTTGGACTTCTTTACAGTTTTTTGGGCATGTATTTGGAACCTTATTATTTTACTATTGTTTTCATACTTTGATTGATGGTTTTAGATATATGAATGAATTTTTATTACTCTAAGTTTATTTTTATAAGATTATGTATTTAGAGATGTGTGTGGGTAAAGTTAACATGTTCTAAGGCCTCTCACGAGTGAGTTTTCTCTAATTGGAGTTGGTTTCCATTCCATGGCCTATTAGAGGTGAGCTCGGGGTAGTCACACTTGTTTTACCATTGAACCGGAGAGACCTAGTGGGATGGGTCATAACATTAATGTATTTAGTATATTGGGCCCTTTTCTAGAGACTTCTTCCTTACAATATCATTTTATTCTATCACATGCACGGTGACACTTATTCTTTTTCACATGGTTGAGTGGCATCATTTTGATCAAGTTCTGAGGTGGTTTTGGTTCCTTTTTGCCAATCCTTCACCACCCAGTTAGGTACATCCAATTAATTCCCTAAAGATGTAATATAAGTCATACTTTGGCTATAGGTGATATCATTGGTGATATATTATGTGACTTATGTCATGAGTCCCAATTATAGGACCATGCAAAGTACACATGTATCTATTAAAGTATATGGATTTTGAGCCTTGATATGTAATGGACTAGACCTCTCCAGCCCATTACTTTGTCAAAAGTGGGTCTTGAAGTGTTCTGGAGGGTAAAATGGACTTTTCCCACAGTTTTCAGAATTTTGAAACTACAAGCCGTGTAGTGTGAGTACAAGTCGTGTACCCCTTCGCTGGGTATACCCTGTGTTGAAGGCCGCGTTCTTGCCATGTGAAATAAATGAGTACACACCGTGTATCCAATACTACACGCCGTGTAGTCCCTCCCCGCGTACGTGTTACCCTTAAACCGTGTGTTGACCAGTCAACGGTAGTGTGCCGTGTTGGAGTCATGTTCTTACCGTGTGAAATAAACGAGTACACACCGTGTATCCAATACTACGCATCATGTAGTCGCTCCCCGCGTATGAATTACCTTCAAACCGTGTGTTGACCAGTCAACGGCTGCGTGCCGCGTTGAAGGCCGTGTTGGAAGCCGTGTGGTGACCGTGTGAAATGGTTGAGTACACGCCGTGTACCATAAAGTACATGCCATGTACTTTTGATTTTCACACCTATAAAAGGAGGGGTCCCCTCCTCCTTTTCAACTCACCCCTCTCCTCCCCTTTCCTCTGAACAGAGATCTCCCAAGAGACTCGAAGGCTCGTTTTCTTCAATAACTTCTTCATCCGATCTCCGATTTACGATCCATCAGCGGCCACAGGATCGTAATGATGAGCCAGAACTTTTGATCTTAGACCCGTTGCCTTTCCTTCGGCCTTTCCATTCCAACATCAACTCGAGGAGGTTTTTCCGGGATTCGACAGAAGTGACGGATGCCGAAAGACGTCTTCTAAAGTTGATCTGGGGGAGCATTGTGATCAGAACCTATTCAGGTAGGGAATTTACCTTTGTCTCTCTAAATTGTGCATCATGTGGGTGGGTATCCTCTTGTTTGCATGAGAAACGGTTGAACCATTAAACGAATATAATAACTGGTTAAATAACGAGGACGGGGAAGTTGTTATGTTTATCTTTATATCCTGTGATATTATGTTGTGAATTGAATAGGCTTATGCCTACTGAAAATCACAGTCGTTGGGGGCCTTTTCTTGCGCAATTAAATGTTTCCCTATCTTTCTAGACCATTTTTGTGCATGTAACTTTGTTGAATGTGGAATTTGGTTAATCATGTAAAGTTGGCTGATGAAATGAAAATCTAGAACCCCTGTGTGATCACCCCGGTTGAACAAAATGGAATAATGAACATGTGGGTGTTGGCTTGGATACGTGGCATGTTATGGGAGTGTTTTTTGGGTTGTTGTGGATCGGTTGGGCAGCAGGGCTGCGATAGATGGTATTAAAGGAGTAATGATGTATGATATGGTTGTGGTTATGGTAGTTGGCAGTGGGGCTACTGGGATGGGCTTGAATGTGAACAAACTATGGGTTGTGAATAATAAATAAAAAGTGTAAGAGTTAATAAATAGTTGGGTATGGTAATGGAACAGGAATAATAATCAATGGGTTGGTTGGTTAATAAGAAGGGACTTGGTTTTGTTTCTTGTGTTTTCTTAACTTGATTTGTGTATGACAGGGATATGCTTTACAAACGATCGATGTGGTTGGTTGTGGATATTTTCCCAGTAGTTAAGGAACTAATAAACTGATTCTATTGAAACATGAAAACATAAATGGGGTTTCAGGATTGTTCGTTGTATGCATGCTTCGTGATAGAAGTGGTAAGGCACGTGCTCCGTCTCTCTGTTTAGAAGCCATAGGTTGGGTTGAGTGTTTGTTATATATATATATATATATATATATATATATATATCTATATCTTTGTGTTTTGTCGCACCTCACCCATGTTGAGCACTTAGTGCCGAACACTCCCATTTCATGGGAGAGGGTGTTTTTTCCATAGTTACTAGCTTCTTTCTGCTCCTTCTTCCCTAGGCTGTGATAGCTTGAGGAGACCTTACACCTAAGACCCTTCATGTAGGATTCTATTGGGGTGGTTTTGGCCCAAGACTCTTCGGGCAGGTTTGTTTTCCCAAGAATCATCGGGATGAGGCCCAGGTGTGTGTGGGCGGGATACGTGGTTGTGAGGCCCAAGTGTGTACCGGTGGGATACGTGGTTGTGAGGGCCAGGTGTGTGCAGGCGGGATGTGTGGTTCTTGAGGCCCAGGTGTGTGCGGGCGGGAAGAGTGTGGTAGCGTCAGGACGTTCGCCGTTAGGAAGAGCAGCTAACTAATGGGAAATGGTGCGGGGCACCCAATACTCTTGTTCTTATATACTACTACCTGTTGTTATTGTGTTTTTGGTGAGTGTGGCTGGTGAGGTTGGGTGGATAGAATTCCTTGGTAAGTTTCTTCTGCTGTTGTCACGGGACATTAGGATGTCTCCCCACTTGTGCACGAGAGGTTTAGGTTTCCCTATTGAGTATACTTGTATGCTCACCCTACGTTTACTTTCAGGTTTTCAGGAGGACTACCAGGGTTGTGCGAGACCATACTAGTCGGGACAGTTAGAGTTGTTGCAGTTTGTTGTACTCTTTTTTCTTTTGGTATTGTACTTTTGAGCTTTCTTGTACTTTTACCTTATTTCAGAACTATTTAAACATGCATGTGGGATTGGTTTGGGTTTATTTATATACACTTGTTTTTTTCTTTTTTGGTGGTTGACTTGTCCTATTTCATGATATTAAATAATAAAAAGGGTAATGCCTCCCATATTTGTGAAAACTCATACCCTTGGTGGTAGTCTCCACCCCATGGCCTACTAGAGGCGAGACTCGGGGGTCATTATCTCCCTTTCACCATTGACAACACAAGAGGGGCATCTTTGGTGGGAGGGGGTCGTGACAGAATGGTATCAGAGGCAAGTTGAGATATAGGATGGAGTCTGGAGTTAGGAATAGTGAGGATTGCATGGGATGGTAGGGAAACAGTGTTTATTGATCATTGGTGTGTGACATAGGCAATGGAAGACCGGCTAGGACAAAGGATTTTAGGCCCCCCGTGATCTGATGTAAGGACTCTGAGCCTACCGAATGACCAAGTGAGACTACATTGATTACAGGGTAGAGACCCTAGGGAAGATACATGCATCATCATGATTGTGTTTTACTTGATTTGCGTGTTCTGGATTTTTTTTAATAAAATGATAAAATGAAACCTTGAGAAATTCCTTACTACTTGGGCTTAGGCAATTTTTGTTTACCGTACAACAATGGCACCTGGACGTCATCGCCAGGTGACTCAGATGGCCGAGGTCTAGCAGATTCAGGCAGTCGATCAGTTGAGGATTGACTGAGAGGAGGAATATAGCCAGTGGCAGAAGACTATCCATTCTTTCCAGTGGCAAACCCTCAAGAAGTACGAGGGTAGTACTTCAGATATGGAGACAGAGGGGTGGGTTGATGAGCTAGGGAACACTTTTACCTTGATCCGTGCTCCGAGGGAGTACTGGGTTCCCCTAGCTGTCAGTCATCTGAGAGGTGCAGTGCGATAGTGGTGTACGCTCTACCTCAGAGAGAGGATAGAGGAAGAGGTTCTGTGGGATGACTTTGAGAAGGAATTCCGAGAGGAATTCCTTTCTTCCATGATCTAGGTGGAGAAGCGGCAGAAGTTACAATCCTTTTAGCTGGGGAGTATATCGGTACAAGAGTTGGGGATCATGTTCAAAGATCACCTATGCTTTGCTCCGGATCTCTTTCCAGATGAGGAGTCTCGGGTGAGACGTTTGGAGGAGGCGCTTCGTCCTTCACTCCAGTATGCTATCACCCCCTTCACCCTTCCGACGTACATGGCAGTACAGAAGAAGGAAGAGGTTGTAGAGAGGATGAACTCTCTGGGAGGTGCACTATGAGAGGGGATCCAGCCGGGCTCATCGAAGGGGATGGCAGTCAGCAGCAGGTCTCCTGCGACGGGACCTTCCAGGTTCAGGCTAGTGGGGAGCAGGCCCCAGCAGTTCCAGTTCAGATCTTCGGGTCCTCGTCCCTTTTTCATGAGCCCAGGACCGAAGTGTTTTTCTTATGGAGGTTTCAGGCACAATCAGAGTTGTTGCCCGACCCGAGCTCAGTACGGTGGAGGTGGGCAGGTTCAGCGCCCACCTTAGCAGCACCAGTTTCTGGTGAGGCCCTTCTAACAGCAGTAGGACCATGTTCCTCCAAGGGCAGAGTTTGCGGGAGGAGGCTGACCTCAGGGTGCTCCTCAGGGACCTCAACCTGGGCATGTTCAGGGAGGTGGTTGACATCAGAGAGGCAAAGGAACTGTGTGTGGAGAGTTGTATGCAGCAGAGTTGACAGCTCCGATAGGACCAGAGGTAGTGCGAGGTACGATTTGTTTGTTCAGCACTCTCGTTTCTTCTTTGTTCGATTCTGGAGCTTTGCACTCCTTTGTTTCACCTGGTCTAGCCCATGCTTTGGGACTAGACGTAGAGAGAATTTCTGTACCACTGGTGCTGAGTACACCAGTTGAAGTCCAGACCAGTGTATCTCGTGTTTTCTGAGGATGCAGGCTGACGTTGGGACCACATCAATCTAGTGGGGACCTTATTCTGTTACAGATGCAGCCATACGATGTCATCCTAGGCATCGATTTGTTGTTTTCCGTTAGTGCCATTATCGACTGCTTCTAAAGAAGAGTCGTATTCTCCGGCGTGGATGGGAAACATGTAGCTTTTGTTGGCGAGAGGAGCTATCAAGTGGGAATTCGGCGTGTGGATCCCCTCCTTTCCTTGTTAGGTGGGTTATCAGTGGTTCCATCTGATATAGAGATGATGGATGTCCCAGAGGTTTTTGGGGGAATTCTTCAATGTTCTTCCCAAGGAGGTCGTGACTCTACCCCCCCCCCCCCCCCGATGTGATGTTGAGTTTGGGATAGACTTATGGCCTGGTGCCCGTCCGATTTCGATGGCCCCTTATCGTATGACACCATTGGAGTTGCGATAGTCGCAGATTCAGATTGACGATCTGATGGAGAAGGGTTTTGTTCGACCGAGCGTGTCGCCATGAGGTGCTACAGTTTTGTTCGTGAAGAACACAGATGGTGGTCTCAGGTTATGCATAGACTACCGAAGGTTGAATTAGGTAACAGTCAAGAACTATTACCCACTTCCAAGGATAGATGATCTCTTCAACCAACTAAGGGGAGCAGGTTGGTTTTCTAAGATCAATCTATGATCGGGATATCATCAGCTGAGGGTAAAGGATAGTGACATCTCAAAGATGTCTTTCACGTGCAGGTATGGGCACTTCGAGTTTGTAGTGATACCGTTTGGATTTACGAATGCACCAGCTATTTTCATGGGACTTATGAACTTTGTCTTCCAAGGGTTTTAGGACTAGTTCGTCATTGTGTTTATCGATGACATCCTGATATACTCAAGGTCGGAGGAGGAACACATTGAGCATCTCAGGGCAGTCTTGGAAGTCCTTAGACACCACCAGCTTTATGGGAAATTGTCGAAGTGTAAGTTCTTGACACAAAAAGTACACTTCCATGGGAACATAGTGTCTCATCATGGAGTGTTAGTGGACCCGTCGAAGGTGGAGGTAGTTGTTTCTTGGGTAGCACCCAAGAGCATGGCAGAAGTTTTTAGTTTCCTGGGGTTAGCAGGTTAACATCGGAGGTTCGTTTCGGACTTCTCTCGAGTTTCTACTCCATTGAAAGCTTTGACTAGGATGAACCGGGTCTTCCTATGGAGCGGGAGGTGCCAGAAATCTTTCGACTACCTGAAGGATAAGTTGGTCAGTGCTCCAGTTCTCAGGTTTCAAGAGGAAGGGTTGTTGTATGAGGTGTTTTGTGATGCTTCTAGCCTTGGTTTGGGGTGTGTACTGATGCAGAAGAAGGGTGTGATCTATTATGGGTCTAGGTAGTTGCACCCTCATGAGCGTAACTATGCCACCCATGGCCTAGAGCTTGCAGCAGTAGTGTTCTCACTGATGTTGTGGCGACATTACCTCTTGGGGGAGCGCTTTGTGGTCTTTTCAGATCACAAGAGCTTAAGTTATATCTTCTCTCAGCGTGACCTAAACTTACGGCAACAGAGATGGGTCGAGTTCCTCCAAGAAATTAACTTCTAGATCTCTTACACTAAAGGTAATGGAAACATTGTGGCTAATGCCCTGAGCAGGAAGTCACATAAGGAAGTGGTTCAAGAATCTGCTGATGCTTGGAAAGTGATGGGAGAGTTAGCCACCTTTCACTTGGATTGAAGGGTAGAGGGTGTTAGAGGCTGTTTGTTTTAGATGATGGTGTAGTCCTCCTTGTTGCAGCAAGTGGAAGAGTCTCAGTGGGGGGACTCTGAGGCAGAAGTGATGCGGGATCGTGTCGATCAGGGGAACGCTCTAGAAGGATGGTCAGGAGACAGCTGACATCAGATGCTTTTTCATGGAAGGTTGTTTGTTCCGGAGGCGATGCGTGAGGGAGTTCTCTATGAGTTCCATAGCTCAGCCTTGGCAGTACATCCAAGAGTTTCAAAAATGCACCAAGGCCTGAGGGGATAGTTTTGGTGGCCTAGGGTGAAACAGGAAGTGGCGAAGTTTGTGGCTAAATGCCTAGTGTGTCAGCAAGTGAAGGT
Organism: Viscum album; assembly: GCA_963277665.1. NCBI lineage: Eukaryota > Viridiplantae > Streptophyta > Magnoliopsida > Santalales > Viscaceae > Viscum > Viscum album. Next base: position 1,685,819,388 of record OY728143.1, on the reverse strand, counting down.
CGAACACCATGTTCCCAGTGGTTTGTTGCATCCTTTAGATGTCCCCGAGTGGAAGTGGGATGACATCTTAGTGTACTTAATCACGGGACTACCTAGAGCTCAGGGTGGTTATGATGCTATCTGGGTAGTGGTGGATCAAATGATGAAATCATCTCACTTCATAGTGATTAAGGAGTCGAGCCCGATGAGTACCTTAGCACAGAGGTACGTAGATGAGGTGGTGCGTTTGCATGGAGTTCCGAAGACTATCATCTCAGACCGGGATAATCGGTTTACCTAAAGAGTATGGAGGGGGTTACAACATGCTTTTGGCACCAAGATACACCTTAGCACTGCTTTCCACCCCCAGACCGACGGGCAGACAGAGCAGACTATCAAGACGTTGGAGGACATGCTGCGAGCATGCGTTCTAGATTTCGGAGGATCATGGGTACGACACTTGCCTTTAGTAGAGTTTGCCTACGACAACAGCTTCCACTATACTATTGGCATGGCACCGTTTGAGGCTTTGTATGGAAGAACATGTCATTCACCCATTTGGTGGGCAGAGGTTGGTGAGACAGGTGCTCTTGGGCTAGAGGTAGTGCAGAGCACCACAGAGAAAGTCCAGCTTGTACGTGAGAGGATGAAAGTGGATCAGGATCGACATATGTATTATGTTGATCGTCAGAGGAGGCCTTTGGAGTTAGAGGTGGGAGACCATGTGTTCTTGAAGGGTTCCCCTCGACGGGGGCAACAGAGGTTCGGGAAGGGGAGTAAGCTCTTCCCTAGGTTCATCGGACCTTTCGAGGTGCTGAGGCGAGTCAGCGAGGTGGCATATCAGCTAGCCTTGCCACCTCAGTTGGAGAAGGTTCACGAAGTCTTCCACATCTCCCAGATATATTGATACATACATTATGACTCTCACGTTATTGACTGAGGGAGTTAGATATGGGAGAAGACACAAACTTCGAGGAACGACAAGTCAGGATCGAGGATCGTAAAGAGAAGGTGCTCTGTGGATGAACCATTCTGTTGGTTCGTGTGTTGTGGAGGCATGGCGGCCTCAAGGAAAGCACTTGGGAGCGAGAGGCTCAGACGCACGCTCAGTACCTGGAGTTGTTATGACTTGTGTTTCCCTTGTTCTCTTGAGCTTTTTGTTGATGTTATACTTTGTACCTTTGATATATGGAATGGTTGGCTTGTCGGTTATGAGACCTTTTGTTTCCTTGTTCTCTGGAAGTATGTAGCATGTCCGGAAGTGTGAAAAAAGGGAAAAACCTGACCCTTAATTGAGACGCATTAATGAAGTTGTGATTGAACCCGTGCGGGCGAGTCAGTTCCGCCTAAAGCAGATAATATCTCGACATAGGAGAAGGAATTTTCCCATACCACATATTCGGGCAGTGTATTGGTTGTGTGGTGTTGGGGGTAGTGTAAGTTCAAAATCCTAATGTATGAAAGTGGGAAGACCCAATTCTTAATCGAGATGCATTAATGAGGATGCGATTAAACCCGTGCGGGCGAGTCAGTGCCGCCTAAAGCAGATAATATCTCGACATAGGAGAAGGAATTCCTAACACATATGATTAGGGTTGTTGGATGGGTTCCTGTTATAACGAGGGCCCTAATAGGTATCTTGTTGGGTTCCTATGGGTTGGATTTTGAATTCTTGGGGACAAGAATGTTTTAAAAGGTATGTGATGTAATTTCCCGGACCTCTCCGACACATTCCTTTGTCAAAAGAGGGTCTTGAAGTGTTCTGGAGGGTAAAATGGACTTTTCCCACACTTTCCAGAATTTTGAAACTACACGTCGTGTAGTGTGAGTACACGCCTTGTAACCTTTCACCGTGTATAACCCATGTTGAAGGCCATGTTCTTTCTGTGTGAAATAAATGAGTACACACCATGTATCCAATACTACATGCCATGTAGTCCCTCCCCGCGTACGCGTTACCCTCAAACTGTGTGTTGACCAGTCAACGGCCGTGTGCCGTGTTGGAGCCATGTCCTAAACATATGAAATTAATGAGTACACACCGTGTATCCAATACTACACATCATGTAGTCCCTCCCTGCGTATGCGTTACCTTCAAAACGTGTGTTGACCAGTCAACGGCCGAGTGCCGCATTGAAGGTCGTGTTGGAAGCTGCGTGGTGACCGTGTGAAATGGTCGAGTACACACCGTGTACCATAAAGTACACACTGTGTACTTTTGTTTTTAATGCCTATAAAGGAGGGGTACCCTCCTCCTTTTCAACTCACCCCTCTCCTCCCCTTTCCTCTGAGCATAGCTCACCCAAGAGACTCGAAGGATCTTTTTCTTCCATAACTTCTTCGTCCGAGCTCAGATTTAAGATCCGTCAGCAGCCACGGGATCATAATGACGAGTAGGAACATCTGAGCTTATATTTTTTTCCTTTCCTTCAGCCTTTCCTTTCCAACATCCACCCAAGGAGGTTTTTTTGGGATTTGACAGAAGTGAAGGATACCGACAGACGTCTTCTAAAGTTGATCTGGGGGAGCATTGTGATCAGAACCTTTTGAGGTAGGGATCTTACCTTCATCTCTCTAAATTGTGCATCATGCGGGGTGGGTATCCTCATGTTTTCATGAGAAACGGTAGAACCATTAAACGAAGATAATAACTGGTTAAAGAACGGGGATGAGGAAGTTGTTATGTTTATCTTTATATCCTATGATATTATGTTGTGAATTGAATAGGCTTATGCCTACTGAAAATCACGGTCGTTGGGGGCCTTTGCTTGCGCAATTAAATGTTGCCCTATCTTTTTAGACCATTTTTGTGAATGGAACTTTTTTGAAATTAGAATTTGGTTAATCACATAAATTTGGATGATGAAATGAAAACCTGGAACCCTTGTGTGATCACCCTGGTTGAACAAAATGGAATAATGAACATGTGGGTGTTGGCTTGGATACGTGGCATGCTATGTGGGTGTTTTGTGGGTTGTTGTGGATCGGGTGGGTAGCGGGTCTGCGATAAATGGTATTAAAGGGTTAATGATGTATGGTATGTTTTTGGTTATGGTAGTTGGCAGCGGGGCGACAAGTATGGTCTTGGATGTGAAAGAACTATGGGTTGTGAAAAATAAATAAAAAGTGGAAGAGTTAATAAATGGTGGGGCATGGTAATGGAACGAGAATAATAATCAATTGGTTGGTTGGTTAATAATAAGGGACTTGGTTGTGTTGCTTGTGTTTTCCTAACTTGATTTGTTGATGGAAGGTATATGCTTTACGAACGATCGATGTGTTTGGTTGTGGATAGTTTCCCAGTAGTTAAAGAACTAATAAATTGATTCTGTTGAAACATGAAATTTAAATGGGGTTTTGGGATTGTTCGTTGTATGCATGCTTCGTGATAGCAGTGCTGAGGCACGTGCTCCGTCTCTCTGTTTAGAAGACATAGGTTGGGCTGATTGTTTGGTATATATATATATATATATATCTGTATTTTTGTGTTTTGTCGCACCTCACCCATGTTGAGCACTTAGTGCCAAAGAGTCCCATTTCATGGGACATGGTGTTTTTCCCATAGTTACTAGCTCCTTCCTACTCCTTCTTCCCTAGGATGTGATGAATTTAGGTGACCTTACACCTAAGACCCTTCAGTTAGGTTTCGATTGGGGTGGTTTTGGCCCAAGACTCTTCGGGCAGGTTTGTTTTCCCAAGAATCTTCGGGATGAGGCCCAGGTGTGTGCGGGCGTGATACGTGGTTGTGAGGCCCAGGTGTGTGTGGGTGGGATATGTGGTTGTGAGCACCAGGTGTGTGCGAACAGGATAAGTGGTTGTGGGGCCCAGGTGTGTGCGAGCACGATACGTGGTTGTGAGGCCCAGGTGTGTGCGGGCGGGATGTGTGGTTCTTGAGGCCCAGGTATGTGCGGGCCAGAAGAGTGTGGTAGCGTCAGGACGTTCTCCATTAGGAAGAGTAGCTAACTAATGGGGAATGGTGCGGGGTACCCAATACTCTTGTTCTTATATACTACTACCTGTTGTGATTGTGTTTTTGGTGAGTGTGGATGGTGAGTTTGGGTGGATATAATTCCTTTCTAGGTTTCTTCTATTGTTCTCACGGGACATTAGGATGTCTCCCCACTTGTGCACGAGAGCTTTAGGTTTCCCTACTGAGTATACTTGAATGCTCACCCTATTTTACTTTTAGGTTTCCAGGAGGACTACCAGTGCCATGCGGGACCCTACTAGTTGGGACAGTTGGAGTTGTTGCAGTTTTATGTACTCTTGTTTCTTTTGGTATTGTACTTTTAAGCTTTCTTGTTCTTGTAACTTGTTTCAGAACTATTTAAACATGCATGTGCGATTAGTTTGGTTTTATTTCTATACACTTGTTCTTTTCCTTTTTGGTGGTTTAATTGTCCTATTTCCCAATCTTAAATAATAAAATGGTAATGCCTTCAATATTTGTGAAAAATCATACCCTTGGTGCTAGTTGCCACCCCGGGGCTTACTGGAGGCAGGACTCTCAGGTCATTATCTCCATTTCACCATTTCCAGCTCAGGAGGGGCATCTTTGGTGGGAGGGGATCGTGACATGATTCTCTATGGAAATGTTGTTATATCTTACAGGATATGGGAATGTATATCATGACATGATAATAAATCTCCCCAAAATTGGATAGTTCTTTTATGAACTATAATTGATTGTATGCTTCTTATGGGATTCTGGTATCACACACCTCACAAACATCTATGAACCCACACAGGGATTCACATTTGACAATGTCTATTTTCATAGATTAGTAGTAGAGCTGCATCATCCCATAAATGATATTTTTCATGGAATTTTCATTGATTTTCTACATGATTCTGAGACCCAAGTCGATGGGATGAACGACGATGATCCTCATATAGACCTGTCATATGATGACATGGCACATGAGGAGGATGTATAACTTGTTTCTCCAAATGCTCCCCCATTTATTATTTCAGATGATCCAAACCTCACTATATTCATTCTATTACACATCATAATAAACAAATAGATATCCCACTTACTAGGAACTATTTTTATAGGTTGGGATTCCAGATTATTTTATAAGTGGTTCTACTACTTATTCCCTAACTTTATCATAATTAGTTGTAGCGATATCTAGTGACTGGAGAACATATGATTCTACCTTTCCCTGTAGTGGTGAGTTTCCCATGCCTTAGCTACTATAGTATTCCTATATGCGAGAGGCTTTTAATTGATGGGATTATTCCTCTAATATGAAAGAGAGTTATAGAATGTAGTTATATTCCTTCTAGTTAGGATAGAGTATAGGATAAGGGATTTTGAATCAACTTTTTTTAACAAAAGATGATGTAGAAGTAGCTACAATGATTAGAGGAGCATATCCCAGAGGACATACATTGATAGAAATAGTGTGGGTATACTATCTATACACCAGGCTGTGGAATTAAGAAGTTTATGTACTATTGAAGTAGATTGAAGTGATACTTTTTCTATAGTTCATAATTTTTTTACAAAAATCTATTTTATATGTTAGTTTCATTTTTTTCTTATTCATTACTTAAAAGGATATATATTATAATTAATTAATGAAATTAATAAATATAAATAATAACAATCTTAATCAATTAAATAATGAAAATACTAATAAATAAAATAATTATTAATTGACTATATAATTAATTAAGATAATTAAAAACTAATAATATATTAAATTTATTAACAAATAAAATCGTAGTTTACATAATTTTAATTAATTAATATATTTGATAAATATAAAGATTAATTAATAATTATTAATAATAAATAATAAAATAATTAATAACAAATAATTATAATTTGTCATGTAATTTATAATGTAATTATTAATTCAATTAACAATAATATTATATAAAATAATTCATAATAGAATTAATTCTACAATTTTTAATAACATAATTTTATAATTGTTACTATTTACAATATTATTTTGTGTTATTTTCATCATTAATTATTAGAATTTTTTAGACAATTTAAAATATTATTAATATTTTTTATTTAATTAATTAATTTATTTTATTTATTGTTATTATTTACTATATTATTAAAAACAACTAATAATTATTATTATTTTGGGTAGAAAGAATTATAAACAACCAAACAACACACATAAACACAACTAGAAACTCTAGTGGGTTAAGCCTCACCCCATCCCATATGGAATGAAAAGCACCTACAAGACCTATTTTAATATATATATAATGACATGGTGGGCCATTTTCCCAATGGCCATTACATGGCTTGAAGGCTTAGTGGTCTGATAGCCCAGATTGTGGGTTAAAGGCCTGATGGAGCAGCCTATATCCTGTGATGTCACCAGTTGAGGAAATTATCACCCCGTCTTGTAGTCATCAAACCTTTTCACAATTTTACATTTTGTGTCACCACTTTCTATGAATTGATGCATCATGATTCCCCTGATAAAAGATGTTAGGGAACCACCTGTCCACATTAACTTTGTGGGAAGAGATATATATGATAGTTTCCATCACACTAATCACCCATTCATTCTACCCACCTAGTGTTTCTCTGCCTGTCGCACCGCTTCACAATTTTACTATCATGCGACATCTTTTGATTGGTCCCATTGCTTGATAGAAACTAGAAGGGAATCCTTATATCCCAAATTTTCAATCCATGGGGATGGGTGATTGGTTGATAGGTTTTAGCATTTCAATCCTTCTTTAGAGGCCACAATCCTGATGATGCATCCATGTCGCCGTGCTGCACCATCTAACTATTATGTCAATCCATTTTTTCTATCCCTCTATATCACATGTTGTGAAAAATTCACTCCTACATTTCTTAAGGATTAAAGGCCTAATGGTGGCTCGAATTCGATTGATGGATCGAAAGCCTTTGGCATATAAGCCCAATTCCATTACTCGAAATCCCAATCTTGGTGAATTATTACACTACAACTGTACCGCTATAACAAAATAAGAAATAATATAGTCAGATTTATATTTTCATTCAACAATTATATTATTATATATTTTATTGTTTTTATTAATTAATTAATTATAAGTCTTGAATAATTTTTAATTTATTTATTTTAATTAATTATGTTTGTATAATTTTTAATTATATTAATTATATTATTAGTTATTTATTATAATAATTATTTTTTCTACAAATATACATAGACACAAATATTTATACATATATAAAACAAAACACGTCAATAATAAAATCAAAATAATTTGTAAAAGTTCAAAATATGGAGATTGTGCATGACTCTTATGCATCATGTAATCAAGACGTCTGAATTCAGTTCACATCTCCTACCTGAAAAATAGAGGAGACATGAGTCTCACTCACGCTATCAAGTGGAAGCACTAGAGTGAACATGTTCTAGCTTCTTTGGACCCATTTTTCAAATTAATTCAAACAATACCTTATGTTTAAAATTTTATCTCACCCAAGAAAAATATATAACTACATACCACTATAGACAGAAACCTCCACTATATCATCCCTTCTTCAAAAAATGTATCGAGCCTCCATGCCTTCCTGGACAAATGAAAACCATAATCTTCGACTACAAAATATAGATCTATCCTCACACAACTCTATCATAGATTCCATCCTACTCGTTGATCTGCATACATGTTAACACCATCCCATCTCACTCACACTACTATAGATAAGATATATATGAGTATTAGAAATTTCTTTTATCAATGCTAAAAAACACCAATGTTCCAAGAACTAATTAAATTCATATAGTTTTATCGATGATATAAAATTCACTAATAATGGAATCATTTATCTGTATGTTTTAATAAATGGTAATGTGTGACTTTATTATCACTGATAAAGGCACTTTTATCAACATTATTATTATCGTGGATAAAATTTGACTTTATCAGCTCTACACCTAGTAGTTATAAAATCTATTACTAGTTACTGTGGGGAGCTAGCATTTGTAACAATACTACTCTACAATATACAAATAATAATAATTTAAATTGTAGTATAAATATTACATTAAACACAAAAAGTAATATAAATTTATATTAGACCATCATTTCAATAAAAATATTACATTAAATAATTTCACAACAATACAATTATTTTGACATAAAATTCACTTACAAAAATAATAATTAAAACCACTACAGAAAAACTCAAATAGGAGGCCTTCTCCAACTATCCATCCAACCTCATACAAATGAAGCATGAACCTGTAATAAAAACAATGATTATTTTAGTAACATCATATAAAAAAATAAAAGATAAAAAATGGAATGTTATGTAATCCATGAAAAATTTCAATTAAAATGATATATGGTTATTTCCGAAAAGTCTAAAATGAATACTCCATTTTTTATAAAGTATCAAAACAATATGAACATGTTTTAGTTGTTTTGAGCATGTGATGTGTGTTTTGAACAAAAATGTAACTTTTAAATGAAAAAAAATTAGTCACACCATACACATCACATGTCAGATTAATTTATGTTATTTCCTACATATAAAAAATTAAATATAAATATTTTTCTTAAATTATCAAGGAAATAATAGCATTATTGATAAATTTTAACTATGTGACACATATTTTGATCTTAAATGTCACTTTAACATTAAAAAACACACTTTAGGTTATACAAAGCACATTTCATGTTGAATTGATGTATAGTTAATTTATAAACATCAAGAATAAATCAAAAACCATTTTATTAATGTCTGAATAAAATCCAATAATTTTTATCAAATTTGTGTATATGACAAACTTATTGAACTGAAATATTAATTTTAAACTAAAAACATGTACTTCTAGTCAATCCAACCACATCACATGTCAGGTTGACTTGATGTTAATTATTAAACATAAAAAATGAATCAATAATAATTACACTAAAGTATTAACGTAATATAAGTGTTTTTTCATGGTTTTGAGTGTGTGACACATGTGTTAAACTAAAATATCACTTTTACATTAAGACAAAAACTTTTTGGAATATCGGCCACATCGTGTGTTAGACTGATTTGCAGTTAATTATAAGACATTAAAACTAATCATGAATTTTTTTCCTAAATCCTAAAAAAAATATGAGAATTTTTACTCGGTTTAGACCTTGAGACACATGTTGTGAGATGAAATGTCACTTTTATACAGAAAACATGACATTTGAGTAGTACTTACAATGATCTATGTAAAATTGATGTATGGTTGACTCCTAAATATAATGTATTATTCAAGGATCGTTGTACTAAGGTATCAAGAGAATATTTGTTCATTTTATCCATTTTCAGTATGTGATGCATTTTTTGACCTAAAATGTCACGTTAAAAAAAACATTTACTTTTAGTTTAACTATCAACACAGTGTGTCAGATTTATACATGGTTAATCACCACATGGCACAAATGAATCATGAAACGTTGTCTTAATGTATCAAGGAAATATGATAATTTTTTCTTAGTTTTGGCCATGTGATGTGTTTTTTGAGCTAAAATGTTACATTTATACTAAAAAAAGTTCTTTCAATCATAATTGCAACACCATGTTTCATATTGATGTGATGTTGGTTCTTACATGTTATAAATTTATCCTAGATGAATTTAATTATTTATTGATACAATATGAGAAAATTTTTTGGGTTTTGAGTATGTGACACATTTTTCGAACTTAACTATCATTATTAAATAAAAAGACACACATTTTGTCATACCAGACACACCATGTGTCAGATTTACATGAGGTTAATTCATGCACATAAAAATTGAATCATGGATAATTTCTCTAAAGTATGTAGTCAATCCATGAATTTTGTTTGTGACAACATGTTACTTTAACGCTGAAAAAATAAACTTTCAGTCATACTAGACACCCCATGTGTTGGATTGATTTTAAATCAATTCCTACACATAAAAAATGAATCAACTGTCCTTTCATATATGTATCTAGAATATATAAGCATGGTTTCCTGATTTTGAGAATATAAAAAACGTTTGAAACTTAAATTCAAATTTTAAATGAAGAGATAAACTTTCAATCCTACTGAACACATTGTGTGTTAGATTAATATGTGGTTAATTTATATGAATCAAAATTGAATAAAAAATAATATTTCAATGGAATAAATACAATCCTATATTGTTTGATGGGATTTACTATGTGTTAGGTGCTTTGAACTAAACTATCATTATTAAATGAAAACACAGACTTTATGACATATCAACAACACAGTGTGTCAACTTGATATCTAGTAAATTTGTACACATTAAAAATAAATCTCAGAAAATGTTATTAAACTATAATGTTAATATGAGTTTATATTATTAATCTTGATAATATGTCATGTGTTTTGAACTAAAATTTCACTTTTATACTAAAAACACCACACTTTTAATCAACTCGGCAACACAATGTGTTATATTTATATGAGATGACTCTCTTCATGTCACAAATGAATAAAAAATACTTTTATTATAGTACCAATAAATTATTATAATTTTTTCTTAGTTATTATTATGTGATGCATGTTTGGAAACAAAGTGACACATTTTAATAGAAAATGATGACATTTGGTCAATCAAGCCACACCAAATGTGGGATTGTTGTGAGGTTAATTCATACACATCAAAAATGAATAAAAAATGATTGTCCTAAATTATCAATACAATCCACGATTGTTTTGTTGATTTTTTGTATGTGGCATGTGTATTGAACTAAAATGTTATTTTTAAATAAAAACATACAAGTTTAGTAATGACAACCACACCGTTCGTTTTATTTCCATGATGTTAATTCCAACATAAAAAAGTGAATCATGGATTATTTTACAAGATTATCCATGCAATCCCATAATTGTTTCTTATTTTTTTACTATGTGACAAATATTTTGTACTAAAATGTAACTTTGTTACTAAAACCACACAATTTGAGTTATACTGGCCAGAAGATGTGTCTAATTGATTTGATTTCGATTCATACATGTCAAAAATGATTCATATATCATATTACTAAAATATAAAAAAAATTAGTGCTTTTTCTTAGATTGGAGTATGTGTCACATGGAATGAACTAGAATGTTGGTATTAAATAAAAATACACACTTTTATTTATACCAAACACAACATGCATTGGATTTATATGTTGTTAATTCTTACATATAAAAATTGAATCACAACTATTTTCCAAAATTTTAAAGTTAATCGGATCTTATTTTTTTGGTTTTGACTATATGATACATTCTATGTGGTAAAATGTTACTTTTATACTAGAAACATGTACATAGAGTCATATCAAACACATCTTGTGCTTTATTGATGTCTGGTTAATTTCTACATGTCAAAAATGTATCATGGTTCATTTTCAAACATATTAAGAAACGTTGGGGTTTTATCAATTTTGTGCATGTGATGTGTGTTTTGAACTCAAATGTATCAATTAAATGAAAACATGTACACTAATTTATACTAGCTACACCATATGCTTTCTTGATGTGGGGTCAATTCTTACATTTCTCAATTGATTCATAGAGAATTGTCCTAATGTGTCAAGATAATATGATAATATTTTCTTATTTTGAGCTAAAATGTATCCCTTTTCTCTATAAACACACATTTTCTATCACACTGGTTGAACATTATGTTTGATTTATTATAGGATTATTTCTATTAATTATATATCAATAAAATATGTTTTAACTAAATTATGAAGACAATTAGACCATTTTTTCTTTGTTTTGAGAAAGTGGAACATTTTTTGCACTGAAATGTCACTTTAAAATAAAAATACCCACTTCTAGTCATTGTAAACACATTGTGTGTCATATTTATGTGATGTTAATTTTTATATGTAAAAAATGAATCAATATTTTTATAATAAGGTACCATGAAAATTTGAGCACATATGGATAGTTTTGACTATGTGACATGAATTTTGATGCAAAATGTTACTCTTATATAAAAAACACACCCTTTATTCTATACCATCCACACAATATTTTAAAAAAAACGAGGTCAACTAAACACATCATAAATGATTAAAAGATAATTTTAATAAACTATCAAGACAATCTGCGAATGTTTTTAAAATTTTGAGTATGTGGCACTTGTTTTGGACTGAAATGTCACATTCAAAATGAAAGCAATCACTTTTAGTGAATTTGAACACACCATTTGTTGTATTGATGCGAGTAAAATTTCTACATTTCAATAATTAATCATAGATCACTCTCCAAAACTATATTGAAAATATAATCATGCTTACTTAGTTTTGAGTATATGAAAAATGTTTTGAACCAAAATGACACTTTTAAATTGAGAACATGTAATTTTAGTCTATATAGAGAAACCATGTGTCTTATTGAAATGTAATTAATTACTATACATCACTGATAAATCAATTATTTTTTCCATAAGTATTAATATAATTTGAGAATGTTTTCTTTATTTTGACTATGTGATTCATGTTTTGAGCTAAAATTTTACTTTTTAATAAAAACACACACATTCAATAAATTTTGACACACCATGTTTTATATTTATGTGAGGTTAATTATTAAGCATAAATGATGAATAATAAATCATTGTAACAAAATATCAAGACATTCTGAGTATGGTTACTTATTATTGACTGTATGATGTACTTTGTTATCTAAAATGTTACTTTTCTACTTAAAACATACACATTGAGTCATAAAAACAACATCATGTGTCATATTGATGTGGAATTTATTACTATATTCCATAAATGAATCATGAATAATTGTAATAATGTATTAATAAAAAATGAATACGCTTTCTCAATTTTGAGTATTTTTCATGCAATTTGACCTTAAATGCCACTTTTAAATGAAAATATAACATTTTTGGTCACAAAGACCACAATATGTATTTTATTGAAACATATGTGATTAATATTTATAAAAAATGAATCAGCATATGTTTTACAAAATTAATAAGAAAATTTTCATGTTTGTTCTCTATTTTGAGCATGTGATGAGAATTTTGAACTAAATATCATATTTAAATGAAAACACATATTATCAGTGAATAAAAAAAGCTTTCTTGGATTTATATGTGTTCAATTAATACATATCATAAATTAATCACCTGTAATTTTCCTAAATTATCAATACAATATTAGAATTCTTTCTAAATTTTGACTATGTGACATGTATTGTGGGCTAAAATGTAGTTCTTATACTAATAACATGTAGTTTGTGTTATATTTATCACACCATGAGTTAAATTGATATGTGGTTAATTCTGAAATATCATGAATGAACCATGGAGCGTTGTTGAAAACTATCAATACATATTGATAATGTTTTCTATGTTTTTAGTATGAAACATGTTTTGAACTTAAATGTTTTTTAAAATGAAAACACACACTTTAATTCATAATGGCCACTCTTTGTGATGGATAGACATGTGGTTCATTCATAAGACTTTAAATAATATATATATATAGTCTTAATACTATGATGTGTCATGTCCTAACCTACCAGGTCCCCAGTAAAACTAGCAAAATTATGGGAGCGACAACCCAATCCCTCCATTAACTGGCTAGGGTCTCCTGACTAGCACTGAGTAATAATAACACATATATATGGGTCCTTATTCTAATGTACCTTCAGAAAAAACACACAAACACTTCTTCATATATACCAGAGTAAATAATTAAGAAACTATTTTAATAATAAATTCTTGTATAACCTCCAGAATAAGAAAATGAGAATGAAAATACATAGTCAATGTAAAGAGGAAAAAATATAGGACCAACAACAAACACAAGGTCCAATCTAACAAGAAGATTAATAATCATCATAGGAGACAATCACATACCACTAAGCATCACTAGACACAACCCAAACTTGGTCCCCCAAGATACTTTTCATATAACATGTCATCATCATAATTAAACAAATAGGTGGGTAGTCACACACATGGATGAGTATATATGTATGATGTAGGTCACCCAAAAAATAATAAGAAGGAAATAATTAAGTATAATTTCTTCTCAAACCCATAACTGAGAAGTTAAAGGGAATTGAAACACACAAATATTCTCATAGATGGATACAAGTCACTGTGCATAGGTGCAAACTTCCAACCAGAAAAAAACTCAGCATCTATAAATTCCATTCCAAAATCCCTGAGTAACTACATGAGCATTATGTTAGATGATACTAGAGGATCCCTTACCCATGATAATTGGTGACATAGTAACTCCAATAGAGGATCCAAATATTTTCTATGATTCATTGATAATAGAAATTATGAATCCAAATATAGAGGAATCAAACCCTATAATCATGGGTAAAATACTTTCTTTCTTTGATTCCACATGTAGAGGATCTTAAAATATGCTCATATGGGTAAAATAATAATTTTTTAGGGGTATCTTTATCCCAATAGAGCAGATAACAACTCTTCCTAGAAATGAAAAGAGTAATATAAAAATTTTATTATAGTATAAAATTAAATAGGGGGTATATAGAATATTTTTTGGAGACATGACGAGTTATCCAAAACCTTCCAGTTGGATGTTTTCTATCAACCAATATAACATATCTCAATGAAACTACACAATGTGAACTAGGGTCAAATTATGTCCTATGTATATTGAGGTACTCGATATATAACTCACCTTGATAAGTCATATTCCTTTGACTATACACAGTGTATAGAACAATATAAATGGAATTTCTTGGCTAAATGGTTACTCTGCATGTACACTATCATATCAAGTCATGTCCCCTAGTATGTGCATGAGGTACTTCCCAACACACACTACATAAGGGGCCACATGGGTCTCTAGGTGTGTAAAACTCTGTACATGATGTCCTTTATGGGTAGTGGTCAAACAACGTGTGGAGGAGACACAAGGATATTGATATTTAACTCCAGGATGAAATCTTATCCCCACAACAAAATAGATTACATGTTATGTGTTCGTCTGAACTATATACTATGTAGTCATGAATTTTATATAATATTTCCCATGAAATGTGGAATCTTATTTTAGTTCCTATATTAATGAATCTTCAATGATTTTATCCCAAAATTCATTTCAAGTGTGTTAACCACCATAATGATGTCGTTGGGGGATGAATTCTAGTTTTTATTCATTGGAAATCAATCACTGTCACCTCCCATCACCCCACACACATTAGTTTTTCAAAACCTTCATCCTTAATTCATCCTAAAAATTTCCATCATTGTATTAGATTGTCTATCATAACATAATACTATGTGCTAAAATATCAACAACAAGACATGGAACCCCTGATTGATCAAACAATGAGTTGACTTCCTAGAAATGATCAATCCATCAGTAGATTGAACACTGATAATGATCATGCATATTACGGATGAGGAAATCCATTAAACAAAAATGAGAGAAAAAATGTTGGTTTTGTTAATTTAGACACCAGTTTTTGATAGATAATGAAGAAAGAGGACCGAGATAATTATTCTATGAATAATGATTATCACATTAATATAAAACTACATGAGATTATGAATCAATGACACAATGAACATGAATTTCATATTTATTTTTGAGACTAATATGTAATCACGATTTCAGGAAGAATAGGAAATATTATCATAAAAACACCCTTAATCAAGAATAGATTTACCATTGATGATGAAAAATCCTCTAGAGATGGTGTGAAGAATCCAATGTGTTACTCATATACTCCAGAAAGATTCATGATCGATAGGTAGAAGAGATAAATGCATCATCATCAATGATATGCACCACAACTCTCCACTCAAGACCTCATCTAGTTTATGTATCTAAACATAAACGATCTTCAATGGTAGATTATATAGAGAATCATATGTTTATAGAGAAATAAAATAAATAATTAAATTAGAATAGATAATTTACTTCAACCAATATTATCCTCTGATAGTGCATCATCCAGATGACCGATGCAAAGAAATACAATGTAATGATTAAGAAAAACCCTACATTTTATATCCAATGATGGTCTTAGTTTCCCCATTCTAGACCCCAATCAAGAGATACATTGAAATAAATGTTATCTTATAATAAATATTAAAATAAATTTAAATACTAAATTCCAATGTTCATATGAAATCCAAAAATTAAACCATCATTAAAATACAATTCAAGAAAATACAAAAGAATTTATCAATGGCCCAAACCATATAAATATGGTTTTTATATTATCCTCACCTTTAGATGTTTTTCTAGAATATAATAACCCACATAAAAAGGTGAGGGTACATAGCTTGTATCTAGTTATCACAGTCCCATGTGCTTTCTTAGAGATTATTGTGCTACCATAGCATCTGAAGTAGGGTGATAACTTACCATATAATGATCCAATATTATAGACAATCAATATCCAATTTGTAATATAAATTTTTTTCCTCTATTTCCAATGTTTATTTTACCCTATTTAATAATGTGTTCTATCTCATGCACATATCACCTCAATTTTAAAATGTGGAATAAATCATAAACATTATCCAGCTACATGGTTAAATATATGTGGTATCAAAAATTTCAAACCATGTATATAATATGGAATGGTATGATATAACTCTGAGATTAATTTTATCCTCAACAAAATCTATATAGTCCACAATGAGGTGATACCATTAGTAACACATGACCACCGTCATAAAATTCAAAGGGTCATCATTAAACATGTGCATGGGAATTATGATGTATTCTTGCTATTATCATCCATTACTGTACATTTTTCACCATTTTAGTCATCACTTTTACCAAATCTTTCCCCTTTATTGATTACCCTACCAACCTAGACTAATATAAGTTTGACCTAAAAGTACTTCAATAAAGAGCCTCAAATAGCTCCATTCTAATCATGTAATGATACATATTGTTAAATGAAGAATACTATTTTGGATAATTATTATTCTAGATCAAGATGAAATCCAGAACGCAATCCTTTAGGATGACTTCTAGAAATAGAGCATTTCATCTCATCTGGACATCAGTCTATAGGTGAACATATATGAGCATCTGCAACCAAGTCCCAAAATCCTCTTGTAAACCTTTCAACAACTAGGATGTAAATTAGGAATCGTAGATGGAGAAAATATTCCAATGTACTCAAAGAAGTTAGATCATTTTCTATACATATAATTACTCTAGGACATCTACCAAAATCTACTCCATAATGGAAAGTAAAATAGACAACTAAGGGAGTCATTAGAAAATTATCCTAATGGTTTCATGACCTTTCACTAATCCCAGAATTATTACCAAAAAATCCATGGATATTTTATCACATTTCCACTCCAAAATATCCATGGGTTGCATTAAACAATCCATAACCTAGTTCTATACCTTTATTTGTTTATAAGTAAGTCATCGAGAGACAAACTACACAATAGTACACCTAATTACTAACCCTAAAATCTACCACCAATGTTCTTGGTACATTTTCACAACCTTGGTATGTACTAGTAAGGGATATGTGTATAACTCACTTAACAAACCCTCTGGAAGTATTAATGGACCCATATTACAACCTCTCAAAATAAGTACATTATACCCTCCTTCAAAGAACCAATATGAAGAATGTAATATAGAAATATATTCATTAAATACCTCACTATCGCTAATTAAAAGTTGTGCTTGCCTCACATGATGAAAAAGTACATGAGTCACCATAATTAATTAGATGTTTGGATCTCTATTTATAACGACCCATACTTTACATACATTGTTAATACTTCAAAATTGAAGTACACTTATTACAACATATGACAAAACCACAAAGGACCGTATAGGTATAGTGTCTTTAGAAACTGGGAAACATAAACAACTGGTTCATAAATCTTCTACAGTGTCTCCCATTTATTTCATCATATCTAGGGTCCCTTTTAGCATATTCTACTTAATATCCATCTTCCTGACCTGGGGAAAAGAAAACATAAAAGGGTGAGCTCAAATGCTCAGCAAGGGCAAATAAAGGAAATAAAAATCATATCATATCTTTTTGAAAATCAAAACCTGCAAAAGAGATCATAATACCTTAACATGGAATAAATCATAGAAGTGAAAATGAGATCCCCATAATCATAACATAAAACTTGAAACTTTGTGGCATGCACACATAATCATGGAAAATCATTTCTTGTTAGTCATGACTCATTGCCAAGACTATCTTAGTGGACAAAGTCCCTTTCTGAACCGAGTTCACTCCTCGTTTCAGTCCTGTATCACTGAACCGAAATAACCTTCCGTTCCAGCCATGTCTATCTCATGAGATATAAAGTCTTTACCCAATGCATTGGAGGGAGATATAGGTCCCACCCATCTTATAATGAATCCTTTCTTATGTGTGCCACATAATCATAAACCATACATCATAACGTAACCCATGTAATAAAAATGGGATTCTTAAACAACATGACATCATAAAACAATTCATATAAGATAAAGGAATTCATAAAAATATTTCCATCACAACATAATCAAATCCATGTAATAATAGGGATAGAAATAGAACCCTTTATTATCTTAGATGGAAAATAATTTTGATAAAACACTTGAACTTCATTCTTGAGGAAAATATCCTTTCTTTTTCAAAAACATTTTACATTTCTTAACATGTCATACAACTTTAAACTAAAAGAATTTGATTAAAAATAAACTTGAAAACTTTTAAAGGAAACTTCTTGGAAATAATGTTTTAAAAATCCATTCTTGTCGTATAAGTTAAAAAAAACATTCTTCGTACTTTTGTCGGAAAAGTCAAAAAGTACCTCGTACGGAAAAACGACAAAAGATTCCTTTCATATTCTTTACTAAAAACTCACCTAAGGGTAAAATTGGATTTAAACTATTGTAAGTGGATGGAAACAATATTACATATTGAGGGAACATGGATGTGGATGATAAAATACACCCTAGTAAATACTTACGAATAAACAATCTCGGATAAAAATGAGATTGTGATATTTCCCTTACCTTAGGTCCGATTTGCTTTGTTCATGTCCGAATCTCCTGTATAATGGTTTAAATAATGTTATTGACTTATTCCAGAATCATACATATTGATATGAGATCATATATGGTCATATTATTAGCTTCTTGTTAGTAATATTTCATTGTTACTTGTTACTCGGGTCTTTATAACTTTTTGTTCTTATGCGTGTTTTGTCGAATAAATTCTTATTCTTATCTTTAGGTTATAGATAATTCATTTCCAGAATGGTATTAGTGTAGTATATACCATATTCATTCATTCAATTCATTTATATAATCATTATGAAATGAAGATCATGTAGAACGAGTCGCATCACATCGTGGAGACGGTATTCCGTACGTACGCACGAGTGATGATATCATTCCTATGATCGTGGAATTGTATTGGAGTATATATATATTATTTAAGTATCAATATTACTTCATAATAATCATATATAGTTACTCATTACACCATTATACCCATCCTTGTAAGGTGATGGTGGAAAATAGATTACACCACGGCGTGGAGACGGTATTCCGTACGTACGCACGCGCGGTGATTTCATTTTTCCGTAGGATGGATAGAAGGTGAATTAGGGTTGTTTCATATTTATAATAACATATCAGTATGTAAGTAATACTGATGTTATTACTTTATCATGAAACAACTAAAGAAGAAGAAGTTGAAGAAGAAAGAAATTGAAAAGATCGGTAATGGATATTACCTCTTCTTTGGAACGCCTCTTTGAATCCTCCACTTAAGGAACTAAGATTGGTCTTTGGAGAAGACCAGGACCTCTAGGATTATTCTAGGGAAGTGGAGAGGAGAAAATGGCAGGGGTTGGCCGAGCTTGAGTGCTCAAATTGGTGTGAGGAGGAGGGGGAGGGGGTGCCCTTTTATAAGGGAGGAGAGGGGCACCTTAGGAATATCTCAAAATATTATTTTATATTAAAGTCAAAATCGGTTTATAATGGTTCCAAAGGGTCTTATTTCGAAGCTGAAGTGGTGATGGGTCGAAATCCTATCAACCAATAGGATTTAGACAAGTTTGGGGTATTATTTTAACCTTATCAATTAGATTTAACTCTAAGTTAATTAATTTAACTTTTACCGTGTCTTTTTGTTTTCTTTCACTATATGGTTAATACACTTACTATAACATGCCAAACGAACCCAAAATTGTTTATTATTAATATATATATCCTTATCTAAGTCATTTGGCCGAACCTTAGATTTTTAGGAATAAAATAACAATTAATAATATAATATTTGATTTAAAAACTATTTTGTGTCAATTTTGACACTATTTGATATATGATTTTTGTGAAAGTCATATCAGAATTATATGTTCGAACCAAGTTGATTAAATCAACACTAATATATCATAGTAACCTAGAAAATTAGTGGAATTCATAAAAAGTCTTAAATTACATTTATTTTGGTATTTATATTATCAATTATTTCAATATTTCATTAATAAGATAATTACTGCATCATCTTTGTGTCATAAATAAATTAAATTATTTGATGTCTAAAAATTACAAATAAAATACCATCATGTAGGAAATCTTTTTAGATTTCTAATGAATATTTACAATCGAATTTATCTTATGTATAACCCCATATTAAAAATGATTTACTTATTAAACTTTAAATTTAACTATTTTAACCCTTCTTTAAATAAATTAATAATAAATGTCCTAATCTAATCCAAGTGGGCCTAAATGATCATATTTTATTCCTAAGTTTGTTTTTGGTCGATTTACACTTGTCCAATAGAATTAGGACATGTGTTAGGGTAATATTAATATCATATTTACCCTTAGTTACCCTATTAACTATTAACTGCGGTAAAAAAAGTAAAAAGTTACTATTCACCAAAAAATTATTTTCATCTCATTGAACCACATTTTAGTCCTTGATATTAACCGTGTCTCTCGGATTTTCGAAATTCCATTCACAGAAGCGGTAAAATTAAGTTTTATGCAAAATTCAGTTTTTTAACCTACCACTTAGTGGTTTCACTATTCATCAAAAATTGAAAGTTTTCAGAAAAATACCAAAATTTCACCCTAGGCTAATTTCGATATTCTGAGTCCAAAAATGAAGTCCATTTTGAAAAATAAAATTTATAAAATTTCAAAAAGTGGTTATTACTATTCATAACGGCTAGTTTTAATAGCATATTGTTGTTTAGTGAAACTCGGTATTGCGTACGACGCAAGCTATCGAGGAAGGTCGCGATTGCGTTAAAAGAAAGCCAAGCAAGTGTTGTGTAGAAAAAGATTCCTTTGATGATTTATATAACATAAAAGTCTCGGGTGTTACATTCTACCCCCCTTAAAAAGAATTTCGCCCTCGAAATTCGTCACTTTGTTACAAACAGATGAGGATACTTCTCCCTCATCATATCCTCGAGCTCCCATGTAGCTTCTTCAAGTTGGTGGTTCCTCCATAAAACCTTCACTAAGCGAGTGGTCTTGTTTCGTAGGACTTTTTCGCTACGATCCAGAATCTCTATCGGTTGTTCTTCATAAGAAAGATCTTGCTCCAGCGGTACAACTTCTGAGCTGAGTACATGTGAAGGATCTGGTATGTACTTTCTCAGGAGAGATACATGGAACACATCGTGAACTTGAGAGAGATTCGGTGGAAGCGCCAATCGGTAAGCTACATTCCCAACACGATCCAGTATTTCGAAAGGACCGATATATCTAGGGCTCAACTTCCCCTTCTTTCCAAATCTCATAACCCTCTTCCAGGGAGATATTCGTAAGAACACTTTATCGCCCACTTCAAACTCTAGGTCTTTTCTTCGGTTGTCGGCATAACTTTTCTGTCGACTCTGAGCTGCTCTTATGTGTTGTTGAATAGATCTGACCTTTTCTGCCATTTCATCTACGAGATCAGGTCCTAATAGCTTTCTTTCCCCAACTTCATCCCAGTAAGTTGGAGTCCTGCATTTCTTTCCATAGAGAGCTTCATAAGGAGCCATCTGAATACTGAAGTGAAAGCTATTATTATAAGAAAATTCCACCAAAGGTAGGTGTTGATCCCAACCTCCTTTGAAATCCATAGAGCAAGCTCTCAACATATCTTCTAGGGTTTGAATTGTTCTCTCAGACTGACCGTCTGTCTGGGGATGATAAGCAGTGCTGAAACTCAACTCTGTATCCAGAGTATGCTGAAGACTTCGCCAGAACTTCGAGGTAAATCTCGGATCTCGGTCAGATATAATAGAAAGTGGTACTCCATGCAATCTTACCACTTCCTTTACATATATCCTGGCAAGCTGATCTAGAGAGAAATCCTCTCTAATAGCAATGAAGTGTGCAGACTTTGTAAGACGATCAACTATGACCCAGATAGCATTATTGCCTTTGGATGTTTTAGGAAGTCCTGTGACAAAGTCCATAGTGATGTTTTCCCATTTCCATTCGGGTATGGGTAATGGTTGTAACATCCCCTTAGACTTCTGTCTCTCAGCTTTAACTTGTTGACAAACCAAGCATCGAGAGACATATTCAGCAACATCTCTTTTCACGCCATCCCACCAGAAGTACTCTTTCAGGTCCCTATACATCTTCGTGCTTCCAGGATGAATAGAGAATGATGAACTATGAGCCTCATCCAGCAGCTCATTCTTTAATTCGGGGATGGGAGGAACGCAAACCCGATTCCTGAACTTTATTATCCCATCACAATCAAGGTTGAATTCAGGAACATTTCTCACCTTCTTTTGTAACTCGACATCTTCTTTCTGTGCCTCTTTAATCTTCACATGTATAGATGGTTGAACATTCATTTGAGAAAGATAAGATTTTTCCCCTTCCATTATAATTCCAAGATCCATCCTTTGTAAATCCATAAAAATTGGATCTTTTGTGATCCTCATCATGGATAAACTAGCATGGTCTTGTCGACTTAATGCATCTGCCACCTTGTTTGCTTTCCCAGGGTGGTAATGGATTGAGCAGTCATAATCCTTAATCAGCTCCAACCATCTTCTTTGACACATATTCAGCTCCTTTTGTGTGAAAATATACTTTAAACTTTTATGGTCAGTATAAATATCACACCTTTCACCATAAAGGTAATGCCTCCAAATCTTTAATGCGAAGATTACCGCAGCCAACTCCAAATCATGTGTTGGGTAATTTTGCTCATGGATTTTCAACTGTCGTGAGGCATAAGCTATCACCATATCATTTTGCATAAGAACACACCCCAATCCCTTCTTGGATGCATCACTGTAGATCACAAACCTTTCTCCACTACAAGGCAGTGTGAGCACAGGTGCACTGGATAACCTTCTTTTCAACTCCTTGAAATTCTCTTCACATTCCTCTGTCCAGACAAACTTAACTCCTTTCCGAGTCAACTTGGTGATTGGATTAGATAATCGTGAAAAATATTTTACAAAACGTCGATAATATCCAGCCAAACCAAGAAAACTTCGGATCTCAGTTACTGTTGTTGGTCTTGACCATCTTTCGATAACCTCTGTTTTTGCTGGATCCACAGATATCCCCTCTTTTGAGATTATGTGACCCAAAAATGCAACTTTTTGAAGCCAAAATTCACACTTGGTAAATTTGGCATAAAGCTTCTCCTTTCTCAGGGTCTTCAATATAATTCTCAAGTGATCTTCATGCTCTTCCTTGCTCTTTGAATAGACAAGAATATCGTCTATAAAGACTACCACAAATTGATCAAGATAGTATCTAAAGACTCTATTCATTAGATCCATGAAGATAGCAGGGGCATTAGTAAGACCAAATGGCATCACTATAAATTCATAGTGTCCATACCTTGTACGGAAAGCCGTCTTTGGTATATCCTCCCTTTTGACCCTTAATTGATGATACCCTGAACGAAGATCAATCTTGGAAAAGTATTGAGCTCCGCGTAGTTGGTCAAATAAGTCATCAATGCGTAGGAGAGGATATTTGTTCTTGATAGTGATCTTGTTAAGTTCTCGATAATCAATGCAAAGTCTCATTGATCCATCTTTCTTCTTAACAAATAGAACAGGTGCTCCCCAAGGTGACGCACTAGGGCGTATGAATCCCTTATCAAGATTCTCTTGGAGTTGCTTCTTCAATTCTTGCAACTCAATTGGGGCCATTCTATAAGGTGTCTTTGAAATAGGCAAAGCACCCGGTACGAGTTCTATTGAAAACTCAACTTCACGATTTGGTGGAAGACCCGGTAATTACTCCGGAAAGACATCATCAAACTCCCGTACAATGGGCATATTCTTAATCGTGAGTTTCTCACCAACCATTTGAGATAAATAACCTTCATTTAGTGGAATCAATACCCATAAGATGGAAGAAATTTCCACTGGAAGGTTATGTTCATCCTTGCATTGATAGACGATCGTAGATTGATCTGGAATATGAAATGTGACTTCCCTTCTTTGGCAATCGATATGAGCTCCATGTAGAGAAAGCCAATCCATGCCAAGAATCACATCAAATTCCACTAAAGGAAGGATCACAAGATTTGCAGGAAGCACTTTCCCACAAACTTCGATCGGAGAAGAATTATAAACTTTTGATGCGATTGATGTGCCATTAGGTGTTGTCACAGCTAACTCAACATCTAATTGTTGAGGTAATACGGTGATACCCTTAGAAAAGTCTTCAGAAATAAAAGAGTGGGTGGATCCAGAATCAAATAAAACATTTGCTACTTTAGAGTGGATGGTAAGTGTACCTTTCACCACATCGTTATCGTACTCCACATCGCTGATAGAAATTGCATGTGACTTTCCTTTGTCTTTAGCCTTAAGAGTTTGTTGACGTCGACCATCATCATCAACCCTTGGATTTGGGCATTGATTGGCATAATGTCCCATCTCCTTGCACTTGAAACATTGAAGTGTAGTAGGTTCATTCTGTGTATCCCTTCCTTTGTTTGCGTCATTAGACATCTTCTTCCCATTATCACGGCATTCAAATGCCCGATGACCTTCTTTTCCACATTTAAAACATTTACTTGTCCCTTTAAGACAACTCCCTCCATGTTTCTTTCCACACTTTGAGCATAAGGGAAAGTTCATCTTCTTTTCAGTGTGCTCTTTAGAGTTTCCTTTGAATTCCATCTTCCTCTTCTTATCAAACCCATGTGACTGATGGGTTACTCCAATCTCCATCTCGACTTTGAGAGCACATCGAACGATTTCCTCGTAGCTATTGAAATCCCTTATGGCTAACGCCCTTCGAAGACTTGGTTTTAAGCCACTAAAGAATCGATCGATCTTACTCTCTGGTTGGATGATAATACCATAAGCGTACCTTGCAAGTCTTGTAAAATTTGCTTCATAGGTACCAACAGATTCATCATCCCTTTGCTTCAGTTCAAGAAACTCTTTCTCCATCTTTGTTCGGAGAATACGAGGTAAGTACTTATTGAAAAATATGTTCTTGAACTCGTCCCATTCCATAGACTCAATTTCATCCCTTTGCCTCGTATTCTTAACAAGATTCCACCATTGATCAGCATCTCCTTCCAAACTATACACTGCTAGGATGACTTTATCATGTTCAGAACATTGAAGAACTGAAAATATCTTTTCAGTAGTACTAATCCATTGTTCAGCAACTAATGGATCAGTAGACCCGCTGAAAGAAGGTGGACGCTGCCTCATGAAGGATTCAACAGAATGTTGCTCCCTCCTTTGCTCGTTTGGAAATCCTGCATGATTCATAGCTTGAGAAAGTTGTGTGAGCATGGCTACAAGATTTTTCATCCCAGTTCCCATATCGTTTGGTTGCTCAGGGGGACAATCATTGCATTGCCCATCGCATTCCGCATTAACACGGTTCCTTCGGGTTCTAGCCATTGACTAAAACCAAGAAGAATAGTGTGAGCAACACTAATTATAATAGGAAACCACATAATTCAAGAATAAAATTTTCATGCTTATGGTCTTATCCTAGGTTATTCAAGGCCATTTCTAAAACACTAAGATTGTGTACTATGCTTAGACTTATCCTTAGGGTTCTTACTAAGGCTTTCACATCCTAGTTTCCAAAGGTTGACTATACCTTTACTCTGATACCAACTATAACGACCCATACTTTACATACATTGTTAATACTTCAAAATTGAAGTACACTTATTACAACATATGACAAAACCACAAAGGACCGTATAGGTATAGTGTCTTTAGAAACTGGGAAACATAAACAACTGGTTCATAAATCTTCTACAGTGTCTCCCATTTATTTCATCATATCTAGGGTCCCTTTTAGCATATTCTACTTAATATCCATCTTCCTGACCTGGGGAAAAGAAAACATAAAAGGGTGAGCTCAAATGCTGAGCAAGGGCAAATAAAGGAAATAAAAATCATATCATATCTTTTTGAAAATCAAAACCTGCAAAAGAGATCATAATATCTTAACATGGAATAAATCATAGAAGTGAAAATGAGATCCCCATAATCATAACATAAAACTTGAAACTTTGTGTCATGCACACATAATCATGGAAAATCATTTCTTGTTAGTCATGACTCATTGCCAAGACTATCTTAGTGGACAAAGTCCCTTTCTGAACCGAGTTCACTCCTCGTTTCAGTCCTGTATCACTGAACCGAAATAACCTTCCGTTCCAGCCATGTCTATCTCATGAGATATAAAGTCTTTACCCAATTCATTGGAGGGAGATATAGGTCCCACCCATCTTATAATGAATCCTTTCTTATGTGTGCCACATAATCATAAACCATACATCATAACGTAACCCATGTAATAAAAATGGGATTCTTAAACAACATGACATCATAAAACAATTCATATAAGATAAAGGAATTCATAAAAATATTTCCATCACAACATAATCAAATCCATGTAATAATAGGGATATAAATAGAACCCTTTATTATCTTAGATGGAAAATAATTTTGATAAAACACTTGAACTTCATTCTTGAGGAAAATATCCTTTATTTTTCAAAAACATTTTACATTTCTTAACATGTCATACAACTTTAAACTAAAAGAATTTGATTAAAAATAAACTTGAAAACTTTTAAAGGAAGCTTCTTGGAAATAATGTTTTAAAAATCCATTCTTGTCGTATAAGTTAAAAAAAACATTCTTCATACTTTTGTCGGAAAAGTCAAAAAGTACCTCGTACGGAAAAACGACAAAAGATTCATTTCATATTCTTTACTAAAAACTCACCTAAGGGTAAAATTGGATTTAAACTATTGTAAGTGGATGGAAACAATATTACATATTGAGGGAACATGGATGTGGATGATAAAATACACCCCAGTAAATACTTACGAATAAACAATCTCGGATAAAAATGAGATTGTGATATTTCCCTTACCTTAGGTCCGATTTGCTTTGTTCGTGTCCGAAGCTCCTGTATAATGGTTTAAATAATGTTATTGACTTATTCCAGAATCATACATATTGATATGAGATCATATATGGTCATATTATTAGCTTCTTGTTAGTAATATTTCATTGTTACTTGTTACTCGGGTCTTTATAACTTTTTGTTCTTATGCGTGTTTTGTCGAATAAATTCTTATTCTTATCTTTAGGTTATAGATAATTCATTTCCAGAATGGTATTAGTGTAGTATATACCATATTCATTCATTCAATTCATTTATATAATCATTATGAAATGAAGATCATGTAGAACGAGTCGCATCACATCGTGGAGACGGTATTCCGTACGTACGCACGAGTGATGATATCGTTCCTATGATCGTGGAATTGTATTGGAGTATATATATATTATTTCAGTATCAATATTACTTCATAATAATCATATATAGTTACTCATTACACCATTATACCCATCCTTGTAAGGTGATGGTGGAAAATAGATTACACCGCGGCGTGGAGACGGTATTCCGTACGTACGCACGCGCGGTGATTTCATTTTTCCGTAGGATGGATAGAAGGTGAATTAGGGTTGTTTCATATTTATAATAACATATCAGTATGTAAGTAATACTGATGTTATTACTTTATCATGAAACAACTAAAGAAGAAGAAGTTGAAGAAGAAAGAAATTGAAAAGATCGGTAATGGATATTACCTCTTCTTTGGAACGCCTCTTTGAATCCTCCACTTAAGGAACTAAGATTGGTCTTTGGAGAAGACCAGGACCTCTAGGATTATTCTAGGGAAGTGGAGAGGAGAAAATGGCAGGGGTTGGCCGAGCTTGAGTGCTCAAATTGGTGTGAGGAGGAGGGAGAGGGGGTGCCCTTTTATAAGGGAGGAGAGGGGCACCTTAGGAATATCTCAAAATATTATTTTATATTAAAGTAAAAATCGGTTTATAATGGTTCCAAAGGGTCTTATTTCTAAGCTGAAGTGGTGATGGGTCGAAATCCTATCAACCAATAGGATTTAGACAAGTTTGGGGTATTATTTTAACCTTATCAATTAGATTTAACTCTAAGTTAATTAATTTAACTTTTACCGTGTCTTTTTGTTTTCTTTCACTATATGGTTAATACACTTACTATAACATGCCAAACGAACCCAAAATTGTTTATTATTAATATATATATCCTTATCTAAGTCATTTGGCCGAACCTTAGATTTTTAGGAATAAAATAACAATTAATAATATAATATTTGATTTAAAAACTATTTTGTGTCAATTTTGACACTATTTGATATATGATTTTTGTGAAAGTCATATCAGAATTATATGTTCGAACCAAGTTGATTAAATCAACACTAATATATCATAGTAACCTAGAAAATTAGTGGAATTCATAAAAAGTCTTAAATTACATTTATTTTGGTATTTATATTATCAATTATGTCAATATTTCATTAATAAGATAATTACTGCATCATCTTTGTGTCATAAATAAATTAAATTATTTGATGTCTAAAAATTACAAATAAAATACCATCATGTAGGAAATCTTTTTATCTTTCTAATGAATATTTAAAATCGAATTTATCTTATGTATAACCCCATATTAAAAATGATTTACTTATTAAACTTTAAATTTAACTATTTTAACCCTTCTTTAAATAAATTAATAATAAATGTTCTAATCTAATCCAAGTGGGCCTAAATGGTCATATTTTATTCCTAAGTTTGTTTTTGGTCGAATTACACTTGTCCAATAGAATTAGGACATGTGTTAGGGTAATATTAATATCATATTTACCCTTAGTTACCCTATTTACTATTAACCGCGGTAAAAAAAGTAAAAAGTTACTATTCACCAAAAAATTATTTTCATCTCATTGAACCACATTTTAGTCCTTGATATTAACCGTGTCTCTCGGATTTTCGAAATTCCATTCACAGAAGCGGTAAAATTAAGTTTTATGCAAAATTCAGTTTTTTAACCTACCACTTAGTGGTTTCACTATTCATCAAAAATTGAAAGTTTTCAGAAAAATACCAAAATTTCCCCCTAGGCTAATTTCGATATTCTGAGTCCAAAAATGAAGTCCATTTTGAAAAATAAAATTTATAAAATTTCAAAAAGTGGTTATTACTATTCATAACGGCTAGTTTTAATAGCATATTGTTGTTTAGTGAAACTCGGTATTGCGTACGACGCAAGCTATCGAGGAAGGTCGCGATTGCGTGTAAAGAAAGCCAAGCAAGTGTTGTGTAGAAAAAGATTCCTTTGATGATTTATATAACATAAAAGTCTCGGGTGTTACACTATTTCCATCCACTAGGGATTACTACAATGTAGCCAATTGCCCTAATGCCTCACCTAGTAACTGGTAATGGGATTTCATATTGAGTGAATTTTACCCCAAAATGCGCTTTTTTAGGGGATGAAATACCTCAAAGTTGTAATCCCACAGAATCTCCAGAACCTAGATCTATTATATATTATGATCTATCTACATGAAGATAAATTTTATGTTTTATAGTTGAAAAAAATTCTCACCAAGAAGGTAGTGTGATAAAGTCATCAAGTTGAACACCACTCTTGGAGGCTCTGAATAATGGGTTATGTAGTTCTACTTATAAGGTATTATCTTCCTATACCCATATTCCATCATTTCCTACCTTAGTATAAACATACACCCAAGACTAGATCCATAGTAATCACAGAACACTAATTATTCAACCCCTTCTCATAGAAACCTAGAAAACATAGCACTAATCGACCTCCACTACATCTCCTTAAAAGAATTATAGAATTTATCTAACCAAATAAAAGGATTCCTTATTTGGTTCAACGTAATTAAAAGAGTAACAATAAATGAAAAGTCTTGCATAAAACTCTAGTAATATCCATCCAAACTAAGGATACTCTACACCTTTAATAATAATTTGGGTGGCTCCCAAGTAATAATTGCCTAAATATTTTATAGTTAAATGAATTTACACTCATTTTATATGAAATTTCATATAAAGTGGACCTATATAATAAAAAAAATACTCTTATAAATTTTTTCCATACGCCTAATTCTCTAAATGACAACACACCCCCTTTCATTTGATCAAAGAGTTCATCTATACTTGATATTGTAAATTTATTCATTATGATCACCTGATTTAGGTGATTATATTCCAAAAATAACATTTAGATCCCATCCTCCTTATTGGTAAATAAAAATAGATCTTCCCAGTGGGACACACTTGGTCTGGTAAATGCTTTCCTCTAAAGGTCCTCTAACATCACCCCCAACAGTTGAATCTCTACACGAGATATATGATATGATACTGATGATATTGTGTATATACTTGGATCAACTTAAATATATAATATGACATTATCATGAAGATATAAATTGGATAAATATTCATGAAATATCTCTAGGAACTTCTCAAATAAAATAGACTGACTAAAAATTAAAATTTTTATTTTCCAAACAGTTTTGAGGAAAAAGTGAGAAACCAACAAACAATTTTAAGAAAAACTGATAAACCAAACATGACTTCAAAACATACCACCTAAAAAAACCATGAACCGAAACCAAAAAAACCACAAGAATCAGCTACATATCATAATTACCATACCCTTCACCACATCCATCATAAGGATCTTCCTCCAAAGTGGCTGATTCCCACTCCGAAGTTGGGTTGTACTGCGACAAGAGATTGGTATACTTCGGTTTCTCCAACGAAAGTGGTGCCAAAAATGGCTGATTGACAGGAAAATATTTTTTAAAAGTGAGTACAACCCCTATTTCCCTCTTATAATAAGACCAGGTCTTCATCGGTTTCGGCAGTTAAGAATAATCCTTCCTCGCCGGGTGGTAATTCAT
Organism: Viscum album; assembly: GCA_963277665.1. Classification (NCBI taxonomy): domain Eukaryota; kingdom Viridiplantae; phylum Streptophyta; class Magnoliopsida; order Santalales; family Viscaceae; genus Viscum; species Viscum album. The sequence goes on along the minus strand of OY728143.1, from coordinate 1,685,788,192 downwards.
CGTTACTCTGGGAGGGTAGCGCGCTTCCGCTTTCGTTCAAGGAGGTTTTATGTGTGTCTTCTTCTACGGAAGCTCCGGTTGTGGTACCTATGGCGGATGCGGCCCCTTTTCCTGGGATCCCTCCAATTCGGGTGGAGGATTGTTCGATTGGCATGGTGGATAGTTTCCCGGTTCTTGAGCTTTCGGATTTGGAGATGCGGGATGCGGCGGAGCTCTACAAAATTTCACTGGTGGCGCCTTTTTGGTGTAATAATCTTTCTATCAGTGTCTTCAAGGCATTTGTTGATTCTTGGGGGCTTCAGCATCCAGTGGCGGTCTCCGATCTTTCCAGGTTCTCTTTCTATCTCCATTTTTTCAATCGTGAAGATTTTGTTTTGGCTTGGGCTAGGGAGGAACGGTCCTGTGGTTCGTGGTGTTTCTCCCTATCCCACTGGTCCTGGGACTACCATTTTTTCAAGTAATCCTCTGCGGCGGCTGTGTGGATTAAGTTGTCGGGGCTCCCTCTTCCATTCTAGAATCCTTCAATCTTGAGTTTGATTGGCAACTCCTTGGGATCTTTTTTGTGTTCTGACCTCAACACGAAGTACCTGCAAGTGGTGGATAACCCTAGAATTTGTGTAGAGTTGGATATGTCTGTAATATTCCCTCAGCGTATATTAATTTTCTCAGATGAGGGCTTCAACTAGTGGTAGAGTCTCTTCTATCAATCGCCTCCAGGGTTCTGTGTTGAATGTGGTCTTCTAGGCCATTATGTTGAGGTTTGTCGGACAAGGATATCCATGTCTCACAAGCCAGATCCGGGGTCATCTGAGGACAATGAGGTTAGGCCGGCTTGCTCGTCAGAGGTCTAGGGGAATCTTTCCATTGGGAGGGAATGTGTTTCAAAGTCCATGGTTCGGTCTGAAGCGTCTGGCTCTTCTGTCTCAGTCAACCTCAGTGGGGCCTCCTTGCCAGCAGTGTCTGTGCTGCAGAGTGAAGAGTTGGGTGATCTGATCTCCTTTTCTCCAGCCATTTCCTCTCCAGAGTGGTCTCTATCATTTTTTTCTGTCCCAGTTTCTGGTCCGATGGTTTCATGGAGCTAGGCGACCTGGTGTCTTGCTTCCAGCCGCTCCCTCAGAAGGTGTTGTCACCTCCTCCCTCGTCCTTCCAGATTTCCTCCCAGCTATCTCCTATCTTTTTCCAATGATCTTTAACGAACATCTATGGTGAAGTTTTTTCCCTCAGAGGCATTCCATAGAATGGTAAGGCCCCCGAGGGGGTTGTGAAGGAGCTCTGGTCCTATCAGGGTTCTCCTCAGAGAATGTTATTGGTCTCTTTGTTCCAGGAGGATTCAGAGCCTTGTTCCTTTCCTTCATCATCGACCAGCAGGCTTTCTATTCATGATGATTTTGAAGGAGAATTCAAACATAAGGTTATATCGCCGAAGAAGAGGGGTCGGTTAGAGGGAGTTTTTGGGCCGGTCACCAGATCACGTTCGAAAGAGGCGGAGAGGTTGGCACCTTGTTCTAACATGGGTTTGTTCGGACAGAAGGCTAGTTTTTACCCAGTAATGTTTTCTCTGATTATTTAGAATGCTCGAGGTTTGGGGGTGCAGGATGAAGGCACCTTCATTGCTGCTGAGATTAGAAAGTATAAGTCATAAATGGTGGTCTTCTTGGAACCTAAGCAGAATCCTAGTAAGCTGTCCTCTTTCTCTAGGAGTTTGGGGTTTGGGGGTTCATGCATGGATCTCCAGTTAATAACAACATTTGGATCTACTGGAAGCACAACCTTCAAGTGGAACTGGTCAATCATATGGAGCAGTGTATTAATACCAAGATTTCTATGGGAGGTTCTGATATTATTTTCTCTTTTGTTTCTGCCAGCTGCGATGCTCTTTGGAGATCTGTGTTGTGGAACTATATGGAATCTGTTCATGTAGGGGGTTTGCATTGGTTTGTTGGAGGAGACTTCAACGCCATTGTGGACATTTCAGAGAAAAGAGGAGGGTTAGCTATTTTTAATAGTGGTATGTAGGATTTTAAGAATTTATTTGGATGGGGCTTATGGATATGGGGTTTTCTAGTAGCAAGTTTACCTGGTGCAATAATCACAAGGGGCTTAACCGAATCTGGAGTCGCTTGGATAGGTGTCTGAAAAATATACAAGGATTGGATTCCTATGGCCAGGCATCGGTGAAACATTTATTGAGTTCCCTCTCTGATCATGCTCCGCTCCTTGTGGATATCAAAAGGTCAGTGTCAGGTAGTAGTGCTTTCTTTTACTCTTCGAATTGGCACTGGGTTGAAGACTTCATGGAGATGGTGAGGATTTTGTGGAATGGTCAGGGGGATGGGAGGTCCTGGGCCGGCCTCTCCAACCGGCTAAGGTGGCTCAAGAAAGACATTCATGGTTGGTTGGTCCTCATACCAATTGAGGACATTGGGGTGGAAAAGTTATAGGAGTAAATTTACATTATTTAGGAGAATCTTCTAATAATGTGGGATGAGAATTCCTTTTCCATTATTTGTGACAAGAGAACGATTATAGTGGAAAAATTACTTGATCTAGAAAGGGGATTGAAACAAAGAGCCCACATGCGTTGGTTAAGAGAGGGTGATCGGAACAGTTATTTCTTTCAAGCATACCTGAAGGAGAATAGAAGCAAAAAATTAAATATCTGCTTGGGAAATGGTTACATCAGATGTGAATGTGGCGGGTAAGATGGGCCTTGAACACTTTTAAGGATTGTTGGCGGGATCAGTCTCTCGAAGGTTTGATGATTCTAGGTCGGTGGAGTTAGAGGAGGGCTTCATGGAGTGCATTCCTAGGTTGGTGAATAGCTGTGATAATGACATTTTGATTGCTTTACCAGATGAAGACGAGATCAAATCTACTGTTTCTAAGATGTCTCATAACAGTGCACCCAGCCTGGATGGCTTTCCGGGGGCCTTCTATATGGAAGCATGGGAGATCGTGGGTGGCCATGTGGTGGTGGCCAACCAAGAATTATTTTCAGGGTGGATATCTCCCTAGGAGTGTTTGTGCTTCTAGAGTGATCTTGGTGACGACGGTTAAGGATACCTCTATAATTAATCACTATAGACTCATATGTCTCTGTAATGTTTCATATAAGATACTTTCTAGTCTCATTTCCAATATATTGAACAGGTTCATCCCAAAGGGGATCTCTAGAGAACAACATGGTTTTGTGAAAGGAAGGATTATTCAAGGGACAGTTGCAGTTGCAAACGAGTTGGTTCAGGATATTAACAAAAGATCCATAGGGTAAAATGTTATCATTCAGATTGACATGGACAACACTTTTGAAAAAATTGATTGGAGCTTTATTCTTCAGGTTATGAGGAACTTTGGATTTCATGAGTGGTTCTGGGACATTTGTTTCAGGTATTTTTCTTCCCCTTGGCTCTCTATTTCTCTTCTAGGGAAATGCATCTGATTTTTCAAAAGTGTGCGTGGTGTTCTCCAAGGTGATCCCCTTTCTCTTTCTCTTTTTATTCCGGCTCAAGAAGTTCTATCCAAGAATCATCATAGCAGTATGCAGGAGGGGAGAATTATTTCATTTCATAACCAAGGGGGTCGAGATATTATTTCTCATCTTATGTTTGTAGATGATATCTTTATTTTCCTCAATGGTAGGAAAATATTTCTTCGAGGTTTTTTGGAGGTCATGTCTGTCTATGGGGGTTTGAGTGGACAACACATTAACTCAAGGAAAAGATGAGTTTTTATCTCTAATAAGTTCTCTGTTAGGAGATGTAGGGAGATCCAAAACATGCTGGGAATTCAACAGGGGCTCTTTCCTATGACATATCTCAAAACTCCCCTATCTTTTAGTTGTATCAAGAAGGTTTATTTTGAAGACATAATTAACAGGATGTTGGTAGGAATTCATAATTGGAAGAGTAAATTATTGTCATTCGGAGGGAGAGTGACTTTGATTAACAGTGTCTTAACATCCATTCTGATGCATATCTTGGCAACCATTTCCCCTCCAAAAGGTTCTATTGATAATATGTAAAAGGTGATGCCATCTTTTCTGTGGGATGCCAATTCTCTTGTCAGCCCATTGGGCCTCCCGGAAACGCATGGCCAAGCCGATTGGGGAAGGCGGTGAGGGTTTAAGTGACATTACTAAAATGATGCAGGGCATGCAAGCCCTTCTTGCATGGGATATAATTGCAGGTGATTCCTTGTGGGCGTCCGTCTTCGGGACCAGATATGGTAACCAATGGGAGGATGATGTGGGTAGAGATCGTCCCTCTCACTTAGCACGATGTTTGTTTCCCATTCTGGAGGAGCTTCATGGATCTTTCTAGTGGATTATGGGGAAAGGTAATATCAACTTTTGGGACATGAACTAGGCTGGTGCGAAGCTCTGATTCTCTAGATGTCCGGCCCCGTGTAGTTCATTCAAGGAAGAGAGCGGTTATCCAGATTTGATCCGGTTGCTTCTCTCCCAAGAGCAGTGGTAGATTTTTGAAACTATTATCTTAAATGATGAGGATGATAGAGTTTGTTTTACTGATTCAATCTCGGGTGCTTTTTCTACTCGTGATTAAATGAAGTCTCACCATACAACGGGTGGTCTTGATGAGTGGGAGGCAAGGCTATGGTGCAAGGAGTTTCCCACTAAAATGAGTTTTCTGGTTTGGCGTGTGAGGAACCAGGTGATCTCTACTAATGAAAATATCCAAAGGATGGGTATTTCCATTGCCCCTCGCTATTTTTGCTGCACCTCCCCACAGATTGAGTCGACGGTTCACCACTTCTTCCAAGGAAAATGGGCCTCTGATCATTGGACCTCCTTCAGTCTGCAGACACGATCCTATGTGGAGGAGTTCTCCATACATAGTTTCCTCTATTCCTAGCTGTAGGGGCTGGATCGAAATTCCACGGAGCTGAAGGTGCAGAGTTCTATTTTCATGACTATCTGCTGGTCTCTGTGGGAATCCCGTAACTAGGTGAGGCTGGGTAATAATCGATCACTGCTTTATTTACAGATGAGAATGAGTTCGTTGCTGGTGGAATTGTGCACCCTGCTGAAAGGGGGTCAGAACTCGGCCACCCTTGCCGGTTTTCTGAACAAACCATTGGCAGAGGTCAGAACTAGTGGTCGATGGATTGGACGGTCTCCTCCGGGTGCTGGACTGAAAATTAATGTTGACCTATCCCTTTTGAGTGGACAGATGCGAGGCGGGGGGATTCATAGGGACTCTTGGGGTTCAGTGTGTTTTTATTTTAGTGCCTTCTATGGGCCGGGATGTTCTCTAGGTGCGGAAGTTAGGGCGCTGCATACTAGTCTCAGGATGTGTAGAGATTTTGACCTCCAGGTGTTGGAAATTGTGTGAGACTCTGAGGTATTGGTTAGAATTCTCCAAGGGAAATGTGGCACTCCTTGGGAGTTGGCTTACCTCACCAAAAGTTGTGCGCTGGAGTCGAAGGGTGGTCAGTTAGTGAGGCATATTTGGAGGGAAGCCAATTTCTCAGTAGATGCTCTTGCTCGTGCGGGAAATCGGAACAAAACTCTTATTATTTTTAACAGTTTGGGTTCTCTGCCTATGGAATGTAGAAGTATTGTCCAAGGGGATGCCCTAGGACTCCACCATTTTAGACCTCCTTGAGTATTTCTGTGTTTTGATGGGCTTTATTCCCTCTTTAATAAAAAATTAATGTTCAGTCAGTCTAATACATTAGGGAACTAAAAATCCACTATGTCACTACAACAAGTTCTAGGATAGCCTATTGATGGGATATTAGCTATAATATATTAAAAATAAGCCCATAATTATCTACTTGGAATTCATTTTCTTTATAAAATTAAATCCTTAACCATCTTCCTAGGACCATATCATCCTTTATGGGAAAAATTAATCAGGTAATGAATATAATACTACTCTTCCATACCTAGTACAACATAATTTGGTCTCAAGAAATCCAAAATTTGTACCATTAGAAACATTATCCATTAAATAACATGTTAAACTATTGATAAAAATTTTTATCATGTAATCCACTCTGCTAAGAGTCTCGAGCCGTAATTTTTATGCCAGAGGCTCTGTTGGTATCTCCAATTATCATACATGGGACGATTCCATGAAGTAATGAATTACATTGATGTTTATAAAATCATAACACAAAGTATATTAGAAATAAACTATATAATAAATAATAAAAGTATGTTTTGTATCATATGCGTCAACTGCCTTCATTTGACAGCCTCCATGATATCAAATTTTTTTATCCAAATCGGGATCACCTAGAGGGATTGCTGGTGATATCAGATTATAGAATCATCCACCTCCTTCTCATGCCACTTCCTATTTCATGGTGTTATATCCATAGATTTCCTGTGTATTAATACATTTAGGGAAAGAAAATAATGGTCTATATAACCATTACCATCATAAGAATAAGGTTTCCTCTCTTTCAGATGACTTGACCTCTTAAGCAGACCTTAGGTTGTGGATTGTCTAGTTTGAGACTGGGTATGCTGAGGCTTTGAGTTTTATGACCCCAAAGCATATCATCAACAAAACATTAATATGGAATCTTATCCTTGGAGACCATTTTCAAGGTTATAAAGTTGTATAAACTATTCCAAATGCATCTCCACAATCAACCTATGATCCAACACCCCAATATAGGTGAGCATACAATGTAAAACAACTCTAACTCATATATTGCTATTAATAATGTGCTTGAACATCATATCGTGAAAATATGTATCCCAAACCATGACTTGAGAGTATCTTGAATGGTCAATAATCCTATATGAAAACCCCACCATTTACATACTACCTTGTTAAAAAGGGGGAATATTTAAGATGCATAACGATCTCAAATTCATCGATACATACTCCTCCTAAAAGACATAATCAAAATAATACCATGGGAGGTTCACCACATCATGGGTCTATTTAATAGAACTAAAACATCATCAATCCTATACAGGGAAATGAATTTTCATGGGGGATACCATCTAATATGTATGATTATGGATGATGTAGAATGATCTTACCATGGTCTATGACCATTCCTTTACTGCCTATAATTTTGGGTCCCCTCGTAATCATAGTGGTCTATACATCTAAAAATAATAAAGAAGACTCAACCAAACCATATAATCATCTAGGTTTCTCTATGAAATATGTTGTCCAACATGAGGTATCACATCAATCATCAATTATATGGGCTGGTATGCTCAACACATGATACATGTAACTATATCTCACTATTTACCTAGAGGGAGAAACCCCTAAGAAGTACCCGAATCTAAGGAAACAACACTATGATGATCCTCATCACAATCCTTTCATTGGATATTGGATGTATTTATTCATGTATGCATCCTAAAATAGTTATGATGCACCGTGATCAAAACAAAAAATTTGGCGAGATGACTCATAAAGGACATGGAAACCACAACCTATTTTTATACGATACATGTATCATTGTTTACACTACAACTAGTGTCTTAGAATACTGAGTAATCAAGAAATATATCAAAATCCCAATGAATAGATTTATCAGCTTCTACACAATTATTGGGATTCCTATCATGAGAGATATAATTGAAACACTTACACACTATTTTCATAAATCCTAAACCTATACTTACATAACTACTAACCCTAATTAATGTCCCTAAAATAAAATATATTTGATAACAATCTATCAATTCTTGATTTACTAGGCCCCAACTAGACTAGTAGCATGTTAAATGCAACACCCATTCCCACCTCTTATAGGCCAATGGATAGTGACTAGAACCATGTAGGAATAACACAAATATGGGGAATATAATCAAATTCACCTACACATACATTTATGTAAAAATAATAGAGTGTTTTAGAAAGAAACAATTTGAAGAAAAAATGCATGAACACTCTCTAGAATCACATAATGAGAATGAAAATACATAGTCCATGTAAATAGAGAAATATGTAGTCTTAATAACCTAAAAGATATATGATGTAAGAAGAAGCAGGAGAATCACCATAAAATGCAATCACCAGCAACCAAGAACCACTAGAATCCACATAAACAATGACCTAATAGATATATATTTTATAATATACTTTTTCATAACACATGACATGTTTGGGAAGAGCCCATATAGGGGTGTGTGTATATATACACCATAGGACACAATAAATTTACTAAAATGTAAACAATCTAAGATAAAGTCAGCTCAAACCCATACCCAAGAAGGTAAAGAGAAGTAGAATACATGAAAAATATCATAGAAATATATACATCATAGTATATATACTTGAACATAAATCCATCAAAAAACATAGTATCCACATCTTCTGATCGATAAGTACCAAGAAACTACCTAATAATTCCCTTAGATGATTTTATAGGATCTCTTAAACATGAATGTGAGTTAAATGTTAACTCTAGTGGAGGATCCCTATCTCATCTGATCTTTATAGAATGATGAAATTCCAAACATATAGAAAAAATCGACCTTACCAATAAATATTGGAAAAATAATAACTCTATCTAACTCCATAGGTAGAGGATCCAAACCCCATGATCAAGTGAGTGTACTACAGACTACCCAGGATATTAACTTTCCTAATAGATGAGATACCAAATATACCTAGGAATGAAGAGGAGAATACCTATGTCTGATTATACTTTTTAATAGAATTGGGATTACATGAAGTATTGTCCCAATATAACCACTTTTCCATATTCTTTCACTAAACATGGAATGTATTGAACAAACAACTCAAGTTATAATAGGTTTGCAAGGCATGAAATTTACATAGAGGTACTTGGTGTATTCCTCACCTTCTCAATTCACGTGGAATCAATTTCGCATAACATGTTGACTAACATAAGTGGAGTTTCTTTTACACATGGGTACTCATCATCTACCTCATCTTCCCAATCCGCATCCCTTATTAGTTGTATAGGGTGTGGCCCATCATGTAAGGCATGTGGGACCACAAAGGTCCCTAGGAATGTTATCCTCAGTATATATTGTCCTAGATATGTAGGCAACACAGGATGTGTAGATGAGGCACACAACATGTTTTATTTAACTATATGATGAAATCATAGAGCCAAAATAAAACCTTGTTCATAGTTAATATTTTTCCAAAACTAAACACCTTGTAGTAGTGAATTTTAAAGAAACTCATCTACATGACACATATTCTAATTTAATTGTATTTTTTGATGAATCTTCTATTATATTATCCAGAAACTCATGGAGAGGGTGTTGAATATCATGATACTTTCATAGGTGGTTAATTTTTTTCCATTCCTAAAAAATAATCATTGTTGCCTCCTGTCACCCTATAGGCACTGGTTCTGAAAAACAATCATCATCAAATCATTTTATTATTTTTTTATTATTTTTTGGATCCTCCATTAAATTGTAACCCATTATTTTAAACTCAAAAAAACAAGTCATGAATATCGGGGCATATCATGAAACATGTTGGATTCCTAGAAACCATCGAACCATTATCTAATTTTACACTAATGATGATCATGTGTAGATTAGAAGGAGAAATACATGAAACATAATAGTAAAAAAGAATGATATCCATGTTCAGTTGTACACCTGTCATTTATAAAGAAAAATGAACCAAGGTCAAGATACTTATTCCATGTAAAAATATTACTAAATAAATATAAAACCACATATGAATACGATTCAATGGCCCAAAAAACAAATATTTTAGATTACCTTGTTCGGGACTAATAAGTAATCATATCATTACCAAGAATGCGGAAAGGAACTATAAAAAAATATCATACCTAAAGAATGGATTGATCATTAATTAAAAACATAATATATAGAAATTGTGTTCATAATCCAATGTATTCATCATCCACTCCATATATATTCAAGATGGATATGTGGAGGGAAGAAATATGTCATAATCACCGAGGATCCCCTACACTAATCTGGTCTAAAGGATCCCTCTAAGATATATAGCTAACCCAATTAGAGATTCCAATTAGATATTATATAGGGAATACAAGGATTATATACAAATGAAATAATTAAATAAAAAATTTAATAAATTTATTTTATCAAATATCAGCATGCGACAGTGCATAGACCATAGGTCAAATGCACTTTTTCTATCCCGACTAGGGTAAATTCTATGTTCCAGACTCTATGGTTGTCTCAATTTCTCTATCAGTTACCCCAATGATGATATATAATGAATCTAATGTGGTATTAGAGTAGATATTTAAATAAATTTAAATAATCAACATCGGGGTTCAAATGACATCCAACAATTTTTCTACCATCTAAAACAATTCAAGGGAAAACATAAGAAATTCTAAAGGTTCCAAACCCTATAACAAGAGTTGTTAAAGATATAAATATTTATTAGTATCTACATAAAATTAAAAAAATAATACTATATATCATAAAATGATCAAATTTTAAAATATTACAGACTCTCACTCTAAAATCTATAACATTACTATAAAATTGTTTTCTTGAAAGGTACTCCATATGTTCGGTCATATTTCTACATTAATAGAAATATTTTAACATTAAACTGTATCTCTATAAATTTAAATTAACATGATAATAAAATTCACTAAATATGCAGTAGATAAACCAACTCTTCATGATCTCTATAAAAACCATACATGATAGTAAATAAAAACTTCATGGTGTTTACATATATTTTTACACATAGTAAGGTACACACTCATTCCTGAAGAGAATAAATAATTCCTTTGAATATGATGACTACCAATAGTCTTGGTAGCACTAGAAATGTATAGATAAACAAATAGCTAATATATATTTTAAATGATATTATAATTACCTTTATAAATACCTCTTTGGGGATTCTAGTTTATGGATGGAATATGATATCATTAAAAATTGTAGAAATATAATAACCATAATTATTATTATTACTTTATTTCAAAAACTGAAAAAACCTAGAGAAAAATAATTAATTAGTTTTGATCTATGTTCAGATAGTGAAATATTTTAACATATTTAATAATACATAACATTTTGATTAAATCTATAAGATTCTTATACATGATTCCCATCCATGTACCACAGTTTTGAGTATAAATACCTACAAACTTATCATAAAAATTAATTTTATAATATAATATAAAATATATAATTTTAAATTTACTTGTATAATATTGAATGTGGTTTATCAAAAATATAAAAGGGACATCATGTGTGATTGATTTTTTAATGTCCTTTCCTTGGAACCAAAATGTATATATTCTGAGTATCCAAATTGATCATAATAAGAATACAATTATTCCTAAAAAACAAAAATGAATAATTAATGAGAAAATGAAAATATTATTTATATAATTATATTTTAATGTGTTACATCATAATTGAAGGTATTAAGAGGTTCCCATTGTCATTGTTTTTCATTTCAAACATTTTTGATACATAGTGAACTTTTAAAAATATTTCATCTTCCTCCATTTAATTTTCTTTATAGAGGTTACATGGGGAATAATAAATATTAATTATTATTTTCTATGTTTTCCATTTTCATTTTTTATATACAGTTATGAATAAAATATGAATATTATTAAACTATAATTAACATCAATTATAGGAAAAAAATATTATGAAATTTCTCCATATGTATACATTCATAACTATATATCCCACCCATTTATTCTTGATAATATCATCAACATTCTCAAGACCAATACTGTTAGCAATTTTCTAACCATACATCTTTCCTCCAATTAAATACAAGACATATTCTTTATTTTTGGAATATTATATATTTATGAACTCAAAATGTTAATAAATAAGTAGAATAGTGGTGTAAAGGTACTGATGGAAGTGTTTTTGAATATATTAATTGATCCCTTAGATTATTTTGATTTTACATTTCCCCTTATATTTCTCCATATATATCAGCATACCTCAGTTCAGAAATTTTTCCATTAACTAAAAAAGGTTTTTGCATATATTTTTTTGAAAGGATATACCTAATTATCATCATGTATATTTATAAGAATAAATGTAAATAAGAATAATTTTTTAGTATTATGTTCGAAAATTTGATTATAAAGATAATTGAGTAGAATTAGTAGCTCGGGGAATGTATCATGAGCTATGTTAGTCCCCAATATCATATGATATTTAGTGAATTTTTATTGTGCCAATATGATCTTGGATTTTATACAATAATTCTCAGAAGATGTTTTGGGTTGGGTGGTTATAGTTATAAATAAAAATAAATTTCACCAAGTATAATTTTTATAAAATAAATGTATTAGTAGTTATTTGATTCACATTTTACAAAAATTATTATAACAAAATTGATTACCTTGGTTACAGTAAGCCAAATGACACCCCCTAAAATAGAATAAGAAAATTTGGGATGATGAAAAACCAAAAGTAAAACTATTTTGTTTCCATAAAGGGGAATAACAAAAAATAATGGCTATATGGTGATCGAGCACTTGGGTCACATGAATCGTGAGAATTTAAACAAAACATGTTACCATATAACCAAAAGAACATCATGATAATGGGTTACAAACATCCCATGATATTTTTATTGATCACTTGAATCCCATTATACAATCCATAATGATCAAATTAATCCCAAAATATGTGTCTTCCTGATCACATGAAGGTCCCAGACAATTAATTCTGATATGGAAACATGTTGGTAAACAAACGTCTGACAGTAGTTAAAGAATTAATGTCGAAGAGGCAGAAAAGTTTTTGGATCATTTTATATAGTGGGTTCAATTGATGTTTAAGTGAAGTAAATATTTACTTTGTGTGATATAATTATATTTCACACAATTCCCATCAGACAAGCCATCCTAATCATGCAAATCCCCTCATATGAGTCTTCTTGATCGCACAAAACCCTTCACCATGACAGATGAAGTAGGAAAAGGCTCTCAGTTATATTATCTATTTCATGAAAAATTTATTCAACATGTCATTAAATTTTATAAAAATAATGTGACACCCTAAATATTTTAAGAAATGTATCTCTTTAAATAATTTTATATCTTTGACAGTTTGAGGTGCATAGTATAATGAGTTCAAATGAACTGTGTAACATTATTAAAACATTATATGTCTATTATCAATTATCCATTAGAATGGTGGGAGTAAGGGGTAATAAATAAATTATTTAAAAAATATTTTATAAAAATTTATAAAATAAATTTATGATTAATTGTTTTTTGAAAGTAATTTTTTAAATTGTGATGTTTGTCAAAAAAATTTAAGCATATAATGAATTTTGTAATAATATATTTAATTAATACATATTTCTATATTATTTTAATTAAATGAATATATTATTTACCTGATAAAATGTTATAAGCATTCAATTTTTTAATCATAGGATAATAATAAATCAATTTTTAGCCTTTAAAATGTATTTTTCCCTCAAATTAGTTTTTTATCATAATTTTCACACATAAATTAAAATTAATTTATCCCATTTACATGTATTTAATTAGATAAAATTAATTATATATTTATAAGAAGAAGTTTCATATTTGGTAATTATTCTCTTTTTATTTTTGGTAAATATGTATAGTATCCATGGAAAATATATCACCTCACTAAAGGGTAAATCAGGTTAATCTTGTTTTAAAATAGGTGATAAGGGCATAATTATTCATCATATTAAATTTTTATGAATTAAATTATAACATTAATAAATAAGGTTCTAAATTGAGTTATTTAATGGAAACTATTCCATGGAAATTAATTATATATTATTTACACCAAAGGAAGTGACAAAATTTTACTATCTTATGTTTAATTTTTACTTTTGAGTTCACATAGAGAAAAATTTGTTAATAAAAAATATTAATAGTAATTTTGTTCCTAATAAAATTATATATGAATTATGGTAATTTATTTATTATTTCTAGTAATTAAATAATTACCACCAATACTTATAGAACGCTGATGTAGTAATTATTCAATTACGAGAAAAATAAAATAAATTAAATTAAAAATATTAAAAGTAACAAAATTTATATTATTTAAGGTGATATAAGAATTCAATAGATGAGAAATATTTTTTTAGGAAATAGTAAAATAGTTTATTGTCATTTTTCTATTGATGTTTTAATGCCAAAGTAATCAATAGAATAAAAATAGAAAATAATGAAAATTTATGGGATTTATATTTTATTATGTTATTTAAGAACTATAAATTTATTCAATAAGAATAAAGGGGATACTATATAGTCTAAAATTTCATTCCATAGTCATTTTTCATCAATTTTTAAGCATTTATATATATAATAGTCATATTATATTCTAATCATTTTAGAAATTCCAAAAAAGTGCCCATCAAATCCATTTTAAAAGGGAACTTCATCATTCACATAATTATACTACATTTATTCCTCTAGACCGAAAATACTCTAAAAAATTATTTTCTAAAATTCCATGGAAACATTTTATATGAGATTTTTCCAAAAATTCCTACCCTATATCCATTTAGAGAAGATTTATAGTATTTCATCCCATGAAGAGGTAATCACCTTAAAATGATTATTTTTTTTAAATTTTACCTTAACTCCTATAAAAATATGATATTTATCATAAAATAATTAATTAAATATCCTATATATGATGAGATTTCATTTTGAATATGAATAAAATATTATACAACATCTCTCCCATCAAATAAGATGTAGAAGTAATGCTTCTGTATAGGTATGACTTACTGCGTCCACGTAGCGATACAATTTATTTTTCAGTACCATATTTTCTAGAATGGTTTTACAATTGGTTTTATATTTATATGTTATATTTATAATGAAATTATAATTATTTAATTATATTATTTTTTAAAACTTATTTCCATCCAATATTTTTGGAAACGATTACATCACTCATACGTACATAGGGACTGCCATATCACCGTTGCGATGTGATTTGTTTTTTATTTATGTTTTACATGAATGGTAAGACGGATGGATTTAATAAATATATATTATATTCATGATATAACTATTTTTTAATAGGGAATTATTTGTTACATTTTTTTTCATTTCACCAATCAAAAAATAGAAACAATGTTCCTACGTACTTACAGTTTGCCATCTCAATGAATGGTGTAATTCATTTTTCCATATCAAAATTTCATAAATGATTATATATATTTATATAATGAATATATATCATTTTATACCATGATTAATATTATTTAAATTTTTTAACCATGGTCAAATTATAAGGAATGATATTTTTAGACCAGAATAAGCTTGTAAAATGAAGCAGGTTTCACCAAGAACATTGATTTTGATAAAAAATTATAAATAAAGGTTTGATAAGTTGTAATAAATAAATCATAAATGGTGTGAAAAAAATTAATATGCTTATTTAAAAAAATTTATAATAAATCAATATTTTTTATATTGGAGGATTGAATGTGAACAAATAACTGTGAGACTGAAGGTAATGGTTTTATTTCCCAATATCACCAAAATTTGGGATTTTTTATGTGTAGGTATCAACGGAGAATATATTTCTTCCATATATTTTTTTCTATTTTTTTTTTGATTTTTTTACAATTATACTTTGATTTGTAAATTTATTTTTACTAACATTTTAGTTTTTATAAAATGGGATAAAAGGAATCTTTTTAATGTTTTCCGAATGAAGTACTTCGTAAATTTTCTGACAAAACTACCAATGAAATGTTTTGTTAAATTTTAAGACATGAGGGGATTTTTTTTCTTTCATAACATCTCAATGATTTTAATATTCCTTTATAATTTTATTATATAATTTTTAATGTTTTTCTCATTTATAAGTGTGATGTTTTTAAAAAGGATAGGTGTCTTTTAGATGGAAAATTTATTTTCCACAATAATTCTTTTAAGTGATATCTCATAATAATTATCCATCTAATATGAAATAATTTTATGTTTCTAATGATTATATATATATATGATATATGGATACCATTTTGATTCCTTTGATGGATTTTTTATGTTTATGTTGGGAAGGTGAAATTTTTATGAAACTCAATTCTTTTTCATGCATTATGTTATGATTAAATGTTTTTGAGACCCATTTATTTTCATGGTTCTAATTTGATGAATGATTTATGAACTTATAGAAAAAATATATATGATTTTAGTTATGTGATGTTTGAAACCTATATATCCATCATATGATTTGGGTAAACATTGATAACTCATTAGATAAATAAGACTTGAATGGGGAGTAAACTCCCATTCAGTAATTGAAATTTTCCACTTTGATTATCTGGGTAGTAAACCATTACTACTATGATGATCTAAGGAGTGAACCCATATTACCATGATAGTATGGGAAATGATACTTCACTACTATTTAAATGATTTTCTATTATTATGTGTGTGACATAATTCCATTTATTATACCAAATATATTCTATCACGGGTCAAGTTACATTGTTATTTATATATTATGAAGATCCATGATTTATTCCCTGACTCAAGATAATGATCTTTGATAGGTAGGGTAATATTATCCAATATATTTTTTATGTTATTTTCCTTGATTCTCATGTTATGATTATATTATCATTGATATCTCCCATGTTTATCCTTACTCAGCATATGAGCTCACCCTTCATATGAATTATTTCCCTAATATATGAAGAAAGATACTATGTATGATACATCAAAAAGGGTTCTAGTTATAAAGAAATAAGTGGGAGATGATGTATATATTTTTTAAACTAATTTTCTATGTTTCCAAGATTCCAAAGTCACTATAATTTTATGATCCTTAAACATGTTTTTATTTAATTTAATGCACATTAATATAAAAATATTTAATATCTATGTATAAAAATATTGGTTCACTAGAGATGGTATCAAATGATGGGTTTAGTTAACCTTTGAAAATTAGGATAAGAAAAATGTTTGGGATAGACTATGTATATGATAAAATCCTAACTTTTTGATAAATATCATGAATGACCTATGATAAACCCAAGATGTCATAAAGGTTTCATGATTTAGACATATGTTAAAAGATTATTCATGTTTTTTTTTGTTTTCCACTATGATTATTGTTTCTCACATTATGATTTCTGGTTTTATTCAATGGATAAAACTCAAAGGAATCATTATATAGGTGAATAAGTTGTTGACTAAATTGATTTTACTCCTGAATAATAGAATATCATTAGATGTTGAATACATAATCATACTCCAATACTCAAACAAATGTTTTAGGCTATGAATCATGCTAAATGTTTAAAAAATAAAATGAGGGAACAACATACAATTGGATACTTTATAGGGAAACGTCCAACATTATTTAGTGGGTATTCTGATCCACTAGTGGCTGGATGATGGGTCAATGCTATTGAGAAATTATTTTATATTCTTCAATTCTTGGGACAATAAATTGTTATCATAGTTGTTTATCATCTATAAGGTGAAGTAGATCAATGGTGTAATATTTTCTAGAACATGACGAAAGAATAAGAAATAAAATCCATGGAATGAGTTGATTTGAATATGATATTTTTCCTTAAGTACTTACCTTATATTCTATGTACAATTGTTGAGAAGGAATTTATTGATATGATGAAAATAGTTGATGAATCCATTGGTACCTAGGAGAAAAATTTGACAATTCTTGCATGATATTTCCATACATCAATTATCAGACCTCAAAAGTGAAATTGATTGATTATTTGGTGACTTAGAACCATTTATATGAATGGAATTAGATATAAGATACTAAATTACTAATGAATAAATTTTTCAATATTCTCTACTTGTGGAGATAAAAATTTGAGTTACTTATCAATATCATGGTTTTGATAAGCACATAAAAATTTAATTCAAAGGAAATTCTAAACATCATAAAGAAAAGAAGATGGGATTTTATTTTTTCTCAAAGTGTGTAAGGAAAAATTAGACAAATCTTCATAAGGGCATGGTTAAATATTTCATGTGTGGAGGGGAAATTAATTAAGAAATTGAATAATGATATTATAGGAGAATGTTATCTAATGATAAAAATAGATATAAATCTCAACAGAATACATAACCCATTATAAAATAATTAAAATGAATGTATTATGGTTATTATTCCTATCAGTGGATGAGTGTGATGGTTTTTAATAATCATCATCAATATAATATTCAGACCAAAGACAAAGGGAAAGATCACATGATCATAATTTCCGGGGTGGGTTTTAAGAATGATGTGGTGAAAGGTACACTTTTTATTCAATCTAGAATAACTAATGTATGCTTTGATTATAGATCCACCGACTATTTTTTTTCTAAATAATTTTTTATGGGTATAAACTTATCACCTATACAATTAGATTTTGAGATGGCTGTGAGAAATCATAATCGCACAAGGGTCACATCCCAAGTTTGTAGTTCTTCTTAAATTGAAGTTTGTGGAAAAGTGATTCTTACAAATATTGTGATTCACCATATATTTGAATTTGATGTAATTATTACCAAGGAATGAATATCTCTCTGTGGAGACTATATAAATTTATGAGGAAGGGGATTCACATTTAATAATATGAAGAAACCTATAATAATTTATCGATGCAAGTATGAATATGAACTTACAATGGAAATTTCTTCCAAATTTTATAAGATAATTCTTATAAATAAAGGTTATATATGTCATATTGTAAAGGAGAATCTCAAAATTAACAATACACCAATTTTATGGGATTTTGATGATTTATATCCTGATTAATTTCTATGTATTCCACAAAATAGTGAAGTTGAGTTTTCAATTGAACTAATTCGTCATGATACTCTAATTTTGAATACTTCTTATATAATGGCCCCAATTGATTTATAATAATTGAAGAAGAAACTCTACGAGAATCTATATAAGGTATTAAAATTCCCTAGTGAATCACTTTGGGGTGTACCAGTTCTATTTTCTAATATTAAAGATGGGTCAATGTATCTTTGTATTGATTATTGAGTGCATAAAAAAATTAAAATCAAGATCAATTATCTGCCTCCACATATTGATGACTTATTTGATGAACTCTCCTGATCTCAATACTTTTCCAAGATTGATCCTTATTCTATATGTAATTAATTTATGTTTAATAAGGAGGATATACCCAATATGACATTTCGTACATGGTATGGACACTATAAATTTATAGTTTTGTCTTTGGGTCTTTTTAATTCCCAAGCTATCTTCATGTACATAATGATTGTAGTCCTTAGGGACTATCTTTATCAGTTTGTTATAGTCATTATAGATTATATTATGTTATATTAAAATATAAAGTAAGTGAATTAATATCACATGAAAATAGGGCTAAAGAAATTTTTTAATTATAATATTAAATTAAAATTTACCAAGTGTGAATTTTTTCATCAGAAAGATTCATTTTTGGGTCATATAATCTCAAGTGAGTGTATAACAGCTGATCCATCAAATGAAAAATTTATTGACACATGGAAATTACCATCCATTGAGACTAAAATATAGTCTCTTCTTGGGTTTTCTAGATATTCTAATCATTTTTTGAAAATTTATAATGATTATCTAATCAAGTCAACAAGTGGTCTCAAAATGGAGTTATGTTCCTAGAAAAAGGAATGTAAAGAGAATTTCATGGAACATAAAATAGGTTTGGTTAGTTCAAATATTCTTAGACTAATATTTAGTGGGGAAGACTTTATGATATATATTGATACATTAAATAAGGGGCTGGTATGTGTTCTAATTTTAATTGATAAGGTGTTAGATTATTCCACAATCCAATTGATGGTTCATGGGAAAAATAAATCAACTCATGATTTGTAGTTTCCTATGGTAATTTTCTTCATGAAATATGTGGAGGAATTATCTTGATGGATAAATGTGTGACATATATATTTATAAGAAGAGTTTAAGCTATATTTTCACTCAAAATGGTCTAAATATGATCCAAGGAAGATGGTTGGAGTTGATTAAAGATTATCAATACTCAATATATTACCACCATGGAGAAGAAAATAAGGTTATAGATACTTTGAGTCGAATGAAAAATGATAGCTAATATATTATGAGGATATACAAAAATAAAATATTTATTTATATATAAAGGATAGATATGGAAATATAAATCAAAGCAAATAAATCATATCTATATGAAATTAATTTTTATCCAACTATCCATGTGAATATTAATGGGGCGTAAAAAGAAGATGTAGAGCGGCTGAAGAAGGTTAGAAATGATTATGAGTTCATAAAATATTGTAATGGAATAATAATAATTGTGAACCATGTATTTGTCCCACCCATACCATATTTGAAGATGGATTTATTGGATGAGGCTTATTGTTTATCATTCTATATTCATGTTTGAAGTACCTAGATGTATAGAGATTTGAAAGTGTATTTCTGGTGGGTTGAAATGAAGAGGGATATTGTGGATGATGATTATCAATGCCTTGTTTTTTCCTCATGTTAATGCTGATAGATATAAGTATAAGGGTATGTTAAAATCATTAAACATACCAAAAAGGAAATTTTAAAACAACCCCATGTGTTTTTTCATTGTACTCTCCAAAACACCTAAAGTCCATAATTCAATATGGATAATAGTCAATAATATTGTGAATTTGACACACTTTATTACTATTAGTGATGATTTATCCCTTAATGAAAGTTATAGAATATATATTAAGGAAGTAGTAAGAGTATATGGAGAATTACTTCCCCGTGTATCGGATCAGATCTGAGGGTTATGTAAAAATTATGGAAAAGTCTCCAACATGCTCTTAATATAGATTTGAGTTTCAAAACACATTATAATCCTTAGATATATGGTTTGTCAAAGAGGACCATTTGAACTTCAGAAGACATTTTCAGAGCTTACTCTATGAATTTCAAAGGGGTTTGGAATCAATAACTTCCTTTTTTAAAATTTTATTATAATAATAAATATTAATTCGGCATCCATATGGCTAATAATAAATCCCTAAATTGTATGAAAAGAAGAAATACAACAAAATAGAATGATGTTGGTGAATAAAAGCTATTGTGACATGACCTAGCTAAGTAGATGGTAGAGAAGTCTAGAACCATTCGACTACACATAAAAGTAGATCAGATTTGACAAAAAAGTAATGTTGATAATCATTGTAAAAGATATATAATTTGAATTTGGAAACAAGGTATACCTATTAATATATCCCTAGAATAGAGTGATGAGATTTTGAAAGAAGGAAAAGTTTTTTAAAGGTATATTTTTCCTTTTTAAATTTTTGATCATATCAGTGTAGTAGCATATCAATTACTGGTTCTACAAAATCTATCACAAGTTCATGATGTGTTCCATATATCTCTTATGAAGAAGTATATACCTGATACATCACATATACAAAACTCAGAGGTTGTACATATGGAGGAAGACCTTTCTAATACCTAAAATTGGTAGAGATTTTGGATCATAGAGATAAATTTCTACAAAATAAGACAACTCCCTTAGTTAATGTTTTGTGGTGAAACAACCTATTTGAGTAGGCTATGTGGGAACCTAAGGATGTGATGAGGCAGAGGTGCCCTCATATATTTTTATTCGAGTGATGAATTTCAAGGAAAAATTAATTTTAAGTGTTTTAGAATTAAACACCCCAAGTTTTTTATGAAATGTTTCTCCTTAAATAATTTTATTTATTTTATATCAAGCATGTAATATAATAATGAGTTCAAAAGAATCAAGTAACATTATTAAAATATTGTTTTCCCATTATCACGTAACCATTATATTGGAGGTTATGAATAAAAATAAAATAATTATGAATAATATATGGTGAATACATTTATAAAATAAGGTCATGATTATATTTTTTTAAAAAAACTTATTTAAAAATAAAAGTGACATTTATTTGGATTTTTTAAGTAGCCCATGAAATATATATCAATATATTAAATTAATAAATATTTTTTAATGCTTGTAACCAAATGCATATATTATTTACTTGATAAAATTTTTTAAACATCAAAAAAATATTTTTCCAATCATATGATAATAATAAATCCATTTTTATACATAAAAATTCCTTTTTACCAAGAATGTAGTTTTTATCACATTTTTCACTCTTAAATTAAAATTATTTTCTACCATTTATTTATATAAAATTTAATAATATAAATTAAATATTTATAATTAGATATTACAAATTTCATAATTATTTCCCTTTTATTTTTTTATCAATTTAATAGAAACCATGGAAAATATCATCACCTCGATAAATGGTATATCAGGCAAATAGCAGTTAAAACTAACTGAAAAGGCCATATTTATTCATCAAAATTATTATAGGATAAATGAAGTTTTACCATTAATAATGACTGAAAAGTGATTTTTTATTTGATTTTCAGAAGCCGTTTTTTGGCTGAGCAGTAACCTACACAATAGGCAGGAACCAAATAACCCAAATACAAAATTCAAAGTTCAAAATTCAAACAACACCCACAGTTCACCACTAGTGTCATCGCCACTGTCATTGATGCCATCTAGAACCATCGTCGATTCCAGCAGATCAGAGAACCACACAAAAATTCCAATATAAATACCAATTATCTATCAAGGTTCAGATACGTTCTCTAGTAAATTAAATATGTTATTAGAAGAAAAATTATTCTTTATCTATGTATTTAATATATATATATCATGTTTTTCTAAAATTTTAACTTTAATTACCCAAAACTATATCCTTATGAGACTTGTATGAGGTTAAAATTTGTAATAATAATCTATGACCATATTCGCAGACCTCCAGTAATAGAAACATCTTCCAAAAAACCTCATTCTCTTTCATGTTGATGAATTTTTCTTAAATTTTATATTCAATGAACCTATGTTATTTGGGCTATTTCACCACTATCTTGGGGTCCATTCGGGAGGTTCTCTTATCATTCATTATCCATTCATCCTTGATATTTTGGTGGGTTTTTAAATTTTTTTACTCCTCTATAGTTGAATATTGTTTTTTTACTAAATTTCTAGAAAAACCATATTTAGTACTAACTAATATAAATGGAAAATGGTTACCAATTTATATTTGAGTTTGTTTTGGATACTTCTTCAGATGATTTCTAGGAGTAATTAACATAATTTTGAGTCTTTATTAAAGAATATATCCTTTCATAATTTTGTGTGGTAATAATCATCTTATTTCTAACAGATTGAGTACTTTTAACTATTGTGGTTTCTAGGTTTCTAACATTTAATTCTAGATAAAGGTACTCCATGTTGAGGGTGTTCTTACCATCCTTCAATTATCTCAACCTACCTTCCCAATAATTCTTAAACCTATTAACTTATTCATCATTAATATTTCTCTATTCGTTTGTGAAGTATTAGGTTCTTTGACTCTTCATGATTCAGTTTTGAATTATTGACATTCAAAATCAATTAATTTAGCTTTTCAATTGAATTAAATAATTAGTTGACTACATATTAAAAAACATCCAATTCAAAAATTATCCAACATAAAAATATTTTTCATATTAAAGTGAGATTATTTCATCCTTTCCCCCAACTGGTTTTGTGAGGGTATTACCATAACCAACTTTCTCATCTAATTCATTTTAAATTTCATTAGCTTATTTCTTTAGATATGAATTCACATTAAATATCTCATTGATTAAAAAAGTATTTATACTAAAAAATCATTAGGAACATTCTTTAAATATAATCCAACATGAGTTTAGATGTCTTTAAGAATTCTAATCTCTCCAGAATTCACATGGTTTGAATTATAATCCTCAAAAGGATCATTATCAACAACTTCATCAAATGAGAACATACCATTTTTAGCCGATTCAACCATCAGATGATCCTTGTTTTTTTTTCAAACTAATTTATTGGTTCTTTGGTTCTTTATTCATCAGATTCTTTATTTTATAGGAAGAGACTTTAGATTCTTCAAAAACTAGAATATAATAAAATTTAATTATAATAGGACATTCTTCAAAAATTTCAAAAATGTACTTTATATATTTGAATAAGGATAACTTGGAAAGAAAAATTTATATCCAAATAGTGATAGAACATAATTTCATGGTTCAATTGTGAAAAAAATAATAGATCCAATTTAGATGGAACAAACTCTAATATCATTTGAGATTCCCAATAGACTATACAGACACATCTGGAGGGGGAGGGTGGTGAATCAAGTGATGTCCAACTTTAAATATTATAATATATTCTTTTAATATACCAATAATTTTTTGTTTAAACCACTAATTATGATTAAGATTATTATATGATGACTAGTTTGGCTTAGCAAGCACATATATACAATGAAATAAAAGAAATGAAATAAACACATGTGTTTTCATAAGGTTCAAGCCAACAGAAGAAACCAACTAATTTTTAAACTCAGGAAATCCAAGGTACAAATTTTGCACTAAAATCTAATCATCAATATAAGTGGATTTATCTAGGTGTCATCCTAAAACAAATTTCATCAGTATCCTAGTTATATATAAGAAATCCTTCCATTTTATTTAAATTTTAATACTAGTAGTTTATCTTTATGTATTTATTCTTATTTTTATGTGGATCAATAATTTATCTGGGGACATCGATGAATCCCAAAATACTGATCTTAATCCTCAAACAGAGATTCAAAAACTAACAAATTATCATCAAAAAATCATTATAAATTGGTATATTCTACAACTTGACTTCACAAATATTTTTTAGAAAGAAATCACCTATATTTTTCACTCAATCTGAGATCCTTGTAGTTTTATAGATCCCTAACTCCTCATATTGTAAAAATATCAACACCATAAATTCTAAAATGAAAAATAGTGTGGATCCCCCCTTATCTATCTAAATCCTTATAATTCATATATTTGAGATCAAAAATATAATAATTTAATTAGGGTTGTACTATTATTCTCCTTCTTCTTTAGGTTGAAAACCCAAATATCATCAACATCTACATAGATTTAACTTTCTCTTGTTCATTTTCAATAAGAGAGTTTTTATGTTTTCACACAATGCACAGCTCTTATATTTTATAACTTAATATATCTTTTAATATATCCTTATTTTTCATTATATAAATAGGTTAACAAGATTATTACTTTTATATTTTTGGATAGATAATTTCCCAAACAAATTTTATTCCCATGATCTTATTTAACTACCCTCACTTTTTCTTATATGGGTTTCCCCCATGACCTCTACATTAATTTTTCCACATTGATGTCTATCTCATTAAAATTACCAGAATTACCTTTTCTCATAATTCATTTATCATTACTTTATAAGGAAATTGTAATATTCTAAAATATTTGAGTATAATCAACATTTTATACCATTTGTTTCATATTATTAGACAATTAAATTAACCTAATATCAATCAATTTTTATAGTATTTTATATGTACAAAAATATTTTAGACTCCTCAATAGAAGGATTGAGAATCACTTTCTTAATCTCATTCTCATTATCATCTTCTTATTTTATCTTACACTGAAATATAATTATATTCTATTGTATCAAGATACACATATTCAAATTTATGGAATATACTCACTCCCTATATCATGAGTTATTCAATAAATACCTATATATATATTCTTATAATTTGTGTATTTAGATAAAAACACAACTTGAATCATTTAACTCAATATTTATTCAGTTTTAATAATAACTTACTTTTTAATATTTCCAAAATTTCAAACAATATCATGCGGTGACCCCCCTGGGCGTGGGTCTTGTCCTGCATGCCCAGGGTCACCCAATGACATGCCCAAGGACATGAAAAAATGGCCTCCAGAAAATGCCATGAAAGTTTGATGATTCGTCCGTTGCGTGGGGATTGTCTTGTCCGGGGTAGTGCGCCAGAAATGTGATGACACTGAGTTGGGGTTTATCACGTGTCTGGTCCTACAGACTGACAATCGCGTACAGACAATGCCCTTATAAATATTTTATTTTGAATTTTTAATAATTTTTAATGAATAGCTTTAGGTGTAAAGTATTTCCATAAATTAATCCATAACTTTTGTTCTATTCAAAAAAGTTGGGATTACTAAGCCTTGTGATGTTAGACCAATGAATTTCATCATCAATATCACTAGATATTTACACTTTAATCTATAATTTTTCAATTAAATAACATTCTAAATATTCAAGAAATTATCTTTTTTGTTCTTCCTTGAATCACATAGAATATTAGTATCCAATTAATAGATTTCACTATACCTTTTTTGATGTTTTATCATTAATAAATCTCACAATCATCATATCATATCATTTCATCATAATATATAACTCTGGAAACACATGTTTTTATCTTGAAAATGATCAATCCGTAGGTAATAGATAAACCACCTGAAAAAATCATTGAACATGAAGATCAAATGAAATATTGATCAATTAACAATATATTCCTTTCCTTATCCATAATTTTTTTTAATATTTTAGTAAGTTTAAATGATACGAGAGAAATCCCTAATGTGGGTGACGTGAATCTCTCAGGAAGGAGCCTAATTGGGGTTTAGCGGTGGATGATGGAATTGGGCATATTGATCTATTTGCTCTATGTACTAAGAAAAATTCAGGTGCTGCTCGGAAAGTCGATGGAGGTAAGAAGAGTTTTTCGGAGGCTGTTAAGAACACAAAATCTTCTTTTTTTCTTGAATGTGAAGTGGCGTCTTTGGGAAGGATCATAAGGAAAGGGTGCACTGCGCATGTTTTTGTGAATCAAAATGCAATCGAGGAGAGAATGAATATTTGAAAATTCACGATAATAGCATGAGTGGTGGTTCCTAAGGGGGAGAAGCCATGGAAATTCAGTGACCTCACCGCAAGGATTGTGGAAATTTGGGGGTTTGCAGATTTGGAAATGACTGCAATGGGCCGTGGTTTTTATCATATCATATTCCCGTCAGATGACATCAAGAGACAAGCGTGGAGCATTGGCTCGGTCCCATTGCAGCCTGGGTTTCTTCACATTCATGAATGGGATCAAATTTTGATCCTAATGCTATCAGAAATACCTTTGCACAGGTCTGGATTCAGGTATGTAATCTGAACTGGTTTTATTGGCATCTACAAATTATTTGGGATATTGCTTCATCTGTTGGAAACTTTATTAGGCTTGATCGGCAAACAGAGAACCCTTCTTTTGGACATTATTCATGAATTCTTGTTGAAGTGGATATGGAAACAACTTTGATTGAAGGTGTAGTGTTAACTACTCTAGATGATTCCATTACTTTAAGTATTTAGTATGAATGGAAACCTAAGTGCTGCACCCACTGTCACTTTTTTTGGGTATATGATCTCAGAATGTAACAGGAATAAAACTTGCAATTTCTGTAACATTCGACGAAATGATGAGGAAAGTTGTTGGCAAAGAAAGGTCAAAGGAAAGGATATCACCACTTCTGGTCTCAAGGATTCCAGGGAGGAACTCCTTGCTGGGCATGATACGGTTGCAGGATCTAATGAGGCAGTTATAGCACCGGTTGATCAAGGCAGAAACGATTTCCAGCATAGCTAGATGGTCACACTTCCTTCTATTACTACGCCAGAGGTTGCAGTGTTGGAGCAAGCGTTGGTCTCCTCTTCCCCTTCTCAAGACACTGAGAATGCCTCGGCCTCTGTCATCACCCCTCATGATCATCCTGTTTTGATTAGTGAGATGAAGGGGGTTGTGCTTCCTGTTAAAGATGGTGCTACGGATGATACCACATCCTCTAATCCTCCTGCACTTGGTCTTTCTTCTAGCAACACAGAGGAGGCAGTGCTTACTGATAAAGATGGTGTTACAGAGGATAACACCCCCTCTGACCCTCCTGCACTTGTTATTACTGCTAATAACATGGTGGAGGCAGTACTTACTGATAATGATGGTGTTATGGAAGATACCACCCCCTCTGATCCCTCTGGGGACTTTTTACAGGTCCAGACAACCAAGATGGCCAAAAGGGTTTTGCCTGCTAGTTTGTTTTCTGTTCCTATTGACTCAGGTAATAGATTCGCTCTTCTTGATACTGAGGAGGGCATCAATGATGGTGAATATCCTGATTTGGCTGATAATGAACCAGGTTCTCATACAGGTGCTAAGATTACTATCCCTGATAAGGACTTGACCAAAGTATATGATGGGCCTATCACTAGGATCCGATTACAAAAATGAAGATACTCTTTTGGAATTGTCAAGGGATCAGGAATGCTCCCACAGTTAGATCTCTTAGGCATTTTATCCTGACCAACAGACCTCTGTTAATTTAAATTTTTGAACCAAGAATGAAATTTGAAAAATGGAGCTCCTTAAAGTGGGATTCAAGGGGTATTCATTTGTTGCAAATAATTATCTTCAGTCTAGCACTGAGTCCCTGTGGGTCTTAAAGCACAACAATGTGAATGTTAGCTCGGTTTTAGCTGACTCGCAGTCAGTTAATGTTGCTTGTCGTATTGGCAATGACTCTCTTTCAGTGACTTTTGTTTACGCATCCAACTTGTACATAAGAAGAAGGGAGCTATGGAGGAATATTTTCAATATCTCTGAAAATGTGGCCACCAATTGGGTTATCCTTGGTGATTCCAACAATGTCCTGAGGCCTGAAGAGAAAACAGGTGAACATTTCTTTCGTATTGCAGCCTCGGATATGCTATGTTGTTTTGATAGGTGTGGACTCACTGAGGTGACCATCTCCGGAGATGATTTTACCTGGAGCAGAAACACTATTCATGGGAAGCAGGCAATTAATTTGGACAGATGTTTTGTAAAGGTGGAAGGAAAGAATAGGATGATGGATAATTCTAGGAGAACCCTTTCGAGGCTTCACTCTGATCATAATCCCATTCTCTTGGATATTTTCTTCAAAAAATCAAGGTCATCCTCTCTTCCATTTAAGTTATTCAATGCCTGGGTGGTGATACCGAGATACAGAGAAATTGTTCTTAATGCATGGGCTGCTGTCTTCCCAAGCACCCCTTCTCATGTCCTTTGTTATAAGTTAAAGGCTGTTAAGGCAAGGTTGAAGCAATGGAGTAAGGAATCCTTTTACTCATTGGATAATTATATTAGAGAGGCTGAAAATGCCCTTTTAATTTTCCAGAAAAATAATCTGAACCAGGAGATGCCCCCTGGGGAAGAAATTCAGGCTGCTGAAAATTTGGACCGGATTTTGGTCCTCAAAGGAAACTTGGTTCAGAATCAATTCAACCTTAGATGGTTGAAGGAAGGGGACAAGAACTCAAGGATATTTCATTGCATGAATAGGGAAAAAAGCCGGGAAAAATTTGAATGCAGTTACCATTGATGGCAACCAGTTCTGTTCTGAGAATGAGATATTGGATGTTGTGACACTCTATTTTGAGAAGTTATATTTAGATACTGGAAATGATAACTCTGATAATATTATTAGGTGATTTGAGAATTCTATTGGAAAAGAGAAAAACAAGAATGTTGTTGATATATCAAGTGTTAGAGAAATACGTGATGCCTTATTTTCTCTGAACATTGACAGTGTGGCAAGCCCTGATGGATTTACCAACAAATTCTTCATGCGTTACTGGGATATCATTAATGAAGATGTTGTTAATGCTGTGAGGGAATTTTTTAGGTCAGCATACTTTCCCATTTGGAATGAATTCTAACTTTGTGGCGTTAATTCCGAAGAAGGAGAATGCTATTGACATAAGGGATTTTAGACCTGTTGCTATAGGAAATACAATGGCAAAATTAATTAGTAAGATCATGGCTAAAAGACTTGGAGAGATTTCTAAGGACCTCATCTCATGTAATCAGTTTGGCTTTGTTCCAAGGAGGAATATACAAAGCTGTCTTTAAACTGACTCTGAGTTTGTTAATGTTATGAAGAGAAAGGTGAAAGATGGAAATATGGCAGTAATGATTGACATATATAAGGCCTTTGATACCATTCGATGGAGTTTTCTATTTACTATTCTCAAAATGCATGGGTTTTCCCAGAAATTTATTGGGTTGATTGGTTCCATTATGGAGAGTTCTAGGCATTCAATTAAGATTAATGGGTCGCCTAGGGGTTTCATCCAATGCTCCAGGGGAGTAATATAGGGTGACCCTCTTTTTGGTCTACTGTTTTCCATTGTTGAGGACTATTTGAGTTAGTGCCTCACTGATTTGGCTTATTTTGTATGGTATCAGAGGATGCGTGTGGGAAGAGAGTTATGTGCCCCGTCCCACTTATTCTATCCTGATGACATATTTTTGTTTGGGAGAGCAGATAAAGGTACCATATCTTGTATTAAGGGCATCTTTTCACACTATGAAGAGGTTGTGGGGCAGGTCATTAATTGGGACAAATCTTCTATCATCATTGGTGGAGGACTTTCAACATCAAGGAAGATCAGAATTGCTTGTAAGCTTGGGGTAAAAAGATGATCTTTTCCTTTTAATTACCTTGAGGTGCCACTTTTCTCAGTCGGGGTAAAGAGAGGTTACTTTGATAGTATTGCATTGAAGATTACTAGTCAGCTTACAAGATGGAAGGGGAAGAGTCTGTCCCAAGCTGGAAGAGTTTGTCTGGTCAATTCAGTGAAAACATCAATGTTTGTTTACTCATTCTCTTTATATAGATGGCCTATGGCTCTTATCAAGGATCTAAATGGTAAAATTAGAAATTTCATATGGACTGGGTCAACTCATGAAAGGAAACTTGTTACTGTCGCCTGGAAGGACTACAATGAACATATAAATATGGGTGGTTTTGGAATTAAAGATATCAGAATATTAAATGATACTTTGATTACAAAATTCATTTGGAAGCTCCTTTAAACAACTGATAACTCTATGGATTTCCTTGTCAGTAGGTTTGTGAAGAAGCTGCATGTAGGATATCCCAATTATTTCTGTTCATCTGTATGGCCTACTCTTAAAAAGTCTTATACTGATCTAAGGGCTTGTTCTAAATGGATGGTTTGCAAACAGTCAAATATGAACTCCTGGACTACACTTTGGCTTTCTCGGCCCATTGTTGATGACATACTTATTCCATCCTTATTGAAAAACACAACCATTTCTGACTTTATTGAGAATCTAGTTCTCACTGGAATGTTACCCAGTAGTGTTTAGAATGAAGTCTCAAGGTACTACTTTCATGAATGTGATAGTTTGGTTTGGATGCCCAATCTTCTTGGCCGGTTCACCACAAGGGAGCACTATAAAAGCCTTTGTGGTGGTTCTTTGAACCCTCCTCGATGGTTCATGGTGTTTTATAAGGAGTTTATTCCTCCCGCACAATATATCTTGATCTGGAAAATCTAGAAGCAAAGGATTCCATTACAGGCCCATTTACAGCGTACTGGGATTACTCTAGCCTCAACCTGCCTGTTCTTTTTAGAGGCAGATGAGTCTATGGAACATGTCTTTGTATCTTATAAATTTTCGTTCAGGTTTTGGACTTACATAAAGTAGGTTTTCTGCTGCTCCCTCAACTACAATTTGGTTGAGAGTTTGTTGCAGTCTATTTGCAGGACTGAATGTAGTGAGCAGGTCTTTTCCCTGATGCTTGCTGCTGCTACCGGTATCATTTCATCCATATAGAAAGCGTGAAATGATCTTATATTCAATAATTTTGATCTATCATTTCATGTTGGAATTTTATTCTTGCACTAGGAAATCCTAAATGCTTCTAAAGTGCAGACTGGTTCTATGAAAAATGATGTTTCTGATTTGATTTTGTTGACATCACTTGGTTTTAATGGCAGGATGAAAAAGCCAAGGATGATGAAGTATGTAAGATGGATACCACCCATCCCATGCTAGCTGAAGGTTAATGTTGATGGAGCAGCTTCTGGAGCACCAGGACCATCTGGATGTGGTGGAGTTTTTCATACGTGTCGTGGATTTGTGAAGGGATGCTTCTTTCATTACATTGGAAATGGTTATGCCATTGAAGCAGAGCTGTGGGAAGTGATAAAAGCAGTCAGGTATGCTCTGCGATATGATTGGAATGAGTTATGGATTGAATTAGATTCGTCGGTTGGAGTCCAGAGTATCAAAGATTGATCATGGAATGTTCCATGGAGGATGTTATCAGACTGGGGTGACTGTCTTCGGCTTATGAAATGGTTATCTTTGGAAGTCACTCTTGTCTATTGGGAGGCTAACCAAGTTGCGGATTCCCTTTCAAAGCAAGCCATCTTAGATGTCAGTTCGAGTTGGTCTTTTATTCTGCCTTTGTATTGTAATTACATGGACCAAGCTGATCATGATGGGGTGTTGTTTACTCATCATTTTATAGCTTCTATGTGATCCTCCATTGTGTAATCTTACTATTTTTATTATAATTTATGAGAGCAGGCGCGCCTGTCTGCAGACTTTCGGGGTACGATATCTCAAAATATTATAATGAAATAAATATTTATGATTCACATAAAATACATAGGAATGAATAAATGATTTATGATTCTAAAAAAGAATAATGATATAGATCAAAATATTATGATGTTAAATAATTGTCATATGATCTGTATATTGATTAAAAACTTCATCAAGATCTAAATAAACACACATCCACTCTTCTCTACCCTTATAAAATAATTTAAAAACATTATTCAAGTGTTGAAAAAATTTCAAATATTATCCTTTATGACATATTATGCAAGGATGGTTCCTCTAAATTTTTTTCTCTGTAGTCTCCCATTTTAACTAGATTTTAACATTGATTAATTATATCTCATAAACTATAAAAAACATAAATATTTTCATGAATATTTTTGAATATTACAAAAAAACATCCTTCATTAGTACTTATTATTATTTGGAGGACCATCTTAATCAATCATCAAATTTTTAGGTTACCACATAAAGCTGTCTAGCTAGATCATTAAATCTCCTGAAAATTTAATTATCATTAAAAATTAGTACACCTATAATAAATTATTACTTCCTTTTCCAACATAAGATATATCCTATAGTTAATAATAAATATCATCCAACTCTTAATCCTCGAACAAACGTTGACTCAATTTGAATTAAATGAAATCAATTAAGGATCCTTCAAATCCAAAAGAGCTTATATGATTTTAATTTTTATATTTAATATATAAGATATTATTTTTTTTATAAATAAAATTAAATTTAACATTAAAATTATAGGTACTAATTCAAATAATCATAATATTAATTACAGTTTTCATAAATAAAATATTACATTGTATATTAGTGTAGTAAAGTTTATGACAATTCTGATATCAATTTGTAATATATTTCACATGTGGTAGGTTTAAATTAATATATATATATTATTTATTTTATTAAAAATATTGATAAGATGGAACTTCTCTCCAAAAAGACATTCCATATACTACTTACAAAAAGGAGGTGAATTCACAGATGCACCTTATTTAAAATATATTCAATGAATATATTCCTCCATCTAGGGACTTCTTTAGAAAATACCCAAATAATATTATTGTTCGTATATATCCTACCCCAAAGTAAGAATCCTACAATTTTCTTGGTAAATAAGTTGTTTAATGTTACATAAACTGATTTTAATACTTAACTTCCCACAAAATGAAAAATTCTCTTCCAAACCACTATATCATTTTTTTGGTTTAAAAAAATTCAAAAAAGGTAGTAGGGTTTGAAGCAATTTGAAAAATTGTTTTGAGGAGGTGTGGACCCTCATTATTCTTGAGCTTTAAAAAGTGTGCATAAATGGGTTTCATACAACCTCTACTGCCCATATAGGAGGCATGAGCCATGTTATTTACTATTGTTTCCATATTTTATAATAGTTGCGAATGAGGTTAACACCTCCTACAAAAAATATCTAGAAAATGGGATATGTCCCCCACATCTCAATCAATTCCTATGATTTAAAAAAAATCACTTTTGGATTGGAATCACTTTATCAAATTATTATTTCCATTCCTTGGAAAGGTAAAAGTTATTTCATTAAATTTTATTTTTTTATTTTTTTTATTGTTTATCTATTTATTTATATTAATTGAAAAAAATAATATATATATTTTAAATAATATTTATTTCAGAGGAAATAAAGTTTGTTTAATTATTTAAAAAATATATAATTAAATTTTCGACTATTTAAATGTTTTTGACTGATTTAATAATTTTATATATATTATAGCATGTAAAAATAAATTATTTCAATGGAGGAATGAATCTTTAAATGTAATTTATCGATAGTTATAAGAAATTTAGAATGATATTGAGTTAGAAAAGGTAACAAATATTTGTTTTTTATATGATTTTATAATTTTAACATTTTTTTATTTTTATTTTTGATTATCTACACATCATCCTTTTCCTTTATATCTAGGACTAATGTGTTCATTATATATTCACTATTTAAAAATCCCATAGTACCCCTCACTTGCATGTGAGTAATGTTGAAAAAAATAGCAGTTAAAACTGAGATAATGATGTTCGAGAGTGAATTTTTAGATGACTATTGATGCAAAATGACTTTATTTTGTAGTCAACTTGAAAAAATATAAATATTCCCCCTAAGAGGTGGTTGATTTATCATTTTTTATAAACCAAACCCATTCCAAATAGGTCATGACTAGTTATCTATTTTTAAAGATAATGTTTAATTAACTATTGACATAAATGTATATAGAAAATTTAATAACAAATATAAAAAATAATGAAGCTTATATTTAATTTAAAATTTTTATGTAATCCTAAAAAATAAAAAAAAATTAATATAAATGTAACAATTTGAAAGGAATTCATGAATATAGAATTATTTTATAAATAATTGAAAGAGTAATTTAAATTTTATTTAAAAAATATTTTGAATTTAAAATTTAACTTATATATACAATTTAAAAATAAACAAGTCATTTATTTTTTAAAAATTAAAACAAATAAAATATTCAATTTTTTTATTAAATTAAATAACACAATTTATATTCAAGAACAAAAAATATTAATTTAAAAAATAAAATATATTAATATATAATTATGTTTTTATAGAATTTTTATCAAAATATAATTTCACAAAATATAATTTTTAATTTTATAATCAATAATAAATATAATCTTTATTACAATTTCCATAGAAAAGATTTGTTTTTTCCAAAATATCTTTAATTATAAAAAAGTTTCTATAAAAATTTGATAATTTGTAGAAGTTTAAAAGATGATATAAAAAATTTCGATATTTTTTCAATCAATAGTTTTAAAATAATTTATGTTATTTAAAAATATATATTAAATTTACTATATATAAAAATATTTTTCAATATATGATAAAAATGTTTATTCTTTTAATAAGAACATGTTTTGAATTTCCAACTTCTAGGAAATGTTAGTGAACTATGTTTTAATTTATGTTACTGTATCTAGAAAAGTAAAATCTATCGATAAAAAAATGGTAAAGAAATTGATGTTCAATAATCATGGGATGAATTAACAATGTTTGATTGGAATTGTATGTAGTAATTATTTTTATATTGGTTATATAATTTAAAATCATTACATTTAATTTATTTATTTATAATATACGATTTATCCCTTTTTCTAAGAATGTGTGGACCTATTTGTTTATGATAATGTGTTATTTATCATAATAAAATCGAACCCCTCACTTTCATGTGAGTTATATTATAATAATATGAGGTTCTATTTGAGGAGATGATGTTCAGTGATTAATTTGTGCACCATGAATGAAAGTAGAATGGATTTTACTGAAACCCAATACAATAGAGGATCAAAGAGTTTTCTACTAGGAATAGGTTGGTTTTATATATAATAATTAACAAATCCATTAAAAAATATCTCATAATCAAGTCACATTTTTTAACTATAACGAATTATGATATTTTAGATAGTTAATGATGATGTATTTATATATATAATTTGTTACTAAATTTTCTTTATAGGTCATCAGGTCTCGATCCATATATTTCTACAAATAAATAATTTATAATGATTAGGTTCTTTGCTACATTTTTTAGCTGAAAATAGTTGATATTCATCATGATTTTATGACATCGAATGAAGTTCGTATGAGAATTCATTTTTAGTTAAAACCAAGTGATATTTATGTAATAAAATCAATCAAATATGAAAATTTTAAATATATTTATCCCCTATGGAATATTTTGTATCCTTTTCTCAATAACTAGGATTGGGTGGACGTATCATCTTTCTTCATCCAACAACATAATCATGATTTTATAGAATTATATATGGACATTTCTATTATTGATTAGTTATAATATACTACTTCAAATCCCATCTATGGTAGATTTGTTAAAGTATCTGCTTCATGAAAATATGATTCGATGTCTTATTATATGACTCACATAATATAGACTACATATCCAAATATTATAAGTTGTTCGATATCAAATGAAATTATTTATTAATAAGATGATTAGAATATCTAGAGAAACATAGGTGAAATTACTATCAATAGTATAGATTTAATGAATGGGGAATTATGTTATGAGGATTTATTTGATGATACAATATGAGTTGAGTTTCTTGAGGAACATGTGCTTATAAACCATAAAAGCTTCCTTTATCAGGTTTCCAAGAACCATTCATTATTAACCATCCGTCATTATTGGAATTCTTTGTATAGGTAATGTCATGTGAATACCAATTTTATTGAGAATTCATCAGAAAAATTATTGAATTACCAAAATTTAAGTAAACACATGTTTCTCAAATTATAATACAATACTTGTTACAAGAGAGTTTAAAAGTAAAAGTGTGATAAAAAATTTGGTTATAGAATACCACACCGAGGGAAATTTTTAATTCTTGGTTGATGAGTAAAAAATGAAAAATACATCAATTGGTATAAAAAATATGGTATCTAATTTAATTTTTTTTCATATAGAAAATACATGAAAAATCATTTTCATTATGGAAAATATCTAAGTTGGAAGGACCACACACTTGTGTGCACCTAATCCTATCAAATGACCACTCTATAGTAGAAATGAAATTTATATCTACTATTAGTGTTGATATGATATAAATGTGTTAGGATATTCTTATATCTCTTATACATGAATGAAAACAATAGTGTTTAAAATACATTATATGTTACAAAAATAAATGGATGGAAAAGAAAAAGGAAATTATAAAAGTTTATGTTGATTAGGACATGTCAAATCAGATTTTTTCATAGATAATGGAAACTTTGACTCTCAAAAATAAGTTTATTTAACATATTTTTCCCAATGAGTATTTCGCCTAGGGTAATCAAGTTGATCGAATGAAAGTGAAGTCATATAGGTTATTTAGGGAATTTAGGTCAGGTATTCCCTTATTTCCTTATAAATAAAATTCATTCATGTAGATGGAACTTTTTTTGTTGAAATTATACAATTTTACTAATCTATGTTACCTTATTGCATGGTAATCATGATCCTATCAAATTTTCATTCACCATTGTTGAAAAGGAATATTTTAAATCATTTAATTAGTTTAGGGATTGAATATGAACCTTTTCTATACAAAGACGAGGGTGTGAATGATATTTGATTATCATCGAGGTATTTGAGAGGTTTTTATATATGATTTACTTTGATCATTATAACCTAATAGTTATCATTGATATTGCATCAGATAAAGTTACATTAATGTCTATAATCATTTTAATGATGAATTAACAAATAATAATATTACTATGTTTAATATTTTTCCTTAAATGTATATGTATTTGAATAATTTTTACCATTACACTAAATATATACCTATCAACTTTTTTAGCGTCTGATCGACACTAAGGAAAATTCTATGAGTGTTAAGAAGGAATTTTAATCACCAATTAATACATGTATGGTTACATGATGACTATTTTGAAGAAAAAATGTAATTCACATATAATGGTGTTTGAATATACGGATGTTTGACAACTGACATTATGGAGTTCCTAAATAGGGACTTCGAGGGTGTTTGTAAACCACTAATAATAGGATTAGTACATAGAAAATCATACCAATGTGTGAGGTAATTTGTCAAGCACTCCCAATAGAATCATTAGGAGATGTAGAAGGGGATTCAATTTGAATGAATCTTACAAAAAGATATTTATAATATTTTATTAGACACATCATTATTTTGTTTAAGTTTTCATTAAGGAGGGATCAAAATTAATGTAATATATTTCAAGGACCCACTCATAAGAAACGTGTTCAAGTTCTAGCGGTAATACTGGGATATATGTACAATGATTATGGTGATTTACATGTATGGAGATATCCATGTGCACATTTCATTATAGCTTGTGCATCAATTAACTTATCCTGGGAACCCTAATGAGATCAATATATTCATATTTTCTCTTAAATATATTCTATGGATTATTGGAGGCATTTTTTTTCAAATCACCTTAGGACATAAATATATATGATGTATTTATATTTACATGAAGTCCATGTCTTGGAAGTGAGATAGAGTCGGGGTTAGCATGTCTTACTTAAAAATATAGAGAGTTATGTAGAACATTTTTCATTGAGAAGTTATAGATCATAGGATGATTTATTCATATTCATATGTGGGTATGGGAGCACATCCCACACCTTTCTCTACATGACCACAGACCATTTCCTACAGTTATTATGTAAGAATTATTTCCTAGATAATGGTATGTTTATCCACCCTTATAATTGGAATGTTAAACCAATAAATTTACAGTATGAAACTATAACAGAAATATTTGTATATATCAATAGAACCATTATCATTGACATTCAGACACATATAGATATGAAGTACACACGTATAGGTATATTATTTATAGTCTTTAACAAGATAATGTATATTATTATCTTTTATGTACATAAATTATCATTGTTTGTCATGAATTATTATTTTTATTATTCAGTATTCATTTTTTAATTTTGTGTTTCATTATAATTTTTTTCCATAATTTTTTTCCATGTAATGATTCAAAATATATAAGGTAATATTTTTGGATCTAGAGATAGCGACAATGTGAGATTCCGAGGCTAGGTGATACTTGTATTAATATTATAAAAATATGAAATTTATTAAAATAACAAACATGTAGTTTTCTTTAAGTATTTGAATAGCTCATGAATGGGGCCTTAGAAAAAAAGCAGAGACCTCAGTTTAGTTCAGAATATACATTTTACTATCGGCACATAATCGTTTTTAGTGTGGAGAATTTGTTAAAAACTTTTCAAGGGTAAAAATAGTAAAATTAAATAATTTTATTATTTATTTTATTTCAATTTTACACCACTACCTAGAATATTATATAAATATATGGTTATAAAAAATCCCTAGGGTTATATTCATAACCATAGTGACCGGGAAAGGATCCAATGGAGGGGGTTTCAGGGACTATTATAATTAAATCGTGTTTTGGTGATCAGTGAACCAATGGAAACCATGGATCTCTCCAATAATGAAAATGCATCTCCATTCCTCATCAGAAAGAGATATAATATTAAGGTATGGTTTTTGATTTATGTGTATTAATCCTATTTTGATATCATGTGTAAAGAACATATCAATACCACTAGAAATAATTGATTCGCACATTGATGATTGCTTTATTTTACTATTGATTAGATTATTGTTGGTTAATTCATTCAATTTTCTTAGAGAAAATAGATTGAGGCCAATCCTAACATAATATGATGTTCATTCATATTTTTTATTTCCTAAATTTCTATCCATTTTCTTTGCACATTCATTATGGAAAATGTATTTATCTAAAATTTCAATGACCGTTATTCGATAATTTTAAATTATTTATTTGTCCAAACAGATCAATACTACAAGTGGGGTTAATAATTGAGGTTGTGCTTTAGGTGCAATAATTAATGAGGATGATCAAAGGAGGATTAGATCAGTTTTAATATTTTGGTTATTCATAGTTTGATGCACGATAGTGGTACAAGAGATGAAGAGTCTTCCCGATTAGTTTGGATAGCTGTAATCAAATCTTATATGATGGAAATGATTAACTGGATAAGATCTACGATCGAGGAGTGAGATTGGTGGAGGATCTGTAGATTAATGTGGAACGAGCATACATGTGAGGGAACTATGGGTTTCTAAAAATACTTCTTTACGCAACATGTAATATAAAGACACATGCCATGTGGGGACCCTAGCTATGATTCTGGGGTTTCCATTGAAAAATAAATATCAAACATTTTACGATATATATCATACATCATGTGACTCAATAGGGGTTGTCTAATGTGTATTCTGAAATTATAAGAGTGTGAACAGGGAAAAACACATGGGAATTGATAGAGCACGCAATCAATACATGATACTAGGACATGGACCAATTCTGGGGAATGAAAAAAATGCATACGAATGACCCGAAGTACATGGTTAATGTTGACACCCTAGTATTTTGTGGTTTTTCGAATTAATTTCATCTTTTTTATATTTTTCATGTCACACGATAATAAAAATAGTTTATTTTATATTAAAGAACTATGTTTGGATTTAATTATATGCATGAACATGTTAATTATACTCTACACGCACCATAAATTTTATCTTTCTCTACACAGAACACTGATGTTAGATTATATTACATGCAATAATGACTTTCCTCGATGGATTGCGTAACAGACATGACTGATTTTTAATGAACAATGGTATATCATAAAAATGTTATTATTTAAAATAATAAGATAAAACATATCTTTTAAATTAGAGGTTATTAATTTTATTAATGAATTTATTAAAATATATGGTTTACAAAAATATTAGATTAATTCATATGATCCTAATTTATTAGAAATGACTATGAAAAATGATTGAATATAAAGGTAAATATTATTATTTTTATAGTCATAAATATATTTTAACTTAATAAATTAAATTAATCAAAATTAGTGAGTTATATTAATCTAATATATACTTTATATATTCAATCAATTTTTTTACATTTATCCAATAGATTCTATAGACATAAGATACAAACAAACCTAATATTACGCAAAAAATCATATTTTTTATTATGGAATTTTCAGGACCTTTTAATGGGGAACTCAATTTAAATCCAATTTTTAGAACTTTTATAGACTTAATATATCAAAATAAACATCATATTTGGAATAAAAACATAAAAATAAGTGTAGGATAATTTTTTTTGTCTTTTTCTATAAAGCTTCATTTTTTAAATGACTAGTTAAAAATATGAGATTTTAATTCAAACTGTATTTTAATTTAATTTTTTTATAATGTTAAATTGAATTTTAAATTATATAAAATGTTTAATTAGATAAATATTAGATAAATTAATCAAATTAAGGTAATTGGAACATATTTTACATTAAAACAGGATGTAAAAATGTAGCAAACATATGATCATTTTTACTTAAAAACCTGCAGTGTCGTCCCATTAACATGATTAATTTTAAATTAATTTCAGCCACTTATATGATTTGAATTTCGGAAAAATGGATTAACTATTTTGAATAATCATAATTTATAATGTCTAATGAGTTCAATAATGGTTTTTACCAAAAATATTAGTGAATTTAATTACAATTAATTAAATTGATTAAGGTAAAAATAAGATTAACTAAGGACTAAACGTTAATTTTAAGACTAAAAAAGAACTATGAACTTGTAAAAGAGACATTTTATGGCCATATTTAGACCCTATAATACATTTTATCAACTTTGATCAATTCTTAAATCCACTTAAAACAAAAAAATGTTGGTCTAATTCTCTCTTAAAATATTAACAAGTGTGCCCCTCCGCCTCCATTGTAAAAATTATTCATCTCCTCCTACTTACCTACACCACTGAAACCCCTTAGGATTGGTCAATATATTCCCAATAAAATTTCCCAAATCCCTTAATTCCTCCTTGAATCCTTTTTTGGGTATAAAGACCTCCAACTAAGCCTTTTGGCACATACCCAAAGGAGTTATCTGATTAAGAGGTAATATCTTCTCTTAAGATCCTTTTAATTTCGTTCTCTACCCCTCCACTCTATTTAATCCATGTATGTATAAAAAATAAAGTATCTTAAATAGACTATGATATTTTTAGGATAAGTTTTACACCTAATCTTACACACACATCCATCTAATGTTTACCAAACTAACTAATCATCTACACAACGAACTACCACATCACTAAAAGATTATTGATCATTTTTTCTTTACCACCTAGCATGGTGGAAATTATGATGGAAAAATTGTCTATATATTTAATATATTATATTTTATTATTTATTGAATAATTTTATTCCTTTAACAACACATAACATTTTTGATTTCCATTTTGTGTAAATATGATATTTTCATTCAACGAAGTGTGGACTACCGCCCCCTCAAAGTAGTGTGATTGATTCACACACTACATGGAATATATTATTGATGGGTTTAGTGAACTTATATGATATAAATAAAATTTTAATTCTACCTTATTAAAATTATATGAAAATATAATTATATGTACATTTATTTCTTTCCTCCAATATGGCAATAAAAATAGAAACGACGTTCATGCGTACAAACAACTTATCGTATCCATGAACAGAGTATTCCATTTCATACTTTCGTATTAAATAGATTAATATAATACCTATATAAGAAATATAAGTTATATTTTTATCATGAATTATATTTTTGTAATCATTATATAATTATAAGGACTGAATATATATCAAATTAAGACACAAGTGAGGAACAAAGAGGATATTACCCAAAGTGAAACCTTAACATAGGATTATTAACAAGAAGAAAATAAAAGTTTATAATAAAACAATATATAGTATGATAAATAATAATATTGTTATTTAAAATACTTATAATAAATTTATATTTATTTTATAGGTGGTTGAACGAGTATGATGAGAGTCAAGACACAAGGTAAGTGGATTTCATCTCACATTTTTAATGAGATACATGCTTTATTTACGACTGATTATTTTTGAGTGGGGTGTATACTGGGAATTGATGTAT
This sequence comes from Viscum album, assembly GCA_963277665.1. Lineage (NCBI taxonomy): Eukaryota > Viridiplantae > Streptophyta > Magnoliopsida > Santalales > Viscaceae > Viscum > Viscum album. Next base: position 1,685,745,283 of record OY728143.1, on the reverse strand, counting down.
TTTATTATTCTTATAATTAAATTTATTGGTATTTAAATATACATTATATGATATTTATTCCATGATATTTAGGTTCTAAAAGTCCACAAATTAGTAAAGTAATTTCTTCTCAATTTCCCTTCTTTGGGACAAATTCCATGTTTTGTACTTATATTTTTATATAAGGTGTATATACGGTATTTGACATGTTATATCATAATTATAAATCATTTAATAATATTTTATGCTTCATTTAATTTAATTTTCTTACATTATGAGTGTTATTAAAATTTAAAAAATGATAAGATGTTTATTGAAGCAATATCATCATTTATCAAGATTGTCTACGATTATGCTTGTATTCATGAAATCATATGATGAATATATCAATAAAACTAATGATTTATATTCCCATATTTTTATTCAAGATATATCCATGTACTATTACAAATTTTTCCACTATTTGGTACATAATATAATTAAGAATTGTTTTTTAAAAAAATCTGACCACATTTCTCTCTTTGTTCAGAAATTTGTTTTATTTGAAAATATAAGTTTTCAAATGATATTTGAAGATAATTTTAAATGAAATAGAATTTTAAAATTGATTTATGGTTTTCAAATATTTTTTTATATGTTTTAAAACTTATTTTAAGGAAAATGGGTTTAAAAATATTTATATGTTGGAAAAGGTTTTTAAAACATTTTCAACAATTATTTATATGTTTTCAAAGTATCTTCAATGAAATGGTTATCAAAATTTTTTAATGAATTATTTATATGGTTTCAAAAAAAATTCAATGATTTTTTAAAATGTTTTTGATCTTATTTTATATGTTTTCAAAGAAAAAGGTTTTAATTTTTTTCATGCTTATTTTATAAATTTTCAAGGAAATTGGTTTTCTATGATTTTCCAATATCTCATTATATTTTTTAAATAAAAAGTTTTTCAAAATATTTTAAATTTTTTTATAATATTTCATGTTTATTTTCAAGAAAATAGTTTCCAAAATTATTTTCTGTTATAATGTTCCCTTTTAAAATAAGAAATATAATTTTACTCAGGAAATGTTTCTAAACGATATATCAAAATTATTTCCCATATAAGATAATATATATTATTTTTACTTATGAATTTATATGGAAATGATTCAACATTTACATTCATAATATTTCTCTGAATGGATTATTTTTTTATGACATGATTTTTATGATACCCACTTCTCTTTCATGGGTTATATTCTTTTGATACCTTTTTATTTTCATTGGTTATTATTTTGATGAAATGATAAGGAAACCAATAACTTTTTATATTGGTTATGATATGATTACATGTTTATGATACCGATTTCATTTCATGGGATAAGATATTTTTGTATATAATTGTTTGGAACATTTATGAATGATTCCATCACGAGATGGGTGGGACCTATATCTCCCTCTAATGCATGGGGTAATGATAAATGTTTTATGATATCAAAGGATATGCGGTAGGGTACCTAAAATATCAAAACAAGAGGCTATAAAAGAGGAAATACCAATTAAACCACAAGAGGGTACATGGGAGGACATCCAAAGCTCGAAATAAGAGGGTAGAAATGAGGAAATCCTAAGCCCAAAATAAGAGGGTAACAGGAAGACATCCTAAGCTAGAAAAAAGAGGGTATTTGGGAAGACATCCCAATACCAGAACAAGATGGAATATGCGAGGGAATCCCAATACCAAAGTAGGTACATCAGTGATTATCCTAATCCAAACATGTTACAATAGCTTTGTTAGGACACCTTGACATAGGGTTTTATATGCTTACGGGTTTTCCACAATTCCATTTATTATTCCTATGTTATTATTTCATAGATAATTTTTATTACTTCATTATTATTTATGTTATATGAAATGAAAATATTTATTATGATATATGATATGCAAGGTATTATATCCAATTGTTATTCTCAATTTCCATACCCTTTTGTTCTTGTCATGATTATTCATTTCTTATATTTACCCTTACTCAGCATCTGAGCTCACCCATTTATTATGTTTCCTTTCCAAAATTTATAAATAATGTATTTAGGTAGAACTACTAATGGTGGAGAAATTAATGGGAGATATTGAAGATATTTAACAAGTATAGAAGATTTTGTTTATAATTTTACAAAGAAAATTCCTCAGGCATGAATTTTTGAAATGTACAAAGTATTAATCTAAAATGATGTAATATCCAAGTATGTTAATATTGGGTCTCTATAGTTGATATCAAAAGAAAGTTTTAGTCATCCTTTGGAATATTAGATAATAAAAACATAGTGATATCCCAGGGTATATTTCTAAGGATATGTCTAGGGATATATCTATGGATAATTATAAAGACGAGTTAACTTTTAGGGAAATGTCTTGGAATTTTGACAAAGGATAGAGTATGAAATTTCCCAGTGTTTCAGCCATATCTAGATACTAAAATTAGATATGGATCTATCACAAATTTACCTAGAGGAAAAAACTCTTATAATATGTGAAATGTCTGATTTAGGGTAATTTGGTATAGGAAAATTGTCCTTGATGCACGACTATTTTGAAACATTTGTGGGATATGCTTTTGGAATTCAAAAACTCTTTGTAAACTATCATGAAGGATTTAAATAGTAGTTGGATAAAAATAACTTAGGATAAACCTAAGGTGAAATAGTTTATGAATGATGTCATAATTTAGATATCATATAAGTGGGTTTCATGATTATGGGGTTCCTCACTCTGATAAATTTTTCTTACTCAATGATTTTGGTTTTAGTTAATGGATGAAACCAGAATGAACCACATTAATTTTGATTGAAATGTACTATTAAATTAATTTTCACATGAGAAAACAAATACTATGGGTGTAGGAATGCAATGTATAATTGAAACACTCACTAAATTTTTGAAATATATGAACCATTTTGGACTCCCAAATAAGAAATGGAGGGCATAAAATTATATTAAGTCCATGAAGAAACATCCACCTTCTTTTAATGGGCCTTCAAGTCCATTTTTTTTACAATTTATCAGTATGAATGAAATTATATTTTCCATTATCCATTTTTTAGAACATGATAATTTCATTCTGGTTGTTTATCAGTTAGAAGGTGAAGCAGATTAGTTGTGTTATTTAATAATGAATAAGAGGAAGAAAAATTAAATTTCCTCAATGTATTGGGACGAGTTCGAGAACTCATTTTTTAATAATCACCTTCTTTGTATTATTTATAAAAGGATGGAAAAGTAATTCTGAGATCTTAAGCATAGTGATGTTGAACCTGTTCAGGATTATGAAGAAAATTTTAGAAGTTTTGCAAGGTATTATTTAGGTACTATCATTCAACCTGAAAGATAAATTTATTGACTCTTTGGTGGTATAAAACCTTTTATTCAAAATGACATGGATATAATATATTTATAATCTATGAATAAGTTGTTATATGTGTTATAAATGTGGAAATTGATATTGAAATTGTGTATCGAAATAATGGTTTTAAAAAGAAAATAATGATGGAGTTTAAAGGAAAATCTAAAAACCATGGAGAAAAGAAAACGAGCCTTTCTTATTTCACAGATTGTAGGAAGAAAACATGTATAGAATTTTCTTAAGGGGTATATTAAATGTTTTAAGTGTTTATGGGATGGTCATCAATAATTTTAATGTCAATGTTATTGGATAAAGTTAGATAATTATAAAAATATTGAGAAATATATATATAATGAACCTCCCACACCTCAGTGTTTCACTTTCATGGAGTTTGTAAATTACGGTAACAAGTTCCCAAATCCACGAACTAATGTGAATGATAAGACACATAAACCTCTAAAGAAAAAGTACAAATTGAAAACCTATGCAATAATAATGGTTGAAGAGAACTGAGATAATTATTAAATACTTATCTTTCTCTTATTATATGGTAATTTTATGTTTTATTTTGTATGAACAATCCCTATGAATGTCTTATTGTTCATAGTTTGGTGAGATTTCAATTGATTACCATTACATGAATGGATTTTGAAATAATAATATAAAATTTGATATTCTATCAGTAATAGAATGTACCCATGTTTATAATGATTTTTTTTGTTTAAGATAAGATATTGTTTAGGTAATAAAGGGTGAATAATATTTTTAATGGTTTATAAGGTTAAATATTTATGGAAATTTTAGTTTAAAATTTTGATGTTTTTTGGAGGATTAAAGTGTTATATCAACACATGAGGATTTATTCATATTGGATAACCTGTTATAAAAACATGGTGTTGGGTGTAACTAATGATGGATGGGATGGGATATCTTGGATCACATAATCTGTTAGTACTTTAGAAAAGAAAAATTCACCTTTCTTGGAGAAAGAGGTGATGTTGATCAAAGAACAACAAAGGGTGAGGATTTCCTGAAATCATGAAAGTATATATTTTCAGGAAAATTATTTTAATTTTGGATAAAGGATATTGAAAGAAAAGATTTTATCCTAGTACCTTCTCTTATAATAAATCAAATGGTATCTTAAATAATCGCAATTTTTTTGGATTTTTTATTATTAACATTCTCTTGTCCTTGTTCCCTATCAGTCTCCATTAGAACATGATAGTTATATTTTTCTTCCATATTAATGTTTTTACTTCCAAACTATGTTCCCCTATATTGAAACCTAATTATATGTCACTTAGAGTAACCACTATGTTTTAAACATTCCATATTGAATGAATTTTTTTGGAATTCATTTTTATGATGTGGGATTCAATGAATTCACATTTAAAGAATTAAAACATTTACAACCCATATGAATTTTGGGGGAAAATTAATTTTAAGGGGGTATATCGTAACAACATGATATTGTTTCAGTTATTTTTCTAATTTATTTTTCTATTTTTGATATTTGTCATGTCACACAACATTGAATATAGTTTTTTTATATTAATGCACTAGGTTTGGATTGCGTTATTCACAAGACCATGTTAATCATTCACTATAAGAAACAAAAATTTTAGCATTATCTACATGTAACACTAAGGATATCTTGTCTTACATAAAATATTACTTTCCTCAATGGCTTACATAATACACATGGCCCATTTTTACTGAATAATTCAATATCATCAAAATGTTATTATTTAAAATAATAAGATATAAAATAGATGTTGAACTAGTGGTTATGAAAAGTATTATGTAATTTAGGATATTATATGGTTTACACAGATATAATATGAATTCATAGGTTACAAATTTATTAGAAATGAATATAAAAACTGATTGAATATAAAGTAATATATTATTATTTTAATTGACCCCAAGATATTTCAACCTAATAAATTAAATTAATTACAATTATTGAGTTATATTAATTTTATATATATGGTATATATTCAATCAATTTTTTTTGATATTCATCCAATATATTATATAGATATATGATAAGATCAAACCAAATTTTATACAGAAATCCTATTTTTTATTAAGGTAGTTTTACCGCTATTTAATGGAAAAACCATTTTAAATAAAAAATTTGAAACTTTTATAGATTTAATATTTTAAAATAAAATTCATATTTTTATGAAAATAAAAATAATTAGGTTATTATATATTTTAGGTATAGTTCTGTAAGGTTTCATTTTTTAATGAATAGTTAAAAATAATGGATTTTAATTCAAAAATCATTTTTCATTTAATTTATTTATATTGTTAAAATAAATATTATTTTTTAAAAAGTTTAATTAGAGTTTTTCTTTATAAATTAATCAAATTTAATCCATTGTAATCAATTTCACCTTGAAATTCGATACAAAACCTTAGAAAACTATTGATCATTTATTACCTAAAAACTCACAGTGTCATCCCATTAGTGGGATTAATTATAAATTAATCTATGCCACTTTTGTATTTTAAATTTGTAAAAATGGATTACCTTTTTTGAAATAGAATACATTATAATTTCTAATATGTTAAACATATTTTACTACCAAAAACATTAATGAATGTAATTAAAATAAATGACATCAATTAAGCTAAAATAAGCTTAAATAAGGACTAATTTTTAAATTTAAGACTAAAAATGACCTATAAAATTTTAAAAGATTCATTGGATAGACATATTTATTACTTATACTGCATTGGTCCGGAATTGGTGTATTATTGGATCCACTTTCAATATGAAAAACCTGGGTGTAATTCTCTTTTCCAATATTTACAAGAGAGAAACTCCCCCTCCACTATAAAAGGCCTCCTCTCCTCCCACTTCCTCACAACCATCAAATAACATAGGATCAGAAATGATCTTGCAAATACAAATCCCAAAAAACCTCCCATATTCCTTGGATCCTCCATTTTATTAGAAATTATTCCATGTAAGCCTTTTGGAAAAAACCAAAACGAGTTACCTGATTAAGAGGTAATCTCTTCTCTCAAAATCCATTCTTTTATTTTTTTTCTCCACCACTCCACTATATTTATAAATTTATTTTATAGAAAAAGTAACTTAAATATACTATTCTATTTTTATTCTATGTTTTAGAACTAATATTACACATATGTCCATCTGATGGGTAAAAACATACTATTTATGTGTATGGAAAACTATCGCCTCACTAAATGATGATTGTTCATTTTTCATTTACCACCACTCATGGTCGAAGTTATGATGGAACATCTATCTACATGTTTCATATATTATATTTATTATTTATTTAAAATTATTTAATCTTTTTATAAAACATATCTTATTTAATTTTTATTTGGTGAAAATATGATAATTTCTTTTAAGGATGTGTGGACTACCACCCCCTCAAAGCGATGTGATTCATTCACACACTACATGGATTGTGTTAAGGATAGGGTTAGTGAAATTATATGATATATATATAATTAAAATATTAATTTAATTATATCACATAAATATGTGCATATTTTTCATTTTATTTATTTCTTTCAAAATGACAATAAAAATAGAAACAACATTAATGTGTATATACAAATTACCATCTCCATAAACGGTGTATTCCATTTCATACCTATATATTATATATATTATCCTAATAAAAATATATTAAATAAAAATGATATGTATATATTGTTTCACATTCTCAAATCATTATATAATTATATAGGCCGAAGATATAACAAATTAAGACTTATGGGAAGAACAAAGCTAATATAACTCAAAGTGAAACATTAACATGGGATTGTAAATGATAGGGAAATATAAGGAATTAATAAAAAAATTTGGTATTATACATAATAATATGGTTCTATAAAAGATTTATAATAACTTATTATTTATTATATATGTTTCTTTAATGAGCGTTATGAGAGTAAAGACACCGGGTAAGGGGATTTCATCTCACTTTTTATTTCATTAAGATACATGCTTTATTCACCACCCAATCCTTTTGAGTGGTGAGTATACTACCCTTGGAGGTATTATATGATTATTATACTTAAATTTTTAGGTATTTACATACTGATTCTATTATATTTATTTCACGAGACTAATGTTTCAAAAGTCACTAAATCCATAAAGTAATTTGGTCTCAATTTCCCTTAATTGAGACGCATGCCATGTTATGAACTTATATTTTTATATATGGAATATATAATATATTTTGGATTTTATTTATATATTATAAATCTTTTTGTGATATTTAAATCTTCATTTAGTTTTATTTTATTACATGAGGAGTGTTATTCAATATTACCAAGTGATAATATGTTTATTGAAACAATATCATCATTTGTCGAGATCGTTTATGATAATGCATGAATTAAGGAAACAATATTATCCATATCTCAAGAACAGACATTATTTTTTTCTCATATATTTATTAAAGATATCTCCATGTATTAGTACCATTTTTTCCACTCTTTGTTACCTAATAGAATTAATAATCTATTTTTAATAAAAATATGATTGTATTTCACTCTTCGGTTAGAAATATGATTTATTTCAAATTCCATGTTTTAAAAATGTTTTCAAAAATGTTTTTAAAAGATATTTGATGATAATTTTCAAAGTAAATCAACTTTAAATTATTTTCCAGGTTTTAAAATCTTCCATTATAAAATTTTAAACCTATTTTTAATGAAAAAGTTTTTGAGAAATGTTTTATGTTTAAAATTGTCTTTCTAAACATATTCATGATTTATTTATATGTTTACTAAGTATTTTCAAAGAAATTGTTTTCAAAATATTTTAAAGATTTATTTATATTTTTTCAAAATGTTTTCAAATAAAAAGGATTTGAATATGTTTTTTAAATTATTTAATTAGTTTTCAAAGAAACGGGGTTTGAAATGTTTTCAAGATTCCTTTTTATGTTTTCAAGGAAAAGGGGTCCCAAAACATTTTCAAGAACTATTTATATATTTTCGATGAAATATGTGTACAAATGGTTTTTAAATATTTATTTATGAAATTTCATTTTTATTTTAATGAAAATGTTTTTCAAAATTTTTTATGTTTCAAATTTCACTTTTAAAATAATAAAGGATAATTTACTCATAAATATTTTTAAAAGCCCTATAAAAATTTTCCTTATCTAAGATGACATCCATTGGTGTTACTCATGCATTTTTTGGGGAATTATTCAACTTTTCCATTGATACTCTTCCTCACATTGTGTTATAGTTTTATGGAAGGATTTTTATGATACCCATTTCCCATTCATGTGTTATATGATTTTGGAACCCACTACTTATCATGGGTTATGATTTTGAAAAAATGGTTAGGAATCCTATATATTTTTCCAAAAGTTATGATATGATTACATGTTTATGATACCCATTTAATTGCATGGGTTATGAAATGATTCCATATGATTGTGTGCAATATGTATGAATGAGTTCATCATGATATGGGTGAGACATATATCTCCAATAAATGAATTGGGTAATGATAAATTTTTTTTGAGATCAAAGGGTACACAAGAGGGAAACCGAAACCCAAAAAAAGGGGGTATATGGGAGGAAATTCAATGAAAGAAATAAGAGGGTACGTGGGTGGACATATGAAGCCCAAAATAAGAGGGTAAATGTGAGGTCATCCCAAGACTGATAGAATAGGGTAAACTAGAGTAAATTCCTTGCTTGAAACAATAGGGTACATGGGAGTACACCCCAAGCCTGAAACAAGAGGGTACACGAGAGGGAATCCCAAGCCCAAAGCTGGTACATGGAAGATTAACCAAAGCCTAACATGTTACAAAGGCCTTGGTAGCCTACCTTGACATAGGGTTTTTATATGATTATTGGGTTTCCATAATTTCATGTATTATTCCTATGTTTTGATTTAATAGATTATGTTTATTATTTCGTTATGATTAATGTATTATGAACTCTAAATATTTATTATAATATACAGAATATGGAGTGTGATCTTAAAATGTTATTCTCATGTTCCATACCCATTTTTTCATGTTATGATTACACATTTCTTTATTTACCTTTATTATGTATATAAGATAACCCATTTCGTATGTTTCCTTTCCCCATGTTATGAATATAGGTTTTAGGTAGAAGTACTATAGGTGGGGATCTTTATGGGAGATATTGATGATCTTTCATAAGGGTAAAATATTTTGTTTCCATGTTTCTAAGGACACTAAACTGTTATGGTCATTAGGCATGCATTTTTTTAATGTACTTAATATTAATCTAAAATTTTGTAATATTAATTTATATTAAGCCTGGGTCAATATAAAAACGACCAAATGTGCACAAGTATGGTTGGTGGAATGTTGAGTGCCATCCCAAACTCTATATACCATGTATCCCTTACAGACACACCATGTATATGGAGGTTTATTTGTTGTGTGAGACAATGATCCACCAAAATACCCAGGGGGAAAATGACATTCCATTTAAAACTAATGCACATGGTTTACTTTCCTTAGATAGTTATTAGGCCCTTGTTCTATTCACTGTGGAATATTTTCCATAGGTTGAATTCCCTCGTTCCATCTCTAAAGGGTTCAGTGTGGTATTACATTCTAAGTATAAGATTATGATACCCTTTAAGGGATTAGTCTCAGATAGAGTTATCGGAATCCCTCTATTATACTCGAGGTGGGATTCTCTATTGATTAATACCCTTAGTGGGATTTTATGTATTAGCATGACCAACATACATAAGTTTTTATCCCATAATTAGTAGGTTATACTAGATATGGTTTTTGGTATACCCATAGGACTAGGGTGTTATCCCCAACATATATATCAATATCTCTTAACTTCCATCATGTACTTCCTCATGGAGAGACCTGACGAGCCTGGCATCTTAGATGAATTATAGTAGTTCTCTTAGAAATGTGGATTGAGTTCCTTAAGGAGGGTGTTTTTATGAACTATCTTTTAGAATATTGGGATTGTAATGCAGTTGCGAACATAACACGAGACTTAGTGTGTACCATCAGTATATCTGGATGTTTTATTATATGCCTCATATTTTGATGGAAATAGCCTTGGGGTGGGATTACGACTATCTTGATTCATATGTATGGTTGTTCCTAGGTGTCCTACTGGGTATTTTTATACTCTCTATCATATTGTAACTACCCAAACATGTCATTTATTATGTAGATGACCATACATTCAATGGGGATCATAATAGACTAATAGTAGATAGACCATAGATTGGGCCTGATAGACGGTGGATTATACTAGGTGTCACATTTGACTATTCTCCATTCATCCAATAATATTGGAATTCTTTATTATTTGGTGGGATTTTATTTGACCTTTATTCTTTATATTATTATTTTCATACTATAATTGTGTCTTTTATATATAATTGAGAATTGGCATCAGTTGGACTTTACTTTCTACATTGTATGGGTTTGTTGATGTGTGTGTGTGTGTGTGTGTATAGGCACCATGGGATATGGAATACCATGTGAATATTGTTCATACTCAGTGTAGGTCACCACACCTATCTTATTGGAGGTGGTATCAGTGTAGTCATACTTAGCTTAAATTTAGCCATGATAGAGTGGTATCAGTTTGTTTCCATCTTAATACAATAGTTTAGTTTTTTTTCTAGTAGTGATATTTTTTTGGGTTTTATATCAATAGTGTTAAGTGTAATGTGTTATCTTTTAAGGTTAGGGACTCCATTTCTTATGTGAAAACTGAAATATCCATACACTAGGACTTTGAATACCTACTTTTCAACTTGGAACATGTAGGAATTAGTTGCATGGAAACATTTCTACATCCTTTATATTGGAATCAATTGTGTTTCAGATGTACTTAATTAGTTATCTCCCAAAATATACCCATTAACCATGGTATATCTTGTAAAATTTAAGAGGACTCCATGATTTTTTAGATAGGATTACACAAGAGGATCACGAGGAAGATCCCCTTGGTGATGTGGATTCGATTGAAGGACTTTTTTAGGAGGTGGTACCTTCATGTGGTTTTCCATCCATACCCCACCCATAGAGAAGAAAATGGTACCATCAGTACCACTAGTACCACCGGTACAAACAGATGAGGTGTATTGGATAAGCTCACATAAGGAGTTTTAACATCAATGAAACTTTAGGGTTTAGGGTGATCCAGAAACCCAATCAACTAAGTGTTGGATCAAGGTAGCTACATGGGTCTTTTGCCTCGTCAGGACACTTGCATACCAGATGGTGATCCTAGAGGTGAGCCTCTTTCATGGACCTCAAGGAAATGGTGGGGCCTAGTTTTTATATAGTATGATTAAGAGAATATTTTAGTGATAAATTTTTAGTTTTCTATTTTATATAGGAGTTTTCTCTAGCTATATTTCAGGCTGTGTTAATTAGGGAGATTCTACAGATTCAACAAGGCATCATGAAAGTGGAAGAGTATTCATTAGCATTTACTAACCTCTCATGAATGTTGATGGATATAATGCATTATCCATTATTTTAATATTTAACCATAATGAGAGTATTACATAGATATATATGGGGTAGTGTGACACTTATATGCATTCCATCCTATAATGTGGTTTTGGATTTTTCTTTGGTAGTAGATATATTTATCATTGAGAAGACAACGTTTTATGGTTCCTACAATGGGTACACAAGAAATTAGACTTTGATAGTGGGTAGACGATGATAGAGGTAGGTATTTAGACATGCGATACATTTAAGGATATGATAATTTGACATATTTACTATGATTCAAGGACCACATGATGTTTCTAGTCTTCCTAGGGAGAGGTAGTGATACTCTTGTGATAGATAGGAAAATTTAGTGTGAGATTGTCCAGCCTGCCAAATGAATGATTTATAGATAGTGGATGGCATTCCTAGGAAGAGATAGTGGTAAGAGCTAGCTGTTAAACATTGTAGTGGATATGGAAAAGGATATTGGAATGTATCTGGAGGTGGAATATGTTGGATCAGATTATACAAAATATACACAAGAGGGGGGGGGGGTGAATTATGACTTTTTAGAAATCTTCGTGAGATCATGTTCTTCCCTTTAACTTTAATCAGATGAATTAATGTAGTGGAAATTTAAATAGCAGAGACAAAAGATATATAGTGGTTTGGGGAATAGAAGGCCCCTATTCCACTCCACTAATGCTCTACTCCATGAGCTTGGTGATTTTCACTATCTAGTCCTTGTTTCCACATACCGTTTCACAACTGAGTACAGGCAGTTGACACCTTTACAATCTAAGAAAAACAAAGCCTTCTGGTTCACACACAGAACCTACACAGCTTAGTATTAGATGCCGATCACTCGAGAATAGAAAATAATGGTATCTGTAATTTTAAAAATAAATTCCAGTTGTTCTTCACAATTGCAACAGAATGAAATTAACAGTAGATGGATCGTCGCCTACAGAAATAATGATTTTCAAATAACAGTCGTTCTGAGTCGATATCATTGTAGAAGATATAGAAATAAAATTCAAAACATCAGTAGTAGTAGATTCACAAATGATATTCAATGTAGAACGCTTGAATATTCAATCGTGATTCTTCTTCTTTAATAAACAGATCTTTGTCATTATTTTGGATCAACAGATCTGTCTTTTTTTGATAGCATCTTTTTTTCCCATTTAGGAATTATCGATTGATATAGTTTGAAAAATACCCATATATATCCTTTTTTTTAAAAAATATCACATCTATATAATAACATCGAGAACTTTTCCTATAAATTTAGACCCACAAAAGTCACCTTCTGACTCGTGATATTCAAACATTTGAATTTATAGAGTTGTCGTAACTTTCCTTCAAATTCGCCAAGAAAATATCCTTTTAATTCGATCCATAAACGACTCAGAACCCGTCAAAGAAACATTTTAAAATCAGCTTTTAATCCGGCTTGAAATCAGCCTAATAAATAGCTTGCTGATCGTTGCATAATAATATCAACTTTAAAATCTCCAATTCCAAACATAAGGTTGAGTTGTACAGTATGCATCCTTTGATTATAACTTATATAATAAATATAATATTGATGATGTAGCCTTCAAATGTATGGTTGTCAACGTTTGGTTGATCACAAACGTAGAGTTGGAAACGTTTGGTTGATCACAAATGTAGGGTTCTCCACATATACTTTTTATCTTCAAATTTCAAATATATTATAAAAGATCCATGCTTTTATAAGCTTTCAAATGAAATGTAATTGATCCATACTTTTCTAAGAACATGCGGTTATTTGCAAAAGTAAGGTTGATGAACCATACTTTTGAGAAAAAAACGTAACATTTAAAACATATGTACGGTTCTTCTTCCACACTTTTTCAATAACCCAATCAAAGGGTTCCTTCATAATGTAGGGTTCCTCTTCCATACCTTTCTGATAAATCATAAACTATACACTGCATTTCATCCTTATGCTAAGTTTCTCCACATAGGGTATGAACAGTGTTTCAAGAACACGCTTTTGTAGATATCGAACATATAGAGCATGAAAAATGTTTCCAGAACTTGCTAATGCAAATAATTTAGTAATTAATCCTCATTGTTCAAGAACTTAAATATTTCTTCCAAAAATAAAAATATAATGAATAATAAATTCCTGCAATATACATAACAAATAAAATCATTAGAAAAAAATTAAGTGTATCTGCGAGCATCCAAATTATCATAAATAGATAGAGTATTGTTCTTAACAAACATCCCCTTTAAATAAAAACATTATGTATTTTTGAAAACAACACTTGCTTAATAATCTCCCCCTTTTTGATGATAAAAAAACCCATAAAATAACCAATGAAATTAACTTGTAAAATTAATTACATATAGTTTTGAATGTTGCAACTAAAAATACAATATTATATTTAACTAAATTTATCCCTCTAATTTATCCCACAATAAGGAGTAAAAAATACATTTAAAGTATATAATATGAAACAATTAATATAAAATGTTGTGTTTATCCAAATTTCTCTGCCTTTTTGTGATATAAAAAAGAATAAGAGAATATGGAATAGAACACATTTAATATAGCACTGAACATTAGTAAATGCTATATTATGAACCGATTGTCAATAATTAAATCTAGATTACTCGCATATCAAAATAGGGACTGTAAATGTAGAGACCCAAATCATGACGTACATAGACATTACATTACTTTTTTGAAATACTTAATACATAACAAGAACCAACACTCCAGGACTGTAATAGTTTAGTGTCTTTGGAAACACGGAACATAATCTTCTAATCGTGGTGAAAGATCTTCAACATCTCCTATAAAGATCTTCCCCTTTTTGTTTTCTTACATAAAACCATTCATTAAATCCTGGGGAAAAGAAAACATAAAAAATGGTGAGCTCAAATTCTCAGTAAGGGTAAGCATGGAGAAAATAAAACAAATCATATACATTTGAACTTAAAAAACATGAAGATAATGTTTAAACATCAAGATCCTGAGCAATGACATAAAACATGTCAGTACGTAAGGCATGGATCACAATGGGACATCAATCATGATAATATAGCATGTGAATAAAACATGTAATTGTGGAAACCATTAAGTACATGTTATGATTTCCATAGTAGCCAAGGAATTACTTCCAAGACTATCTTAGTGGACAAAGTCCCTTTCTGAATCAAGTTCACTCCTCGTTTCAGTCCTATAACACTGCACTGGATTAACATACCATTCCAGCCATTTCTATCTCATAAGATATAAATCTTTTCCCAATATATTGGAGGGAGATATAGGTCCCACCCATCTCATAATGAAATCATTCTTACATGTGCCACAATATAAACATAAATCATTCATCATAACGAAAAGAATAAAATGGGGTTCATAAACAACGTCCCATCATAACATAATCCATATAAAACAAATGGATATCATTTAATCATAAGAAAAGTGAAACCATGTAAATCATAGAGAAATTATATTTTAAACATACACATATGAAATAATGTCATCTTAGATGGAAAATGGTTTTGATAAAACACTTTAAAATAATTCTTGAGGAAAATATCCTTTCTTCTTATAAATCATTTTCTTTTCAAAAAATGCCACGCAATTTTAAAAGAAAAGTATTTTATTGAAAATAACCATGAAATCCTATCGAGTAAACATCCTGAAAATAAGGCACTATGAAACTGTAAAAATCCATTCATTCCGTATGTGTTAAGAAAAAAATTCTTCTCATACTTTTGCCGGAAAAGTCAAAAAGTACCTCATATGGTAAGAAAAATAAATATTCCTTCCATACGATGTGGTAAAAGTAAAAAAGGGTAAAAATGAATTTAAACGTACATGGAAGAAAATTAAAAATTTTTATGAAAATATTTTGAGAACATATGGGAATGGATAATAAACATAACCCCAGTAAATAATTACGAATAAACAATCTTAGATAAGAATGAGATTGGAATAATTATCCCTTACCTTAGGTCTGATATCCTTCGTACGTATCCAAACCTCCTGTATAATGATTTAAATAATTTCATTGACTTATTACTGAATCATATTCATTGTTATGATATCATATATGGTTCACTTATGACTTTATATTACCCGTTCTTTTGTAAATTCCATGTTAAAGCAGCGTTTTGGGTAAAATCGTTTCATTTATTGTACGTGTTTTGACATGTTGTTCTTGATATTATTACTTATATCATGATTTACATAATTCCATAATGTAAAAAATTATTTATATATAATATATATTCAGTTTATAAATATATATGATAGATTGATAAATGGAATTAAATACACCGTTCATGGAGACGGTAGGCTGTGCGTACGCATGAACATTGTTTTCATTTCCTTATTGAATTAAATGGAAGTAAGTAAATCAAACATAAATGTTCAGAAATAAAGTATAATTATTATGTAATATATTTCATGATTATTTATTATATGTAATTTATAATCATACTTGAATGGTTAATCATGGAAAATGAATCTCATCACGTTCGTGGAGATTGTAGTCCGTACGTACGCACGAACGATGATATCATTCCCATGATCATGGAATTATATTTAAGTGTTTGTATAATATTTTATAATAATTATCACTTTACAATAATCATATATAGTAATTTATTTACACCATTATACCCATCCAAGTAAGGTGGTGGTGGAAAACAGATTACACCACAGCGTGGAGATGGTATTCTGTACGGACGCATGCGCGATGATTTCGTTTTCCGTAGGATGGATAGAAGATGAAATTGTATTGCTTCATATTTATAATAACATATCAGTATATTAGTGATACTGATGTTATTAATTTATGATGAAACAAATAGAAAATAAAAGTAGAAGAAGAAATAAATTGGAAAGAATCGGTAAAGTATATTACCTCTTCTTTGACACACCTCTTCTTAACCTCCCCTTAAGGCACGGGGGTTGGTATTTTGAGGAGACCAGAACCTCTATAATGTTTCTAGGGAATATGAGAAGGGAAATTGGTAGGGTTTGGACTAGCATCAAAGGCTCCAAAGGGTGTGAAGAGAAGAGGGAAGGGGTTCGCTTTTTATAAGGGAGGAGAGTGGCACCTTTGGAAAAACATAAAATATTATTTTATAATAAAGTCATATTAGGTTTATAATAGCTCAAAATTGATTTATTTCGAAGATAAAGTGAGTCTGGGTCTAAATACTCTCAACCAATAGGTTTTATATAGGTTTAGGTTACTATTTTAACCTTATTATTTAGATTTAAATAATTTAACTTTTACTGTGTTTTTTTTGTTTTCTTACACTATATGGTTAATAAATTTACTATAACAAGCCAAAAAAAACCCAAGTGGTTCATTATTAATATATATAACCTTATATAAGTCATTTTTCCGAACCTTATATTTTTAGGAATATAATAATAATTAATAATATAATATTTCCTTAAAAACTATTTTATGTCAATTTTGACACTATTTGGTAATTGATTTTTCTGACAATCATAACAACATGATTAGTTTGAAAAAAGTTAATTGAATCAATACTAACATGTCATATTAACCTATAATTTTTTTTAATTAATAAAAAGTCTCAAATTACATTTATTTGGGTATTTATAACATCAATTATGTTAATATTGCATTAATACGGTAATTACTGCATCCTCATTGTGTCATAAATATATTAAATCATTTAATGTATAAAAATTATAAATAAAATAAAATTATGTAGGAAATATTTTTATATTTCTAATTAATATTTATAGTCTAATTTATCTTATGTATGACCCTATATTAAAAATGTTTTAGTTATTAAACATTGATTTTAACCATTTTAACTCTTCTTTAAATAATATAATAATAAGCGTCCTAATCTAATCAATGTGGACATAAAGGGTAATATTTTATTCCTAAGGTTGTTTTTGGTAGAATTAAAATTATCCAATAAAATTAGGACATGTGTAAGGGTAATAATAATATCATTTTTACCCTTAATTACGCTATTTAATTTTAACCATGGTAAAAAAGTTAAACGCTACTATTCGCCAAAATTATTTTTATCTTATTGAACCACATTTTACTACTTGATATTAACCGTGTCTCTCATATTTTCGAAATTTCACTCACATAAGCTCTAAAATTAAGTTTTATGTAAATTTTCAAATTCTCATAGGAGGTGGGTAAAAGACGGTGAAAAGTTCAATAAAATTTTTATATATCTAAAATTATTCTAAAATGACTCAATTGAATTAAATTGAAATTATATAGGTATTATGTATCAGTTTTTACCTAAAATAAATTTAAATAAAATAAATAATTATTTAAATAAAAAGTCGTTTTTTAAATAGTAACCCAGTGTTTTCACTATTCATCAAAAATTGAAAGTTTTTAGAAAAATACCAAAAATTCACCCTAGGATAATTTCGATATTCCGAATCCAAAAATGAAGTCCATTATGAAAGATAAAATTAATAAAATTTCAAAAAGTGGGTATTACTATTCATAACGGCTAGTTCATAATAATATTATAATAATATCTCATTTAGTGAAACTTGGTATTGTGTACTACACACACTATCGAAGAAGGTCTTGATTTTATGTAATGCAATCCAAGTCAGGGCTGCGTGTAGTGAAAGCTCCGTTTGCTGTTGCATATACACATAATCAAAAGTTATTTAATTTATACATTAAACAAAATCTAAACATAATGTTGCATAAAATAATTTCCACAAAAAAAAACTTGAAATTTTGTGTAACACGAGCCAAGAATAGTGTTGCGTATACTGCAAGCTAATATGGTGTTGCGTATAGTACAAGCTAATATTTGTGTAGTGTATAATAGAATACATCAAATAAATTAAAAAATAATATATCTCATAGAATCTCTAGATGTTACATTCTACCCCCCTTAAAATGAATTTCCTCCTAGAAATTCGTCGGGGTTATAAATCATTTACTACTTGGACATTTCATTCATAGAAACCCACATTGTAAAAATGAATACTAAATCATCATTTTAAAAAGGAAATTTAGAAAAAAAACGGATACACAAAGTAAATCATCACTTGGGTTCCCACATAGGAGTATATAGGTGAAAATATGGATATGAAAGAGAAATATGACTATCAAGTTCTGATGGAGAGTGGTAGAGAACATGGATATGAAAAATCCAACAATCACAAAGCTGTAAATTTGTGATGATCTATGGTACCATTTGATTAATTGGATATGATTGTACCAGGACACCATTTTTGGTTTCCAAGATCATTTCCCTTACATTGATGAACTTTTACATAAGGAGAAATACTTACATGATTTCATTGTAATATCATCATTGGTCATTCCATGAACAATTTCCACTTCATCTCTATTTAAAGAAATGAAGATGAATTTTTCATTCATGAAGTGTTTAACAGATCATGCAATAGAATGATAAGTCATCCCATCTATTTCAGTCACAAAAAGGTTTGCATAAGTTATTAAATATACATAAGTCCATCTATGGTGAGATTAATCATATATGATTCCAAAAATGGACTTATACTTCATCTATCATACTGATTAATAAAATAAATCTAGTTCCTACAAACCAGGGACTTCCTATAGGCCAGTGATAGGCGATAAAGGCCAGTCTCACTTCGGTTGTGGGTTCGTTTCCCACAGCCTTGTCCGACGCGACGGGTTGTCGCCCATCCTACAGGTTGTCCTTTTTCTAAAACTAAATTATTATAACATCCCATCAATAATATCGAAAAAAAAATCTATCCTTAAACAATACTAAATTATGTCCAACATAATCCATTCCAATCTTTAGGCTTATCTAAAATACTTCTATCCAATCTTATAGTATAAAGAGAACGATTACTATAAATGTCATCAAACAAGCATGTGAATACCTTCATTTATCCCCCATATATCATACGATATATCTTTTTGGTCACATTACAAACATGTGAATATCTTAATCAGGTATTCTCTTGAAAAATGAATACCCATTGAACCTTAGTGAAAACATGAATGCTGTCAAAAGTTAACTCTTTCCACATACCAAAATACCAAAATTTATATATACTCAAACCATGATATCAGTCATGAGCTCATTTAATTTTCTATTTATCCATTCATTATGCACATATAATATTCTTTCCAAAAATATTTCAACCACTTTTCACGGTTATTGGTACCAAATTATTGAAAACCAATACATAGATATTCCAAAATTCCACGATACCATAAATGAGATTCCATGATACTATTTTGAAATCCCATTTCATAAACACTTAATCATTACACAACATCATTTTCATACTCAACATCACAAATAGTGATTGCATGTAACTTACCTTTATCCTTTTCCTTAAGAGGTTGCTCACGTTGATCATCATTAACCCTTAGATTAGGGCATTGATTAGCATAATGACCCATTTCCTTGAACTTGAAGCATTGAAGTGTTATTGGTGCGTTCTCTATAGTCTTTTCTTTATTCACATCATTAGAAAACCTTTTTCCATTACATCGACACTCATCTACTCGATGGCCTTCTTTTCCACACTTAAAACATTTTCTAGTCCCTATAAGACAATCTCCACCATGCTTCTTTCCACACTTTGAGCATAAAGAAACATTCATCTTGTTTTAACTATTATTCTGAGATTTCTCCTTGAACTCCATATTTGGTTTCTTGTCAAAACCATGATATGTATATGTTACACTAACTTCCAATTCTACCTTGATAGCACAATGCACAATTTCTTCATAGCTACTGAAGTCTCTTATAGTTAATTCTTTTTGAAGACTTGGTTTTATGCCACTGAAGAATCGATCAACTTTACCTTCAGGTCGGATGATAAAGCCAGATGCATACCTTGCAAGTCTTGTAAACTTTTCTTCATATATACCAATAGATTCATCATCCTTTTTCTTAAGCTCAAGGAACTCCTTTTCCATCTTTTTCTGAAGAATATTAGGGAATTACTTACTAATAAACACGTTTTTCAACTCGTCCCATACCATGGATTCAATTTCATCTTGGGGACTTGTATTCTTAATTAGAGTCCACCATTGATTTGCTTCACCGTCTAAACGGTAAATATCTAGAATTAATTTTTCTTGTTCCAATAGAGAAGTATGGAAAATACATTTTCAATGGTACTGATCCATTGTTCAGCAATAAGTGGATCAGAAGACCCACTGAAAGAAGGAGGATGTTGCCTCATGAAGGACTCAATAGAATATTGTTCCCATTTCTGTTCATTTGGAAGTCCAGAATGATTCATAGCTTGTGTAAGTATAGAAATAATACTTTTCACTCCATCTCCCATGAAATTGGTTTGTTCAGAAGGACAATCATTGCATTTTCCATTACATTGATCAACAATGTTTCTTCGGGTTCCATCCATCATCTAAATCCCAAAAAGAATAGTGTGAGAGGTAAAAATCATACTAGGGAAAACAACATAATAAAGGGGGAGTTCCTTCAATATCTAACATCATAGGTTTAATTATAAGATCGTTAGTGAAATTATAGGATTATAAACTATACATATACTTAACCTTAGGGACAACCCTAGACATACATTTGAAATATCTCTAGGGATCTCACTAATGTTTTCGCATCATAGTTTCCAATGGTTAACCGAACCTTTCCTCTAATACCAACTATAGAGACCCAAATCATGACGTACATAGACATTACATTACTTTTGTGGAATAATTAATACATAATAAGAACCAAAACTCAAGGACCTTAATAGTTTAGTGTTTTTGGAAACTTGGAACATAATCTTCTAATCGTGGTGAAAGATATTCATCATCTCCCTTAAAGATCTTACCCATTTTTTTCTTACCTAAAACCTTTCTTTAAATCCTGGGGAAATGAAAACATAAAAAAGGGTGAGCTCAAATTCTCAGTAAGGGTAAGAATGGAGAAAATAAAAAAAACATATACTTTTGAACTTAAAAAACATGATCATAATGTTTAAACATCAAGATCTTGAGCAATGACATAAAACATATAATGACCCATACTTTACATACATTGTTATTACTTCAGAATTGAAGCACACTTATTACAACATATAACAAAACCAAGAAAGGACCGTATAGGTATATTGTCTTTAGAAACTGGGAAACATAAACAACTGGTTCATAAAGCGTCTACACTGTCTCCCATTTATTTCATCATATCTATAGTTCCTTTTGGCATATATTACTTAATAACCTTCTTCCTGACCTGGGGAAAGAAAACATACAAAAGGGTGAGCTCAAATGCCCAGTAAGGGTAAACAAAAGAAATATCCATCACATCATATACATAAACACATAACTTTTGGAAATCTTAACCTGCAAAAGAGATCATAATTTCATAACATGGGATAAATCATGGCAGTGAAATGTAATCACAATAATCATAACTTAAAACACGAAACTTTGTGGCATACAAACATAATCATAGAGAATCATTTCTTGTTAGTAAAGACTCATTGCCAAGACTATCTTAGTGGACAAAGTCCCTTTCTGAACCGAGTCACCCTCGTTTCAGTCCTGTTTCACTGAACCGGTATAACCTACCATTCCAGCCATGTCTATATCATGAGATATAAAATCTTTACCCAATGCATTGGAGGGAGATATAGGTCCCACCCATATCATAATGATACCATTCTTATGTGTGCCACAAAATCATAAATCATACATCATTTCATAACCCATGTAATAAAAATGGGAATCTTAAACATCATGACATCATAAAAAAATTCATATACGATAAAGGAATTCATAAAAATAATTTCATCACAACATAATCAAATCAATGTAATAATAGGGATAAAAACTGAACCCTTTATTATCATAGATGGAAAATAATTTTCATAAAACACTTGAACTCCATTCTTGAGGAAAATATCCTTTCTGCTTCAAAAACAATTTTCCTTTCTTAACATGTCGTACAATTATAAACTAAAAGAAGTTGATTAAAAATAAACTTGAAAACTTTTAAAGTATTCTTCTTGGAAATAATTTTTTAAAAATCCGTTCATGCCGTATAAGTTAAAAAAACATTCTTCTCGTACTTTTGTCGGAAAAGTCAAAAAGTACCTCGTACGAAAAAAGACAAAAGATTCCTTTCATATCCTTTACTAAAAACTCACCGAAGGGTAAAATTGGATTTAAAAAATTTTAGGTGGATGTAAATAATATTACATATTGAGGAAATATGGATTTGGATGATAAAATACACCCCAGTAAATATTAAAGTATAAACAATCTCGGATAAAAATGAGATTGTGATATTTCCCTTACCTTAGGTCCGATTTGCTTTGTGCGTGTTCGGAGATCCTTTATAATGGTTTAAATAATGTTATTGACTTATTCTAGAATCATACATATTGATATGATATCATATATGGTCATATTCTTAGCTTCTTATTAGTAATATTTCATTTTTACTTGTTACTCGGGTCTTTATTGCCTTTTGTTCTTATGCGTGTTTTGACGAATAAATTATTATTATTCTTTTAAGGTTATAGATACCTTATATCCAGAATGGTATTAGTGTAACATATATCATATTTATTCATTCAATTCATTTATATAATTACCATGTAATGATGATCATGTAGAACGAGTCGCATCACATCGTGGAGACGGTATTCCGTACGTACGCACGAGCGATGATATTGTTCCCATGATCGTGGAATTGTTTATAAGTGCATTTATAATATTTCAGTATCAATATCACTTTATAATAATCATATATAGTTACTCATTACACCATTATACCCATCCTTGTAAGGTGATGGTGGAAAATAGATTACACCACGGCGTGGAGACGTTATTCCGTACGTACGCACGCGCGGTGATTTCATTTTTCCGTAGAATGGATAGAAGATGAATTAGGGTTGCTTCATATTTATAATAACATATCAGTATGTAATTAATACTGATGTTATTACTTTATCATGAAACAACTAAAGAAGAAGAAGTTGAAGAAGAAAGAAATTGAAAAGATCGGTAATGGATATTACCTCTTCTTTGAAACGCCTCTTTGAATCCTCCACTTAGGGAACTAAGATTGGTCTTTGAAGAAGACCATGACCTCTAGGATTATTCTAGGGAAGTGGAGAAGAGATTTTGGCAGGGGTTGGCCGAGCTTGAGTGCTCAAATTGGTGTGAGGAGGAGGGGGAGGAGGTGCCCTTTTATAAGGGAGGAGAGGGGCACCTTTGGAATATCTCAAAATTTTATTTTATATTAAAGTCAAAATCTGTTTATAATGGTTCCAAAGGGTCTTATTTCGGAGATAAAGTGGGGATGGGTCGAAATCCTATCAACCAATAGGATTTAGACAAGTTTAGGTTATTATTTTAACCTTATCAATTAGATTTAAATCTAAGTGAAATAATTTAACTTTTACCGTGGCTTTTTGTTTTCTTACACTATATGGTTAATACACTTACTATAACATGCCAAACGAACCCCAAGTTGTTTATTATTAATATATATATATCCTTATTTAAGTCATTTGGCCGAACCTTAGATTTTTAGAAATAAAATAACAATTAATAATATAATATTTGATTTAAAAACTATTTTGTGTCAATTTTGACACTATTTGATATATGATTTTTGTGAAAGTCATAATAGAATTATATGTTCGAAACAAGTTGATTAAATCAACACTAATATATCATAGTGACCTAGAAAATTAGTGGAATTAATAAAAAGTCTCAAATTACATTTATTTGGGCATTTATAACATCAATTATGTTAACATTTCCTTAAAAGGGTAATTACTGCATCATCGTTGTGTCATAAATAAATTAATTTATTTAAAGACTAAAAATTATAAATAAAATATAATTATGTAGGAAATAATTTTAGCTTTCTAATGAATATTTATAATCGAATTTATCTTATGTATAACCCCATATTAAAAATGTTTTAGTTATTAAACTTTGATTTTAACTATTTTAAATATTCATTAAATAAAATAATATTAAATGTCATAATCTAATCCAAGTGGACCTAAATGGTCATATTATATTCATAAGGTTGTTTTTGGTCGAATTACACTTATCCAATAGAATTAGGACATGTGTTAGGGTAATAGTAATATCATATTTACCCTTAGTTACCCTATTTACTATTAACCGCGGTAAAAAAAAGTAAAAAGTTACTATTCACCAAAAAATTATTTTTATCTCATTGAACCACATTTTACTTACTAATATCAACCGTGTTTGTCGGATTTTCTAAATTCCATTCACAGAAGCGGTAAAATTAAGTTTTATGCAAAATTCAGTTTTTAACCTACCACTTAGTGGTTTCACTATTCATCAAAAATTGAAAGTTTTCAGAAAAATACCAAAATTTCACCCTAGGCTAATTTCGATATTCCGAATCCAAAAATGAAGTCCATTTTGAAAAATAAAATTTATAAAATTTCAAAAAGTGGTTATTACTATTCATAACGGCTAGTTTTAATAATATTTTAATAGCATATCGTTGTTTAGTGAAACTCGGTATTGTGTACGACGCACGCTATCGAGGAAGGGCGCGATTTCGTGTAAAGCAAGCCAAGAAAGTGTTGTGTAGAAAAATATTCCTTTGATGATTTATATAACATAAAAGTCTCGGGTGTTACATTCTTCCCCCCTTAAAATGAATTTCGCCCTCGAAATTCGTCACTTTGTAACAAACAGATGAGGATACCTCTCCCTCATCATATCCTCAAGTTCCCATGTAGCTTCTTCTAATTGGTGGTTCCTCCATAAAACTTTCACCAAGTGAGTGGTCTTGTTTCATAAGACTTTTTCGCTACGATCCAGAATCTCTATCGGCCGTTCTTCATAAGAAAGATCTTGCTCCAGCGGTACAACTTCTGAGCTGAGTACATGTGAAGGATCAGGTGTGTACTTTCTCAGGAGAGATACATGGAACACATCGTGAACTTGAGAGAGATTCGGTGGAAGCGCCAATCGGTAAGCTACCTTCCCTACACGATCCAGTATTTCGAAAGGACCAATATATCTAGGGCTCAACTTCCCCTTCTTTCCAAATCTCATGACTCTCTTCCAGGGAGATATCCGTAAGAACACTTTATCGCCCACTTCAAACTCTAGGTCTTTTCTTCAGCTATCGGCATAACTTTTCTGTCGACTCTGAGCTGCTCTTATGTGTTGTTGAATAGATCTGACCTTTCTTTCCATTTCATCAACGAGATCAGGTCCTAATAGCTTTCTTTCCCCAACTTCATCCCAGCAAGTTGGAGTCCTGCATTTCTTTCCATAGAGAGCTTCATAAGGAGCCATCTGAATACTGGAGTGAAAGCTATTATTATAAGAAAATTCCACCAAAGGTAGGTGTTGATCCCAACCTCCTTTTAAATCCATAGAGCAAGCTCTCAACATATCTTCTAGGGTTTGAATTGTTTTCTCAGACTGACCGTCTGTCTGAGGATGATAAGCAGTGCTGAAACTCAACTCTGTATCCAGAGTATACTGAAGACTTCGCCAGAACTTCGAGGTAAATCTCGGATCCCGATCAGATATAATAGAAAGTGGTACTCCATGCAATCTTACCACTTCCTTTACATATATCCTGGCAAGCTGATCTAGAGAGAAATCCTCTCTAATAGCAATGAAGTGTGCAGACTTTGTAAGACGATCAACTATGACCCAGATAGCATTATTGCCTTTGGATGTTTTAGGAAGTCCCGTGACAAAGTCCCTAGTGATGTTTTCCCACTTCCATTCGGGTATGGGTAATGGTTGTAACATCCCCTTAGACTTCTGTCTCTCAGCCATAACTTGTTGACAAACCAAGCATCGAGAGACATATTCAGCAACATCTCTTTTCATGCCATCCCACCAGAAGTACTCTTTCAGGTCCCTATACATCTTCATGCTTCCAGGATGAATAGAGAATGAAGAACTATGAGCCTCATCCAGCAGCTCCTTTAATTTGGGGATGGGAGGAACACAAACCCGATTCCTGAACTTTATTATCCCATCACAATCAAGGTTGAACTCAGGAACATTTCTCACCTTCTTTTGTAACTCGACATCTTCTTTTTGTGCCTCTTTAATCTTCACATGTATAGATGGTTGAACATTCATTTAAGAAAGATAATATTTTTCCCCTTCCATTATAATTCCAATATCCATCCTTTGTAAATCCATAAATATTGGATCTTTTGTGATCCTCATCATGGATAAACTAGCATGGTCTTGTCGACTTAATGCATCTGCCACCTTGTTTGCTTTCCCAGGGTGGTAAGGGATTGAGCAGTCGTAATCCTTAATCATCTCCAACCATCTTCTTTGACGCATATTCAGCTCCTTTTGTGTGAAAATATACTTTAAACTTTTATGATCAGTATAAATATCACACCTTTCACCATAAAGCTAATGCCTCCAAATCTTTAATGCAAAGATTACCGCAGCTAACTCCAAATCATATGTTGGGTAATTTTGCTCATGAATTTTCAACTGTCGTGAGGCATAAGCTATCACCATATCATTTTGCATAAGAACACACCCTAATCCCTTCTTGGATGCATCACTATAGATCACAAACCTTTCTCCACTACAAGGCAGTGTGGGCACAGGTGCACTGGATAACCTTCTTTTCAACTCCTTGAAATTATCTTCACATTCTTCCGTCCAGACAAACTTAACTCCTTTCCGAGTCAACTTGGTGAGTGGATTAGATAATCGTGAAAAATCTTTCACAAAACGTCGATAATATCCAGCCAAACCAAGAAAACTTCGGATCTCAGTTACTGTTGTTGGTCTCGACCATCTTTCGATAACCTCTGTTTTTGCTGGATCCACAGATATCCCCTCTTTTGAGATTATGTGACCCAAAAATGCAACCTTTTGAAGCCAAAATTCACACTTGGTAAATTTGGCATAAAGCTTTTCCTTTCTCAGGGTCTTCAATATAATTCTCAAGTGATCTTCATGTTCTTCCTTGCTCTTTGAATAGACAAGAATATCGTCTATAAAGACTACCACAAATTGATCAAGATAGTCTCTAAAGACTCTATTCATCAGATCCCTGAAGATAGTAGGGGCATTAGTAAGACCAAATGGCATCACTATAAATTCATAGTGTCCATACCTTGTATGGAAAGTTGTCTTTGATATATCCTCCCTTTTGACCCTTAATTGATGATACCCTGAACGAAGATCAATCTTAGAAAAGTATTGAGCTCCGCGTAGTTGGTCAAATAGGTCATCAATGCGCGGGAGAGGATATTTGTTCTTGATAGTGATCTTGTTAAGTTCTCGATAATCAATGCAGAGTCTCATTGATCCATCTTTCTTCTTAAGAAATAGAACAGGTGCTCCCCAAGGTGACGCACTAGGGCGTATGAATCCCTTATCAAGATTCTATTGGAGTTGCTTCTTCAATTCCTGCAACTCAATTGGGGCCATTCTATAAGGTGTCTTTGAAATAGGCAAAGCACCCGGTACGAGTTCTATTGAGAACTCAACTTCAGGATTTGGTGGAAGTCCCGGTAATTCCTCCGGAAAGACATCATCAAACTCTCGTACAATGGTCATATTCTTAATCGTGAGTTTCTCACCAACCATTTGAGATAAATAACCTTCATTTAGTGGAATCAAGACCCATAAGATGGAAGAAATTTCCACTGGAAGGTTATGTTCATCCTTGCATTGATATACGATCATAGATTGATCTAGAATATGAAATGTGACTTCCCTTCTTTGGCAATTGATATGAGCTCCATATAAAGAAATCCAATCCATGCCAAGAATCACATCAAATTCCACTATAGGAAGGATCACAAGATTTTCAAGAAGCACTTTCCCACAAACTTTGATCGGAGAAGAATTATAAACTTTTGATGTGACTGTTGTGCCATTAGGCGTTGTCACAGCTAACTCAACATCTAATTGTTGAGGTAATACAGTGATACCCTTAGAAAATTCTTCAGAAATAAAAGAGTGGGTGGATCCAGAATCAAATAAAACATTTGCTACTTTAGAGTGGATGGTAAGTGTACCTTTCACCACATCGTTATCGTACTCCACATCACCGATAGATATTGCATGTGACTTTCCTTCGTCTTTAGCCTTAAGAGTTTGTTGACGTCGACCATCATCATCAACCCTTGGATTAGGGCATTTATTGGCATAATGCCCCATATCCTTGAACTTGAAACATTGAAGTGTAGTAGGTTCATTCTGTGTATCCCTTCCTTTGTTTTCATCATTAGACATCTTCTTCCCATCATCGCGGCATTCAAATGCCCGATGACCTTCCTTTCCACATTTGAAACATTTACTTGTCCCTTTAAGACAACTCCATCCATGTTTCTTTCCACACTTTGAGCATAAGAGAAAGCTCATCTTCTTTTCAGTGTGCTCTTTAGATTTTCCTTTGAATTCCATTTTCCTCTTCTTATCAAACCCATTTGACTGATGGGTTACTCCAATCTCCATCTCGACTTTGAGAGCACATCGAACGATTTCCTCGTAGCTATTGAAGTCCCTTATGACTAACGCCCTTTGAAGACTTGGTTTTAAGCCACTAAAGAATCGATCGATCTTACTCTCGGGTTGGATAATAATACCAGAAGTGTACCTTGCAAGTCTTGTAAAATTTGCTTCATAGGTACCAACAGATTCATCATCCTTTTGATTTAGTTCAAGAAACTCTTTCTCCATCTTTGTTCAGAGAATATGAGGGAAGTACTTATTGAAAAATAAGTTCTTGAACTCGTCCCATTCCATGGAATCAATTTCATCCCTTTGCCTCGTATTCTTAATAAGATTCCACCATTGATCAGCATCTCCATCCAAATGATACACTGCTAGGATGACTTTATCATGTTCAGAACATTGAAGAACTGAAAATATCTTTTCAGTAGTACTAATCCATTGTTCAGCAACTAATGGATCAGTAGACCCGCTGAAAGAAGGTGGACACTGCCTCATGAAGGATTCAACAGAATGTTGCTCCTTCCTTTGCTCGTTTGGAAGTCCTGCATGATTCATAGCTTGAAAAGTTGTGTGATCATGGCTACAAGATTTTTCATTCCAGCTCCCATAACGTTTGGTTGCTCAGGGGGACAATCATTGCATTTCCCATCGCATTCTGCATTAACACGATTCCTTCGGGTTCCAGCCATTGACTAAAACCAAGAAGAATAGTGTGAGCAACACTAATTATAATAGGAAAACCACATAATCAAGAATAAAATTTCACAATTAAGGTCTTATCCTAGGTTATTCATGGCCATTTCTGAAACACTAATATTGTGTTCTATGCTTAGACTTATCCTTAGGGTTCTTACTAAGGCTTTTACATCCTAGTTTCCAAAGGTTGACTATACCTTTCCTCTGATACCAACTATAACGACCCATACTTTACATACATTGTTATTACTTCATAATTGAAGCACACTTATTACAACATATAACAAAACCAAGAAAGGACCTTATAGGTATAGTGTCTTTAGAAACTGGGAAACATAAAAAACTGGTTCATAAAGAGTCTACACTGTCTCCCATTTATTTCATCATATCTATAGTCCCTTTTGGCATATCTTACTTAATAACCTTCTTCCTGACCTGGGGAAAGAAAACATACAAAAGGGTGAGCTCAAATGCTCAGTAAGGGTAAACAAAAGAAATATCAATCACATCATATACATAAACACATAACTTTTGGAAATCTTAACCTACAAAAGAGATCATAATTTCATAACATGGGATAAATCATGGCAGTGAAATGTAATCACAATAATCATAACTTAAAACATGAAACTTTTTGGCATACACACATAATCATAGAGAATCATTTCTTGTTAGTCAAGACTCATTGCCAAGACTATCTTAGCGGAAAAAGTCCCTTTCTGAACCGAGTCACCCTCGTTTCAGTCCTGTTTCACTGAACTGGTATAACCTACCGTTCCAGCCATGTCTATCTCATGAGATATAAAATCCTTACCCAATGCATTGGAGGGAGATATAGGTCCCACCCATCTCATAATGATACCATTCTTATGTGTTCCACAAAATCATAAATCATACATCATTTCATAACCCATGTAATAAAAATGGGAATCTTAAACATCATGACATCATAAAACAATTCATATACGATAAAGGAATTCATAAAAATAATTCCATCACAACATAATCAAATCAATGTAATAATAGGGATAAAAACAGAACCCTTTATTATCATATATGGAAAATAATTTTCATAAAACACTTGAACTCCATTCTTGAGGAAAATATCATTTCTGCTTCAAAAACACTTTTCCTTTCTTAACATGTCATACAATTATAAACTAAAAGAAGTTGATTAAAAATAAACTTGAAAACTTTTAAAGGATGCTTCTTGGAAATAATTTTTTAAAAATCCGTTCATGCCGTATAAGTTAAAAAAAACATTCTTCTCGTACTTTTGTCGGAAAAGTCAAAAAGTACATTGTACGAAAAAAGACAAAAGATTCCTTTCATATCCTTTACTAAAAACTCACCGAAGGGTAAAATTGGATTTAAACAATTTTAGGTGGATGGAAATAATATTACATATTGAGGAAACATGGATTTGGATGATAAAATACACCCCAATAAATATTAAAGTATAAACAATCTCGGATAAAAATGAGATTGTGATATTTCCCTTACCTTAGGTCCGATTTTCATTGTGCGTGTTCGAAGCTCCTGTATAATGGTTTAAATAATGTTATTGACTTATTTCAGAATCATACATATTGATATGATATCATATATGGTCATATTCTTAGCTTCTTATTAGTAATATTTCATTGTTACTTGTTTCTCGGGTCTTTATTGCCTTTTGTTCTTATGCGTGTTTTGCCGAATAAATTCTTATTCTTCTTTTAAGGTTATAGATACCTTATATCCAGAATGGTATTAGTATAACATATATCATATTTATGCATTCAATTCATTTATATAATTACTATGTAATGATGATCATGTAGAACGAGTCGCATCACATCGTGGAGACGGTATTCCGTACGTACGCACGAGCGATGATATTATTCCCATGAACGTGGAATTGTTTTTAAGTGTATTTATACTATTTCAGTATCAATATCACTTTATAATAATCATATATAGTTACTCATTACACCATTATACCCATCCTTGTAAGGTGATGGTGAAAATAGACTACACCACGACGTGGAGACGGTATTCCGTACGTACGCACGCGCGGTGATTTCATTTTTCCGTAGGATGGATAGAAGATGAATTAGGGTTGTTTCATATTTATAATAACATATCAGTATGTAAGTAATACTGATGTTATTACTTTATCATGAAACAACTAAAGAAGAAGACGTTGAAGAAGAAAGAAATTGAAAAGATCGGTAATGGATATTACCTCTTCATTGAAACGCCTCTTTGAATCCTCCACTTGGGGAAC
Organism: Viscum album; assembly: GCA_963277665.1. Taxonomy (NCBI): domain Eukaryota; kingdom Viridiplantae; phylum Streptophyta; class Magnoliopsida; order Santalales; family Viscaceae; genus Viscum; species Viscum album. The sequence continues at coordinate 1,685,712,984 of OY728143.1, read as the reverse complement.
TAAGATTGGTCTTTGAAGAAGACCAGGACCTGTAGGATTATTCTAGGGAAGTGGAGAAGGGATTTTGGCAGGGGTTGGCCGAGCTTGAGTGCTCAAATTGGTGTGAGGAGGAGGGGGAGGAGGTGCCCTTTTATAAGGGAGGAGAGGAGCACCTTAGGAATATCTCAAAATATTATTTTATATTAAAGTAAAAATCGGTTTATAATGGTTCCAAAGGGTCTTATTTCGGAGCTAAAGTGGGGATGGGTCGAAATCCTATCAACCAATAGGATTTAGACAAGTTTAGGTTATTATTTTAACCTTATCAATTAGATTTAACTCTAAGTTAAATAATTTAACTTTTACCGTGTCTTTTTGTTTTCTTACACTATATGGTTTATACACTTACTATAACATGCCAAAATAACCCCAAGTTGTTTATTATTAATATATATATCCTTATCTAAGTCAATTGGCCGAACCTTAGATTTTTAGGAATAAAATAACAATTAATAATATAATATTTGATTTAAAAACTATTTTGTGTCAATTTTGACACTATTTGATATATGATTTTTGTGAAAGTCATAATAGAATTATATGTTCGAACCAAGTTGATTAAATCAATACTAATATATCATAGTAACCTAGAAAATTAGTGGAATTCATAAAAAGTCTCAAATTACATTTATTTGGGCATTTATAACATCAATTATGTTAACATTTCCTTAAAGGGGTAATTACTGCATCATCGTTGTGTCATAAATAAATTAATTTATTTAAAGTCTAAAAATTATAAATAAAATATCATTATGTAGGAAATATTTTTAGATTTCTAATGAATATTTATAATTGAATTTATCTTATGTATAACCCCATATTAAAAATGTTTTATTTATTAAACTTTGATTTTAACTTTTTTAACTATTCATTAAATAAAATAATATTAAATGTCATAATCTAATCCAAGTGGACCTAAATGGTCATATTATATTCATAAGGTTGTTTTTGGTCGAATTATACTTATCCAATAGAATCAGGACATGTTTTAGGATAATAGTAATATCATATTTACCTTTAGTTACCCTATTTACTATTAACCGCGGTAAAAAAAAAGTAAAATGTTACTATTCACCAAAAAATTATTTTTATCTCATTGAACCACATTTTACTTACTGATATCAGCCGTGTCTGTCGGATTTTCGAAATTCCATTCACAGAAGCGGTAAAATTAAGTTTTATGCAAAATTCAGTTTTTAACCTACCACTTAGTGGTTTCACTATTCATCATAAATTGAAAGTTTTCAGAAAAATACCAAAATTTCACCCTAGGCTAATTTCGATATTCCGAATCCAAAAATGAAGTCCATTTTGAAAAATAAAATTTATAAAATTTCAAAAAGTGGTTATTACTATTCATAACGGCTAGTTTTAATAATATTTTAATAGCATATCGTTGTTTAGTGAAACTCGGTATTGCGTACGACGCACACTATCGAGGAAGGTCGCGATTTCGTGTAAAGCAAGCCAAGAAAGTGTTGTGTAGAAAAAGATTTCTTTGATGATTTGTATAACATAAAAGTCTCGGGTGTTACAAAACATGTCAGTACGTAAGGCATAGATCATAATGGGACTTCAATCATGATAAAATAGCATGAGAATAACTCATGTAATTGTGGCAAACATTAAGTACATGTTATGATTTCTATAGTAGCCAAGGCATTGCTGCCAAGACCATCTTAGTGGACAAAGTCCCTTTTTGAATCGAGTTCACTCCTTATTTCAGTCCTGTAACACTGAACGAGATTAAATTAACGTTCTATCCATGTCTATGTCATGAGATATAAATCTTTGCCCAATGCATTGGAGGGAGATATAGGTCCCACAAATCTCATAATGAAATCATTCTTACATGTGCCACAACATAAACATAAATCATTCATCATAACCCAAAGAATAAAATGGGTTTCATAAACATCATCCCATCATAACATAATCCATATAAAAAAGTGGATATCATTTCATCATAAGAAAAGTGAAACCATGTAAATCATAGAGAAATTATATTTGAAGTATACACATATGAAATAATGTCATGTTAGATGGAAAATGGGTTTGATAAAACACTTGAAAATAATTCTTGAGGAAAATATCCTTTCTTCTTATAAATCATTTTTTTTTCACAAAATGCCATGAAATTTGAAAAGAAAATGATTTTATTGAAAATAACCATGAAATATTATAGAGTAAAATTCGTGAAAATAAAGAATTATGAAACCATAAAAATCCGTTCACGCCGTATAAGTTAAAAAAACATTCTTCTCGTACTTTTGCCGGAAAAGTCAAAAAGTACCTCGTATGGTAAACAAAAGAAAGATTCCTTCCATATGATGTGGTAAAAGTAAAAAAGGGTAAAATTAAATTAAATATACATGGAATAAAATTAAAAATTTTAGGAAATTTTTTTGAGAACATATGGGAATGGATAATAAACATAGCCCCAGTAAATACTTACGAATAAACAATCTCAGATAAGAATGATATTTGAATAATTATCCCTTAACTTAGGTCTGATATCCATTTTACATATGTGAAACTCATGTATAATGATTTAAATATTGTCATTGACTTATTAGAGAATCATATTAATTGTTATGATATCATATATGGTTCACTTATGACTTTATATTACCCGTTCTTTTGTAAATTCCATGTTAAAGTAGTGTTTTTAGTAAAACCGTTTCATTTATCTTTCGTGTTTCGACATGTTGTTCTTGATATTATTAATTATATACGGAATTAATTAATTCCATAATTTAAAACATGATTTATATATAATATATATTTATAATATAAATATATATGATAGATCGATAAATGGAATGAAATACGCCGTTCATGGAGACGGTAGGCCGTGCGTACGCATGAAGGCTGTTTTCATTTCTTTGTTAAATTAAATGGAATTAAGTAAATGAAACATATATTTTAATAAATCAAGTATCATTATTATGTAACATCTTTCATGATTGTTCATTATATATACTTTATAATCATACTTGAATGGTTAATCATGGAAAATGAATCTCATTGCGTTCGTGGAGATGGTAGTCCGTACGTACGCACAAAAGATGATATCATTCCCATGATCACGGAATAGTATTGACGTGTTTGTATAATATTTCAGAATAATTATCACTTTAAAATAATAATATATAGTTATTTATTTACACCATTATACCCATCCAAGTAAGGTGGTGGTGGAAAACAGATTACACCACGGCGTGGAGACGATATTCCATACGTACGCATGCACGATGATTTTGTTATCCATAGGATGGATAGAAGATGAAATTGGGTTGTTTCATATTTATAAGAACATATCATTATATGAGTGATAATTATGTTATTAATTTATGATGAAAGAAATAGAGAAGAAGAAGTAGAAGAAGAAATAAATTGGAAAGAATCGGTAAAGGATATTACCTCTTCTTTGACGCGCCTCTACTTAACCTCCTCTTAAAGAACTAGGGTTGGTATTTTTAGGAGACCAGAACCTCTATAATGTTTCTAGGGAAGATGATAATGGAAATGATCAGGGTTTGGCCGAGCTTCAAGGCTCAAAATGGTGTGAAGAGAAGAGGAAAGGGGTGCCCTTTTTATAATGGAGGAGAGGGGTACCTTTGAAAAACATAAAATATTATTTTATAATAAAGTTCTATTCGGTTTATAATAGCACCGAATTAATTTATTTCGAAGATAAAGTGGTTATGGTTTTATTTCCTCTAAAAAAATAAGTTTTAAACAAGTTTAGGTTAGTATTTTAACCTTATCATATATATTTAAATAATTTAACTTTTACCGTGTATTTTTGTTTTCTTACAGTATATGTTTACTAAACTTACTATAACAAGCCAAACGAACCCCAAGTGGTTAATTTTTAATATATATAACCTTATCTAAGTCAATTGGCCAAACCGTATATTTTTAGGAATATAATAACAATTAATAATATAATATTTGTTTTAAAAACTATTTTATGCCAATTTTGACACTATTTGGTAATTGATTTTTGTGAAAATCATAACAACATGATTAGTTCGAACAAAGTTAATTTAATAAAAAAAATGACATATTAACCTATAAAATTAGTGTAATTCATAAAAATTCACATATTAAATTTATTTGGGTATTTATAACATCAATTATGTTAATATTTCATTAATACAGTAATTACTGCATCATCATTGTGTCATAAATTAATTAAATAATTTAATGTCTAAAAATTATAAATAAAATACAATCACGTAGGAAATCATTTTATCTTTCTAATGAATATTTATAGTGAAATTTATATTATTTATAACCCTATATTAAACATGTTTTATTTATTAAAAATTGATTTTAACCAATTTTACTATTCTTTAAATAAAATAATAATAAGTGTCCTAATATAATCCAAGTGGACCTAAAGGGTAATATTTTATTCATAAGGTTTTTTTTGGTATAACTACACTTATCCAATAGAATTAGGACATGTGTTAGGGTAATAATAATATCATTTTTACCCTTAATTACACTAATTACTCTTAACCGTGGTAAATAAAAGTAAAAAGTTATTATTCACAAAAAATTATTTTTATCTTATTGAACCACATTTTATTCCTTGATATTAACCGTGTCTCTCAGAATTTCAAAAATCCACTCACAAAAGTGGTAAAATTATGTTTTACGTAAATTTTAAAATTCTCTTAGGAGGTGGGTAAAAGACGGTGAAAAGTTCAATAAAATTTATATATATCTAAAATTATTCTAAAATGACTCAAATGAATTACATTGAACTTATATAGGTATTATGTAACAATTTTAACCTAAAATAAATTTAAATAAAATAAATAATTATTTAAATAAAAATTCGGTTTTGAAATAGTAACCGAGGGTTTTCACTATTCATCAAAAAATTAAAGATTTCGGAAAAATACCAAAAATTCACCCTAGGCTAATTTCAATATTCTGAATCCAAAAATGAGGTCCATTTTGAAAGATAAAATTTATAAAATTTCAAAAAGTGGGTATTACTATTCATAACAGCTAGTTCATAATAATATTATAATAATATCTCATTTAGTGAAACTTGGTATTGCGTACTACACATGCTATCAAAGAAGGTCTTAATTGCATGTAATGCAAGCAATGTTAGGGCTGCATGTATTGAATGCTCCGTTTGGTATTTTGTATAACATAATCAAAACTTATTTCCTTTATACATTAAACAAAATCTATACTTAATGTTGTGTAAAATAATTTCAACAAAACGAACTGGAAATTGTGTGTAACACGAGGCAAGAATAGTGTTGCGTATACTGCAAGATAATACGGTGTTTCATATAGTACAAGCTAATCTTGGTGTAGTGTATAATAGAAGAAATCAAATAAATTAAAAAAATAATATATCTCATAAAATCTCTGGGTGTTACAATAAAACAAATAATAATAATAAAATGAATCCAAATGTTCATTGACAACATGGAATAGGTACAATCTTGATGAACACAAGAATCCAGGTTTGGCAAGGATATGAGATAGGGTATATCTCCTCTTAACTATGGACTTTATTTCTGACAACTTCTCCCTCAGCCTTTGCATCATTCCATCACAAAGCCTAACAATAAGATCCCTATTTTCTTGAGTCATATGAATGTCTTCTATGAGGTTTACTCTAAAAAACTCATGAAGTCTTTCTTCCTTTTCCATAAATAAGGACAAATTTTTTGTGAACTGAGTCAACAAATTTATAATATTTGGTTCCCTTGAGGTGAACAAATCAACCAAAAATTTCTGATTATCTAACAAGATTGATAAATGAGCACTGTTACATTGAATATCTTGCAATATTTCATTCATATTGCTCATGACAACTGTGATAACATGAAACATTCTGATTAAATCAGGTGAAGTACCTGATCCACTAGCAACAATAATCCCAATATATGGAAATTGTGTCTCTAGAAATTCTTTAAACGCTAATAGGTCTTCCTTCTTTACCATTTCTGATTTCATCTTGTATACCTCTGTCAACATCTCTTGCCTAAAATTTTGAACTTCTTGTCATGAAATAGTACCTTCCTTAAGTCCTTGAAATTTCAACTGTTCTGTTTCTAAGGCTCTCCTCAAAGTAACATTTTCAGATTCCAAATTAGACAACTTTCTTTATAGCTCTCAACTTCTTTATTCACGGAATCAGAAACACCCTGAGCTTATTTCTCATTCTTAGTTTCAATGTGATGTAGCAGTACTAAAGGAAGCGAATCTGCATCAAATTTTTCTTTTTTCCTTCTCCTGAGCTAGTTGATCCACATATTTCTCCTCAGAGTCTTTTCCAGAATCTTCCACAGAAAAATCCTCATAAATTACTTCAGTTTGAAGTCAGAAACATTCTCATGATAAACATAAGAAATCTGTTCTACCATTGTATTTTATAAAATAATATCTTCTGGATTGTCCTTAGGACTATCAACTTCCTCACCTGGCTCTGCCTTTTTTTCTATTGAAGTGTAACTTCAGCGTCAGCTATAACTTGAGGATCAATTTCATATAGACTTGTGGAGTCACTGTTATTTGAGAAGTATCCTCTTCCTTTGGCTTCTCAGAAGAATTTTCTCTGAAAAAACTATAAGACAATAAATATCTTGTTGTCATTACAGGGGAAACAAGTTCCTAATTAACAATTATTTTTCTTTGAGTCTGAATTCCATCCTTATTTCTTTCTTCTTGAGTGTCTTCAGTTTCAAATCTTATTCTTCTTGCAGCAGTTCTTACTGTCGATTCCTCCTGTCCCTCTTTGGACTTAGCAGAACGATCTTGAGAACTCTATGATTCATCATCAGCACCTACTGGAAAATGTGTCTTTATTAATGTGATCTAGAAATAGACAATTTTTCTTAGGATCCCAGCAGTAATGGTGTTACTATGATGGCATCTAAATATGGATTCCACTAGCCTCACCATATCCATTTTGAACAATTGTTTTTGCGATGAATCTACCAAATGGATAAAAATTCATCTTATCTTCACTTTGACTGCAGTAATGAAGATACCATATCATGTACCTAGTAATGGTAAACCTTATATCACTCATTAACAGAAAAATTATATACATATCTGGATACAATATTTTCTCCAACTCAGACATCTTCGGTGCTATCCCTGTTTGTACAAATTTTACTTGAATTTTCTGATCTGGCTTCTGGTCCTTTTTAAACATCTTCTTTATATGAGTAAAACCAAAAAGAAAAGACATGATATCTTCAGACTTATGCACGTAATCTCTTATATTTTTCAAATTAGCATGAAAAACTCCCTCATGAGGGCTGTCCAGAATCTGACCAATATCCACAGAGGATATCGAGTCATACTGATCTTCTATCTTAGCTACCATAGTATCCTCATCATCTCCTAGACTAAATTGTATAGTCTTAAAGAAATATTGCAGTTCTACTTCATAAAAAAACTCAAACTTCTCACCACTAAAGGTCTGCTCAATATTTTAAAATGCGAGAACTTGTTTCAATAGAAGATTCGTATAATATAGCCATTCATGGTCTATGACCTTTCCTTGTAAAAATTTTCTTCCTTCGGAGCACTGTTTCTTAACGGTGATGGTCTCAGCCTCATCGGTTGTCTTGGTTTTGTCCATTTCTGCGAGAAATCTCTTAAGGTACGAAATAGGATTAGGGTTTTGAAGGTTTTTAAGGTTTGAATGAACCAAGAGTGGTAAAGCGACATGAGTACGAAAGGATTTTTGGTAGAAATGAAAAGATTTTGAATTAGAAAGGTTTCTAATAGCCTTGATTATTGTGTCATCAATAATTATTACTTAGGTTTTTAAAATGAATAAAATGGATTTCCCAGGGAATGAAAACTTATTCTGTTTGAAAAACAAATAACAAATTTACATTAAAACAATATTAAGATAAAGAAATAGCATAATAAAATAAAACTTTATTCAAAATCAAATAAACCTAGGTCCCCCTTAATAAAATCAATCCTTTCAGTGGGAAGTGGTTTAGTAAAAATATCAGTTAATTGAATTTTAGTACTTAAAAATTCCAAAGATATATCCTTTTTAAGAACACGATCTCTAAGAAAATGATGTCTGATATCAATATTCTTAGTCCTATAATGATTAATATGGTTTTTTGAAATATTAATTGCACTAGTATTATCACATAAAATAGGCTTATTATTTAAATTTATTCCAAAGTTCATAAGAGAGTTTTTCATCCACAACACTTGTGCACAACAACGGCTAGCAGAAACATATTCTGCCTCAGCTGTTGACAGGGCAACTGAATATTGTTTCTTACTAGACAATGACACTAAGGATTTCCCTAAAAAGTGAAAAGTCCCTGAAGTGATTTTTGAATCTAATCTACAACTTCCAAAGTCAGAATCTGAATATGAAATTAAATTAAAATGAGACGTTTTGGGATAATAAAGAGATTGAAAAACTGTTCTGTTTAAATGTCTAAAAATTCTTTTAACAGCAGTTAAATGGGATTCTTAAGGATTTGATTGAAATCTTTCACAAAGACATAATAAATACATTATATCTGGTTTCCTAGCAGTAATATATAATAAACTACCAATAATACCTCTATATAACTTGTTGTCAACTTATTTTCCAGTTTCATCCAAATAAAGTCTTATATTAATACATATAGGAGTTGTATATGCCTTTCTGTTTTCAAGTCTAAATTTTTTTCAGAAAATCAGTAATATATTTTCTTTTATTTAAAACATTTCCCAAATATTTTTGATAAATTGGAAGTCCTAAAAATAAATTTAATTCTCCCATCATACTCATTTCAAATTCTCCTTGCATTAGATTTGAAAACTCATGACAAAGGGATTTATTATTTGATCCAAAAATTACATCATAAATATAAATTTGAACCAATAAAATATTAGAATTTATAGTTTTCTTAAAAAGTGTTGGATTTTCCATTCCAACAGTAAAATCATTTTTCAAAAGAAAAGAGATTAATCTTTCATACCAAGCTCTATGTGCTTGTTTAAGGACATAAAGAGCTTTAGTAAGTTTAAAAACATAATCTAGTTTTTGTGAATTTTCAAAACCATGAGGTTGCTCAACATAAACTTCCTCCACTAAATAACCATTTAAAAAGGAATACTTTACATCCATTTGAAATATTTTAATGTTCATATGAGATGCATAAGATAAAAGGATTCTAATGGCTTCTAATCTAGCTACAAGTGCAAAGGTCTCATCACAATCTATACCATCTTCTTGATTATATCCTTCAGCTACAAGTCTTTCTTTATTTCTAGTTATTATTACTTGATCAACTTGTCTGTTTCTAAAGACCCATTTGGTTCCTATCACTGGATAATTCTGTGTTCTTTCAACTAATTCCTAGACATAATTTCTTTTTAACTGGTTTAATTCTTCTTTCATTGCTATGATCCAGCTTTCATCATCTAAAGCTTCTTCTATAGACTTGGGTTTTAATTAGGATAAAAAGGCAAATAGTTCTACAAGATTTCTTATATTTCTTCTAGTTTTTATTCTTGTGTATAAGTTAGCTATTATAGTTTCTAAAGGGTGATTCTTTAGGGTTCCAGTCTATCTAGGTAGTACACTTATAGGTTCTTCAGCATCATGTTTTTCTAAACTTGACTAAATTTCATTTATTTCTTTTTCAAAATCATTTTCAAGTTCTCATGTCTCATGTTATCATTAGAGTCAGATTCATCCATTTGATCTGTACTTTTCTCAAAGGGATTAGATTCATCAAATTTCACATGAATTAATTGTTCAATAATCCATGACTTCTTATTGTAGACTCTATAAGCTTTGGAAGTAGCAGAATATCCTTATAAAATTACTTAATCATATTTGGGATCAAACTTACCAAGATTTTCTCTGGTGTTTATGGTGTAAACCTTGCATCCAAAAACATTAAGGTAATTTACATTAGGTTTTATGTATTTCCCAAGTTCATAGGGTGTATTTTTCATAATTGGCCTAATTAAAACGCTATTCATTATATAGTAGGCTGTGCTTACAGCTTCTGCCCAAAAATATATAGGAAGACTATATTCATTTAGCATAGTCTTAGCCATTTCCGGAATAGTCCTATTTCTTATTTCAACAATTCCATTTTGTTGAGGAGTTCTTAGTGTAGAGATGGTGTGTTCAATATACATATTTGAGCAAAATGAATTAAATTCTAGATTCTCAAATTTTCCACCATGATCACTTCTTAAAAAAATTATACTAAAACCTTTTTCATTTTGAATAGCTTTAAAAAACTTTCATATAATAAAAATGATTCATTTTTAAATTTTAAAAAGAAAATCCATGTAAATCTAGAAAATTCATCAACTAAAACATATACATATAATTTACCAACCAAGCATGCTACTCTTAAAGTTACAAACAAATCCATATGGATAAGTTCTCGAGGATTAGATGTAGAAATTTTGTAAACTAATTTCAAGGATGATTTGTGTTGCTTGCCAAGTTGACATGCATCACATAATTTGTCACATTCAAATCTGAAACTAGGAACATCTGAAACTAATTGTTTCTTAGATAATTTATGTAAAACATATACATTACAATGTAGAAGCCTTCTATGACCGATCCAGGATTCATTTATTTTGGCAGTTATGTAGTTTACTTGTTGTTTACACAAGGAATTTAAATCTAGGGTATACACATTATCAGTTCTAGGTGCTCTAAATTTAAGCAGTTTATTTTTGAAAACAGAACAAAAATTGTTAGAAAAATCAACAGCATAACCATCATCACATAGTTGAGAGATACTTATCATATTGTGTTTCAATCCTTGTACGTAAAGTACTTTGTTGATTGGGATAACTTCTGGATCTCCAACTGTTCCAATACAAATGATTTTATCTTTGGCATTGTCACCAAAAGTGACAAGTCCACCATCTTTTTGAGTGAGTGTAGAGAAATTCAATGAGTTTCCACTGTCCATATAGCATATGTCATTTTTTCATTTGTGACCTTCTCCCTGCAAAGGCATTTACACAATTTGTTTTCGTACCCAAATTCTGTTGGGTCCAGGTGTGTTAGCCAGCAATGATCAGGGAATCCAGACTTTCTTTGATATTCTAATTACAGAAGAGTCAAATAAATTATTTGATACAAAATATTTCTTAATACCACTAATTTGAGGTTGTCTTAAGAAATAGTGTTTAGAAATATGTCCCCTTGTTCCACAACAATTACAATTTAATCTTTTTTTAAATGGAATAAAATAATTCTTGTATAGCTTAGGTTTTTCACCTTTATTACAAATTCCAAATCATTCCATTTAAATGAAATTTTCCACAATAATTTCATTTAAAGTATTTTATCCTTTAGTAAAAAAAGGGCTGAATTATAATAGGTTTCCACTTCAGTTTGTAGTGTTTTCATTATTGATTCATAATCTGTATTGTTAGTGTTAATTGAGTTAAAATTTTCAGTTAACTCTTTATGTTGTTTCAACATTGTATATCTTTCATCAGAAACATCCTTATGACTATTCCTTAATTACATATTCTTCTTAAATATAGAATCATATTTTTATTCAGGAATGTTGTAGTAGGCTGCAAGTTTTTCATTAGAGTAACTAGATTCAGAACATGACTCAAAAGAGTAGTAAGATTGTACCTCATCTATTTCTTCCATAAAACACATGTTAGGTTTCATATTTTATTCTTCCTTCTCTAAGTCTGATTCAAAAGTGCTATTTTATTCTTCAGATACACTCCATGTAGCTTTCATTTCATTCTTGTCCTTATGCTCATAATCATATTTTTGAAGACATTATTTTTCTTGTCTTCTTTTAGCAGAGGACAGTTATGTCTGATGTGACCCATTTTATTGCACTCATAACATCTGACTTCCATTTCCTCCTTTTTTAGGATTTTATGAATCCCTTATTATTTCTATAGAATTTAGTGAATTTTCTGGCTAGTTGAGCCAGTTCTACATTAGAATTTGATAAATCAAAACTTTCTGATTTCACTTTTACACTTTTCTTTATCGTTCTATTTTTGCTCTGTGATGAAACTTTCAAGGCAATGTCATCTCTCTTGATAAACACATTATGATCATTTGCTTCATATTTCATCTCAGAGTCATACATCATTAGTGTTCCAATCAGTTCTCTCATGGTTAAGTATTTGATAGGCGTCAACTATCTGATTGCAGCAAAGATTACATTCCATCTTATAGGTAGTACTCTCAGAACTTTTAAAGCATGATCAACATGTTTATTTGGATATCCTACGGCAATTATGTTATTGATAATCTCTGTCAACCTTCCATTCATTTGATTAATACTTTCACCTTCAACAATTCTGAATGCATCATATTTAAGCTTTGTAGTAGCATATCTCATTTCCCTGATATTGTTAGTTACTTAATAAGCAACAACAATAGTTTTCCACATTTCATATGATGTCGGGCATTGAGATACTCTGTTAAATTCATCAGGTCCTAGACTAAATATAATTGCATCCATTGACTTTGAGTTCATATCATATTCTACTTCAGTAGTCGCACTCAAAGTTTCAGGTTTTTCTGGTATTTCATATGGAGTAAGAATCTTAGAATATACTCTGTATTCAATGTTTTTCAGATAGATAATCATTCATGACTTCCAACATCCATAGTTTTTTCCATTGAAGTACGTTGATCTTAAAATAGACATTCCCTCTCTTGTATAATTCATCTTGATATGTGTATAATCACTTTCAACTTGTTAAGGAATTATCAGAAAGATCAACCTCTGATACCAATTTTTGGATGGAATTATACAAAATATACATAAGAGGGGGGGGGGTGAAATGTGTCTTTTCAAAAATCATCTCGAGATCATGTTCTTCCCTTTAAAATTAATCATATTAATTAATGTAGCAGAAATTTAAATAGTAGAGACAGAAAATATATAGTGTTTCGGGGAATAGAAGGCCCCTAGTCCACTCCACCAACGCTCTACTCCATGAGATTGGTGATTTTCACTATATGGTCCCTGTTTCCACAGACCGTTTCACAAATATGTACAGGTAGTTGACACCATTATAATCTAATGAAAAACAAAGCCTTCTGGTTTACTGACAGAACCTACATATCTTAGTACAAGAAGCTGGTCACTTGAGTACATAAAATATGGGTATCTGTACTTTTGACAATACTTTCCAGTTGTTCTTTACAATTGAAACATAATGCAATTGATAGTAGATGGATCGTCACCTTCAAGAATAATGATCTTCAAATAAGAGTCGTTCTGAGTTGATCCCGTTGCAGTAGATATAGAAATATAATTCACAACTTCAGTAATAGCAGATTCACAAATGATCTTCAATGTAGAATGAGTGAATCTTCTATCATGATTCTTATTCTTTAATAAACAGAACTTTGTCATTATTTGGAATCAGCAGATCTGTTTTTTTATAGTCTCTATTTTTCTTTCTTTTTATGAATGATTGATTGAGGCAGTTTGAAAAATACCCATATATTTCCCTTTTTGTAAATAAAATATCACATATATATAATAATGTTGAGCACTTCTCCTGTAAATTTAGATCCAAAAAAGTCACCTTCTGACTCGTGATATTCAAGCATTTGAATTTACAGAGTAGTTGTAACTTACCTTGAAATTCTCAAAGAAATACTCCTTTTAATTCGATCCTTAAATGGCTCTGAACTCATCAAAGACACATTTTAAAATCAGCTTTTAATCCGGCATGAAATCATCCTAAAAAATAGCTTGCTAACCATTGCATAAAAATAGTGACTTTAAACTCTCCGACGCCAAACGTAAGGTTGCGTTGTATAGTATTCAACCTCTGAACGTAAAATAGATAATAAACGTAAGATTGATGACATATCATTCAAACTTAAGCTTGTCAACGTATGGTTGATCACAAACGTAGGGTTGGCAACGTATGGTTGATCACAAATGTAGGGTTGGTCATCAATACTTGTTCTCTTCAACTATCAAACTTATGATAAAAGATCCATACTTTTATAATATTTCAAACGAAATGTACTTGATCCATACTTTTCTAAGAACATATAGTTGTTTACAAAAGTAAGGATGATAAACCATACTTTTTAAAACCAAATGTAACGTTTAAAACATACATACAGTTATTCTTCCACACATTTTCAATAACCCAAATGTAGGGTTCCTTTCTAACGAAGGGTTACTCTTCCATACTTTTCTGATAACTCATAAATTATACACTACATTTCATCCTTACGCTACGTTTCTCCACATAGGGTATGAACAGTGTTTCCAGAACACACTTAAGACGATCCCAAATATATAGAGAATGAACAATGTTTCTAGAACACGGTAATGCCAATACATTAGTAATTAATCCCCGTTTTTCATGAACAAAAAAATTTCGTCCAGAAATAAAAATATAATGAAAAATAAATTCATGAAATATACATAACAAATAAAATCATTAGAAAATAATTAAGGTTATTTGTGAGCATCAAGATTATCATAAAGAGATAGAGTATTGTTCTCAACAAACTCCCCCTTTAAATAAAAACATTATGTATTGTTGAAAACAACACTTGCTCAATAGAATACAGTTTTACTTGTTTCCACCACCACTCATAGGGGTCCCCACGAGGCACAAGGTGCATGTGGATAGGGGAAAGGGAAGCTCAAAGTAGTGGATTCCTATGACCTAGAGGATCTTGTGATGATTAAAGGGGTGGTTCATGTATTTTATACCTTACCTATATTTTTATAGACATATGAATGAACTAATATTTTCTTACTACATCCCATGTTTGAGACCTAGAGATTCTGGTTGAGCACTTTGCTCAACCTTTACACTTGGAGAATCCTACAGAAGGTGAATCAGCAATAACACGCTTTTCTACATTATGTTATATGACATTTGGAGGATGGAGTTTCTTATGGGATCACTTTTTAGAATTTATTAGGCATTATTATGTCATATTAGGTATACAATGTATATCCAAAGTTTATACGCATATAGAGTATTTCAGTTAGAGGATATGGTGCATCCATAGTAATGGGATATGGTTTCTCTTCATTGGTGAGAAGGATCCCCAAAAGAGTAGTGTGGGATCATATGTAGAAGTATACAACTGATTACTCACCATTTGGTTTGTATTATCCTTGGAGAAGTGGATAATATGGGATTTTAGTTTCCTATAGTGGTGGATGAGTATGAGGTTGTCCTTTATGAGGATGTTCATGGCTTATCTACCCAATAACAGATAGAATATTTCATTGAATTACACCTAAGGATGAACATAATATCTTCACTAGGCTATCATATGGATCCTATAGATCTTTATAAGTTCGTAGTGTGGTTTGGGGACTTATGGAGGAAGGGGTCTATTAGGCCCAGTGTCCCACCCTAGGCATCCCTAATGGTGTTCCCCAAGAAGGATGATGTGATATTGAGGTTATATGTGGATTATATATTCCAGAAAAAGGTGAAAATGAATAATATTTATCCACTACTAAGGATCAATAACCTCTTAGACCACTTGAGAGATAGTAGATGGCTCTTAAAGATTGACTTCAGATTAGGCTGTCACCAACTACAGTTATGGGAGGAGGATTGTATGAAGATTAAATTCTGAGGTCTATTTGACCAATTTTATTCCTTCTTGTTTCCATTTGGCATGAATAATTCCCCAATAGTGTTCATGGGACTCATGAATTTGATATTTTATCCTTTCTTAGACAATTTTGTAGTACTCTTCATCGACGATATAAAAATATACTCAACATACAAGGAGAAGCACTCATGAAACATGATTATAGTTCTAAACATACTTTGGGGGGACCATATTTAGGTTAATATCTCAGTGTTTCAGTTAAGGATTATGCAGGTCCACTTTCTAGGAAATTTAATATTAGTACATAATGTTGTAGTGGACCCGGTGAAGTTTGATGTACTTTTTTTAAATGTAAGGGGAACCATTTATTAAAAAGAAAGAATGAATATACAAGTGTCTGAAAGAGGGGATATTATTACATTGTTTTTCATAATGCGGGTGAAGATCAATTGGGAGGTCATCAAGCCAAGTGATGTCATGGTTGATTCTCTTATTGAAAAACCATTAGCAACCACGTTCACTTCACAAAAAGCATGAGTGGAAATGTATCTAATATCTAGGATCGAAGTAAGGCAGCTCATCCAATGGGTGGTAAGCAGCTTGGCAAGGTGCACCACACCATTCAAAATAGAAGGTACTATAGTGGTTGAGTCACATTCAATCCATATGTTGTTCCAACCTTTTGGTTTCACAAAATCAACTGCATGAATCAAAACCAACATCTCTGCTTCCAAATAGGTGGCTGAACTGCAGCTGCCAAAGAACAATCCATGACAATGGACAAGAAAGTCTCTAAAAATATAATTTTATCCCATAGGACCCATATTTCCTTTAGATGCTCCATCAACATTTACTTTGATACAAACTGGGATCAGAGCTTTTCAGAACACCTCAATCGTGCACCTTGGATGTCTACAGAGACCTTTGACACTAATTTAGTGACGAATCACAATGTCTCTAATAGTGTTGTCATAAGAAGATTTCTGAATCGAGTCTGCATCCCTAATGGTGATGAAAATTCGCATCAGACATGCATTAATATTAAATTAGTATTTTTTATGGATAAAAGAATTTCTATCATACCATATCACATGGATGGGCTCAGTAATAGTGGTTAGGAAGAGATTCCATATTTGCTACGAAAAGTCCAGCTCAACAAAATGTTTTATTTGTTAGAAAATAGAGTCAAAGGATAATCATCCGCAGTCAAACATGTCAATAATATAATTCCAAAGGGCCGAATCTGCATCATAAGACAAAAAAAAGATGATTGGTATCCTATATTTGTTGGTTAAATAAGTGAAATTTATAGAAAATATGGATACCAAAATACGAGAGAAAAACCTCACTAATAATGTCGTAGTGAGAAATATGCCATAAAAGATTGAGTGTCGATGGTTTAATCAAATGATTGTCAATGGAATTTAACCAAAGAATGTTTTTGAATGAATTTGTGAAATTTTGGTTGTAAAAACCTTTGTAATCAAGAATACCATTATGGGTGGGCTCCCAGATGATGAAATAATCAGGGTTAGAATAAGGGTAATTATCAACCACAAGAATGATATAATCTGGGAAATTAAAATTTTGAGATTGCATCACATCCTTAATAGTGTAGGTGGTGTTTTCAGAAGTTGCATTAGAAGATAACATGGATATAGGTGGGGTGCCAGTCCAATTATCTAGCCAAAAATTCATTGAAGAATCAATTTTAACCATCCATCTAGCATTGTTCATGATGTTTGCGAAGGAAAGTATAATGGATTTCCAGATCAAAGAGTTAACATAGTTAAAATTTCCCTTATTTAATTTCATAAAGAACATATTTTTAAGAAAAGAAATGGAATTAGAGTTCTTATTAATTAATCTTTAGTTAAGTTTGGCTTCAAGGGACTCATTAAAAAGTTTTAAATTTTGGATGCCAAGGCCACCCTTCTCAAGAAGTTTTCAACAGGTGGACCAGGGGATTGTAACAAGATTCCTTTTAAGAATGATGCCTGTACAGTCAATATTTTTGATGTCAAAATTAATTTTTTTAAACAGAACAACATTCCATTTATAGAACATTTTAGATACAATGGTAGATTTCACATGATAGATTATTCCAACCCTAGAGAGGGATTTACCTTTCCAGGGGGGAGAGTTGATTGATAACTTGTCAACAACTATGGCGATGTATGTGGATGTAGGACTTCCTTGGATTGGAATGTTACTAAAAATATTAATTCCTGATTTCCCAAGGATATGAACATCTTATACTACTTTAACTCGAAAGGGGTGGTCTTTCAAGTGGATGGAGAAGTACCACCATGATTTTTTAGAGTAATGACAGAGATTGATGAGTACTCCAATCCTGATATTTCTAGAGGAGGGAGTTTAGTATGAATTGCATTTTTATGACTCAGGGAATATACTTAGTTTTGTTAAAATTATGAGATAGGATATGAATTCTTATAAGTCCAAGTAGTTATGAATTTATGAGCATAATAATGAAGAACAAAATATTGAGTTGTTAGTGGTAGTATTTGCATTGAAGATGTTGAAACACTACCATATGGGTGAGAGTTTTATTTTCAATTCTACCCATAGAATTATCTACTATATATTGTATCACATCGATCTTAACTTGATATAGTGTCAATGGTGAGAATTCATCTAGGATTATAACTTTGAGATAATCCATACACATATGAATGGGAATGTGGTGGAATATTCACATATCAAGAGATATATTTATTATTTGGTGGTTGAGGGGTATGAGCATTTATTACTTGTGGATGAGGATGGTGCTGATTACATCTAGTCTATGGTTGTTATTCTACCACTTCTACAACATTTCAGGGAATCCCAACATAGATATACCAAATGCAAGACTGTGCATACTCAGATATCCACTCGACATGATCCTGATAAATTTTATGAATAGGGGGAGAAAATTATCCTTTTCAAAGAATGGAAGATGGTTCCAGTGATATTATGGGAGGAGGTAATGAGGGATTCTGATAAATAGCCTTTGAAAGAATATCTGGGTGTAATAAAATGTACTAGGACATCCAACATTAGATCTGGTGTCCAAGAATGAAGAAGTTAGTAGTAGAGTTTGTCTCTTGATGCCTCACTTATCAGTAAGTGAATGATGATCACCAATTTACAGAGGGTTTTGATCAAACACATGATATTATAGAGTGGAAGTGGGATGGAATATATTTTCAAATCAAGATGAAAATTTCCCAGATGTCTAGAGAACCTGATGATGTCTGTGTGATCGTAGACTGACTAACCTAGTCAGCCAACTACCTAGCTATTTGAGAGTAGAGTTTAGTAGATATCATAAGATTCCTTTATATGTTTTAGATATTTAGGATACATAAAGTTACCTCAATGATTATTTCAGAAAACGACACTCACTACACATCATGATTTTAGGGAGGATTATAAGAGGATTTATTAGGACTCAATTATATTTGATCACAATGTTTCACCCATGGACCGATGACTAGAATGAGGGGACAATTAAAGGTTTATAAGAACATAGTCATGCTTAAATTTTCGACTTTATACATAGTTGTGATGATCACATAACCTTGGTGTAGTTTCCATACAAAAATAGCTGCCATTCAACCACCAGAATTGGACTATTCATGATTTTTATGGGAGACCCATAAGGTTACCACTATGTTGGACTGATCTACATGATTCATCACTCATGGGTCAAGAGTTATTAAGATCAATGATAAATATGGTGCTGATTATATAGGAGTGGATTTAGATTTCCCAGAACCTTCTGATGTCCTATACTGACCAAAAACATTAGACATTGTGGCCCTAGTAGGGAGACCATGTGTTTCAAAAGGTCTCACATTGATGCGGATTATGGAGATGGGGAGGGGGATGTAATCTCTATGATTATTTGTCCCATTCGAAATAATTTGTAGGGTTGGATACCTAGAATAACCCTTGGAGCTACCATTATAGTTATACTAGGTACATAATGTCTTCCACATGTTATTGTAGAGGAGGTACATTCCCTCCCCTCACATCTTATCAATTGTGATGAGATAGACATCGAGGATAAATTTAACTTCAAAGAGTGCCCATTAGAGATCATGGATCAGTATAATATGATCCCCCATGGGTGAGAGATTTTCTTTGTGCATGTCTAGTGGTAACACATGAACGATTGGGAGAGGACCTATGTGCGGGAGACCTAGATGCTATCTCATTACTAAGATCTCTTTATGTATAAAGTTTTATCAGGAAAAGAATACTAAGCGTATGGAGAATGTAAATTATTTTTTTCCTTGTAAATGTTGGAAATATATCTATAAATATTTTTATCTAGAAACTGAGACGACATGATATTTTGAGTCCAAGTGAGACTGGTATGGATATTAAAAAAAATTAAATACATTTATTTCTTAGGAATTTATTTTTCTTAAAATAGTATTATAACTCCTTGAAAGAGACTCAAAAGATAAATATGAAACCTTTTTTAATCTAAAATATTGGTATTACACGATTTGAAAAATAATCATTATCACCATTTGGTGTTTGTTAGAAAAATTCTTAGGAAAAAATAATAAAATAAATAGACATAATTAATTATTATTTTTGGACACAGAGACCTAAAAACAGAAATAAATATTTTTTTAAGAAAAATTCATGGGGTTATCAACATAACATTATTAATTGATAGAGGATCTAGTGGATAAAATTTTAGGGTCAATCATTATCAGGTCATTATTTTGAGATCAGGGAACCAATGGAACTCATGGATCTCATCAACAAATACAACACTGATTCATTCGACATCAGCGAATAATCCAATGTTGAGGTAGGATGTCTAATTTATGTGGATTCACCCTGCTTTGGTATCCTTTTCCTATCACATATAAATAGCACTAATAATAATTTATTCACCAATAAAAAATTAATTAATTTTATACTTTATTTTATTATTATTGGTTAAATTATTTTTCATTCTAATGGAGATGGATTGTGGCCAACAAAAAAATGGACTACGTTCATTACTCTCATGAATTTATTGTATTTTCCCCTTATTTGTTCACATGTTTTTGGGATATTTATTTGGTCCAAAATTTGATTAACACCCATTATTTGATCATTGAACAACCATTATTCAGTGAAATGAATCAATATCATGTACATGGTTCATAGTGAAGAATGTAATCATTGTGCAATGAATATGAAGGATGATCATAGGTGGATCATATCTATCAATTGATTCAAATTCTTTTGTGTTTGATGCGCAATGATGAAAGGAGTGATGGTGATGGTTCCTGATCTGTTTGTATGAACATAATCAAATCTTTGTCAATAAAAAGGCTTGTCCAAAAGATATCTAAAATCCTCACATGAGAATGTGTGTGGATCTGGAGGCAATGATGGTTCATGTGTAGGATCCATGGGGTTTTTATTCAAATCCCATATTATATGTTATGTAATTTGGAGATACATGTTATGTGACACCCTTGGATGGAGTACTAGGGTTTCCACTGAAAATTAAACATCATAGGTCATGTGACATGCATCACATTCCATGTTTTTCGTTGGTAGAAGCCTGGTGTTTACTCCAAGAGTACACGTTCACAAAAACTTCTAGGAATATGGATATGGATTAGTAATCATACATGGCCTAGTACATGGTCCCAACCATAGTAAATTGTAATATATCAAGGTAAATGGTCATGAAAAAGTGTACACAAGAATTGGCTACTGGCACACTATATTCTATCCTGACCTCTACATGTCATGTACCCCTCAAGGACATGCCATGTATATGAAGGTTTAGATGTCGTGTGATATAGTGATACATGGAAAGACCCTAGGGGAGTAATAAATGTGGTGCATTAATAGTACACACCATGTACAGTCCCTAGGGATTTATGATTCCCTTATTATTTTCATCATGGACTAGTTCTCATAGGCTGTGTTCACTCAAACCATCCCTTGAGAGTATAGTGTGTTATTACATCCTAAGTCTTGGATTATAACACCATATAAGGGATTAGTTTTAGATAAAGTGACTATAATCACTCTATAAGTCTAAGGGTGGGATCCTTTATCATCTTATGCCAAAATTAGGTTTCAAAGAATCATCATAACCAGCATACGTGGGTACTAATCCCCTACATAGTGGGTTATTTCAGAATTGGTTATCAGTATACCTATTTTCCTTGGGTGTGATCACCCATTTATGTATCGATCTATCCTGACTTCCAAAATGTACTTCATCATAAAAGTTCATGAAGATCATGAAATCTCAGATGGACACCATCCATGCCATCAGACTCATAGAGTGATTTCTCTTGGGGAAGTTTTATTCCAAAATATTGAGTAGGATCTTAGGATAGTAATATGGTTGTGACCATAATTGAGAAATAGTATCTTACTTGAGTATATCTATAAGTTTTACTATATATATAATATTTTTATTTAAATACCCATTTTTTTTGGATGACTACTAACTTGATGCTTATGTTTAGTTATTTTTAGGTGTCCAATTGGGTATTTTTATACTCACTCATGCATGGGCTCTGGCTGCACATGTCATGGCTTATGTAGATGAAAGGAAGTTTTATGGGGTTTTGGTGGACTAGGAGTAGATAGAGCATAGATTTGGATAGAAATAACATAGTTCATACAATGTGTAAAATTTTACCATAGTCTTCTCATTCCAACCAATTAGACAAATTTATAGTTTTTTGGGGTTTTTATTTGGCCCTCTATTATTTAAGTTATTATTTTCATACTCTAATTGTGGGTTTTAGAGATGTGAATGAATTTGAATCAATTTTACTTTCATTTAATAAAATTATGGGTTTGGAGATGTGGGCATGTGTACGTGTACCTTCAGATAAGGCTTCTCTTATGATAATCATGTCTACTCAGCACTGGTCACCGACCCCTGGCCCATTAGAGGCGAGCATGGGGTAGTCACACTTGACATACCATAGACAATGAGGGTCCCAAAGGGATGGGTCATGACTTTATTTAATTCCATATGTTTTACCTTTTTAATATAGTCTCCTACCTTACTACATTGGGATGTTTTCTACTAGCACATTCATAGTGATACTTTTCCTTCCTCACATGGTTGAGTGGCACCTTGTCGGTTGAGTTATGAGGTGTCTTGGGTTCCTTCTGACCAATCCTACACCACCCAGTTAGTTAGATCAAGTACATTCCCTAAAGATGTCAAAGAACATAAGCTTTTATGAGAGGTGATATCAAGTGCGATATATTGTGGCATAGGCATCAGGAGTCCCTATTATAAGTCTATTCATATTATACCGGAATCTTTTAAAGTATATGGATTATGATGCCTTATACTATTTGGGCTTGTTTTTATATCTTATTTGACATCGGTATGCATTTCATGACTTGGTAATAAATCTTAACTTATTTGATTAGTTATTTTGTTACCTATAATTAACTGTATGTTTTTTCAGGAATTCTTATATCACATACCTAATATATATCTATGATCTCATAGAGAGATTCTCATTTTATTGGAGCTATTACCATAGATTAGTAGTAGTTCTGCATCATCCTAGAGATGATATTTATCATGGGATTTCCCTTGATGTGCCACATGATAATGAGACTAAAGTTTATGTGATATATTGTGATGAGCCAAATATAGACATTCCATTAGAGGATGTAGAACATGAGGAGGATTTCTAGCTTGTTTTACCAAATGATCCTCCAATTATTGCGGTAGATGAGCCACAATCACACCACAGTCCTCCTATTACATGTACCTCTAAACATATAGATATTCCACATTCAACTGCTATGACCCTGATTGTGTGGAAAGGGACTCACAATTATTTTAATAGGGATTCTACTACTTATTCCTTTACTTTATTATATTTTTATTAGTGATAAATATTGACTATAGAATAACTGATTATCCTTTTTCCTATAATATTTTGGTTACCAAGACATATCGACCATATTATTCCTATATGAGAGAAGGTTTTAGCTGATGGGATTTTTTCTCTCACATGGGAGAGAGTTCATGAATGTTGTCATTTTCTATCCAGGTAAAAAAAACATAGGATAAGGGACTTTGGATCCACTAATTTCAACATAAGTTGATGTATAGGCATTAACAAAAAATTCTACATAGAAGGAGCATATCCTACAGGACATACATCGACAAAAAAAGTGTGGGTGAACTATCTATAAACTAGGCCGTGGCATGGAGGAGTGTCTGAGATAGAAAAATATACAAAAGTGTAATTTTTCCATAATTCATATATTTTAAACTAAAAACTAATTTATATGATTTTTCATTTGTTTACTTGTATATTATTTAAAAAATTATATATTGTAATTAATTAATATAATTAAAAATTAGAAATAATAATAATAATAATCAATTGAATAATATAATTACTAATTAATAATATAATTAATAATATATTATGTAATTAATTATGATAATTAAAAACTAATAAAATATTACATTTATTTAAAATTAATAAAGTAGATGATATAATTTTTAATTAAATAATATAATTAATAAATCTACAGAATAATTAAAACTAAATAATAATAAATAACGATACAATTAATAATGAATAATTATAATTGATCACGTAATTTATAATTAAATTATTAATAAAAATAAAAATTATATTAAATAATATGATTATTATGGAAAATAATAATACAATTATTATTTACTTGATTTGACAATTGTTATTGTTTATAATATTGTTATTTTTTATTTACATTATTAATTATTACAATGGTTTAGCTAACTACAAATATTAGTAATTTTTTTAATTAATTAAATTAGGTTATTAATTGTTATTCTTTACTATATTATTAAAAATCTCTAATTATTCTTATCATTTCTCTATTGAGGATTACAAACAACGAAAAACTACACATACCCAGAGACTCTAATTGGGTAAACCTCACCCTATCCAATAAGGAATGACTAGAACCTACCAGAAATATATTATTATATATGATAACATGAAGGCCCATTGACCCATTTCCCATTATAGGGATTGAATATTCAATGGACCGATGAACCAACATGTGGCATAAATGCTTGATCGAGCATCATGCATCATGTCGTGTCACTAGTTGAACAACTTACAACCCCTTCCATTAGTCATCAAGCTATGTCAACAATTTTGAATTCTTTATCACACCTTTATCAGAATAGATTCATAATGTTTCCCCTAATGTACCATGATATGGAACCCCTACAACCACATTAACAATGTGGTAAGATATATAGTTGATTGGTGATATCACACCCATATCTCTTTTGAGCCTCCAAAAAGGTGATGCCTTTCATGTCACCCTAATGCACCATTTTCCTATCATGATGCATCATATAACTCATCCCATTGCTTAACAGAAATTGGAAGGGCACCCATCTCTCCCATATTGGAAGTTTATGGGGACGTGTGGTTGGTTGATAGGTTTCATCATGAACATCCGTATTTCGAGGCCACCATACCGATAATGCATGCGTGTCACCATGTTGCACCATCTACCTATTGCATTGAGCCATTTTATTTTTTCATCCATATCAAAAGATATAAAAAAGGCATGTCCTATAGTTCCTATAGACCAGTGGCCCAACGGTGTGTTAAGGAACATTAATGGATCAAAGGCCCATGGCATGTAGGAAACATTCTGTGTCTTGAAACCCCAATTTGGGTGAATAGTTCTACTACAATAGTATTGTTATAATACTATTACAGTACTACTATATCAATATCTAAAATAATCCACTCATAATTTTATATTCATATATCAATTATATTATTAATTAATTAATTTTTTAGAGTTGGTTTATTTTGTTAATATTAATTATTAATTATTTTCATTAATTAAATATGTATGATTTCTAATTATAATAATGATATTTTTATCCAATTATTATATTATGTCTTTTATCAACTAATATATATATATATATATATTTAAAAATGATTACAAAATAAAAAATAAAAATATATAAAATATAAAAACAGGGAGGTGTGAACTATATTTATGCCTCTTTTATGAGATGGAAACAAGTGGTGTAAATCCAGTTCATGTATCCTACCTGAGGAATAGAGGAGTCTCAAATCCCATTCATGATATCTAGTTGAAGCACCAGCCTGAACATGATCATGCCACTTTGAACCATTTTTTTAAAATACCTCAAACCTAAACTTATTCTTTATTTTTTTAAATCCCCTAAGAAAAAATATCACTACATACCACTATAGCTAGAATAATCCAAAATATCATCCCATATTTGTAAAGGTACTATGCCTCCATATATTCCTGGAAAATCGAAAACCTCAATCACCGGCTACAAAGAAAATAAAGTTATGTCCTCATAGGACTCTGTCAAAGATTCCATCATACTCGGTAATTTTCAAACTTGATAACACCATCACATCTTAGACACAATATTATAGATAAAGGATCTAACAATCCTATAAATTTATTTTATCAATTATAGAAAAACAAGTGTTTTGAGCACTGACTAAATCTAGAAACATTTTTTGATTCTATGAAAATAACTAATAATATGATCCTTTATACATCTATTTATTTTCAATAATAAAGGGTACCATTATAATATTGTATAAATGAATATTCATCAGCAATATCCTCAACACTACTAAACGTAGAATTTATCAGCTCTACATGTAGTACTGATAAAATATATTACTAGCAGTACAAATAGCTAGCTGCTATAAGTATAACACTGTTAAATAGATAAAACACACCATCATTTCAATACAAATATTTCATTAAATAATTTTATAAATATATAAATAAATTGATATAAAATTCACTTAAAAACAAAAATAATTAAAACCAATACAAAAAACTGAACTATTATAGGAGTCCTTCTCCAACTACCAACACAACATCGTAAAAAATTTATACAAACCTGTAATAAAAAATCATATTTTAGTTATAGTATATAAAAAATATTATCGCAATCTAATATAATCAATGAAAGAATTAAATTAATATTATTTTTGGTTACTTACTAAAATTACCAAATGAATAATTGGTTGTAATTCTTATGTATCATAATAATATGAGTGTGTTTTATCTATTTTTAGTATGTGATGTTTATTTAGATCTATGATTTATCTTTGAAATGAAAACAAACACTTTCAGTCATACCAAACACATCATGTGTCTGAATGATTTTCGGGTTATTCCAACACATTTAAAAAGAATTGTAAATATTTTTCCTAATTTACCCTGGTAATAAGTGTGTTTTTCTCAATTTTGAATCCTGAATAAATTTAATGTGTTATCAATACATTCTAAATATGTTTTATTATTTTTTTAATATGTGGCACATGTATTGAAGTAACATGTTTCTTTTGTACATAAAACACTAAATTTGAGTTATTACATCCACACAATTTGTTGAATTGGTTTGAGTTTGATTCATACATGTCACAAAAAAATACTGCTTAATTTTCCTAAAGTATAAAAATAATTTGAGTTTGTTTTCATGTTTTTGAGTATATATCACGTTTTTTGAACTTAAATGTCAACTTTATATGAAAATACACACATTTAGTTATATTGGACACACTATGTGTTGGATTGATTTGGGGTTAATTCCTATATAAAACAATTAAATCATAATTTTTTTTCATAAATGATAAATACTATCTAATCATGTTTTATTATTTTTACCTATGTGATACACATTGTGCAACAAAATGTTACTCTTATACTAAAAAAATATACTTTGAGTCACATTTATCATTTCATGTGTTGGATTGATGTGTGGATAATTACTATATGTCAAAAATGAATCATAGATCAATTTTTATAAAATATCAAGACAATTTATAAATGTTCTGTCAATTTTGAGTGTGTGATGTTTGTTTTGAACTTCAACACCACTATTAAATGAAAACATGCACTCTCATTTATACCAGAAACACTGTGTGTTCTCTTGATGTGAGGTTAATGATTACATGTCAAAAATTAATCATATGGAATTATTCTAATGTAATGAGACAATATGAGCATTTTTTCTTGGTTTTTATTGTGTGACACTTTCTTTGAGGTAAAATGTTACTTTCATATTGAAAACACACTTTCAGTCATACCATCCACACTATGTGTTAGATTTATATGTTGTTTATTCCAACACAATAGAGATGAATCATAGATTTTAGTACTAAATTATCAATGCAATTAGACAAATGCTTCTTGGTTTTGAGAATTTGGAATGTGTTTCGAACTAAAATGTAACTTTTAAATGAAAATACATACTTTTAGACATAATGACCACACTATGTGTCATATTGATATGAAAATAATTTCTAGATTCTGAAAATGAGTCATGAAGTTTTTTTAATAAAGTATCAAGACAATCAGATCACGTTTGGATAGTTTTGACTACGTGATAGGGATTTTAACACAAAATGTTAGTTTTATACTAAAAACAATCTTCCATTTATACCAGCCACACAATGTGTTGAAATAACATGAGGATAATTGGTAAAAATCCTAAATAAACCAAAAATAATTATAATAAAATATCTAGACAATTTTAGCATGTTCTCTTAATTTTGAATATGCGACAGATGTTCTGGACTAAAATACCATTTAAAACTGAAAACATTCACTTTTAGTAAATCAAAACACACTATGCATTGGATTGATGTGAGTTAAATTCCTATATGTCAAAAAAACGAATCACAGATCACTTCCAAAATATATAATGAAAATATGATCATGTATTCATGGTGTTGAGTATATAACCTCTTTTTTGAACAAAAATAACACTTTTAAATTGAAAACATGTACTTTTAGTTCATATAGAGACACCATGTGTATAATTGATGTGAAATTATGTATCACTAATAAATCATGGATTATTTTCATAATGTATTAAGACAATATGATATTTTTTTGGTTTTGAATATGTGATGCATGGTTTTAGCTAAAATGTTACATTTAAATGAAAAGGCACATATTCATAAAATTTGGACACACCATGTGTCATATGGATGTGAATTTAATTCCTAAACATAAAAAATGAATCAGAAACCATTTTACCAATATATAAAGAGATTATGATAATGATTACTTAGTTTTGAATATATGATCATCATTGTGAGATGAAATGTTACACTTATACTTTGAAGACATACTTTGAGTCATAAATATTACATCATGTGTTGGATTGATGTGAGAATGACTCCTATATCCATAAATGAATAATAGATAATTTTTCTAAAGTATCAAGACAATATTAAATTTTTTTCTCAATTTTGAGTATGTGTCATGCATTTTGAACTTAAATTCCACTATTAAATAAAAATATACATTTTTAGTCATTAAAAACACCACAAGTTTTAGTTTGGAAATTAGTTGATTACTATATTAAAAAATGTATCGTTGAAAATTTTACTAATGTAATAAGACAATTTGAGTGTTTTTTCATGATTTTGAGTATGTGACATTCATTTTGAACTAAAATCTCACTTTTTAATGAGAACACATATTATCCGTGAATGTAGACATACTATTTTTTGGATTGATGTAGGTTTAATTCCTTGATATCATAAATGAATCACATATAAGTCTCATAATGTATCAACACAATATGATCATGCTTTCTTAGTTTTGACAATGTCACATGCGTTACGAGCAAAAAGGATTTTAATACTAAAAAATGAAATTGGAATCATATATCTCATTCCATGTGTTAGATTGATATGTGTTTAATTCCAAAACATCATGAATGATTCATGGATCATTTTCTTAAATTATCAATACACCCTGAGAGTGTTTTCTTAGTTTTGAGTATGGAACATGTTTTTTTAACTCAAATGTTATTATTTAAATGGAAACACATACATTAAGTGATAATGGATGTATTGTGTGATGGATTGACCAGCGGTTGATTAAAAATCCTTTCAATATTTTTTATATCTAGTTTTAATCTTAGGATGTGTCATGTCCTAACCTACTGGGTCCCCACCCAAATAGGTAATGTGATGAGAGTGACACCCCATGCATTCCTCTAACAGGAATGGGGCTAGTGACTATATCCCAGTAGGCATAAAACATTTATGGGAGTCTTTATCCTAATATAAATACACACACACATATTTATATACACTCTTGTGTAAATTTAAAAGAATAATAATAATAAATGAATGAACAACCAACAGAATTCTACAATGAGAATAATGAAACATATTCAATGTATAAAGGAAAAAATAAAGGTTCAATAACCAACAAGTTTTCCATCAAGAGAAGAAGATAGAAAATCACCACATCATACAATCACTATCTACAAAGCACCACTAGACATAACCTGCAATCAGTCCTTCGAGATATATATCATATAACTAATCTTCTATATACCCACCAGGTCACCCCCCAAAAAATATGTATTAAATCATCAAATATAACCTATTATAAAACCCATAAACAAGATGGTAATGGGAAATGGAACTTACAAATATGTTCATAGAAGATTACACATCATAGTTCATAGTTATGAACATTCTGCTATCCAAAAACACAACATCAATAGAATCTGATTCAGAATCTCGAAGTAACTACAAAATATTTCCCTTAGATAATGTTTTAAGATCCATGCACCATGACTATGGGAGAAATTATAACCCCAGTAAAGGATCCTAATATTTTATGAGCTTTATAGATGAGATAAATTATGACTCCATAGATAGATGATCCATTCCCCATAAATGTGGGGGAAATTATGACTTTATATGATTTCATAGGTTGAGGATCCTTACCGCATGCTCACATGGGTGAAATACTAATTTCCTTGGAGGATCCTCATCCTAATAGATAAGATACCAACACTTCCTAGAAATGAATAGGGGAATATCCACATTTTATATTAGTTTATAAGTACGTAGTGAGTACATGATGTATTATTTGGATAAACTATGTGTTATACGAATCCTTTGACTTGGATGTGTTCTATCACCCAATATAACATGTTCAGACCTAATTACACAATGTGTAGTATAGTCACATAATGGGATATGTCTGTTGAGGTACTCAATGTGTACCTCACTTGCCTGAGTCCTCTACTATCGATTAAACATGGGATATGGACCAACATACATTATGTGTCTTGTCTATAAGGTTACTTGGTGTGTACCATGTCTTCCCATGCTGGGTGCCGTAGTGGGTGAACATGGTGTGGCCCAACACATACTACATGTTGGGCCACATTGGCCCCTTATGATGTACTCCTCAGTACACGATGTACTAGCTAGGTAGTGGTCACATTACATGCGGATGAGACACATCAAGATGGATATTTTACTCTAGGATAAAATCGTAGCATAATAAACAAATTGCATGGAATGAGTTCCATTAAAATACATAATCAGTGGTCATGAATTTTATAGAAACTAAACCATGCAATTTGAATTTTTATTTTAGTGACTATTATAATGAATCTACCATGATGTTTTCCCCAAACCCATTTCATGCATGTTGAAAAACATAATCATTTCACCAATTTTTGAATTCCATCCATTATTTATTGTAAATCAATAATTGTCACCTCCAATCACCCCACACACACACACACCTAATTTATAAAATTGTTATCAGTATTTCATACTACGAATATGAATCACTGTTTTTGATCCCCCATTACATCAAAATATGTTTTGATAAACCCTTAAAAATAATCCATGTAACTCATGATCAATCTCACAATGAGTTGAGTTCCTAGAAACCATTGAACCATCAACCAATGGAACACTACAATGATTGTGCATAAAATAGATAAGAAAATCTAAAAAAGTACATAGTGAGAAAAAATTATGGTTGTTTTTATTTGGACATAATGTTTTGATGGACAATGAAGAAACATGACCATGATAATTATTCCATGTACAATGATTAACAAATAAATCTAAAACCACACATGATTATGAATCAACAACATGACAAAAATTGATTTCAGATTTTCTTTTATAAGACTAATATGTAATCACATCATAAACATGAATATTGAAAATGGCCATAAAAACATCGTACATCATGAATATATAGAAGATTTATAAATAAAAATTCATCAATTTGTGGTGTGAAGAATCCATTGTGTTTATCATCTTCTCCATAATGATTCATGATTGATTGGTAGAGGAGAAAAATGAATGATAATCAACAATTATCTCCAACAAAAATCTCCTCTCAAGGCCCCTCATGTTTATACAGCTAACCCTAGAGGATCTACTAATGAGAGATGATATAAAAAATCCTGTTTTTATAAAAATGTGAAATAAATAAATAAATTAGATTAGTTAATTTATTTCTTGCATTATTAGCCCATGATGGAACATCAACTAAAGGTCCAATGCGAACAAATCTAATGTCAAGTATAGGAAAAATCCTACATTATAAATTCAATGGTTGCCTCATTTTATCTATCATAGACTCTAATAATGATATAATTTGAAACTAATGTGGGATTATAATAAATATTTAAATAAATTAAAATACTCAAAATCGATGTTCAAATGAGATCAAAAAATTACCCCATCATCCAAATAAAATTCAATGGAATACAAAAGAGTTTTTGAAGGGTCCAAACCCTATAAATATGGTTGTTATATTCTCTTAAGCTTTAGATATTTTAACAATAAATAATAACTCACTTGAAATGGTGAGGGTATAAAGATTTAATCTGGTTCTCACAATCCCATGATCTCTCCTAGAGATTACCATACTACCATATGACATGAACTACTGGAATAAATTAACCTCTAAGGATATTCTATTATATATCTTAAATAACCACTGGGTAATCTAAAAAATTGCCTATATTTTGAATATTTATTTCTCCTTAATCAATAATGTTTGCTAGATCGTGCACATATCAACTAAATTTTGAAATGTGGAAAACATTAAAAACATGGACCTATTTTAAAGATAAATCCATGTTGTATGTAATCTTTCCAACAAATTAATGAATCTATAATGGAACGATATACCTCTAAGAAATATTTTTCCCTAAAAAATATATATATGCTTCACCGAGGTGACACATTTAGGAACACATGATCACCCTCCTCAAATCACAAGGTCCTTCAATAAACATTTTTTCCGGACTTATGATGGATTCATGCTATCCTCATACATTCTTAAACATTCCACACCTTCATAGTCGCCACATCCACAAACAATAACCCCTTGATTTATCTATCTCCTAACATAGACCAATACAAGGGGGACATATATTCCCTTCTATAAGGGGCCTTAAATGGAGCCATACTAATCATGGAGTGATAACTATTTTTTTACACAAAATACACTTAGTAAAAATTTCCCTCCAAGATTAGGCAAAAAATATAAAACATAATCCCTTTTAATATCCTACAGAACATTAATAGTTAACTTTAAATTATCATCAGTCTATGGGTGAAAATTTATGCTCATTTACAACTAAGTCCCAAAATCCTAGTGGAAATGATTTCACAACTTGGATGTAAATTGGGAATGTAGAGACCCCAAACATGACATACATGGACATTACATTACTTTTTCAGAATACTTAATACATAAAAAAACAAACACACAAGAAACGTAATAGTTTAGTGTCTTTGGAAACATGGAACATTATCTTCTAATTGTGGTGAAACATTTTCAACATCTCCCATAAAGATCTTCCCCTTTTGTTTTCTTACCTAAAACCTTTCTTTATATCCTGGGGAACCGAAAACATATAAAGGGTGAGCTCAAATGCTCAGTAAGGGTAAACATGGATAAAATAAAACAATCCATATAAATTTGAACTTCAAAACATGAACATAAAGATTACACATCAAAATCTTGAGTTTTGAAATAAATCTTGGAAGTACATAAGGCAGAGGTCATAAAGGAACATTAATCATGATAAAATAGAATGGGAATAAAACATGTAATTGTGGAAAACCATTAGGGACATGATATGACATCCATATTTTCCAAGGCATTACTGCCAAGCCCATATTAGTGGACAAAGTCCCTTTCTGAATCGAGTTCTCTCATCATTCCAGACCTGTATCACTGAACCAGATTAACTTACCATTCCAGCCATTCCTATCTCATGAGATATAAATCATTACACAATAAATTGAAGGGAGATATAGGTCCCACCCATCTCATAATGAAATCATTATTACTTGTACCACAACATGAATATAAATCATTCATCATTACCCAAAGTATAAAATGGGTTTCATAAACATCATCGCATCATAACATAATCCATACAAAAAAATGTATATCATTTCATCACAAGAAAAGTGAAACCAAGTAAATCATAGAGAAATTATACTTGAAAAATACACATATGAAATAATTCCATCTAATATAGAAATTGTTTTGATAAAACACATGAAATGAATTCTTGAGGAAAATATCCTTTCTTATTCAAAATCATTTTCTTTACACAAAATGCAATGAAATTTTAAAAGAAAAGGATTTTGTTAAAAATAGTCATTAAATATTGTAGAGTAAGCTTCATGAAAATAAGGCGTTATGAAACCGTAAAAATCTGTTCATGCCGTATAAGTTAAAAATAAAATTCTTCTCGTACTTTTTCAAGAAAATTCAAAAAGTACCTCATATGGTATAAAAAAAATATTCCTTCCATACGATGTGGTAAAACTAAAAAAAGGGTAAAAATGACTCTAAACATACATGGAAGAAAATTAAACATTTTATGAAAACATATGGAGAACATATGGACATAGATAATAAACATAACCCCAGTAAATACTTACGAATAAACAATCTCAGATAAGAATGAGATTGGAATAATTATTCCTTACCTTAGGTCTGATATGCTTCATACGTATCCGAACCTCCTCTTCCATGACACACCTCCTTTAAACTTCTTCTTAGGGCACTAGAGTTGGTCTTTTGCGAAGATCAAAACCTCTATAATATAACTATAGAGGTTAAGAAGAGGAATTTCCAGGGGTTGGCTGAGCTTCAAGGCTCAAAAGGGTGTGAAGAGAAGAGGGAAGGGGTGCCCTTTTTATAAGGGAGGAAAGGGGCACCTTTGAAAAAACTTAAAATATTATTTTATAATAAAGTCATATTCGGTTTATAATAGCTCAAAATTGATTTAGTTTGAATTTAAAGTGGGTATGGGTCGAAATCCTCTCAACCAACAGGTTTTAGACAAGTTTAGGTTACTATTTTAACCTTATCATTTAGATTTAACTCTAAGTTAAATTATTTAACTTTTACCATGTCTTCTTGTTTTCTTACACTATATGGTTAATAAACTTACTATAACAAGACAAACGAACCCCAAGTGGTTCATTACTAATATATATAACCTTATCTAAGTCATTTGGATGAACCTTAAATTTTTATGAATATAATAACAATTAATAATATAATATTTATTTTAAAAACTATTTTATGTCAATTTTGACGCTATTTGATAATTGATTGTTGTAAAAATCATAACATCATGATTAGTTCGACAAAATCTAATTAAATCAATAATAACATGTCATATTAACCTATAAAATTAGTGGAATTCATAAAAAGTCTCAAATTACATTTATTTGGGTATTTATAATACTAATTATTTTAATATCTCATTATTTATGTAATTACTACATCACCATTGTGTCATAAATAAATTAAATTATTTAATGTCTAAAAATTATAAATAAAATACAATTAGTTAGTAAATATTTTTATCTTTCTAATGAATAATTATATTCGAATTTTTTCTTATGTATAACCCTATATTAAATATGTTTTAGTTATTAAACTTTGATTTTAACTATTTTAACTCTTCTTTAAATAAAATAATAATAAGTGTCCTAATATAATCCAAGTGTACCTAAAGGGTAATATTTTATTCCTAAGGTTGTTTTTGGTCGAATTACACTTATCCAATAGAATTTGGACAAGTGTTAGGGTAATAATAATACCATTTTTACACTTAATTACACTATTTACTTTTAACCATGGTAAATAAAAGTGAAAAGTTACTATTCACCAAAAATTATTTTTATATTATTGAACCACATTTTATTCCTTGATATTAACCGTGTCTCTTGGATTTTCGAAATTCCACTCCCAGAAGTGGTAAAATTAAGTTTTATGTAAATTTTCAAATTCTCCTAGGAGGTGGGTAAAAGACGGTGAAAAGTTCAATAAAATTTTTATATATCTAAAATTATTATAAAATGACTCAAATTAATTACATTGAACTTATATAGGTATTATGTATCAATTTTTACCTAAAATAAATTTAAATAAAATAAATAATTATTTAAATAAAAAATTGGTTTTTAAATAGTAACCCAGTGTTGTCACTATTCATCAAAAATTGAATGTTTTCAGAAAAATACCAAAAATTCACCCTAGGTTAATTTCAATATTCTGAATCCAAAAATGACGTCCATTTTGAATGATAAAATTTATAAAATTTCAAAAAGTGGGTATTACTATTCATAACGGCTAGTTCATAATAATATTATAATAATATCTCATTTATTGAAACTTGGTATTGTGTACTACACACGCTATCCAAGAAGGTCTTGATTGCGTGTAATGCCAACCAAGTCAGGGTTGTGTGTATTGAATGCTTTTTTTTTTGGTGTTGCGTATAATGTAATCAAAATTTATTTCATTTATACATTAAATAAAATATATACTTAATGTTGCTTTGAATAATTTTCACAAAACAAACTTGAATTTGTGTGTAACACGAGCCAAGAATAGTGTTGCGTATACTGCAAACTAATAAATTTTTGCGTATAGTACAAGATAATCTTGGTGTATCATACAACAGAAGATATGAATGAAATTAACAAGAATCAATCTTATAAAATCTCGGGGTGTTACATTCTACCCTCCTTAAAATGAATTTCGCCCTCGAAATTCATCGGGGTTATAAATCATTTACTACATGAAAGTTTCTTTAATAGAAACCCACATCGTAAAAAGGAATACTAAAGCTTAATTTTAAAAACTAATGTATGAAATGTAATGGTTACCCAAATTAACTTATCCTTGGGTTTCCACATAGATGAAAATATCGATATGGAAGAGAAATCTAACCATCATGTTATGATGGAGAGTGGTAGTGGACATGGCTATGAAAAATCCAACAATCACAAAGCCATAAATTTGTGATGATCTAAGGTACCATCTAATTTAGCAGATATAAGGGCACTAGGACAACATTTTTGGTTTTCAAGATCATTTCCTTAAAGTTGAGGAAATTGGAATTATAAGAAATACTATCTTGATTTTGGTACAATCTCACCATTGGTCGTTCCTTGGAACATTTCCACTCCATCTCTTAAAGAAATGAAGTTTAATTTGTCATTTGTGAAGTGTAGGCATATCATGTGATAGAATGACAGTTCTATCCATCTATCTCAATCAAAATGTTAGAAAAATTTATCAAAAATACATAAGTCCATATATAGTGAGATTAATCATATATGGTTCCTAAAATGGACATATACTTCATATATCAAACTGCTTAACATAATAAAGCTAGTTTCTACTAACTAGGGACTTTCTGTAGGCCAGTGGTAGGCGATAAAGGCCTGTCGCACTTCGGTTGTGTGTTTGATTCCCATAGCCTTGTCCGACGCGACAGGTTGTCGCCCGTCCTGCAGGTTGTCCTTTTTCTAAAAATATGTTATTATAACATTCCATAAACAATATCAAAAAAAGTTACATCCTTAAACAATACTGACTTACGTCCAACATTATCTATTCCAATCTTTAGACTTATCCAAAATACTTATGTCCATGCTCATTATATAAAGAATACAATTACTAGAAATGTCATCTGCTGAGCATGTGAATACCATCATTTATCCCCAATATATCGTATGATATATCTTGTTGTTCAAATTACGAACATGTGAATACCTTAATCATGAATTATCTTGAAAAATGAATACCCATTGACACTTATTGAAAACATGAATGCTGTCAAAATTTAATACTTTCCACGTTCCAAAATCCCAAAATTTCTATATACTCAAACCATGATATAACTTTGTCCTTATATCAGTCATGAGCTCATTTCATTTTTTCTTTATCGCTTCATTATGTGCATATCATCTTCTTTCCAAAAACAATTCAATCACTTTTCATGGTTATCGGTACCATATAATTATTGAAAACCAAAATATTGACATTCCAAAATTCCATGATACCATAAATAAAATTCCATGATACTATTTTGAAATACCATTACATAAACACTTAATCATTACACAACATCATTGTCATACTCAACATCACAAATAGTGATCGCATGTGACTTCCCTTTATCCTTTTCCTTAAGAGGTTGCTCACCTTGATCATCATTAACCCTTGGATTAGGGAATTGATTAACATAATGCACCATTTACATGCACTTGAAACATTTAAGGGTTGGTGGTGCATTCTCTGCAGTATTTTCTTTATTCACATCATTAGAAACCCTTTTTCCATTACATTGACACTCAGCTACTCGATGAACTTCTTTTCCACACTTAAAACATTTTCTATTCCCTTTAAGACAATCTCCACCATGCTTCTTTCCACACTTTGAGCATAAAGAAACATTCATCTTTTTTTCACCATTATTCTGAGATTTCTCCTTAAACTCCATCTTTCGTTTCTTGTCAAAACCATGAGATGGATATGTAACACCAACTTCCATTTCTACCTTGATAGCACAACGCACAATTTCTTCATAGCTACTGAAGTCTCTTGTATCTAATGACATTCGAAGACTTGGTTTTAAGACACTGAAGAATCGATTAACTTTACTTTCAGGTTGGATTATAAAGCCAGATTCATACCTTTAAAGCCTTGAAAAATTCACTTCGTATATACCAATAGATTCATCATCCTTTTTCTAAAGATCAAGGAAATACTTTTCCATCTTTGTTTGAAGAATACGAGGGAAGTACTTATTGAAAAATAAGTTCTTGAACTTATCCCATTCCATGGATTCAGTTTAAACTCGGGGCCTCGTATTCTTAATTAGAGTCCACCATTGATCTGATTCACCTCTTAAATGGTAAATAGCCAGAATGACTGTTTCATGTTCCGAATAGCAAAGTATGGAAAATATCTTTTCAATGGTACTGATCCATTTTGCAGCAACAAGTGGATCATAAGACCCACTGAATGAAGGTGGACGTTGTCTCGTGAAGGACTCAAAAAATATTGTTCCCTTCTCTACTCATTTGGAAGTCCAGAATGATTCATAGCTTGTGTAACTATAACAATAATATTTTTCACTCTATCTCCCATAACATTTGTTTGTTCATGTGGACAATCATGTTATTGTCCATTACATTGATCAACAGGGTTCCTTCGGGTTCCAACCATCGTCTAAAACCCAAAAATAATATTGTGAGAGGAAAAAATCATGCCAGGGAAAAGAACATAATTAAGGGGGAGTACCTTCAATATATAACATCTTACTGTTAATTCTAAGATTGTTATCGTAATTCTAGGACTATTGCCTTTACTTATACTTAACCTTAGGTAAATACCTAGACATAC
Organism: Viscum album; assembly: GCA_963277665.1. Classification (NCBI taxonomy): domain Eukaryota; kingdom Viridiplantae; phylum Streptophyta; class Magnoliopsida; order Santalales; family Viscaceae; genus Viscum; species Viscum album. The sequence goes on along the minus strand of OY728143.1, from coordinate 1,685,673,773 downwards.
CTTAGAAATATCTCTTGGGATCTCACTAATGTTTTCACATCCTAGTTTCCAAAGGTTAACTAAACCTTTCCTATGATACCAACTATAGAGACCCCAAACTTGATATACATGGACATTACATTAATTTTTCAGAATACTTAATACATAACAAAAATAAACACACAAGGACCGTAATAGTTTAGTGTCTTTGGAAACATGGAACATAATCTTCTAATCGTGGTGAAATATCTTCAACATCTCCCATAAAGAACTTCCCCTTTTGTTTTCTTACCTAAAACCTTTCTTTATATCCTGGGGAAAAGAAAACATATAAAGGGTGATCTCAAATGCTCAGTAATGGTAAGTAGGGAGGAAATAAAACAAACCATATACATTTTAACTTCAAAGCATGAACATAAATTTTACACATCAAAATATTGAGTTGAGAAATAAATCTTAGCAGTATGTAAGGCATACGTCATAAAGGAACATTAATCCCGATAAAATAGCATGGGAATAAAACATGTAATTGTGTCAAACCATTAATCACATGATATGATTTCCATAGTAGCCAAGGAAATGCTGGCAAGACCATATTAGTGGACAAAGTCCCTTTCTGAATCGAGCTAACTCGTCATTCTAGTCCTGTATCACTGATCCAGATTAACTTACCGTTCCAGCCATGTATATCTCATGAGATATAAATCTTTACCCAATGCATTAGAGGGAGATATAGGTCCCACCTATCTCATAATGAAATCATTCTTACTTGTGCCACAACATTAACATAAATCATTCATCATTACCCAAAGTATAAAATGGGTTTCATAAACATCATCCCATCATAACATAATCCTTACCAAAAAAATGCATATCATTTCATCATAAGAAAAGTGAAACTAAGTAAATCATAAAGAAATTATACTTGAAACATAAACATATGAAATAATTCCATCTTATATAGAAATTGTTTCGATAAAACACTTGAAATGAATTCTTCAAGAAAATATCCTTTCTTTTTCAAAATCATTTTCTTTACACAAAATGCCATGAAATTTTAAGAGAAAAGGATTTTGTTGAAAATAGTCATTAAATATTGTAGAGTAAGCTACATGAAAATATAGAGTTATGAAACTATAAAAACATGTTCATGCCGTATAAGTTAAAAAAAATTCTTCTCGTACTTTTTCCAGAAAAGTCAAAAAGTACATCGTATGGTATAAAAAAAATATTTCTTCCATACGATGTGGTAAAAGTAAAAAAAAGGGTAAAAATGGCTCTAAACATACATGGGAAAAAAGTAAACATTTTATAAAAAAACATATTGAGAACATATGGACATGGATAATAAACATAACCCCAGTAAATACTTGCAAATAAACAATATCAGATAAGAATGAGATTGGAATAATTATCCCTTACCTTAGGTCTTATATGCTTCTTACGTATCCGAACCTCCTCTTCCTCGACACACCTCATTTAAACTTCTTCTTAGGGCACTAGAGTTGCTCTTTTGAGAATATCAAAACCTCTATGATATAACTAGAGAGGTTGAGCAGAGTAATTGGCAGGGTTTGGCCGAGCTTCAAGGCTCAAAAGGGTGTGAAGAGAAGAGGGAAGGGGTGCCCTTTTATAACGGCGGAGAGGGGCACCTTTGGAAAAACTTAAAATATTATTTTATAATAAAGTCATATTAGGTTTATAATAGCTCCAAATTGATTTATTTCCAAGCTAAAGTGGGTATGGGTTGAAAGCCTTTCAACCAATATGTTTTAGACAAGTTTAGGTTACTATTTTAACCGTATCATTTAGATTTAACTCTAAGTTAAATTATTTAACTTTTACCGTGTCTTCTTGTTTTCTTACCCTATATGGTTAATAAACCTAGTATAACAAGACAAAAGAACCCCAAGTGGTTCATTATTAATATATATAACCTTATCTAAGTCATTTTGCAGAACGTTAAATTTTTAAGAATTTTATAACAATTAATAATTTAATATTTGTTTTAAAAACTATTTTATGTCAATTTTGACAATATTTGGTAATTTATTTTTGTGAAAATCATAACATCATGATTAGTTCGAAAAAAGTTAATTAAATAAATATTAACATGTCAAGTTAACCTATAAAATTAGTGGAATCCATAAAAAGTCTCAAATTACATTTATTTGTGTATTTACAATATCAATTAGGTTAATATTTTATTATTTAGGTAATTAATGCATCACCGTTGTGTCATAAATAATTTAAATTATTTAATGTCTAAAAATTATAAATAAATTACCATTAGGTAGGAAATATTTTTATATTTCTAATGAATATTTATAGATGAATCTATCTAATTTATAACCCTTTATTAAAAATGTTTTAGTTATTAAACTTTGATTTTAACTATTTTAACTCTTCTTTAAATAAAATAATAATAAGTGTCCTCATCTAATCCAATTGTACCTAAAGGGTAATATTTTATACCTAAGGTTGTTTTTGGTAGAATTACATGCATCCAATAGAATTAGGACATGTGTTAGGGTAATAATATTATCATTTTTACCCTTAATTACCCTATTTACTTTTAACCATGGTAAATAAAAGTAAAAAGTTATTATTCACCAAAAATTATTTTTATCTTATTAAACCACATTTTACTCCTTGATATTAACCGTGTCTCTCGGATTTTCTAAATTCCACTCATAGAAGCGGTAAACATAAGTTTTATGTAAATTTTCAAATTCTCCTAAGAGGTGGGTAAAAGACGTTGAAAAGTTCAATAAAATTTTTATAAATCAAAAATTATTATAAAATGACTCAAATAAATTATATTGAACTTATATAGGTATTATGTATTAATTTTTACCTAAAATAAATTTAAATAAAATAAATAATTATTTAAATAAAAAGTCGGTTTTAAATAGTAACCTAGTGTTTTCACTATTCATCAAAAATTGAATGTTTTCAGAAAAATACCAAAAATTCACCCTAGGATAATTTCGATATTCCAAATCCATAAATGAAGTCCATTTTAAAAGATAAAATTTATAAAATTTCAAAAAGTGGGTATTACTATTCATAACGGCTAGTTCATAATAATATTATAAATATATCTTGTTTAGTGAATCTTGTTATTGTGTACTACACACGCTATCAAAAAAGGTCTTGATTGCGTGTAGTGCAAGCCAAGTCAGGGCTAGGTGTACTGGAAGCTCTATTTTTTGTTGCGTATAACATAATCAAAACCTATTTCAATTATACATTAAAAAAAATCTATACTTAATGTTGCGTAGAATAATTTACACAAAACAAACATGAATTTGTGCATAACACGAGCAAAGAATAGTGTTGCGTATACTGCAAGATAATACGGTGTTGTGTATAGTACAAGATAATATTGGTGTACCATACAAAAGAAGATATTAATGAAATTAAAAAGATTATATCTTATAAAATCTCAGGGTGTTACAGGGAATCACTGGTGGATAAAATTATCACAGGTATTCCAAGAAGTTAGATTATTTTTTCAAATAAAAACACAAGGATTTCCACTAAAATGTAATAATTGATGGAAAAAAATTAGTCAGCTTATTGAGTCAGTAAAAAATCAGCCTAATAATTTTCAAACCATTCAATATACACAATACTGTTATAATAAAATCCATGGATATTCTATCCCATTTCCACTCTAAAATATCAAGGGGTTACATAAAAAAATTCAAAACATTATGATCAAACTTTACATTCTAATAGGTAAGGAATATGAAGACAAACTCCACAATACTCCTATTCATTACTAACCAACAAGTGTACTACAAAATATCTGGGTAAATTTTCAAAACATCAAGATATACCAGTAAGGGAGACTTGTGGAACCCATTATACAAAACCTCTTAAAGCATGATTGACACCACAGGCTGACCTCAGAATAAAGTGAAATTATCCCCACCATAAGGGAATATGTATGTTTAATTTTTTAAAGAAATATCATCATGCAATACCTCACAATGCCCAACTACATGTTTTTATATCCTCCCATAATTCAATGGAGTAGGAGACACAATAGTCTATCAGATATATAAATCTAACTTTTAATCAGACAAGGATTACTACAATGTGTCCAACTCCACTAATTTCTAACCTAGGAACTGTTAATGATATTTCTTACTGATTTAATTTTCCACCACATTCCCCTTTCAAGGATTATAAAATATATCAATGTGGTAAACAAACATTAAATCCATCCACCACCAATTTCATATATTATGTTCTCTCCGCATGAAGATAAACATGAGTTTTTATAGTCATAATAGACAAAAACTTCACACCAAGAAGGTAGTTTCACCAAGTCATCATGCTAAAAACCACTATTGGTAGCTCTAAATCATGGGCTATGTAGTTATAATCATATAATTCAAACTTTCAAGACCCATTGGATATCATTTTCTGCCTATGTACCATCAGAAACCACATACTGGATCCATAGGAATCACAAAACACTATGTATTCATCCCCTCTTCTAAAAAACTCATATTGAGAGCAATAATCAAGCACTACTTAAGCTTCTTAAATGGATATGGTAATTTATCACACTAGATAAAAGGAACCCCATTAGATTCATGAAAATCAAAGGATTATAAATCTTGTAGAAACCTATCATAAACCTATAGTAATGTCCATTCAACCAAAAGAAGCTCCAAAAATGTAACATAAAATTAGGTGGATCATTAGAAAGTAATTCCTAAATCTATTATGGTTCTATGAATATACCATCAATTGATTTTATGTTCCTTTTAAAGCATACCTCCATAATACAGATTTGACACTTATAATGTTATCTACACACTAAATGCTCTCGAGAACCACCTATGCCCTTTAATTTGATTGAAGAGTTCTTTCATCCTTGATAGTAGATATTTATTACTTATGGTCACCTAATTTATGTGATGGTAATTAAGAAATAACATCAATATCCCATCCTAATTCATGATAAATAAATTATGATCTTCCCAGGGTGTACACTAGGTCTAATAACTCCCTACCTTTAAAGGTACACCAACTTCACCCTCATCCCTTGATGTTTTATATGAGCTATCTGATATTACACTAAATATATTGGGCATGTCCCTAAATGATATTAAATATTTAATACGAACTCATGTAGAGGGGGTAAATGGGGTACATCCTCATTAAATATGTATATGTACCCCTATAATGCAATGGGGAACTGAAGATCTGCATAGACTGCTACAAAAAAGAGTTAGGCTAGAATAATGATGGGATAACAATGGTAGTTTGTTATAAAAAACCTATCATTATATTCTAAGAATTACTTCTCACTAGTAAAGTAAAACCTCAAACCATCTTCCTAAGTACATTACACCCTATAAAGGAGAAAATTAATTTGTCCATGGATGGAATACAAATTGTCCATACTTAGAATAACATCATAAGTTCTCATAGAAGAAACCCATGGCCACATTATAAAACTTTCTCCATTGAGTAACAAGTCACACTACTGATAGAATAATGTGATCACAAAATCCCCACCACTAGAAGTCTCTAGCCATAAAGTTCATGCAATAGGCTATTCTAGTCTCGACAATTCTCAGTCAAAGGATGAATCCAGGAAGGAATTCCTAATATCAGTGTCTATCAAAACATAAAATAGGGTTGATAGGACATATATCAAACATTAAATCATGAAAGGAGCCTTTATATCATATGCCTCAACTTCTTCGATCAGATAGAATCCCTTACTACTAGATTTCTGATCTTAATGGGGAAATCTAGTTGTTGTGGTAGATATATCAGATCATTATATCAACCACCAACTTCTCAAATAATTTCCTATTTATTAGGGTTCTACCACAAAATTTAATATTTTTAGGTGCATGTAGGGTCATAAAACAATGTGTTATATGACCTTTTCCATCATTGTAATAAAGATTCAAATCCATCAGATGACTAGAAACCCTTCATGAACCCTGGATTGCATATCCTCTATTCTGGGACTGGATATGCCGATGTTCCAAGTGTCATGACCCTGAAGCCTAGCATCGACTACAAACTACCAAAGTATTTTCTCCCTGGTGAGTTTTGTCAGTACTATCCAGTTACATATACTCTTCTAAAAGGATCTCCACTATCAAGGTACTATTCAACACCCTAACATAGATGAGAATACAGAGGGATAGAACTCTAACTCAAACATATCTATGTAGTATATGCTCAAACTTCTTTTCCTATAAATATTTATCATAAACCTTGTCGAGAGTGTGTACAAGTATAATAAAACAAGATTTATACCCCTCCACTAAAATACTACCCTATTATAGCTGGGGAATCACCTATATTAATATTGATCTAAGAGTCATCAATACATACTCCTCCCAAAAGAGATACTCAAACTAAAACCAAGGGAGGGTCACCTCATCATGGGTTTTTTCATTGAACTCCACCACCATCCTTTTGATCTAGGTTAATGACTCACAATGAGTTCTTCCATCTAATCTATAGAGTTATAGATGAGGTGGAAATCATTCACTATGGTCTCTAACTAATTATTCAACGCCTATGCATTTGGGTATCCTCAGAACCTCTGTGGAATATTTTTATAAAAATTACCAAGAACACTCAACATCCATGCATCAACATTCAATGTTTTCTATACAATATGTTTTTCAAAATGAGGTAGAATATCTATATTCAGTTCTAGGGTATGGTATTCTCACTACATTATAGGTGTAAGTGGCTCTCACTATCATACAAGAGGAAAAAACTTTTGATCAGGACCCAAAACGAAGTACTCATCACTGACTTGATCCTCATCACAATCCTATCATAGAATCCTAGAAAGATTTCAACATGGATCCATCCTAAAATAGTATATATGTATCATTATAAAAAAATATTTTGCGAGAAGACTGAAGAAGTATGTTTAATGAACAACCTATTCTTATTTGATTCATGTATCATTGTTTACCCGATAACCAAGGTCTTAGTATACCATATAAACAAGAAGGATATTAGAATCATGATGAATAGATACATCAACTTAGGAACCATCACTGGGGTTCCCAGCATGATATATGAACGCGAAACACATACACACATTTTCAATAAATCTTAAACCAATCCTTACATGACTACCAACACAAATTAATATCCATAGGAAAAATATATTTGATTCTAATCTATCATATCTTGAACTATCAGGCCCCCAATCAAAACAGAATAATTCTAAGGGAATCGCCCAAGCTTGGCTCTAATAGACCGAGGGCTAGTTACTAAACAGAGTAGAAATAACACACATATAGAAGACCTTAGCCTAATGTACCCTCTCACACACACATCTCCAAACATACTAGAGTATTTCAAAAAGAAAAACCAGGAATAAAAAATTTATATAAAATATATAGAATCCCATAATGAGAATGAAAATACAGAGTCAAAGTAAATAGGAAAAAATGTAGTCTTAATAACCAACAAGAGTTCTGATCTAATATGATGTGGGAGGATTACAACAACCTAAAATCAGTATCCACTATGTACCACTCAATTCCACCTAGTCAAGGTTCTCATAGATCTACATTTTATAACATACCATTTGTGTAAGACATGATATGTGTGGGTAGAGCCCATATAGGATCAGTATATATATACATATACATAGTACGACACCATAAAAACACAAAAAAGTAAATAATAAAATATAAAGTTAGCTCAATCCCATTACCAAGAAGGCAATGGGATAGGGAACACGTAGATACACTCCTAAAGGATACACATCATAGTTTATATCCTCAAAAGTTTATCTACCAATGAACTTAGAATAAAAAACCACTTATCTAGAAGTCCTATGAATCTACATGATAACTCTCTTAGATGATGTTAGATGATTCTTTTAACATTAAAATGGGTTAAATTTTGACATTAGTGGAGGATCCGTAACTTTTTTGAGTTTTATATATTGGAGAAATTCTAACTCTATAGATGGAGGATAAACTCACCATAAATTGGGGTGAAATACTGACATCATATGATTCCATAGTTAGAGTATCCCAACCTCATGATCAAATGAGGAAACTACTGACTCATCAAGATGATCCATTTACTAACATATGAGATACAGATTATACATAGTAATGAAAAGGATAATACATATGAATTATCATAGTTTCTAGGAAAAGAAGGAGTACATGAAGTGTATTCCCAAACTATCCACATATCCATGTTCTATAACCCAACATGGTATGTCTCGAAATAATCACTCAACCAATAGTAGGGTCACATGGTATGTATTGTCCATAGAGGTACTCGGTGTGTCCCTCACCTTCCCAATTAAACTCCCATAAATGGATCAAATTATGTGGAGTAACATAGATGATGTGTTTTGTCCACCTGGGTACTCAGGAAGTACCCCAACATCACAAGTTGTGTCCCACTAGGGGTTTACAGGATGTGCCCCAACACACAAGGCATGTAGGTCCATACAAGTCCTTGGGCATGTAATCCTTAGTAGATGGTGTCCTTAACGAGTAAGGGTCACATGATGTGTAAATGAGATACAAAACATATGGTATGTAACTATAGGATAAAACTGTATTTCCACACTAAAACAAGTTACACAATGTATGATTTTCAGAACTACATACCTCATATTCATTAATTTTATAGAAATTTAGCAATGTGACAGATCATCTGATTTAGTGCCTCTTCTGATAAATCTACCACTATATTTCATAGACACTCATGTTTAGTGTATTTAATATCATAATTATGTCACATGTGGTTAAATTTTGACTATTCTTCACCCGAAATAAATCATTGTTTCTTCCCATCACCCTACACACACCATTACTTAAAAACCATCATCATTGATCCATACTCTAAATTTATATCATTATTTTCAATCCACCATCACATAGTAACCCATTGTGTTGAACCCATATTAACAATTCTTGGAACCTATGATCAATCAAGAAACATGTTCAGTTCCAAGAAATCATTTAAGAGTTATCTAATTCAACATCGATGTTGATCATGTATTGAATAGATAGGGAATTACATGAAAAAAAGTGAGAATGAATGGTAGTAAGGTTTAGTTGGACCCCAATCAATGATGTGGAATAATGAACAGATATTAAGATATTTATTCAAAAAATAATTTGTATTAAATAAATATATACCCACATAAAAATATGAATCAATGAAAATAAAAAAATCAATTTTGGATTTGCTTATTCATGATTAATAGATAATAACATTTTCACCAAGAATGAGGAAAGGAACCTTAAAAAATATCATTCTTTATGAATGGATTGATCATTGTTTAGTAACATGTTATCAATTGATGGAATACAGAATACACCATGTTTTTATTCCTCTCCACGATGATTCATGATTGATGGGTGGAGGAAAAAAATGTGTCATCATAACTGACCATATACTCCACAACATTCCTCTCAATGTTCCCTATAGGTTATGAAACTAACCGTAGTGGATTTTATAATTAGATATTACAAAGAGAAACCATTGTATATATAATTAATTAAATAAATAAATAAATAATTTTAATTTATTTATTTTATGGAATTTCATCCTTTGATAGAACATCATCTGTAGGTCTGATACGATTTTTTATCCCACTTTGTGTAAAGCCTGAGTTCTGGAATCTATAGTGGTCTTAATTTCTATATCAAAGACCCCAATCAAGGGATATCTTTAAAGTCATATGAGAGTATAATATATATTTAAATAAATGTAAGTACTCAACATTGGTGTTCAAATGACATCAAAAAATTATGCCACTATCCAAATACAATTCAAGGGAAGACATAAGAACTTTTAAAGGGTACAAACCCAAAAAACATTGTTGTTGAAGATATAAATAAGTATTAATATCTTTCCTAAACTATAAAAATAATCTAGAATATTCAAATTATCATCTGTTTAAAAAACGTAGGTTCTTAGTCTAACATCCATAACATTATAATGCAATTATTTTCTAGAAATAAAACCCATTTATTCTGTCATATTCCTACTTTGGTATATATATTTTGATTGTAAAATATATCTCGGGAACTTTAAGTTAAAATGATAAGAAATATAACCAACTAATTTGTATATAAACCATGTCTTCATGGTCATTCTAAGAAAACATAGTAGTAAATTACATGTTTGTGATGTCTTAAAACAATATGAAAATATATAAGCTACCCACTCATTCTTTAAGAGATAGACTTATTCTTTTGAATATGTTTACCGTCAATAGTAATGGTAGCACTAAAAAAGAATAGAAAAACATACAACTAATAAATATTTTAATTAAAATTAAAATTACCTTTATAAATACCTCTTTGTGAACTCTAGTTTATGGTTGGAATATGATATCTTTCATAAGTTTAAAATTGTAATAACCACAATCATTGTTATTTATTTTATTCAAACACTTTAGAAACCTTGAAAAAAATGAGTAAATTTCGATTATATATGTTTGATAATGAAATAAATTTATATATTTAATAATATATAACCTATGGAAGTATTCTATATACATATAATATGTAATTTCCATCCTTATACCAAGAATTTAAATATATATACACAAAATTATCTTAAGAAAAATTAATTTTAAAACATAATATAAAACATATAATTTGAAATTTATTTGCAAAATGATGAATGTTGTGTATTAAAAATTGACAGGGGACATCATGAGTAGTTGAGTTACGGAATATCCACTATTTGTATCAAAAATTTATTTCTGATGAGCATACAAATTGATCATCACGAGCATAAAATTATTATAGAAAAAAATAATAATAATTAATGGAAAAAAATAAAAAAAAAGTTTATATGATTACATTGTAATAAGTACTGTAAAAGGATCCTATCCAAATGGATATACAATCAGAAATTAAAAAAATGTGGGTATATTGGTTCTTGTCCAAGTGTGTACCAACTATTTTTAAAAATCTAGTGGTATAGTTTGAAATATACCAATATATTGGAAACCATTGCAATAGACATCTAAATAATAAAAGCCCAGTCATGCTCCTCCTTCCATCCTCCTCATTCAAACCCTACCTCCTCTGGTGCGTCCACACATCCCCCTCCCATTAGGTGACTCTAACAAGCCTCCTACGTCCCCTCCAGTGATTTCAGATTCCACAATTCCCTCCTCATGGGGTTTTGGTATACCCACCAATCTGATGTCTTCTTTCAATTGAGATTTTTTATTGTGATATTTGAGAGGTTACATTTTCTTTCATCGTCTTATATCTTACCAATATGTTTTTAATAATTTTAAGTGTTTCATTGAAGGCTACAAGGTTTTGATGTTTGATTTTGGTGTTTCTATTTCATTTACTTTTATTCAAGAGTTAAAATGTAACATGTGTTTTCAAAATTAATATTTGGAATAAATATTCATGGATTGAACTATATATAGGTTAAATTTTCTATTTAATTCATTAATTTTCATTGTTTTTCTTGTGGGAAATTGGTGGAATTTTCTGATTGAAATGGTATCTTGATGAGAATTGTCTTTTAATAAAAAAACTTTGTTTGATAAAATTATATGGTTTTTTTCATAATGAAATATTTTTTTTGGTGTTATAAGAATATTTTTGATTCCATGGTGGATTAAATGTTTGTGTTAAAAGGTGGAATTCATTTTTTGATGGTGTTTTTGGATTCTAAATATGAAGTGATGTATCCCATTAATTTTTTGGTTATGATTGTTGATGAATATATTTAATTTTTTAGTTTTTTTGTCAAGTAATTTTGTTTTGAACAATAAATTCTAATTATGTATATTGTACGTATAAAAGTGAAGGCCCAATTTGAACCTTGTAATGCGTTATTCATTGATAGTACCCTTTTTTGACCCCATTACTTTTGTTTATGTTTTTCATCCCTGTGATGAATGATGGGTTAAGATATTTGTGTTTTTCTTGTGTGTTGGTGGTAAAATTTATGGTATTATAGGAGGTTTTAAGGATGTGATAATATTATAAACCCTATTATCTTTCTATTGTACATAATCTAACCAAATATGTTTTCAATGAGGAGACCAAGGTTTCTAAGTGGGTAGTTGTGGGAAATTTCTATGATAATAAACGTTGCTACACCCCCTTAGTTGTATTTAAACCATTGATTTTTGTTTGTTCGCTAAGTATACTACAAAGTTTGATTTAGTGGATATATGAGTGATGGATCCCTACTAACAAACGGGTCCATGTTTTCGCGTCTTGTGTTGTCATGTTAGGAATCATTATTTAGCCAAATGATATCTATTTTTTTATGGATCATTCATTTATAAATTTTTTTATTTTTTATCTATTGGATAACCTTTCTTGGTGAGTTGACCCTTTTTTGGATTAAACATGTTTTTAGTGTTATTTCATCATCATATAGATCATGTTTCTTCTTGATTTTTTACCCTTACTTCCTTGTTACCTTTAGATGGGTGTGTTTGTATGATTTAAAAGATAAAAGGATTATTTTTTCAAAGTGACATTATTATTAACTTGATTTTGAAATTTTTTAGATCATGTATGGTTTCAATTTTTAAATAGTTATATTTAATTAATTTTCCCCCTTGTACATTTTGTTGTTTTTAAATAGCACAAATTTCAATAAATGGATTTACATCATGGGAATCATTGATGAAGTGAATATCTTATATTTTCCCCCATTCATTTAATGTTAAAATGAAAACCTATTTTTCCACAACTTGTCTTCAATTTTGTTTTCAACAAAATATGAATGAATGGGAATAATGGTGGTATCCTACCAGATTCAGATCACAGTAAACAAACTAATGTGGTTAGTAATGTAGTCATCGTGTATTTTTATGGTATTTGAATATGTTGGATTTTTGGTTGGATACAGTGTCGTATTTATTTGGAAAGTTGAATATTTTTGGGATTGTGTTGGTGACTTTATTTTCTTGAGGGGATGGTGATTAGACCTCCAGTTTGTAAAACTAGTTGAATTGAGTTTTTTGTGACTTTTTTGGTGTCACTTATTATCTCATTTGGATACCATTGTAGTTCTTATAATTTTTACAATTTTTTTATTTCTATTTCCATTTTTCTCCTTGTGCATTCATATTTATACAATTTCTGGTTTAGTCAATTTCAATAGTTTTTTAGTGTGAAACCATCCACAAGGTTATGTGTAAAATTTTGTTTCCAAAATAGTTTTTAGTAACTTTCACCAGAAATCATGTTTTTTTAATAAAACTATGAATGTGTGTTTGTCTTAAAAATATTGTTTTTGGAAAATGTGATAAGCTTTAATCCACATTTTATGTGTATTCAATTCATTTCATAAAACCTTATGAAAAATGATTATTTTTTCATTTCAGTCTATTTTGTTACACATGTTGACCCTCTTAGAGAGATATATGGATAATAACCATGATTGTGAATTCTTAAATGTCATGGATACCCACATTGGTTTATTATTTTTATTCATCACTTATAGAATATGTTATTTCTCTTAGTCTTTGTTTTTATAGCTAATAGTAGCCTTTAATGACTTTAATATTAAAATTGGTAGTAATAAATCATTTAATTATGGTATAAATTGTTGATTAGAAGATAAATGTTTTACTTTTAATATAATGGATATATTCTGGATATATCATATTGGCTATATTTCAATATAGTTCCATAAGAATTTGGAATGTTTTTTATATTTTTAATTTTTCAATTCTTAAAAAAAGGTTGTATATAGTTTCAATTTTATAATTGGGTTAGAAAACCATGGTTATGATGAAAATATGTTAGCTAATAAATTATTAATGTTGGATTTCAGAAAAACTATTCTATATTGTATTACCATAGAGACACGTGACAATTATCCACTGTTCGAGAACAAAAACAAAGAACTGGTATGAAGAATTTTATATTTGATCAGTTTCCATTTCTGCATGATCATGAGAGAGATAGTATGCCAGTGCGGGAAGAAAATTATTTCAATACACATGAGGAAAAGACTGAAGATGATGATTATTAAAGAGTTATAATTTAAAATAATGATACCATAACTCTATTACATTAAGAATATACTGAAATGACCAAGCTTAAAATTTTAATGCAATTATATCATAGAAAAACAATATATGGGATTTATAATACTTTCATTGATTATATTCTTAACTTTTTATCAATATTTCTTCCTAATGGTGCATAAATTACCTCAAATCATTACAATTCATGGAACTTAATTAATCATCTTGGATTTTATACTAATAAAGATCATGAATGTCTAAATTATTTCAGTTAATTTTGGGAGGAAACATCTAATGGAAATGATTATGATGATTGTGGTACATCCTTATGGAAGGAAAATGAGGATGGAACACCATCTTATGTTCCATAGAAATTTTGTGGAATTTTCAATTGATTCCCAAATATCCAATTATGTTTATTCCTCTTAAATTATCATCCAATTTGAGATGGATTAATGCTATGAGAATAAAAGTTAGAAATTAATTATTTCATCATGTAAATGGATTAGAATTATGTGAATTTTATGAAAAACATCTTAATTTTGTATATGACGTGCCTAAGGTCTGGTTGGTTCTATCCTATGATGGTTCTAATCTGTTTGGTCAGATACTTTCAACCCACAACATGTGGCATATTTTTATTCATGTTTATAATCTTACTCCATGGATTTGTATGAAATCTTTTTTCTCTATCTTGAGTATAAATATATCTAGATCTTATGATCCTAGGAATTATATAGACATATAATTAATGAAATTAATAAGAGAGTTGTAGAAAATTTGGGATATGGGTGTGTGTACATTTGATGCTTCTTCAAAAAATATATTTCAGACGTGTTCTTTCCTTCAATGAACTATAAATGATTTTCCTACTTATTCAATGATGTATGGTCATATCCCAAATAAAAATCTATCATGACATGTTTTTATGAAGAATACATGATTGAGAAGGCTTAAATAACATTGTAGTTTTACTTTCATGGGGGTGTCAGTGATTCATTCCAATGGGTCATCAATATAGAAAGAATCATTAGAGTTTTGATAATATTGTAGGCACTTAACAACCTCATCAACATAGTCTAGGTTATGACGTGCTTAATGAATTCAAAGAGTTAAGTTTTTTATTGGGGAAAGGTCATGTGATATCTAAAAAGATGAAGAATTTGGACACTAAATTCACTTACTATTGGAAAAAGAGAAGTACCTTTTTGTTTGATTTTTCATATTGGTCTAATAATGTTTTATTCCATTATTTATATGCAATGAACATTGAGAAAAATATATGTGAAATTCTTTTCAAAAATGTTCTAAAATAATGGGGAAGACCAAAGATGACTTGAAATTTCATCGGGACTAGTTGGACTGGGGTATTAAACCAAAAAAATTTCTTTTGTGTATCAGTAAAAAAATGGATAGTTCCTTATGCTTCTTATATGATGATACTGTCAGATAAAGATCAATTTTTGGTAGTAATATAGAATATTAGTTTGATTTTCATACTGAATATTAAATTTTATTGTTATTAAACCCTTTAATAAAATGCTAAAAATACGCCTTTCAAATGGCCATTAGGCTTAAATGGCCAATTGGTCATTTTTCCTATAGTCCTAATTTCTAATTGTCCTATTACCCATATAAGCCAATTGGACAATAGGAATATATGGAAATTGGTCAATTGGTCAGATTGGCCAATTGGATATTAGGCATATATACCGATTGGATATTATACATAATGTAAAAATTGGCCTACAGTCCTATAGGAAAATTTTCTATTAGGCCTATAAGAAAATTATCCATTATGCGGGTAGAAAAATTAGATATTTGTACTAATTGGCCTATTGGACATACAAATTATAAGACTAATGGAAAGTTGGAATATATGCCCAATTTCCTTATTTATACTATTACACTGTTATATTTTCATGCTAAATTTTAAATTTTATTTTCATTAATACCTTTAATGAAAGGATGAAATACCCGTTTCAAATGGCCATTAGGCCAAACTATCTAACTGTTTGTTAGGAATATAGGTTATTTGGCCTAATTGGCATATACAACTTTTGGAAATCAGGCATATAGGTAAATGGTTCATTAGGCATAGTTGGAAAATTTCCGATTATGCCAATAAGCCAATTGGCCAATTGGCCTATATCCATATTGGTAATTAGACCTATAGGCTAACTAGACATTACCTTAAATGTCCAATTGGCCTATAAGAATATAGGAAAATTTTTCATTAGGTCTATAGGAAAATTGGTCATTTGGCCTAATTTTCCATTTGGCCTAATTGGCCAATTGGTTATAAGGATTATAGGATTAATGGCCAACTAGCCTAAATTCCTAATGAGAAATTGGCCATTTGGACTATAAGACCAATGAAAAATTGGCCATTACTCCTAGAATATAGGACTAATGGCCAGTTGGACTATAGGCCTAAGGACCAATTAACCTATATTCATAATAGGCAATCTGGAATTTAAGCCTATAGGCCCATTGGAAAATTAGAAATTATTCCATTAGGAATAATGTCCAACTGGCCTATAGGCCATTAGACCTAATGGCCAATTGGACTCTAGGCCAGATATAAAATTTTATTATAGACCAAATGGTCAATTGACCATATAATTAATAATATGGTGTTCATATTATAAAATGAATATAAATTATTCATATTCAAGATTATTGGGTGTTCATAATGAGTACCTAAAATTATTAAGTTCTTATGATTATCATTTACATACTAATATTTTATGAATTTTTATCTCATTATACATGAATTTTTCATTTATTTAAATTTTATTCCATTTTATTATAATTTAACATTATAAAAATTTTACATTGTTAAAATGTATATATTAATCAATTTCATTTTTATCATACTATATTTGGAATATAATGTCATCTACCTCAAGATAAATTATTTTTCTCAAGTAAGACCAGAAAATATTGAAGTACAATAAGCACACACGCATAAGAAAATATTGTATGTCTTTTATTTAAATTTCAAATATTCTTTTGAAAATATTAAATAAATATCATGTTAATATTTTCAACCGACCTCATATGAGGCACTTGATGGTAAAGAAGATGGAAACTTTGTGTCGAACAATAATTTTTGTCAGGTATTAGTTGATAAGTATTAGGGTAGAGTCCGATGTTTTCCAAAGAAAAATTTCACCCCATCTAGGCATTTGTCATCACTGGGCTCCTCTTGATCTATGAATTTTAATAAATAAGGAGTTGGAATTAGTCTGTTAAGGTACTATTGTAATGTCCATTCAATATATTTGATGACCCTTTAGATTATTTTAAGTTTAACTTTTCACCTTATATATATCCTTATATAGAAATATACCTTATGTCCTATATTTTTCCCTTAGTTTTCTAGGGTTTTTCCTAAAAATAGTTTAAGGGATATACCAAATAATAATCATGTATCTTTAAAATATTAAATAGATAATAAAATAATGATTCAATAGTATGTTCTACCATGTGAACATAAATATAATTGTGGGGAATAGGTAGCTCTGTTCTTAGATTATGATCTAGCTCAGTATTTATTTCATTCACATTTAATAGAATATTTTATGAAAAATTGTTACCTTAGTTAAGGTAGTCTTATTGACACCCTTTAAATGTGAATCATAAAATTTTTATACAATAAATATACCTCATTCCATATTACTATGTGATCTTTATAGATTTGATTATTTTGTATAATATTAACTTGGATATTATAAAATGTAATTACCACAAGAAGGAAATGAGTGGGTGTAGATAGATATAAATCATAATCAATTTCACCAAGTATAATTTTTATAAAAGAAATACATCAGTACTTATTTAATTCAAATTTAATAGAAACTATTATGAAGAAGTTACTTACCTTTGGTAAGGAAGGCTTATTAACTACCTTTAAATGAGAATCATAAAATTTGGACTTAATAGAATACCCAATGTAAATGTATTATACTACCATAAAGGGTAATAAGTAAAAAAACATGGATCTATGTGGATCAAGTGACCAGGTTATACAAATTGGGTGACCATAAATAAGACTCGTGATCACATAACCCTAGTAGTACCATGAAAAATGGTCACTTACTTTCCACGATCTATTTATTTATCAGATTATTACTACTATTCCATACCTCATAATCACATGAATCCCCTTATATGTTTCTTCTGTATCCTGTGAAGTCCCAAGATAATTATTTATGATCATGAAACATGTTGGTAAACAAACACACGAAAAATGTTGAAGAATTGATGTAGAGGAGGTAGAAAATGGTTGGATCATTTCATAAATTATTATAAATTTAACAAAAAGTGAATGGAATATGTAATTCATGTGATCTATTTATTGATCACTTGAAGCCTCTCAGACAGGCCCATGTGATCATGTGAATCCCCTCTGATTAGTCTTCCTTATCAGATAAAACCCCTTCAACATGTCAGATTGATAATGAAAAGGATCTTTGATACGTCATATTAATCATGTGAAATCCCTTAAATATGTAATCCTGGTATATAAAAATATGTAACACCATAATTTTTTATGAAACTTTTCTCATCAATTAATTTGATTTCTTTGACAGCTTAGGTTACCCGCTATAGTGAGTTCAAATAAACTGAGTAAAATTATTAAAATATTATATGTTAGTTATCACCTAGCCATTAGATTGGTGGGTATGAAAAGTATTAACTAAAATATATAAAATAAATTTTCTATACATTTATAAACTAAATTCATGTTTAAAATAGGAAAATATTATAAAATAAAAGAATCATTTTTTCAAAAAACTTCGTTTAATCATACAATGAATTTTATATCAATATAATAAATTAATACATATTAGTGATTGATTTTAATGATATTTATATATTATTTACTTAATAAAATGTTTAAACAATCAATAAATATTTTCCTAAGCAATAGATAATAATTAATCCTGTTTTATGCTTAAAAATGTATTTTTTTCACCAAAAGTAGTTTTAATCACATCTTGAACACTTAATTTATAATTAATTTATTCCATGTATAGAAATTTAATATATAAAATGAGTTATTTAAATAGAATAATGATGTTTAAATTCAGGAATTAGGCCCATTTATCTGGTCAATATGAATAGTAACTATGGTAGAATTTATCACCTTGAAAAAGAGTAAACCAGGTTAATATAGGTTAAAACTAAGGGATAAGAACATAATTGTTAATCCTATTTTTTATTTTATGAAGTTATCTCTAACATTTCTAACTAATGTTATTTATTTAGTCATTTGATGGAAACTTTTCCATGAAAATGACCTATAATTCATATAAACCAAATAAAGTGAGAAACTGTCGCTCCCTCAGTTTTAAATATCATTTATGTGTTCTAATAAAGAAAAATTAGTTATTAATGATTATTTAGAGTAATTTTGTTCCTAATGAAATTATATTCATGATGGTAATTTATTTATAAATTTTCATAATTAAATAATTAACTTAAATTCTTACACAACGATGATGCGGTAATTAAGAAATTAACAGAGAAATAAAAAATGATATAAAAAATATTAAAATTAACATATTTCAAATATTTAAGGTGATCAAATAATTATATAGATGATAATTAAATGTTTATAATATAATAAAACATTTTTTTTTTAATTTTACTTGTTGTTTTGTTGTTTTTAATGTCAAAGTGAAGGATATTTTCAAAATTGTCAATAATGGTATTTTATGGGATTAATATTTTATTAAATTATTTAAAAATATATATATAATTAAAATAAGAACAAAATAGATAATATATGCCCAAAAATTTCATCCAATGTACATTTATAGTCTATTTGGAAGCATTTTTCTGTAAAATAGTCTTATTATATTTTAATCTTTTGAAAAATTAGTAAAGTACCCCTCACCACAACTATAAAAGATATCTTATTCTTTCACTTCAATACACAACATTCAGCCTTATTATTCTATTATACTATAACATGTTATCTTCTACCCTTATATATAAGCATTATAGAGGTAATTGTCTCCCCAAAAGACCAACCCTATAGATCTTTTGAGGTGATTTAAAGTAGTTCTTCACAAGAAGAGGTAATCACCGTAAAACATTCACTTTATTTCATCATTTTACATTCCTCTTATAGAAATATGATATTTCTCCTAAAATAATAAATTATGTATTAAAAATATTCATAAATGTTTTTTATTATTATGAAGACAGCATTATACACCATATTTTCCTTCAAATAAGAAGTGAAACTACATCTAATGTGTACGTATGACTTATTGTCTCCATGTAGCGATGTAATTTATTTTTCATAACCATATTTTATGGATGAATATTATAATGGTATTTATATTTATATATTATATTTGTAAATAAAATATACTTATTTAAATAAAATTTTATTTCTATATACCTGTTATCCAATATTTTGGGAAACGATAACATCACCCTTGCGTACAAATGGACTACCATCCCCAGAGTGCGATGTGATGCGTTATTAATTTATATTTCAAATGGATTGTAATAAGTATTAATTTTATGAATATATATTATATATGTGATATAATAATTATTTTTTAAATTTTAATTATTTTATACCTTTATTTCATTCCCTCAGTCGAAAAACAGAAATATCCTTCATGCGTGCATATGGCCTACCGCCTCCATGAATAGTGTAATTCACTTTTATATATCTACATTTCATGAATGGTTTTAAATTTGAAAAAAATTAATATAATTTTACCCACAAATTAGCTACTATAATATAATTAATAATATTTTTAAACTGAAAATTTTTTGGGAATCAATTCAGTTTCCACCCAGAATAATGATTTGTATAAAAAAATATTAATTAATTTGTGCTGGGATGTTATAAATAAATCATAAATGGTATGATAAATTTGAATTAATTTATTTAATAAATTTATAATAAATCCATATTTATTATATAGGTTTTTATTGTGAACAAAGAAAGGTTACATATAAGTTAATTGTTTTATTTCTAAATCTCACAAATATTCAATATTGTTAATGTTTAAGTCTCTATTAAGGAATATTTCAATTCCATTTTAATGATTTAAAAAAATTGTAATTATTTTATCTATTATCATATGATTTTTTTAAAAAATTTTACTGATATTTTAAATTTTACAGAATTGATTGAAAATAACTCCTTTTTTTGTTTTCTAAATGATATACTTTGTGTACTTTTTAAAAAAATCACCAGTGGAATGTTTTTTTAAATTATATTTCATGAAATTATTTTTAAAAAATAATAATATCTAAGTTATTTTAATATTTGAATACCATTTTTATGTTTAATTTCAAGGATTTTTTTTCATTTATAAGTGTAAATTTTCTATAAAGGATAAGTTATTTTTAAATTGAAATGTTAATTTATAAAAGAATTATTCCTTGAGGTCATTCAAAATAATTTTCCATCTATGTTGACATCCTTTGATGTTAATTAATTTTTCCTAGGGATATAATATATGGATTCCATCATTATTATATATCTATATGGTCTATTTTTATGGTTAAAAGATTAAATATTTATGAAAAACATTTCTTTTTCATAAGCTATGTAATGATGAAATGTTTATGAACCCCATTTATTTTCATGGGTTTTGATTTTATGAATGATTTATGAGATTTAGGAACACATATATATGATTTCAATTATGTGATGGGTGTGACCTATATACCCCTCCAATTAATTGGGTAAATATGGTTATCACATGGGATAAATGAGACTGGAATTTGGAGTAAACCTTGTTCAGTATGGGACACTCTCCACTATGATAGGTGATTCTTGCTCAAATTTACCCAAGAGATAAAGGTAGAACGGTCCTTGTAGTTAGCTTGGGTTATCGAATCCTCAGAGACCTAAGAAGTACCTAAAGACATGTACATTCTATGGATTGTTTTTGGCAATGAAGTGGCCAACTTGGGTTGATTTTAGATGGGTTTAAGGTATCAATAATAGTTTTAAGTTAATTCAAATTAAGGAAATGAGTTGGTCCTAGGTTATTGCTCGAGGTGGATTGGATGGATTTCTTTTTTTAATGATTTCAATTTCTTTTAATTGAGATGGGTTCATTTAAGAAGATCAAACATAATCATCAGTTACTAGTTTAATGCCTACACACCATAATACTAATTACCCATACACCGGAAGGATCAAAGCACAGAGCACTCCAAGTTAAAGGTTCGTATTAGCACTTGAAATGTGTAACCTTAAATTAAATAAGGATGAAGATGTTTTAAAATAATCAAATAAAAATCTCATTTAAAATAAGTGATTAGCCATTAATGGTGTGATAAATAACATCCAATCCATCCCCTTGCTACTCCCTTGGATCAACCCATAAAAGATTTATCCCTCCATTGATGACATGTCTTCAACGGAAGCGGGAAGTAGACTTACGAGGGTGGAATTGAAGAAGTAAAAAACAACAACAACAAACATTGATCACTCCACCGTTGTGTGATAAATATCACAAAGTATGGTGTTGATAAATTCACACATTGAACCAACAGTATCAACGTGATATGTATAACAATAGAATAATAGTATAAGAAGAACTTTTATTAAGAAACTAGGATGAATTAAAACAACTTACTTGTGAAGGAAGAACGTTACAGAGAGAAATTGGTAGCATAACATTAAGATGAAAAAAAGCTCAAAGATTATAAACTCCTTCACCAACACTGATTTAAATATTCATTTTGGGAGCCTTGGGTCCAGCCTCCAACAGTACAAAAGATCCCACTTCAGTAATGTAGTCCTAGGGTGGCTGAAAGTAAGGGAGAGGAGACTTTTCCACCCTTGTCCCGAGGTGGGAGCCAACTTGCTTCCACCGAACATACGTGCTTGTAAGTCATAATAGATGGCCGAATAAGAGTGGACTATAGAAGAATAAAATAGAGCCCCAGATGTCTCCTAAACTCCTGTGAAAAATTTTCCCATTTAGAGTTTTTTATTCAGAGATATGATAATATTAGTGGACTGTTTTTCTGGGCCTCAGAAACTGGCCTAGAATTTTATCTCTAACTTGGGCCGCCTAAATGGACAGCATGGAAGCCTAATTAGCATTATATCCTAAAGAATGATTTGTTCCTCTACATTTTTTATAGCATTTCACGAATGTTGGGATTCATTAGGCCTGTATGTTGGGCCCCATAGTCTCATAAGTGGGCTGGTGTCCAATCTGACTTCTCCAGAATTGTTTCCTTTCATCACAAAATATACCCATCTTCTTACATGAATTATCCATTGATCCCTAAATCAAACATGTTAATATTTAAGTGTATATAAATTTACCAGAATATCAAATAAAAATATGTATAATTAGATTCCTTAAAATCAGATGAATCATTGGGTACTTTAAATGATGTTAAAAAAAATGTACACCATAATAGTGCATTTTAAGAAGGTATTACAATCATAATGTGAAATGATGTTCAAAGTGTAAAATGCACTAAAATAGTGTTTAATAATAATAAACCACATGAATATAATATATATTAACAATGAATATTATCCTCATTTAATGGCTAATCACACCCCCAACTTGAGTTTTCCTAGTCCTAAGAAAAATATATCTCATCAAAATGAAATTCAAATTCCCTTTTCCAGAAATATTTTAATACACAATGATCACCAAAAACCCTTATAAAAAACAATCATAAAACGCATCAAAATATTTTGATACAAGATAGTTTCATAAACAGATCCCAATCCCAAGCACATTCTTTTGTTCAAATTCATTCCCATATTTTATCCAATATCAATTAAGTATGAGGATGTGTTGTGCATCACAATAGACATGGGCGTTCATCTTTATTCAAGTGTTAAATGACAGAAGCTCTAGGTGGAATCACATTTCAATATTAAGATGAGTATTAAATTTTTTTATTGTATTATTATTTTTTTGTTTTTTTTGCTTTTTCAATTTTTCCATGGTAATTGAAATTGCACTCAAAAGAGTCAACCCCTATAGCGAGACTTTGCCGATGACTCCCAGGCTCAAAGACCTTAGGGAACCAAGTGAAGCCCATATACTCTGGCATCATATCGAGTTAACTTAGTAAAAAAGTTTAAATTACCAAAAATAGAGATAACATTACTAACTCTGGTCCAGACAACTATGGAGTCACGATCCCCAAGTGCCGAAAGTCACTCATTAGGTCATTTCATTGCTCTAGGCGCAAATTTATTATTATTTTTTATTTTTTTTGAATACTTATATTAAAACTAAAATGATAACCAAACCTATGATATTTATTTGGGGGACCCCATTAAGTTAAACTAATACCCCACTATCCAAAGGACGTGCATTGTGATCTTTTTTTTGGATGAAAATATAAATGCTGAAATATCACATTGGATAGCCACACTTTCTAAAATCTTTGCTCATGAAATTATACAAGGATTAAATTTAGAATTAGGGCATGATAAATTATTTGATATTCAGTTTAAAAGTGTTCAATGTGTATTACCATGTTCAAAGTTAAAGGAATTTTTCCATCCATTTACACATTTTTTTTTTCAAATCATTCATTTTTTTGACACAAAAGCATTTTTATTTTATCTTCCCTCAAACATAAAATATCATTGTCCTTTGTGTTTAAATAAAAGGAAATTTAGAAGTGGGTAGAGGTAGAGAATTAATGTTCAAAAAGGAAATTGAAAATGAGGATCATGGTATGAAGTGACCTGGTGGTTGAAGTTGATATTCATGCTACTCCCTTTTAATCCTTTGATATCCATGTCACTTGTAGAGTTCCCTAGTAGAAAAAGGAAAAAAAAACAATATGATATATATATATATATATATATTTATATAATAAAGAATGTAAAATATAAGTATATATATAAAAATTATCGAATAAGGAAGCCCAAAAAGTCGTAGGTCAGTGGTAAGTGCGTGCCCCTATCTCCCTTCGGTCCTGGGTTCGAATCCCCACGGCTTCGCCAGTTGTGACGGGGTTTGACCCATGACCCACGACGTGTCCCTTATTATTATTATTATATTATTATTTATTTTTTTTTTGTATTTTTATTTTAACCTACAAAAACATTAAAATAAAACAAACTGATGATACATTGTCTTCTTTTTAAATTTCTGGGTAAGGCATTACTCAAGGATCACATCATATGACAAGGATGAATATGGTGCTCCCCTTTCATACCCATCCATACTCATAATATAAGAACAGGTCAACAATCTATTTTTTTAATATAAAAAAGTTTAATTAATCTTTTTTTAAAATATAAAGTCGATCAAAACAACAAAATGATAGGAAACTTGAAAACCATGGGTTGCCTCCCATGAAGCACTTTGTTTAATGTCGTTAGCCAGACATGGATCCTAAATCTATCAATTTTTCCCAATTCATTGATTGGATCAATTAACTCAACCTATATTTCCTGTTTTTTGAATGATTCAATGAATGGTTTTAACCTTTGATCATTGACCTTGAAAATGTAACCACTTATGGGATCTTGAATCACTACTACCCCATGGGGGTACACATGATGCACTATGAAAGGTCTTGACCATCTAGACCTTAACTTTCCTGGTTGTAAATTAAGTTTTGAACTATACAAGAGCACAGGTTTTCCCGGTTCAAAATGATTGACCTTGATATTCCTAGATTGGAAGGCTTGAACTCTAGCTTTATTGATCCTTGAATTTTCATAAGCCTCCATCCTTAGTTCCTCTAGTTCATTGAGATCTAATTTCATTTTTCTTCCGACCAATGAGAGGTCATAATCCATTTTCGTAATTGCCCAAAAGGCCTTATGATCAATTTCAACAGGTAAATGGAATGGTTTTCCATAAACCAACCCATATGGGGACATTCTTAAAACTGTTTTATATGCGGTTCGATAGGCCTAAAGGGCATCTAAGAGTTTCTCAGACGAATCTTTCCTAGAGGGGTTGATAGTTTTTTCAAGAATTTTCTTAATCTCCCTATTCGCTAACTCAGCTTGACCATTGGTTTGAGGATGGTATGAAGTGAACACTTTATGAGAAATACCATACATAGAACTGAGTGAAGAGAATAGGTGGTTGCAGAAATGGGTTCCACGATCATTGATTATAGTCCTAGGAATTCCAAATCGAGAAAATATCTTCTCTTTCAAAAATTTAATCACAACTTGATGATCATTGGACTTAGTGGGAATGACTTCAACCCATTTTGAGACATAATCAATAGTTAATAGTATGTAGAGGTATCCCCTAGAGTTTGGGAAGGGACCCATGAAATCAATTCAAACACAGTCAAATATTTCAACCACTAAGATGGGAGTGAGTGGCATTTGATTAATTTTTGTGATGGGCCCTACTTGTTGACACCTAGGACTACTTTGAAAAAATTTGTAAGAGTCCCTTGAAAGGGTGGGGTAGAAGAGACCACATTTAAGAATCTTAGCAGATGTTTTCTTAGAGGAAAAGTGACCTCCACATGTCTCACTATGACATAATTTAAGGATGGACTCTTGTTCCGATTCTGTAACACACCTCCTAATAACTTGGTCAGGGCAGAACTTATAGAGGTATGGAACATCAAACACATAGTGTCTAACATTAGAATGGAATTTCCTTCTATCTTGAGTCCCTAAGAATTTTGTAATGACTAATGTAAATAAGAAATTGGCTATGTCAGCATACCAAGGGCAGTAACTCACATAGTATAGGTGTTCATCAGGAAATGAATCAGACACAGAAAGGTGATTTGATTTGTCTTCGAATTCCATCCTAGATAGGTGATCAGCTACAACATTTTCAAAGCCCTTTTATCCTTGATTGTGAGGTCAAATTCTTGTAAGAGAAGGACCCACCTAATCATTCTAGCCTTAGCATCTTGTTTTTGGAAGAGGTATTTTAGTGCAGAATGGTCAGTGAACACAATGATAGGGGATCCTAAAAGACCTAAACTTCTATAAAGAAAACACAATAGAAATTAACTCCTTTTCAGTAGTAGTGTAGTTAATTTGGGCATCATTTAAGGATTTTCTTACATAAGAAATGACATAAAGAGTTTTATCACAACGTTGTCCTAACATAACTCTTACAGCAAAGTCACTGGCATCACACATAAGTTTGAAAGAAAGGTTCCAATTTGAAGATTTCATAATGGGAGGAGAGGTGAGAGAGGATTTGAGGGTTGAGAATGAACCCTCACATCTTTCTGTCCAAACAAATGGAGCATCCTTTACTAGGAGAGCACAAAGGGGACGAGATATTGAACTAAATTCCTTGATAAATCTTCTATAGAAACTAGCATTCCTAAGAAATACCTCACCTCCTTGACAGTTTTGGGTGATGGAAGGTGATGAATGATGTCAACCATGAATTTTTAAACTTCAACCCCCCTACCTGAGACCAGATGGCCTAGAACTAGTCCCTATTTAACCATGAAATGTCATTTTTCCTCAGTTTAGGACCAGATTCTTTTCTTCACATCTTGAAAATACTCTCTCCACATTATGCAAACATCCCTCAAATGTATCCCCAAACACAAAGAAGTCATGCATGAAGACCTCAAGAAAATCCCCTACCATGTCTGAGAAGATTCCCATCATGCACCACTGGAAGGTTCCAGGGGCATTGCATAACCTGAAGGGCATGCGTTTGAAGGAAAAGGTTCCAAATGGACATGTGAATATAGTATTACCTTGATCCTCTAGGGAGACCTCAATTTGATTATACCTTGAGTACACATATAAGAAACAGTAGAAGGCATGACCTGCCACTCTCTCAAGGACTTGGTCAATGAATGGTAAGGAGAAATGGTCCTTCTTGGTGAATGAGTTTAGATTCATATAGTCAATGCATAACCTCCATCAACTACTCACCCTTGTTGGAAGATTCTCTCCATCCTCATTGGTTGTCACTGTGATTCCAGCCTTTTTTGGAACCACTTGGATTGGGCTCACCAATTCACTCTCAACTATGGGATATATGATACCCGCTTTTAAAAATTTTAGAATTTCTTTCCTTACTACCTCCATGATATTAGAATTGAGTCACCGTTGAGGTTGACGACATGGATTTGAATCAGATTCCAAAACAATCCTATGAGTCCTAATAAGTGGGCTAATCCCAAGAATATTAGAAAGGGTCCAACCAATGGCTTTCTTATGTTTTATAAGGACATCTAGAAGCATCCTCTCATGATTGTATTCAATAGAAAAATAAACGACAATAGAATGTGTTTGATTGTCCCCTATGAAATCATACATGAGTGCATCGGGAAGTTCCTTCAATTCAAGATCTGGTTGGTTCATAATTTTAGCAGAAGATTGGGACATTGGATCAAGTTCAATATCATTTTTTAGAGTTCCTGATAGGATTGATTCCCCACATATAGAAGTTTCATCTACAAGATTGGTTTGATCAGATTTAGGGAAGGAAATTTGATTGGTTTCATGAAAGTGGATTATAAGACTTCATCATAAGAGAAATTTGAAAATGATTCAATCCAAGGAGATAAACTTCTTTCATGTGAACAAAGTAAATCAATCTCAACCTGACTTAAACATTCATCAAATATTCCTTGATGTTCTATGGATTCATTCTCAATGCTTTCTATTATGTTTACTTCATGAATGTCCTCGTCATCCCCTATTTGTGCGTTTGCATTATAGATGTTCAAGTCTAGACTCATGTTCCCAAAGGTAATGGTCATGTTCCCATTTCAGACTTAGATAACAGAGTTGATTGTTGTATGAAAATGACGGCCAAGGATGATTGGGGTTTGTTCCTTATTTCCTAAGTTTGGATGGTTGTCAAGGAAAATGAAGTCAGCATGGTAGATGAAGTTTTCAACCTTTACCAGAACGTCCTTTAAAATCCCCTTTGGAACTGTAATGCTACGATCAGAAAGTTGTAGTGTGACAGATGTGGGTTGGAGCTCTTATAGGCCTAACTGTCAGTACACAATATATGGGATGATATTGACACTAGCACCTAGGTCACACAAGGCCTTGACAACTTTTCTCTCTCCTAGTCCAACATTGATGTAAGGGTAACCGGGGTCATTCAACTTAGGAGGACTGGTCCCTTGAATAGTGGTACTCACATTAGCAGCCAAAAGGGCTTGGTTTTTATGTGAAAATTTTCGTTTAAAAGTGAAAAGTCCTTAAGGTACTTTGAGTAGGAAGGTATGGTTTGGATGGAATCGATATGGGGAATGTTCAACTTGACTTGTGAGAAGATTTCCCGGAATGTTTCACTCAGTTCAGGCTTGGGTTTCCCCCTCATGCGTTGAGGAAACGGTGCAGGTTGTGGGGTTGTTTGTAAAAGAGTTGTTTCTTTGACAATGTTATCAGTTTCCTCATCCTGAACTTGTGGTTAATTTGAATTTTCATCCAAGTTTGAATCTTCAGGTGGGTTCTGAATTATTTTTTCAGGTTTCTCAATTGATTTCCCACATCTTAAAACAGTCACAACCTTTAGTTGTTGATGAGTTGTTTGAGTGAAACTTGACTCTCCCCTTGAAATTGGGGATGGAACCGCCTGATTAGGCATGGGTTCCTTTCTAGTTTTTATGGTTTGAACTTATTTTTTAAGGGAAGATACTTCTGAGCTCATCCTTTCCATTTGTTTTCATATTTGTTCTAGTAGTCTTTGTGGAATAGTTTGGGTTGGTGCTTGAGAAGATTGGTTTATCTCGGGGGATATTTTTGAGGTGGGATGACTTATTGAAAATGGATAGGTGGCTGTTGGTATTGGATGGGTTGGGTTTGGAACTGGTTATGGGTTTGGTAGTTCTGATGGGGGTAAGGATTTTTCCCCTGTGGTTGGCTAGTTAGTTGGTTATCATTACAGCGGAAGTCTGGGTGGTCATTATACCTTGGGTTAAAGTTGTTTTGGTATTGAGGCTTTTGAAATATCAAGGAATCTACTTCCACTGGGGGTCCTCCTAAAGGAATATCTTTGATGGATGGAATGGTTGGGCAGTTGTCTGTCTTATGGTCATTTTTGTCACAAATTGTGCAAACAGGGTCAACAGTTAGGAATTCATGGACTTTCCTATGGTCTATCTCTTCAACCATCCTAGAGAGTGCTGCGAGTTTAGCCCTAAGGATTTACTCTTCTCTAAGTGTATGAATTCTAGTAGTTCTTTGTGGCTTTTCAGAATAAGGTGAAGTTCCCCATGTTTGGTTTTGTTCAGAAAGTCTTTCTAGATACTCGTAAGCATCATTTGGGGCTTTGTTTTTAAAGGTTCCATTAGACATCATGTCAATGAATTGTTTGTTCCCCAGACACAAACATTCATATAAAATTCTCACTTGTTCAGAAATAGAAAAACCATGGTGTGGAACCATGTTTAGAGTGTCTTTTAACTTCTCCCCTATTTCATATAATGCCTCTCTCTATTTTTCAAAAAAGTTTTAGATACTCTTTTTAAGTGAAATTGTTTCGTGGTGGGGAAAGTATTTCTTATAGAATTCTCTTTGTATTTGGTCCCAAGAGTTTGTGGATGATGGTCTCAAATTGTTTATCCAATTTTTAGCTCGATCCATTAAAGAAAAAGTAAATAGCCTTATCTTAGCTGATTCTAGTTGATGTGGGGGACACATGGTTTCTATAATGTCATTGATCTCTTTAATGTGAAGGTAGGGCATCTCGAACTCCATTCGATGGAATATGGGAAGATGGTTTAAGACATGAGGTTTAAATATGTAGTTTGAATATCCGAGGGAATTGTGTCTAATTCATGAGGGGGCATTTATCCAAGAAGGTGTGAGTTAGTCATTCATGGTTTGATCAATTGCATTCCCCAAGTTCGGGCTGCATCATTTGGGTTTCCATTTTAGTTCCCACCTAGGTTTATGAGTTGGTTTATTTGAAGACCTTCCATTGAAATGGGCTCAATTTTCAACTCGAGGGTGTTAGGAAGATTAGGATCTAATGGAATGAGTTCCCTTGGTGTACTTGACTCCCCAACCCCAGGACTATCCACCCTAACTAGACTGTTTGATTGATCGCGGGTATAAGTGGACATGCGCCAAAAGATAAAAATGAGAAAGGGAAAAGATAAGAGAATTTCGATGAGAAAAAAAGAAATGGGGTAGAATAGAATGGGTGTTTAGATAACTTACTTGGGTCCTCAGAAATGACGCCAAAATTTGATTCTCGCTCAAATTTACCCAAGAGATGAAGGTAGAACAGTCCTTGTAGTTTAGCTTGGGTTATCGAATCCTCAGAGACCTAAGAAGTACCTACAGACATGTACATTCTATGGATTGTTTTTGGATATGAATTGGACAACTTGGGTTGATTTTAGATTGGTTTAGGTTATCACTAATAGTTTTATGTAAATTCAAATTAAGGTAATGAGTTGATCCTAGGTTATTGCTCAGGGTGGATTGGATGGATTTCTTTTTTTAGTGATTTCAATTTCTTATAATTGAGATGGGTTCATTTAAGAAGATCAAACATAATAATCACTTAATGTTTTAATGCCTACACACCCTAATACTAA
This sequence comes from Viscum album, assembly GCA_963277665.1. Taxonomy (NCBI): domain Eukaryota; kingdom Viridiplantae; phylum Streptophyta; class Magnoliopsida; order Santalales; family Viscaceae; genus Viscum; species Viscum album. Next base: position 1,685,642,266 of record OY728143.1, on the reverse strand, counting down.
TCAACCATGCAATTGAAGGATCAAAGCATCGAGCACTCCAAGGTAAAGGTTCGTATTAGCACTTGAAATGTGTGACCTTAAATTCAATAAGAATGAAGATGTTTTAAAATCATCAAATAAAAATCTCATTTAAAAGAAGTGATTAGCCATTAATAGAGTGATAAATAAAATCCAATCCAGCCTCTTTCTACTCCATTGGATCAACCGATAAAATAATTATCCCTCCATTGATGACATGTCTTCAACGGAAGCGGGAAGTAGACTTACAAGGGTGGAATTGAAGAAGTAAAAAAAACAACAGCAAAAATCGACCACTCCACCGTTGTGTGATAAATATCACAAAGTATGGTGTGAATAAATTAATACCTTGAACCAAAAGTATCAATGTGATATGTAGAAAAACATAATAATAGTATAAGAAAAAATTTTTATTAAGAAACTAAGATGAATTAAAACAACTTACATGTGAAGGAAGAACGTTATAAAGAGAAATTGGCAGCATAACCTTAAGATGAAAACAAAGGTCAAAGATTATAAACTCCTTGACCAACACTAACATAAATAGGAATTTTTGGAGCCTTGGTTTGAGCCTGAAACATTACAAAAGATCCCACTTGAGTATGGTAGGCCTAGGGTGGTGGAAAGTAAGGGAGAGGAGACTTTTCCACCCTTGACCCGAGGTGGCATCCAGCTTGCTTCCACCGAACAGATGCACTTGCACATCCTTCTATATGGCTGAATCAGAGTGGGCCATAGCAGCATAAAATAGATCCCCTGATGTCCCCTAACCTCCTGTGAAATTTTGGCCCATTTGGAGTTGCGTATTCGAAGATATGATTAGATTAGTGGACTGTTTTTTTGGGACCCAGAATATGGCCTAGAATTTTATCTCTAAATTGGGCTGCCTAAATGGACACCATGGAAGCCACATTAGCATTGGATCCTGAAGAGTGATTTTGTTCCTATTAATGTCTTCTAGCATTCCACGAAATTTGGGATTCATTTGGCCTGTATGTTGGGATCCACAGTCTCATAAGTGGGATGGTGTCCAATCTGACTTCTCCAGAATTGTTTCATTTCATCACAAAATATCCCCATCTTCTTCCATTAATTATCCATTGATCCGTGAATAAAACATGTTCATATTTAAGTGTAAATAAATTTACCAAAATATCAAATAAAAATATGTATAATTAAATTCCTTAAAATCATATGAATCATTGGGTACTTTAAATGATGTTAAAAAAATGTACCACATAATAGTGCATTTTAAGAAGGTATTACAATCATAATGTGAAATGATGTTCAAAGTGTAAAATTCACTAAAATATTGTTTATGAATAATAAATCACATGAATATTATATATATTATCAATGAAAATTATCCTCATTTAGTGGGCTAATCAATAGGCTAGGAAGAGAACCATGACTATTATGATTGTTTAGGGGAGTGAACTTATTCCCCTATAACAGTCTTGGAAAATATCCTTGACTACTATGGAAATAATTTTCTATGAATTTGTGTATGAAAAAATTATATGAATTATTATAATGTTACTCTGTCATGGATCATGTTCTTTTGTGATTCATGTATTATGAACTACCATGATTTATTCCATGGCCTCAGATTTTGATCTTTTATATGAAGGGTATAATATTAAAATTTAATGTTCATGTTATCTTCCTCTTTTTCTCATGATATGATTATATAATAATTGATATATCCCTTATTTACACTAACTGAGCACTCAAGCTCACCCTTTTATTATGATTCCTTTCCCCAAGATATGATTAAATGTATTAAGTTTGAATCTTAAAAAAAGGGTTCATGTTTTGATGAAATAAGTGTGTGATGATGCAGATTTTTAATGAACCATTTTTTATGTTTCTATGTCTCCAAAGGCACTATATCTTTACCATAATCCGGCATCTTTTTGTGTAATTTAAGGAATTTTCATTTAGAAATATGTAATATCTATGTAAAAAATATTGGTTTTCTATAGTTGGTATCAGGTGATGAGTTTAGTTAATATTTGAAAATTAGGATGATAAACATTTTAGGGTAAAATATATGTATAGGAAAAATTAATAATGTTTTTATAATGATAATTAATGAACTATTTTAAACAAAAGGTTTCATAAAATAAGGTTTCGTGATTTAGAAATCCTATAAATTATTTTTCTTGATTTTATAGTTTTCACTATGATAATTATTCCCCACATTATGTATTTTGGTTTTAGTAAATGGATAAAACTAGAAGGAATCATGATAATGATGAATTAGATAAAAAAATTAATTATTATCCTCACGAGAATCCTAATATTATAGGATCACAAATATAAAATCTTGCTACAATTCTCACACAACATTTTCAAGCTATGAATCTTTTCGAGTTTCCAAATTATCATTAGAAGGAACAACATACTGTTTAATCTTTAATGAGGAAACATCCACCATCATTTATTGGGTGTTCTAATCCACTATTTATTGAACATTGGATCAAAACTATTTATAAATTATTTTATGTTCTTCAATGATCAGGATAGGAAAATGTTCTCCAAGCTGTTTATCTTTGGGAAAGTGAAGTAGATCAATGTTGGAATCTTATCAAGAATAACTGGAAATAAGAAGGAATTGAATCTATAAAATGTGATGATTTTAAGATTATATTATTTAGTATGTACATCATTTGTATTTTATATATAATGATATATAATGAATTTCTAAACTAAATAAAAAGGATGATGAATCCATTGGCACATATGAAGTAAATTTTAGAAGTCTTTCAATGTATGATTCTAGTTGAATTATTAGCCTTGAAATTTAAATTGATCGATTATTTGGTGGCTTAAAACCAAGTAATAAAAAGGAATTATCTATAAGAGAATTTAGCTATAATAACGAATTTATTTGATGCAAATTCAATGTGGAGATGGAGATTTAAGTTACCTATCAATCTCATGGTTCTGATAAGAAAAGAAAAATGGAATTAATGGAAAATTGAAAAAATCCTAGAGGGAAGAATATCATATTCTGTTTATACTGTATTTGTTTAGGAAAATATGAGGGTACTTGTATTTATGTGACCGGTAAATGATTTAATTGTGTAAATGAATTTCAATAGGAATTTAATGTTGATATTATGGGAGTATGTTATCTAATGATGTGAATAGAGAGAAAACTCTATCAAATACACATCCCACTCATTAATGCTATAAAATCTACGAGTATTGTAGAAACCTAAAACATTTATCCTTGAAAACCACATATTATAATTATTACTTATATTATAATGACATAAAATCACATTAAAAAATAAATACAAGAATTATTAATGAATAATTAGTGGAATAAAAGGAATTTCTAGAAGTTAATGAACCTTAACTGAGAAAATAGTAACATAAATTTGGAATGGTAATGTGATACTTTTAAATAGAGAACTAGAAAATTAAATATTAACCTCACAATTCAATGTAGTTTTAAAATTTATCAATATTATAAGTGACAATATGATATACTAATATCAAATTATATGTAAATTTGTGTTTAAAAAATTATTGACTAATAGTTGGTATTTTTGTAAGTCATAATTATTTAAGTACAATGATTTAATTAATTTAATATTTTAAATGGAAAAATATTTTTATAAAATTTATTAGGAAACTAATATTTTTATTCCTTATGATTTTAATACAATATTATGAAACCATAAGAAATATTTGAATTTGTTAGAAAATCAGTTATAATTTTAAAATATATATTTTCCAAGTAAATTTTGATTTTTAATAAAATTAAAAATTATAATATTTAAATAATTATTTCATAATATGGATTTAAAATTTCAATTATAAAAATTTAAAAATGGATTGGGTTATTTTTTTGGGATTTTTCTAAAATACATAAATTTTTGGCAAATAGTAATATATGATAATTTACAATAAATACTAAATACATGAATTATGGAGTCATTGGTGATTTAGTGCTGATGTAAGACCTGTATATCAAAATCACATTATCAATATACTGTATTTAGTTTCAATAATCAACTATATTTGTTTTCTTGAAAAAAAAATTAAATTAATTAAATAATGGGAAAACACCACTCTTCATAACTATAAATAACACCACTCACCACCTCTTGTCCTCACACCTATAAAACCTTTATCCATGTCCAAATACTTCCAAAAACTATTCCCAAACCACATACTCACATCTATGAACTTTGTTTCTTAAAAAAATACCAAACAAAATTACCTAAGGAGTTTCTCAAGAAGAAGAAATCAAAAGATAAACCCCTCCTCCATTTTATTTTAATCTATTTTCATGTTCCTTTATTTTTTTCTCTACTCACATCCCATCATAAAAATTTAATGAAAAATAAAGTATAATAAATCTACTTGAATTATTTCATGTTCATAGAATTATTATTCATTAAACATCTTATCCTCTCTTTTACTTTAAGAATGAAAGAATCATCCATGAGGTGCCGATTTACCAGCTTCGTGGACGACGTGATTTCATCTATAAATTTTGTGTTCATTTATGATCATGAAGCCATTTTTATGGTTTTATTTGAATTTAATTCATTTATTAGATATCATTTAATTTTCTATAATCATTATCTCCACATTATATTAATTTATAAAATAAAATGAGTTCATTTTGATAAAGAGGCCAAATTAATCTAAATGATTTTCATTAATGATTTATCTAATGAACCATCCTAAAATCTGGAAAAAAATTACTTTATTCTTATATAATTTAATTAATAACATATATGTTTAGTTCTAGACAACAATACTCACTCTACATGATTTTCCATACATTTATATAAGTAACCGATCATAAAACCCAAGGAAAATAGCGCTCCCCAATGTTGAAATTTATTATCTTAACACATCAGAAATGATGTAAATAATCTTAGAAAAGTTATAATAAATCCCATACATGTATTAATAGTTTTATAATTATTAATTAATGAATCTAATTTGATTATTTTGGACATTAATATCATGTGCGTAATTGTATCTGACTTAAGTGAAGAGATTCTTCTAGAAACACCGTAATTTCTTCTGGTTACTCTTCCTTTGTTTTACCCAAATGAAATTATCCTTATGTAAATATTATAAATGTTTTCTATATCTTCAAAAATCAGGTATTAATATCAATTCATACTTCTTTTTTGGGGATTTACATGCTTTTAAAGGGGTTTATATTCAATTCATCCTGAAAAGCACACCCAATTTAATGGAACTTCCCAAATTATTATAGACTTTTATGTTCACTCCATAATCTATTTTAATAAACCCTTAGTTTTATAAAATCACTAAATTTATTAGGAAAAGCTATATCGGTTCAATTTTATTTTTATAAAAATAATTATTCCTTTTCCATTTTAAATAATATTTAATATTTTCCCTTAAATAGTAATAAATTTTTTTTGAAAGTTTTTTAAAACTATTTTCACTTTAGTTTGACATCATTTATCCTGATATATTCATATATTCCTTTATTAATTTCATTTATTATTAAATTTATTTCTTTCATGGAATCTTTTATGATGCACCCATTTAATATTCTTTTGACATGATTTTGTTGCCCAATTTTTTCTAGGGGTAACCCTTATGTTTATGTTCAATTAATTATATATTATTTTTTATATGGATGGAATATTCAGGAACTTTTTATGATAGTTGTTCCTAGATATCATTCTAATAAATTGGGTAGTGTATGTCTCAAGAGACTTTATGTGCAACAGTCTCGGTGGTTATCCAGGACTCGTGCTCCACATGTAACTATCTTGGTGGTTTTCCTTGACTCTTACTCCATCCTTCAATAATTCTAAATTCATGTTTTATGTTGCTTCCAAATTACTATTAATCCATTATCATATGACCCCATGTTTTCATTTATTCTATTTAATCATGTTCCATGCCTTTTATACTGTTATGTTATACCTTTTAACCCATGTCTGAGATATATTATATTTTTTACTCTCTTAATGGTACTTAGTATATCCATTTATTCATGTTATTCGTAGGCTAACCTATGAATATTTAAGGGGATCAAAGGATGTTATGATATATTTATGAAGATTAAATAAAATATCATCTTATTTTGGAATCATGGTGTTTAATTATGTACGTAATCTATAAGAAACCAGAATTTACAATACATAGATTGTAATTTGATATCTACTTTTGAATAAAATCATATAATCATATGTGTAAAATGATTTGGTCACAACATTGTGTATCATAGAAATTTTTTTAGAGACATGGAATAGAGAACTTTAGAGTAAACCCTAAGGATAAAACTAAGTATGAGAAAACATCCCTAACATTTTCTTAATATAGAGTAAGTGGTTTATCAAGATAATATATCCTTATCTGGATATTACATGTGGATATTTTTATGGAATAGATGTACCAGGTAGTAAAAACTCCAACAAGGTGTTCTGGGACTAACTAGGGGCATCCATGTACAAGATAATGAGCCTTACTGCGCATCTAGTTTGAAACTCTTAGTGAATATGATTTGGATAATTCATAAGGACAGTATAAACAATTATTGAGGGTATGAATAATATTACTGTAAGAATATATGTTATGAAATAGATCACTGATAACATATATTGTAACATATGTAATCACAATTTAGGATATACTTTTCTTTTAAGGGTTTATCCTTTTATGTTTAAGTTTATTTTTTATATACTTATTATCTAATTTATTAAATCCCCATAATTTCAATTTCTTTTTCCTAGTCAATGGAGAGAAATATATGAATAGGTTCCAATAATAATTTTGTTATGTATTGTGATGACTACCCTAATGATATGCCAAATATGATGGGAATGAGTTCCCAAAACTTATGAAAGTACTTGCTGAGTTGGATCATGTTATGAATAATAACATGAATTTTGTGGGACACCCTCCTTCTCCACATAAATGAAATTTTTCCATATAATACTTCATACAAAAAAAGCATCACATATTTAGTGGATATAATGATCCCCTCATCATATAATTGTGTCTTAACTCCATTAAAAAGTTATTATTTGTCCTCCAATGCTCAAAATAATATAATGTTGTGCTACCAGTCTATCATTTTGATGGAAAAGATAATAAGTGGAGAATACTGATAAAAAATATGATTTCCAAGGATGAAATTGATTCCATGGATTGGGAGGAAATAATGAAAATGTTTTCCAATACATATTTCCAATGAACCCTCTATCTTAAAATGGAAAGATAGTTCCTCAGACTAAGTAGTATGAAGATGATTCTATGACTGTGTGAGAAGAAAAATTTACAAGGCATGAAATATACATCTCTGAATTGGTCATGAAAACCAAATATAAGGTTTATTACTTCTTCATAAGACTAAAAGAGAGTCTATAAAAAGTGTTGGCAATTTTAGACTTTTATAGTTATTAGGATATTTTCAATTGGTCCCTCAAGGTTGAAATGAAGAATAGATAATTCCAATGCTCCCATGGGCCCAGTGACAAGAAGTGGAAAATGGAGTCTAATATGGGTGGATCAAGAAATAAATCCTGTGATGGAAAAAATAATAAATATCCCATGGATCAAATTTTTTTGAAGAATCATTATTGTAACTATTTATAGGGAACCAAGAAATGCTAAAAATGTTTAAGAATGGGGCATCAGGATAAGAAATTATAAATAGATATGAAGAATCCCACTAAAATAAAAGAAGAAAGGAAGTTTTATATCAAATATTATCTAGTAGTGTTTTGTTTCAACTACAAGGAACCTGTGAAATTTGGAAACTGATACCGTAATTCTAGGGTTTTTTGTGGAAATAAACAACAACCACTAAGGAAACAAGGAAGGGATTATTCTATCAGTACTACCTATGTGGACTTGGGAAGGGATGTGCTGACAGGTAAACTAGTTATTCAATCATTAATAGGGAACATTATATTTGATTATGGTAATATTCATTACTTTATATCATTCATGTTTATTAGAACTATTAAAGAACGACCTCTAAATTTGGTGGTTGAGAAATATCTGAGAACAATTAATTGGGAAATTATTACATCCACTGTACAGAACTCCTCCCTAGTTAATGTTTATAGAATGAACCTCCTATAAAATCTCGTCATACTTACTTTGGTGGATATTGATGTTATATTGGGAATGGATTGGCTATCTTTATACAAAGCCAACATAAATTGCTAAGAGAGGGAGATTACTCTTCTCATCCTGAAGCATGCTCCAATTCTTTACAAGTGCAAGGATGATGATTAATCTCATTTAGAAACATATTATCAAGTGTGGATATTACATTATAATGTAATATAATATCTCCCTTAAGTGATTGAGGCAAAGGATATGATCATGCTCAAAGATATGCCCACCCTGATTGATTACACTAATGTGTTCCCTGAAGAGTTTCCCAATCTCACCCTAATAGGGAAGTGGAGTTCTCAATTGAACTTATTATTGATTCTCAACCTATATTGAAGACAAATTATAAAATGGAAACCATTGATCTTGATGAATTAAAGAAGTAATTAAAAGAGAATATAGAAAAGGGTTTTATATGATCAAGTGCTTCACCATGGGGTGTAAAAGCACACTTATTCGTGAAGAATGATGGATTAATGCACCTCTTCATCAATTATCATGAGCACAGTAAAATCATGATAAAGAAAAAGTATCCCCTTCCATAGATCGACGACATGTATGATCAACTATATGGGGAAAATTATTTCTCTAATGTGGACCTTCGGTAGGGATATCACTTATTAAAAGTGATGGTGGAAGATATTACCATGACTACATTATGAACATGACATAGAAACTGTGAGATCATAGTGATTTCCTTTTGACTAACAAATTATCTAACTATTTTCATGGATTTAATTAATAGATATTGTATATAATACCTCAAAAATGTTGTGATAATCTTTATCGATGATATTTTGATATACTATAAGTGAAAGGATGAATGTGGGGAGAATTTAAATACTGTGTTAAAGACTTTGTGAAGGAAAAAAATATATGAAAAGTATAATAAATGTGACTTTTAGATGGAGGAATTATCATTATTATGGAATGTTATCACTAGTAAAGGAATTTATGTAGACCCTTCTAAGACAAAGGAAATCTTAGAGTGGCCTAGGCTAACATATGTAATAGATATCCATAACTTTCTTATTATATATGGGTATTATCAAATATTTGTTAATAAATTTCATGATTTTCAAACCCAACAACCAAGTTGACACAATGTGAGTGAGGATTTACTAGACTCATTAGTGTGAGGAAATATTTATCTATATCAAAAAGAGGCTAATCACTACACCAGTACTCACACTCCAGAAAAGTGGATAACTTTTTGTGGTGTAAAATTATTCTTCAAAGAAAGGATTATTTTGTGTACTAATGAAAAATGAAAAATTGATAGAATACACATCAAGAAAATATAAAATTCATGAGAAAAACTATTCTACACATAATATTTATTTGGAGACTGTGATATTCAAATTGAAAATATCATAGCAGTATCTCTATGAGGAGAGTTGTGAGATAAATATATTTCAAAAGAGTCTCAAATATACATTCAGACATAAAGAAATTGTTATCCACCAATGAATATGGTTATATCCCATCCAGGATTATAACTGCTCAATCCACTACTATCATGGTAAAGGAAAAAAGATGGAACATGCTCTAAGTAAGAAGGATCATATATCTTTATAAATAATGAGAATTGAGAAGGATCCAATCTTCTTAGACTTACAATGTATGGAAATGGAAATCATTAAGAGAATAACATCATCAATAACTTCTCAAATTATTTCTTAATCATACAATTTGGATAAAATAATGTATTCATAATTAAATGATGTGTAAATTTAGAAAAGGGTGGAAGTTTACTGAAATGGAAATCCTCTGAGTTCAAGATCACTCTGGATGAATTCGTAAAATTTGGGGCATGACTATGTGTGTCATCCAATATTGTAATAAAGAAAGATCCTTTGAATGATGAACATAGCTCATCCTATTATATTCACCGAGGGAGAACAATGATGTATTGATATCTTCAAGGGATGTTTTGGTGGGAAAATATGAAAAAATAGAGCACTGAATATACATCAAAGTGCCTAGTTTTTCAGAAAGTGGAGTCTGAAAGGAAAATGTGTAAAGGGATGATGTAACCATCATCCATACAAACATGGAGGTGAGAGAGCATAACCATGGACATTGTCACTGGACATAAAATGCTATCTATAGGAAACAATGTGATATGGGTTATCGTGAATCATCATACAATGATAGCTCAATTTATCACAATTTGAGAGGACTTCTCACTAGATCAACTCACATAGATATATATCAATTAAGTGGTAAGGATTAATGGAGTACCATTATTGATTCTATCTGATTTCGATCCAATATTCACCACGATGATCTAGAAAAGTCTTCAACATGATTTAAGCACTAAGAGGAACTTTAGTTCGACCTATCATCCTCAAACTAAGGGAAAATCTGAGCAAACAATTCAGACACTAGAAGAAATTTTGAGAGAATGTTCTATAAACATTAGAGGAGGATATAAAAAGCATATTATTATTGTTAAGTTCTCTTACAATAATATTTTCCACCCAAGAATCCAAATGGCTTCATATGAATCCCTTTATGGGAAAAGAAGTAGAACACTAACATGAGGGGATTAATTTGGTGAACAAAAGCTTTTAGGAGCGGAAATGGACAAAAGAATGGGGGACAAGGTGAAAACTATTCATCATCACATAAAGGAAGCACAAATTCGACAAAATAGATATGAAGAAACTCATCGATGGTACCATGAGATTAAAGTCATTCTTCCAAAAATCTCCATGGAATAATATCATGAGATTTTTGAAGAAAGGAATGATACATCCCAGGTACATCATCCCCTTTAATATTCTCAACTGTGTCAGAGATGTGGCATATTAGCTAGCACTTACACCAACCATTTATAAGTATATTTTGTATTCCAGGGATCCCCCTTAAAGAAGCACTTTCCAGATCTTTCACATGTACTACCTTCAAAGGTGGTAAATTGGATAATGATCATTCATAAAAGAAGAATGCAGTGAAGATCTTTGACCGTAGAGATAAATTTATACACAAAAAATACTACTGAACTAGTCAAATTACAATAGAATAACCACAAGTACAACGAGGCAACATGAAATATAGGGAAAGAGTTGAAACATAAGTACTTGCACCAATTTTCAAGATAGAATATAAAATAAAATTTCGAGGTGGAAATTCCATAAGGTGTAAGAATTGAAAGGCCCAAAAAATTATAAAGTAAATCTTATTCTTATAATTATGTCATATAGTATAATAAGATAAAATCACATGAATAAGACAATAAAAAAATTATTACGAATTAATGACATAAAATGAATTTCTTGAAGTTAAGGTACATATAGTGATGAAATAGTAACTTGAACATTGGAACAGTATTTTGAACCTTATAAATAGTAATCCATCCAATTAGATTGTAAAATCACTATTTAAAGTATAAACAAAATTTATCACTCTTATATGTCACAATATGATATAATTATATAAATGTATAGGTAAATAAGTGTTTTGAAAATTATTAATTATTTATCAGTATTTTTGTAAGTCATAAAAATTTAATTACAATGAGATGATTAATTTAATAACTTAATATAAAATTTATTTTTATAAAATATATTCATAAATTAATATTTTTATGTCTCATGATTTGAAGACAATTTTATTCAAAATGTTATAAAATCAGTTATATTATTAAAATCTATATTTTTAAGAAAAAATAAATTTTAATTAAAATTAAAATGTTTTATATTTTGAAAATTATTTTCATAAAATTGAGTTCATTTTTTAAATCTACACATAAAAAATTTGTTAGGGTGAATTTTTTGGATTTTTGTGAAATACTTGTTGTTTTGATGAATAGTAAAATATGATAATGTACTGTGAATGCTAAAATACTTGAGTTATATATCTAAAGTTGATTTAGTGATTATATAACCCCATTATAATGACCTCACATGATCATGATACTTTATTTAGTCTCAACAATAATCATTATTGAATTTATTGATCCAAATAATAAATAATGAATTAAATAATGACAAAACACTCATCTCCTCCTCTATAAATACCACCCCTCATGACCACCTGTCCTCAAACCTCTCAAGCATTTATCCTAGTCCAAATTCTTCCCAAAACTCTTTCCAAACATATTCCCCATATCTTGGAACTTTTAGTCTTAACAAAATACCAAAACCAATTCCTTAAAGAGGTCCTCAAGAAGAAATAATCAAGATGTTAAAACCTCTTCTATTTTCTTTAAAAAAATTTAATGTTCTTTTATTTTTTATCTATCATGACCTTGAATAATACATATGGAACGAGAAATCCATTATACTATATATACTATTATTTTATCATGTTTATTTAATAATTATTTTTCAAATATCTTCTCCTCTCTCTATTACATTATGAATGAAATCAATGTCTGTGAGGTGTCAATTTAACACCTTTGTGGACGATATGGTTTTATCATTCAATTACATATTTAAAGCTGGTCATGAAACCATTTTTATTGTTTTAAAAGATTATAATATATTTATTATATCTTATTTAATGTTTTGGAAGAATTTATTACACATGATATTAATTTATAAAACAAAATGAATTTGTTGTGATAAAAAAACTAAATTAATCTAAATGATTATCATTATTGATTTATCTAATGTATAATACATAATTATGGGAAAATATTTTATTTTAATATTATATAAGTTCATTAATAACATATAAGTTCAGTCATGTACAACTATTCTTATTCTACATGATTTTCTATACACTTACACCGGTAAACTAATTATATAAACCAAGGAAGCCAACGCTCCCAAATGATGAAATTGAATCTATTATGCCACTAAAAATGACATAAATAAACATAATAAATTTATAATAAATCAAATACATGTATAAATGGTTCTTTAATTATTAATTAATGAAAATTATTTTATTATTAAGGACATTAAGATCGAGTGCAGAAGTTTTCGAGACATTAGTTAAGGGATTCTATCTGAAACTCTATTATTCCTTCAGGTTACTGTTCATCTCTTTTTACCCATAAAAAATTCTCTTAATGTACATATTATAAATTATTTTCATATGTTCCAAAATCATTTATCAATATCCATTCATTCTTATTTTTTGGATATATATGTTTTTCAAAGTTTCCCTACTCAATTCTTCCTGATAAGCAAACCCAATTTATGGGAACATCACCAATTATTACCCATTTTCAAGTGTGGCACATAATATGATTCAAACCACATTTATTTTTATAAAATAAATCATTTAATAATGAAGATATATCTTGGTTAAATTATGGTTTTATAAAAACAATTATGAATTTTCCATTCTAAATAATATTGAATGTCTTCCATTCAAATGTACTAAAATGATTTATTTGTAATGTTTATCAAACAATATTTTTACTTCATTTTTACATCACATATAATTATATATTCCTATATTCCTTTAATATTGTACATTTATGATTTAATTACTTTTGTTTATGGATAATTTAATTAATCATTAATTTATTATTCTTTTTACATGATTATGATACCTAATTCTTTCCATGGATAACCCTTATATTTATGTTTAATTACATATGAATGATTCTTTTTTTAGAATGAATATTCATGTACATGATATGATAACTTTTATTAGATAGTTCTCTAATTCATTGGTTAATCATTATTCTCATGATATGTTATGGGCAACAGTATTGATGTTTATCCTTGACTTGTGCTCCATGTGCATCAGTTTTGGTGGTTAGCCTTGACGATTACTCTATGTGAAATGAACTTTGTTTTTATCCTTGATTCATGATTCTCTATGTGATATGAGCCAAGAATCATTCTAAATCCATTTTTTATTTTTTTCCCACATTTATATAAATCCATTATTATATGGTCCCATGTTATGATTTGTTATATTTAATCTTGTTCCCTAAATTGTTTACCATTATGTTATGCCTTATAACCCATGTGATAATCTTTATTCTTATGTCTATTCCATTACTAGGATTTCAACTCATCCCTTTGTTTTTGTTATCACCAAGTTGTCCTATTCTGAATTAAGGGGATTAATGGACGTTAGAATCTCTTTGTGAATATCAAATAAAATAGGTTTCTATTTTGGGATCGTGATGTTTAATTATGTACCTAATCCCAATGACAGTAGACTTTACAATCCTCGAAATGTATTTTTATGTTTACATATTCTTAAAATCTTGTAATGATATCAGTAAAAGGATAAGGTCACTATAATAATGGGAATCAAACCAATTAGTTCATGAATAAAAAGCATTTTTATGATCGTCATAAACAACCTATTAAGACTAAAGACAAAGGGAAATCTCATGTGATCACAATTGAAAAAGTGGGTTATGAGAAATCCATGGTAAAAGGTACACCTATCATACACTCTAGAAAAACTAATGTCTTATTGGATTCTAAATCCACACACTCTATTATTTCTAAAGTGTTTTATAACGGTTTCATTGGATCTCCTGAATAATTAGATGTTTATGTATCTATGAAAAGTCCTAGTGGAAAAGGGTTTCTTCTCTTGTTTAGAGTTATTTTATGATAGAAATTTGAGGGAAATTACTTCCTATAAATATTATAACTCCAAAAATCGAGGTGATTCTTACCTAGGATTGGATCTCATCTATTTGGAGACCATATTAATTTATTTGTAAGGGAATTAACATTTCATATTCCAAATGAACCTCTAATCATTTTTCGAGGGAAGTATGCATATAAAAATACAATGGAAATTGCATACATATTGTGTGTATTAAGTCCTATATAATATGGTTGTCTATATCATACAGTTTAGTAGAATCTAAACATTTAGAATAAACCTATTGTACAAGATTATTTTGATTTCTTTCTTGAAGAATTTCTAAGTCTTAAACCAAATCATGAAGTTGGGATTTCAATATAACTCATACCTGGTGCATGACTATTTCGAAGAATCCATATAGAATAGCCAAAATGAGTTACATGAATTAAAGAATATTCACTAGGATAATCTTGGTAAGGGATTATTATGCCCTAGTGTGTCACTTTGGGGGGGGGGGGGCACCAATTCTATTAGTAATGATGGTGGATGTTTCAATGCATATTTTCATTGATTATCAGGAGATTAAAAAAATTCAGTAAATATTAAGTATCATCTTCCCCATATTGATGAATTATTTTATCAACTATATGGTGCTCAATAATTTTCCAAGAATGATCTTTATTCTGAATATCATCAATTGAGTGTTAAGGAGGATATATCCAACACAACATTTTGTATAAGGTATGGACACTAAAAATTCCTAGTGATGCCTTTTGATTTTACTAATTCTTCCACTATATTCATGTAATTAATGATAATATTATTTAGATACTATCATGATCAGTTTTTGGTAGTATTTATAGATGATATTCTTTTATATTCAAAGAGTTAGGAAGATCATGAAGATCACTTGATGATAAATCTAGAGACCCTAAGGAATGATAATATTTAATAAAATTTTACCAAGTGTGAATTTTGGATTCTTAAAGATTCATTTTTAAAACATATAATCTCATGTGAGTTTATATCAATAGATCTTTAAAGGATAGAAGTTATTGAGAAATATCATAGACTAAGAACATTGAATGAAATCTATAGTTTTCATTGGTTGTCTATATATTATCAACAATTTTGTTTGAAATATTTGTCATTATTATCCAATCCACTCAACAATTTGACTCGATAAGGAGTTAAGTTCATATAAAAAAAGGAATGTGAATATAATTTCATGGACTTAAATGGAAGGTTTTTCTGTACACCTGTGGTCACACTACTCAATAGTATATAATGGTTTGTGATCAATAGTGTTGCATCAATGAAGGGATTGTGTTGTGTTCTAATGGAAAGTGATATGGTTATAGCTTATTCCTCATGAGAATTGATGGTATATGAGAACAATTAAAAACTCATGATTTATAGTTTTATACTATAATTTTTTTTTAATTAAAGATATTTCGTAATTATCTCTATGGATAAATCTACGACCAATATATTTATCAATATTTTTTAACCATACTGTCACTAAAAAAGAGACAAACATGCACCAAAAAAGATGTTTAGTACTGATTATGGATTATGACTTCTCAACACATTAATAGCATGGGAATGAAAACACGGTGGAAGATACATTGAGCAGAAAGGATCATGATATCTTATCTATGAATATTATCACAAAATATCCATAATTTATTGAATTAAAAAGAATCAATATATAAATATAAATGAAAGGGGTGAAATATTACATTACTCAAATTTATGATCAGCTATCTATCCATGTAAGGATTAAAGGGGAATAAAATGAATTTGTAGAGTTGCAAAAGAATGTTGGAAATTTTATTGATTTCAACCATTGTTTTTATAGAATAATAAGGAACCTAGACAATGTATGTATCCCACCCATACCAATTTTTAAGAAGTATCTATTGGATGAGGTTTATAGTTAATCATTCACTATTCATTAATGAAGTATAAAAATGTATAGAGAATTTAATGTGTATTTTTGGTGGGATGGAATGAAGATATTTATTGTAGACAAAGTTTCTCAATGCCTTGTTTGTCAACTTGTTATGGTAGATATAATGAAGTATAAGTGGATGTTACAACCATTAACCATACAAAAATAGAAATAGGAAAAAACACCATGGATTTTTCATCAGACTCTCCAAAACATCTAATGGCCATAATTCTATATGGTTTATAGTTGACCACCTTATATGGTTGACACACATCAATGAAATTAGATAATATTACTCTCTTGATCATATTTCCATACATATTTTATGGAAGTGTTAGGACTTCATCGATTAAAAAATCCATTGAATACAATCCGGATCCACAGTTTACCTCAATGTTCAAGAAAAGATTCAACATTCTCTAGATATAGAGTAGAGTTTTAGGAATACCTATCATTCACATATATATGGTTAGTCTAAAAGGAACATTTTAATTTTAGAATAAAGGTTGATAGCTTTATATATGTATTTAAAAGGTGGTTGGGATCCACACCATCCTTTGGTACATGTTTCTTATAATAATAGCACTCAATCCATAATCTGGATGCATCCTTATGAAGCCCTCTATAGTAAAAAGTGATGTAATCTCACATGAAGGAATGAATTTGGTGAAAAATGAAAGTACCTAGTCAGAGTATTGTATCACTAAGAACGGGAGGGGGTGAATCAGAAATACTCTTTTTCTTTTATGATTCTTTTCAATTGAAGAATCCATTATCTCCTATTAAGGATTTCAATTCCCTAATGAGAATCAAATCAACACACATCCAAAGGAAAACCCGATTTACAAGGTTCACTATTTAGAAAGTATAACTACGTCCTTGGTATGGTTTTAAAATGATCCAATACTATACAATCCACTAAGAAAACAATCCTTGGATTACAATGAGTAGGATGTACCCTTAAACACATGTAGCACTATGAAAAAATCCCACTAGTGTGTGTGCTCCCTCTTAGCACAATAGTGTAATATAATTGTTTTGTAAAAAATCACATTACCTGCTCTTCTTTTCAATTGAATAGATGTATTCAAATTTTAATACAATTTATCAATTCCTTACCTGGACAAAAGGTAAGAACTATCTGGGCTTTCTTATGAAACACATAGTTCGATCTTCTCTATGTACGATTCATTCAAAACAAAGCTCCCAGTCTTATTTTTTTCAATACAAAGCTCCCATTATGATTCATTCAAAAGAAAGATCCCAGTCTGATTTCTTCAATACAATACTCCCATTACAATTCTTCTAAATGAAAGCTCTCAATCTTATTTTTTCAATACAATGATCCCATTACGATTATTTCAAAACAAAGCTCTCAGTATGATCTTTTCAATACTAAGATCCCATTACAATTCATTCAAAACAAATCTCCTTATCCAATTTTTAGAAATAAAACAATAGAGTTGAATCAGCACCACTTTTATTCTGGAATACAATTGTCATGCCAAATAGAATATGAATGAATCAGCACCACTCAATACAATTCTAAATCTGAATGGAATTGATATATTTTCTCTAGAAACCTGGAGCTTCTCTATCTTCTACAAATCACACAAGTACAATGTACTTCTTTCTTTTTATAGGTGACCCCATACATGTTTTGGTGGGTATCCGAAAATACTTTCCTACTCACTTAAATTCACCCAAATCTAAATCTCTCATGAAATCTCAAAGCAATTATGACTTTTTCAATGCTTCTGGATTCTTCTCAAAACATCCACATTCTTCATCTCTTATTTCTAGACCCCCTTTCTATAATCAATACAATTATAATTGATGAAAAATACATGGGTATGAATCCGATTGTCTAATATTTATTTGTCCAAAATAATTCTTGATAACATACCAATTAAATGTGTTTGGTGAAATGCACTTCCCCTCTTGAGATACAATCACTCTTCTAAAATGAATGGCTTCCCCTTTGACAATTCATTCATCAGTATCAGTATCTTTTATTTTCTCTTTACCCACATTAGAAAACAAACTTCATTCACCAACATTTTCTTGTATAATGACTACCTTAATGACATGAAGTCATTAAGGATCTGCTTTAGCTTCATCTGAATTCAGTTGGAATATATTTTATCTTTACATTAATTCATGCTTCTTTATTTTCATCTCATCCCAAGAATGATCATTTATGAATAAAAATGGTCTAGATACTATTATCTTGACTACACTCATTCGGGATATGATTGATGGTTACGATCATTCTGGTTACACACATTCTGGATATGATCATGTTGGATACAATCATTCTGATTACGATCATTCTAGATACAATCTTTCTGGTTACGATCATGCTAGATATGATCATCCTGGAGGATATCATTCAGGATACGATTATCTGGGTTACGATTGCTGGACATGATCAAATAAAATCTAAAGGAAAATATCTACCAGGATAAGATACAATAAAATCTAATATGGATGATCTTCCCAGATGCGATACAAAAAATCTAAATATAATTCATTCTAAATTGAACCCATCTCATTCCTTTTCTTATATCTGAATACGATTGTTTTTAAAAACATAGGTGTCTCATATTCCATCAGCATCACCTTTCCCATCAATATCACCCTTTCCAATTGGCATTACTTATTCAATCGGAATCACTTTTCACTTCCACTAAACATCCAATTATTTTGAAAGACAATCGATAAAATATGAATATAATTGTTTTCTGGTTGTTTTGAAAAATAATAGGCACCACTTCTTTGTTTTCTATTTTTTTTTGAAAAAACAAATTAAATAAAATTATTCTTCGATTTGCAGCATCTCTTTCCCTCCCCCTTTCTCCAATAAATCATTCATCACAATTTCTCACATCAACTAATGATTTATATGGAATACAAACTAGAAAATTATCGTCACAATTAACATGTGTATAATTCTTTTCAAAACAAACCCAGAAAAATTGTTTCCCCAAAACAAATTGAAGTGATTTACTTTCATCAAAACATACCTTGATAACAAAAGACAACTCATGAATCCTTTATCACCATCATCATAATCTTGGTCCCAACAATCTCCCCCATTGGATTTTTTTGTCAACCAAGTTTCATAAATCAATGAACTTTGTAAACTCAAGAAATGGATTATATATCAACAATTCAAAGCCTACGTGAGCTAACTCATTATAGGAAACAATAATAATTAATTGAAACCCCATGCTATACAAAATAGTGATCATGAAGACCTAATTATTTTATTCATTATTCCCATAAAAAAATTCAATTTGTTTTCATGTAACCACTCTAACAAAATATTAGAATAGTTCACAACTCAACAATGCAGAATTCACATATTACCCACAAATATCTATATTCTGTAATAAATTTATGAAATTGATTAATTATCCCCCTTGACAAAACAATCTGAATGTAATATGAGAGAGGGAAAAGATACACATACCTCATTCATGAAGATAAAGATGTTGGACACCCATGTTCCACTTAATTTTTTAGAAATATTCCTTCGATAAAGGGTTTGGGATGATATCATTAACTTGTTGCGATGTTAGAATATAATTCAACTTCAATTCAGTATTCTCCATATTCTCTTAGATGAAATTATATTTGAAATCAATATGTTTCGAATGATAATGTTTCACTTGATTCTTGGTGATATTGATTGTACTTTGATTGTCACAACCCAAGAGCATGGGTAACTTCACTTTAACAAGTAAGTATTCCAATTTTTTTTTCTTCCACAAAAGTTGAGTAGTGTCTTGAGTAGAAGAAACATACTCAAGTTCAGCCATACTAAGAGTTATGGAGTTTTGTTTCTTCGAATGAAAACTAACACAATTATTTCCCAGAAAGAATACACCACAAGATTTAGATCTTCTATCATCAACATTTATTGCCCAATGTACACCAGAATACCCAAATAAATCAATACTATATGATATTCAATACATAATTCCGAATTCTGTTCTGCCTCTGATGTATCTCAAAATACTTTTTCTAGAAATAAAATGTGATTCACTGGGAGCACTCTGAAATCTTTTACATAAGGTAAAAACAGAAAAAATGTAGTGTCTTAAGGCAGTCAAATACAATAGACTTCCAATCCAATTTTGATACTCTTTTGGATCTACTTTTTTCCATCTCCATCTTTACACAGTATTGTTCCCACTGAAATAGGTGTGGAAACAGGTTTTGAATTTTCCATACCAAAACTCTTGAGAATTTATTTTTCATAATTTTCTTGGGAGAGGAAAATGTATTCATTCTATTGATATACTTGAAACCCAAGAAAGTATTTCATATCTCCCAATATGGAAAATTTAAATACATTATTCATTTCTTCAGCAAATATTTCATATCTTCCTTCATCATTACTAGCAATGATAATATCATCAATATAAACAATTAAAATGGGGGAATACTCTTGTCTCTATCTGATGTAAAGAATGTTATCCAATCTTCCTTTGTTAAAATTCATCTTTCATAAACATGTATCCAATTTGGAATACCATGCCCTCAAAGCTTGTTTTAGGACATACAATTCTTTTTTCAATCTTCACACATAACCTTCATCTTTCCCAATAATGTATCCACAAGGTTTTTTAATATAAACCACTTCTTCAAGATCACCATTTGGGAATGCAAATTTGAAATCCATTTGAAAGATGTTATAGCCTCATTGTGTGGAAATAAAAAGAAATATTCTGATTGTTTCAAGTCTTTCCATAAGAGAAAAGGTTTAAACAAAATCAATACCCTCAATATGTGAACTCACTTTGCAAATAGATCTTTCTTCAGTTCTTATAACTTCACCTTCTTCATTTTTCTTGTTCTAGAAAACCCATTTTCTTTCAATGATGTTTATGTTTTCAGGATTGGGTATGATTTCCCATGTATTTTTATTTTCAATCTTATCAAATTCTTCTTTCGTGGCTTGAATCCATTCCAAATGCTCAAAAGATTCTTTCACACCATTTCTTTCCACCTTTGAATACAAATATGTATGTGTAATGGAATTGGTTTTTCTTTTTTTTTTGAACCTTTTGATATTGATCACCAATTATATTCCATACTTCCACATGTTTACTCAGCCTTGGATGCGATTTTCCATTGTCTTCACCCCTTGAAATAGCTAAGTCTGATTCTTCTTCTTGAGAAGTAATACACTTGTCTGTATCCTTATCAGAACTATTTTCTTCAACTTTCTCAATGTAATTTTTTACATGAACATGTTTCAGTTTCTCAGATACATAAATAAAATTCACATCAACTAAATCAACAATTATTATTTTTAGCATATGTATCCTCTTACATCTAGAAAGTATCCCGATAAATATTCCATCCTCACATTTTTTCTCAAACTTACCATAGTATCCACCTTTCTTCTTTATAATACTAGGACTCCCAAAAATTCTAATGTTCTTCAAACATTGAGTTATTCAATAAAAAATTCATAGGGAGTCATACCTGATTGAGGCCTATAGAAACAATGGTTTTGATTATAAATAGAAGTACTCATGGCTTGCCTCAAAATGTAATGAGAAAGGCCACGCTCAAGTAATATGGTTCTTCCCATTTCCACCAGTCTTCTATTATTTCTTCTAGAAACCCCATTTTGTTGGGGGAGTGTATGTAGTTCTATATTCATGCCGAAATCCATCATTTTCAAGATATTTTTCAAACTCTTCACTTTGGTTTTCACCACTATTTTTAGTTCTTAACTTCTTCACAGAATACTCACATTCATTCTTATCTTTTCTTCTAAAACTTTAAAACATTTTCAAAGAATCCTATTTGGGCATCTTGTACAACACAAAAGTAATGTTAGTAAGATCATTAATAAATGTAATGAAATAATTATATCTATGTACTGATGGTTTTCTCATGGGCCCACATACATTGGAATGGATCAGCACTCGGGGTTGTTTGGAACAAATATCATCTTTCTTATGCACAACATTGATAATATTTCATTTCTGAGAAATAGTGTAACACCAATCTGTAATTCTTGGAAAATTAGGAATTTCTTGAACACTATATCATTTAGACAACTTTATCATGTCTCTATGACATAGATGTCCAAGCCTTTTATTCCATTACTGATTCTCTTCCACCATACTTATTTAACAAGTGATTTGTGAGTCACCAACCTGAAACTAGTTTCCTTTCATACGTCATCCTCTGGTAACAATATTTTCATCATATTCACTCTTTACAACAAATCCATCTCTCTTGAAGATAACTATGTTACCCTCATCACACAATTGTGAAACACTTAGAAGATTGTGTTTAAGACCATCAACATACAATGTTTTCTTAGATTTCAACTTTTCTTTTCCAATGATGGTTGACCCAACACATTTGATTTATAATGATTCATCTTTGCTAAATGTCATCATGTCTTCTTTAAAATATTTCACATCCTTAGAAAATTTCAAGTCTCTTTTCATGTGAGAAGAACACCCACTATCAAGTATCTAGGGTTGTTCTCCTTTCATGGATTTTAAGGCAGTTTCAAAAACAAGCACCTTTTCTCCATTCAATAAAGCGTGTAGAGTATTCCATACTCGTCATCGCACCCTAATTGAAACTCATAAACTCAGCAGCCTACTATTCTTGTAGAGTAATGGGGTAAAATTAGTTGTAGAAGTGGGGTTTTAATTCATCCCAACCCATATTCCAAAGCCCATCAGGCTGGTTGAAAATGTCACACTAGTGATTTTCCACTCCATGTATCATGTATGTTATGAGCATGGCCCTCTTCTCTATAGGCATTTTCAGAAGCGCAAAAATTGCTAACATGTTATCTAGATAAATTTTTATAGCCTTTGTTTTTCCATACCCTAAAAAATAGGAGGATGGTACTGCTATAACACCTATATGAGCTCATCCATAGTCAAGGTTGGCTACGGTGCTCCTTAGATCGTCTACATATATTGAAAGAAAACCTCACAGAACTGTGCCTCAAAACTATTCCCCAGAACAACCCTAGGTTCTATATCTAGCACTATAGTGGGATCAACTGGTAGCCGATGGACCACTATCTCTGATGTATGGTCATTAGCTCCCTCATGGCATACCACTGGAGGTCGTCATGTTGGCATGTATGTACAATGCCAATCGCACGCTTTAGAAAATAATAACACCAAACCACAAATATCAATACATAGTACTGGTCAAAGCCCTCATATAAAACATGTAAAACCCACAACCTGATCCTAAATATAGTATAGTATAAAGAACAACCATCAAAACACTAGAAATTATGCATGTTTCCCACTCAATAGATAGTCTGGGTCAAGTATCTATCCATCATTTCAAGTTCAATTTCCATTTGAGTATACATTTTGTTACCAAGGAAATTTCATAGTGGGTTACCAATTTTTAATCCACAAGGGCCCATAGCATCTCAAGAACCCATCCATGGTTCCCATTCAAACCATACATTTAACAAGTTCATTTAACATTTATATTAAATCATTGTGTCATTTAACAATTCATTAGGGTCCATAATCCTTATAGATTGAAAGATGATGCCACACATTTATCTACTAATCTCAACACAACATTAGACACAACTATAACATCAACTATCACAACAATATGAAATATCTAAATCATCCTTGATGGCATGACATAATGCAATACATGTGATTCTAACAAGTGACTATATGATGCATAGGATGGAACACCCTCATCTCATTATAATGGAACTAAAATAGAACCCAAAAATGCATCAATAGTAATATAATAAATCAAGTGTTCCACAAAATAGTAGAATATTTTCAATTGTAATAGTCAAAATCATGAAAATCAAAACTAAATTCAAGAGAATTTGGCTTTTCCCTGTACGTGTGTAGCTACTCCCAGACAAAATTTATTACAAAACTCAATTTTCTTTTTTACACCATTGTAATGACTCCAAACATTAAATCAAACTAGAAAACAAACCCCTATAATACCACTTTGTATCATCCAGAACCTAGATTTCACATGAAGAAGTTCCTTGAGCCCGGTTGGTCATAAGGCCTCAAGTGCATCTCCCCAAATGCAAGAGGCTACTGACCAGATGCAAGTGAATAAGATTGTCAGTGGGGAGACTATGCCCTCATTACCAGAGCATCACATAATAATTCAAAAACATATAGTAGAAAAAGGGAAGAAATATGGATTCAACTAAAAGTAAGTCAAGAAAATAATATATATCAATAATTAGAAGTGTCTCATATACAAATTATGTATATGATACGAGTATTTAAAAAACAACCAAAAGTGGTACATGGAAATACAATACAGTAAAATTATCCTAAAAATAGAAAAAGACCAAAAAGTGCTCTTAGCATTATAAGCCTCAGCTTGTTCCAATGATCTCTTGATCCAAAGAAACTATCAATGACATATAGAAGGGTTCTTTCCCCTATCATCACTTAAGAACATATAATCTATTTGGGTCCCTGAGGAGACCCAAATAGGGTGTGAGATAAACATTAATGTAGGCAACCACCCAGGTCTATATTATTCTAATAGAAATATACAAAGTGATAGCTAGTGTAAAAAATCATTAATGTAATAGTGTATTCCCATGACACAGGTCTATAGTAGTAAGTTATACCAATCATCCCTCAAGGATACCAGCAAAAGAGTCTTCTCTTAACAAATTATCTAAAAGAAAAGTATACAAGTCACATGGCCACACCATACATCCATCTGTATTATAGAACCTACAACCATTGTGTATAATGAAGTCATTTATTCCTTGGACACTCCATATAGTGATGTCAAATCTCCGACTACCATATTGTATAGTGAAGTGTAAACCATGAGGTATGGATCCAAGGATTCATGTACCAAGGAATCCATTTAATAATTTTAGACCATGGAAGTCTATATCCAAGGAGCGTGTCCTAGGAACCCCATCGAGTCCCATGGACGTACCTGGTGGAAACTCGGTTAGGCACTATTTTGGATCCAAGTATCATATAAATAGTAAGTCCTACGGAAGCCCAAGAAAGCCGGATCAATAGGGTAGCAAGGCCTAAGGCATCCCATGGAATCAAGACCCAAGGGGAGGAGTCAACCTAAAGCGTCCACTACCGTGTTCCAGATCCATGGAGAGCAGTCCATGGCATCAATCAACCAATCATTCAAGTATTAAATCATTCAATTTTAAAAAAATTCCATTTTATTATACCAACACACATCAAAATTCAAAATCCATGTGTATATCCACTCAGGAAGCCCATTTATCAACTACAAGAATACAGGCCTACCCTCCCATATAAACTATTTAACATGTCATTATCATTTTATGTTGGTATACCCACCCATATCATGAATTCAACAATCCTAGTTAAATTAAAAAACATAAAATAACCATGTATAAGAAGGGAAGGATATAATATATCTCATAATCAATCTATTCATTCTATAAATGCATTAATGGGATTCCTATAACTAGGAATGTACAAGCACACACCTCTTTGGTGATATGCACACGCATAAAAAGGTTATTTCTTTAAGGATCACCCTTGGGTGAGCTTGAATCATGTAATAGGTGACAACAGACCTAAATAAAACCTACATGAATCCTTAATAAGTCCCAATAAGCCAATGGTAAGCAACTCACTCCAAAAATGAGGCATCGTCAGAATGTACGAATCATGTAAAAAGGAAAAATACCTAAAAATTACTTGAAAAGTCAAAAGAATGTATAGACCTCCTAACTCAAATAGGTAGTGGACAAATCATCTAGTATCAAGTCCTGGTTTGTCCTAGTTTTTAAGAAACCTGTTGGACTGATGAAGAATAGGATATTAGGTCATTTGAGTCTAAATCAAAATTCCACATTCATTGTTTTGAAAAATAATGAAAGACTAAATAAAGAATCAATTACTTATTGATGTGGTTCCAACATGATCAATGGTGGATGAAATGTAGTCCAAAAAGCTTATGAAACTAAAAAACATTAATAGAGGGGATTAGGCTTCAAAAGCAGATGAAAACCTTGTGTTTGTCAAACAAATTTTGCTAATACCTCTTTTTTTTTAAAACCTAGAGGAACAATACCTAGCATATAGGACAAGTACACGGTGTGTACTACCTAGTATTTTTTTTGAATAAGAAAAGCTACACATCATGACGAGCTAGTACACGGTGTATACTGGAAGTAGATGATTTGTAGGCCAAGTACACAACGTTTACCTGTCATATAGCCAACCTTTTTTCCTTTTTCCCTTCTTTCCCAAAGTCAACCTAACTGGACAACAACAAAAATTAGGGCATAATCCAAAAAAATTTAAACAGCCTTAACATGAAAAGAAATATTTTTACCTCATGAAAAACATGGGATCTCTCAACGTGGGAAACTAAGGATGTGATGAGGCAGAGGTATCTTCTTCTATTTGAATAAGAGTAATAAATTTCATGGAAAAAATTCAATTTAAAGGTGACAGAATGTACCACCCTGATTCATTTATGAAATATTTATCTTTAAATAATTTTATTTCATTTATATATTGCATTGAATACAACAATTAGTTCAAAAAAACCACATAACATTTTTTAAATATTATATTCCAATTGTCAACGAGCCATTATATTGGTAGGTATGAACAATAAAAACTAAAATAAAAAAAATATGTAGTCAACAAATTTATAAAATAAATTCAAGATTATAATTAAAAATAAAAAACATACTTTAAAATAAAATTGCTGATTTTCAAGAAAAAATTTATTTTAAGCATACAATGAAAGTTATATCAATGGATTAAATTAATTCCTTCTGGGTAATGATTTAATTGAAAAAATAATACTTTATCAAAAAATTTAAACACTCAAATATTAAATTTTAATCATTGGGTAATAATAAAAAACATTTTTATACATAAAAATGTAATTTTTTTCATAAAAAGAAGTTTTTGTCACATTGTGTTCTCTTAATTTAAAATTAATTTCTTTCATTAATTAGTATTTAATTAGAAAAAATTAATTATATATATATAATTTGTTTTTAAAAAATTATTATTCCGCTTCTTTGTCAATATGAATCATAACCATGGTAAAATGTATCACCTCTGTAAAGGGTAAATCGGTTTAGTTGAGGTTAAAATTAAATGATAAGGCTATATTTATTCATACAAATTCTTGTTGGATGAATGAAATTAGACCCTTAAAACCAAATGTTCTAAAATGATATATTTAATGGAAACATGTCTAGGAAAATTGGATTTAATTTGGTTTTGTGTATAATAATATTTTTTAATATAGAATCCACTTCTCGTGCAAGATTCACATAAGTTCTTTAGACAACTAGATTTGTTATTAGATTTGAAATTATTATTTATCTATGAAATTAATATCTATCCCATAAATCACTCAAATTTCAACTTTAATCTACTTAATCTCTAGGCTTATACCACATTTATGAGTTGGACATTTGTACCAATAATTTATGACCATATTCCCAAACCTCCAATAACACTAATATCTTCCAAAAATCCTCTTTCTCTTTCTTGTTGATAAATTTTTTATAGCTTTTTATACTCAATGACCTTGTGATTTTTCGGTTATTTATCCACTATGTTGGGGTCCATTTTTAAGGTTCTACTATCATACATTCTCTCATACACCCTTGATACATTGCTGGATTTCTGAAAATTTATACTCCTCTATTTTTTTAAATAAATTTTCTATTTTTCTAAATTTCTAGAAAATATATATTCAGTATTAACTGATATAAAATGACATTGGATTACCACTTTATATGAGAATGTGGTGAATGTTGATTCATATGATCTATATAACATATTAACACCATTTGGAGTCTTTATTAATAAATTATCATTTTCATAATTTTTTTGGTACCCTTCATCTTCTTTCTAACAGAATGAAAACTGTTAACTAGTGTGGTATCTAGGATTCTCATGTTAACTAACAGCTCAAGGAAATCCATGTTGCTTTTGTACTTATCAACCTTAAATGATCTCAACCTACCTTCACAATCACTCTTCAAATTCTTAATGTAATCATCATACATATTTCCTGTCTCATGTAGTGATCTATCTAGTTCTTTGACTCCTTTTGATTTAATATCCATTTCTGCATCCTTGATATTCATAAAAACAGTACATATCTTTTTGAATTCATGGAATTATTACTTGAATACATATTTAAAAACAACATTTAAAAAAAAATTCCAACTTGAATTTAATTTTTATCTTAAAGTGAGATAGTTTCATCCTTCCCCCCACTATTTTTGTGAGCGTAATACCATATCCAACATTCTTATCTATTGAATTTTCTATTGCATCAGCTTCTTTCTCTTGATATGATTTCACATAAATAGTTCATTGATAAAAATAGTATATATAGAATAAAATAGCTAGGAAAATTATATAAATATACACCAATATTAGAGTATACATCATCATCTATTTTTATCTCTTCATACTACTTATAGTTTGAATTATAATCATCAAAGGGATCTTCATCAACAACTTCATCAAATGAGTACATACCAGTTTAAATATATTCAACTTGTTCTGGATCATTGTTTTTCATTTTACTAATTCTTCCCTTCAATGATTCTTTCTTTATCCGATTCTTCAATTTATTGGAAAAGACTTCAGATTCAACACGAATTAGAATAAAATCATATTTCATTATTATAGTATATTATTTAAACATTTCATATATGTAATTTTTATATTTTAATAACGGTAATTAATAAATAGTAATTTATATCCAAATGAGGACAAAAATTTGACCTAATTAAATAGTAACAACAAAATATATTTAATTTATATGGATATAACATGATATCAATTTATATTCCCAATAGACCATACAAACACATCAAGGGGTTGGGCAGTGAATCATGTTATGTCTAAAATTAACAATTAAAATATATTTATTTACATATACTAGGATCATTAGATGAAAACCGATGATTCTAAATTAGAGTATTATATTTTGTGTGTTTTAACATAAATAACACATATATATACAAAAAAATAAATGAAAATAAATTAGAAGATGTGTTTTTATAAGGTTGAAACCCTCCCAAGAATCTTAATACTTTATGCACTTAGGATATCTGAGGTATGGATTTTCCATTTACATCTTTTCATCAACACAAGTGGAGTTAGCTAGGTAAAATCCAAAAACAAATTACATCAGTATCCCACTAACATATAAACAACATCACAATATGTTTATTTATATTAGAATCAATATAATATCTCTTTATCTATTTATTTTTCTTTTGAAGTGGATCAATATTTTATATGGGGATATCTATGAATCTGAAAATACTTATCAAAATTCTATCACATAGAGTCTTAAAATTCAAAAGTTCTTTTCAATATATAATTATAACTTGGTCTCTAATATATCTTGACTTCATATAACATTATATAAATCAATCACTTATATTTTTAGCTCAATCTGAGCACCATTGAATTTTGGAAATCCCATAACTCCATATATTCTAAATTTTTAATGTCACAAACAATACTATGAAGAACAATGTTGATCTCTCATATGTTCTCTACATCTATATTATTTTTATTTTCCACTCACTAATATAATAACTATATGACATATAGATTATCTTTCTCTTTCTTCTCCACGTTCAACACCCTAATATCAATAGTTTTAGTATAGACATAATATCCTCTTGTTCTTCTTCTGTGGAAATGAATTTTAATATTTCACACAATACACAACACTCAGGTTTTATAACCCAGTCTATCTTTTCTTCTCAATTTATTCTTATTTATATATAGAGGTTAGCAAAATATGATTTTTGGGATAAATAGTATCCTTAAAAAATTCATGTCCCTTGAATTTGTTTAAATATACTCACTTTTTCATAAATGGTTTTTCCCCATGATATCTATATTTTTTTACATAATCGATGGTTGTATTATAAGAAGTTTTGGGATTACCCTTTTTGTCAATTTTTTACATTCTCGACCAATTGTAGTATTGTAAAAATTTTCATAATGATCATGATTCTCAATCATTATTTGTTATATTCTTAAACAGTTAGATCAAACTCATCTTCATCAGTCTATATAGTATTTCATAGCTCCATAAATATTTTATACACTTATATAGAAGGCTTTACCATCTTTTACTTTATCTATTTCCCATTCTAATATTCTTCTTTTATAATACACTGATATGTCACTCTCTTTCATTTTAATAAGTTAAAAACATTAAAATATATGGAATATAATTACTCCATGTATCTTCATTTCATCAATAACTTCCAATATAAGAATTTAAATAATATGTGAATTTCAATAAAAACTCATCTTGTCACATTTAACTTAATATTTATTTTGTATGAATCAGAACTCTATTTATAATGTTTCAATCATTTCAAATAATCTCATGCATCTTTATAACTCTCTTATTTTCTAGTTTTGACAATTCTAAATGAACATCTTTTGGATTAATTTATTTACCTTAAATGTATTATTAATTTTTATGCCCTTTATAGTAGTTGGGGTCAAAAGTCCATGTGATGTTGGATCAATGAAGTTCATTATCAACATCAATAGTTATTTTCCAGTTGAATCTATAATTTTTAAATTTATCTACATTCTAAACATTCTAGACATTAAATTATTTAAACCTACATTAATCACATTATATATTAGTATCAAATGTTTAAAAAATATACCAAACTCTTTGGATTTTTTAATCATTGATAAATGTCTCTAGAAAGATGTCGTTTTATTTCATCAAAATATACAACTTTTGGAAACTGACGTTATTATCCATCAAATGATTGACCACGAGGAACTGGATCAACAATGTGAAAAAATCACTAGCCATGAAGATGAACCACATGATATATAAACTAACCATATCCTCATGTTTTTTATACATAATATTTTTACAACATTAAAACACATATAAATGATATACAACTGGCCTTAAAAATATTATTCTCAGAAAAGGCTTATGATTAAATCCTACACATGGATCCAAATGGTTTATTCCCAATAAATTTTCCTTCCTCTTAAAAGGCTTATCATTATCCCCAAATACTTATGATGTATAAAAATATTATAATATAGTAAATATTTATGATTCATATAAAAGACCCATGAATTCATAACAGATTTATGATTAAAAAAGGCTTATGATTTGGATAGAAATATTATGATTTTGTCCTATATACATATGATTTTTATATTATTTATAGACAATATACTAATTTAAATATACCAACCTCCATTGTTCTGTATATATATCAAATCAGTTCAAAATAGTATCCAAGTGTTGTAAAACATTGAATTTAACAACCTTTATGATATATTACAAAAGGATTGTTCCCCCAAAAACTTCTTCCCTTAAATATACCATTTTAAATAGATTTTAAAATTTAATAATTATATATTGTGAACTGTACAAAACATCCATATCTTTAAGATTATTATTGACTATTATAGAAAACACATCCAAATTTAGTACTTTTTGTTACTTTGATGGCCTTCTTAATCAATCGGCTGACTTATAGGTTACCACTTAAAGCTATCCAGCTAGATCATTAAATAGAATCAAAATTTTCCTATAATTTATCATTAGTGTGTGGGTAAAATATTATCTATTATATTTCCAATATAATATAGATCCTCTAAGGAAAAAATTTCATTTAACACCTCATCATTTAAAACACATTGACTCACTTCATATTAAAATAACAAATTAATATCCCTAAAACCCAAGAGCTATTATATGATTAATGTTATTACTATTATAATATAGAATATTAATAGTTTCTTAAATAACATTAAATTTAACTTCACAATAACATGAACTAAAATTGATAATAATAATATTAATTATATTTTTCATAACAAAAATAGTATGTGGTTTATTAGTGTAGTAAATTGTATTACTATTCTGTAATCAATTTCTAATATATATGTCATGTGTTATCTTTAAATTTAAATATATATATATAATTTATTTTATTATAAATATTGTTAAAAAGGAACTAAAGTCATGAAATCCTTCTAGTATACTAATTATATGAAGGTTGTCAATTCACACATGCACCTTCTTTAATGAATTATTCAAATAGAATATCCCTCCATTAAGGGCCTTATTTAAAAAATACTCAAAGAATATGCAAGTTATTCTATATTCTATACACAAGTCAAAATCCTACCCGTTTCCATATAAATAAGTTTCTCAACAACCCGTAAACTGAATTTAATACTTTCCTTCCATATAAATGAAAATTTATCCTCCAAACCAGTACATAATATTTTTTAGTTTAAAAAATTTCAAAAAAGTAAGTATGTTTTGAATAAATTTGAAAAATTGGTTTGAGGAGACGTGAACCCTCTTTATTCTTGAGCTTCTTCCATCATGCAAGAATGTGGTTCATTCCTCCTCTTCCACTCAGGTTGGAGGCATGAACCATGTTATTTCTTTTTGTTTCCATCTTTCATTAATGTTGTGAATGAGGTTCATACCTCCCACCACTAATTTCGTTAAATGGGAACATTTCCCCACATATCTCACCATATTCTTCGAATTTTACTATGAAGAACTAATAGATTAGAAAGTATTTCAAAAACTATTATTTTTGTTCTCTATGAAGGTTAATATTCATTCATTTAATTTTATTTTTTTATTTAGTTTAATTATATTTATTTATATATTTGTTTAGATTAATTTAAAAACATAAGAATTATATGATTTAAATAATAATTTTTTTGGATGATTTAAATGTTGTTGAATTATTTAATAAATTTAAATATAGTGTTTGAACTTGTCACGACCCGTCCTCGGGGCCCGTGTCGTGACTACCCCAAGCCCGCCTTCCATAGGCCAGGGGCTGGCGACTAGCACCAAGGCGTAAATCCAACAAAAAGGGAAGACATTGCCTTTGAAAAGTAAACAAACGCCACAGAGTAAGCAAGCGGAAAAGTAAACACTAAGTAAAAACTGTACAAGCTGTGCTGAAAGTAAAAGGGGCCGGAAATACAAGCCCCAACTGTAAAGTACAACTGAAGGGAAAAACAGCAACTAAAAAGGGAAAAACTGCAGCGTCGAGCCGTCCTCTGGAAGTCCCACCTGAAGGGTGGGTACAGATAGCCTCCACTGCTCCTCGGGTCCACCTAACCGCTCCGAGTACGTCCCGCCCAGTGGTCCACCTCCAGGTACTTTCCTGCTCCGCACGCCTCCTCCACGATCAGCGATGTCCGTCGTCTGCAACCAACACCACGAAGTGCGGGCATAGCCCGTGCAGGGGTGAGTATAAGCTACTCAGTAGGGACCCCGAGACCCCTGAAGGTCTCCCGAAATCCACAAAGGATAAATCACGAAGAAGAGATGAAATCACTAAGTAACATCTGACACGGCTTAGGTATATGCCCATACATATACCTAAGTCTGCAATTCCCCGTTCGGCTCCAACGTCCGAGCCCAAGCACAACCCAGTCCACACAGGAAAGCAAAACGCATACCCACGTAGGATAGAACAACACAATCCACAAAGGAGAGTAAACAGTAAATCCACACAGGATAGCTCAACACAATCCACAAAGGAGAGTAACACAAGATTCAGCTCACACAGGTATACTTCTTCGGATGACGATAAAGATGATCATTGAACCATCTAAGTCGTCGGACCCACGAAGGATCGATAGGTACTAACCTTGTAGTGACCCACACAGGATCGGGCCCACGCAGGACCTGTAGGAGTTGGCTCACACAGAACCGCTGAGAGATGACCCACACAGGATCAGACCCACACAGGATCGGGCCCACACAGGACTGGGCCCACGCAGGACCTGAAGCACTGATCCACGTAGGATCGCTGAGTGTAGTAGTCGTCGCAGTCCGCTGAGGATCTCTGCACAGTCGTCACCGCAGTCCACGGAGGATCTCTGCACGGTCGTCGTCGGAGTCCACGGAGGATCTCTGCACAGTCATCGCCGCAGTCCACTGAGGACCTCTGCACGGTCGTCGCTGTCGAAGTAGCAGTTGCAGCCAGCACTAGGGTTCCCGCACACAACAAGCTCGTTCGAGAGGGTCCGCTCCACGAGCCGAGAGGCTGATACATCAACTGACACGAAGTCCGAAGTTGATGTATCCAAAAGTTCCGTATCGTCAACAGGAACTCAACGTCGCAGACGGCGCGTCAATCGGACGCCCGGTCTGAGAGATATTGCCATTTTCGTCCCAGGGGCCCGGTTGGTTTTTAAGGCAAAACCAACCCGACCGCACTCCACCTACGTCCAAACCTCGGGCGGAGTATGCCAAAAGATCCGTCTCACTTAGAGGAATTCAACAAAGCTGACGGCACGTCAATCGGACGTCCGTAGCTCAAGATATGAGCGTTTCCGCTCCGAGGGCCCGGTTGGTCTCGTGTACGAACCAACCCGGCCGGACTCAAAGTAATCCGAAACCTTGAGTGCGATATACCGAAACAACCATCTCGATCCAAGGATCGCGTTGCCGCTGACGGCGAGTCGTTTGGAGGCACGAAGCTCAAGATACGGGCATTTTAACGAAAACGTCCGAAGATGGGGGGTACGGGCCCGGGCCGACCCCCCCTGGGTCGGCCCGAACTGTGTCGACCCGACCCGGGTCCGACCCGGCTGGCCCGGCCAGGGCCGGTCCGGCTCGGCCGGCTCGGCTTGGCCGAGCGGCGCGGGTGGAAGCCGCGGGCGCTGACCCGCGGCCTGAGGAAGAACCGCGGCCCGCGTGCGGGCCGCGCCGGCGAACCGCGGACGCGGCTGAGCCGCGTCCCGCCTGGACGAACCGGACCCGCGCGGCTGCGGGTCCGTTGGCCGCCGCCGGCGTCGCTCCAGTGGCCCGTTTTCCTTCCCGTCTGCGCCGTTGCTCCTCCCGGGATCCGTTCTTTACTACGGGATCGTCAAACGTCCGCTGCGGCACGTTCCGTCGTCGACCGTCAAATCCGCACAAACGAAGAACGACGGAGGGTCGTCGGGCCGTGTTCGTTTGGCCCGCACCCTCCGCGTTAGAGATAAACAACCGGGAGAAAAATTGTTCAACACATGAACCGACAATTTTAATTAAAATAAAATTGTTCATTTGAAACCGGCTTTTTAATTTTCAAGAACGTTCAAGGGAAAATTAAAAAGGGGTAAATTTCCAAAACAAATCCCTACCTCGTCGATCGTCGCGCGCGGGCGTTCTTCGCGGAAAGGATCGTCGCGGAAGAGAGGAATCGTCGCGTCGTCGCGGGGAGGTGTCGCGTCGTCGCGGGAACCGGCGTTGAGTCGGCGAACTCAACGAACCAAGAACAACAGATTTAAAACATGATTAATTAAATCTGTGTTTAAAACAAAAAGGAAAGAACCTTGAGCGGAACTCCGAAACCACTCACCTCAAATGGTCGGTGATCGGAGATCGGAGATCGGAAGAACGTCTTGGGCGAAGGCGTCGTCGATTTCTGGGTTCGGCGTTCTTTGCGTTCTTCGCGTTCTTCGCGTTCTTCGCGAGGGAGAAGAAGTTACGATGGTTCTCTCAAATCTTCTCAAGCGCAAATAACCAGAGGTTAAGCGTTGGCCTTATTTTATTATTACGCCAACGAATTTGAAAAACTGGTTAAGAAATGATCCATCAATTCGTTGAATTAATTCAACGAAAGAAACGACCCATTTAATTCACGAAAGAAACAGCCCATTTAATTCACGAAATAAACCGCCCAATTAAATGGTCTGTTAAGAATTTAGAAAACCCGTCGGTTGACTTTCATTAAGACGGGTTTTCACGGGTGCGTTTCTTAGCGGAAAGAAACGGCGGGGCTCGTGCGGGCCCCACCTCACAAATATCCTACCAAGGGGGTAGGATATTTCTGGATAGCATCCTATCCAGTTCAACTCAGTTCAAGCCGCCTTTAAGTGGCTTCAAGCGGCTTCCAAGTGGCTTGTGTGAAATAAAATAAAGTTGTCGCAAAATTATTTTATTTCTTAACTTTAAGCCCGAAAATTAAAAACCACACCCGAGCAAACGCAACTCTGGAAGAGGCGTTTCTAAGCGAATATCGGCGCTGCGATTTCATCGGTGCCCTCAGAATTTGATTCTGGGCACCGGTTCAAAAGTTAGAAAACCCCGCTCGTCCGTTCACTGAACGTACCCGAGCCAAACTTCAGAAAATGATTCCGGGCACACCGGGCCTCA
This sequence comes from Viscum album, assembly GCA_963277665.1. Lineage (NCBI taxonomy): Eukaryota > Viridiplantae > Streptophyta > Magnoliopsida > Santalales > Viscaceae > Viscum > Viscum album. The sequence continues at coordinate 1,685,605,422 of OY728143.1, read as the reverse complement.
GAATCAGGCGCCGTCAGAAACTGCGTTCTTGTAAAATTCCAAAGAAAATTAAGAAAAAAAATTTCCTTGAAATTTACGGGTCTTTAAATTACTCCCACCTCAGGAATTTACGTCCCCGTAAAGATACATCAAAAACTAGGGAAACAAAAGTGGGTACTGAGCACGCATCTGAGCCTCCCGCTCCCAAGTTCTCTCCTAGAGGTTCCCGTGCTGCCATATGATGCGCACAAGAGGAATCGATCGCCCACATAGGACTCGCTCTTGTCGATCCTCTATCTCCACTGGGACCTCCGCAAAAGTCGCTCCATCATCCACGTCTAGCTCCCCATAGTCAATGATGTGCGTCGGGTCGTGAACGTATCTCCTCAGCTGGGATACGTGGAAGACGTCGTGCACCCGGTGCAACTGAGGTGGCAGAGCCAGGCGATAAGCCACCTCGCCAACCCTGCTGAGGACCTGGAAGGGTCCGATGAAGCGTGGAGACAACTTGCCGCCTCGGCCAAATCTCCTCAAACCACGTCGAGGTGAGACCCGCAAGAAGACGTGGTCGCCATCCTCGAACTCTAGTGGCCTCCGCCTCCTGTCAGCATATGACTTCTGCCAGCTCTGTGCTGTCCTCATCCGCTCCTGGATGACCTGGACCTTCTCTGTCGTGGCCCGGACCATCTCTGGTCCCACAAGTGCTGACTCCCCAGGGTCTGTCCAGCACAAAGGAGATCTGCAAGGCCTGCCGTAAAACGCCTCGTAGGGTGCCATCCCGATGGTGGAGTGGTAGCTGTTGTTGTACGCGAACTCCACCAAGGGTAGGTGGTCCTCCCAGCTACGACCAAAGTCGAGGAAACATGCGCGGAGCATGTCCTCGAGTTTCTAAATGGTCCTCTCCGTCTGACCATCCGTCTGAGGGTGAAAGGCGGTGCTCAGACGTAGTCGCGTCCCGAACGCCTCCTGCAACCCCTTCCAAAGCCGGGAAGTAAAACAAGCGTCCTGATCAGAGACGATAGTCGATGGCACACCGTGAAGTCGTACAATCTCCTAAACGTAGAGACGCCCCAAGATCTCCACTGTGCCCTGCTCTCGGATGGGTAATAAGTGTGCCGACTTGGTGAGTCGGTCAACAATCACCCAAATGGAATTGTGACCTCTGGAAGTGCGTGGAAGTCCAGTCACAAAGTCCATAGATATCCCGTCCCACTTCCACTCTGGGACCTCCAAGGGCTGTACCAAGCCTGCTGGTACCTGATGCTCTGCCTTCACCTGATGGCAGGTGAGGCACCGTGAAACGAACTCTGCCACAACCTTCTTCATGCCCGGCCACCAGTGCTGTCGTCTGAGATCCTGGTACATCTTCGCCACTCCAGGATGTACCGCGTAAGGAGAAGTGTGAAACTCTCTCAGCACCTCCTCTCGTAAGGCGACTGGTACCAAGGTACGTCCTCTGAAAAGGACATCGTGCTCTGCTCCAAGGGAGAAACCATCAGGTTCCTGTCCCGAGGATATCTGTGCACGCCGCGTCTCACAGTCAACGTCCCCATGCTGTGCCTCTATGACCCGCTGAAGAAGTGTAGGAGAGACTGTGAGAGACTGAAGGAAGGCTGCTTCGTCTCTATCCACGAAGGATATCTTGCAAAGCGGCTAGCTGCTCTGTCGCCTCCTCAAGTAGCTGGATGCCCGTCCTCCTGCTGAGGGCATCAACCACCACGTTCCCCTTCCCAGGAGTATAGACTATCTCAAAGTCATAGTCCTGGAGGAACTCGAGCCATCGCCGCTGTCTCAGGTTCAGGTCCTTCTGAGAGAAGTTGTACCTGAGACTCTGGTGGTCAGAAAAGACTGTGAAGCGCTCGCCCATCAGATAGTGTCGCCATGTCTTCAGGGCAAAGACCACTGCTGCCAACTCTAAGTCATGGGTAGCGTAGTTCTGCTCATGCGGCCTCAGCTGACGTGATCCGTAGGCAATCACGGCCCGCTCTTGCATCAGGACACACCCGAGTCCGGTCCCTGATGCATCGCATTAGACTACGTATCCAACTCCCTCCTCAGGCAACCTCAAGATAGGTGCGCTGGTCAACCTCTGCCTCAGCTCCTGGAAGCTCTGCTGACATCTGTCTGACCACACGAAGGGTTTCCCCTTCTTCGTCAACGCTGAGAGTGGGGCCGCAACTCTGGAGAAGTCCGGCACAAATCTCCGATAGTATCCGGCTAGGCCCAAGAAACTCCGCACCTCTGTCACGCTCTTGGGTGGCTCCCAAGCTAGCACTGCCCCGATCTTCGCGGGATCCACTGCAACTCCCGCCTCAGAAATGACGTGCCGCAAGAAGTGGACCTCACGTAACCAGAACTGACACTTCGAGAGCTTTCCATAAAGCTGGTGCTCTCGGAGTGTGTCTAGTACAACACGCAGGTGGTAGTCGTGCTCCTCCTCCGTCGTCGAGTACACCAAAATGTCGTCGATGAAGACCACGACAAATCGATCGAGGTAAGGCTGGAAGATCCTGTTCATGAGGCTCATGAACACTGCTGGAGCGTTGGTCACGCCGAAAGGCATAACCAAGAACTCATAGTGGCCATACCGACACCTGAAGGCCGTCTTCTGCACATCCTCGTCTCGAACTCTAAGCTGATGATAGCCTGACCTGAGGTCTATCTTCGAGAACCACCGTGCTCCCTTGAGCTGGTCGAAGAGGTCATCAATCCTGGGTAGCGGATACTTGTTCCTCACTGTCACCTGATTCAGGCGATGATAATCGACACACAGTCGCAAGCTCCCGTCCGCCTTCTTGGCGAACAAAATCGGGGAAGCCCAGGGCGAAACACCGGGTCGGATGAACCCCTTGCCCTGCAAGTCCTGCAACTGTACCCGTAGCTCTCGAAGCTCAGCGGGGGCCATCCGATATGCTGGAGTGGATATCGGGGCTGTCCCGGGGTACAAGTCAATATAAAAGTCTACCTCTCTGCAAGGAGGTAGTCCTGGAACGTCGTCGGGAAAGACGTCCGCGTACTGATCCACCACTGCAGGAAAACTGGGACTCCGCACGTCAACTGCTCCTAGGATGAGGCTAGCCAACTGATGAGTGATGGGCTGACCTCTCCTCTGCGTGAGTCCATCCTGTGCTGCTAACGCTCCCTTCTCACCGGTAAAGGTGAACCTGCTCCCGTCGGTGCGCACACATCGCACCTTGCGCCTAATGCAGTCAATCTGAGCATGGACCGTAGATAACCAATCCATGCCCAAGATGACGTCGTAAGGCCTCGACGCCGCTACAAGAAGATCCCAGCCGAATCTCTCGCCTCCTAGAGTAAGCTCACACTGCCGTCACCAGTGCGTAATCGTCGAGTCTGCTCCCGTAGGAGTCTCTAGCCGTAAGGATCGAGCCAACGGCTCTGTCGGAATCTCCGAGCTCCGAACATGGGAAGTGGCTATGAAAGAGTGACTCGCTCCTGTTTCTATCAAAACTGGAGCAAGGGTGGAATAGACACATATCGTACCTCGAATCATCTCTGGCGCACCGTGGTCGTAGGCCTCCGCTGCCTAGAGCTGAGCTTGTCTCTGCCCGCCAGCTCCCTGTGGTCGGGGCGGGCCTCCTGGTGGTGGTGGTGGCAGAGCCTCAAAGCGTCGCCCACCACCTGCTGCTCGGCCAGCTCCTCTGCCTCGTCCGCCTCCTCCCTGCGGACCGCCACGGTCGACCCTATGCCTCTGCCTGGGTGGTCCCTCCACCGTCTGCTGACCCTCGGTACGACGGGTCGGGCAGTCACGAGCCATGTGGCCCCGCCCGCCGCACTCGTAGCACTGCCTGCCTCTCGAAAGACTGGCTCCGGGCTGGGTGCCCTGCACTACTGAGCCAGTGTCCCGAGGTCGCCTGCCAGAAGGTATGGTCTGCCTGGAACCCTGAGTCATCCGCCGGCTACCAGCTGCCGAAGACTCCGCTATCTGCCGCCCTGCGGTAGATCTCGCTGTGGACTCAGCCAGGAAGCTCTCGATCAGGAGGGCTCGCTCCAATACTCCTGCCTGGGTCGGGATGCTGAGGGAGATCAGCGATGCCCTGATCTCGTGTCTCAATCCCTGCTCGAAGGTCCAGGCCCGGAAGAAGGGGTCCCGTACCATGTCTGTCGAGTAGCGAGATAGGTCGGTGAACCTCGCCGCGTACTGAGCGACCGTCAAGCTGTCTTGCCGCAGCTGAAGAAGCTCCTGGATGCGCACCGCACGGAGGGTGGCCGGGACGAACTCTGAGCGGAAGAGGCTCTCGAAGTCCGTCCAGATGAGGGTGGCCTCATCGTGTACCTGGAGCATCAGGCTCCACCAGCGTCCGGCTGCTGCGTGCAGTAGGCTCGCTGCGAGGATCACCATGAGGTCTGCTGGTGTCCTCACTAGCCTGAAAACTCGGACGACCGCCTCCAGCCAGTCCTCGGCTGCCTGGGGGTCCATCTCCCCACGGAACCTGGGTGGTCGCTGGCGCTGGAACTCGTGCAGAGCTCCGAGGCGTCATGCGTCGTCAGCTGCCAGTGCTGGAAGCATCGGGGGCTCGGCGGGTAAAGGTACCGCCGGTGCCTCTGCTGTCAACGGGCCCTGTACCGAGGCCTCGTCGCTCGGCGGGCTGTCGTCGCGCCCTACTCTAGGAACCCTAGCTGGCTGCTGTCGTCGTGCCATCCTGAAAAGGAAACAAGTATGCCACGGTCAGAACAGTATACCTGGTGAGCTGACACAAGTAATCACAGAGAAAACTTGAAACACACATGCAATCAATGTTTTCGTGCATTAAGTCGGAAATCAGAAGTCAGGGTCCTGGTGTATGGATACGTCGGCCGCCGCACCAACACTGGACTCCCTGGACAGATAACCACACTCAATACGCTAAACACTATTGCTTCACATAGAAGAAAGATCAGAGTCTGCGGTAGAACCGACCACCTCTGATACCAATTTGTCACGACCCGTCCTCGGGGCCCGTGTCGTGACTACCCCAAGCCCGGCTTCCATAGGCCAGGGGCTGGCGACTAGCACCAAGGCGTAAATCCAACAAAAAGGGAAGACATTGCCTTTGAAAAGTAAACAAACGCCACAGAGTAAGCAAGCGGAAAAGTAAACACTAAGTAAAAACTGTACAAGCTGTGCTGAAAGTAAAAGGGGCCGGAAATACAAGCCCCAACTGTAAAGTACAACTGAAGGGAAAAACAACAACTTAAAAGGGAAAAACTACAGCGTCGAGCCGTCCTCTGGAAGTCCCACATGAAGGGTGGGTACAGATAGCCTCCACTTCTCCTCGGGTCCACCTAACCGCTCCGAGTACGTCCCGCCCAGTGGTCCACCTCCAGGTACTGTCCTGCTCCGCACGCCTCCTCCACGATCAGCGTTGTCCGTCGTCTGCAACCAACACCACGAAGTGCGGGCATAGCCCGTGCAGGGGTGAGTATAAGCTACTCAGTAGGGACCCCGAGACCCCCGAAGGTCTCCCAAAATCCACAAAGGATAAATCACGAAGAAGAGATGCAATCACGAAGTAACATCTGACACGGCTTAGGTATATGCCCATACATATACCTAAGTTTGGAATTCCCCGTTCGGCTCCAACGTCCGATCCCAACCACAACCCAGTCCACACAGGAAAGCAAAACGCATACCCATGCAGGATAGAACAACACAATCCACAAAGGAGAGTAAACAGTAAATCCACACAGGATAGCTCAACACAATCCACAAAGGAGAGTAACACAAGATTCATCTCACACAGGTATACTTCTTCGGATGACGATAAAGATGATCATTGAACCATCTATGTCGTCGGACCCACGAAGGATCGATAGGTACTAACCTTGTAGTGACCCACACAGGATCGGGCCCACGCAGGACCTGTAGGAGTTGGCTCACACAGAACCGCTGAGAGATGATCCACACAGGATCGGGCCCACACAGGACCGGGCCCACGCAGGACCTGAAGCACTGATCCACGTAGGATCGCTGAGTGCAGTAGTCGTCGCAGTCCGCTGAGGATCTCTGCACAGTCGTCGCCAAAGTCCACGGAGGATCTCTGCACGGTCGTCGTCGGAGTCCACGGAGGATCTCTGCACAGTCATCGCCGCAGTCCACTGAGGACCTCTGCACGGTCGTCGTCGGAGTCCACGGAGGATCTCTGCACAGTCATCGCCGCAGTCCACTGAGGACCTCTGCACGGTCGTCGCTGTCGAAGTAGCAGTTGCAGCCAGCACTAGGGTTCCCGCACACAGCAAGCTCGTTCGGGAGGGTCCGCTCCACGAGCCGAGAGGCTGATACATCAACTGACACGAAGTCCGAAGTTGATGTATCCAAAAGTTCCGTATCGTCAACAGGAACTCAACGTCGCAGACGGCGCGTCAATCGGACGCCCGGTCTGAGAGATATTGGCATTTTCGTCCCAGGGGCCCAGTTGGTTTTTAAGGAAAAACCAACCCGACCGCACTCCACCTACATCCAAACCTCGGGCAGAGTATTCCAAAAGATCCGTCTCACTTAGAGGAATTCAACAAAGCTGACGGCACGTCAATCGGACGTCCGTAGCTCAAGATATGAGCGTTTCTGCTCCGAGGGCCCGGTTGGTCTCGTGTACGAACCAACCCGGCCGGACACAAAGTAATCCGAAACCTTGAGTGCGATATACCGAAACGACCGTCTCGATCCAAGGATCGCGTTGCCGCTGACGGCGAGTCGTTTGGAGGCACGAAGCTCAAGATACGAGCGTTTGAACGAAAACGTCCGAAGATGGGGGGTACGGGCCCGGGCCGACCCGGCCCGACCCCCCCTAGGTCGGCCCGAACCGGGTCGACCCGAACTGGGTCGACCCGACCCGGGTCCGACCCGGCCGGCCCGGCCTGGCCCGGCCAGGGCCGGTCCGGCTCGGCCGGCTCGGCTTGGCCGAGCGGCGCGGGTGGAAGCCGCGGGCGCTGACCCGCGGCCTGAGGAAGAACCGCGGCCCGCGTGCGGGCCGCGCTGGCAAACCGCGGACGCGGCTGAGCCGTGTCCCGCCTGGACGAACTGGACCCGCGCGGCTTCAGCCGCGGCGGACTCGTCCGGCGGCGCGCCCGGGCGCCGCCGGCAACTTCCGCGGGCCGCCGGCGTCGCTCCGGTGGCCCGTTTTCCTTCCCGTCTGCGCCGTTGCTCCTCCCGGGATCCGTTCTTTACTGCGGGATCGTCAAACGTCCGCTGCGGCACGTTCCGTCGTCGACCGTCAAATCCGCACAAATGAAGAACGGCGGAGGGTCGTCGGGCCGTGTTCGTTTGGCCCGCACCCTCCGCGTTAGAGATAAACAACCGGGAGAAAAATTGTTCAACACATGAACCGACAATTTTAATTAAAATAAAATTGTTCATTTGAAACCGGCTTTTTAATTTTCAAGAACGTTCACGGGAAAATTAAAAAGGGGTAAATTTCCAAAACAAATCCCTACCTCGTCGATCGTCGCGCGCGGGCGTTCTTCGCGGAAAGGATCGTCGCGGAAGAGAGGAATCGTCGCGTCGTCGCGGGGAGGCGTCACGTCGTCGCGGGAACCGGCGTTGAGTCGGCGAACTCAACGAACCAAGAACAACAGATTTAAAACATGATTAATTAAATCTGTGTTTAAAACAAAAAGGAAAGAACCTTGAGCGGAACTCCGAAACCACTCACCTCAAATGGTCGGTGATCGGAGATCGGAAGAACGTCTTGGGCGAAGGCGTCGTCGATTTCTGGGTTCGGCGGTCTTCGCGTTCTTCGCGTTCTTCACGAGGGAGAAGAAGTTACGATGGTTCTCTCAAATCTTCTCAAGCGCAAATAACCAGAGGTTAAGCGTTGGCCTTATTTTATTATTACGCCAACGAATTTGAAAAACTGGTTAAGAAACGATCCATCAATTCGTTGAATTAATTCAACGAAAGAAACGACCCATTTAATTCACGAAAGAAATAGCCCATTTAATTCACGAAATAAACCGCCCAATTAAATGGTCTGTTAAGAATTTAGAAAACGCGTCGGTTGACTTTCATTAAGATGGGTTTTCACGGGTGCGTTTCTTAGCGGAAAGAAACGGCGGGGCTCGTGCGGGCCCCACCTCACAAATATCCTACCAAGGGGGTAGGATATTTCTGGATAGCATCCTATCCAGTTCAACTCAGTTCAAGCCACCTTTAAGTGGCTTCAAGAGGCTTCCAAGTGGCTTGTGTGAAATAAAATAAAGTTGTCGCAAAATTATTTTATTTCTTAACTTTAAGCCCGAAAATTAAAAACCACACCCGAGCAAACGCAACTCTGGAAGAGGCGTTTCTAAGTGAATACCGGCGCTGCGATTTCATCGGTGCCCTCAGAATTCGATTCCGGGCACCGGTTCAAAAGTTAGAAAACCCCGCTCGTCCGTTCACTGAACGTACCCGAGCCAAACTTCGGAAAATGATTCCGGGCACACCGGGCCTCGGAATCAGGCGCCGTCAGAAACTGCGTTCTTGTAAAATTCCAAATAAAATTAAGAAAAAAAATTTCCTTGAAATTTACGGGTCTTTACAGAACTATTTATATGTTTTCAATTATGTAATAATTTTATGTTGATTATTTTATGTAAAAAAATAATTTCAAAGAAGGATTAAAGGTTGAAATATAATTTATCAATAGTTATGATAAATGTTGAATGGCCATGAGTTGGAAGAACTAATGAAAATTTGTTTGTTGTATGAATTTTAATTTCTAGCAATATTTATTAATTTAATATTTGATTATTTGTACATCATCCATTTCCATTATATGTACGACCTATGTGTCCATTATATATATAATGTTAAAAAATTATGTAGTACCCCTCAATTTCATGTGATTAATGTTGTAAAAAAATATAGGTTCCATATGAGATAATGATGTTCGCTGGTGTATCTTTAGAGGATGGTTGAAGAATAATGATTAATTTTTTAATCGACTTGATCAGACCATGTAAATATTTATCCTAGGAGGTGGTAAATTTATAAATTTTTATAGATCAAACCCATGTTGTAAAGGTCATGACCATTTAATAATTTGTAAATAAAATGTTTAATTAAATGCTAATGTGAATGTATATAAAAAAATTTAATAATAAATATAAAAAAGATTGAAATTAATATTTAATTTAAAATATTTAACTATTTATAATAAAATAAAACTAAATTATATGAAAAAATTATTTTAAAAAAGCTTTATTAATACATATATATTTAAAATAATTTAAAGAGTAATTTAAACGTTTTATTAAAATAATATTTTGAAAATGAAATTTATCTAATGTAAAAATTTACAAGAAAATTTTGATGTTTTTTTGTTTAAAGTCAAAAAAAATATAATAATTTTTTTTTGTTAAAGTAAATAATTTAATATATCTCCAAGACTAAAAAAATATTTAATTTAATTAAATTAGAAAAATTAAGATATCATTACATTTTTTAAAATTTTTTATTAACATAAATTTTCATAGTTTTTTTAATTTTATAAACTATAATCAATATGACCCTTAATAAAATTTCCATAGATAAGATTTAATTTTTCAAAGATATATTTAATTTTAAAAAAGTTTCTGCACAAAAATTAAATTTCTTATAATATTAAAAAAAGATACAAAAATATTCCCTGTTTTCTTTCTCTTAATAGTTTTAAAATAGTTCAAGATATTTAGAAATGTGTATTAAATTTATGTTATGTAATAATATTTTTAAATACATGAGAAATTTTTTTATTATTTTAATAATAAGATTATTTTAATTTCTTGTATGTAGGAAATTTTAGTCAACTAGGGTTTAATTTATATTACATTATCCAATAAATAGCAACTGTTAATAAAAAAGTTTATAAATTATTTGATGTTGAATGGTCATGTAATGATTGAGAAATGTTTGATTTTTATTTTCTGCTATAATTATTTTGATATTGGTTATATAATATATAATAATGACATTTAATTTAATCATTTATGACTTGTGTGTCATCCTTTTTTTATGAATTTAAGGACCTACATGTCCATGATAAATTATTATTCATCAAAAATCCCATGTTCCCCTCACTTGAATGTGAGTTATGTAATATTAAAAGGAGGTACTATAGGATTCTATGATGTTTAATGGTGAATTTTTACACCATGAATGAAATGAAAAAGATAGATACTGAAATCCAAGACAATGGAGGATCAAAGAGCTAGCCCCTATTCTTGGTTTGTTTAATATAAAATAATAAATGAATCCATTGAAAAATATATCAACATCAATTAACATTTAATTAACCAGAACTAATTAATAAATTATAGACATTCGATGATGTAGTATATATATATGGTGTTAGTAAATATTCTTTATAGGTAATCATGTATCTATCAACATATTTAAATGAAGAAATAATTTATATTGGTCTGGGTCTGAACTACAATTTACCACTTAAAAGGGTGGATAATCATCATGATTTTATGAAAATGAATTAAATTCATATGAGGATTTATATTAACTTAAAACCAAGGTATGAATAAGTAATAAAATCCATCAAATATCAATATCTTAAATATATTGAAAACCTATGTAATATTTCATATCAACAACTCAATGACCATGATAGGGTTGAATTATATTCTTGGTTAATCCTACTTTGTAATCATGATTGAATGAAACTATATATATATATATATATATTTCTATTTCTATTATGAATGAGTTACAACCTACTACAACAAAAACCTGATATGGGAGATCTGTTAATGTTGGTACTTCATAAAGATATGATTTGATGATTTTTATATGACTCCAATAATATAGATTACATATTTAAATATTATAAGGTGTTCAATATGAAATTATTCTATTTATAAACATAAAGGTAAAACTATCAAGATAATTGAAATAGATATTGGTATAAATGTTTTAGATTTAATGAATGAGGATAAATGTGATGAGGAATTATCTTATGATATGATATGAAATGAGATGAGTTTGGTGAGGAAGATGTGGGCCATCAAACTTTATAGGTTTCTTTTTCAGGTATCCATGCACCATGTATTATTATTTGCCTCCATTTTCAATATCCTTAGTTTATGGAATGTCAAGTGCACCCCAAATTTATTGAGACGTCATTTAAAAATTTGGGAGTTTCCATACATTGTAGTTAACACATCGGCCAAAAATAAAAACACATTACGTTTTACAAGAGACTTTGAAAGTAAAAGAGTGTTACAAAATGTTTTCAAATAATATCACATTGAGGAATATATTTTTTTCATGGTTCATGAGTGAAAAGGGAAAATACATCATTTGGTGTGGTAATTATGGTATATAATCGAAAATTTTAAAATAGGAAATATTTGATAAAAAATTTCACATTGATATATTTTTATTTTGGAAGGCCAATGTACATGTGTTGAGGCCTATGTGAAACCTATTCACAAGCCTGGTTCCCCCATTCCATTCTAATCAGTGTCTTCTTCAATGACTTTCATGGTCGACTATCTCTCTTTGAGAAAACTATGTGTCTTGGACCATGAGAAGAAAATTGTGATTAAGACATAATAATCATAAAAATATAACTAAATAAATCATAGAAAAATAATTAAAAACCAATTATAACATCGTTTTATTCATTTAAACTATTTTCATTCATTCCATTATATATTCCCACTTTTGTGGAAAACATTAGAATTCAAGGGAATTTTTATAAAAAACCATTTAAAATGGTTTAAAAATATGTATTAAATTTTTGTGTCTTGATAATTTATTTATAATTTGTAGGAATTAAATAATTAATTAAAATATTTACACAACACTAATGATGTAATTTTTCAATTAATAGAAAAATAAAATAAATCATATTAAAAAGTAATATAATTTTGAATATGTATGGAGATCCATGAATTCTTTCAATGAACATAATATTTTTAAGATATAATAAAATTGTTTATGGGAATTTAATTTGTGGTTTTGATGTTTTAAAAGTAAAATTAATGAATAGTATCACAATTGAAAATAATAATATTTAATGTGATTAATATTTTATTATTTTATATGAAATATAAAAAAATATTAATCAAGAAAACAAGGGAAAAATATATTCTAAAATTCTTCCCTAGTTCATTTATTAGACGTTTGGAAGAATTTTTCTCTTGAATAGTATTATAATATTTTAAACTTTCATGAAATTCCAAAAGTTCTCCTCACCTCAATTATATAAGGGAACATAATACATTAATTAATTACTCTACATTGAGCCTTATAGGTCAAACACACTCTAAAAAATTATATTTTCCACTTCCCTTTATTAATTATAGAGGTGTTGGTCTTCGAAAATGACCAACCCTAGAGCCCTCTATAGGAAATTTAAAGGAGTGCTTTCCAATATTAGGTAATGACCATAAAACGATCACTTTCATTTATAATATTCCTTACCACATATAAATATATGATATTTATCAAATAATAGTAAATTAACATTCCTAAATTTTCCTATATTTATTTATTATTATGAATAAACCATTATATACCCTTTTACAATCAAATATGAAGTGAAAGTATAAATTTTGTGTACCTATAGCTAATCGTCTCCACCTAGTGATATAATTTATTTTTGAATAAAATATTTTATGGATGGTTATTATAATTGGTTTGATATTTATATATGAAATTTATGTCACAATTATACCTATGGAATGAAAATAATATGTTTACCTTCTTATCATCCAATCTTTTTGGAAATGATAACATCACTGAGACGTACATTTTACCTACCATCTTCATGATGCGGTATGATTTGTTTTTAATTTATATTTCAAATGAAAGGTATTAAGGATTAATTTTATGAATATATTTGATATATAAGATATAATAATTATTTTCGAAAATTTAATTGTCATTTACCTTTCTTTTATACCATCATTTAGAAAATGATAACATCGTTCATGCGTATATACGACCAACCATCTCTGTGAACAGTGTAATTCCTTCCTCAATTGATAATTTTAATGAATGATTATAAATATGTATTTTATTAACATATATTATTTTTATAACATTATTTAAATTATATAACTTATATTACTATGATCAAATTATAAGTATTGGGACTGTAGTACCGAAACATGCTTGGAAAATGATGCAGTTATCACCCAGAACAATGATTTTAACAAAAAATTATAAAAAATTGGTGATAAGATGTTCTAGATAAATACTACATGGTATTATTTATATGAATATGGTTATGTAATAAATTTATAATTAACCCTTATTTATACAATGTTGGTTTTAAGATGAATGATGAAAAGAAATACTTGAGGTAAGGGTTTTATTTCCCAATCTCACCAATATCCTTAAATCTTGATTTTTTAAGTCTCTGTTGGGAAATATTTTTCTTCAAAATATATTCTTTATAATAAAATTGATTTATTTTTCCATTATACAATTATCTTTAAAATTTATTATTACCGATATTTTACTTTTCACAAAATAGTTTGAATGGAATCTTTTTATAATTTTCCAAATGAGGTACTTTATGGGATTTCCAGCCAAACTCTATAAGGAATGTTTTTTTAAATATAATACATGAGATAAATTTTCCAACATTATAAAGAATAAAAAAAATATAAATTCCTTTACATTTTAAGAAATTTATTTGTAAATAAAATTATTTCATTTATAAGTGAGTGGTTTTTTTAAAGAGAAGTGATTTTAAAATGGAAAATTAAATTTTCAAAAGAATTATTAAAAGGGATATTTCAAAATATTTTTATATATAATATGACATAATTTTTTATTAATTTTGATTTATTAGGGATATTATATATGGATACCATTCTTATTCATTCTATGTATAGTTTATATTTATGCTGAAAATGTGAACTGTTTTCAAAACACATTTCTTTTTCATGGGTCATGTTATGATGGAATGATTATGAAACCAATATCATTACAGGGGTTAGAATTTGATGAATGATATGCGATCTTGTGGATAAAATATTCATTATTTTGATTATTTTATGGGTGGAACCTATATTTCCCTTTAATGCATTTGGTAAATATTGATATCTCAGGAGATAAATAGGAATGGAATGCAGAGTGAACCCAATTCACTAAGGGAAATTGTTTACTCTGATAATCTTAAGAAAGAAACAAGACTACTATTATGGTTTAGTGAGTGAAGACATTCCCCCAGGATGTCCTAGGAAATGAACCTTGACTACCAATGACATGATTTTCTATTCTTAAATGTATACCACAATTACATTTCTTATGTCTATATTATTCTCTCATTGATAATGTTTCATTTTGTTTCACATCTTATAGTAGCCAATATTTTTTCCAAGGATCAATATTCTGATCTTTTATTTGAATTGTATAAATTTTAAATGTCATTTACATGTTCGTATGACATTATTATAATGCTATGAAGATTTAGTCTTTCATATCTCTCTTATATATCCTTACTGAGTATATGAGAACACCATTTTCATATGTTTCCATTCCAGAGGATATTAATAAATTTATTAAGTATGATATGTCAAAAGGGTGATAGTTATAAAGAAATAAGTGAGATATGATGTAGATATTTTATGAACCAGTTGTTTTTTGTTTCTACGTTTCCAAAGGCACTATAGCTTGGAGATATTAATTTGTGTGTTTGTGTATTGTAATTAATATTAACACTAAATGTTATTATATCTATCTTTGAAATGATTTAGTCACTATAAAGTCCATTGACATTCCATTTTGATCCCCTGAAGGCTCTCAGACATGTTTGACTGATCCCAAAAAGGTCGTTTGACACACCATCTCTATCACACGAACACCCTAGACATGATCAATCAGGTCACATGATAAACCATAAATATATCAGATGAATCATGTAATATATATTGGAAATGGTATCCTGGTTCTCATGATGGAACTCTGATATGTAGCTTGATTATGTGAAATATCTTATATAAATTGACATAATCGCACGGAGGCTCCCAAACATATATTCCTGATCACATGGAATCCCTTTAACAAATTATGGTTACGAAGAAGCTCATAATGGAAGAGGGATCATGCAGTACCTATTTATCATGTGAATAAATTATGATTTAATTGATAACATGTGGATTAATCATGAAAATAACATGATACATTATCAACTTATGTGAACACTCACTCTAACATCTCATTCAAAGATAGTAACTTAATAACCATGAAATGATGCACTGATATGTGGAAGTGTTCTTATAAAACCCCCATTGAAAAATAGAAACACACACATAGTGGAAATAATGGTATTTTTAAAATATAGGAATATATAATTGCAAGATACTTCTACCAGATAATTCTGATAAGTGATTTAAGGGATTATTGGGTAGGTATATGTGCCTTAAGTGATAATATCATCAATCATGTGATGGATCCTGGTAATTCTAGTTGGTACATGAAAAGGGACAAGGGAATTTCAAATTTATCACATGATACCTAAGAAGGAAAATTCTTGAAAACATTGAGTTGTATGCACGACTAAGGATGAAGGTTATATAGGATTCAAGAAAAGGAAGATACACATATTTTCATGATAAGGGGTTAGGTGATTCATGTCACCTATTAATAGAACATGTGATGAACTTAATACATGTTATCCAAATCATTCAATTCCCTTCATAGATGTCTGATAGATCATGTGACTTCTTCCAAACATATAATCTTCATCACATTTAGACACTCGAACATGTCATCCTAATAATTTGATGCACTTTAGATATGTCATCTTGGATTATGAGAAGTCTTCTGATATGTCTTCTTGATCGTGTGATATCCCTTAGTCTTGTCAATAATTTCATGCATTATCCCTTAGAAATGTTATCCTTTATAAGTCAGGAATTCATCATCATACATGTAAGCCTTTCTTGACAAACATCCTTAGACATGTCAAGAATACATCCTTATACATTTCATCCATTCCATGAAGACACCCTCAGCCTTGTGGTTGTGTCATGTAGGCATACATTGATATGTACCCTCGATCCATGTGAACCCTGAACCATGATTTTGTTGTCCGAGAATTACCCATTATGTGGAAAGTACCCATAACAAAAATGGGTTATGCACTTATTCTACCTACATTCCCTATGAAGGGGTCCTTATACCATCCATGAATATTCAACAAACATCTTATGGTCCTTCTCATTGTCCACTGGGTGATAAAGTTACATATGTGACATCGGAATCCACCTTGGGGTACACCCCTATATATTCCATTTACTCTACCCCATAGGATCCATATCTTGTAGATCTACCACATTTCCACATCTATTAGTGGATTAGGAACCAAAGGGAACTATGAGGACTTTGATTCTTGTTATAAATAGGATATGAAGGATACATTGCTATGGCCCAATATTCATAATCAAATATAAATATCGAACCATTCCTTGTGGGGTCAAATTCATAAAAAATGCCTCTAATCATATTCCATCAGGGATACTTCAATTCATAAGTCCCATATCCTTATATAGTGCATCCAATATCTTATTAACCCTTGTTTCTCAAAATGATAACGTCTCATGTGATATTAAATAATTATAATGATTGTTTCATTAACAGAATAAATATTACACAATAATGGAAACCATAGTGTGTAAATACCACAAAAATATTTAGGAACCCATCTTGGTATAGGTATATAAATTTCTAAAATTTTAGAGAAATAAAAATTGAATTTATTAATTACACTTCCACACCCATCTGTAGGTTGGGGACTAACTAAACTATGATGATACTAATTTATGTTATAAGCAGGATATATAGGAAAACATCCTATGGCCTGAGTTCTATACCCAAATCATAAATTCAATCATATATTTACATTCATTAAATTTACAAACGTCACAATATTGTCTGATAAGAAATTTTTGGTTTTTATTCCAATTATCTTAGGATATGTAGAATTCCTCTTGGTGGTTCAATACCATTCCTAAAACCCCAATCACCTTCCTAGATGGCACTAATCTACAAAGTTCTTAGTAATATAGACATAACATTAAACTATATCCTCATAGTTAAGTAATTACTTGAATAAAATGGAGAAATAATCATATATGTATAGATAGCCTCATTAATAGAAACCCAAATGCATACATGAGGATTCAACACCTGATTGTTTTATTAGGGTAACCAGTCCTATATTATGATTTGGGAATGATTCCTATACATATCTTAAATATATAAGGGATCAAGGAATTGGGAAATAATTCTACCTCAATATATTACATTATTACCAACCTTCCATATTATCATCCTATGTGAGTTCCTAAGTGTTGTTTAGTTCAAAATCCCAATGACTGTATGACTTCAGAAATTAGGTATGTGTGTTGTTATGAATGTAAGAACCATTTAGAATATAAATGAATGAATAAAATGGTGAACCTATTGTGGATATATTGGGTAACTATATTGAACCCCACACTATAATGTTTCAAGACCCATATTTCAAAAATTAATAAGAATAGGTTATGATATGTCAAACACTCAATTTTTTATGGAAACCAAATTGTTGAACCTTAAATGAATTGATTGTGAATCTACATTGATCCCCAAAATCGAGTGTCAGACCCTATCATTCAAAAATAAAATTTACTGGGTTTTCTTTTTGTAACATCCCAAGTAAGTAATGAATAATAGATATTTTTATCCATGTATATTAATGATTAAGATATTGTTTTAGAGGCTTAAAATGAAAATAAATACAATCTTATGCATGGAATAAACTAATATTCTTAAAAGATTGTTTTACTGCCTTTTGATGGCAAACCATTTTTGAATCTATATTTTGACAATTTTATAAACTATTTTTGTCAAAATAAACTTATTCTTTATGATTGGGACATCAAAATTTACCTTGTGTGATTTTTTGGTATTTTTCTGACAATGTTCATTTTTTAATGAATAGTGAAAAATACTACATTTTACATCAAAACTGCTTTTTAATCTAATTTATTTATATTATTAGATTATGTTTAGAATTGGTTTTGAAGTGAAATTAGAATATATTTTTACCATTTTATCCAATGGTGGTCATTGGAATGAATTTCACTTTGAAATTAGACTTAAACTGGTGTCAATCTTTTGATACTTATTGTTTTGTAAAAACACGCTATTTGCTCTGGCAGCGGGAATTAATTATTAAATTAATTAATGTGACTTATATGATTTGAATTTTGTAAAATAGACTTCATTTTTGAATTCGGAATATCAAATAAAGCTTAGGGTGAATTTTTGGTAATTTTCTGAAAAACTTCAATTTTTGATGAATAGTGAAACCACTAAGTGGTAATCAAGCAAACTGATTTTTCAGTTAAATGAAAGTTTACCACTAATGTGTATTGAATTTTGAAAATACGACATACATGGTTGTAATTAATAAGTAAAATGTGGTTCAATGAGATTAAAATAATTTTTTTGGTGAATAGTAACTTATTAAGTTTTTAATCGCGATTAGTGGTAATTAGTGTAGTTTAAGGTATAAATAATGCTTTAATAATATGAAATGACCTAGAAACATGTCCCAACCTTATTGGTTGCGTCATGGCCGACAAAGAAAAACCATGGGTCAACTTGGGGACCCCATGGAGACATTTTGGATGGGAAATGACATAAATAACTTTTTATTAAATGTTAAAGTAAAAATGACACAAACATAATACGTTTTACAAAAACAATTTTCACATGGGTTTATAAAGATCAGATATTTGATTATAAATAGTCATTGGAAATCTAACAAGATTTCCTACATCATAGTATTTTTTTATGATTTTTAGACATTAAATAAATTAAATTATTTATGACATAATAATGATGCAGCGATGACATCATTATTTGACGATTTAAATAAAATGGAAAGATAATGTAAAATCTATGAACTACACATGGCCAAAACCAATTGGATGAGTGGATTTCGAACCCTTATCACCTTATACACGAAGTATATCAATGTGGGACCTTTTTAAACCGAAACACATTTTCAAATAAAGTAATATTTCTTTACATTCCAAAAGTGCCCCTCCTCTCCTCTTATAAAAGGCCCCCCCTCTACCTCATTTCACACACTCCTCAAGCCTTTGGCTCGGCCAAACCCTGCCCATTTACTCTCTCCACATCCCTCTCCTCATCCTAGAGGATTCCCTTTGGTCAGAATCCTTTCAAAGGAAGCCTTTAGGCTCAAATCAAAAGGAGTTACACTTTTAAAGGTAATTCATTCTCTCATGTTCATTTGTTTTATTTTGCTTCTCCAACCCCCTAAACTCTTTTTATTTACTTATTTTGTAACAAAACCAGTATCTTAAATATACAAGGATGATGTTATAATATTTATTTTAGCTTCACTCTCACACAACTACATCAAATGGTTAAAGAACATACGGTTTCCGTGGATGGCGAAATTCTACCTCCCGAAACAATGATTGTTCAATACTCATTTAACACCTTCAAAGGTGGCCATTATGATGTCACTATTTTTATATATGATATATAATATGTTTATGTTTTCCTTAAGCTTCTGTTTTTTTTTCATTTTGGGCATACCATTATGGTTCCCATTATGGGTAAACACGATATCTTCATTTTAGGAAGTGCGGACTACCGCCCCCTGAAAGTGATTTGATTCGTTAATACCATATGTGGGATGTGTAAAGGATAAAGTTAATGATATTATATATGTTATTATACTGGAATTATAATATACTCTTATATCATTATGATTCCATTCCAGAAAATATGAAATAGAAATGGAAGTAGCGTTCATGCGTACGTACGGCTTACCGTCTCCATGAACGGTGCATTCCATTTCTTACCTCTAAATGTGATGTAATATTATAAATACATGTATATGATGAATATATATGATATATATGTTATCCAAATCATTAATATCATTCTGGATATAACGAACCTTTGACCAAATTAACAACATGTAAGTGTAAGAAGTCTATTTTTGACTTAAGAACCAAATACCGACAAAATAAACATTATTAACTTAAATGATTACATGATGTTCATAACATGGTATAAAAGGAATAATGAACTTGAAAAAGGTTCATAATCAAGTAGAGATTAACTCAAGTTTATTATTCAGGAGATTAAAGAACGGTCAGGTCAAGTCGGATACGAGGTATGGGACTTCGTCTCAATCTCCTTTCATTGAGGCATATTTTATTTTATACACAACTTTCTTTTATACGGTGTATAAACCCCTTTGACTTTTACGTTTATTCAAAAGGGATCTTTTTTATACGAAGAGTTTACTAAACGACAAAAGGGAATGTTTTTGTCGTACGTATGCGGCGACAACGACTTCTCCGTCGCCGTGACCGTTATTTGAGTTTCAGCTTCCTCTACAAGTCATACCCTTTTTTTTAAATGAAAAATAAATACCATGTTTTACTTTGGTATTAAAAATGGTTTTCATAACGTTTTTATTATATCGATGTGTTGTATTGATATCTTGTGATTGAAATGTGGAAATGTTATGTTTCCTTTATGCATGTTTTATGTGATATGATTATGTTATGGTTCTTGGGCATTATTATGAAGACGGGTGGTTCCGTGATAAACTAAGGGCGGGTGAGCCCGATATAGCTCTCCAATGCATTGGGTAACGCAAAGGAGTGAAACGTTAAGGTTTCTCCGAAGAGATTTAGGGAATATACTGTGATGGGTATTCCAAACGTAACCAAGAGGGTTACTCCCTACGTAAGAATGTTATGGATGCCTCAAGTTACCTTTATGTCTTATGATTTCTATGATTTATTCATGATTTTATGAGGTATGTTAAAGTGCCTATGTTTTATGGGTAAATTATGATTTCATTCTTATGTATATATGAACTCATGTTCCCTTTACATGTTTTTTTTATAACCCATACTGAGTTTTTATGCTCATCCCAAGTTTTTGAAATGTTTTTCACAGGTCAAGGGAAAGGTACATGATAAGATGATAGAGTCAAGGATGTGTCAAGAAATAATCCATGTTTTATTTTAAATGTGTTTCCATTGATGGGAATGAAGAATACTATCTTTATGTAACCACTTTGTTTATATGTGGAATGTAATGCAAGTTTTATGATCTAATTCTCTAAAACTCTAAACCCGAAAAGATCCCCAATGTGTAATCTTGTAATAACTCAAGATTAAGTAAGGTTTAAGGCTGGGGCATTATAGTTGGTATCAGAGGTCGGTTTAGATAACTTTAGGAGTTAGAATTCTATTAAATGATTATCCAAAAATATTTTTTTTTCGAAATGATATAGCATTTAAAGATTACCATGTTGCTTCATCTAAGACATGTTTGTTCAGAATGGTTTTCCGCAGAGGAAACAGGGAAGCAGTGCTAGGAAGACATACAGAAGGAAATAACCTTCCGAATCAGCATCCAGAAATGGTCGGAATTGGAACTGAACAGTTTGTTGCAGTAATGGCGCAGTTGACTCAAGCGATAAATGGCGGTGGTATCCATACACGAGATCAGCCAGACCAACCGCAGAGGAACATGTCCGTGGTGGAACATTTCATGAGGCAACATCCACCATCATTCAGAGGATCATCTGACCCTGTGCTAGCTGAAGGGTGGATTAAAGCACTGGAGAAGATTTTTGATGTCATGGGGTGTTCAGAAAATCAAAAGGTTAGTCTTGCTATTTACCGTTTGGAGGGTGAAGCAGATCAGTGGTGGTCTATGGGTAAAAATATCAGGGACGCCGATGAGATTGATTCTCTTGACTGGGATGAATTCAAAGGTATGTTTCTTGAGAAGTATTTTCCTAAGGCTGTTCAACTTAGGATGGAAAAGAAATTCTTGGAATTGAGGCAAGAGGAAGACTCAGTGGCGGCCTATGAAGAAAGGTTCACTCGATTGGCAAGGTATGCTCCAAATTTTATCCGGGACCTTGATAGTAAAATCAATCGTTTTTACTCAGGATTAATGCCAAAATATCGAAGGGCATTAGCTTCTTGTGAGTTTAAAAGTTATGAAAAGCTTGTTCGATGTGCTGAGAAGGTGGAAATGGAGTTTGCCGATGACCAAGTTTTCTATAACAACCAGCAGAAGAAGAGACCGAGGTGGCAGGAGAAAGGTAAGAATTCTTCAAAAAAGTCTGATGGTAAGAGAACCAAGTTTCCAGTTTGTGATAAATGTGGAAAAAGG
This sequence comes from Viscum album, assembly GCA_963277665.1. Lineage (NCBI taxonomy): Eukaryota > Viridiplantae > Streptophyta > Magnoliopsida > Santalales > Viscaceae > Viscum > Viscum album. The sequence continues at coordinate 1,685,583,284 of OY728143.1, read as the reverse complement.
CATGCTGGGGAATGTCTTCTGAATTTTGGGAAGTGCTACCGATGTGGTAAGATGAGACATAAGGCTCGTGATTGCACTGAAAAGGATCAAGGTGAAGGTAAGAACAAATTTGATTTACCGTTAGTGAAATGTTATAAGTGCAATGAGATGGGTCACTATGCAAACGAGTGTCCGACAAGGAGCTTGAGTGATGGGAAGCAGTTAGACTACAAGCAGAAAGGGGTGGTGAAATCCTTTGCAACTACTTCAGCAGATGTTGGGCAATCAAATGATGTTGTATCAGGTACTTTGTTTGTTTTTTCAGATTATGCCAGTGTGTTGTTTGATTCGGGGTCTACACATTCTTTCATCTCTGAAACCTTTTCTAGTAAAATGGGAATACCATCTCAAGAAATGACTCCTGAACTTTTGGTAAAAACACCTGGGGGAAATGTCGAGGCAAAAAGAATTTATAAGAATCTTCCTATCCTTATCTGTGGAAAGAACCTACTTTCAAACCTTATTGTTCTACCTCTTGTAGATTTTGATTTTATCCTGGGTATGGATTGGATCTCTATTTACCATGCTAAGATTGACTGTAGAGATAAAGAAGTTTCTTTTCAGAAAGACTTTCAGTTTGTTTACAAGAATGAACCCTTACTTTTGATAACATATCAAGAGGCCGAGAAACTTGTAAAAGATGGAAATGAATGTTACCTTGCACACGTCGTTGAAAATAAAGGAACTCTTCAGATTAATGATGTGCCAGTGGTAAATGAGTATCCTGATGTTTTTCCTGATGAGTTGCCTGGAATAATACCTGATCGAGAAGTTGAGTTTACTGTTGACTTAGTTCCTGATGCTAAGCCAATTTCAAAACCCCCTTATCGAATGGCACAAATTGAACTTTTAGAGTTGAAGGAGAAATTGCAAGATTTATTAGAGAAAGGTTTCATTAGACCTAGCACATCACCATGGGGTGCTCCTGTTTTATTTGTTAAAAAGAAAGATGGTTCTATGAGACTTTGCATTGATTATAGAGCCTTGAATAATATCACTGTTAAGAACAAATATCCTTTGCCTCATATCGATGATTTGTTTGATCAGCTCCAGGGAGATCAGTTTTTTTCAAAGATTGACTTGAGATCGGGGTACCATCAGCTGAAGGTAAAGGAGGCAGATATTCCGAAGACCGCGTTCCGTACGAGATATGGCCATTATGAATTTTTAGTAATGCCTTTTGGGCTAACCAATGCACCTGCTGTATTCATGGACTTAATGAATAGAATTTTCCATGAGTTCTTGGATAAGTTTGTGGTGGTTTTTATTGATGATATTTTGGTGTTTTCTAAAAGTAAAGAGGAGCATGAAAAACATTTAAGGGTTATCTTGCAAACCTTAAAAGAAAAGAAACTGTATGGGAAATTCAGCAAGTGTGAGTTTTGGTTGCAACAAATTTCTTTCCTTGGTCACATTGTTTCTAAAGATGGAATAACTGTTGATCCTGCAAAAACAAAAGTTGTGGAAGAATGACCAAGACCCACAAATGTAACCGAGATTCGTAGCTTCCTTGGTTTGGCGGGCTATTACCGAAGGTTTGTTATAAATTTTTCACGGTTATCTAGTCCAATGACTAAGCTAACTCGGAAGGGTGTTAAGTTTATCTGGACAAACGAATGTGATGATTGTTTTCAGGAATTGAAAAGAAGATTGGTGAATGCTCCAGTTTTGGCACTACCTTCCAGGAATGGTGAGTTTGTTATATACAGTGATGTTTCATTGAAAGGACTTGGTTGCGTCCTAATGCAGAATGATCATGTAATTGCTTATGCTTCACGACAGTTGAAAACTCATGAGGTAAATTACCCTACACATGATTTGGAATTAGCTACTGTTGTTTTTGCTTTAAAAATTTGGAGGCATCATTTGTATGGAGTAAAGTGTGAAATATATACCGATCACAAAAGTTTAAAGTATATATTCACCCAGAAAGAGTTAAACATGAGACAAAGGAGATGACTGGAATTAATCAAGGATTATGATTGTACAATTCATTACCATCCGGGAAAAGCAAATAAAGTGGCTGATGCTTTGAGTCGAAAAAGTAATGCTTCATTAACAATGTTGCGGTTGGAACGTGATCCTTTGGTTAACGATTTGATGAACTTTGGCATAGAAGTTGTTGGTGCAGGAAGTCCTTATGATTTGTTTCAGGTATCAGTGAGATCTTCTCTATCAGATAGAATCATGCAAGCACAGAAGCAAGATAGTGAGTTGCAGAAAAAGGTAGAGCAGGTTCAGAAAGGTAAGTTTCCTGAATTCAACTTTGATAATGATTGTGTTTTGAGATTTGGGAAGAGATTGTGTGTGCCTTGTGATTCACAGTTGAAGAGAGAGTTGTTATGTGAAGCTCATAGTTCTCTGTTTTCAGTTCATCTGGGCAGTACTAAGATGTATAGAGATCTGCGGGAGTATTACTGGTGGGATGGAATGAAAAGAGATATTGCTGATTTTACTGTGAAGTGTTTGACTTGTCAGCAGGTTAAAGCAGAGCGGCAGTTACCGAAAGGGATGCTTCAGCCTTTACCAGTGCCAGAGTGGAAATGGGAGAATATATCCATGGACTTTGTTGTTGGATTACCGAAGACATCTTGAGGTAATAATGTAATCTGGGTTATTGTTGATCGCTTGACCAAATCTGCTCAATTCCTTGCTATACGAGATACTTTCTCTCTTGATCAACTTTCCCATTTGTATCTTAAAGAGATAGTCAGGTTACATGGAGTTCCTCTCTCCATTGTATCGGATCGTGATCCCAGGTTTACTTCTAACTTTTGGAAAGGCCTTCAGAAGTCGTTGGGTACTGAATTAAATTTTAGTACAGCTTTTCATCCTCAATCAGATGGGCAGTCAGAACGAACAATTCAGAAATTGGAGGATATGCTACGAGCTTGTTCTATGGATTATCAGGAAAGTTGGGACCAACATCTTTCTTTGGTTGAGTTTTCATATAATAACAGTTTTCATTCTAGTATACAGATGGCACCATTTCAGGCATTATATGGGAAGCGGTGTCGAACTCCAGCTTTCTGGGATGAAGTGGGTGAAAGGAAGTTGATGGGACCAGAATTGGTAGAAGAGATGGCAGAAAAAGTTCAGCTGATTCAGAAACACATGAGAACAGCTCAGAGCAGGCAGAAGTGTTATGCGGATAACTGGAGGAAGGATCTATCTTTCGAGGTAGGTGATCATGTTTTTCTCAAGGTTTCTCCTTGGAAAAGTGTGATGAGATTTGGTAAGAAAGGAAAGTTGAGTCCAAGGTTCATTGGACCATACAAAATTCTGGAGAGAGTTGGATCAGTTGCATACCGAGTGGCTTTACCTCCGAGTTTATCGCAGGTACACAATGTTTTTCACATTTCAATGTTGAGAAAGTATATGCCAGATCCATCTCATGTTTTGAGTCCAGAGGTAGTTCAGCTGGAAGAGAACCTATCTTATGAGGAACAACCGGTCCAGATTCTTGACCACAGGGAGCAAGTGTTACAGAATAAGGCGATTCACCAGGTAAAGGTTTTGTGGAAAAACCACATGATTGAAGAGGCAACATGGGAATCTGAAAATGCAATGAGGGATAAGTACCCCCATTTATCCGATAAGTAAATAAATTGCGGGGACGCAATTTTCTAAAGGGGGAAGGATGTAACATCCCAAGTAAGTAATGAATAATAGATATTTTTATCCATGTCTATTAATGATTAAGATAGTGTTTTAGAGGCTTAAAATGAAAATAAATACAATCTTATGCATGGAATAAACTAATATTCTTAAAAGATTGTTTTACTGCCTTTTGATGGCAAACCATTTTTGAATCTATCTTTTGACAATTTTATATACTATGTTTGTCAAAATAAACTTATTCTTTATGATTGGGACATCAAAATTTATCTTGTGTGAATTTTTGGTATTTTTCTGACAATGTTCATTTTTTAATGAATAGTGAAAAATACTGCATTTTACATCAAAACTGCTTTTTAATATAATTTATTTATATGATTAGATTATTTTTTGAATTGGTTTTGAAGTGAAATTAGAATATATTTTTACCATTTTATCCAATGGTGGTCATTGGAATCAATTTCACTTTTAAATTAGACTTAAACTGGTGTCAATCTTTTGATACTTATTGTTTTGTAAAAACACGCTATTTGCTCTGGCAGCGGGAATTTATTATTAAATTAATTAATGTGACTTATATGATTTGAATTTTGTAAAATAGACTTCATTTTTGAATTCGGAATATCAAATATAGCTTAGGGTGAATTTTTGGTAATTTTCTGAAAAACTTCAATTTTTGATGAATAGTGAAACCACTAAGTGGTAATCAAGCAAACTGATTTTTCAGTTAAATGAAAGTTTACCACTAATGTGTATTGAATTTTGAAAATCCGACATACATGGTTGTCATTAAGAAGTAAAATGTGGTTCAATGAGATTAAAATAATTTTTTTGGTGAATAGTAACTTCTTAAGTTTTTAATCGCGATTAATGGTAATTAGTGTAGTTTAAGGTATAAATAATGCTTTAATAATATGAAATAACCTAGACACATGTCCCAACCTTATTGGTTGTGTCATGGCCGACCAAGACAAGCCATGGGTCAACTTGGAGACCCCATGGAGACATTTTGGTTGGGAAATGACATAAATAACGTTTTATTAAATGTTAAAGTAAAAATGACACAAACATAATACGTTTTACGAAAACAATTTTCACATGGGGTTATAAAGATCAGATATTTGATTATAAATAGTCATTGGAAAGCTAAAAATATTTCCTACATCATAGTATTTTTTTATGATTTTTAGACATTAAATAAATTAAATTATTTATGACATAATAATGATGCAGCGATGACATCATTATTTGACGATTTAAATAAAATGGAAAGATAATGTAAAATCTATGAACTACACATGGCCAAAACCAATTGTATGAGTGGATTTCGAACCCTTATCAGCTTATCCACGAATTATATCAATTTGGGACCTTTTGAAACCGAAACACATTTTCAAATAAAGTAATATTTCTTTACTTTCCAAAAGTGCCCCTCCTCTCCTCTTATAAAAGGCCCCCACCTCTACCTCATTTCACACACTCCTCAAGCCTTTGGCTCGGCCAAACCCTGCCCATTTACTCTCTCCACATCCCTCTCCTCATCCTATAGGATTCCCTTCGGGCAGAATCTTTTCAAAGGAAGCCTTTAGGCTCAAATCAAAAGGAGTTACACTTTTAAAGGTAATTCATTCTCTCATGTTCATTTGTTTTATTTTGCTTCTCCAACCCCCTAAACTCTTTTTATTTACTTATTTTGTAACAACACCAGTATATTCAATATAAAAGGATGTTGTTATAATATTTATTTGAGCTACACTCTCACACAACTACATCAAATGGTTAAAGAACATACGGTTTCCGTGGATGGCGAAATTCTGCCTCCCGAAACGATGATTGTTCAATACACATTTAACACCTTCAAAGGTGGCCATTATGATGTCACTATTTTTATATATGATATATAATATGTTTATGTTTTCCTTAAGCTTCTGTTTTTTTTTTCATTTTGGGCATACCTTTATGGTTCCCATTATGGGTAAACACGATATCTTCATTTTAGGAAGTGCGGACTACCGCCCCCTGAAAGTGATTTGATTCATTAATACCATATGTGGGATGTGTAAAGGATAAAGTTAATGATATTATATATGTTATTATACTGGAATTATAATATACTCTTATATCATTATGATTCCATTCCAGAAAATATGAAATAGAAATGGAAGTAGCGTTCATGCGTACGTACGGCTTACCGTCTCCATGAACGGTGCATTTCATTTCTTACCTCTAAATGTGATGTAATATTATAAATACATGTATATGATGAATATATATGATATATATGTTATCCAAATCATTAATATCATTCTGGATATAACGAACCTTTGACCAAATTAACAACATGTAAGTGTAAGAAGTCTATTTTTGACTTAAGAACCAAATACCGACAAAATGAACATTATTAACTTAAATGATTACATGATGTTCATAACAGGGTATAAAAGGAATAATGAACTTGAAAAAGGTTCATAATCAAGTAGAGATTAACTCATGTTTATTATTCAGGAGATTAAAGAACGGTCGGGTCAAGTCGGATACGAGGTATGGGACTTCGTCTTAATCGCCTTTCATTGAGGCATATTTTATTTTATACACAACTTTCTTTTATACGGTGTATAAACCCCTTTGACTTTTAGGTTTATTCAAAAGGGATCTTTTTTATACGAAGAGTTTACTAAATGACAAAAGGGAATGTTTTTGTCGTACGTATGCGGCGACAACGACTTCTCCGCCGCTGTGACCGTTATTTGAGTTTCAGCTTCCTCTACAAGTCATACCCTTTTTTTAAATGAAAAATAAATACCATGTTTTACTTTGGTATTAAAAATGATTTTCATAACGTTTTTATTATATAGATGTGTTGTATTGATATCTTGTGATTGAAATGTGGAAATGTTATGTTTCCTTTATGCATGTTTTATGTGATACGATTATGTTATGGTTCTTGGGTATTATTATGAAGACGGGTGGTTCCGTGATAAACTAAGGGCGGGTGAGCCCGATATAGCTCTCCAATGCATTGGGTAACGCGAAGGAGTGAAACGTTAAGGTTTCTCCGAAGAGATTTAGGGAATATACTGTGATGGGTATTCCAAACGTAACCAAGAGGGTTACTCCCTACGTAAGAATGTTATGGATGCCTCAAGTTACCTTTATGTCTTATGATTTCTATGATTTATTCATGATTTTATGAGGTATGTTAAAGTGCCTATGTTTTATGGGTAAATTATGATTTCATTCTTATGTATATATGAACTCATGTTCCCTTTACATGTTTTTTTATAACCCATACTGAGTTTTTATGTTCATCCCAAGTTTTTGAAATGTTTTTCACAGGTCAAGGGAAAGGTACATGATAAGATGATAGAGTCAAGGATGTGTCAAGAAATAATCCATGTTTTATTTTAAATGTGTTTCCATTGATGGGAATGAAGAATACTATCTTTATGTAACCAATTTGTTTATATGTGGAATGTAATGCAATTTTTATGATCTAATTCTCTAAAACTCTAAACCCGAAAAGATCCTCAATGTGTAATCTTGTAATAACTCAAGATTAAGTAAGGTTTAAGGCTGGGGCCTTATACTTTTAATAGACACATATCATTTTTTCAAGAAATAAAATGGTGAATCTAAATGAATCTTACAATAATTAAATATAATTTGGTTTCTAATGGGTGGACCATTCTGTATATTCCATGCAAGAAAATGTCTAAAACAATGATAAAAATAAACAAAATGATTCATTGTGCATTGATAATTAAGCATGTTATTTATTTGTAGTGTTTTAATAATTAGTGACCTAGTTTATTTTTTTACTTGTTATTTCCTATAACATACTCACATAATTCAACCAAACATGAACACACATAACCACCTAGAAAAATTTATAAGACATTAATTTTGGAAATAACTTAATAAGCGTAAAACGATGTCACCGACATCACACCTTCTTTATCAAGTGGAAAACATAATGGTCAAGGAATAGAAATAAAAAATAATGATATTGACCCTCAAGGCCTCACATAGTAGTTTTAACGCACAAAAACCCACAATCCCACCTTTCTCATTTAAGTTTGTGATGATTCTAGTAATTCCTATCAGCACTAATAACATTTTCGAGTTATTATCCCCAATGAATGATAATAAATATATTCCTTCTTATATAAAGGAGGATTTAGGGGTCTATTATAGCTACATTATGGTTTGGGATCCACCTATGAGGGCACCTATTTACTACCACCACTTGCACTATCCTTATAATGATCCTCTATTGCCTTCTGAGGGAACTACTCAATGGGTTTCTGACTTGTGCGCTCATATCTAAGAATAAATGTCAACTCATTGGATGTAGAAAGTTGAAGATCAACGTGAAATGGTTAATCTCCCCACCCACCCCACAAAAATATGGAGGAATATTTCAGTGGAAACCATCAAGTGGGATCATATCCTTTCTCTCCTAGATTAATTATGCATGCATATCTTAAAAGTACGCATGAGGTATGCACATATCCTTGCCCCCATACACGAATCCCATCAGCAAAGTTTGATGCCGCATGGAGGAAAAGAGTGTGATTATTTACCCACATCAATCTCAGACATTTACCTATATATTTTAGAGATAATTAAACTATAGGGCTATATTCTCGAACATACTCTTCTGAAGTGCCACTACATTCGGGAACCTATAGAGGATTTCTTCTATAATATTCCGAACCTGATATATATATATATATATAAAGGGATATGATCATATTATAATACTAATATCAATTTTACCATATCAACAACATAAATGTGAATAGGTGGATAATTCAAAGAATGCATATACATGTTATTCTATCCATAAAGATTATCAACATTTTATTGAAAAGTGAAAGGAATAATATTGGGATCATATCCATTTTCTGACTGGGGATTGTTATCCTAGTGGGGCAATCCCCATAGGATATTCACTTACACATATTGATAAAATACAATGACATATTACAAATCCCAAATAGGATTGGTTCCTTATCCCCGGTCCCATCAATTTCCACCAATACAATTTGTAGATCACCTTACTACCATCTCATATCCATGCCGATAAAACTACTCAAAATATTGTAATGGTTTATTGGATACAAGATCACATTCCATCCCCCTATTGTGAACATATACATCAGTTTCCTTCAAGGGATATAAAATTGGAGTCACATATCCTTTCTCTTCATTATAGATGTCTATTGATACATTCTAATGGGGAATGTATGTTTGAATAGAGATTATACCCCCACTTCAAAGAGGGAAAACTGAAATCTTTGGACAAAAACCAAATGGAGTTATCATATCCCTACCAATGATAAAGAAGATCACTAGAATAATCCAGCATCTTTTCAGTAGAGGAATCATATTCCCACAAAATAGATGATCATCAACATACTATAGTGACTATCATACAACATGCTCATATCCCTACTCAAACATGAAAGGGAGGTCATTATATTACATCTATGAAATATGATGAGGCCCATAATCTTACTCTACTCAATTCCAATGTCATCAAGTCTTTATGAAACATATATGTAACACCTTGATGGTCCTCCAACTATTTAACCAAATAAAAATATGATAACAACCCTGATAGTCTTCCTTATGGTAGTATAGAGATGAATTTTAAGGACTATACCACATACATCAATCATGTAAAAAACTCCATGAGGTGATATATAAACTTGAAAAGGAAATAATGACCTTTTCAAGACAACTTCATATAGATAGGTGAAAAAAAACATTGATGTTAATAATATACACATCCCTATCAACCACCAGAAACACCACACCTCGGTCAGAATGTGACCTAGTGAAGTGACCTCTATAGTCTGACTAGGTGGTTTAATATGAAAATGATGAAGAACGGTCAAGAAATGATATATAGTGCATATTGGATGTAAATAACCTCCCAAATTGTTTTTGGCTCATAGCTACTTATAACTATGAATTCCTATAAGAGATAAAAGAGGAGTGTGTGAAATAATTTATCTAAAACATGTGGGAATAATTTCAGTGGTTAAAGGATAAAATCATTCTTTATGAGGGATATGAGTGTCACTTTTATTCCATAAAAACACACTATTTAATGATATACCTAGATTCTGTCTTTATATCCCATAAAGTGAGACTCAAATGGCTTAATAAAAATCTATAACATGATTTTAAATATAAAATTAAATATATTTAGAAATTAATTTCCTAATCCCTATCATACATTCGTATAATATGATGGGGTGTGGTTTATGCATTTTACTTCACTCTGACCTTTGAACAACAAAGTTCCCTTGGCTCAACATCTAGTAATTTCAAATTAGTAGGAGAGATCATGGGACCAAATAATGTGCAGATGATTTAGTTTATCCAATTATCCTCCTTGCCTTTGACTATTCAAATATATTTTGAGTATAGAGAGAAGGTCACCAATAGGATCCTAAACTAAGCCTCTTGAAAAATGGGAGCACATCACAAATGCGGAATCCATTGATGTGAACTACCCAATATCTCCCTATATCAATTGATTCAAATTCGAGAAGGGATAAATTTTCAGGGTACTGTAGTAGGGCACTGTAGTGGGGGCACTGTACCAGGCACTATAGCAATGGTGGAACTGTAGAGGCAGAAGCACTGTATTGGTGGAGGAACTGTTGCAGGATACTATAGTGGGGCGGGTATTATAGGAGGTACTGTAGTTGTGCAGGTACTGTAGTAGTACTGCTCACTGAGGGGTCCTTTGGGCCAAAAAATGGGATTTCAAGCCTTGTATTCAGGCCATTTGGCTTTGGCCCTTCAGGCTATGTATTGGGTCTCCCTCTACCCTCTAAAGAGGTCTTTGCTTTAATAATAAATTGAGGCATCGACCCCAACCTTTAAAAAAAATTCACCAAATCAAGTATATCGTAATGGAATACTCCATGTAATCCATATAAGAGACAACCCAATCCATAGGTCTAGGGGTAAGTTTACCACCACCTATAATCCTAGGGTCATCAAACCAAATGGGGCCCCAAAGAAATCAATGGAAGCTCCTAACCAACCCCATAATGCATGGATGAGGGAATATTAACAACAATTTACACCCGAGGATACATTAGATCAACAATAATAGGATTATATTGTTTTTAATATATCCCCAAATCAACCATATCCCACATAGGTAGGGGTATTTTTATCATCATCTAAAAGGAAATACATTTATTTGAGGCTTGGAGTTCAATACATGTTATTTCCATCCCATCTATTCCTCACATCATCAGACAAACCCATTTCATTTAGGGACCATTTTAGAAAGTGAGATTTTAAACTCCCTTATGTTCATTATTCTTATCCCATGATAGGGATAATGTTTATAAAATACAATTATACCCCTCAAGAGTCATAATAAAAGATGACCCAACAAGACCAAGGGCGTGAATCTTGACCCCCCTAAAACTCAAGAGGGTAAATGTGCATTACAATGATACCCTACTCTCTAGTCAATGATGATTTAACTATTATCACCCTACATATCTCAACGAACATCATTAACATCATTCCATGAAATGATATTGTTCAATACATGAATGAAAAGAAGAAAAATTATGAAATGGTGCCTCCAAATGTAGGTAATATTGATGCACAAAATGAGGACACAAATATTCAAAATACAAGAAGGATCTGGAAAACTAAAACCTTTGAATGATGAGTTACCATCTCTTAATAAAAATTATAACATTGATAAAGGGAAGGGTGTGGGTACGTCCCACCCACCAACTACAAGGGATAAAATCCCTCATTATAGGAGTAGCTTTCATAATATAACAATGATATAAAAACATTAGTTGGATCAATGATGAGTTTATTAGGGGAAATAATTCCACTAATCATCACCATTAAAAAGAAATGTATATCCATCCTCCCACCCATTAGAAGAGTGATAATCAATATACAAGTGTAGAACTTGAGAATCAGGATGAATCTTGATCGAGGAAACGATTTTACATAAATGAGGAAGTTGAGGATGGTCGCTAATTTCATCTATTATAGTGAAAACTTCCTACATGTTGGGGTGATCATCTAGCACTATAAAAAATTAAAAATTAGAATATTTTGAATGTAGTCAATCCATGTCAAGTCTCACTGGCTCCCCTTGAATAACATGTGGTCTAGATAGTGCTTCCTCTAGAAACCTTCAATGTCATTGTGTCCTTAGATGATCAAATGGAATCTAGGGAGGGAAGGTGTGCTTTTATGTGACCCAAAAGGAATCTATATCCCAAATGAGTGGCTAACACATTTCCCCTACAAAATTTCTAGAATCTAGTATTTTCAAAATTTGATATAACAAGAGAACCAGAATAGAATATCATGCACTTCTTGTCATGTTGGGCCTTTATGATGGGCCTGTGAGACTAGTAGAAGTTGAAAAAAACTACGATTATTTTTATTAAATTTTGTAGGTCTTCTTTTTTTGGTACAACATCTTTCTAGTATGATTTTTCTTGGTATATAAGACTTTATTTATGAGTTCTATTACAAAATTTATGCCCACTTTACGGGAAATATGAATTTTTAACTCAAAAATTGTTAATAGTTTGAAAATGTGACTCACATTGGGTTTATCTATAGTTTTAAGGGTATAACATACTCACATAGTATTATACTCTCACAAGACTAATTGGTGTAACCTTGTTCTAAGAACCTCTGAGATGAGTTTCAAATAACTATTATCTTGATGAAATACCCATGTGGATTCTCTGAGCTCCTAGAAATAGAACATATCATTAATGATTCCATTTTGTGACCTCGTCCAAATATCATCCAACACACAGACCTCATAAAAAATTCCTAGATGAATATTTTCTTACTATTTTCCCTCTCAAACTAGTGACAATTCTTGCTGGAACACCCCGAAAATACATGCATCTCCCAATTTAACAAACCGAGTGAAAGCTGCATCAAAACCACACTTGAAAAGATTTGAAGAGTGATTATGTATTCAAAAATATTATGGAATGGAAGGGTAAATTTTATTCCTATTTTAGTGAATTGGTTATTGGTTATTTCCTCATAAAAATTGAAAACAAAATCCTTAATCTAAAAATTCCTATAAAACCAATTACGGTCGACCACAATGAAAAACATGACTATTTTTCCTTATATAGGTTGATTGATCATAGTATATTATACTATATTATCATTAATGAAATACTCTATGGAATGGGTTATATTGGATATTTGATTTTGAGAATATCCATGGAACAATTAACCTATGTGACCACCACCCAACTAGAAGAAGATGATGACTAAAAAGAAGTTCTGTCTAGGAAAGATCAAATATTCGATAACTAGTTGGCTTGGAAAATAGTTGACTAAGGTCATTCAATGCTGATAGATCAGATTCATAATCCACTCCAAATTCCAACACCTAGGGAGAATTTATTGAATACACCTCCTATAGGTTTACATAATCATCAAATAAGGTAAAGGAAACATGGGAAAGAGTCCTAGTTAGGAACCACCCTATATTTGACTCTTTTAGATTTCATTCCTTCAGAATCAAAAGAATGAGAACATCCACGTAAAATAGAATCCTCAATGGATAAAGGGATCATATTTTTTTATTAATTTCATTCATATAATAGACCATTTATCTAATGATGAATATGTTCATGAATACAAATTCCCCATACCAGACTAGGGATTTAGAGGCTGAGGCCCTAGAAGAAGAGGGTATAAGATATGACATAGTCTTGGACAAACCCAATATTATAGAAACATCCCCATAGAAGAAATAAACATTGTTGAGTCCTGTGAGAGAGTTCATCATAAATACCAACTAGTGAATGTAGATTCCCAATGTCCCTCTAGCTGTCATTCGAAAAAATCATATTCTATAACATATTGGTGGGGCACCAACTGTCTGATCACCCCAAATGAAGGGTAAGGATAGCTTGACTTATGGAAATAAAAGTAGATCCTATTTTTAGGCTCTTTTAAACCGCAATAAATTTTTATCTTAGATAGATCATATTATATGACATATGATAAGGATCAACGCCACCTTGGGAAGGACATATCTATGGTGTATAAATATGACATTCTAAAATAGGTGGAGGTTGTACCAACCAAAATCTCAATATTGGATTCTATATACCACTAAAAAGATCCTAGATATCCATTTATTAAGGTCCTCCAATGTCCCCAATAGTTTGAGATAGAATTCACCAATGTCTAGGTTTATCAAGTGGAAACTACACAAGTTTAAGGTCATTCCAAAATCCCATTCATAGAGAAATATTAAGAATTATCTATCCAAGGACATATCAAACCCCTATATATTTCAGTCATGTTGTATAATGTCAACATATCAAGGGCTCCAATTGATAATGGTTCCAAGATTACCCTTATCCTGGTTTGGAATCTCTAACATTTGGGTACACCAAAAATGGTTTTTCTCCAACAAAGCTAACCATTAAAGGGTATGACAATAACTTGTAGAGAACCCTCATAAAGATCATGCTCTAGGATTGGTTTGGGGAAATCATGTATAATTTTTAATTCATGATTATCCAGAAATACATGTCATATGATGTCCTTATTGAAATAACTTATCTTCATAGCCATAAGGAATTGACATAAAAATTCTAATCTTGTTTGAAATACCCCATTAATGGAATGATTCACATAATATATAGAGAAAACACCCATTGAATATTTTCAATATATATACACTGAGGGAATTTTCTAAAATATGGAAGGGAAATAATCAATTATATAGGTTGTTATGCAGGTTGCGGCTCCCATAGGGTTGGGAAACTCCCCTAACAATCATTTTAATATGCTCAGTAGTGAGTATCTACTGCCCATAAACCTGATAAGGGAAGCATAATCAATCCAAGTGAGCAGTTATGTACTAAAATATTAGTTGTAACATGTATATGTGAGACTAATCAAACATGTATATGTGGAATCATCCAAGGATAGTCATACTATTTTCTTATTGGGATCCATAAATTACTTTATTTTATTAGCATAAATTAAAAATTCCCCCAATACATTCCATGAAACATAGGATGTCCCTACCTCTACAACCCATAGAAGAATATATAATAAAAGATATAATATCCATTATTCCCCCATAACATCTTTGGTGGTTCATGATGTGAACACTTCTTCTTTTAGGCTCACATCCTTTATCGGAGATAGAGATACCCCCATATATCTACCAAGCCTAAAGAGGTCCCCACATAAACATATATGGAATAAAAATAGAATTAACTTATGAATTCCCCTACTAGGTTTGAGGAAGAAATATGAACTTCCATGAAAAATATTAGGTAGGTAAATATGTGAATATAATTAGACCTTCAATCTAAAACTGATTAGTTATTCGAAGCCTCTTAAAGAAAAGGAGATGCATATTTAATTTCTAAAAGAGCATCAATTCCCATTATTAAGGTATTCTAAAGAGATGTTTTGGAAGAAACCTAATGTTTATACTCATCATTTTGGGTTAATAAATGAGAACTGAGGTTTCAAGAAGGTATCTAGAAAATTCACAACTATCATGATACCAAGGTTGAATCTAGTGTTGGAAAACTGAACAAATCCATATTTTTTGAGAGGTTAAATAGCATAAATGAACTTCCAAATTCATCCCTATTTATAAGAAGAATTCAATGATCTTGTCTATTTTGATTTCATAGAACTTAATTAACACTAAATGAAGGATGATTTCTTTATACTGATCATGATGATTTTTATCGATGCAACTACTGTCTTATAAGGCATTTGAGTTATGGATTGGTTATCATTATATAAAAAAATCAACATGGATCCCAAAGATTAGAAAACCAATAACTTTAGAATGCATTAAAGAATATTTTTCTCTCATGTAATTCCCTTCAGATTAATGAATGTTATCGATACATATTGATATGCCATGTATCATAACATTATACCATTCGTTGGATGAATCAAGTGGTACTACATCAATGAAACGGGTGATAATTCTAGAAATCTTTCTGATAACCCCACCAATCATTAAAAAAAATAAAAAAATGAAATATAATATTTTGAAGAAGATCTCTATGATGTTTTATTTTGTAGAAACATCAAGTATGTTTCTTAGTTTTAGTTCACCTTTGCAACATCAAGTTAGATCCAGAAAAGACAAGAACAATCCTATCAATAGCACTCCTCATAATCTCATAAAACTAATAGCGTTCTAAGGTAACCATGATTATATTCAGAATTTCATAGCTAAATTTCCTAGATAATGTCTTCTATTAACTAAGATAATGAGGAAGGGAGTCACCTACATATGTGATGAGGACTGCCAAGAAGCATTCAAGGACCATAATCCATACCTCCTGAATCCATAATTCTTGATGATTCCAGTAGAAGGAAAGACACTTATATTTTACATGGACTCCAAGAAACAATCAATTGGGCCCCTCTTCACACAGGAAAATGATTCTATGAATGAAAATAGTCTCTACTATTACATCATCACAATTCTAGATACTGTGAATTGTTATTTTGATATCGAGAAAAAATAGACTATGATCATATTTGTAGTAAAAAAGATGAGGCTTTACTTATAGTAACACAAATTCCACCGTGTCTCCTATATCTGTCCAGTCAACAATATTCTTGTCCACCCTATATTAACCAATAATTTATCCCTGATGGGAAGTTATTCTACTGTAGCATGAAATACAATTCATGTCACATAATTCAATTAAAGGCCATGAATTAACCAATTTCCTCACAACACATCCTGCCCCATAAAAAAAATCTAAGGGACACTGAAATTCAAGAGATATAATTTTTATAATCCCATGAAATTCCTTGAATTTTGGTGATTTATTACGATAGGGCATCCTAAAGTCTATGTGAAAATAAAACAGAGAACCTGAAGCTAAAATATGCTGGTCTTGGAATTGTATTTGTTTCCTCAGACAAGGAAATGTGTCCTTATTCCTTCTCACATTCCAAATACTTCACTAATTATGATGCGAAACATCAATACCTTACTTCCAGATCAGATCTAGACTAGTAACTATAAATAATATACCTGAATGTCAATGGGGACTCAGAGTTGGTGATCAGAGAGGACAAAAAAAATTCCTTCAAGAATGAATAATTGTCCACTCTTAACATTTATGTGAGAGGAAATAGGAAAAAATTCCATTTTGAACTAGTGATAGATCGCTTCATTTAATCATAAAATTATTGTGCCAATACATAGGCTAATGCAGCCATAGTCCAAGATAATCCCCATCTAGATGATATAGCCATCCACATCAGGCACCTAAGGGTTGTCTCATTAGTTTTTGTCTATGAAATGGAAAAAATTTATTAGATCAACACTTCCTTATAGAACAATTAGACCGGATCCACCTCTAGATGGATGGATACCATAATAGATTAATTCTAAAATGAGACCCTCCAATTAGATTCATCCAAATGGGTACATATTTAATTCTTGGAAGACGAATTCACCCATCAAGACAAAATCAATGAGGAAAAATACATATATAAATGATAATTTAATGGAGTTATCCTTAGATACACAGTAAGAGAAGTGAATAACAATATTATGAAGGAATTGCGTGTTGGATCCAGTAATGTTTACCAATCTGAAACCAAGACATCCCACCAATTTAGGAGGCTTGGTTACTATTGGAATATGAGGATAATGGATTGTATAGAATTCACTAGTAAGTTCTAGGAATTATATATTGTTAGGGACACTGTGTCAAATACACCAAGGGGGGTGAATCAGGGTATGGCATGTTAAAAATTATGCCTTTAGATCTTGTTTCTTAATTTAAAAAAACACACTTCTCTGTATCTCCTGTAGAAATATATGACTATAAATGAAATCATGAAAAGGACCCAATGATTTTTTCTTGGTTCACCCTCACTGGGAAAAATCCAAGGAGCATAAAACAATGATGTGATTATATACCAAATCCACTAAATCTCACTATGAATTATAAGTTTTGATCTAGTTCTTCTATTCCCAGGCTCACTGCCTTTACAAAATTTAGGGTCTTCTCACTACATTCCCATGGTTTACTCAATATATATCTTCCTCTAGCTTCATGTCAGTCGGAATGATCACCATATTCTTCTTCCATTGCTTACTAATCGTAGAATGGGTCTACACATTGTTTTTGATCTTAGAGGACCCTTAATTTTCATGAAATCATGCATCCTAAACTATAGGTAGAATCTCTGTAGAAGTTCATTTTTCATGCATTGATGAAATACACCATAATGAATATTATTAGGTTAGCTCAAATTTCTTTAAAAAAATATTTTATTATTTTGAAATCTTCCTTAAATCCAATGTGAACCACCTAGATTATTCTTCATGCTACCTTAGTTACTTTACAGTCTTTTTAGTGGGTATGGTTTATGGATCACCTATCCTCCTTGAACCAACTGTTCTCCATGTATTGTTCCTACATCATAGAATATCTCTACATCTATGAACAGTTACTCATCCATGGACTACCTCCACTTATGTGGACTGTCACTCTTCCATGTACTGGGTCTTCCTCCTCTATGTACCAAATATTTCTCCTTCGTGTGCCATGTGCTTTGTGGGAAATAGTTCCGGACAAAAACCAATGGAGTGATTGATTCCATGTGAACCACTTCATGGTATTCTCCCTTGTGAACCACCTTTAGACTTAGCCTTACTCATAGATCTAAGATATTTTCTTATGAAAATATAAATCCTTAATGATGGGAATAAAACACCTTATATATTTTAATAGATCCACAAAATCCACTAATCTAAGATTACCAAAATATTAAATGTGGTACAACCTTCACCACGTACTGCTTCTCCCACGAACTGTTCTTCCCTATGTGGTATACAAAATTCCATTATTCCTTCATGACTTCCCAAATCACCATTATGTTTTCACGAATGACATACTATGCAGTTTCTCAATTCAACACATCATTTCTGTAAAGCGCATGCATTCCAGTATACCACATGCCTTCTACCTACTTCATTCCTTCCACATAACGCATGCCTTCCCCACAAAGCACATTCCATCCTACAAAACATTCCACCATCATAGTCTTCATCTCATGCTTTTTGTTTTCTTACCTTTACAGATTTCCATTGATGTTCCGCATACCACTTTTGTAATCCAAGAACTGTGATGCACAGTGTACATAATGTGTTCCCCTATGTAGAATACTTCGTTTTCCAAAAACAAAAATCCTTATTTTGAGGCCCAAAAATTTGGCAAACACTAGTAAACTTCATCACCTTAAACACATACTTTGGAAAACACTAGTTATACTCATTTGCAGTTATATGTATTTGTAAACCAACACAAACACACCCAAAACATACCAAGAGTACACTTTGAGATATTTTTTCCAACAATATCCCCCTATGGGTTTGTTGAAAATACTTTCAAAATTTGATACATTATTTATGCTTCTTCCAACTTTGTCTAGAATTTTCTTCATGCGATTAAGATACTGATTAAGGATTTACTCAAAAAATACTCTAAGAACACATGATCCATGCTTGGTGTGCGACATAATAGTATAATGTAAATTTGAAAAATGAATCACTTAATTATATTCCAACACCAATCTTATACATTCATCATGAACCTCAACAACTATAATATGAATCCTTGGATTGATCAAGTCTAGAATCATCAAATTTAATAATCCCCCTATGTCACTCCTCACCCTAAAAACTTCAAATCCCCCTATCTCACTACTCCACCTATCAGATTCTCCCCATGTTTTGACTAATATATTGTCTCTTTTTTTATAGAAAAATTTGTCCTCCTTTGTCAACAAACCTGACGATCATTTATTTTTGGTATATAACAGGGTAAAGAAGACATGTTAACAAAATAAGGGAAGAACAAAACATACCTCAAGGACCGGAGAATCTATATACAACTTTTTCAAGTGTGGGGAGTCGACAGAACTCCTAGAAAAATTCAATCCCTTTAAAATGATTTTTTCGGTAATGCCATTGTCAGAATACCACCAACTTATTGTTCTCTAGGCACATAATCCAACTTCACAAGCCCTTGTTCCAAAATTTCCTTAATAAAATGATATTTTATTTCAATGTGATTTTTAATTGAGTGATGGACATGATTTTTTCTTTGATTCACAGAGCATTAATTATCAAAATGAATTATGATCGAAGACTTCACTTAAACTCCCATATCACCAAGCTGTTTCTTCATCCATAATAATTGCATGCATTCTTGAGTGGGTGTAATGTATTCAACTTCTACGGTGCTCAATAAAATGAAATCTTGTTTCTTTCATAACCATGAAATATGAAATACAACAAGATAGAAATAACCTCTTAACGTTGATTTTTAGTCATCTACTGATTCAGCCTAATCAACATTTATATATCCCAATAAATCTTGTTGATATTTTTCAATATACAGAAAACTGAAATCAATAGTTCCATTGATATACTGATGTATTCTCTTTTACTGAAATCATGTTGCATTCATTGGTATTACTATGATAATGTTCCTCTTGGAATGTGTCAAAAAAATATCAGGTCTTGCTGCAATCATGTATAGTACACTACTAATTATTTTCCGGTATTCTGTAACATTAACTGCATTGACTTCATCATACCTTGGACGTTTCAACCAGGTAGCCACCAAACTAGTCCTATCCTTGGAATTATCCACTACAAATATTCACAAAACCTCCTTGGAATATTTATTTTGAAAAATGAATATTTGATTATTTCCTTGTCCCACTTTTAATGAAAAGATGAAACGCCAGGTCAACAATCATTGAAATTTCAAAATCACTTTCCTTAAATTTAAAAAACTATCTAAAATGTTCTTCATCTGATACATCAATGATTATGTGATCGATATTTACCATCTCCATCATTCTTTTATTACATTCATGATTGATTTATATATTGTAATCAACTCCACTAAGCTGAAAAACAAGATTTTTAGGTACTGATATAGACTTGAATACCATGTTATTAGTGTTATCTTCGAACCATAAAAAGTGTTATTCAGCAAAAAAAAATTGTTCTCATATTCCTGAATGAGAAAACCATATGGATGATCAATATAAATTTATTCATATATAACTTTATTTAAAAATACGATCTATATATCCATCTGGAACACTTTGAACATTCTTTTCACTAATGTGTCCAATAATAATGTAACTGTCTCTAGCCTTAAAATAGGTGAAAAAGTTTCATCAACATCGATAACCACTATCTGATAGTACCCTTTACACAATGGCCATGCTTTATTTCAAATAAAAACATCCTCTAAATTAATTTTGATTCCAAAGACCCACTTCTCCCAATGAAATTATTTGCAGTTGTCCATAAAACAGTCTTACGTATCTATATTTTTAATTTGGTCAATATATTCATTCATAGACTAAACCCAATTCTCATCACCAGCTACTTCATCAAAAAATTTAGGCTCCACCTGTGATATGTATGATTCTTTCGGTAGAGTCTTAATCCACCTTGTATTCAATAGATCTGTTTGATCACTTATTATGTTATATCTATCAATGTCTTCTCATATTTTCTGTGTTTGTGTGGGTATTGAATTGTGATCATCTTTTTCATCATCTGAGTCTTCTTCAAAATCAGACACTAGAATTGGAGCACCCTCTGATCTTCTTATTTATTCATCACTATCCTCTTGAGATTGATCATGTATTTTCTGAAGATTATGATCATTATACATGATGTATACATCATGTATTTCAACAATCTTTCATAACCTCATGTTGAAACATTTATATGCTTTTCTTTTCTATGAGTATTCAATAGATATCCATTCATCTCCACGGGACACAAACATCCTAGGTTTTTATATTTTTGCAATGAAACACCAATATACAATGATTATTAAGCATTTTAAGGATGAATTCTTTCCAAAACATAGCTCATATGAAGCCTTTTCCAATTTCATACATAGTAATTCTTTATTTGATATGTATAATGTCATCATCATTACTTCATTCCAAAATTTCTGTATAAGTTATTACTTAATGAGAATTATTCTAGACATCTTGTTGAAAATTTGATTTATCCTTTCAACTAGTCTATTCTGTTGTGGAGTTCTTACTACTGAAATATGATTATTTATCCCATATTTATAGATATAATCCTCCAATTGTATACTTGTGTGATTTTTTCCATTACCTATTTGATTTTTCTGGATTTTCTAACCTAGAATCATTCCAAATAGCCATCAATATCTTGTAATTCAACTGAACACCTTGGACTTGTGAGTAATGATTGATACCCATGCGATTCTATTATAATCATTAATGAAGAGAACATAGTATCTTCTCAAATCAAGATATCTTGGTGAAATTGGTCCACAGACAACAATTTGTACCAACTCAAACAATTTTATTGACCTATGATCTTTTAATTTATATATCTTCCAAATGATCTTCCCTTATTGGAAGATATGAATCCTATGTATATGATCATGTGATAATATAGGGAGATATTGAGCGACATCATATTTCACCAGTTCATATAAGGACGATTGACTCACATGGCCAAGATGTTTGTGCCACAACTTATTTTTTTCTATGGATGGAAAGCATATATCTTATTATCCACTCAGGAGGCAGAGATTCCCCTTTGTATGCTTTACAAGGAATACAAAAAAACCATCCTTTTCCATGATGACACATAATTTCATGAGAATGCTTATGGCATGTCCTTAGTCTCATAGTTTGCTTATGATTAATATGTTGTGACTAAGACCTTCAACAACCAGAACAAATTCAAGTCTTATGTCCATTTCCCCAAACATTTCTTTCCCAGAGCCAATAAATCTCAACCCTTCATTAATTACAAATCTTATGATATCCTCTTTATCATACCAAATTCCCATAAATATATCCTTATTTCCTATCATGTGGGAGGTGCATCCACTATCAATGATCTATATCCTAGTGTGATATGATTCCTTGAACACAATTTCTACAACCAATGCCCACTCAAATATTTTCTTTTTGATCTATGTGTCTAATTCCATACATGGTATATATTGTTATTCTTGACATTATTTGGAATATTAAGGACCTACTTCATCTTAAAGAGAGAAAAATTTATTTTCATTTTAATATAATTTGACAATACCATTTTTTCTCCATGTAACCATCCTCTGTCTACTTCAAAAAATTCCTATTTATTATTGATGGGAAATATCTTGACCTATTTCTGAATCCTCAACACCAAAATATGTGACCATTAAATTGTCACCTAGAAAATTGAGCTCTGTATGACTTCCTATGTTGGTTCGGTTCCCTTATGCATCTTTTTGAAGTGGAACAAACATTGTGTACGTGTCGCATCTTTCCACAAAAATAGATTCTTAGGTGGGTCACATTCTTAGGTGGAAATATTGCACCACTGATTATCCCTTGGGTTCCCATAATCATCTGATAATTCTTCATACCCAAATCAATTTTCAATCATGTAGTGGGTTCTTGTGGTCTAACTTCAACCATTAATACATTCTATTTGAATCATATCCCATGCCAAACATAACATTTTAATTTGACAATTTCTTTTATTCTGCTAGACCAATATGCACAAATTTTATATTATTTTTTGTTTATATGATCTTCTTTCCTGATGTAATACCTATAGTTAGTAGTTTCTATTGATATTTAACACTTTTTCGTAGATCGATGAATCCTTGTTTAAGTTCTTCAATATGTTTGACTTGTTCTTTTCCATTTTCAGTAAAACTACCAATCTATATTTTCTGTTATTTAATATTGAGTTTGGACTCAACCAACTTTTTTGAGATTTCTACTATTGAAGACTTCATTTTTAAAATTTCTTCATTCATCTCAGACTTCCCTTCTTCCTACTACTGCATATAGAGTTGAGCATCCCAAACCACTTTGTTATATTTCTTTGTTTTGGCTCCCCAAACATATATCTCTTCAAGAGTTTCTTCAAATTCATCTTTAATTTCAAATCTTCCTTCAACTTTTCCATCATTGTTTTCACTTTTTTCTTTTGTTATATAATATCTGACAACCACCACCAAATCATCTACTTCATAATCCTTGCATCCGTCTAACACTTTTGCCACAAATTCTTTTGAACATTTTTCTTCCTTTGATATTAAATTATTATATTTGAAGAACTTTCTTTTAGAACTTCTCCTACTATTTGCATTTGAAGAATACTCCTTTTGGAGAATTTCAACCCTGTCTTCATCGTCTTCATCAAACTTCATTGGAAACATTATTGAAAAATTTCTAATATTTCTAGATCTGAAGCATGCATGTAGATGTTTACCATGGAACCATCATCTTTCTCTTTGTACGTTTGAAGAGAGAAACGACATGACATCATCTGAATTATATTACACCTGACTATCTTCAATAGAAAGCTTCTTTATGGCCTTGAATTCCACTTCTTTGTATTTCCCCTTTTCCACAGCTTCTTTATCATCATTTCTCATTTCATTTGAAACAAGGGAACAATGCAAGTTATCCAATGTCAGATCCTTTGGATATTTATCTTCCAATAATAAAACATTCATATTAGACCGAGGTAGAGGTTTCCTCAAGATATGCTTCAAAATATTTTTAAATTCAATGAGTTCTCCAAAACCAAGCATGTATTCCTCTAAATCATTTAACCTATCAAGGAATGCATCATTAGATTCATTTGTGTTTATTCTCAGATCTTCATACTTGTTTGAAAAAACCTAGAGCTTCCCCCCTATGACCTTTCAATATCCTTTGTACTTTTCCAACATCTTTTCCCACATATCATGTGACTATTTTAAAGACATTACCATAGTATAAATTTCATTTGATAGGGCTCTACCTAATGTATTGATCACTTTAGAATCACAATCCAATTATATTCTTTTAGCTTCCAATAATGAACCACTATTTATATCGGCTCATATTCCATGCATAAATGCTATGAATATGTCCATTCCTAATGATAAGAAGTAGTTCTCCATCCAAAACTTCCATAGTTGAAAATTTATTCTATGGAAGAAAAGAATTCCATTATGATTTAACACCTCTATTTAATGTACTGAGAGAGAACAACTAACATTTATCCTTCTCTCTAACAATAATTATTAGGTCAACTAGGATTAATACACTGATCAGGGGGGGTGAACCAGGGTATGACATATTGAAACTCCTAAACCTTCAGATCATGTTTCACCATTAAACAAAACACATTTCTCCCTTTCTCCCATAGAAATACATGAACTGAAATGAAGTCATGAACCTGACAAAAATATTTTTCCTTGGATCACCCTCACTAGGCTATATCCAAGAATCACACTATGATGATATGACAATGTTCCAAATCCACTAAATACCACTACCAAGTACAAGGTTCGGGATAGATCTTCTATGCATAGGATCACTTCCTTTAAAAGATTTATGGTGTGCTCACTACATTCCCAAGGGTCACTCCATATGTATCAACATCTGGATCACTATCATTTGGAATGATCATCGCATTCCTCTACCTTTACTCACTACCCTTGGAAGGGATCCATACATGGTTTATGGAATTTTAGGACCCTTCATTTTCATGAAAACAAAAATCCTCAATTATAGGTAGATGCTCTATTGATGTTCATTTTCGACCTTTATATGAAATCCACTTTTCGGCGTACAGTTAGGTTCATAGAAATTGATTTCCCAAACTATTTTAGTCATTCACAGGCTTCCTCGAGTCCTACATGAACCACCTTGCTTCCTACATATTCCAACATGATTCCTCTACATAATATCTATCGGGTATGGTTTACAGATCTCCTATCCTACACAAATCATCTCTGCTCTGCATATTGTGCCTACATCACGGACTATCTTCACTTCCACGTACTATAACTCATCCGCATAGTAACTCCACTTATGCAAAAAATATCTCTTATGTGTACAGGGTATTCATCATTTACATACCACATCTACCTCCTCCATGTACTGTGTCTTTTGGGAGCTATATTTCCATACAAAAACATTTGATAGAATTACTTCTGCATGAACCACTTCCTGGAATTCTCCCCCACAAACCACCTTTAGACTTAGCCGAATTCCTATAGATAAGATATGTTCTTATGAAAATTACTCTATTTAATGACGGTATTAACATTACTTATATATAGAAATAGATCCAAAAAATAATCTAATAATAGATTACAAAAATATTTATTGTGGTACATCATTTTACATGTACCGCTTCTCCCACAAACCATTCTTCCCTACACGGTATTCATACAACTGTTCTTCCTTTATGGATACCCAAATTACTATCACATTTTCCCGAATGATGTCCTCCGTGGTTTGTAAAACCACTAATACATTTATGTGAATAAAAATACATCCTTTTTACCACAATCCTGACACGTACTTCACACATTCCATGTACCACATGCATTTTCTAGAAACTGCATTCCATCTCGCAAACTATTCCTCCTATGCAGTCTACATATCACACTTTATAATTCCCTACCATTACCAATTTCATTCAATTTTTTTGTGTACCACTTTTTAAATCTATGAACCATGCTTCATGGTCCATGTACTATGTTCTCCTATGAGGAAATAATACTTTTCCCAAAACAAAACTCTTGATTTTGAGGCCTAAAAATTTGGAAAACACTGGGAAACTGGACCACCTTAAATAGCTGCTTCGGTATACACCATTCATACTCATGCATGGTCTTCTGTCATTGTAAGAAGACACAAACAAACCCAAAAGATACAAAACGTACACATTAGGATATTTTTTTAGAACATAGATTCCTGAAAACTTCATTCATCATCCCTCGAAATTAATACACATAGCTAATCATTCTTGGAAATTTTCCATATGGAAACTAGACATTGTGAGGATGTATCCCCCAGCTATAGCTAGGGTGTTTATGTATATCCTTTCTAAAACTAACTTGTTTTCCAAATTTCCTGAGGAAATATCCTCAATGAAGTTGTAAAAAAGAATATATTCAACTTTTTGAAGTCCAATATTATCATAATAATATGTTTACCGTAGATTTTATTTATAGAAAATAAAACCAAATTCTATTCTTCTGAGTTGAAGAGACTATATCCAGAGTATAACATCAAGTCCAAACATCTTTTCCTTATAATGTAGGGTAAAATGGATAAATATATTCCTTCAAAAATATTATTTTGAATATAATCTTGAAAAAGGTGGACCAAGAAATGAGTTCACTGTCAGATAAGCTCTTGCATGCTTTATAATATTACCATACCACCACACACACTGCCAAAAAATCAACCTCATATTTGTTGGTTATGGAAAACAATTACTGATACACATTGAATAACAGTTTCCCTCAATCCAAATAGATAGTTGTAAAAAATATCATATGATGAAAAATCATATAAACAAATGGATGAGTTGGATCTACTTGATGAGAAAATGTTGTATACATTACACAACCTCATAATTTTATTAGAATCAGATTACCTGGGCCTTAAAAATATGATCACCTCTAATCATTCCAATAATAATAATTTGTATTGGATATTATAAGACTGATGATACTAGAGATGAAAACCCCAAAAAAATAAAATTAGAAAGTTTCTTACATAATACATTATGTATATTCCAATACATATTACTCATTGACCATGATGGACGGGGAGTTTATTACACCCCCATAAATGCAAGGTTTCTCAAGAAGTACTTCATGTAACTACAATCATAAAATTAAAGTCCAATCTAAAATACATTAAAATACCAAAAAACATTCTATGTCCTGGTGGTAAGAAAATAAAATGCAAAAAATTCCATATCCCGATGGTAAGACTTTAAATGGCACAACTTCCTATATCCTTATCACAGGATGTAAAACTGCACAGAGGATGTCCTTACAACATGATGTTTTAAAACATATAAGACATTAAAGCTGAATGAAATTTCACTAAATGACATGGGGTTACCTTTTGTGACATAGTTACACTTCCCATTCATAAGACATATGTACGTAAAAGGTTTATAGTGTAGGTGATTAACAACTCTTATTTATTTTTCACTAATAACCATACAAAAAGGAAAAGTGTCCCTATTTAATTCTATAACAAAAAATTCATTCATGATAGTTTTTTTATCTCCTAATCTAGGACATAACTTCCTTAACCATTCACTATACATGATCCAAATTTGTGAAAAAGAAGAAAGAGAGTTCCCCCATCCATATGTGAGAGTCAAATCCATATAATGGTCACATATAATAAATTCATTTTCCATGATTTTTATTACTATAAGATACATAGTAATTACTTTATCTCAAATACTTGGTTAATTCATAATTAACAAAAATAAAAAATACACCCTCCCTATTTATGGGTTAGACTTGTGTTGGGAAGTGTTGTATATAAGAAATATATTGAAATGATTCATATTACTAAAAGATACACATTTTCACCTAGATCTTAAATCATGGTTCTTACCACAAAATAAAATTTTAAATTTTACCTCTTAATGTATGTGTTAGACCAGTACAGGGATTTTTCCATTAGATAACTATGTGTGGATTGATTCATGTTACCATAGGATACATAGAAATTTCCAGGTCTCAAATCATGGGATCAACCATAATGAAAAAAATAACATCCTTCCCTCACATATGGGTCAAACCAGGACATGGGATTCTCTCAAAAGATCTATGTGTGTCTTTATTGTTGTTATCATGGGATATGTAGTGATTCTTCGGTCTCCAATCCCAGGTCCAAACATGATGAAAAAATTCTCCTACCCTTGTATATGGGTTAATCCTAAATAGGGGATTCTCTAATAATAAATAAATTTTGATGGATTTCTATTACCACAAGATAGTTAGTGATGCCCATGTCTCCAATTCGAGTCACGCCATGATTTAAAACAATTCTCATTCACGTGAATATAAGTCATAAATGTGTAAGGGATTCTATAATAAAAAATATTTATTGATTAATTAATGTTACAAAAGGATTCATATTGACCCAAATATAAAATCATAGTCTCAACCCTCACAAAAAATTTATATAAAGGATAAAATATTCCCCTTCGTTATATTTGGTCCAAACATGTATATAGAGATTCCTTTCAAAGAGCAATTCCTGGTATGATCCCTGCCATTGTAATATAAATAATTACACATAAATCCTCTATTTTAGTCCCATCCATGAGTTTTTACAACCACCAACCATGCCCTTCCATGGGAGTTTGATTCGTGAAGAGTAACTAGTCCACATTAAAATGTATACACCCCCATATATATTCCATATAATGGAATATCTCACAGATCAATCAACTACCCAATTGTCTCTTATTTATCATGTTCGACATGAATCATGTTATCTTAGGGAACCTTGAAGATCCATTAACTATAAAAATCGAGGAATGTTAATGAAAATGAATTATGTTCTAGTCACATTACATTAAAATTCATGAAAAAATCACAGTTTCATGTTGTTAAAAAACAAGAAAACATCCTTTCACATGACATTAAACTAAACAAAAGTTTCCCCACTGTATGCTATTTTACTACATAATTTATACTATTAATACTGATGATATAATCCCTTTCATGACTATGTACTGTTGAATTTATTTTTTTATCCTTTCAACTTGAAATTGAATTGAAACATTCTAGCATAGAATTTAGGGTGCTCAATTTTTTTTGAATATTACATTCTCCCTGAACAAACCTCATATCATTGATATCTGAGTTAATACCGTCCAATTACAAGTGTTTTTATACTTCTATTTGAACCCCTATTGACCTTTATCACATTATCTCTTTGACATTCCTTATAGTTTACTATTAATAAGGACTGGTTAATTCAATGAGACCCTACTATGATTTTTAGTGAAAAAATACTATGCCTTAGAGGTTGTGCATAGGGGATGTTTTGGCCCAAGAGAAGAGGCCCACCTTAAATCTAAGAGATATTATCATAACTACATAGGATATAGGATCCCTACATTTTTAATGACAGAATTTTATGCACCAATATTAATATCTTATTTATGAATAAATCTGTCATTTTCATCTCCTATTACCCAACAATTCAAGAAGATTCAGATACCCTTGAAGTTACTCATCTATGCACCATCCAAATTTTAAAATAAATACAATAACATTCCATTCATATACCATTTCATTTTGACGAATATATCTCTTATGAAGACCAAACATCCTTTAGTTTCTAAATAAATTTGGACATCATGTTTTCTACAAAACAAGATTCCTTCCCCCTTTTCATGTATAAATCAACCAACAAGTTTAGTTCATATACTCTTTCCATTTCATGTTCCTCAATAACAAAATATTTTTGTTCTCTCTTTTAGAATATTGGTAATAGGGATTTAAAATCTATAAGAATCCCTTATAGGATTCATGGGTGAATAACAGTATGGATAAGAGCTTATTCCTAGTAGATGTTTTAATTCCTGAAGGTACCCCACTAGGATTCTCAGTTGAATGAGACAATTCCTATGATTTTTTCCATGGGGATGTTTTTTAATTAATGGGACCCCACAAGGAGTTTCGGGTGAATAACATAATTTCACATAGCTTACCCAAAGAGGAAGTGTCGGTCTAGGGGGAATGACCCCTTTAACTCCCAGATCCATTTCTCTAATGGGGAAAAAATAATCCCAAAAATCATTAATAAATCATCATTGATTTATGAATTTAAATCCATGATTTATTTTTCACATATTTCCATGTTCAAGAGGGATCAATGTTAATATGTTTTTTATGCCTTCATACATAAATCTCGGTAGAATAATAATAAACATCACAACATCTACACTTCCTTACCGTATGATGTTAAATTTTTCATAACATGTCATTAGTTAATAATGATAAAAATCATATAAAAAATTTTTATATCAAAAGACTATAAAATTATTTAATGGAAAATTACTATACATGTGCTATATTTTCATAGAAAATATGATTCAACCATCCCTAGGTGAGACAGAGGTCTATATAAGGGATCACTTGTAATAACTATGTGTGAGTTGATTCCTATTATCCTAGAATACACAGTGATTCCAAATTCTCTAATCATTGGACAAACAACAATATAAATAGAAAATGACCATCCCTACTTGCGGGAAATACATGTGTAGGGGATTTTTTATATACATGTGGCATGAATGCTATTTGAGCAGAATACATAGTGATAATGAAATCTAAAATCTTGGTCCCTCTCATAATATAATATTTTTAATATACACCTACCAGCATATGGGTCAGGACTATGAATAATGTTTTCTCTAAAAATACTAGTTGATTGGTTTCAATTGGAATGAGATACATAGTGATGGAAAATTAATTTAATTATGGTAGTATATTTAATGTTAATAAATATATAATAAATATATAATTACCCTCCCAATATATGGGTTATACCTATGCATGGAGTTTAAATTTTGAAAACAATGTGTGTCTTGATTCATTTCAACACATGATCTATAATGATGACTAAAATACACTATTTGAATCCCATCCATGAGTCCTCATTATTCCCTACCATGTTTTTTGATGAGAATAAAAATCAGGGGGATTTCTACTCATATTGAAATGTTATTCCCCCACATATTCCATATAATGTTGCCTCATACAACTTAATCGACTATGTAGTTTTCTATTATTTATCACACCGAGCATATATCATGCGAGCTTAGGGATCCTATTTATCCACTACACAAAGTGTGATTGAGGTGAATTCTATTCAATGATAGGGAACCACTCTTTAGTTGAATGATTTTAAACAACATGAACACATATTTATCTTGTGGTCTTATAATTCATGACATATGGTCTTCATATAGGACTGTTTATCCCCTTTCATGAAGGTGTACTAGGGAATCAACATTTTTATCCATTTTCCAAAAAAATGTCTTCGATAAACATTGGTGTATCCTAAAGTATATGGAAATTTATCTTGAATATTGCTATCTACATGAACCAACTTTATATATTCGAGATATGAGTCAAAAAAATTATTATGTTTATATACTTATCTAGAAACCCCAATTTCCTTGAGCCTGCATACTCTATGTTATTCCTGGTTGTTTTCTGGTAATAGGGAATAGATAATCCATAGGACCCTAATAAGATTCACTAGTGAGTAACACAAGTCATCTGATCTTGTTCTTAGGGGTTCTATGGGTCCAAATAGAGAGGCCAACTTAAACCCAGAAGCTATTGTCGTAATTTCACAAGATATGGGATTACACCATTATTAATGGTGGAACTATACCCAATGGTCTACATATCCCATTAACTTAGATATTCTACCGTTATGATTTATAATTCCCCATAACCTAACTATTCAAGAATATTCAGATACCCTCAATGTTAATCATATGTGCATCACACCAAGTGACAAATTAAGATTATAACATCACTTTCATTTACACTTTCATTTTAGCGAATGTATCTCCTTTGAAGACCCTAATTCCCTGAGTTTTTCATTCATCTTGGTCATATGTTCTGGTTTCATGACTTTAAACTAAATTACCTATGGTTCATTTTGCAAAGAAATAAAATTTCTTAGAGTTATAATCATACCAATCCTATCTATAAATTTGTGCTAGAGATGAATGTTTCCTCTCTATACCATATGGGATATAAAAAGACCCTCCCCCAATGTACGAGATTGATCTATAGAGAAGACCCGTTAATTGAATAAAATTTCGAGGCTCACAAAGGGTAAATATAACAAATTCTAAAAATCTTCATATTATATATTTTTATTCAGGGATTCTATCTATGAACTATGTGTGTCTTGATTACTATTTTCACATGATACATAGTGTCACCTAGTTTCCCTAATCCTGCACCCAAGCATAATATTTAAAATAATAATACCCCTTCCTTGCACATTAGACAAATCTATACATGAAGCTTTCTCTAAGGATAACTCTGTGTGTCATTATTCATGACCTATTAGGATATATAGTGATGCTTGAGTATATAATCATGGGATTAGACAAAGGTTTTCCACTATTAAAACATTTTATGGTGCATGATTCTTAATGAAATATATCAACTATTTTTTCCACAACAGTATATAGATTCCCCCAACAGTGAAATACACTTCCAATAAGAGAGACCATTCACATTGATGACATCACCTATAGTTGAAGATCACACATCCAAACAATAGTGGGTTACTTATCTTTGAAGGAAAAAAATACCTTTATATTATCCATACGAGCCAGATATATGTGTTTTTATGGGGGGGATCATTAATTTCTCCAAAACTACATATGGAATGATTCCTATCTCTATAGGATACATAGTGATGCTCAGATCACCATTCACCATGACCATCCATTAATTTTTAAAAAATATCCACTCCTACATATGTGTATAATTATTGCAATCCATACATCACTTCCCTTATGGATCAATGTTGTGGTAGGGGTGAATTCTCTATTCCTACAATTTTGAAGGATTTATATAAAGAAGGCCTAAAAAATATTATGTATAGCTTCAAAAATTATCTATCCCCACACATGAGTTAAATATATATGTGGATCCCTATAAAAAAATACGGGTTTATTTATTCTTATTATCATATGATACACAATGAAACCCATGAAACATCAAACCTTGGACCATTAGTAGAATCAAACAGAAAAATTATCCTTCATCCTTTTTCATGTGATCTAGATCTATGCAGAGGAATCTAGTTAAGAGAACAGACTATGGAATGAATCCTTCACTTATAAAATGCACAGGGAAAACCTTGGAAGCCTGTCCACATAAATTTCATATAACCCTAATATTTAGTCTACCTAGAAGGACCGTATGTCTTTTAATGACGGTAGATTCATACAAACTCACTTCATATAAATATGAATCAAATAATCATGTGGCATATTTTTCGATGAATATGTTCCATTCCAAAGGGACTCCATCATATTACTAGCTTCCAACATGATTATTCAAGGATAAAAGATTCCATTCATATCTAAACACCCTCAAATAGAGTGGGGTGTCCTAAATGACGTCATTCGTGATTCCATGTCAGTTACCACATCCTTAGCACATGATGTTAAAATGAATGGAAGATGTTGGGGTCACATTATATTAAACTATATGACAATTAGATCCTCATCATATGATGTTAAAATTCATGGTTGGAATTTCCCCACTACATAATTTCAAACCATGGAGATTATCTTAAATTATTATTCCTTGTCAAAGTACCATAAGACCTGACCATTTTCATCTAATGTTTAGGGCACATCTATCATCTTACTAATCACCTAAATCCATTAGTCAAACTTCATTTGTTGAGAATGTAAGATATCAACATTTTATGGAGCCATATCAGGAACCTTCTTTTGGTAATTTTTAACTCTCTTAAGTACATTTTATTTTGATTAGTGTCTTGGGGTGAGTTTGGTGAACATTTAATGATAACTAATGGGTAGTGGGCAATGCATGGTTTGCGTATAGTTTAAAAAATCATGCAACTAAACCATGACAAGCATGCAACACTAGAGAGAGAGGTCCACACTATTTGTGGATGGTTTGAAAAACCATGAAACATAACCATTTCAACTAGGGAATCCTAAAAGGAGAGGTCCACAAGGATGGAACATAGTTTTCCCTAACCATGCACCCCTACCCATGAAACTGTGCGAGTGATTTTCTATTCCAAAAATATAGTCTAAAACCACATGACCCCCCCCCCCTCCCCAAGACTCCCATATTTAGACCTTGTCTTGGGCATGAAGAATTATAGGTGATCATAGAGCCTTACATAGAGATTAATAGGTGATCTAAACATCTTTCTTTAAGATCAAAATCCCGGATTGAAGATCTGGTCTCTTCCCTATATGTTTATTTCATCCCATTGCTTCTATTGTTCATTCCTCTCTCTTTACTTGATATTTTCATAGATGATCTTCATAGTTTTTATGGATCTAAACCTATGAGTTGACAACTATATCTATGAGTGTGTATCTAGGTCAAGATTTTAATGATGTTTATGCCTTTAATCTTAATTTTTGTTTAGGGATTTAGATCCGGCTCTTGATCAATGGCATTGTTCTACTCATATTTTGGGGATTTTCATTGGGATAAATTCTATCAATAAAATGAGGAATGTGGTTTAAATAGAACTCCCATAGTTGTGGATTTTATATGTGAATCTGAGTTTAGAAATGATCTATCTTTCATTGATAATTGAATTCCTAAACTAGAGTAATTAAGAATGTGGAATTGAATTGTGATTTTCCTTGGTGATTAATTGATAATTGAATCACGAAACAAACATGGGGGGGGGGTGATCTAATAAATATTTTTTTTGAAGATTTGTTATGGGTTGAGAGAGTGTAAATAAGATATTGAACATATTATGATAATAATATTAATTGGTAGAAATTAATTATGAAATTATGTTAGCTATGAAATATAATTAATTTTAAGAATTAATTGTATTGATTGATTGGTTAATTGATTAATTAATTAATGGATCATGTGCTTAGTTAATTGTCGAGTTAACTAGTGGCCTTTGAAAAGTTAAACTAATCATTGGATTACTAAAGGTATAATGTTGCTAATACTTTTGGATTAAATAATGATTATGTGGATGAGATTGTTTTGGTTATACTCATGAAGTTCTTGATCAATTACAATTTAGGAAATGGAAATGGTGTTCCTCCACAATAGTTATCCAATCTTGAGATTATGGGGTTCTAGGTATGACGGTCAACACCAAGTTAGATATAAAGTGATATTCATGGTGACATAAACTCAATGAGATTTTGGTTGATTGACACTATGTTCAACACCATGTGAATGAAAATAATGAATGATCATTCAAATGGAAAACATGAATTGAAACTAAGCCTAATGTGATGATTAAATATAAAATTTCAATGTGATAATTGTTTTAATTATGCATTGTATTTATTACTTCATAAAACTACATACAAAATCACTTGACTGGACTTGTTTTAGAAACCATTGGTGGTGGCCTACTGATTCATACTCACACCCTATTCGGGCCGCATCATCAGAAACCAAGTAGACATTGTTGATGTCAGAAATGATAATGACAAGGCACTGGGATAGGATTCTGTTTGGGATTGGAGCATGGGAGAGGGAACTAAACATATTTCATGACCCACATGGGAGTAATTTTGTCTGTATTCATAGTTTCATTGTAGAAACTTGACATTCACATCATTATAGCATGTTTTAACTTTCATTTGAGAATTTTAATTTAATTTTTTTGGATATCGTATTCTAAGATATTGTTCTGGATATTTATACGCTTCTGCACTTGGTTATTGTTGTTTTCTTCCATTGGTGTTTTATTCTGATAAATAAAGGTATAGTCTCCCCAAGACTGACTTACTAGACCCTCGCTTCTAGTTGGAACCCTCTGGTATATGTGGAGGCATTCTTGAGGGCATGTGGCCAATTGTCTTGGGGCACAATTTAGTGGAAGCCGGGTTGGGACGTCATAAAGTGGTATCAAGAGAGTTTTGTTTTCTTTCTTCTTCTTTTGTCTTGCTATTTTGGGAATGGTATATATGAGACCAGGAAGAGTCATGTCTTAGTAATGATCTCATTCATGGGAGTTTCAAACCCATATATGGGGGAAAATTTAGGTACTCAAGGTGGTATTGTTGTGATTTAATTTTTTTGTTACTATTTGATATTATTTCACCATGGGTTATGCACATATGGTGTGATGAGAATTTTGTTTTGATATTTTTTGAATTTTGATTCATGGCCTAAAGAGTCCCGATACTTGAGTCTCTAAGAATCATTTTAGGCACTCAGTGTGGTTGTGACATGCATCATTCTAGGAACTCATGGGAAAATGGGTTATGGGTAGGTTGTTGAAGTTGAAATTTTTTTCCTTACATTGAGAAAGAAATAATGATTAAAAATGAGAATTAATGGGTGTTTAATGAGAACCTTTACTGATGAAATGGGTATGGTTAATTAAATAACTGTTGAATCAGTTAATTGGACATAATGTGATTAATTAATGGTTGGATTAATTAATGAGAATATATGTACCCTTGTTTACCAATACTTAGGAGTTGGATGGTTAAGGGTAGTGACAAGGCCTTGATAGTTAACTTATGGAAATAAAAAGGAGAAAGGAAATGTTAAAACTTGTTGGGTTAGTTTCTCCTCTTAAAAAAATGTTATAAGGTTGCGTTATGGGACCTAAGACATGTGTCTGGATTTGTACAGATAAACCTCCACGATGCTTATTGAGGGAGAGACCCAAGGGTATGACCCATAACTAACTTCCAGAAAGGGATCTTGATGCACCATTGGTGCATGCTGAGGATGAAGGGTAATAGATCTAAGATAACTTTGGTCCTCTCATGCAATTCATGGAGAGAGACCTAGGGAGGGTTCTAAAAATCATGATTTAGTAGACAAGGGAGTTTCAGCTGCAACACCATCCTACTTTTATTAGAGAGGGTGTACCGGAGGGAGATGAATTATGGATTGTATCCATAAATATGATACTTGACCAATTGGAGACTCTGTCAAGGAGGAGGGTCAAGTTGGCTATTTATTTTCTATGGGGGTCATCAATGTGCTTGTGGGATATTCAGGTACGATCTAGATGGACTGATGATATGTTATATAAAGACTTTATAGAGAAGTTCATGGAACACTTCTATCCAGAGATGCTAACACAAGGGAAGGAATCATATTTTATGAATCTGACCCAAGGAAGATTTTCCATAATGGATTATGCTGAACATTTCAAAGATTTGTAGCATTTTTTTCCATCATTGGCAGAAAATGAGGCGTATTCAGAAAAAAAATCATTAAGGACTTATGTGTGAAATAACATCCCTGGTAAATATTTTTAACCTGAAGAAATTTTCATAAGTTGTTAATCAAACTCTCATTTCCTTGGGGAACATGAAAGGGAATTCCAATTCTAGACACGTTAGTATCACTGAATGATTTGGGAGTTTGCTTTTTATGAACAAGAAGCATTATCATGAGAACCTTAATCCGGATAGTAGAAATTAAGCTGGATAGTCATGAGGAACAATTGCACTGGATCTTACTCATGTGCATTGACACTAGTGCGGTAGGCAAGGACACTATTGTACACATTGTCCTCTATCACCAACGTAGTGCTGATTTTGTGGCATGATGTGACACTGATATAAGTTCTGAAGGAAGCATCGGTAGGCTGGTGCTAAGGGAGTAGCTACTCAGAGTTAGAGTGTGGGACGGGGGTCTTCTACACCATATAAGTCCTGTAGTTAGAGTTCTATGGGAAGAGGTGGTAGAGGTAGTGGACATGGTGCTTCATGGTATGAGCACTCATATCATCAGAGTGATGATACTCAAGGGATTCAGGCGACACCACATGGAAGAGGGGCATGCCGGTTAGATGTAGTGTATCCTACACTTGTGGAGAGAGAGAATGGTCCATCGATAGTAAGTGGTACTATTCTAGTTTCTTCTACTTTATCTAGTGCCTTGTTTGATAACGGTGCCTCTCATTCCATTATATCTGAAATTCTTGTTAATGGTTTATCTTGGAGGTGGAGTCCATAAGAGGGGTGATGAATATCGATACACCCTTGGGATCATAGTATAGAGATATCTGTTTATGAAAGGAATGATTACTAGAGATCGAAGAGTATCGTTTTCATTGGGACATCATTGTACTTGATGTATTGGGCTTCGAACTAATTACGGGTATGGACTGTCTAGTCTCATACCTATCCCACATAGATTGTTACTGCAGTAGAGTGACCTTTGTAACTCCTAAGGGTGAACAGTATGTTCATCATGGAGAATGAGATATCCATGTAGGACATGTTGGTCCAATTACTCAACAAATGGGAGAGATCATATCCCAATTTTCTACTCTTTTCCTAGATTATGGGAGTGGTAGGAAAGGCATCCTCCCATAAGTAGTAGAACTGGTTCAGGATGTCTTTCCTAAAGACTGATCAGGGTTACCATATTAGAGATGGTTGGATTTCACTATTGAGCTCATGTCGGGGGATGAGGCAGTATCTATCCCACCTTACATAATGGCACTGATTAAGCCTCAAGAGATCAAAATTTACTTATAGGAGTTGTAGGATAAAGGGTTAATCGATCCTAGTACGTCTCCTTGGGGATCACTTGTTTTGTTTTCAAAGAAGGTCGATAGGAGTGTATTCTTGTGTGTCGATTACCAGAAGTTGAATAAAATGACTTTGGAGAACCGATATCCTCTTCTGTGTATCAATGATCTTTTTGACCTACTGAATGGGTATTGTGTGTTCTCAAAGCTCGATAAGAGATTAGGGTATCATCATGTGAGGATTCAGACCTCTCATATACCATGAAATTATTTTTGAAGCATGTATGGCCTTTATGAGGTTGTTTTAATTCCATTTGCGTTGAAAAATTCTCCAACAATAAATTTGTAATTGATGAACATGATCATTAATCCGTACTTTGACCAGTTTGTGGGGTTGTTTGTGGAAGACATCTTGGTGTACTCTACGACTCATGAAGATCATACCCAATATCTTGACATCATCCTGGGTACACTGAGAGAGCGTCATCTATATTCTATGATATCAAAACTTTAGTTTTGGATTAATAGGATTTAGTTTTTTGGGAATATCATCTTAGAAGAAGGTGTGGTAGTGGAACTAAAAAATGTAAATTCAGTGATTTCTTGGGAGAAACCCAATAATGTTTTTGATATTAGATGTTTTTTTGGGGTTACATGGTTTTTACAGGATATTCATCCAGAACTTTTCCTTATTGGTAGCACCCCATACAGGTTTGAAAAAGAAAGGGATAATGTTTTATTGGACATAATCAGGATTTGAAGAAGCTCTTGGAATCAGCACCAATTTTGATCTTACCAGAGTCGGGTGAGGAGTACCCAGTTTATTGTAACGCTTCTAGGATCATACTCAGAGCTGTGTTGATGCAAGTGGATTGATTCGTTGTATACGGGTCTCAGTAGTTGCAGCCACATGAAAAGAATTACCATACACAAGACCTCAAGTTGGGAGCAGTGGTTTATACTCTTAGTGTTGGAAGTAGAATCTTTTGGGTGAAAATTTTACAGTATTTATGGATCACGAAAACATTAAGTATATCTTTTCATAGCATGACTTGAATCTTCAGTAGTGAATATGGGCGGTGTATATACAGTCCTCTGATTTGGAAATGACATATACACCCGAAAAGGGGAATAGTGTGGATAATTCCTTGAAAAGGAAAACCATGACATTATTGTTATATGTGTCAAGCGTAGAGAAGAATATGATGAATTTTATGGCATAAATTCATGTGGGGGTTCTGGAGAGTCACGATAGGATAAATCTGGTTTCTGTAGTAGTGGAGTCTATATTCTTGAGACGGATCAGGGATAGGTAGTATGAGGATCCAGAGTGTTTATCCATAATGGAATTCCATGAAGGTGGGGAAACAACTTTAGACTAGGGAATTGATGGGTATGAGACCAAATATGTGAAAAATAGGTTTGTTGTGTCTACGACTATGCAAGAGCAACTCATGTGAGAATTTCATGACTTAAAGTGGGTGGTACATCTTGGGGTGACAAAAATGTACCATGACCTACGATGATTGTTTTGGTGGCCTGATATGAAAAAGTAGATAAAAGGGTTTTTAATAATATCTTTCAGCTATTAGTAGGTGAAGGTAGAGCATCAACGACCTAGAGCCCTGTTGTGGTCATTGTATATTCCAGAATGGAAATGGGATGACATGACTATAGAATTAATGGTAGGAATTCTAAATACTCTTCGGAAGAATGATACTATTTGGTTCATTATAGATCAAATACCGAAGGCATCACACTTCTATCCTATCAAGAAAACCTTTATAGTAGAACAACCGAGAGAACTGTATGTATGAGAGATAGTTCGTTTTCATGGGGTATCACGAAATACAGTTTCATATTGTGATTTGTGCTTAACTACATGATTTTTGGAATGAATTACAGAAGGAACATAGTGTATAGGTTTTGTTAAATACAGAATTCCACCCACAGAATGATTGGTAGTCGGAGCACACCATACAAGTGTTATAGGACATGTTGTAAGCATGCATGCTTGACTTTAGTGGTCCATGGGAGAAGCACATGTCTTTAGTGAAGTACTTCTATAACAATATTTATTAGGAATCCATACATATGGAGCCATATAGAAACCTTATGGAAGACCTTATAGATCACTGCTATGTTGGATAGAGGCGGGTTAGTTAGAACTGTTGGGACTGAGTCTCGTTCAGCAGATGTCGAAGTAGGTGTAGCTGATTCAGAAAAATATGGCTACATCTCGGAGTAGGAACACATCGTATGGTGATAGATAGAGTTGAACCCTAGAGTTTATAGAGGGTGATCATCTATTCCTTCGTGTGTCGCTTAGATTGGCTGACCATAGGATACAAAGGTAAGGAAAGTTGGCGGCCATTTTTGTAGGACTGTTTGAGGTGCTGGAGAGAATCGAGCTTGTAGAATACCGATTATCCCTTCCTTGGAAATTCAGATCTATGCATGATTTTTTCCTTGTGTAACAACCATAGATGTATTAACCCGACCCTTATCATTTGATTGATGTGGATGTGGTTGGACTAGAGATAGGTGTTCCCTTTGAGGAGCATCTGATATGTATGTTGCGTTGAAGTGAGAAAGTGTTACGGGGAAAGACTATGTCATTATTTCATATGTTATGGAAACATGGAAGTGTTAAAGAGGAATCTTGGGAATGGGAAGCATACATGAGGGATCAATGGAATAATATTTTTTTCATAGAATCCATGTTTTGTTCAGGAGTGCAGCTCAAGGATGAGTTCTTATAAGGTGGTGAGATTGTAAGATCACGTCCTTTTATAGAGCCATCTCAGGCATGTTTTCAAGTAAATTTTGAAGCTTTTAAGTACTATTGATTTAGAGAAGTTTCTTGGGATGCATTTAGGAGAACATTTAAGGAATACAAAAGGACAGTGGGCTGTGCACAATTTGTGCACATTTTGACAAACCGTGCGACTAAACCATGCCTAGAGTGAAAAATTGGATAGAGAGGTCCACACAGTTTGTGCACAGTTTCAAAAACCATGTAACCAAACCATTGAAACTATAAAAACCAAGACAGAGAGGTCTACACGTTGGTGTATGGTTTCTCTAACCATGCTCCCCATCCCAAGATACTATGCACATAGGTTTTTTATTCCGAAAATATTTTTTAAAACCACCCATACACCCGGAGACTCTCATATTTTTACATTGGATCAGGGTTGACAAAGTCTAGGTGAACCTAGTTCCTTATTGTGGGATTCTAAGGTGATCTTAAAATTGATCTTTAAGGTCGAATGCTCGTATTGAAGATCCTATCTCTTCCTGGTAAGTGGATTTCATCCAGTTGTTTCATTTGTTCTTTCCTCTACCTTTCCTTGATCTTTTTCATGGAATATCTTGACCATTTTCATGGATCTAAACATATGATATGAGATCTAGATATATTATTGTGGATCTTTATCTATATTTACATGATCTTGATTCCTCTAATCTTAATTTTGTATTAAATATTTAGATCTGGAATTTGATTGATGATGTTGTGCCACTTAGATTATGGGGATTTCTATTGGGATAACTTCTATCAATAAACCCGAGGTGGATGGTCTAAATCTAACTCCCATTGTAGTGGATTTTATATGTGAATGTGAGTTTATGAATGTTCTAGATTCTATTTATAATTGAGTTCCTAAATTGGATTAATTAGGAATGTGGAATTGACTTATGATTTGCCTTGGTGATTAATTGATAATTGAATCATGGAACAAACAAGGGGGGGGGTCCAAATAGATAATATTATTGGATATTGGTTATGGGTTGAGAGTATGTAAATGAGATATTGAACTGATTGTGATAAGATAATTAATTGGGGAAATTAATTATGAAATGATATGGTCTATGAATGATAATTAATTAAAATAATTAACTATGTTCCATAATGTTGATCAAAGATAATTAATTGTGAAAATTAATAAAGGCATTGTGAGATTTTATATGGATAATTATTTGAGAATAAATAATTATGGAATTAGAATTTCATTGATTGACTAACTAATTGATGAATTAATTAATGGATTTTTTTCATAGTTAATTGTTGAGTAAACTAATGGCCTTTTAAATGTTTAACTAATCGTTGGATTAGTAAAGGAATAATATGGAAAATTATTGTGATGTAAACAATAATTAAATGGATGGGATTTTTGTGGGGATAGACACAATGTTCTAGACCAATTAGAAGGTGGGACCTGGACATAAAGTTCTTCCCCAATAGTTATGCAAGCTTGATATTATGGGGTGATAGGAATGATGACCTACACCGAATGAGATATAGAGGGATAGGCATGGCTACCTACACTCAATGTGATTTGGGGTTCCTAACATGAATTTCAACACCAAACAAATGATAATATTGAATGATGATTAAAATGGAAAAGATGAATTGAAACTAGGCCTAATGTGATGATTAAAGATTAAAAGGAAATGTGATAACTATTTAAATAATGAATTGTATTTATTGTTTCATAAAACTGCATACACTATCTTTTGACTGGACTTGTTTTAGACGCTATTGGCTGTGGTCTACTGAGTCATACTCACACCCTATTCAGGCCCCCTGATCAGCACTCAAGTAGACTTTGTTGTTGTAGGATAGGATATATTAAAGGCCCTATGATAGGTAGCTATTTTGGATTTAATCATGGGAGAGGAGACCAGATGTGGTTTAGGACCCACTTGGGGGTCATTGTGTCTTTACTTTTAGTTTATTATTGGAACTTGGCATTTTCATGGTCATAGAATATTTTACCATTCAGTTTAGCATTGTATTTTTCTTGTTTAAGTTATCATATGACATGGTATTGTTCTACTTATTAATACGCTTCTGCACATGGTTATTGTTGATTACATCCATTGGTGTTTAATTTTGATTAAAGATGGTATAGTCTCCCCAAGACTAACTTACAAGACCCTCACTGCTAGTCATCACCCTCTAGCGTATGAAGTGGAGAGCTTGAGGGCATGTGTCCAACTGGGTCAGGGAACCATTTAGTGGCACCCAGGTTGGGACATCACAGAGCATC
Organism: Viscum album; assembly: GCA_963277665.1. Lineage (NCBI taxonomy): Eukaryota > Viridiplantae > Streptophyta > Magnoliopsida > Santalales > Viscaceae > Viscum > Viscum album. The sequence goes on along the minus strand of OY728143.1, from coordinate 1,685,539,404 downwards.
TTAAGGTGCCAAAAATCTACCCCGACCCTTAGATAGGAGAAAATATCCCTCTGTTTGGCCATATATTATTTAGATCTTCATAAGGTCTGTAGAACCATCATCTAGAGGTTTTTTGGCATTTCCAGAGTGGAATTATGATATTTTTGATCCCTAACATCATTTTAGTAGAACTCATTACCATATTATGGTTTTCTATTATCCTCATCTTGACTATTTCATGTCATCACATTGGATTTGAGAACCTTGATACATGATTTACCTCACATTCAAGCAAATTTTTAAAAGGGAGTTGGAGTGCATTTGATCGAGTAATTTATAATTAGGATGTTTTAGAAAACACTTAAGATAATAGATCCATGTACCATGACCTTAAACTATGTGAACCATGTTCAAATCAATATGACATTAAGATTTAGCCTTTGGTTATCTAAATAGAAAGAGCATAATCTTATAATGAATGTGGAATAAATCATTATAGGATAAAAACCCATAAATTAATGTTTGAGAAACATTTAACTCTCGTATACATATAGTCATTATATCTAGAGTTTAGAAAAATATTAGAGTGTCAAAAAGAGAATAAGAGATCATAGGGCTCATCCTGTGGCCCTAGTAAAAGCTGATCCATGCTCACAGGACCCCCTCATTCACGGAAAATATAGATCAATTATTTTCACAACCCCTCATCATGATAATGTGTTTAGTAGGTAGTGACACAACATATAGGGTGATCATACCCTTATTGAATATCACATTCCAAAAAATAACCTTTATTTCTTTGAAGTATGAGTCGACACCGACCAAATTATTGAGTCATTATACTTCTCCTAGAACCCTGTAGATATGATTTTTTCCTCTTCGTTATTCCCTATGGTGTATTGGTAATAATGACAGACTAATATGAAGGGACCCCACTAAAATTATCTAGATAATAATGATATTACTTAGAGATTTCACATAGTGTATGTTTTGGTATCAGAAAAAAATCCTACACATAAAATCCATGAACTATTTCTTTGTTCATGTGAGATTATAGTTTTGAACAATACCAAGTAGTCTCTATTTCACATTGGGTCAAACATTCTCAGACCACGATTTACCAATCCCATGACCGAAATATTCAAGTGGATTTGACATCCTTGATGTTACGTCACCATTTATTACACCCTTTAGAGAAGGAATGTGGTACTTAATTATTGAAACATTTAGTTTATCGGATTACATGACGGGAAACCATGATATATAGGTACTGTGATTCCTAACCATATTCTAAATTACACCCAAGGGTGTATAACACTTCTTGAATAGACCCTTTACCCATATCGTATAGCATTTTTCAAATATATGAATCTTCACAATCATTGCCTTCCCTTGGAAAGGACTAGGGAACCCCTCATCTTTGACATGTATTTAAACTCATTATAACTAATGTATATGTTTCCTTGAATCATATAATAGAGTTTTTGACTCGTTATTGCAATGGAAATTCAATAATTTTGAGCCCCAATATTATTGAAATGGAACTCAACACCCTATAGTGTTTCATGATCACCCCCGACGTGTCTTCCCCCTATCCTCATATATTATTCAAAACCATTGGGACATGATTGATGCAACCCATAATACAATTATGCATGTGGATTTTTTATCCCTAACATTATATCATCATGTAAACATAATCTCTGAATCAAGGATGTGGGGTGTCCGAAAACTTCCATAATATTGATCCTACATAATTTCTATGAAATTTATGGTGTTAGAACTATTCATGTATATCAAATATTTATAATATTTAGTAGGATATAAGGATTTATAAACCTTCATTAATATAAATATTCTATGTCTTTATATCCTAAATCAATAGAATGTTTGATATAGAAAACCCTAAACTACCACCCGAATATGTCTGATCTAGAAGACCCTAAGCTACAAAAAAAAATGTCTGATATATATGACCCTAAAATAAAACAAATTTATGTTCATGAAAGAAGACCATAAACATAAAAAACCATATTTCAAATCTATATGACCATAAACTAAATCACAAATAGTTTTATAATAGAATAACCAAAATTATAGTAACAATATATCTTATCTACAAGACCAATAACTACAAAAAATACTAATCAGAGCTAGAAGTCCATAAACTACAACAACATAAAGTCCAAGTTAGAGGAATCAAAACTATAGAAACATATGGCTCCTTCTAGAGGACTCTAAAATCCTATAATAGAACCTCTAATCTATAAGACCCTAAAATACATAAATATAAGGTTCATGATAAAATTTCCTAATCCACAACAATAGAACGTCTGATTTAGAATAAAATAACCTCAAACAACATAAGTTATGATCTATAAGACCATAACCTATTGAAATATATTTTTATAGATAGTAGACCAAAAAAATCATAAACTAATGGTCCAAGCTAGAATAACCTAAGCTACAATAACAGGATGTATGAGATACAATACCATAAACTATAACAAAAAACAACATATTCTATTAGACCTTATAATTATATCACCCCATTGGTATGGATTATAAGACCATGTATATTTAATTAAATGATACACAATACTATCTAGGTTGAAAACTAATAAAGGTAACCTTAGGAAAAAGTCAGGTTTCTTCTCACTGAACATAGTCATTGTGTGATTTTTGAATCATTAAGAACTTATTAAATGAAACATACGCAAAATTTTTTGGAAGAAATCACACAAGGGGAGATCTGGTGAAATAACAATTCCATGATAGCTAATTAATTACTTCAAAATATTAGGAAAAAGTTAGGGAGAAAACTAGAGATATATAATCTTTTAGGGAACTATATTTGGCCCTAGAAAAGAATAATGTTTTTCTCGCTACGTCCACTAACTCAAGAAATAATTAGAGTGGTATCCCTTTGAGAAATATTTAACCAAATTATCCCAATGGAATAACTACTATAAAAACAAAAATGTGTATGCTTATTCCATTATTCATTCATGGGAAAATCTCATGAGAGTTCTATTATAATTTTTGATTTTGAGTTCAAATTTGGGGGTTTTTAAATATTAAGATATTTTCATGATGTTTCAGATTAATTTTATGATATATAGATACCAAAGTTTCATAAATCTTATTAAATATAAACTTATTGATATAAATACATAAGATTAAAAGGATACATTCATCGATAGTGTATAAAGAAAAGAGGTATCTCTATATTTTGAAGTCTTTCCCAGGGTTCCCCATCAGACATCCAACATAATCATTATAAATGTTTATCCATTGAGTTTTAATGATAATCTAGATCCTAAGGGGATGCATAAATTTAATTTCTATGTGTCATGTACTATATTTTCTGAACCACATCTAATGGGTGAAAATCCATGATCAAGGAGGATAACTCCTGATATTCTTTTTAAGTGGCATCATGTAAAGAAGATGATTTTTAAAAATGAGCCTTCACATTAGATATGTGTGATTCATATTTTTCTATTTATGTGGAAAATTATCTTCTATGATCACAAAATAGGGTATATAAACAATGTTTTTTTATCTTTCACTGTAGAGGAACCCATCATCGATTGAAAAGAAATTGTTGTTGTAAAATTCACAAAACTCTTTCTCATGACCAGAAAATTTGTTACATGCTAAAGTGATTAATAGTGTAAATTTATATAAATAATGATATTAAATATACCTACCCCTAGACTTTAATAAATATAGAGGAGGTATTCCCATTGAGAAAAAATTTCATCCAAGGGAGTCTAGAGAGCTAACTCTTGAATCTGGTGCCAAATCAAAAATCATATCATCCCACTATTGAAAACCATTTCTAAGGATCCATTGTCATGGTGAACAATGGTAATGACATAATCAGGCATCTCATATGTTAATTTAAAGCCCAAATTAACCGATGAAGATGTAAAAAATGAGTGTGTTATATTTTTCTCCGCTTTCCAATGGCATGTTCTGACACTCATCCGATCATCAAATCTTACAGTATTGGTATTAAGTGGATATCTTCTCGAAAAAACTCTACATCGACACAATAATAATCTCTATCATAAGTAGGGTATTTGATTGAGGGGAATTATAAGTCTTGATCTAGATCCATTAAGACCACAAACAAGGTGTTCAATAAGTTAAAAGGTAGATCTATTAATTGAACTAGTAGGATCAGAATGCCAGCAGGTTAAGATTCCATCAAAGCTAAGATGTAGTTTCATGATTGAAAATCAGAATCATTAGCATGAAGAAATAGAATTATGGAATTAGTATCTTAACATTCCAATATTATCAAAAATTGATGGATAATCCCAAGATGTAGTTTCCCTCACACACCAATAAAAGCGATAGAGAAAACATGTTGAATGAACCAGAAATTGTGAGAAAATATATAATGGGTGTATCGAAAAAATATGATTAGCTCATATAAATGATATATAAAAACACCAAATCAGAAGGAAAAATTATCTAACCTCTCATAAAGGGTTCCATTTCTATCATAAAAGACCTTCATGGAGGGTGCAGATTGTGGAATGAAATTAAAAAAATCAATTTTACTCTGCATGCTGACTACTTCATGGATTTATAGAAACATTTCATCAACCCAAATAAAAATTAGTGGTTGAGGTAGAAATAGGGGTTGCGGGATTACTATCTTATTTTGGTACTCATAACACCTGAAGTGATTACATATCCACCAAAATATAAACTATAAGAAACCACTAAGATGGTAAGGTGTATTACCATATTGATTTTTTTCACAAAGATGATAAATAAGACTAAGGGGTTGCATGTATATGTTGAGAATCCTCCCTTATATCAATCAAGGTTCTGTCTCCAATGTGCTAACCCAAATTCCAGGATGCATATCCCAATTATTGAAAATTTATACTGATGTTTGGTAAATACCACCGATGTCACCTTATATTCCTTGAAGCATACTCTAAGGTCTCTAGAATGTCCAAATAAGATCCCATGTTGTCCAGAACATCTAGATAATGATAGTGTTGAGGACATTGGTCAGTTAGTTCACCCCCGATTAAAAAAAACGATGTTGACTCAATCCCTAAAATAAATGATTGAGAATATGTTCACATCCTTCTTTAGACTCCCATTAAAAATGGAGGGGATATCTCATTCCATGTTTAGATTCTAATTTGGTTAATACCAAATTTTCATTATTGGGATGAAATAATCATACATATCCTAAAGAGAAAGCATTCCCCCAAATTGATAGATGTCTAAGAGGATGATTCCTAATTTTCCATGGGTCTGATTAAAATATTTGGTTCTTATACATAATTGACTGATTAAATATATAGAGAGTTATTGTTTAAATACACAATGAATATAGAAATATAAGTCACCTCATAGAGGTTGACGACACACAATTGATCAGAACAATTTGTAATGATCTATTAATTATAGAAGGGCCATGCTAATTCCTTAGAAAAATTACCATTATAGAATATATCACAATTTTATCTCTAGAAACAATTTATATTGTCCAAATAAGATAAATTTATATTGGAGTAACTTTGGGAAATAACCATATGAGAAAGATCAAAACCATCTAGGCTTAGAGAGAAGTGGGTCAATGAGTAGGATGATCCCTAGAATTTTGCAAGAATTATTTGACTATGATTCGATGTAGGTTATTAGATACAATAAAAGGAAGATGAATAATAACTAGCAAAAATATTGTGGTTGGGTGAAGGAATGGTGAAATCATCTAGAAGAATGATGTTATAAAATACCAATATATGAAAAAGTGGATAGTTTTGTAGATTGATTGAATGAACATCCTTTATAAAATTTGATGTTTGATATGACCTGATACCAGGGATAAACATCGTGATTATTAGAAGTCATATCCCTACATGAAGATATGTAGGATTAATTCAATGATCTCAAATCCATATTTTCCATGACATAACAAGAATTCACTAGAGAAACTTTGGAAGCATAAAAAGATTTGAACATTATAAAAAATGCATGACATATATAGAATCATGTGGAGTATAGGATCCAATATGGTTCAAGAGATTATATAACCAATTTAATGTCCCATAATCACATGATCCATTCCATGTATCATAATCATGTGACAATAGAGAGCTCACACGAATCAGGTAATGATTTATACAGCTGGATGATTCCCATATGCATTACGATAAGAAATCCCGCAGATGAATACACACAATTTGGTTTAATTAAATTTCGGATGATTAGTTTTAATATTTATTACATTATATATTGAGATAGCTCATTAATGTAGTGAGATCATGGTGAGAGATCATGAGAGGAGATTATGTGGATCTATGAAACATTTTATTCCCATGATGTGGTTTAACGAGGCATTCTTGTGAAGCTGTTACACAATAGAGGAAGGTCTTAAAAACACTATAGTATTGATTCAACAGTGAAATGGTCATCCCCATGTGCCTCTATTTATAGACCACATCACCAAGTAGAACATGTATAATACATGACAATGATATGAACATAATATTGATTATTGAATGGTCAAGGGACTTAGGAGGGAATCTACTTCCTCATAACAAAGTCATCGTTCTTTCCTCTAGACATAGCTTTTGTGGGTGATACTTGCTTAAACCCAACAAATGAGAATCAATAAATTTTTGTTGAATAAAAACCCATGGAACAAAAAGTAAGTTATATCAATGAAGATAAAGAATAAATCATGGATAAATATGGATAAAGCTCATGTTACACACAAGTCATGTGACCTTTATAAAGACTCACATGCACATAACCCTTGGAACATCACATGAAGGGGTTACATGATTTACATGATATTTTTATTTATAATGAGAATTGCATTAATCATTAAATTCTAACCATGTGAATCCCATCATACAAGTCTTCCCGATCATGTTGAGGCCTTAAAAATAATTTCTATTCATTTGACATGTCGATAGAAAAAACCATTAAAATCGTCAACTAATTCATGAAGTGGAGTCTAAAAAGATGGGATTATTATGTGAAGTGATTTACATAAATATTCATATGAATAGAGTATGTTAGTTTTTTATCTATTCAATGATCATGCAAATCCCCTTAGAAAATTCCTCTTAATCATGTGAATCCCCTTTGATGAGTATTCCTGATAATGTGAAAACTATTCTAAATGCCAAATGGATTAGACAAAATATCATAAACCTACCGACTCAATCAAAAGAGTTTCATTTTACATGTCATATTGGCTCATGAAAATCCCATTGACATATCATCCTGATTATGTGAAATATCTCAGAAATGCCATCTTGATCTCATAGAGTCTTATTAACATGCCATCTCAATAACATGAAGACCCTCGAAATGATTAGTAATATCACGTGGTGGACTGTCAATATTCTAGATGGATCCTGCAAAATACCCATGATGTTTAAGCCTATATCTCAAAAATTCCCTCTTACATGTGGATTGATAGTGCATAGTCTCTTGGAAATGTCAATCTAATCTCTTGAATGCTCTTAGGAATGCTGGCTCGATCACATGGATGACCGCTGACCATCCATTGGTTTAAGGAATCATGTAATGATGGAGTGATCACATGGTTATTTTATATCTTGAAACAAAAGGTAAACACAATTAATTATAGTAGGATTGATCATTTGAAGAACATAATACATTCTGAACTTTTTCAAATGTTCCCTTCATAATCTCATTCCAAGTATGAGATAGAATCATTGGGTAGATAAGTATAGATATGGGGAAGTGATGTTTATAAAATACCCCTTGACAAATATAAACACACAAATAGAAGAAAGGGTGGAATATTTTTAATTAGGTACCAAAAAATCCAAAGATACTTCCACCTAATAAGACCAATTAGATATTTAATTGATTACATGATAGGTTTTTGTGTTTCATGTGTCAGATCAATGATCATGTAATGGATATTTTTCATGTTTTCCATATCACACAATGGACCTTCAGTGTGTCAGCATCATCACATGAGTTCTCAGTCGTAAAATTACTAATAAAAATTGTTCTATTTAGGAAATTATGGTGGAAAATGATGGATACCTCATAAGAATGATGATGCACTAATTTTCAGGAGAATGGGTCATGAAATTCAAGTGATATATTGATATATCATGTTACAAACCTCATTAAGATCAGCGAGATCATGAAAATACACCCATACATGTCATAAAAATCATAAAAACACACTCATAAATGTAAGCATAATCAAAATACACCCTTAAGACATATCATCTAGATCATGTGAGGACACACATTCATGTTAGCCATATCATGTAATGAACTTTTGATATTCCATATGGTTTCAAAAAAATTCCCTAGATATATTAACTAAATTATATGAAATACCTAAAACATGTCACATAGTTCACATAGAAGGCCACATCCATTTCATCCTTGACATGTCAGACATACATCCTCATACATGTCAACCTTTCCAGATAGACATCCTCATAAATGTCAGACAGACATCCTTCAACATGTCAGCCATGTCTAGCAGAGATCCTCATACATGTCAACCTTATCAAGTGAAAATATCGAGATATGTAACCTCGATCCATGTGAATACTCACCTTTGTGACTTTAGTAGGGAATTCCACCTTTATATAGAGGGTTACCTTAATGTAATATGGTTATGAACTCATGAAACCCCCATTACCTTGAAATGGGTCCTCATGCCATCCATTAATATTCAATTCAATTCTTATAGACCCTCTATTTGTCCATTAGAGGATACATCTAGATATGTGACATGGAAATCCAACTTGGTGTAAGCCCATCAATATTTCCTCTACTCTATCCCATAGGACCATCCATATATAGTTCTACTATCTTTCCACATTCATTTGTGTATTAAGATAAAATGTTAACTTAGACGACTCTGATTCATATTATAAACATTATATCTGGGATACCTTCCTAAGGCATGATCTCTATAATCAAACCTATGTATCATATGTTTTCTTGTGGGGTCATTTCATTTACATGGTTTCTAATTATATTCCAAACAAGATGATTCAACATGAAAGTCCCCTTTTTATATGCCGTGAATCTAAAATATTTCTCTCCATAGGTTTTCACAATGAGAATTACCAATGTGATCTTAAGGTCTTGCAATGAGAATTCCATTAGAACACTAGAAATACCCCAATAAGGGAATCCTTAGGGCTTTAGAATAACAACAAATATCAGTGTTACCACCATATCATAAGTCCCTAGATATCCTAAACTCTGGGGAAATAATTTTCACAAGGTCTAATTACACTTATGCACCCATAAGTAGGTTGGGGACTAACTGAACTATGAGAAATCTGATACTTTTTATAATAAAGATATATAGGATTCCTTCATAAGGACTAATATACATATGAAATTCTCAAATCACCTTATACACATCATTTACATAGGAATATATATTACATGTCATAGTCCCATATGTGCTATGTGAGTTTTTTCCTATTATAATTGGAAACCAAATAAGTCTCCTAGAGGTTCAATCACAATTACAAAATATCAATTACCCAATTGGATGAAAATAAACTCTATAGAACATAGTAAAATTGATTCAAAATTAAATTAGTTCCTCTTTATTAAAAATAAAGGGAAAAATATGGAAACTCATTGATAAGAATATATGGTCTCATCAATAGAATACCCACTTGCATGTATGAGGAATCAGCACCTAATCATTATATTAGGTTAAAAAATCTTATGTCAGGATTTGGTAAAGATTCATGAATGTATCTTAAATTTATATGATAATATAAAATTAGTAAATAATTCCTCCAAAGGGGTTTGATAATCCTGAACTACCATCCTCTTAAACAATGTATGTTCCTAAAAATCATTGGGTTTTAAATCGAAATGACTGTTAGCCTTCAAAAAGTAGTCTCATGGCTTGTTAAACATGTGGTAACTGTTGGAAGATTCCATGAGAGAAAATATAGTGGAACCAAATTGATTAAATTATTAAACTATATTTAACCCTCAACAATCTATTTTCAATCGCAATCTTACAATAATGAAATAGATTTTGTTTCAACTTGTTAGAAAACTCTTCACTTTTTTGGGTTACAAAAACTGTGAAACGAATGTGAAAATATTCTGAAAATATTTTGAAAACTATATTCAAGAATCATGCATTATCATTCAATAAAAGAAATAGAATGAGTTTACACATTTCAAACACACATAATTTACATGAGAAACAAGGCATTTGGGGTGAATGATCATTCTAAAAAATGATGGGTGTGGGTCTTTATATTGTGGTTTCTGTAGAACTGTTTCTTCTCAAAGATCGTGTCAAAAAATTAGCATATCACACCAAACTAGAAATTAAAATTTTATATGAGATAATCCATATATGTCTTAATTTATTTAATTTTCTCATTTATATCCTTCCATGTTTTCACTTTCTAGGAGTATGCTTGAGCTGACACTACAAAACCTACAACCCTAATGTGGCCATAATATTCTATATTTTTAAATGAAACTAAAATTCTTTGTTCATAATGTATAGATGATATTTTTTATTATTTCTAAACCATATAAAAAATAAATTATAATAAGTAGTTGTTGTAATAAAATAATATTTAATGGAAAAATAATTATTTTTTCATAATTATGCATGATGCTAATAATTTTTGTGGGTTTTCATCTACCATGTTCCTTTATATTTACAAAAACCTCCTTCTATAAAACATAACATGTTATGGACGTGTCTTAGGATTATGATTCGTCAATCAAAATATAATGAGAGTTATATAATTAGGTTTATTTCATATCTTAAAATGTTTTTACTATATATTTATAATACATATCATTTTTTATATGATGAAACAACCATCCATAAATTATGGAATGGTTATGTTGGTTTCGATTAACAATTCTTATTATCTACACTTTTTTTAGTTTCATAAATTATAAATTTTTTATTAAATTGATTAATACACGCAATTTGAAAAAAAAATATTTTAAATTTAAATTCCCCCTAAATAAATCCTCCTCCTGATTACCAACAAAATCATCCCAGGTTTCTTAGATTATGTTCTATACATATAAAGCTATAACTTGGGTATTAATTCCCACTTATCACTCCTAAGATTTTGTTTCATATGAAATGTTTAAAATGATCTATGATCATATCCAATGATAATTAATAAAAATTAAATCTAATAGTGATCTAATATAAGTTTACTCTAAATAATAAAATAATGAGAAAATCAACATTCAATATTTTTTTTATTTTGTAAAATAGTTAAAAATATCATAATGTTACCCAAATGTCTTGTAAAACTATTACCCTCATTATAAGAACAATGTTTTTCTACGTATCTATATAAATTGGTATATAAATTCATCTGTTGACCCATATCTAACCAATGAAATTTTACTTATTAAGTTCAACAGGTTTTCAGGGTGTATTTCATCTAGCATTGAATTTTATACCTTTACTTCTCAAATTAATTTTTTTTACTAAGATCTTCATGCTACACTAGACCTATATTTTTTGGATAATATATTCCCCACATCAAAAGATTTCTTCATTTTCATCATTACCAAAATAGTGTTCGTTGACTTTATTAGAATCAATAATAATATAATCCATTACCTGGAAAAGAAGTTAAATATTTAATTTGTATTACATATGTCTAATATTGAACATAAAATATTATGAGGAAGCGCATTATATAAAAAAAAGTAATAATGGATATTTAATCTGTTCATTGAACACATTTCTTGTATTCAATGATTTAAGGGATTTTGCCTCTATATTTAGTATCCACATCTCTTTTTTATGATACCTTATGATATTAAAGACACATTATAAATTGGGACCACCAATAAATGAATGCAAAATCCAAATGAAATGTCCATCAAAAATATAATTTTTATTTTAAACTACTATTGTTTTAATCAACAATAGAATAATTGGAAATATTGGGTTTGAAATATCTGTGTATTAAAATACTTATACTTTATAGGTTGTCATTATGAATGGTTCATCCTTTGACCCTTATATACTGAAATTATCATTCATGAAAACTATTTCTATATTATTACTAAAATCATATTATCAACCCATTTGGATCCAAATATTAGTACCTGGAATTTTTTATAATCGAACTCCCATATTTCATTATTAGTGAAAATGAATGAAAAATTTATGTAAATAGGATTAATTTCATTGGTACCAGATACATGCATCACTTACTCTATACTAGTCACTCCAGTATTTTTTATCACACTACATTTGTCATGAATTATTTTATAGAACATATTACTATTAATTAAATAAAAAATTTATGATAATATATATACACTTGATCCTCTAGATATCAATCTATGTTGTTATGAAATAGAATTTATATTTTTAGAAAACTCTTAAAAAATACGGTGTCTTATCCATCATCTAAAATTTTAATTACATCAATTTCACATTATTATTTCATTCCTTTATTGAATAAATAATTCAATGAATTTATAAAAAAATATAACTGAGAAATAAAACCTAGATCTCGTTGATTTTGGATGCACCCTATCAAAATATTCATATAATTTCTAATGGGGTACATCCATCTATAATTTATATAACCACATTGTTATATATATATTACTAAGTAAACCATCTAGTGAACCATTATATTAAATATTGATGGTGGGATGAATATATCTATTTCACATTACATGAAATCAATTTTATTTTCTATAGATAAGAAATTTTTTGTGTCTATAACTTTACATTATATAGATTTAAAAGAAGGAATGTATGGTAAATTCATGTTAAAAATTATAAGGTAGAATAAGATATAAATTCACAGGCACTAAATCTTTTATCAAATAATTATATTATAGTTATTTTAAGCACATTCAAACAAAATTATAAATTATTATATCATTATTTATATTTTATTAATACCCCTAAAAACCATTACACCATTAAAAAAGTTACAAAATTGAAATCTCTCTTTTTATGGAAAGACTAGAAGATGCTAGAGATAGAAAATTCCATCTCTCCCCCTTCACTAGAACCCATTATTCCTTTACCCCTATTATAATCATGTATTACATAGTCTAAATTCTATATTTTATTTTTATGAGTTCATTTAGTGACATTCCAAATACACTATGACACATATTTATAGTACATGGACAAAACACATAAAATTTATGAAGACCAAAAAATTCCAATATGATAATTAATAAAAAATGATCAGATTTTCCAACATTATTTTGAAAGGATTTTTGAAAAGGGATTATAAACAATGGTGAAAATATCATTTACATTCCAACAGTATTCATTAACAGATAATTTTGAAGATGTTGTTCCATCTTCTAAATTCATATCAAATGATGTTGTCGAAGATCAATATTTATTTTAACATGGAAAAAATTTATAATTTCCTTGAAATATTTATTTCAAGGAATGTTTTAAACTAACTGAGTGTTTCTTTATTAAAAAATTAGAAACCTTAACATTCCTTTAATTATTTATGTTGAAAATTTTTTAGTAATCCAAAAAAATATTTATTATCCTGGATAACATGTTCTGGATGTGAAATATTTATTTCTAGGAGAATAATATAACATTACACCTAAACCCCACATCAATTACATGTCATCAATAAATGATATTAAATAAACATTGATATCAATATCTTGTTAGTTTAGACCAGATATAACCAGGATAACATAATGTATTTTTTCACCACACATTACTACAACTAAAAGATGTAATTTACCATAATAACCATCCATGTACTTTTTTTATAGTTTTTACACTAAAGGATTCATTACATCTATATATTTTATAGGAAAATAGTTTCTTGGATCATTTCATGATTTAGGATACCTATTATCTTTTTTCATCCACTACGGGTAGTCTATTGGGTGATGATGTTTCCCAGATTAAATTATTGTATCGACATTCCCTATCAATTTCCTTGCAGTACCCTAACTTATTTATAGTTGTATGGACCATAAATTGACTAGAATTTAATTTAAAACATTCAAATATCTTGAATCATATTTTTGGTGTCAAGTCACACACCGCTTATGACATTTTAAGCGATTCAGGGTCCTTGTGAGACAATATAAAATCATTTATAAAAGCATATACTCTTTCGGAAATCATACCTATTGAACATAGTATTCATTTAAAATCATATGTGTGATAAGTAATCTCATTATCATCAAATAATATAACATTCAAGATAGAAATTTGTTTTATTATGATATGTTAACTCTATTCAATTAAAAATTAAAAATTAAATAGACATAATACTATTAACAGTGTTGCATATTTATTTGAACGAGTTTAAAATGGAATATTTTCACAACTCTTAAATTTTGAAAAAACCTTTGAGAATGAATTACCATTATAATCATTTTATGCCCTTTCCTCAATATGATATCCATCATCATTTAAAATTTTAATCATATCACATGATCAATTAACCACATCATTGTCGTAGTCATTAGATACATTCAATTCCTCCTCCTCTTTATTATAATATTTTAAAAATTAATTCATCATGTGAAAGGTAATGTGTTATTATAGCTTCAAATGATAAATTCATTTTGAATAACATCAATGTAAAAAAGGGAAAATTATTTGAGAAATTTCATTTTCATGCTCTATTGCAGACATGGTGATCTCTTTAATCCCATCTTCATACTCTTTTATCATAATATTTACATCCATTCATTTTTTATTCATATTCATCTTATTTAGGTCAAAAAAATTTATATTTAATAAAAAGTAAATAAATACATAGAAGTTCTTGTTATAAAAAATAAAATTTTAAATTATAAGGCCAGAATATATAAACTATATAAAATAATTGACTAAAGCCTATGTTTTATAATAAATTTCAAAATATATAGTGTATATATCTACTTAATTCAAATAATTACATATTTATAATAAAATATATCATTGGAATATTTACAGATTAATTTTCCTTGTTGAGAGAGAATTTTGAAAATGGGTACATATTTAAAATATAGGAAAATAATAAACAATTCATAGTTGGAATGAAATAAAAAATGTTTTATAGAGTAAAAGGGATAAAATTTTGGTAAAAATGAATATGAGAATAAATTATCGAAGTTTTAAATGAAAATATGTAATGTAAATCACATCCAATTAATATTATAAAACATATATACATAATTTTGGTTTTCATCAATATAATGAGAATAATTAACAACAACAACAAAGTTGTTCATTGGATGAAAATTTGGTAGAGTTTATTGAATAAATTATCAATAATATAAATGATGAAGAATAAATTATTAAAAATAAATTTTCAACACTCATGAACATAGAGTTAAAATTAGTGAATACCATTTAATAGTTTAATGTATAGAATGAAGTTGTAGTACAAAAAATAAGTTTAGTTGAAAAACTGTTAAGGATTAATCAATTAATTAATTAGAACTTTTTAAATTATGGTTATCAACTTAGAGAATAATAATAAATGTATTAAATAAAATAATGTGGTATAATTTTCTTGATGAGGTGAAATAACATCATTTTCACATTTATATTAGGTGTAGTCTTTAAAATTATGTATTATAAGACACATTAAAGAAAATATAAGCTAAATAATAATAAATTAAGCATTACATATGCTGTAATAATATTATATTTCAAAAACTAAAAAAAATTAGTCTTTAGATAACAAGATACTTTTTCTCATTTAATAATTTTTATATATAATTTAGGTTTTATATTGTCTAATGTGATAATCATGTTAATTATTAGTTTCATATTGGAGAAGGATTAAAATTAGGGTATTTTTCAAGAATAATAAGGGCATAATAAAATCTTAATGATGAATATTGAGTGAGTATATATAGAGTTAAAAATAAAATTGAAATTAAACACAAAATGTTAGACTATAATGTGGTTTTAATGTGACATACAATGAACAAACATTTTTTTGTATCATTTTATATTTTAAAAAATACTAACTAGGGGATGAATAACAGGGCTTGATCTATTATTACTGATATAAGACCATGATCATGAGATTTCTGTTAAAAAATGAATGAATATTTCTTTGTCACATGGATCTTATTTAATAGTCGATTATGGAATGAAAAAACAATAAAAAATATAAAATCTCACACAAGATTTGTTGAATGATTCTTAAATACAGGTTACCAATTTTTGAAATGGTTTATAATAAAATAGTAATCAGTTTTATATTTTTATAGGTATTTTTGATACTTTTTAGTAGAAATTTCTACAATTTTAAAACTTTAGTCTTTAATGTGGAAGATTGGTTATTAGGCTTCATTAAGATTATAAGGAAGAAAAGAAATAGATAAATTTATTAAAAAAATTACAAAATATACATTCTATCCACAGACGATGTATATTAGATGATACATAAAAATACATAAAAGGAGTACATGATGAAACCTTATTTTAATTAGAAGACATAAATATCAATGAGTTGTGCACCTTATTTTTCATACTACCCAAAACATGTAGGATGTTAGGATATATAAAAAGATAGAACCGACGATTTTCTTTTGAGACATTACAGGAGGAAAAAAATCATGAAAAACTGAATCACAATGGGCTGTGAAATACATAAAAAAATATTACAAATATCATACCATTTTTTGCGGTTCATTCATCCATATATTCCACAGAAGTGGAAAAGGGGTTCAGATCGGTGAGTTCTTGGATAAGGAAATGGTGTTGTGAAAATTTTAGGGTCACTTAAAAATAATGAAATGGTTTAATATATTATAACAAAAAAAGTGATAATAAAAGATACTTTTATCAGTGATAAAATGATAGGCATTGGTAAAGATAAAAATGTATTATCACTAAAAAATATCTAATAAAAGAATTTTTATAAATGTTTTCTTAGCAGGGATAAAAACATCTGACATTAGTTTCACAACTCATCCCTTGGGGCCCGTGCCATGACTACGCCAAGCCCACGTTTTATAGGCCCGGGGAAGGAGAATAGAACCGGAAAGGCATACCCCTATAACGAGAAGGAATTACCTTTAAACATGTACAAACACTAAGACGAAAATGAAAAAATATGCAACCATGAATTAAACTGTTGTAGTAAAAAGAGTCTGAAAGTAAAAGGGGACAAAATACAAGCCCAACTGAAATGTAAAAGTACAACTAAAAAGGGAAAAATAGCTCCTGGATCATCCACTGAGGATCCTACCTGAACAGTAGGTACAACTCACGATCAGTAGTCCCTACGTCATGTCACGCCAAATTTTCCACCTTCATGCACCGTCCAGTCCTTGCTCCCTCAGCCTTGATTAATGTTGTCTGTTATCTGCATAATAAAAAACAAGGTGAAGGTGATTCCTATGCAGGGGTGAGTATAACGATACTTAGTAGGGACCTAGGGACCCCCAAAGGTCTCCCAGAGTTCAACAAAAGAAAAACCACAAATCAAGACCTCAATCACAAAGCACGAAGAAGTCATAAACTCTACATGGTATATACCCATACATATACCTATGTACCACAAAGATACACCATGAAGCTAACACCAAAAAGGTAACACCATGAAGGTAAAAGTACCAAATAGGTGACACCACGATGGTAGAAGTACCACAAAGGTAACACCACAAAAATAGAAGTACCACACAGGTAACCCCACGAAGATATAATTAACACACCCGTAACACCCAGAGGTTAACACCAAGAAGGAAAAATAATCATTTCACACCATGTATAACTCATGTACCAAAGTACAACTGACTTTTCATAAGGCTAGATCATCTTATTCTGTTAAGAAGCACTGCTGCTGACCCACACATGACCGATAGGTAATAACCCCCACTGACCCACACATGATATGACCCACACAAGATTGGAATGCAGTACCCCGCACAGGATCACTAAGCACTGACCCACATTGGATTTGATATATGTCTATCCACACAAGATCAATAGATGCTAACCCACATAGGACCAATGTTCTTTCTTTACTTTACAGCCAACCATTGGATATCTCGCTCACGGTGCGCTCGAGTTACGTATAATCTTTCCCTTGAGATATCTTTCATACCTCGACCACTATTAAGCTCCACAAAGAAGTAACCCAATGGACTGCCATGTCGTAAGGGATCCAACATGATAGACAGTGCGTCAATTGGTCATCCGGTCTCTGAGTTATAAGTGTTTTAGTTCTGAGGGCCCGGTTGTATTCAGGTTCGATCCACCCTGGATGTACTCCAACTGTCACCAAAACTCAACTGTAGTATACCAAAAGGACCACATCACTCCAAGGGTTCTATAACCGAATATGGTTCTTCAAACCAAAACCCAGATCTAATGTTATGGCACTTTTAGTGGAACCGGGCCTGGTTGAGTCCGAGTAGGGTCCGACCCGGTCTAACCATCCCAGCAGGCTCAGCCACAATGGATTTGGCCCGATGGTCCGTGGTCTGGTGTATCCCACAAAGGTGCATGGCCCGACCTGCAAGGGGGAGGTCCGACCCGTAAGGGGGCACAAATTGCTAGGCACACAGCCCACTGGGCATACGACCCGACTGCATGAGACCAGCCCACAGTTGGGTGGAGAGGCTCACTATGGTGGGGCCCACCATAGCTGCCACACAGGGGAGTGACCCCCAGTTTCTAGGAATAGATGTAATGGCCATTTCGACTCCTCCATATTGGAGATGCCATGTGGTTCCACTATGTGGCCTATGGGACCTGTTGGAGCAGGTCCTGCCTCCCGTCGCGGTTGGCTGGTGCCTATAGCTATCTCTAGCAGCGCGCGACGGTGCATAGCTCCAACACCCGTTGTCGACCGGTGTGACATCTGCCTCCTTCATTCTATCGTGGATGATTTGTCGCTACCCGCGTCCTCTGGTAGTGTGCTAGTCAAGTTTCCCTCTTCTTCTGTAGCCAGCCTGGGTGTCGCCCGCCTCTTTCCCCTGTCGCGGGTTTTCTGTGGCCCCTTGGTCATCAGAGGTGTGTGACGGCGCGTCACATCTCCTCCTCGGCTACCCAATGTCAGCTACTCCACTAACCGTCATGGCTTAGTGTCACGAAATCTCCTTGCAGAGTGCGATGGTGCACACCTCCATTGTTTCCGGTCAGTGTCACTATGCCAGTGGTCATCCATGGAGAACACAATGGTAGAAAGGTAGCGGGGGGTCCGGTCCGAGTTCGTTTGGCCCACGCCCTCTATGGTAGCTTGTAATAATGAGGTGGGATTAATGGATTCAATATTCAGTTGAATTAAACAAAAATCAAATCCCTACATCAAGAACGATGGAGAGCACTCGTGATTAAGGAAGTGGGTCGGTGTTTGTCCTCCTACAATAGGCTTCCAACAATTCTGCTTGTATGCCATCCTTCTGTTTAGTGTCACCCATCGTCACCCACTAGAACCATCTCTTTCCTTCAAGGGTTTGACCTCACAATACTTTGTCAGCACTTTGTTGCTTGGTGAAGCATTGTCGTTACCTCTCCCCAAACTCTATTTAAATAAGAGAGGGGGAGGGTTTCTAATGCTCATGGGATTTATAAGGGTTCATTTACTAGGAACCTTCCTAAATTATAATGATGATATTATATAGTATTTAAAGGTTCAATCAATTTAATGTCTTGACACACCATTGGTCTCACGCTGCCACGTGTCCGTTGGAGGAAAAGAAAGTAAGAAATAAAATAACAATGTTATTTTTTTTATTTTAAAAAGAAAAAAATTTATCATTTTCTTCAGACCTACTGCGGTCAAAGTGAAGTATCCCTTAATTAAATCCAGATATTGTGGATTCAATGATGCCTTTAGATTTTCAATCTTAGCACTGATTCACTAGTCAGAAAACGCCGCTAACGCCTTTACTGAACGCACGTTAAAAAATTCCCAAATTTCATTCTGGGCTCACCGTGTCTCGGAATCATGTGCCATTAATTTTCACAGAATCATAATAATTATATATAATTAATAAAATTACCTGGAAAATCCAGGACTTTACATTTCCCCCACCTTAGGTATTTTCTTCCCCGAAAACCACAACCTAGACTAAGGAAACAAATGGGGGTACTGAGCACGAATCTAAGCCTCCCACTCCCATGTGATCCTCTAGAGGTTCTCATGCTTCCATATAACATGCAATAGAGGTATATATTGTTCATGTAGGAATCTCTTCTATTGATCCTCAATCTCCAATGGATCCTTCGTAAATGTCTCCCCATCATCAAAGTCCATCTCGCTGCGGTCGATGACGTGAGATGAGTCATTAATGTATCTCCTCTGCTGAGATACTTGAAAGATGTTTTGCACCCTATCCAACTATAGTGGAAGTGATAAGTGGTATGCCACCAAGACAATCCTCCAAAGTATCAAAAATGGTCTGATAAACCTCAATGATAACTTGCTCCCTCAAAAAATATATCTAAACCTCATCGAGGTGAGACCCGTAGGAAGACATGATATCCCTCCTCAAATTGCAAAGGTCTCCACCTCCAGTCTAAATAAGACATCTATCTACTTTGTGAATTCTTCATCCACTCCTGGATGATCTGCACCTTCTCAATAGTATTCCGTACCAACTCTATACCCATAAGTGTTGACTCCCCTAGGTCTATCCAGCATAGAGGCGATCTACAAGGTCAACTGTAGAGGGCCTCAAATAGTGGCATAAAGATGGTGGAGTGATAACGATTTTTGTATGAGAACTCCACCAAGGGAAATTGATCATCCCAACTGTGGCCAAAATCTTGGACGCAAAAACGAAGCATGTCCTCTAGTGTCTGTATGGTCTGCTCTATTTGACAATCCATTTGAGGATGAAAGACATTGCTCAAATTTAGCGGAGTCCTGAATGCCTCCTATAATCTCTTCCACAACTGGGATGTGAAACATGCATCCTGGCCAGAGACGATCATTTATGACACCCCCTGACGTCTCACAATCTCTTATACATATAGGCATCCCAAGACCTCTACTGATCCCTACTCTTAGATAGGTTGGAATTGGGCAGACTTGGTGATCCGGTCAATGATCACCTGGATGAAATCATGTCCCCTAGACGTCTGTTGAAGGACTGTCACAAATTCCATGGATATTTTATCCGACTATGATTCTGGAACCACTAGTGTCTATTTTAAGCCTGTTGTAACATGATGCTCGGCCTTCACTTGCTGACAAGTGAGGCATCGTGAAACAAAATCTTCCACCACCTTCTTTATAGCTGGACACCAGTGTTGAAATACAAGGTCTTGGTACATCTTCTCCACCCCATGATGTCCCGCCAGAGGGGAAGTTGAATGCGAGGATAGTTATCTTCTATCGACAGGTCAATGTTTCGATGCTCTGGTAATGTGTATAGCAGCACTCGGGTCGAATCCCCGATGATGATATTTTTTAATTGTCAATTGTTTTTATTTGATTGTATTCTGATTGGAGGGTTCGTTTTTAAAGCTTATGAAAGGATTGATGATTGAGATTGTTTTAAAAAATTTATAAATATTGGGGTGAGTTCATTATTAGGTAGTTAAACATGTGATATCCTTGATCCTTGATTTATATTGCATTTAACTAACACCCATGTCACAAGTTGATGTTGATTGGAATTCATAAGTGTTAAGGCTTTAATTCAAGCCTTAAATTAACTAGTATTATCATCTCAATCATTAAATGATTGAGTTAGTGTATTTATTGTTCCTATAATCCAATTAATCCATGTGTTAAACAAAACAAGTCAATAATCCATGAATTTTGAAGTCCAACATACACAATGTTAATTTATAGAATATTCATCGAGCAAAAGCTCTCAATCGCTTAACATACCTAAATTATAACTCACCCCAATGAGTGATTTACTCACCCATTGAAATTATTAGTAATCTGGTTATAATAATTATGATGATAAATTAATAAGATAAGAAAAAGAAAGGGATAATAAATAAGTGGTGCGACAAACACACACACAAACGATGATGATAATTAAAAACAAACATTAGATTGAATGAGAATGAAAAATAAGGAAAGGTGATTCAACTATATTTTATCTATTTTAAGAAAATTAATATTTAACTATAGAAGTTGGATGAGAATAATTGATACTTAAGAAAAAAAATGCATTAAAAAAATTTACAAAGAACAGACTTACATCATTACAATAATGAAGAACACAAAAGTAAAAGGAAACAAAGAGAGGTGGATGAACATATCAATTGAAAAAAGAGTATGTCAGGTCCCCCCAAGACCATGGAAAGGATTTTTTTGTTCCAATATGTGATCCCATATTCTAAAATACAAACCCTTTTGGAAGGATATGAGGGGATGTATTTACAGCACAAGGTGGTGGGCTGTTTGCATTCCAAAACTACCCTTCCACTTGGCTCAATGATTTAGACATCCAGATAGCAGAATCTAGAGATATATGTTTCTCAAATGTGGTATATAATAATGTTTCCCGACTACTATCAAAATGTAGAGGCAATTGGACTTATGGAGCCATCATTATGGTGATTTTCACAAACAATGTTAAACCATCCATTTCTATCCATTATTTTTTGATGGTCAAAATGTGAATGGATTTTTGAATAAGAATATGCCTTAAAAACCAAATGCATTATGCAAAAAGTTGGCTGAAATTATCTCCTCTTTCACCCTAAAAAATATCAACTGAATTTAAATACTAGATCAAGAGACAGGTATTGAATATTGTACTAATTTTAATTCCCATATTGAATGGTGGGATGAGTTTAAATGAATCAGTTAGGCCCCTTGTATTTGGAGTTGGTACTTTAAATTTTTATCCCCAACTCGTTAAATTGTCCCCCGATAATTTTTGGAGAATAATGGAATTTGTAATTCTGGATTGAGCCCAGTAATTCAATTATCATAGATGGTCCAGTTTCTTCACAATTTTTTCGGGTCTTCTTGTGTGGACCATATGAACATTCAAAAGGAATAATCGGTACATGATCCCTTCTAAATAAATTTTTTATATTTAATTTGGAATCCTAAAAAACATGAACTAAAATTTTTTTATTAGTAGAGTGGTAGGTATAAATAAAATAGTAAACTAACTCAATTGGAGTACTTCTAAAAATGCTCAAAAATTAAATTTAGTATAAAAACATTAATATTTCACACAAATTATGCACATTTCATATAAAATCAGTAAAAGGAGTATATAATAAGTCATTAAGATATTAATAACATAAACTCCCCCATGCTTAGTCTTGTGCATGTCCACATTTTCAACAAATACAAAATCATGAAAATATCATTTTCACTCAAGAAAAAATATTAAAATTGTGTTTCCCTAATTAGGGGAGGTTTAGACAATTTCAGTCAACCATATTGAATTACACAAAAAGTTGTTACATAAAAAATGTTCCAAAAAAATTCATTCTTTATGCTCAAATTTAAAAATGGAAAATGGTGGCATACAGAACATACTCCTCTCAAGATGGTAAAATTAATTTATGGAGCTTCACTCATTCTCCATCAAAAATTAAAAATCATAGAGTTTGAAAGATCTCTCAGCTTTCATTACCTATCCTAAAGTGAAAAAGATTAATGAGTCCTTTTTAAGGGGAATTTCTATGGCTATGGTATGGTGGGAATTCAATATTTAAAAGAGTTGAAAAAAGTGGTCAAACACCAACATGGAAACAATGCACAATTATTTTTGAAATAAAACATGGATGGAAATGAAAATAGACATTTACAAGGGCATTATTGTCTAAAGAAATACACAAAATAGGAATAAAATTCTATGGGGATGAGAAGATGAAATATTTACAAGACACAAAACTTTTTCCAATGACATGAGTGTTCATTTTCTTCATTGTTTTTATATTTTTTCGAAAGTTAAACTTCAAATAGATCTCACACTCAAATCCCAACCCATGTTTTATCACCCTATGATACTGATTTTGATAGTTATAACAAGATAAAAGGTTGAGGAAGAGTGTTTTTTGACCCACCCAAGACACAATCTATTATTTTATTTCATTTGTTTGATTTTTTTGATTTTTTTAAATATTTTTTTGAACACTTTTTTCTTGTACAGGATACACATATATACATTCCCAAAACTGTATGAATTACAACATCTCCCCCACACTAAAATGGATGCTTTCCCTAAAAAATATGATAACTTGCTGAAAATCAATAAAAGGGCACCCAAAGATGAAATCCATTCCCCCCACACTTATAACTAAAAAAAATTTATTCGATGAAAATCCATGTTGATATGGGGTGGGATAAGGTATTGGGTTTTTAATATGGCTATCAATGAAAAGGTTTTCATCAGCTCGAAGGGGCTTTCAAAATGAGGATTAATGTATGGCTAATGAGAGGTTATTTGGATATTATAATTCTCATGGTGTTTAGAAAATGCCTCTATCATATTAATGCACAACAAAGTTGTAAATTCCGCTCGAAGGTCCACAAACTTAATATTCACAAATGGGGGAGAAAAAACACACATTTTGAAAAGATGTCCATAGGTGTCCATAGCATGAAATCTATTTTTGTTCCTCATGGTTGGGGAAAATAATTTTCCAAATTATAAATTGAGAAGTCAAAATTTGTTAGTTTTGACACAAGATTATTTATCCAATTTGATGATGAAAATACAATATTTTGGAGATAAAAACATGTATTTTGACTCCCCAAAATTGTTGGAAAAAATTTCAAAACTAGACGGGGAGTAATTATGACTATTTTTGATTCATTTGTTTTGTTTTTTAGTGTTTTTATATTACAGTCCCAAAAAAAAGAGAAAGAGAAAAAAGAAAGGGTTTGATGAAGAAATTTGTATGAATATAAAGAGAGAGGAAGAAGAAAAAAAGGGAGAGAGAGAAGGAGGAAGGGGAGATAATGTTAAAGGGAAATAGGATCTCCCTCGTTTGGATTTGGTGCATCTCCATCGCCATCTTGTGGTGGGTCTACTATAGAAGTTGTGAATCTGATGTGGGATGTTACCTAAAAAAGAAAAATCATTATTCATCTAATGAAAAACTAAAATGAAATTAAAATTTCATAAATGTAAATGAAAACATGGGATGCCTCCCCAGAAGCACTGCATTTATTTTCTCTGTAGCTGGATAGTTGTAGTTGACTAACCATAGTCTGATTGTGGCCATCAAATTTTTTCAACTCTATTGTGATTCCTGAAAAACCTCTCCTTTGGGATGCCAGATTTTTCATTGGATAATATATCCTCATCCTTGTTGAATTTATTACAATTCAATGGGGGTGGAAAGAGAATATGACCATCCTCCCTTTGGTCTTCAACATGAGGAATGATTTTATCCACAAAGTGATGGTTTTCTATGCTTGTAAATTCAATAAGATGTCTCAATTCTGATGGTTTATTTATGTAAGGTTCAGATTACATGAAAACAGAGTATAAGATCCCAATTTTTTGTCACTAATTTATTTCATCACTTACCGACATAGATTAATGAGGATCATTGGAGTCATAATAGTAATTAAAATTTTCAATATCCCACAGAATGATATTATTTGAAATACATATACCAATGGTTATATATAACCATTGGTATAGATTTTCATATTACCTATACCAATGGTTTTCCCAAAACTGTTGGTATAGACCTATCCTCACGACTTACTTGGCCACGATCATTTAAACTATTGCTATAGGATATACCAATAGTTTAGAGACCTATACCAACAGTTCCAAACCATTGGTATAGGTTATTTTTCCAGTAGTGTTTTTTTATGAATAATGGTCAATTTCAACCTGACCAATGGTGATACTATTAATTATGGGACAAATCTCACAACCTTCACTCCCATTGGGATAAGATAAACCCATTGGTTCAAGTCTCACCTCACATATAATAGAATTTTCAGAATCATGTATAGAAAATAATTAATGTTGGATAAATTTATCTAAATCAAAAAATGAGAATTCATGTTCATTTTTTTTACCATCCATGTTAGAGCATTGGAGGTCAGAGGTGAGATGGGATTCCAAAGAGTTTTCAAGATCCTTTAGATCAATGGATTCCGCATTTATAATTTCAGCATAAACTTTTTCATTTATAAATTTGTTAAGGAGGATAAACTATTCAAAAACTCCTCTATTAGTATAATAGGAACAAGATGATGTATTGGGATTCAACACACTCTAAGAGAGTGTTTTAAAATAATGGATAGAGAATGCATATATATTCTCTGATGGGTATCACATGGATTGAAAAATATTGAACTTGAACAGTTGGTCACCAAATTCCAAGGATAAGATGCCAGTATGGACATCAATTTTGGTTTTAGATGTCATGATGAAAGGTCTTCCTAAAATCAGAGGAGATTGGAAATGTATTGTCTCACCTTCCATGTCAAGGACATAGAAGTCAGCTGGGAAGATAAGATCATTCAAACAAACAATAACATCCTCGATTATACCCTCATGACTAGTAGTACTTCGGTTGGTCAATTGAATGACAACACCAGTTGGATGTAAGGTACCTTGACCAAGGTAGGAGAAGATGGATTTGGGAGTGACATTAATTGAGGCTCCTAGGACTATGAATGTATCATCGAAGTTGGAACTTTTAATTTTACATGGAACCGTAAAGGTCCCTAAATCTTTGCAATTTATGGGAGTAAACTACTGGGTGGTAACATTTCTGAAGGTCCTAAGTTGACTCTTATGGGTGAAAAATTCCTTAAGAAGCATTTCATAGTTAGGAATTTGTTTTATGGAATCTAAGAAGGTAATGATAACTTCAACATGTCTAAACATGTCAATCAT
Organism: Viscum album; assembly: GCA_963277665.1. Lineage (NCBI taxonomy): Eukaryota > Viridiplantae > Streptophyta > Magnoliopsida > Santalales > Viscaceae > Viscum > Viscum album. The sequence continues at coordinate 1,685,512,635 of OY728143.1, read as the reverse complement.
TTCAGGATTGAGTTCAAAAGACTACTTTTGCTTAGAAATAACTTGAGGAAAAGGAATTGTTTTCATAAGATGAACTGATGGAGGTGAGGGAATGGCTTCATATTCTTTTTCATGTTTCATTTTCTTTTCATTTTCTAGGTCAAAATTTAATGTAGAGTTAAAGAAATTATCTTGAGGAAAATCTGTTTGCTTCCCTGATCTAATTATAATTGCAGTTACATTACCCTTGGGGTTAGGTAATGGTTGATTTGGGTGTTGTGAAGAATTTGATTATTGTATCTAGCTCAGGTGGGATGCAAGTTGAACAATTTTGGTTTCAATGTTTTTGAGGCTGGAATGGGTGAAGGAGGAAAGATCTTTCACTGCACTTTCCTCTAGTTTCCAGGCAGAAGAGGCTTGTCCGAGATTGGGATTTCCTTTATTTTGGTTCTTGGGAAAGTGGTTGTATTGGTTTGGGAATTGGGAAGGCTCACTAGGATAGTGGAATCTAGGAGGAGGAAAAGGAGGATTCATCCTTTGAGGTTGAGGAACAAAAGGGTAAGGGTGATGGAAGTTACCAAAACATTGAAAATATTGGGACTGGTTTGGGTTTTGAGGTGGGAATTAAGGGACGGGGTTTCCATACCTTAATCCTTGGTTATAAAAAGATGAAAAGGGATCAAAGTGAGATTGGTTTGAGGATATAATAAACTTACCTGATTGTTGAGTGTTGGTGTTCCACTGATCATATACCGCATTGAGCTTCATTGGTCTAGATGAATTAGATGGATCCTCTTGAATTTGTGGACATGGTTTAGTTGGATGAGATGGTGAGCTACTGATTCCACAGTTATTGATAGGTCTAGGGGACATAGATTTTGGAGAATATGAGTTTGGGGATTTGGATCCCCAACTAGGTGTCGCAGAAGACTTGAAAGTTCACTCATCCACCCTATCATCTTGTTTATCTCTTTTGATTGAATATCGTGGACATGTTTTACATGAGCATGTGATCGAGTATGGAATTGTTGTGTGTTTTCAGCCATGTTTCTTATGATATCTCTTGTATCTGTGGGAGTTTTATCAACCAAAGCGTCACCACTTGCATCATTAATGAGAGTTCTCTCAATAGACAATAAAACCTCATAGAAGTATTGGATCAAGAGTTTTTCAGGGATTTGGTGGTGTGGGTAGGTTTAAAAAATCTTTTTGAACCTCTCCCATTATTCTTGGAGTGATTCACTTGGTAACTGACAGATACCACTTATTTTCTTTCAGATAGAAGCTGTATGAGAAGCAAGATAGAATTTCTCTATGAAGAGTCACTTCATGTCATTCCATGTGGTTATGATACCAGGAGGAAGGTTGTAGATCCATGACTTAGCAGTTTAAACAAGTGAGAAATTTAATTCTTGAGGTTTGATTTGTTCTTCAAGAACCCCTTGAGGTTTCATGGTAGAGAACACCACTTGCAACTCTTTAAGGTGGAGATGTGGATCCCCACCAGCAAGCCCGTGGAAAAGAGGTTGAAGATGAATCAAACCTGATTTGAGTTCAATGTCAGCCTCTATGTTTGGATATGGAATACTAATAAGATATTAATTCAAATTAGGGTAGTGAGTTATTTAAGTCTTTGTTCCCTAGGATTGGTCATTTCTAATTCAACTGTTTGGACAAGAACTGGTTCTTGAATTATTTGATTATCCCTAATATTCCTCCTAAGTTGGTGAAGATTTCACCCAATTTCTGGTTCAAACAAATCTTAGTGATTGTTTGGGAGACTATGAGTCATTCAGAGAGATGTTATAAGGAAGAGGAAGCTGATTTTTTATTTGTGTTTTTTCAGATTATGATTTTATTGAGAAGGTAGGTTTTTCTTTCTCTTTTTTTCAAATATTATAAATATTGGTTTTTTGGGTTTTCTTACAATAAACAGATACTAATGACTACATAAAGCACCATCCCTGGAAATGATACCACTTGAAAGCATGGCAGATTGTTTCCTATCAACCGGTCGAAGTTTTTATGCTCTTTTAATGTGTATAGCAGTTCTCGGGTCGAATCCTCCATAATGATACTTTTTATTAGTCGATTGTTTTTAGTTTATTGTATTCTGATTAGGGGGGGGGTTGTTTGTAAATCTAATGAAATGATTGACTGCTTAAGATTCATTTAAAGAAAATTAAATATTGGGGTGATTTCATCATTAGGTAGTTAATCTTGCGATATACTTGATCCTTGCTTTATATTTCATTAAATTGACATCCATGTCACAAGTTGACGTTGATTGGAATTACTAAGTGTTAAGGCTTTAATTCAAGACTTAACATACATAGGATTAAAATCCCAATTAGTACTTGATTGTGGTAGTGTATTTATGGGTTCAATAATCAATGGAATCCATATGTTAAATAAAACAATTCATTAATCCATGACAAGTTAAGTCCAACGCACACAAAGTTAATTTAAATAATATTCCTTGAGAAAAAGATCTCAATCACTTAACATACCTAAATTATAACTCACCCAAATGAGATATTTACCCAGCCATTGAAATTATTAGTAGTATGGTTATAATTATTATGATGATAAATTAATAATATAAGAAAAATAATGGGATAAGAAAAGAGTGGTGCGATGAACTCACACACAAACAATGATGATAATTAAAAACAAACATTAGATTGAATGATAAAGAAAATAAAGGAAAGGGTATTAAACTATATTTAAACTATTTTAAAAACATTAATATTAATATATAGAAAGTGGATGACAATAATTGATACTTAAGAAGAATGTCAATTTAAAATAGAATTAAAAATAAAAGACTTACAAGATTACAATAATGAAGAATACAAAAGTAAAAGGAAAAAAAGAGAGGAGGAAGGGTATCTCAAGTGAAAACCTGAGTATGGAAGGTCCTACCAAGACCTTATAAAGGATTTTGTCATTCAAATATGTGCTCATCTCTTCTTAAATTCCAACCCTATTGAATGGAGAGGAGGGAACGTATTTATAGCCCAAGGTGGTGGACGTTTTGCATTCCCAAACTACCCCTCCACTTGGCTCGACAATTTGGACATTCCGGAAGCTAAATCTCAAAATATCTTCTAATTTAATGTTTTAGATAATAATTTTGGATTAATACTCTCAAAAGATGGAGGTAATTTTAATTATGGAGCCAAAGGTACAACGGTTTTCATAAATAATGTTAAACTTTCCATTTCTACCTATTCTTTTTCAATGGCCAAAATGTGAATGGATTTTTGAATAGGAGGATTCATTAATATATGAATGATTTCTTCAAAACTTTCTGCCACAAATATCTCTTATTTGAAACTGGAAAATCTCAACTTGATGTGATGACTAGATCTGGATACATGTCATGAATACTATACTAATTTTAATTCCAAGCCAGAATGGTGGTATGAGTTTAAATGAATCAGTTGGGCCCCTTGTCCTTTTATTTGGACCTTGAATTTTTTTTATTATACTTCTTAAATGTATCTCCGAACATTGTAGGAAAATAAAGTAATTTGGAAGTTTTTATTGATCCTAGTAATACAATCTTCATAGTTGGTCCTGTTTCTTCACATTTTCTTTGGTTCTTCTTTTGTGGACCATATGACCATCTAAATGGATGAATTGGTCCAAGATCCCTTCTAATGAAATGTTATATATTTAATTTGTAATCCTAAAAAATAGTAATAACACAATTTTTAATATCATAGGTATAGTTATAAAAAAATTATTAAGATAACTCAATTGGACTACTTCTAAAAATGCTCAAAAATTATATTTAGTATTTAAACATTAATATTTCACACAAATTATGAAAATTTCATATTAAATCAGTAAAGGGAGTATATAATATGTCATGAAAATATTAATAACATACAAAGTATGGAAATACCTCAACATATCCTTCTGTAGAGCCACTGGTACCATGGTACGTCCTCTGAAGTGGATTGTATGCTCTCCACCGTTAGAAAATCATTCAGGTGCATGTCCTGAGGATATATGAGTACATTGAGCCTCACAGTTAGTGTCGCCACACTATTCCTCCTTGAATCTCTGGAGTAGTGGGGAAGTGACTATCATAGACTTGAGGTAATCTCCTCTATCTATATCCATGATGGATATCTACAACGGGGCTAGCTGCTCTGTCGCCTCACGCGGCAACTACAGACTAGTCCTCCGGGTGAGTGCATCTGCTATCATGTTCCCCTTCCAAGGAGTGTAGAATGTATCAAAGTCGTTGTCTTAGAGGAATGCTAGAAATCTCCACTATCTCAGGTTCAGGTCGTTCTGTGAGAATATATACCTGAGACTCTTATGATCAGTGTATATTGTAAAACGTTCGTCCATCAAGTAAAGTCACTACATCTTCATGGAAAAGGCCACATCTTATAACTAAAGGTCATGGGTAGTGTAGTTTTTCTGATGTTTTCGTAGCTGTCTTGAGCCATAGGTGATCACTACTTCCTCCAGCATTAAGAGACATCCATGTCTAGTCCCTAATATGTCACAGTAGACTACATACCAAATCCCCAATTCTAGTATCTTCAAGATGAGAGCACTCGTCAGCCTCGGCCTCAGCTCCCGAAAACTCTGATACCATATCTCCATCCATACGAAAGGATTTCCCTTATTCATTAATTCTAAAAAAGCTACCACAACACTGGAAAATCCAGGCATGAATTTCCAGTAGTATCCAGACAACACTAGGAAACTTCGCACTTTAGTCACACTTCTGGAGAGCTCCCAAGAAAGAACAACATCTATCTTCTCTGGATTTACTACAAATATATCCTCTGAGATAACTTGTCCTAAAAAGAGTACTTCTTGTATCCATAACTATAACTTTGAGAGATTAACATAAAGCTGGTGGTCTCGAAGTATATCTATAACTATTTGTATATGATAGGCATGCTCCTCATCTGATACCAAGTATATCTAGATGTCATCGATGAAGACCGCCAAAAATCAATCGAGGTATTGATGAAAGATCCCCTTAATGAGTCCCATGAACCCTGATGGGAAATTGGTCACACAAAATGGCATAACCAAGAACTCTTTTTGGCCATATCGACATCTGAATGTTGTCTTCTGTACATTCTCTTCTCGTACCCTGAGCTGATGATAACCTAATCTGAGGTCTATCTTTGAAAACCAACAAGCTCCCTTCAATTGATCAAAAAGATCATAAATCTCCAGAAGTGGATAATTTTTCTTCACGATCACCTGGTTCAGGAACCGGTAATCTACATTGAGTCTCAAACTCCCATCTGTCTTTTTGGCAAGCAAAATCGGGGCTGCATATAGAGAAACATTGGGCCTTATGAACCCCCTCATCTACAAGTCCTCCAACTGTATCCATAACTCACGAAGCTCCAAATTAGACATCTGATATGCTTGTGTAGATATCAGTGTCATCCTGGGGTATAGGTTGAGGTAAAATTCCACCTCTCTGTGAGGAGGTAGTCCTAGAACATCATCAAAAATACATCTGCATACTGGTCCACCACTATAGGATAACTCGGACTCTCAACATCAACATATTCGAGGGTAAGGCTAGCCAACTAATGTGTGATCATTTTCACCCTCCTCTGGGTAACATCATTCTATGATACAAAGGTTCCCTTCTCATTGGTAAAGGGAAACTTGGTCCCATATTCATTGACACACCACACTTTGACTATAATACTATCAATCTGAGAATGGACTATGGATAACCAGTCCATACCCAATATAATGATTTGAGGACTTGACGCCACTACTATAAGGTCCCAGTCGAATCTCTTGCCTCTTAGAGTATGGTAACAGTACCGTCACCAGTGTGTAATCGTCTAATCCACTTTTATACAATTCTATATCCATAAGGATCAAGCTAACAACCCTGTCGGAATCTCTGAGCTCTGAACGAGGGTTGTGGAAATAAAATAGTGATTGGAACCTATGTCTATAAGTAATATAGATAAGGTGGAGTAGATGCAGATCATGTCCCTAATAATTTCGAAATCTTCATGGTCTTAGGATTCAAGTACCTATATCTGAGCTCTTCCATATCCTCCTGATCCCTGTGGTCGGGGTGGACCACTTGGATGTGGTGGCAGCAGAACCTCGGATCGTCGTCCACCTCCTGCTGCATGACTAGCTCCTATACCACATCTCCATGACGCCTACGGACCTCCCCAATAAAATCTCTACCTCTGGCTTGATGGTACATCAACCTTCTATTGGTCATCTATATGGATGGTCTGGATCTAGCGAGCTATGTGACCCTGCACGCTGCACGATTAGCACTGTCTGCTCCTCAGCTTTCCTCCTCTGTCCCTTGAGCCCCGCCCCACCGACCCTCTATCCTGATGTCATCCACTAGAAGGCATGGACCGCTTTGTCCCCTGCATCATCCATCTACTAACTACTATAGATAACTTTTCTGTATGACATCTGGTGGTGGCTGTCACCTTCAGTGCCTGCTCAGCTACGAATCTCTCCACCAAATGTGCCCTCTCTAGCACGCCATCCTATATCCGATTGCTGAGAAATATAATCGAAGATCTGATATCATATTGGATACCCTGCTCAAAGGTCCGGGAACTAAGGAAAGGTTCACATACCATGTTGGTGGAGTAGAGAGAGAGATCAATGATCCTCTCTGAGTACTAGGCCACAGTCATGCTGCCCTGCTGTAAGTGCAGTAGTACCTGTATACACAATTAGTGTAGATTCACTGGCACAAAATCTACCCTAAAAATTCCATTAAAGTCCGTCCAGATGAGGGTCACCTCATCACATATCTGGATTTTAAAATACCACCATCTCCCAGCTTCTCCCTAGAAGAGAATGGTAGCTAGGATCACCATCATATCAGCTGGTGTCCCCACTAAGAGAAAAACTATGGCCATAGCATCCAGCCAGTCCGCAGACGCCTGTGGATCAATCTTGCCCTGGTTCCTTGGAGGCCACTGTTATTGAAAATCATACAACATTCTTAGTCCGCATGCACCCTCTGCTGGTGGGTATGGTGGAAACGGATGCCTAATGGGTAGTGGTGCTAATTATACACCACCCGAAGGTGCTAACCCCATAAGAGGGCCATGCACCGAGGCCTCATCACTCGGTAGACAATCATCGTGTACTCTCTTGAGAGTCCTGGCTTGCTATCTAATTGGAGGCATCCTGAAGGAAAACAGATGTACCACGATCAATAAGTTATACATGGTGAGTTGAATCAAAGAGATCGTAAGAAAAACTTTTCAAAAACACATGCAATCAGTGATTCCATGTACTAACTCAGAAATCAGAATTCAGGGTCCTAGTGTATGGATATGTCAGCTGCCGCACCAACACTGGATTCCCCAAACTGAAAACCACACTCATAAAACATAACACTACTGACACATTGAGAATATCAGAGTCCATGTTATTTAGTAGAACCAAATCCTCTAATAAATCTTTGTCAAAACCTGTCCCTCGGGGCCCGTGTCACGATTACCCCAAGCCCACCTTCCATAGGACAGGGGTTGGAAACTAGCATCAGAAAGTCATATCCCTATAATGGGAAGGCATTTCCATTAAACTTTTACAAACACACAGAATAGAATGCAACAAAATACAACCACGAAGTAAACTACTATAGTAAAGATAGTGATGAAAGTAAAAGGGTCAAAAATAAAAGCCCAACTAAAAAGTACAATTACAACTAAAAAGAGAAAAATAGATCCTGGATCATCCATCAAGGATCCTACCTGAAGGGTAGGTACAACTCACCATCAGAAGTCTGAGTGTGAGGTCACACAAAATGGTTCACCTCCAAGCACCGTCATGTCCGGGTTCCCTCAGCCTCGATCAACGTTGTCTGACATCTGCACAAGACATAACAATGAATGGGAGATGCCCATGTAGGGGTGAGCATAACGATACACAGTAGGGACCCCGAGATCCCAAAAGGTCTCCCAAAGTTCCAAAATGGAAAAACCAAAAAATAATACCTCAACCACAAAGCATAATGAATTCATAAACTCTACATGGTATGTGCCCGTACATATACTTAAGTACAACAATGATACACCATGAAGGTGACACCACAAGGGTAACACAATGAAGGTAAAATTACAATAAAGGTAACACCATGAAGGCTGAAGAACCACATAGGTAACACAACGTAGATAGAGGTACCCCACAGGTAACACCCCGAAGATAGAAGTACCACACATGTAACAGCACTAGGATAACACCAAGAAGGTAAAATAATCATCCCACACTAGGTATAAATCATGTACAGAAGTAAATATGATTAGTCGCAAGGCTAGATCATCTTATTCTGTTAAGAAGCAGTGCTGCTGACCCACATAGGATCGATATGTACTAACCCCCACTGACCCACATAGGATCAATATGCGCAGACCCACATAGGATCACTGAGCACTGAACCACAAATGATCTGATAGATTATGACCCACACCGGATCAATAGATGCTGATCCACATAGGATTGATGTTCATTCCACACGTTACAGCCAGCCACTGGATTCCTCACACCTGGTGTGCTCGGGTTCTGTATAATCTTCTCATCGAGATATCAGTCATACCTCGAGCACTACTATGTTCCACAAAGTAGTAATCCAAAGCACCTTCATGTTGTAAGGGATCCAATGTGACAGACGGTGTGTTAGTTGAATTCTTGGTCTGTGAGTTACAAGCGTTTCAGTTCTGAGATCCCAAGTGGTGTAGGATCGAAATAATGATGTAGATGCTCAATATACAAGAGGGGGGGGGAGGTGAATTGTATACTTTAAAAATTCCTTTGGAACCTTTAAAGTTAAGGGATAAGTTTAACATGATTTAAACTAAGCAAATTCACAACACCTCTAACACCAAATGAAAACATGGAATAAGGATTGAAGTTATAAACTTCAAGTCCTATGAACTTTCTTAAAACTAGAAAGAGATTCCGAATGTAGGTTCCAGAAATATGGTTCCGGAAATTGAAACTTAACAAAAGATTACAATATGAGATTCTACCTTAAAGCGTATAGAATCTAAATGAAACAGAGTACAAGTAAGGACGTATAAGAAAGTTATACTTTCCTTACAATACAATATGCAGCGGAAATAAACGTGTAGTAAAACTACAAGTAACAAGATATAAGTCTTTTAACCCAAAGAGAAGGGTATCCAACAAACATGGATAAAGGTCCCTTGATTTATACTTTCAAGAAATTTTGTCTTACCCACACCAGGGTAAGCCCTCGATACAAAGATCGGAGTCTTTGTCTTGCTATCCCCGCAAGCCCTCAGCTTCAAGGTAGTTGGCAACCTCTGTCTTCCTCAACAAGGAAGCCCTCAACTTCAAGGTGTTGGAAACCACTATCTTCCTATCCCTGGAAGTCCTCGAATGTAATCACCAACATTCGGAGTTGCACGAAGCTTTGAGATTTAATAAGAGCCTCTCTCTCTATAAATCACTTCTAGAGCATGTATGCACAATGTCGACGATGTCATTCATCAGTCATCAGTTACGAGCTCTTTCAAATGTGCTCCTATTTATAGGCAAGGTCGGCATCCTTTCCAACGGTCATATTTTTCTTAAAAATTGGAGGGACCTGTACATGCGTAACTTAACCAACGATTAGTTTATAACAGAATAAACGACATCATTTTATAACAAAACTAGTATAACAGAAAGTACGACATCGTTTTTAGTCTAACTAAAATGTTCGGAGTGGAGATTCAGAGTGTAAGAAAAATAATAAAGAGTAGACAAAATATAAAAGCATAAGCAAAATGAAAGTTCGGAGTCTAACCAAAAATAATTTTTGGAGTCCAGATAAATTTGGAGTGTATAAAACAAAGATAATCAGATTCTGTTTAATAGGTAAATTCAGAATGAGAATTCGGAATGAGAATTTGTCATCAGAATTCATAATGAGAATTCGTCATCAGAATTCATAATGAGAATTCATCATCAGAATTCGTAATGAGAATTCGATGTCGAACTTCATAAGGATTCGTATCCAGAATTCAGAGTATAACTTAATCAGTGTTCGTATCTGGAATTCGGAAGGAAACTTTATTACAGTTCTTATCTGGAATTCGGAGTCAAACTTCATTACGGTTCTCATCCAGAATTCGGATCCTAAAACAGAATTCTTCATATCAAAGTTTCAAACGATTCCGAGAATATAGAAATGAATCCGATTCTTATACTTAAGAAATATATGGATGAAAATATGATAAGGATAATTTTTCTTACAAAATCAGTTCTCCTTATAAATGAAATTTTCCTTATAAAACCGATTTTCCTAAAGATAAGGTGTTTGTGATTTTCAAAAAAAGAAGGAATGGAAAATTCATAGGGTAAACCTTATTGACTCAACAATCTCCCCCTTTTTGGAAAGCACAAACATCCTTACGAAAAAGAAGTTCTAAGAAGAAAGAAAACATTAGGTCTTATCTCCCTTTTCTTTAAGGATATTGATGAATACAACTAAATCCCTCTTAGGCTTTGAAACTCTAAGGATCGTATTCTAGATTTCCGGAATGATATTTCATTATGAATAAGAAAGTCTTCTTTGATGAAAAACTCCCCCTTAGATAAACTCTATAAGAGTTTGTTTTCTTTCTCACCCTTTGTTAAGATTCTTTTTCCCTTTATTATGGTTCTTTTCCTTCTCCCCCTTTGTGATTTTCAAAAAGAATTCGAGGGAATGGAAAATATAACAAAGTACCTGAAAAATTAGTAGCAACAACAAAAGAAATGAGAAAGCACAATTTTCATTATGTTTGAAAGCTCAGCAATAATGAAATTTAGATACAAAAAAGATCGGATCTGTCTATTTTGGATCTTTTTCCTTCGCCATAAGACCCTTAATAATAGTCTTTATCTTTTTCAAGTCTTTATGGTCTTCCTCAGATTGCTTTTCTAACACAACAATTCGTACACTTTGAGCTTCAATATTTTCTTCCTGGGCTTGAAGATTTTCTTCCTGAGCTTTAATCTTTTCTTCCTGAGCCTTCAACTTTTCATCAAACTCAATCCGATGATCCCTTTCATACTTCCAGTTTTGAGAAATAGAATTCAGCTTCCCATTCAGATATCTGACTTCTTGAATCCAGAAGTTCTTTTCATCTGTCAGATTTTCTTCAAAGGATGAAGTATGTTCATTTATCTTCTTGTATTCTGTTTCAAAGGCATCTTTCACATTATCTTGGAATTCATCAACGAGCCTCATCTCCTCTACAGTCTTCCTCGACCTACTAGTCATCCATTTACAAGATCTTTTGTGGGATTCATAGCCGACAAAGAAAGTTTTGAACTGAGACTCAATCTCAACACATTTGTCCATAACCATAGATACTGAGTCTATTTTCTGATTCAAAGCATGTTATAGCATCTTGCATCTTGAATCAATACTTGAGAAAGTCGAAATAGTACCCACCAACTTCTTTAAAGACTGAACAACAAAGTCATGCCCCAACGAAGATGACTCCGAATCCGAAACTTTTCTTGGAAGATTTTCTTCTTTAATTTGGTCATTCTTCTTCTTAGAAGAATCACAAACTTCCCTTCTCTTTACAACAATAGAGCTCGGGGTATCAACAAAAAGTTTCTTTCCCTTGTCCTTTTTCAGAATGGTTTGCTGTTCCGGAGTCTTCTGTTCACTATCAGAAACTTGAACAATATTGTCTTCATCATCAGCAGCTTTTTGATCACCATCCTTTACATTCTCCATTTGAGAAATATCATGTAGTTGTTCTTCCTCTGTATAATAAGCTACTTATTCTTCTCCTTTCTCCTCATCCATCGCTGGAGTGACTAACTTAGAAGACTCAGCTTCTGAGGTTCGGAGCGACAAATGTTCTGAAGGTGTCCCCTTATAATCATCTACTTTCTTTAAAACATCTCTGGTTTCACCACTTCCTTCAGCAACAACTTCTTCTTCTTCCACTTGCTCAATCTGCTCTATTTCCATAACAGTCTTAGCAACTGGCTCTTCTAGAGTGTCAAAGTTTCTTCCTGGAGTCTCAGCTAGATATTCCAAAGAAAAAGATCTCGGAACAGGAATGTTTGATGAAACCATCTCATTAAACTTTAACAAAGCCCGAGCTACCTCAACTTCAGACATCTTCTTCTTAAGCTTCTTATCTTTCACTTGTTTTTCTAGCTCATCCGCAGTTCTTTCCTTCAAGGCCTTAGCCTCCGCAGGATCCAAGCCAAACTGAGGCTCCCCTTGCACTCTTTTCTCTTTGATTTCCCTCCATTTAGCAACTACCTCATCAGGGTAAGCTTTCCTCTTCTTCAGTTTAGGAGGTGCGGAATGAACTTCCTTAGATTTGAGATTCTCTGCTTCACCTTCAACTTCATTCAACTTTCTCTTCCTCACTGGCTTAGAGTATTCAGGTTCAGCAACTTTCGGAACCGTTTCTTCTTGAGCAGGTAAATCAACAAACTGACCAGTCTCTTTGTCAAAGGCAACATCCATCCTTTTGAGAGTACCATCGCTCACCAACATAATCTTGAAAACTGTTGGCTTAGACTTTCAAGATTCCTTGAAAGACTCAAGGCACCGAACTATCAACTTTGAGAGGATTTCTTGATACATTATGATCTGAGCTCTCAGATTCCCTTTTTTAACATTCTCAAGGGTAATAAGAATGTGTTTCATCAGGTTAAAGTTCCTCAGATTTATCAGAAAATCTAGGATATAGATCTCGCACTTCTTCAAACTGTCTTTGTCTCCCTTTCTCGGTACGATAAGACCTTGTACCCATAACTCTAGAATCCAGAAATTTGTAGACAGAGAAGCAATCTTCAGAGCCTTATCATCTAACAATCCGAGAATTTCCAAAGCCTTTTCCTTGTCGAATCTTCCCTTTGAATCCGAAAAAACATGAGAAATAAACTCAGCTTCTCCTTCATTGTTCAGCCCTACCAAGCTGGCTACCTTGGCACAAGAAAGCTTATAAGTCTTTCCATAAGACTTAAACGATAAATTCTCCCTGCCATCTTCCTTAAGAAAGGAAACTGTCTCATAGAATTCTATAAGAAAATTAGAATAAACTTCATCTTGATTTCCAGGCTTGGATACAACAACATCCTCCCATCTGTTAAGCTTTATATTCTTGGATATAAGAGAATTATACTTATTGAAGAAATCCGGATGAACCAACCTTACTCTATATACTAGACACTTTGGAATCGACTTAGAGTAAGACATGTCTTGAGAAGCTACTTCCACAGACATTCGGATCTGAAGACCTCTGAGAAGTTCGGAATGGGGATTTCTGAAGTTCGGAACGGCCTTAAAACAGAGAGGCAGAGCTTCGGAACGCTGGAGCTTGAAAGCCGATGTGGGACAACCATTTGGGGTCCTTTTTATATAGGCAACGAGAAGACGGTTCAACTTCCTCAGTTGATCGGACGGTTGTGACAAGCTGAGATTAGATATAACGATTGAAAAACAATTCTCAAGAAAATTTAAATCTGATCTTTTGAGGTTTTTATTAAAACAAAAATTTAAGAAAACTATAATCCGAAAAGAAAAATATAAAAAAATGTCAACAAGTAAAGTATGACTACGAAAACTTGAGTAAGGAAATCATACCTTTCGGATTATCTTAGGAGGATTATTCATAATGGAAAAAAAAATTAAATAAAAAACTTTATTACTACGAAAAGTCATAGTTCTCAAAAATCACTATGAACAACAAAGAAAAAAAATACAAGATTTTCAGAATGAGTTTGAAAACGAAAAAATTATTATGAAAGTCTCGGTACGAATATCTCGTTATGGAAATACCCGTACGAAATTTTCCATTCCATAAGTGTTATATACAAACACATTCATTCTGGAATATTTCTATTCCGGAAATTCCATTACAAAAATTTAATTCCGAAAAGTTTGAAAACAAACGTTGAAAAAAATTGTTATTCTATCAAAACAATGTACTCCCCCTATGAAAATGAGTTTATTACTGTAAGGAGAATTTTTCAACAGAAATTTAATTAAGAGGTATTACCTTATGGTTATCATTCCTAACTTCTGTTTAATGTATTCAAATCTATCAGAAGGCAAAGATTTTGTGAAAATATCAACAAGTTGTTCTTGTGTTCCGATAAACTGACGAATGCTATCTCCTTTAAGTGTGTGATCCCTAAGAAAGTGATGCCTAATATCTATATGCTTTGCACGAGAGTGATGTGCAGGGTTCTGACTAAGGTCAATGGAACTTGTGTTGTCACACAAAATTTGAGTTTTAGTAAAACTCAAGCTATAGTCATTGAGTGTGTGTTGCATCAACAAAACTTGAGCACAACAACTTCCAGCTGCTACATATTCGGCTTCAGCAGTGGAGAGTGCTACAGAATGTTGCTTCTTGCAGGACTAAGAAACTAATTAATCTCCTAAGAAATGACATGTTCCGGATGTACTTTTTCTGTCCATTCTACATCCACCAAAGTCACCATCAGAAAAGATTTTTATAACAAAATCTTTTTTAGAAGTATAAAATAATCCTAGATCCATGGTTCCCTTAAAGTAGCGAAAAATTCTTTTTACTGCCTTTAAGTGAGATTCCATAGGATTGGATTGATATCTTGCACATAAGAATATTGAGAACATTAAGTCTGGTCGACTAGCTGTTAAGTAAAGTAAACTTCCTATCATACGTCTAAAAGATGTTTGATCTACTGGTTTCCCAGCTTCATCAAGAACTAAAGAGTTCGAGGTACCAATGGGAGTACTTATACTCTTAGTGTTGTCATAACCATACTTTTTAAGAAGATCATTAATATACTTATGTTGAGATATGTAGGTTCCTTCTGGTTTTTGAGAAATTTGAAAACCAAGGAAAAAAGTTAACTCACCCATCATACTCATTTCAAACTCAGATTTCATTAGACTTGCAAAGGAGTCGGTTAAAGATTGCTGAGTTGAATCAAATATGATGTAATCAACATAAATTTGAACAATCAAAACATTTTTCTTATCTTTATTTATAAAAAGGGTTGGATCTGCATGTCCTTTAACATAGTTATTTAGAATCAAAAATCCAGTGAGTCTATCATACCATGCTCGTGGGGCTTGTTTAAGACCATACAGAGCTTTGGTGAGTCTAAAAACATGACCAGGATGTTTTGTATCTTCAAATCCAGGAGGTTTTTCAACAAAAACTTCCTCTTGGACATAATCGTTAAGAAAATAACATTTCACATCCATTTGAAAAAGTTTGAAATTAAAGAAGGCTGTAAAGGCGAGTAGAATACAGATAGATTCAAGTCTAGCTACTGGAGCATAGGTTTCTTCATAGTCTATTCCCTCTTACTGATTATATCCTTTAGCAACAAGTCTAGCTTTATTTCTTACTATGACTCCATTTTCATCACATTTGTTTCTGAAAACCCATTTTACTTCAATAACAGAAGTTTCCTTAGGTCTTTCAACCAAAGTCCAGACTTTATTCCTTTCAAATTCATTTAGTTCATCTTGCATGGCTTTGATCCAATCATCATCACCTAAGACTTAATCAGTGCTTTTAGGTTATAATTGGGAAAGAAATACTAGATGTTCTACTTCTTTTATTAAGGAACTTCTAGTCCGTACAGGTTGATTTACATCACCAATGATACCATCACTGGGATGATTCTTAAGAAACACCTGATTTGGGTTTTGAAAAACCTGTTCATCAATATAGGGTAGAAAGTCTTCCAGGGTAAATGTTTCAGAAGTATCTTCTTGAACATTTTCCTTATCAGAAGGTTCTTATATCAAAGGTTGACAATAAGTTTTTGAAAACACATCCGAGGATGTAGGCTGGGATGGTTTAAAAACAAAAGGATCAGACTCATCAAATTTTACATGTACTATTTCTTCAACAGTACAAGTATTTTTATTAAAAACTCTATAAGCCTTAGAAGTTGTGGAATATCCTAAGAAAATTCCTTCATCAGATTTTGGTGCAAATTTATGTAAGTTATCTTTAGTATTCAAAATGAATACTTTTCAACCAAAAACCTTGAAGTAGGATAGTCTTGGTTTTATACCATTCCATAATTCAAAAGGAGTTTTATTAATAAAAGGTATAATCAAAACTCGATTTATACTATAGAAAGCAGTACTTAGAGCTTCATCCCAGAAATGTATAGCTATAGAATATTCAATCAACATGGTTCTAGTTATCTTTTGAAGAATTATATTTCTTCTCTCAACTACACCATTTTTTTGAGGAGTTCTAGGTGCTGAAAAATTGTGAGTAATACCTTTTCTACTACAAAAAGTTTCAAAATCAGAATTTTGAAATTCTCCTCCATGATCACTATGTATAGTTTTCAAAGGAAGGTTTTTCTCATTTTTAACTTGAGCTCTAAAACTTTTGAAATAATAAAAGCTTCAGACTTCCTTGCTAGAAAACAAACCCAAGTAAATCTAGTGTAGTCATCAACTAGAACAAACACATAGTATTTGCCTCCAATACTTCTAGTTTTTGTTGGACCAAAAAGATCCATGCGCACTAGCTGCAATGCATCAGTTGTTGAGACTTCACCGATTGATTTTAAACTAGATTTATGTTGCTTTCCATATTGACAAGGATCACAATCTTTAGAAGAATCAAATCTAAGCTCCGGTAGATCCTTAACTAGTTTCTTCTTAGAAAGTTTACATAAGTTTCTAAGGTTACAGTGACCTAGTCTTCTATGCCATAACCAGGAATGATCTTCTATTGTACTTAAGAAAGGTAAATCTTGACTCCTAAGGTCTTCTAGGTTCAAAGTGTAAACAATCTCTTGCCTATTGGATGAGAGAATAAATTCTTCCTTGTAATTGTGAACTAAGCACTTATCATTCTTAAAATTCACAAGGTAACCTTCATCACATAACTGAATTATACTAATGAGGTTGTGCTTAAGACCCTTAACAAAAAGAACATTTTAAATTAAGGTTTTACCAAGAAAAACAATATTACCAATACCAATAATCTCTCCCTTAGCATTATCTCCGATATTTACCTTTCCTCCTTTCGTTTTGATAATCTTTTCAAAATTGATTTTGTTACCAGTCATGTGCCAGGAACATCCACTATCCATTTACCATGTATTGTTGCTGGTACTCTCTTTATTTTCCTAAAATCAATAAAAGAATTAGACTTTCAGAATCCAGATTTGTTTGGATCGGGGATTTCCAGATAACAAAATTTTAGGAACCCACATCTTCTTAGAAAAATAAGATTTGTGAAATCCTAGAGATTGGGTTTTGTTTAAGGAACAATTCTTTGCTCAGTGACCACCACATTGACACTTAGTAAAAAATGGGGCACTTTTAGGAACAACATAATTGTTACTAAAAATAGGTTTTGCATGGGTATAACGAAATCCGGATTTATTTCTTAATGGTCGTATTTTAGAATACATTTTATCAAAATTTTCCTTACCATGGGTAATGTTTGATAAGAGCTTCTTTAAGGAAAAAATTTTGCACTTGAGTTTTATAATAAAGTTTATATCCTCAAAATCATTAGTTTTAGAACTAGAGCTAGGCTCGAAAAATTTTTTCTTAGAAATTACGTTTTCTAACTCTTTAGAAATTTGGTTATTTTCAGAACTTACTTCCTCAATATTTTTTGAAATACTTTAAAAATCAGCATTTTTCTTATCAAGATATTTAGAAAGATCTGATATCTCTTTTGTAAGAATAGAATTCCTAGAGTTTGCCTTATCAAGTTTCTTATTGAGTTTAGAATTCTCAATCTCAAGAAGTTCAGCAAACCTAGAGACTTCTTCATAAGTAGGTAAAGTATTTTCTTCATTAGAAGAGTTATAATACTTACTATCATTAGAATTTAAAGAAAGACTGGTCAATGATTCATCATTTCATACCGTAGCCATAAAACAATGATTATCATTAGGTAATCTGGCTATAAGACCAAGATTCTTCTGTCCTGAAGATTCGTAATCAGAAGATTCATTTGAAGAGTCACCACCACTGGCACTCCAGGTGTCATTGGCTTTCAAAACTTTCTTAGATTTGGCTTTATAATACTTCTTTCTGTTCCTATCTGAATGCCTTTATTTCCTTTCATTATTTTTACGCAAAGGGCAATCTGTTCTAATATGTCTAGCTCTCTTGCATTCATAACAAGTGACTTCTCCATCTTTTCTGTCTTTCCTTTCCTTTTTCTTATACTTGGATTGGAAATTTCTCTGACCAGCTATCTTGTTCATCCTTTGAGTAAGATTTGCTAATTCATTTTCAGAGATTTCACTTTCACTTGAATCTGTTTGAACAACTATCTTCTTCGACTTGGATCTGGTTACTCTCTCAAGAGTCTTAGCTTTCATCTAATTTGATGTTGTTTTAAATGCAACAGTTCCATTCCCATTTTTATTTTTGATGTTGTCAGCATCTCTCTTCATTCTGGTATCATGTTGTATAAGAGTTCTAAATAGCTCATCAAGAGAAATTTGAGTGACCTTCCTGTTCTCATCTATAGCAGTTCTTTTGGATTCCCACTCATTGGGAATAATATCAATTATCTTATCCACAAGTGCTTAATCATCTAAAACTTTTTATCCCATAGACTATAAACTGTTGATGATATTCATAAACCTCTGTTGAACTTTACATATTGGTTCACCATAAGGAAAATTGAAGCCATGATATTCAGCTCTAAGCATAGCTGTCCTAGTTTCAATCACTTTAGAAGTTCCAAAGTGTGTAACTTCTAACTTCTTCCAGATACAATTAGCTGCTTCAAAAGAAGAAATTTGGATATATATATTTTTTGTCATTGAACAAAGTAAGGTATTTCATACCTTATAATTAAGTTGATACTCTTTCTTTTCTAGGTTAGTAAAAGTTCTGACTTCCTTGTCAGGAATTTTATAATCATCAGTAAGCATCACAAAATTTTCCACTCCAGTATTAATAACAAAAGTCTTCATTCGATCTCTCCAGTATTCATAGTCATAACCATCAAAGATTGGTGGTCTTGTAGGATTTAGATTATCAATGGAACCAACATTAATTCCTACCATACTTAAAATAACCTTCGGCACACAAACTTGTTAGAAAAAAATTCGTAACCACAAAGTTCGGAATGAAAAAGTTCGTAATGACAAAGTTCGGAATGGGAAAGTTCAGAATAAGAATGTTCTGAATGGGAAAATGAGCAACAAAAACTTATACGTGAGTACGAGTATTTCAGAGACCTGCTCTGATACCAATTGTAGGATTGGTATAGAGTATGATGTTTCCAACCTCTGATACCAAATGTAGGATCAAAATAATGATGTAGATGCTCAATATACAAGAGGGGGGCTGAATTGTATTCTTTAAAAATTCCTTTGGAACCTTTAAAGTTAAGGGCTAAGTATAACAAGATTTAAACTAAGAAAATTCACAACACCTATAACACCAAATGAGAACTTGGAATAAGGAATGAAGTTATAAACTTCAGGTCCTATGATCTTTCCTAAAACTGGATAGAGATTCCAAAAGTAGGTTCTGGAAATATGGTTCTGGAAATTGAAACATAACAAAAGATTACAATATGAGATTCTACCTTAAAGCGTATAGAATCTAAAAAAAACAGAGTACAAGTAAGGAAGTATAAGAAAGTTATACTTTCCTTACAATAAAATATGCAGTGGAAATAAACAAGTAGTAAAACTACAAGTAACAAGATATAAGTCTTTTAACCCAAAGAGAAGGGTATCCAACAACCTTGGATAAAGGTCCATTGATTTATACTCTCAAGCAAGTCTGTCTTACCCACACTAGGGTAAGCCCTCGATACGATGATCGGAGTCTCTGTCTTGCTATCCCCGAAAGCCCTCAACTTCAAGGTAGTTGGCAACCTCTGTCTTCCTCAGCAAGGAAGCCATCAACTTCAAGGTGTTGGAAACCTTTGTCTTCCTAACCCCAGAATTCCTCGAATGTAATCACCAACATTTGGAGTCGCACGAAGCTTTGAGAGTTAATAAGATCCTCTCTCTCTTGAAATCACATCAACAGCATGTATGCACAATGTCGAAGAAGTCATTCATCAGTCATCAGTTACGATCTCTTTCAAATGAGAACCTATTTATAGGTAAGGTCGGCCTCCTTTTCAACGGTCATATTTTCCTTAAAAATCGAAGGGACCTGTACATGTGTAACTTAACCAACGGTTAGTTTATAATAGAATAAATGACATCATTTTATAATAAAACAAGTATAACAGAAAGTACGACATCGTTTTAAGTCTAACTAAAAAGTTCAGAGTGGAGATTCGGAGTGTAAGAAAAATAATAAAGAGAAGAAAAAATATAAAAGCATAAGCAAAATGAAAGTTCGGAGTCTACCCAAAAATAATTTTCGGAGTCTAGATAAATTTGGAGTGTATAAAACAAAGATAATCAGATTCTGTTTAATAGGTAAATTCAGAATGAGAATTCGGAATGAGAATTTGTCATCAGAATTCATAATGAGAATTCGTCATCAGAATTCGTAATGAGAATTCATCATCAAAATTCATAATGAGAATTCAATGTCGAACTTCATAAGGATTCGTATCCAGAATTCAGAGTATAACTTAATCGGAGTTCATATCCGGAATTTGGAAGGAAACATTATTACAGTTCTTATCTGGAATTCGGAGTCAAACTTCATTATGGTTCTCATCCAGAATTCGGAACCTAAAACAGAATGCTTCATATCAAAGTTTCAAACGATTACGAGAATATATAAATGAATCCGATTCTTATACTTAAGAAATATATGGATGAAAATTTGATAAGGATAATTTTTCTTACAAAATCAGTTCTCCTTATAAATGCAATTTTCCTTATAAAAGCGATTTTCTTAAAGATAAGGTGTTTGTGATTTTCAAAATAAGAAGGAATGAAAAAGTCATAAGGTAAACCTTATTGAATCAACAGGTGGATCCGGATTCCATCCAACATAGTCATAGTCAAGTTATCTCCAAAACTCAAGTGGATTATACCAAAAATACCGCCTCACATCAAAGTTTCGATTTATGCAGAAAGTTCGTCCAATAGACACCCGAATTTCATGTAATGGATCATTAAGCGGAACTGTGCCTGGTTGGGTTTGGGTCTGGTCCAACTAACCCGTCCTGGTCTGGGCTTACCCAACGTGGTTTAGGTCATCCAACCCAGTCCGAGTCCTACCCGACAGGCTAGGCGGCGGTGGGCATGGCCTACAGGGCCGCTGTCTGGTCCGACCCGCAAGGGGGTGGTGCCCAGCTGGAAAGGGTTGGCCTGGCTCACTAGGGGGCATGACCCACTGGGCACGCAGCCCGATCACGTGAGGTGTGGCCTAGCCATGTGAGGTATGGCTCATGGCTGGGTGGATCCACCTGATGTGGCGGGGGCCACCCTACCCGCCACCCAGGGGAGTGACCCCCATTTTTCCCGAACAGCTGTGAGGGCCATTCAGTCTCCTCCGTAGTGATGGGGCCACATGGAACTGCTAGGTGGCATGCGAGACCTATTGGAGTGGGTCTTCCCTCCAGTCACATTCGGCTGGTGCCATACGCCATCTCCAGCGATGCGTGACCTCACACAGCTCTGCCACCCATGGTCGGCCAATGTGTTGGCCACCTCGTTCGGTCCACATCGACTAACGAGCTATGGCCCACGTAATATAGTCGCACGCTGGTCGTGTCACCCTCCTCTTTAGTGGCCGACCTGGGTGCTAGCCGCCTCCTTCACCAACCATAACTTTGGTCGCAACCCCTTGCTCAACGGCAACGCACGACGACACGGAAAACCTCCTCCATTGCCGGTCAGTGTCGGCCTCTCTGCTGACTGCCACGACGCATGACGGCCCGCCACCTCCATCGTAGAATGTCGGTGCCACCACACCGGCGGTCTTCTAAGAAGAACGCAAAGGTAGTAATGTAGGAGAGTGTCCATGCTAGGTTCATTAGGCACACACCCTCCATGTTAGCTTGTAATCATTAAAGAGGATTAAAGGATTCAATAATATCTTGAATTAAACAAAAATAAAATCCATACCTAATAAACGATGGAGAACACCCATGATTGAGGATGTGGGTCAGTGTTTGTCTTCCTGCAACAAGCTTCCAACGACGCTTCTCACACGTCACCCTTTGGTTCTGTGTCACCTGTCCCTGCCCACTAGATCCAGCTCTGTCCTCCAAGGGTTTAGCATCACAGTACTTTGTCAGCACTTCATTTCATGGTGAATCAGTTCCGTTACCTCTTCCCAAGATCTATATAAATAGAATAGGGGGAATGTGTCTAACGCTTGTGGTATTTTTGAGGGTTCATTTATTAGGAACGTTCCTGAATTCTAATGACACTGTTACTTATGATTTGAAGTGTCAATCCATTTAATGACTTGCCACGACATCGGTCTCTTGTTTCCGCTTTTCCGTTGGAGGAAAAAAAATAAAAAAATAAAAGGTAATATTATTATTCATTTAAATAGTCTAAAATAAAATTTTTTCTCCAGACCTACTGTAGTGGAAGTGAAGTCTCCCTTAAGCGAGTCCTGACACTATGGATTCAATGGTGCCCACAAATTTTTAAAATGAGCACCGTATGAAAAGTTGGAAAATTATGCTCATGTGTTTACTGAATGTACATTAAAAAATTTTCATAAATACATTCTGGACACACCGGGCCTTGGAATCAGGCGTCGTCAATTTTTGCAGACTCATAATAATTCTATATATTTAAAAAAATTACATGGAAAATTTAGGTCTTAGCAATTAATTCTATCTATAGTGCCAAAAAAACCATAAATATTAAAAATTACATTTTAATATAAAACATTAAAAATAAATTTAAAATCACAAAATTATAATTCTTATAATAATGTAATAAGATTATATAAAAATTTAATAAAAATAATAAAATAAAATATTTTAATTATATAAATTACAAAAAAATTAAAAATTAAAAATGAAAAATGTATAAATGAATATTGAAAAATGAATAAATTTAAAAAATATTAAATGAAAAAATATTAATAATTATTAAATTTAAAAAATATGAAAGATGAATAAATATTAAAAAAGAGGAAATATGTTTTTATAGGTAGAAGATATTACATGAACCCAAACCAAAAACACACCTAAATACCCCAGTGGGTAAAGCCTTATGTCTCCCCATAAGGAATGAAAAACATCCACTAGACCTATCTTATTACATATGATAGTCCAAAGGACAATTGACATGTAGCCAATTACATAGCCAAGAAACCTAGTGGCATGAAGGCCCAGTGTAATGAATGCCCAATGGCTTCAAGGCGTAGTATATGGACCAAATTCCCAATGAAGTATCTTGCATCATGCCATGTCACTAGTCAAATTCCTTTCCTCCCTCCACCAGTACTCATCGAATCATGTCAATAGTCCAAATTCGGCATTACTTCCCCATCCAAGAATAGATGAATTGAACTACCTTCAAATTCCCCATGAAGGGTACCCCTCCAATCGAAATATCCATGTGGGCATAGGGTTTTATGGTTGGTTCCAACAAACCCATATCTCTTTCGAGCCTCCCACCAAGTGATGCCTTGCATGGAGCCCCAGTACATTGCATATATTTGTTCTATATCCTCTGACTGCTCGCACCCTTTCCGTAGAAATGCAACCATATGTACCTCATCATAAATCCATGGGGATGCGTATTTTGATGATAGGTTCTAGAACACCCATCCCTATCTCATTTCCCTGAACCTAGAGGTCCTTTCACATCACTATGTTATACCGCCTGCCTATTGCATCGATCAATTTTTACAAGTCCAATCATGCCCTTTTTATCGAAAAAATAGTGACCCATAGACGCAATTTTGTGGCACAAAATTTGAATCCAAGTGAATAATTATTCTTCTACAATACTTCTATAGTACTATCTTAATAAATTTAGAAATTATCTACCACATGTATTTATATCCGAGTCTCTAATGTAGGATGATGGAGTGTTTACCAATAGGGCACCACAAGAAGAGAAAAAATGAAAAAATAAAATTACATGAATAAATATTATAAAATAATAAATTTAAAAATAAAATATAAATAAATAATATTAAATAAGTAAATTTAAAAAACAAAACAAATGAATAATTATTAAAAAAATTGAACGAATTTTAAAAATCTATAATTTATTAAAAATATTTACCTTAAATAATAAATATAGAATGATTTAGATTATTAATTATTAAAATGAAAATGAATAAATATTTAAAAATGAGTAATTTCTAAAAATATTGAAAATGAATAAACATAAAAAATGAATAAAGTATATAAATGAATAAATATTAAAAATGAATAAATAAAAGTGAATGAATTATAAAAAGTTATATACGTAAGGACACATGATTTGTATGGGGTTACCCT
Organism: Viscum album; assembly: GCA_963277665.1. Lineage (NCBI taxonomy): Eukaryota > Viridiplantae > Streptophyta > Magnoliopsida > Santalales > Viscaceae > Viscum > Viscum album. The sequence goes on along the minus strand of OY728143.1, from coordinate 1,685,488,282 downwards.
TACATCATAGGCAAATATTAACACTATCATTACCACAAATATAATTTTAATTATCAATAATAATGTTTGGGTTGATAAATATAGAGATATATTTTTTAATATTAAAAAAAATTATAGATATTATGAATAATAAATATTATAAATAAATAAACAATTAATGTATTAATTTTATTAATAATAATGAATTTTTTATTAAATGGTTAATAAATGCATTAATACAATGAATAGTGAATGTTATGAATAAATATATTAACATTACATAAATGTATAAATATTATGATAAATGATTTTAAATAAATATTTTAATATTATGATAAATGTATTAGTAATGATATGAAAAATGTATAGGTAATTGAATTAATATTATAATATTATAATAAATTAATTAAATCTATCAATATTATAAATAATTATTATTATGAATAATAAATAACAAATAATAAATATAAAAATATTATTAATAATCAATTTACTAAAATTAGGAATAATAAATGTCTAAATGTAAAAATATTATTGACAAACATATTAATATGATTAATATTATGAAGAATAATGGCTTTGATATTTTTTGTCGGTAAACATATAATATTATGAATAATAAATGTATTAATATTGGGAATAATAAATTTATTGATATTATGAATAATAAATATATTAATATTATATATACTAATAATAAATGTGTTATAAATATTTAACACACTGAATAATAAATGAATTAATATTTTTTCCAATTTTTTAAATAACAATAATAAATTTATAAATAATAATATTATGTATAAATGTTTATCACGATTTATACTTAATCATAATACATCAAAATTAATATTAAGAATTTTATAATAATATTTAAATAGATTTAAAATTCCTTTTATATTGATATATTATTAATATTATTAATTATATATATATATATATTATATAAAATGAATATAAAAATATAAATAATTATTGAGGACATTTAAAATTTTCAATTATAATTAAATACATATATTATTTATATAAATGGATAAATATTTTTTATAGTATATCATACATACACATACACAAGAATACACACTCACACATACACATACACTTAATCATATATACATTCACATATAGACCTACACATACATACACATATATACACATAGATACATATGCACAGACACATGGACATATGTTGGAACTGGTGCCATAAAACCAACTTTAATGCACCTTATTATTTAATATATTCACTATTTTGAATATTAATAAACAACTTACTACATTATGACTCTTCCTCTATGTGAAATATCATTTAATAATTTCCTATGAATAACTGCATATCTAGAAGGTCTTTGTAATTACCCTATATGATGGGAACCTATAAGTGACATGACATTATTGTTGAATATATGTTATATGGCTGGATGGTATAATTTAATGACACAAAAAAGATACATGTCATTAATGGTGGAGACTCATAGTAAATTTAGACATAATCTCATGATGTACGCCCGTAGTAATCTTCAAAAAAGAATTTATGAAATCATGACCCACTAGTAGGAAATCCATTTTATATGGGTTATTGGATGTTCCTATTAGAATAAATCTATATTTATCCATAGAAATTAAAATTATTATTAATACATGTTCAGAGTGGTCTATATTGATGTATTTTAAACAAACATAATGAAATATTCTGGAGGTGAGGAAGGATATATTGGGCGTTCACAAGGGATGTGGAGTTTAAGGGATAAAATGATAAATTATTTTTCTCTTCTATTCATTAATTTATTTTGATATCCTAGACGCTTTCATGGAAATGGAAACACCATTTTAAATCCAGGAACATAGAATTCATTAGAATGTTTTGTTTTGGGAACGTCCATGAAATATATATCAAGAACATATGTTAATGACACTAGCATGAAACCAGGTTTATTTGAGCTGTGAAGATTAAAGGATTACATTACACAATAAGTATCAGTATGAGGTTGTATATCATTTCCATATTAACTTCATTCTCTTTGGGTTCTTTTATGTGTTTCTAGTTACAGACATTGGACTTTAGAAACCTCTAGCTAATGCTATTGAAAATGGGGAACAAGTTTCACAAACTAATCATATACTAAACCAAAGTTAAATAATAATATTACTTAATAGGTTCAGTGAATATTATTCAATCATGTTGTTTAATAATTATTTATTATATCTTGATCGCATATAAATAAATTTATCCATTATTTATTCAAAATAATATATTATAGGTCAGATATTTAGTAAATATATATTTTCAATTTGGTAAATATAATATTAATTTATTAATTAGAGAATAATTTAGTGAGATTTTTTATGAAATAAATATTCATTATTGATGGTCTGGTAAATATTGTGGAGTAATTGAATTCCATGTTTAAAGGTCCAATGTCAAATGAAATATAATTATTATTAGAATAAACATAATATTAATTAATCAAGAAAAATAATAATTACATATTTGTTGGTTGTGTATAAATAAAGAAATACATATGTTATTATAATTATGTAGGTGTAGGGTTCCTTGAGGATTAAGGGAATCACAACAGTCCATAATCAATTATTATTCTCTAACCCTGGTTTTGTAAAAACCCAATTACTTCATTTAAAACAATAGATTTTTCTATTCCATTCATTGTTTACAATAAAATATGTATAATTTTAGAAATCCCTTGAGAGATCTCCACCGTGAATTCTATCAATAATGGAGGCTAGTCATCCTCTATCACAAATTTTGATTCTATAGAGATCAAGGGTATTCCTTGTTCAATGAAATTATAATGTAAATCAAGGATGAATGATGAATGTTTAGTGGATCAACACTAAAGAGAATATATATTTGTTTCATATGATGCAATGATGGTATGATGTAGATATGGTTTTAGATTCCTCAATGAAGTAAGAAATAATTTCGAGGTAAATCATTATCTTTGTAAATTTAATATAATTCATTAAGTGATGATATTGTGCTCAGTAATGGAATTTTATCTTATGTAAATCAATCATTAGTTCCATTACATTATTCATAATGGTTACATATTTTACGTGTTGAAATAATCGTCAATTACAACCAAAATATGAGTTTTACATTCCCAATAGTTTCTTCCACCACTCCTACTTTGTTCAAGTGGTATCATAGGGGTTGTGTAACTATTTATAATTATTTATTGACTAGGTATTGACTTACACATTTATCATTAGTTTTCAAGGCATATTTAATGAATATTTAAATCCAAAGAACAAGATATTATATTATCGACTATCATTATTGAAAATATAATTCAAATTTTTTAAATTATGAACATAGAATATATGAAGAAAACATATAGAGGTTCAAGGATTAAATTCAAATAACACAAGAGTATATAATGTGTAGTATACAAATAGATGTTTTGTGGCTGTTTTTAATTCACCTAAATTACTGATGATTTAATGTAAATCGATTTCAATGTATTACATATGATTGGTAATTAATACACACTACATGTCGGAAATTTCATCCTACCACATGGCTATCATGACTACACAACATTTAAAAATTCTATACAATATGTGGTCCATTAGACAAATATGGTCTATAAAATCCTGGCCCCGGTGCCACATGATGGTTCCCCAAGCCAGCTTGTCACATGACTTTAGGCACTCCTCCTCGTTTGCTAGTGGCTACCAACTAGTAGTGAGGAACTGGTAAGTCAGTCATGGGGATACTATACCATGTTTTATCAGAGTAAGACACCGGTGGAAGTAAATAAGTAATAGTAGAAGCATATATAGCCAGAATAATACCAACTTCATAATATAACAAAAAACAACAAAAAACAATATTCAACTGAATGGGAAAACATGATATGATAAGGTTTCTAAAGTGAAACTGAATGTGAAGGTACTAACGAATCCAAATCAGGTCTCGAAACATGTTTTCTTCCCCCATCCATGGACCACCCCCCCATCATCAATTTAACATATGGATCTTTCCCTTAACCTGTCCTACAACCATAAATTCTTTTTGGGTACTAATAAGGTATCTGGAGTAGGGTGAGTGAAACACTTTATTCAACCACCAGTAGTGTCGAAAACATGTCGAGTAACAAGGCAGTGTAATCATTTCTAAAAATAAACAAATAAAATGGATAAATAAATTGATACCACATCATCATTTATAATTTATTTATCGAATTAACTCAAGCTTTACCCTGGATACCCAAACCTCTATACCATATTTGGCTTGTGCCACATTCTAAAGTTTTCCTTGGGTAATATCATATCTTAATAATTTCTTTGAATCATGCCAGAGCTCTAATTATACAAAGGTGATATGATATCTCAGTACCTGATTCAACTCATGCCATAGTTTGAACAATTATCATGCGAGGTCATATATCAGAGTTCCGTTATTATAATTCTTTAAATTCACACATTAATACCAATGTTATCTATAAAGAATTTATAATAAAGATTACTATGTTACCATTATTACATCAAAATAAAATGGTCAGGTTTTCATTCCATTACTAATAGTTTTAATGACTATGTTACCATTTATACTGCTCATTTAAATGACCATGTTCTCATTCCATTACTCACATGTACAATGACCATGTTACCATTTTTACTTCTCATTTGAATGAATATTCTCCCACAACTTTACTCATAATTAAAATGAGAATTTTACTATTTATACTTCTCAATTTTGAATGACCATGTTTTCATTCCTTCACACATAATTAATTCACCATTCATTATCCACCTTAATTCCATTACTAATTCAAAAATTAATTAAATACATTATTATTATTAATTACCATCCAATTAATTATGTACCACAATATCATTAATTAACTAATCAATTACACAATTCATTCCCCAAAATTAATTTTCTATAATTACTTATCTCATTATAAATCTCAACACTTCATAATTAATTCCACAATTAATTATCAAGATCATTATATCAAAGAACATAATTGAATCATGATTAATTTTCTCATTCTAGACAATTAAATATTTCTTAATTAACCACATGATTAATTATATATATTACAATCCCTAATTGTAAAAATAAATTTCCCAAAAATTAATTATCTAATAGGACTTCCCCTTAGTATTACGATAAATTAATCAATTAATCATTTAATAAAACAAAGCTTCGATAAATAAATTGGTCAACCTAATTACCCCAATGTTGTAATTAAATTACAAAGGAATTATATAAATTCTACATTTTTTTCATACATGCATCAAATCCATGAAAAAAGGAATTATATTTTATACCACCTACCTTAATTCATTGATGGATGTTCATTTAATAGAAATCCCAAAAAAATGAGCATCACAACAATATAGATCAGAGCTCTAGATCTAAATTCCAAAATCATATCTAGGATATCATGATCATATCAATATAGATCTAGATATACCATCATATAACTTGATCTCACCAATTAGGTTTATATATAAAGAAACAGATGATAAATTCAAAAAAATTAATGAATGAGATAAGAATGAATGAGATAAGAATCAATATGAGTTCCATTTATTAGGAGAAGAGTGGATATTCAATTTGGGAATTGAATTGAAAATAAAGGAGGTCATATGGAATCGAAAACCCTATGAAAATCTCTGAAATCATCCAAAAACTTATATGGATCAGTGTAGGTTTAATTCGAGCTGTTTTGTGGGTTTATGGAATTTTTAAACTATTTATTCAGGTAAAAATAAACTATAGACATGGATTTTTATGTAGGGGTTAATTGTTAAGGTAAACCATGCACCAAGCATGTGACCCTCACTATCTAGGGTCACATGGTTACCGGGGCTTGGTCACATTTTTTTCTCTAACCATGCGCCACCAGTGCACATCCTCTTTTTCTAAATATTTTCTCAAAACTCCATGAAAATGGACCCTAAGACATAATTCCAGTAAATGGTACAGAAAAAAACAAAAAGTACCTGAATTTTTTCTAGAGATTTCTCTAGAATAGGTCAGAATCATACAATATCCCCATCTTATAACAAATCATCATCGAGCTATACTTCTATGATTTTCTAAGATTCCGATCCAAAGAGATTAGGCCATTGGTCCCTTATATCTGCTTCCATTTCCCAATTTTCCTCTTGCTAACATCCGTGTTTCCATAATACATGAACTATCAGCATAGTATTTCACTAAAAAACATTCTCACTATAATCTATTACATGTATCAGATTCTCCTCAAAGGAGGAAAATATCTCTAGGTCACCATTATCTACATCAATCACATGATATTGTTTTGGGTGATACCTTTGTAGTCATGACACATGGAAGACATCATGCATAACACAATAATTATAAGTATGAGAAAATTGATATTCCACCAGACATATTCTCTCCACAACCTCAAAAGGTCCAAAACTTCTGGGCACTAATATGCCATGCTTTTGTATCCTTTGGTGAACCAACCTAGGAAACTCCATATGGAATACAACATCACCCTGTATAATATATATGGGTTATCTTTATATATAGTGATACGACTTCTGCTTACTCTGATCCATATGAATCTATTTTGGAACAAACTGAACCTACTCTAATGTCTCAAACATGAGACTCGGTCCCGAAAACTATGATTCTCGAGCCTCTATCTATCATAGTGGTGATCTGTATGGCCTTCCATAAATATCCTTGTATGGTAAGATATGTATAGTTTTCTTATAACCATTATTATAGGAAAACTCCAAACAAGATAAGTGATTTTCACATGAACAACCAAAGAAATGTACACATTCCCATTAATTATCCTCAAGAACCTATATAGTATGGTTTGATTAATACCCCAAAATTCAATGAATTTTTTAAAAATAAAATGGGATTATTTTGAGATCAGGCTCTAAGACGGAAAATAATATATAGCCTAGAGTGCACAGAAAATAATTTTGAATTTTTTTTAGGTTCATTAAATAATAGTCCTAGTGGGATTATATAACTTTAAAACTTGTGCTCTAATATGAAATCATGAGGAACCATTGAACTCAATGAATTAGAATTCACCTAGAAAAGTACAAACATTGTCCAGCATTGGACAACAGTAGAAGTTAGTTCTTGGACACAAATAAAATACATAAGCACCAATTTTTTATTCTCAAATCATTATAAATCCTAAACAAGAACTTAGATTGGGTATCTGAGAGTACAGTTGATCTCATGGTAGAATGTTTCCCTTGGGTAGAGGTTAACCTTGATCAGTTCTGGTTGAGGGGAAAGGTATTTTTTGAATTTTTTTGAAACGACTTAAAATGGAACATGTGCGCTATTTTGGAAACATCTAAATGGGTTTTATTATTGAAAATATGAGGGCACCATTGTGTCCGAAACATCAACATTACCTAATAATTAACATAACCTCGACTGGTGCAGGTTGATGGAAAATGTTAATTTTTAGTCATTTCATAAAAAATAAAACAAACATAAAAATTATATTTTATTAAAAAAGAGTTTCTTTACAACATCGTTATGAGAGGACTACTTCTATCTATAAATGAAAAAAGGTAATGAATTTTTAGATGAAGAGTAACAGAAACACTATTTCATAAATTCAACAACGTAATGATGTACGACTTATTATAATAGAAACACTGCAACAAATTTATCTTTTATTGGGATAACATGGTTGGAGAAACAAATCTAGATCTATAATTCCTATGATGAATGACAAAGGAATACTCCGCAATTAAGAACATCGGTGAATCAAAAATAAGTGACGACACCATTTAAGAACAGATTTAAGACTGGAGATCAAAGGAAGCCAATGGATTTGAATAGATCATGAATCCCTCCTGTTGGATCTACAACAGCAATGGGACTTTCCTCTGATCAAAGATTCTTTAGGTAGGGGTTTATCTTTTGAGGATTTTAATGACACATTCTTCTTTCCAAAACAATAAATGTGGATCAATTCATGAATAGGCTGATCATCGGGTCGCTTGTTCTTATTGGGGGTTATTTTATCTCTAGTTTTTTGGGGATATATTGTTTCTAGAAACACAATCTTCCCTTACCATAATTTAAAAACTCTAATGAATAGGAATTGGGCTGACATAGTCAACTTCCTATGTCCGATGTGTTTGAAAATCCATGTGTTCTTTGTGATCGTGCTACTAAATTTATGGAAAAGAAATGTCGAGGTTGTAGCAGGGAAGACGACATCCCAAGGAGGCTGTAGGTGTAAACATTTTGAGGAACAGATCTCCGAAGCAGACCAGGTGGTCCGCAAAAATCTCCACCTATGACGACAACCCGCGAAGGAAGACATGGGCAGGTGGTGGCGTGCCACAATGGTATGCCGAGGTGGAGTCCATAGTCAGAATGGGCCACGGTGGTGCTTTAGGGGCCACCAACACATAGGCGAGTGGTTAATAGAGATAGAAGCATCCACCTAGCTATATTGGAGGGGTGGCCGGTGCCGTGTGGGTCGCAACATGCTAGCACACGGTCCATCAGAGACCGTGTAACGACCCAAACATTCTTTAAGGAAAATTCCTCTTGATCAATTGTCTTATAATGTAAAATGGTTTTATAAAATGTGCATTTATTTGGTTTTATGTTTCATGATTTTAAAATAACATTATGAATTGTGACCATTTCTAAGATAGCTGATGAATAATGATCACATGATGAGTATGAATATAGGGCTTTAACAAATACAATTTACCCAGATAAAGGAAGTGATGAACTCATCCTATAGACTTAACCCATTTGAAGCCCATTTTTTGGATCTCGAAAAGGAGGTGGTGTAATTGTTCTTTGCTGTTGACCAATTATAAGTTGATCAGGAATACATTATGCTTGAACGGAGCTGCCTACGGGAGTTGTGGATGTTGATAGATATTACCACCTGAGCGATTTTATCCGAGCCACCCCAAAAGTCTGTTACTATCGCACATCTTACCCTTCGGTCGTATGTAGGTGTTATAATGGGTAATGTAACAATACCCTAGCACTATGAATATTTAAATTATTTTTTGTTTATAATAAAGAATATACATTCATTTTATTATTGTTATTTCTTAAATAGTTTATAATGCACCAATAATATTTTTATTTATTATTAAACTAAGTAATCTATTTTGACAGTTTAATGGATTATTGAATTAAATAATACTTTAATAAAATATTATTAAATTATTTTTTATTAAATATAAATTATTGTATATTTTTTATGAATAAAATTGTAATTTTTATTAAGGTTTGAATGTTATTTTCATCAAGAACCATGAATTTTCGATAAATGTGAGTTTTTATTTTAAAAGTTAAAATTAAAACATTTATATAATTATTTAGACAAAATGAATATTATTTTTGGAATCATGATGTAGAAATTAACCAATAGTTATTTTTTCATAATTTTCCCAGACAGTCGAATTCTTATGTAAAAATTAAACACTGTCTAAATATATAATGTCTTCTATGACATCATAATGAACCAATAGTGATGTAATAAAATACTATAAACATTGTTTTCGTCCAATATATGTTTTACCATTAAAATAATGTGATTATATATATATTTTTAGTTATTTTAAAAAGCATTAGTGGACCCTCCAAGACTTATAAACCATTTTTGCTTTTTTAAATGGATTTCCTTAAGTGTGAATCACCTCCACATATGAAAACCTATTATTCTAGGAAGTTATACTATTGGACTTATAAAATATTTTTTTTTCACTCACCTTTTTCAAAAACCATGGGAAAAACCATGGGCTGGTTGGTGGTTTCGATTAATTTAATGTGTGGTTTTCCAAACCTAAATAATGAATAATTCCCTCTCCATTCAATATAAACCCACCCAGGATCCCACTTCATCTTCACTCAATGCCTTTGGATTTTGTCCAAAAACTACCCTCCTCTATCTAGAATCCTCCCAAGGTGCCCCAAATTCCCAATAATCCTCTCTCAAGCCCCTCACAAGCCTTTGGTATCACACTTCCAAGTAAGGTATTATTCCTTTCTCATTTTGTCTAAGTTTCATTATGTTGTTATGACCTATTATTTTCAATTGAAAATGTTGGGATATTAATTTTCACCATCCCCATACATCTGTATTTATGTTTTACTGATGATATACCCCTTTCACTCTCATTAATGCGTTCCATGTACACCCGTTAGCATGCCGAAATTCTTTAAGTAATATCTCTCTCCTCGTTTACATTCCAGCAAATATTTTTTAAAAAATACATATTCCATTACATTTATTGGTAAAAGTATCTATATGAACCCCTTAATATACATTTCATGTAAATATGATGAGACATAACTTTTTCTCTCATCAACCATTTTTATGAGTTCTTATGTCACTCTATTTTGATGCCGAAATTGCACCGAAATATTCCCAGTCAATGTCATTGTGTAGTGAATACCATTATCATTTCTATATCAGGGGTATTCACCATTATTAACATTTACATATTGTTTCATTTATTAATTCCACATTCCTTTTTCATGTAATAAATTATTATGTTTAATGAATCCACGTTATACGATCCATGTGGCACCCTTATGCATGAAATGTAATGTTTAAGAAGGGTGCACCCTGATATCACTCCAATGCGTTGGGTAAAGTATAATATCATCATATGTAATGTGCAATGATTGTTGAATCATGATAATTCACGTTTAATGAGGGTTTACTCATGATTCTTGTACAATGAGGTTTTAGTAATGCTCTGTGTGCAATGAGCCTTGGCTCATGATAATTCCATGTTATGTGTTGTTGCCAAATTTCCATGTTAGGATAATCATGCTATATCATGCCTTTATGTTCCTGTTTCTCTTGAACTCTATTTATATGAATATTTCATAAAATTTATTTTAATATTCTTGTTTTACCTTGTTTACTCCCTTACTGGTCTTTATAGCTCACCATTTTCTTATGCATGTCCTAAGGTTATACCATACAATGCTAAGTATGAGGGAATGTAGTGGTCATGTAAAGGAAGTTTTCAATAAAGATGTTGTGTTTTATGTTCTAATTTGTTATGTAATGTTCCTAATACCCAAAGACTATAGAGCTATAGATCTACTATATTCTATCAAGTAAAGGTTTTAGGTAATAAATCATGTTTATTTCTTCATTAAAGAGTAGGGTTGTTATAGTTGGTATCAGTGGATTGGTTATGTTATTTTTGGTATTAAGATTAGAAAACTATAGTGAATCATTTGAGACAAGACTGCGCTTAATAAAAAAATCCCTATGTTTTGGTAAGTATTGAGTAAGTAGTTTATCAAGAAAGTAAATCCCTGTATGGATACAAGTATGTAGAGGCGGCTCTACCACAGATGTACCTACGGGTGAAAAGCCCAACAAAGAGTTTCAGCCTAGACCTGGTGTATCCTAGTACACAACAGTTGGCCTTGCTACAATCATGGTTAAGACACTCCTTGATGATATTCTTTGGTAAATTCACAAGCTTAGTAAGAACCAATATTAAGGGAATAATAAAAAAATGCCCCTATGAATATATGTTGGGAAGTAGATCATGGGTAACACAGATTAAAGCCTATAAATTCATAAGATAAAGAAATAAAAGTGTTTTATAATTCGTACATTTATGTTTTTGTATTACCCTTTATGTGTTACCCCTAACATTACTTTTATTCCAGCCAATGACCAGTAATAAGAGGACTCATGCTAATAACCGATGAGAAGATCAATGTGATGATTGTACTAATGAGATTCCCAATCCAATGGGAGAGAGATTCACAAACTTTTTCATGATACTTTCTTAGTTAACTAATAATTTGAATAGAAACATGGGTCATGAGGAACTTTTATCCTCACCCACCAAATAAAGAACAAGTTTGAATCAATAACTTCACGAGACAAAGGTGTCCTACATTTTGTAGGTTCCGGGCGTAGTGGAAGCGCGTTGGTGGGTTTTCCCAACTTTAATTTTAATGTTAATAACGTTCAATCTGAAATCTGTCACGATTTAAAACACCGGATATTCAGAATAGAACGAATAACGAAAAAGAAAAGAAGAGTCCTGGAACCGTTGAGATAGGATCATCATATATTGGTTATAATTAATTGAATTAATTCATAAGAATTACTCGATGAAATTATTTCTTCGTTGGAGTCTCCGGTCACGATCCTATGATCCGTCATTGGGTCGTAGAATCCAAGTACAGGATTCCTCTAGCAGTGATCCACACGTTCTCCATGTATCTTTGGATGTCACTGAAGGGGTCTCCGGGTGATAGAGCGGAAGAACCTTCGCTTGCAATGTCTAACTTCTACCGCCTTGATCCGATGGAGGATCTCGTTCTCATAACTTGAGGGAGTTCTTGGTGGAAAGGTAATTCTCTCTTGGCTTGAGAGAATTTCCAATTCTGTTGCGCACAACAATGTCTCTTACTCAATGAGAATAATGTATTTGGGAATATAATACTTGGAATAATAAAATGAATTAATTGCCCGAAATCATTTAATCATTTCATTTAATTCTTAGTAATACCCCATGTCTTAATAATGACAGTTGACCATCATTATTACTTGACATGCGCCTAACATATTACATTTAATATCATTTAATTAAATAAACAATATTTTCTCACGAATCCCGAAAAACAAACTACACGGCGTGTACTTTTATTTTGTCATTTTATTTATTTCCTCCACCATATTTATTATACCTTGAGTAATGGCTATTTATTTCTTAAATATATTTTACTGCATTACTTGCTAATAAATATATATATATTATTTCACCCACAATATATTCTCTTGAATAACCAATGTCGAAATAAATGCATTCAGGCATCCTTAAATAATTATTAAACCACAGTCGGGAATAATCTTTATTTAACTTGTTAAATTAATATTTAACTAAGATACATGGACTCACTTAGTGTGTGACCCTCTAGGCCTATTTCTCAGTGGAATTAGGTGGGGTCTACCTAAAGTTCAAGGTTAACATCTAGAGACATGCCAAAGAACCCATAGAGAAAGAAGTTAACGCCGTAATGACGTGTCACCTCCTACGAATGCTTACCGTGTAATATAATCCCTTTGTCTCGATATCTCCTATCAAGTGGGTTGCATTCTAGTCCCATCAACACATGTGCTCGATTATTCTTTCTTTGACTTCACAGAATTGAACTCACCCATACCTTACCATGGACATGGATTTATTTATGCTATATCAATTCCATCAAAGGGCCCGAGATATCTACTTCTGTTATGGAACAGAAGGGACAAATATTTTCTCGCATTATCTATTAATGTAGTATTACTCGTGACGCACCCAACGTATCCTACCTCACTGCGAATAGTGTGTCCTCACAGTTTTCATCAATACATATAAGTGAGCAAGTTTTAATACCCATTAATAATAATCTTAAAGTCTAAGGACCAATACACACGTCCACAGATAGGAAGTTCCATGACACTATGAAATGTGGATTTCCAACTGGCGGGTTTCGTTCTCATAATATCCTCCTGGATACTACCAAGGGCGCACACCATGAGAAGGTGCATCAAAGATTTATGAGTCCTCACCCCTAATGACCAGTATTATTTGTGTCCCATAAATAATATCATCTGGCCATAGAACATATATTCAAGAACCGTGTTATGGCACTTCTGGGTTCTCATCATAGTAGGGATCCGCTATTATCCTTTAATGAAACAGCTATCCTTGGGATATTATCACATGTATTGTCATGAAAAAGAATAATCAAGATGTGATAAGGATTTAATTAATGAAAAAAGTACAAAGTAGTTGGTTCTAGACCACCAACTCCAACAGACTCCCACTTGGACTAGAGCCAACTGCTAAAAAACTTTTTCCCTCTAGCTCTCACATGATATTCATGCTTCTACTGAGATAGGACTTTAGTCATGGGGTCCTCCACGTTCTCTTCTGTGGACACTCTTCTCACTGCAAATTCACCCCTCTAATAGAAATACCTCAAGAGGTGATACTTCCGGAGTATGTGCTTTGTCTGTTGATGTGACCTTGGTTCTTTTGCAAGATCCACCGCTGCAGTATTATCACAATACAATGTAATGGGATCTTTACTTCTAGGAACCACATCAAGCTCATGGAAAAAATTCATAATCCAGATGGCTTCCTTGGCTACATTAGAAGCCGCTATATATTTAGACTCCACTATATAATCGGCGACAACTGGATGCTTTGAACTCTTCCAACACACAGCTCCTCCATTGAGACAAAAAACATATCCAGATTGCGACTTCAAATCGTTATGATCTGTCTGAAAACCAGCATCAGCATACCCTTTTATGAAAAGCTCCTCGTCTCCTCCATACACTAGGAACATATCCTTAGTTCTTCTCAGATACTTAAGGATTTTCATAACAGCAGTCCAATGCTGTTCTCCTGGATCTGCTTGATATCTTCCTACCATGCTTAGTGCATGGGCAACATCTAGCCTGGAAAATAACATGGCATACATGATGGATCCTATAGCCAAAGCGTATGGGATCTTACTCATTCTATCTTTCTCTTGTTGTGTCTGAGGACACATTTTATTAGAAAGATGCAGGCCATGTGACACTAGAACCAATCCTCTCTTGGATTGTTCCATACAAAATCTATTTAGTATCTGGTCAATGTATGTACCCTAACTTAGTCCGAGTAGTCTCTTGGATCTATCACTAATGATCTTGATCCCTAGAATGTAGGCTACTTCACCTAAATCTTTTATGGAGAATCACTTGTTCAACCAGTCCATAACTGGCTGTAAGGATGGTACGTCGTTTCCAATAAGTAATATGTCATCAACATATACTACTAGTATAACGACCACATTCCCATTAAACCACTTATAAACACATGGATCACATTCTTTCTTAATGAAACCAAATTCCTTTATGGCTTCATCAAATTGAATGTTCCACGACCATGATGCTTACATCAATCCATAAATGGATTTCTGAAACTTGCAAACCTGTTTGGCTTCACCCGGTGTCACAAAGTCTTCTGGTTGTGTCATATAGACATCTTCTTGAAGGCTCCCATTAAGGAATGATTTTTTGACATCCATATGCCAATTCTCATAGTCATGGCAAGCTGCTATGGCAAGTATGATTCTTATGTATTTAAACATGGAAATTGGCGAGAAGGTTTCATCATAGTCAATTCCTTGATACTGTCTGAATCCTTTAGCCACTAGCCTTACTTTATAGTTTCTAACTTGACGTTCCATGTCCAGTTTTCTCTTGAATACCCATTTGCATCCAACAGGCTTTACATCAACTAGCTCATCAACCAGAACCCAGACTTGGTTCTGATACATGGAATCCATCTCAGAATTCATAGCTTCTAGCCATCTTGCAGCTTCTAAGCTTTCTACTGCTTCCTTGTAGGAGAGAGGTTCATCATTGTCCAAAAATAATGATTCACCATCCTCGGTGACTAGGAAACCAAATCTCTCTGGTTCCCTTACCTCTCTTGAGCTCCTACGCAGTACTTGTGTTTCTAGAACCTCTTCCACAGGGACCTGTAGAAATTGTTCTTGTACTAACTCTTGTGTATCTTGAGCATCAACTTCGTCGAAGTCAATCTTCCTCCCACTATCCTTTTTGAGGATGTTCTCCCTCTCAATAAAGACAGCTTGTCTGGAGACAATCACTTTCTTGTCCTGAGGGTTATATAGGTAATATCCTTTCGTTTCCTTGGGATATCCTATAATGATACACCTCGTGCCACAGGGTGCTAGTTTGTTTCCTGAGAAGGCCTTAACAAATGCCCCGCATCACCATACACGTGTGTGCGACAAAGTGGGTTTCCTTCCATTCCATAACTCGGATGGAATTCCATTTGCACCTTAGTTGGTACTCGGTTTAATGTGTATGTTGCGGTTTGTAATGCATATCCCCAAAAGGATAATGGAAGATCCTCATGACTCATCATCGACCTCACCATGTCTAACAAGGTGCAGTTCCTCCATTCACTAACACCGTTCCATAGTGGTGTATAAAGAGATGTGAGCTGAGATAGAATCCTAGACTCCCTTAGAAGATCGATGAACTCTTGGTTCATATATTCTCCACCTCTATCCAATGGAAGTTTCTTGATCTTCTTACCAATCTGATTCTCTACTTCATTCTTGAATTCCTTAAATTTCTTGAAGGCCTCTGACTTATACATCCTTAAGTAGAAATAGAAATATCTACTCAAATAATCACTAAAAGTAATGAAGTAATAATATCCACCTCTACATCTACTAGAAATGGTACACACACATCCATGTGTACCAATCCTAGAAGCTCTGTGGCCCTTTCACCTTGTCCACCAAAAGGCGGCTTGATCATTTTTCCTTGTAATCAAGCATGACATCTGTCAAGTGGTTTTAGCTCAGTAGAGTCTAAATAGCCATCTTGGAAGAGCTTTGTCAAGTGCTTCTCATTCACATGACCAAGGCAGTGATGCCACAACTGGGTCCTGTATGAGTCATGTGAGTTTGTTTCGTTATCAATTGCCAACACTTGGTTTTCTTAATTTAATACATACAAACCATTATTCAAATGTGCCATACCATAACATATGTTGTTCTTATAAAAGAGACAACCCTTATTTCCGAACATGAAAAAAAATCAATCCATATCCAAACAAGATACAGAAATTATGTTCTTGGTAACACTAGGCACAAAATAACAGTTATGTAAAACCAAAATCATCTCAGTAGACAATGAGAGGTGGTAGTCACCAATAGCCAATGCAGCCATCCTTTCGCCATTGGCAGCTCGAAGATCCACCTATCCTCTGGAGATCTTTCTAAATCTACTTGGTTCATGCATTTGAATACAGAAGTGAGCCCCACAAACTGTATCTAATACCCAATGTGTAGAAATAGAATGATTGCACTCGATAACGAACGCACCTTTAGCGTCCCCATGCTTCTGGGTGCAGTTCCTCTTCTAGTGGCCCTTCTTGCAACATGCAAAACACACCGCCTCCCGTTCCTTGACCTGCCTTTGGATCTTTCCCTTCTTGGAGGGACGGTGCTCGGGGGATTTAGACCGTTTATAAGTCCTTGGCCCTTTTGCATTGTCCTTCCTTTTCTTGTTCAACATAAGGACTGTGGGGTTGTCACACCCCATGTCCTTGTCTACCTAGTGAATCAAGGTCAGATGGTCCGACATACTCTTCTCATTTCCTCTCATGTTATAGTTGATAATGAAGCTATAGAAGGTCTTGGGCAGTGATGATAGGATGGGATCTGTACACAACACATCTGGGAATTTAATCCCTAAGATGTCCATTTGTTCAATGTAGCCAATAAGCTTTACTACATGGGGCCCAGCTGGCGCACACTTTCTATGATTCATGGTAAACAAAGCATTGGAGATCTCATACCTCTCCTATCTCGCCTTCTCTTGGTATAGATCTTTAAGGTGAGACATCATTCTATACACATCCATGTTTTCATGATTCTTCAAGAGATCATTAGACATGGCCGATAGCATGAAACACTAGAAATATATGGCATCATCCATGTGTTTCATGTAAAGAGATAATTCCTCATCAATACACTCTTTCCCAGGTGCAACTGGAATAGGATCTTCCTTCAAATACAATTTCCTTTCGTGGCGAAGGACGACGCGTAAACGCCTATGCCACTCTTGGAAATTGGTGCCAGTGAGAAGGTTTTCCTTATCGAGTATGGTGGACAATGATATGTTTGAAGTCATTTTCTTGTCGTTTCTAAAAGTTAATATTAGAAAATGTTTAGTACTTTATTACAAAAATTTAGACAAATAAATAAATTAATACTTATTTGTCTCCCACTATTTTATCGAAATCCAATAGCCCTCACCATTGATTTCAGAATATTCTATTTCCTGAATATTCTAGTGGTAAGGATCCATATTTCCCTTCACATTACCCCAAATAGGGTTGGTAAATCATCTTGAAGTGTTTTAGGTAGGCATTCCAAATGCCAACTGCATTAACGCGCAGCTCCTTGATCCGCTGAGTGGACTCCCCAATCATGAAATCCTTTTATTTTGGATTTCCTCAACCTTTGGCTCTTGGTCAGACCAAGTCCTGCTATGGCAGTCAACCCTTAATGTGAACCAAGTCAAGTAAACCTAAAACCTAGAATTAGAATTCCATGAAAATTGAAAGCACCCCAACTAGGGTTGGTCAAGCACTTTGAACTATAGTTCAATTCTAACCAAGATTATGGAAGGCTATACCGACATAATATTTATTTTGAGGGATTTTATCCTTATACATGAATTTCTATTTTATTATCTTGGATTACATGCTTGTTAATATTTTGTTGTATATACTTAAGTGATTAACCATGTCTAAGATAATATTTACATATAAGCTGGATTTATTTTAGTTCCATCTTGCATTCTCGTTCAATTCATTAATTTTGTGATCGTGACGACACACACACAATAAATAAACCATGAAACTGACAGAAATAAAATAAATGGTATGATTGTGATATTTTTCTATTGGTTGGTTTATCTAGAGGTTGATAAACTAACCCAAGACCTAGGGGAGAAACACCTTTAACCTTTCGGGTTCGTGTTTATAGCTTTCCACCTCTCCACCTTTGTATCTCCTTGGATTGGTTTCACCTTGGCTCCTGACTTGAGTCGCCTCCACTAGCTTGGGAACTCCATCCATTACATATGCATTTATCTCACACGCAGGTGAGGGGTAAAACGAGGTTTTACATAAAATAATCCTTGGGCGCGCATGCCCTACATATTAATGAGGAGATGGCTCACAAGACAACAAATTTAATTTAAATAAATTAAAAGAAACTATTCATATACAAAGGTCTTGGTCTAGCTCATGATCATCCATACATACAACAATATTTATGCATAAATAAAACTAGCATTCAATTCTTTAATCGTTCTTGTTTAAGATAAATCACACTTGAATTAATTAATTATCTTTAATTAATCAATCCTTTTATCTTAAACCCTTTTCTGAACTTCCTTGAGATTCTC
This sequence comes from Viscum album, assembly GCA_963277665.1. Lineage (NCBI taxonomy): Eukaryota > Viridiplantae > Streptophyta > Magnoliopsida > Santalales > Viscaceae > Viscum > Viscum album. The sequence goes on along the minus strand of OY728143.1, from coordinate 1,685,469,302 downwards.
ATCCATCATAATATTAAAAAAATAAATTCATTTACAATTATCCTTGTAAGTAACTTGTACCATGGAGGCAACCCAGTGAATTCCCGTTTATTATACAGATGTTTAATTAAAAACATATATATAAAACACCTATCACGTGTTGTGCCTCAGCTTTACGCCTGCACCATGGTACACGTATCAAGGGTTTGTATAATATAATAATAAATTTTAATAAATATGCATAATTTGGCTGAGTACACGACATGTAGTTTCGACTACATGGCATGTACTTTTCGTCACCGTCCTTCCAAAGTACATGCCCGGAGATAGGGCGTGTTAATGTACATAGGAAATTCTCAGAGTACCGGGCGTGTTCTGTGGGACACACACCATGTAGTTTCTGCATAACACGATTTCTTGCTGGCCAAGCCTTGTACGGGGTACATAGCCCAACCTTAACCCGAAGGGACTACACGCCGTGTTCATTGGACTACACAACATGTAATCCAGAAACCATGTGCCACCTGTTTCTGGTCATCACACGGTGTCATAAATTCTTAGAAAGAATCCAATACACGGCTTGATTTGGAGGATCAGTCAATGCATTGAACCTAGACTATACGGTGTGTATTTCCGAATACACGTCGTGTATTCTGGTGTTATACGGACAGAAACGTTTGGCTCCTCCGGATGAGTTCCTCCTTTTTATTTTAATCAAAATTAAAAGAAAAAATTGTTTCAGTGAGGTGAACGAGAAACGAGGGAGGAGGAACAGATCTCAAGATTCAGATTTCCAGAATGATTATAAATAATTGAAATAACTAAATTATTAAATGCGTAAATCTCCAACAAAAACTAAATAATTATTACCAATGATATGACCCCTTTGATACCACTTGTAGGTTCCGGGCGCAGCGGAAGCGTGTTGGAGGGTTTTACCCAACTTTAATTTTAACGTTAATAAAGTTCAATCCGAGATCCGTCATGATTTAAAACACCAGATCTTTAAAATAGAATGAAGAACAGAAAAGAAAAGAAGAGTCCCGGAACCATTGAGGTAGGATCATCATATGTTGGTTATAATTAATTTAATTAATTCATAAGAATTACCTCGATGGAATTATTTCTTCATTGGATTCTCTGGTCACGATCCTATGATCCGTCGTTGCATCATAGAATCAAAGTACATGATTCCTCTAGCTGTGATCCACACATGATCATGGTATCTCTGGACGTCGTCGAAGGGATCTCTGGGTGCTATCACAAAAGAACCTTCAATTGCGATGTCCTCCTTCTACCGCCTCGATCCGGTGGAGTATCTCACTCTCGTAACTTGAGGGAGTTCTTGGTGGAAAGGGAATTATCTATTGGCTTGAGAGCATTTCCAATTCCATTGTGCACAAGAATGGATTTTACTCAATGAGAATACTGTAATTGGGATTATAATACTTAGAAAAATAAAATAAATTAATTGCCCGAAAGAATTTAATCATTTCATTTAATTCTTAGTAATACCCCATGTCTTAATAATGACAGTTGACCATCATTATTACTTGACATGCGCCTAACATATTACATTTAATATCATTAAATTAAATAAACAATATTTTCTCATGAATCCCGAAAAACAAACTACACGGCGTGTATATAAATATACATGGCGTGTACTTTTATTTTTCATTTTATTTATTTCCTCCACCATATTTATTATACCTTGAGTAATGGATTTTTATTTCTTTAATATATTTAACTTCATTACTCGCTAATAAATATATATATTATTTCTCCCACAATATATTCTCTCGAATAACCAGTGTCGAAATAAATGCGATCAGGCATCCTTAAATAATTATTAAACCACAGTCGGGAATAATCTTTATTTAACTTGTTAAATTAATATTTAAATAAGATACATGGACACACATAGTGTGTGACCCTCTAGGCCTCTTTCTTAGTGGCATTAGTCGGGGTCTACATAAAGTTCAAGGTTATCATCTAGCAACATTCCAAGACACCCATAGAGAAAGAAATTAACGCCACAATGACGTGTCACCTCTTACGAACGCTTACCGTGTAATATAATCCCTTTTTCACGATATCTCCAATCAAGTGTGTTACATGCTAGTGCCATCAACCCATGTTCTTGATTATTCTTTCTTTGACTTCCCGGAATTGAACTCTCCCATACCTTACCATTGCCATGGATTTATTTTGGCTATATCAATTCCATCAAAGGGCCTGAGATATCTACTTCCGTTATGGAACAGAAGGGAAAAATCCTTTCTCACATTATATATTAATTCAGTATTACTCGTGACGCACCCAACGTATCCTACCTCGCTGCGAACAGTGTGTCTTCACAGTTTTCGTCAATACATATAAGTGCGTGACTTGTAATACACATTAATAATAATCATAAAATCTAAGGACCAATACACACATCCGCATATAGGAACATCCAATGACACTATGAAATGTGGATTTCCTACTAACGGGTCTCGTTCTCATAATATCCTCCTGGATATTACCAAGGGCGCTCACCATGAGAAGGTGCCTCAACGTTTTATGAGTCCTCACCCCTAATGACCTGTATTATTTGTGTCCCTCAAATAATATCCTCCGACCATAGAACATATATTCAAGAATAGTGTTATGGAACTTCTGGGTTCTCATCATAGCAAGGATCCGCTATGACCCTTTAATGCAACAGCTGTCCTTATGAAATTATCACACGCATTGTCATGTAGAAGAATAAAAAATATGTGATAAGGCTTTTATTAATGAATAATGTACAATGTAGTTGGTTCTAGGCCACCAACTCCAACACATTTAAGGGATCATCTGATCCCTCAATCACCGAAAAATGGGTCAAATCCATTGAAAATATATTCTCTATCATTAAATGTTTTGAATGAGAGAAGGTTCTTCTGGATTCTTATTGTATTGAGGGTGAATCCAATCAATGGTGGACATTGATAAAAAATACTATGCCTGAGGAGGAGATCTAGGCACTGAAATAGAAGGATTTCTGGAATATGTTTTTCAATAAATGTTTTCCGCACACCCTGTGACTTAAGATGGGGAGGGAATTCCTTACCCACAATAAAAAATACCATGAATCCATTGGAGTGTATAAGGAAAACATCACTTTCATGATATTCCTTTGGCTTTGTCATTACCCTGAATGCATGGTTGACCGCTTCTTTGGTGGGATGAAACCTAGAATGTGGAAAGCCCTAGCGATCCATGACATTGATAGCTATGATGAAATTTTATGATGTTCCCTTAAGGTCAAAATAGAGATAAACAAATCTCAAGGATTTAATGGGGTTAAGAAGCATAAGGTGGAATTCAATTCTAGTGGTCCGATGGATAAATACAATGGTGGTAAGAAGATCCAGAACCACACTTACCAAAGGTGTGGGAACAAGCACCCTAGAAATTGACTGAAGGGGATGAGGAAATTATTTTGGTGTGAAAGAGAAGGGAACCTAGCTGTTAACTTCCAATAGGAAAAACCCATGTCTATGACAGAGGAGATGAATTCTCTATTCGACTCTAAATTCAGTGTTCATTTCTCCAACTACAATGAACCAGGGCACCATTCAAATTAGTGCACTAATCCATGGGTTTTCAGAGGCAACCAAAAACCTCCAAGGCAGAAAGGTTGATATTTTTCCATCACTACAGCTAAAGTGAACAATGATAATGAAGTTGTGATAGGTACTCTAATTAATCATTCAAGAATAGTGAACATACTTTTTGATTCTTTTTCTATGCATTCTTTTATATCCCGAAAGCTTAGTAGAACAATCCCAACACCACCACAAATCATGGAAGTGAAGATGATAGTGAGTACGAAAAATGGGGCAATCATTACATCCCATGAATATAACTCCTCCTCAGTCACAATATGTGGATTGAAATTTTTGGAAAACCTTTTCATACTTCCTATGGTGGAATTTGATGCAATTCACCACATGGAATATATTTCCTTATATAGATCCAACATAAATTTCCTAGAGAGGGAAATTACTCTACATGTGGCGAATCGACCCCTGATCCAGTACAAGTGCAAGGAAGTGGATGAATATTCTTTGGATCCAGCATCTCAAGTGTAGATATTACTTCCCTATGAGCAGGCGTATATTTATAAGATGATTGAGTCCATAGAATCAACAATCCTTGAAGACATGCCTATTGTGAGGGAATTCACTTGTGTGTTTCCCGAGGAATTGTGTGGTATTTATCATAGAAGAGAAGTTGAATTCTCAATTGATCTTATACCTAGGGCGTTGGAAATATATAAGACTCTCAACAGAATGGATGTTGTGAATATTTAGGTATAGCATCCCACATTTTTATTTTATAACTTTTCATTACATTTAACAAACCTAGGATCTTTAAAGTCTAGTGTCTTGGAAATCAGGAACATAATACATGAAAATAACATAAAAAATTCTTCTAATCCACTTGTAAGGATTAATAATAGATTTATCTTAAGTATAATTACTGCATCTTATAACCTGGAGACATACATCAAAGGAAAGGGTGAGTATACTGCCCAGTAAGGGAAATAAGGGAATCCGTTTACATGTGATATCAATAAGAATATAAAAACATAAATACATGAGCAATGTATGTATAGGAATATCATAATGAAAATAATGAGAAACATAACATGCATATGTGGCTACAACATTTCATTTATACATTCATGAACATATCACCAAGGTACAACCCCAAGGTTTCCTAAAAATTACAAAGGTTATTCCCCAAGGTATCGTGAAACTTATCATCATTAGAGATAAATTCATTACCCAATGCATTGGAGTGCTATCAGGGCACACCCTTAATATTTATTAATTTTCATGTGTGATACATATACCATAATCCAAAATTTCATAAATAACCCACATATAATAAAAGAAATGGGTTTCATTTCAAAATCGTGTCGTTTTAAATGTGCATTAAAAATAAGAACATTATGTCATTTATATCCCATGGAAAGGGAGTGATGGTTATATGTTTTTCAATTCCATAATCAAATATATAATTTTTGTTTATTTATGATCACCCATAAAACTAAATATATCTAGTTATTTTCCTAAATAAAACAATATAATTTCATGAGAGAAAGAGAGAGAAATTTGAGACGAAATTTCTACAGCATAACAGCTATATAAATTGGTTTTAGAAAACAATAAAAAGAGAGTGGAAAAGGGTCATCCACTCATAAATAACTCATTATACAGTAGGGGTACATAATAAAACAAATAAGATCTTTGTATGTATATTTTAATGAAATACCATAAGAAAATGAAACTCGAAGGAAGAGAGAATATGTGATTTCTTTTACCAAAATTACGCATCCTAACGACGTCACTTAACAATTTAGAAAATAAATTGAGGAGAGAATAAAGGGCCTCTCATCATTTGAACATAAAATGGATAGTATGAATGATATAAGAATACACACCACATATAATAAAATGGAATCTAGAAGACATAACATAAAGGAAGTCATGACTTAAAAGAGGTGGGTGAAAGGATCCCTTTCCTTGAAGAGTAACTTTGAAAGAATGAAGGTATGGACCTTGGGATGATTTAGGGAACCTTAGGAGGATTATAGAGAGATTAGGGAAGAGTTTTCATGAACTTAAATTTCTTTTAGTGAAGAGTAAGTGGGAGCTTGGGTGGGTTTATATAGGAAAGTAGAGAAAACTGTTTAATATTTATGTTTGGGACACCTAATATTAAACTAAAAAAACCACAAACAAGACCAAGGTTTTTGCCCACGGATTCTGCCAAAGGGGAGAGGAAAACGAATATTTTATAAGTTTAAGGGCTGAGCTTCTTAAAATAATAGGGTTTCTTATGTGTATGTGAGTCACACTCTCAAGGAAAACAATCTAAAAGGAAAAATGTTATATAAGTCTTAGAGGATCCACTAAAGCTTTGTAAAATAAATAAAACAAACCCAAAAACATATAATATTAATGGTAAAACATATATTGGCCAAAAATAAAGTTTATAGTAATTTATTACATCACTATTTGGTCATTATGATGTTATAAAACACATTATATAATTATACTGTATTTAATTTTTACCCGAAAGTTTTACTGTCTCAGAAAATTATGAAAAAATAACCGTTGGATAATTTTGACATCCTGATTCTAGAAATAATATTAATTTTATCTAAATTATTTTCCAAATATTTTAATTTTCTCTTTTAAAATAAAAACTAAAATTTATGGAAAATTCACAGGTTTTGACAAAATTGGCTTTCAAACCATAATAAATGTGATGATTACATTCAAAAAATTATACGATCATATATTTTTAGTAAAAATTAATTTATTAATAATAATAATATTTTATTAAAATATTATTTAATTCAAAAATCCATTAATTCATCAAAATAGATTTCTTAGTTTAATATTCAAATAAAAATACTATTTGTTCTTTAAAAACTATTTACAAAGTAACAATAATAAAATGAAAGTACATTCATTATTATATACCAAAATAATGTACATAATCATATAACTAAAGTCATGTTACATAACCCTTTAAAATACCCGCATAATATCTTAGGGTAAGGTGCACAATGGTGACAGATTCTTGGGGTGGCTCGGATAACATTGCGGGAGTGGTAATCTCTATCAACTTTCTCTTCTCCCATAGGATGTTCTACTCGAGCTTAACGTATTAAAGTTTGGCTTGGGCTTGGTAAAGATAAAATCCCAAATTCACAACCTCTTTTCCAAACTCTGTTAAATAGGCTTCACAGGGGGAAAGACTACTGGATGAGGCCATCGCTTCCTTTTTCTGATTAAAAAGAATTTGTTAAAGCCATATATTTACACTAGCAATGTGATCACTATTCAACTGCTATATTAGTAACAATTATAATTCATAATGGTATTTTAAAAACATAAAACAAAAGAAGTGAAAATGTTTTATAACCATTTCACATATTTAATTAGATCAAGAGGGATTTTCATTTACAAAATTTTGGGTCGTTACAATCTTCCCCCTTATGAAATTTCTCTCCTGAAATATTAACTCATACCTTAAAAAGAGAAAAGGTGTGGGTACTTATGCCTCGTAGACTCCTCCAGTTCCCACATGGATTATTCAAATTTATGGTACCTACACAACACCTTAACAAGGTTGGTAGTCTTGTTGCATAGAACCTTGTCTCTATAATCCAGAATCTCCTCCGGCTGCTCTTCATAAGAGAGTTCATGTTCCAGTTGTACCACCATTGGGTTTAGTACATGTGAAGGGTCAGGTATGTACTTATCAAGAGAGATACATGGAAAACCTCATGATTTTGTTCCATATTTGGAGGAAGTGCAAGCCGATAGGCCACTAATCCCACACGATCAAGGATTTCATAGGGTCCAATATACATAGGGCTGAGATTTACTTTCATCCCAAACCTCATTACCCTCTTCCAAGGTGAAATATGATGAATGAATTCATCACTAACATCAAAATACAAGTCCCATCAACGGTTGTCCGCATAGCTCTTTTTCCAACACTGAGCAGTCTTAATGTGTTGTTGGATGGTGTGGAATTTTTTTGTCATCTATTGTAAAAGATCATGCCCAAGAAGATTTATCTCACCAGCCTCATCCCATCAATTTGGAGTTCTACCTCGCTTCCCATTTAGAGTGTCATAGGGTTCCATTTGAATGCTCAAATGTAAGATATTGTTGTAAGAGAACTCAATTAAAGGGTGATGTTTATCCCATCCACCTTTAAATTCCATTAAGCATGTTCTCAGCATGTCCTCTAGTTTTTGAATACTCCTTTCAGGTTGGCCATCTGTTTGGGAGTGATAGGCCGTAATGAAATTCAATTCAGTTCTTAGAGCTTGTTGAAGACTTCTCCAGAATTTTGATGTGAACCATGGATAATGATCTGATATGATAGAAAGTGGAACTCCATGCAAACATACCACTTCCATCATGTAAATCATGGCATGTTGATCAAGAGAGATATATTCCCAAGTGGAGATAAAAAGGGCAGTTTTGGTGAGATGGTTCACAATAACCCATATCACAATGTTTCCTTCATAAGTTCTTGGGATACCAGTGACAATGTCCATAGTGATATTGTCCCACTTCCATACTGGTATGGGTAGTGGTTTCAATCCCCCTTTAGGATGTTGTCACTCTGCCTTCACTTGCTAACATACCAAGGACCTTGAAGTGTAGTCAGCAATATCCCTTTTCATATTATCCAACCAATAATGATCATGAAGGTCCCTATACATTTTTGTGCTTCCAGGATGTATAGAGATAGAAGAACTATGAGTTTCAACCATCATCTCCTTATTTATTTCTATAATATATGGAACACATAGTCTTGATCGAAATTTCATTACACCTTCTTGATCAATATTGAACGCAGGAAAATTCTCATCCTTTAAAGCCTCAAACTTCTTCTGTAATAAAGGATCTTTTTTCTGAGATTTCTTGATCTTATTTAATAATGACAGTTGAGAAATAATTTGGGTTTGGTTTGATGATGTCCCTTCTTTTATAATTCCCATTTCCAGTTTTAATAGGTCATTGATCAATGTATCTCTTTGGATCCTCATCATGGAAGGAACAATTAGATGATTCTTTCTTAATGCATTAACAACTTTTTTATTCTTTCGGGATGATAATGAATTGAAAAATCATTGTCGTTATGAAGTTCCAACCATCCCCTTTGTCTCATGTTCAATTCCTTTTTTGTGAAAATATAATTCAAACATTGATGTTCTGTGTATATATCTCATTTCTCCCCATAAAGATAGTGCCTTCATATGTTCAGAGAAAAAACGACTGCAGCTAGCTCCAGATCATGCGTAGGATAGTTCTGCTCATGTGTCTCCAACTATCAAGATGCATTAGCAATGACTATGTCATTTTTTATGAGGATGTATCCAAGCCCTTTCAAAGATGCATCGCTAAAAATAATGAATCCTTCTCCGCATGATGGTAGAGTTAACATGGGTGCAGTAATAAATCTCTTCTTCAGCTCTTGGAAACTTTTCTCACATTCCTTTGTCCAGATGAACTTGACCCCTTTTCACGTTAACATGGTTAGTAGATTATAAAGTCATGAAATTTTTTTCACAAACCTCCTATAATAACCCACTATACCAAGGAAAATACGAATCTCAGTTGTTGTTGTAGGATGAGGCCCCTTCTATACTACTTTTTTCATTGCAGGGTCAACTGCTTTTCCTCCATTGGTAGCAATGTGCCCCAAGAAAGAAACTTTTGTATCAAAAAATCACATTTTCTGAAATTTCCAAAAAGCATCTCCTTCGGTAGAGTTTGAAAAATCACCCTTAGATGATCTTCATGCTTCTCGTGACATTTGGAATATATCAGAGTATCATCAATAAAAACTACCACAATAATATCAAGGTAATCTTTAAAGACTCTATTAATCAAATACATAAAAATTTCAGGTGCATTAGTCAGGGCGAATGGCATAACAACAAACTCAAAATGCCCATATCTTGATCAAAAGGTAGTGTTTAGCATATCTTCTCTCTTCACCCTTAATTGATGATAACTAGAACATAGATCAATCTTCGAGAAGAATTGAGACCCACTAAGTTGGTCAAATAATTCATAAATTCTTGGAAGAGGGTATTTATTCTTTATTGTAATCCCATTCATCTCTCTATAATCAATTCATATCCACATCGATCTATCTTTATTATTCACAAAGTGAACTAGTGATCCCCAAGGAGACACACTCGGTCGGATAAAATCCTTCTCCAAATGAACTTGGAGTTGTTTTTTTATTTTTCCAACTCCACATTTTCCATCCTATACGAGGTCTTTGATATTGACTAAGAGATAGATACGAGCTCAATAGAGAACTCTACCTTTCTTTCTGGGGGAGTCCTGGGTAAATCCTTAGGAAATACATCAATGTATTCCTAGACGATGGGGACATTTTAAATCCTTAAACTCTCATATCCTTCTTCTTATTCACTGATCAAATCCATAAAAAAGGATATACGAGGTTCTTCTAGACAAGGACTTGGTTGAGATATCTCTCCTAGGACGATAACTATAGGTTTTCCATTCAAGACTACTAAGATTTCCTTACTTCTGAATTTTATCTTTGCATTATACTTTGATATCTAGTCTACCCCTTGTATAATGTCTAATTCCAACATGGGAATGACTACTAGATTTGTGATAATATTGTTCTCACCAAAGTAAATACTAGAGTTTCTAAAAAATGACGATGCCTGGATAATCCCACAAGGATTATTTCCTAATAACTCTACCTTTAGAAAATCGGGGGTTGATTCTAAATTATTTGAAAAAATGGAAGAAATAACGGAATGCATAACCGGAATGAAACAAAGTATTTGCTAGCATTAAGAGAACAAAAAGAGTACCTTCTACCACATCATTCAGAGCTTCATCCTCAGCTATCGTTATTGAAAAAGCACGGACTTTCTCCATTGGCCTTTGTAGAGGCTGATGGTGGTTCCCCTCCACTGCCCTCAGATTTGGACAGTGATTGGAAAAGTGCCCAAGTTGTCCACAGTTAAAGAACTAGACATCTGTTAGAGCCTGCACTATCTTCCCCTTGTCGTTAGTGTTTGGAAGTTAAGGTTTCTCCTCACTATGACAATTCCTTGCAATATGGCCATCTCTTCAACAATTGTAGCACTCCCCACTCCTGAGAAAGAAGTTCCCCAAATGCTTCTTCCCAAATGTATTTCACATGGGATTTTGCACTTTCTTGCCTCCTCTTCTTTGATCAAAGGTCCTACCTAAGGTAGGCTCGATTGATCTCTTCTGGTAGATTGATTTATGAGACCACTACATCTCACCAATCTGTAGCTCGACTTTCATCGCACTCCACACGATCTCCTCATAGCAATCATAGTCTCGGTGGGATAGATTCTTTCATTGATGAGGTCTCAGTCCTCTAAATAATCTATCAACCTTTCTATTTGGATCCATGAAAAATCTAGTGGTGTAAAGTGAAAGCCTTGTGAAGTTCATCTCGTAGCTTCCCACAGATTCATTCTCCTTCTACTTCAGCTTGAGAAACTCCTTCTCCATTGTTGTTCTCAATAAACGAGGGAAATACTTGTTGAAGAATATCCTTCTAAACTCTTCCCACTCCATAGATTCAACATCCACTCTTGGCCTTGTGTTTTTAATCAACTCCCACCATAGATCAGCATCTATTTCTTTGAAATAGACATTTAGGGTAAACTTCTCTTGTGCAGAATAGTGGAGCATAGAAAATATCTTCTTGATAGTGCTGATCCACTATTCGGTAATAAATGGGTAGGTTGATCCACTGAATGTTGTTGGTTTTTGACGCATAAATGATTCAATCGAAGGTTGTTCCCTTCGTAGTGATATTGGTCTCTCAGCTTGATTCAAGTTATTTACCATAACTTGAGTCAGTTGCTTCATCATTCGCATAAATGTTTACATTCTATCTTCCATCGATGGGTTGTCAGCCCATGGTCTATTGCGGTTACTAGTTGCATAGTTCCTCCTATTGCCCAAAATTTTCTAAAAGAATAAAACCTTAGTGAGAAACTTATTTCATTTAAATATATTTTAACTATAAAGGATTTTATGTCTTAAAACATTATTCTTAAACAATTACATTTCACTATAATGAAATCATAACGATTCATAAAAATATTGAGATTAACCAAACATAACCCTAAAGAGTGTCGTAGCCAAAAGTGCAGTAAGGCCTGTTGTCGTGCACCAGTTCCCATTCGAGTCTATCTCAAAGTGGTGTTTTCCAGTTTTACCCCTATGTACATCTATGCCGGAGCCACCTCTACCTGCTCGTATCCAGACAAAGATATATTTGTCTGATAAATCACTTACTCATTACTCAAAAAAATACCAGGAAGTTCTATTATACTTAAATTTTTTATAGGGTTCTTCCTAATGTTTTCATAGCCTAATTTCCACAAATCACTAGACTATCCTTTTATACCAACTATGACATCCCACATTTTTATTACATAATTTTTCATTACATTTTACAAACAGAGGATCTTTAAAGACTAGTGTTTGGGAAATCAGGAACATAATCAATGAAAATAACATAAAATTTTCTTATAATACACTTTCAAGGATTAATAATAGATTGATATTAATTACAATTACTGTATCTTATAACCTGGAGACATACATCAATAGAAATTGTGAGTAGAAGGCCCAGTAAGGGAAGCAATGGAATCAGTTTACTTGTTATATCAATAAGAACTTAAAAACATAAAGACATCAGAAATGGAAGTATAGACATATGATAATGAAAATAACTTGAAACATAACTTGAATAAGTGGAAACAAAATTTCATTTATACATTCATGAACATATCACCAAGGTATAACCTTGAGGTGTCATAAATATTTCCAAGGTTATTCACCAAGGTATCGTAAAACTTGTCATCTCTAGAGATAAATTCATTACCCAATGCATTGGAGAGATATCATGGTGCATCATTAATATGTATTTATATTCATGTGATCCACATAGATCGTAATAAAATTTTTTCTAATTAATCCATATAGAATAAAATAAATGGGTTTCATTTCAAAATCGGGACCTTTTAAATGTGCTTTAAAAATAAAATCTTTATGTCATTTATAACCCATGAAAAGGGAGTGAGGGTTATATTTATATCAATTCCAAAATAAAATATATAATTTTTCTTTATTTAGGATCACCCATAAAACGAAATAGGTCTCAGTAATCAAATAAATAAAACAATAGAATTTCAGGAGAGAAAGAGAGAGAAATTTGAGACGAAATTTCTGCAGCATAACAACTATATAACATGGTTTTAGAAAATAATAAAAAGAGATGGGATAGGGTTAACCAACTCATAAATATATTTTTATACTATAGGGGTATGAAATAAAAGAAATAAGATCATTTTTTGGTTATTTGAAGGAAATACCATATGAAAATGAAACTTGACGGAAGAGAGAATATGTAATTTCTTTTACGAAAATTCGGCAGCCTAACGGTGTCACCTAACAATTCAGAAAATAAATTGATGAGAAAAGAAATGGTCTATCATAATTTAGACATGAAATGTACTGTAATAAGGATAAAGGAGAACATACCCCCATATAATAAAATGGAAACTAGAAGACATAACATAAATAAAGTCCTGACTTAAAAGAGGTGGGTGAAAGGATCCCTTACCTTGAAGAGTAACATTGAAAGCGTGAGGGTCCATATCTTGAGAGGATTTAGGGAACCTTGGGATGATTCTAGAGAGAGGATGGATGAGTTTGGGTGAACTTCAAAGGCTTTGAGTGAAGAGGATGTGGGAGCTTTGGTGGGTTTATATAGGAAATGAGAGGGAATTGTCTAATATTAAGGTTTGGGACACCTCACATTAAACTAAAAAAACCGCAAAACCACCCATGGTTTTTTCCCATGGTTTCTTCCAAAGGGTAGTGCAGAAAATTATTTTTTAAGGTCAATGGCCGAACTTCTTAAAATAATCTGGTTGCTTATGTGGAGCTGAATCACACTCTCAATGAAAACAATTTAAAAAAACAAAATGTTATATAAGTCTTGGAGGGTCCACTAATGCTTTGTCAAATAAATCAAACAAATCAAAAATCACATTATTTAAATTGTAAAACATATATTGTCCGAAAATATTGTTTATAGTATTTTATTACATAAGTATTAAGTCATTGTGATTTCATAAAACACATTATATATTTATACGATATTTAATTTTTACCCAAAAATTTGGCTGTCTCAAAAAATTATAAAAAAATCACTGTTGGATAATTTTGACATCCTGATTTTAGAAATAATATTTGTTTTATCTAAATAATTTTCTAAATATGTTAATTTTAACTTTTAAAATAGAAACTGACATTTATCAAAAATTCATTGGTTTAGACAAAAATGGCTCTCAAACCTTCATAAAATTTACATTTGAATTCATAAAATTATACGATCATATATATTTAATAAAAATTAATTTAATAATAATAATAATAATTTATTAAAATATTATTTAATTCAAAAATCCATTAATTCATAAAAATAGATTTCTTAGTTGAATATTCAACTAAAAATATTATTTGTGCTTTAAAAACTATTTACAAAGTAACAATAATAAAATTAAAATAAATTCATTATTATATACAAAAATAATGTTCTTAATCATAGTATTAGGGTCTTGTTACATAACCCTTTAAAACACCCACATAAGATCTTAGGGAATGGTGCGTGATGATGATAGATTATTGGGGTGGCTCGGATAACATCGCTCGAGTGGTAATCTCTATTGACTTATACTTCTCCCGTAGGCAGTTCTGCTCGAGCTTAATGTATTCAAGATTGGATTGGGCTTGGTCAAGAGCAAAGACCAAAGATGTGACCTCCTTCCTAAGATCTGTTAAATGGGCTTCAGACGGGGCAAGTCTACTAGATGACGCCATCACATCCTTTTTTTGAGTAAAAAGAATTTGTTAAAGCCCTACATTTATACTGATCATGTGATCATTGTTCAACAACTATATTAGCAATGATCATAATTCATAATTATATTTTAAAAACATAAAAAAATCAAGTGAATATGTTGTATAACAATTTCACATATTTAATTATATCAAGAGGGATTTTCATTAACAAAAGTTTGGGTCATTAGACGAGGAGATGAATAAATAACTACAGGAGAATCTGGATAAATGGTTTATATGCCCAAGTGCTTCACCATCGGGGTGCTCCAGTCCTCTTTGTCAATAAGAACGATGGGTTATTGCATCGTAGTATTGATTATCATGAGATCAACAAAATCACAATAAAGGACAAGTATCCTATTTCATGAATTGATGACTTGTTCGATCAGCTGTGTGGATAACAATACTTCTCCAAGGTGGATTTGTGGTTGGGATATTAGCAACCAAGGGTGAAGAAAGAGGAAATCCCTAAGACTAATTTTTGTACAATATAAGGGCACTATAAATTCATAGTAATGCCTTTCAGACCCACTAATGCTCAATCAATATTAATGGACTTGATGAATAGAGTCATTAGAGATTTCCTCAACAAATTTGTGGTAGTTAATATAGAAGATATTCTAATATACTCCAAAACCAAGGAGGAGTGCGAGGAGCATCTAAACACTATAATAGAGACCTTGAGAAAGCAGAAGTGCTATGTGATGTATAGAAAGTGTGAGTTCTGGTTGAAAGATGTGTCATTCTTGGGTCATATCATCATAAGAAATGGGATATCTATGGATCCCTCCAAGATAGTTGCAATAGAGGGATTGTCAAGGCCAACATCAGTAACCGATATCCATAGCTTCTTGGGGTTAGCTGGGTATTATCACTGATTTGTGAGAAATTTATCATGATTTTACAAACCTCTTTCCAAGATAAATCGTAAGGGAGTAAAGTTTACTTGTAGTGATGAATGTGAGGAAAGCTTCAAGGAGTTGAAAATGAGGCTTATCATCATACCCGTGCTCACATTACCCACAAGTGGAGAACGTTTTGTGATATTTAGTTATGCTACAAAGAATGGTTTGGGATGTGTGTTGATTCAAAATGAAAAATTTATTTACTATGATTCAAACAAATTGAAAGTTCATGAGAAAAACCATCCAACATATTATCTAGAGTTGGCTACAGTGATCTTCCCTTAAAAAATTTGGTGGCATTATCATTTTTGGGATAAGTGTGAGATATATATAGACCACAAAACCCTCAAGTATATATTCACACATGAAATAGTTGAATATGAGCCAACGAATATGGTTAGATCTGATCAAAGACAATGAATTCTCAATCCATTGCCACCCTGGGAAAGAGAACAAGGTGTTGGATTCTCTATGTAGAAAGGATCCAATGATTCTTTCATTGATGAGAATTGAGAAGGATCCAATCTTCATAGATTTGATGAATATGGACATGGGAATCATAAAGAAGGGAACATCATCAATATTTTCACAAATTATGTCTCAATCATCTCTTTTAGAAAGGTTAAAGGAATCTCAAAAGGATGATGCAATAATTCAGAAGAAAGTGGATGCTATTAGAAATGGAAAATCCTTGGAGTTCAATGTCAATGGAGAAGGAATTGTGAGATTTTGGAAAATACTATGTGTCCTATAAATTCTGGAGCTAAAGAATGAGATTTTGGATGATGCACATAGTTCAAATGTCTCTATCCACCCCAGAAACAAAAATATGTATCAATATCTCTAAGAGCATTATTGGTGGGGTAACATGAAGAAAGAGATCGCTGAATATACATCAATGTGCATGGTGTGTTATTAAATGATGGCGGAGAGACAATATTCTAAGAGGATGATGCAACCATTAACCATACTAGCTTGGAAACATCACCATGGACTTTGTCACCAGATTTCCAAAGACATCAAAAGGAAAAAATGTTATCTGGGTTTTTGTGGATCATCTTACAAAGTCTGCACACTTCATCACAATTCGGTAGGATTTCTCACTGGATCAACTTGCATGGATTTAAATCAAAGAAGTGGTAATGATGCACGATGTACCAATATCTATTGTATCGGATCATGATCCAAGATTCACCTCAAAGTTCTGTAAAAGTCTCCAAAATGCTCTTAGCACTGAACTGAACTTTATTATAGCCTATCATCCTCAAACAAAAGGCCAATCTGAGTAGACTATACAGACACATGAAAAAATATTGAGATAGTTCTCAATGGAATTAAAAGGAGGATAGGATCAACACCTTCCTCTGGTTGAGTTCTCTTATAACAACAGTTTCCACTCAAGCATCCAAATTTCTCCTTATGAAGACCAATATGGGTAGAGATGCATAACACCGGCATGTTGGGATGAAGTTAGTGAGCATAAGCTACTAGGGCCTGAAATGGTAGAAGAAATGGTGTAGAAGGTGAAAACCATTCATCAGCATATCAAGGAATCCCAAAGTCGAGAGAAGAGTTGTAAATATAACCATTGATGAGACCTATAGTTAAAAGTTGGAGACATGGTATTTCTATGCATATTTTCATGGAAGAAGGTCATGAGTTTTGTAAATAATGGGAAGTTAAGCCCTAGGTACATCGGTCCCTTATAGATTCTTTTTCATGTCGGGGTTGTGGCCTATTGAATAACACTTACACCTACCATGGCGAAATTACATGATGTCTTTTATGTATCCCTCTTAAGTAATTACATACCATACCCTTCACATGTGGTCTATTTAGAGGTAGTACAGTTATAGGATGATCATTCTTAGGAGGAGAAACTAGTGAAGATCATAGATTGTAGAGAAAAATTTCTATGAAATAATACAAATTCCCTCATAAAGGTGTTGTGGAGAAACCAAAAGCTTGATGAAGTGATGTGGGAATTGGAGGAAGTGATGAAGTAGAGTTACCCGCATCTATTTTAGTGTAGGAAAATAAAATTTTGAGAGAAATATTTCTTAAGGGGTAAGATTGTAATGAACCAAACATTCATTAATTAATATTGTTCTTGATCAAATGTATTATTATGTAAAATAGTATAATAAAATGTGCACTTATTTGGTTTTATGTTTCTGGATTTTAAAATACCATTAAGAATTTTGATAATTTCTAATATAGCCCTTGAATAATGATCACATGATTAGTATAAATATAGAGTTTTAACAAATCCAATTTACTCAGAGAAAGGAAGTGATGGCCTCATCCAGTAGTCATTACCCATACGAAGAAATTTTTTGGATCTCCGAAAGGATGTGGAATCATTGGCCCTCACTTTTGACCAAGCCCAATATGAGCATGAACACGTTATTCTTGAATGGAACCGCCTATGGGAGAAGTGGAAGTTGACAGAGATTACCACCCGAGCGATGTTATCTGAGCCACCCCAAGAGTCTGTCACCATCAAACACCTTAACCTTCGGTCGTATGCATGTGTTATAAGTGGTTATGTAACAAGACTATAACATTATGATTATGTACATTATTTTTGTATGTAATAAATAATGTACTTTCATTTTATTATTGTTACTTTGTAAATATTTTTTATTGCAAAAATAACATTTTTATTTAATATTCAACTAAGGAATCTATTTTTAAAAATTAATGGATTTTATAATTAAATAACATTTTAATAAAATATTATTAAATTTAATTTTATTAAATATAATTTATCATATATTTTTTATGAATACAATTGTAATTATTATTATGGTTTGAAAGCTGTTTTTATCAAAACCAATGAATTTTCGATAATTTTCGGTTTTTATTTAAAAAGTGAAAATTCAATTATTTATAAAATTATTTAGATAAAATAAATATTATTTTTCTAATCAGTATTATAATATTATACAATAGTGAATTTTAAATAATTTTCTGAGATAATCGAATTTTTGGGTAAAAAGTAAATACTCCTTAAATATATAATGTGTTTTATGACATCATAATGGCCCAATAGTGATTTAATAAAATACTATAAACATTATGTTCATCCAATATATGTTTTAACATTAAAATAACATGATTTTAGATTTTATTGATTTATTTTACAATGATTTAGTGGACCCCCCAAGATATATAAAACATTTTAGATTTTTAAATGGATTTCTTTGAGAGTATGACTCACCTCCATATAAGTAACCCTATTATTTTAATAATTTCGTCCATTGGACATGTAAAATAATGTTTTAAACTCCCCATTGGAAAAACCCATGGGAAAAAACCATGCTCTGGTTTTTGGTTTTGATTAGTTTACTGTGTTGTCTCCTAAACCTGAAAAATAACGAATTCCCTCTCATTTCTTATATAAAACCACACAAACTCACACATCCATTTCACTCAAAGACATTGGATTTATTACAAACTCTTCCCTAAAATCTCTATAATCCTCCCAAATTTCGCCAAGCTCCCAATAATCCTCTCTCAAGACCCTCTCAAGCCTTTGGGATCACACTTCCAAGTAAGGAATTTCTTCATTTCTCATTTTTGTCCAAATTTCATTATTTTGTTATGCCCTTTTACTTTCAATTAAAAATGTTGGGGTATCATTTATAACCTCCCCATACTTCCTTATTTATCTTTGAATGATGATATAACCCTTTCTCTCTCATTATTACCTTCCATGTACACTCGTTACCATGCTGATATTTCGTAAGGAATTTCTCTCTCCTCATTTACATTCAAGCAATTATTATGTATTATTAAACCAAATTCCATTAAATTTCCTAGGAAATGTATCTATATGACCCCCTTACTTTCCATTTAATGTAAATATGGTGATATTCCCCTTTCTCTCTCATCAACTATTTTTTATGAGTTATATGCCACGCCGTTATTCTGTAGAAATTTCACCACAATTTTCCAAGTCAATGTTACTGTGTTGTGAATATCATGCCCATTTCCAATAAACGGTATTCACCTTTATTAACATTTAAATATTGATTTAAGAGTTTCATTTGTTACTTCCATATTCCTTTTTCGTGGAATAAATGATGATGTTTAATGAATCTATGTTATATGATCCGTGTGGCACACGTATACATGAAATGAAATGTTTAAGAAGTGAGCACCCTGATAGCATTCCAATACATTGGGTAAAGTATAGTATAATGATAGATCAAGTTCAATGATTGATGACTCATTATAATTCATGTGCAATGAGGGTTTACTCATTTTTTATGTCTAATGAGGGTTTACTCATGCTCCTTGTGCAATGATCCCTGCCTCATGAAAATTATATTTTATGTTTTGTTTCCACATTTCCATGTTATAATGATAATTCTATAACATACATTTATGTTCATGTTTCTATTAAACTCTATTTATATGCCTATTTTTAACATGTATTGTAATATTCTTATTATACCTTGTTTACACCCTAATTAGCATTTATAGCTCTCCATTTTCTTATACATGTCCTCAGGTTATCCCATGTAATGCTAAGTATGAGGGAATGTAGTGGTCATGTAAAAGAAGATTTTAATAAAGATGTTTTGTTTTATGTTATAACTTTTTGTGTTATGTTCTTAATCCCCAAAACTACAAGACTTAATGATCTTCTATGTTGTATCAAGTGAAGGTTTTATATAATAAATCATTTTTAAGTATGTAATAAAGAGTCAGGTTGTTATAGAAAGCAAGTCGGACAAGGGGTACACAGCTTCAATAGGCCAAGTACTAGTTGAACCAGACGTCTAATGGGTGTGTGGGATAGAGGAGATTGACCCTCCATGTCAGCTGGGCCGGGTCATGTGGGACTCCCAGGCTGAGTTAGTTGGGTCAATCTAACCAGGTCTGACCGGTCCCAGATACAACCATCCCATATTTACAAAAATTCCATTATCTTTCAGACCAAGAATATGATTGGTTAGTTTTTTACGGTGTAAGAACCCTCACGATGAGGCGATTCTTTTGGTATGATCTATGGATACTTTAATTGATGTTTAAAAATGATGAATGGATTGAAGAGTGGATTTTCCCCGAAAAAAGCATGCTACATATAAGAATCCTGTGGTTGGCTGATACCTGAAGTATATTGATGAGAAGGAAAAAATGACCATAAAGACAAATATGATAAGTGTCCCTTTGAGGAAAAGTTACAAGAGACCTTGTGTGGATAAGCTACAAGAGACCCTATGGGGATCAGTTATAAGTGGTTCTGTGTAGACCATCTAGGATGGCCAAAGTGGGAAGCAGCTCTGTGTGACCTAGTAGGCCCACAGTGGGGAGGGTCTCTATGTGACCCATCAGACCCACGATACTCATTATAGATGAGTACCTTAGTATTACAAGGTGTTCAGTGTATGACTGATAGTTTCAACTTATGTAATTTAGATTATAAATGTGTGAGCTTACAGTATGACTTGTATACTTTCCTTTGAGGTCTTTCTCTTGTGTTTTTGGATCCATACTAAGTATCATGTTACTCACCCTTGCATGGGATCCACCCACAGATGATATTTCTAGTGTAGATTACCTACGCTTGGACTAAGACCTTAGTATCTCGGGACTAGGTGATTCCCAGTGAGATACGATAGGCATGACATACTTCTACGACTTCTAGCAGCCACTCCGTGGCTAACCTTTAGGCGGGGTTTTGTGAAGATGACTTCCAGATCTTATTTTACTTTCTTGTTACTAGTTATTCTGTGTCGAGTTTGTATTCTAGTCCATATGACTTACATATTCTACCTTCACTAAGTGGATTTTTTTGGCAGCATGTTTTCCTTTACAATGATCTGGGATGTAGTTAGGCACGTGTGCATGCATACATGTACTTAGAAGAATGCCTCCAAACCATTTAATAATTCCTTCAGTACTAGTCTCCATCCCCTGGAATTTGGGAGGAGGGCTTGGGGTAGTCACGACGTAGACCTTGGGGGGAAGGTCATGAAAAATTGGTATTAAAGGCAGTCAATTCTGCTTCAAAGTTCAGGAGTCTGTTGATTTTTGATTTTGGGAAACATTGTAATGTGTTTTGAGTTTCACTTTTAGGTTTGGGGAGTAATGTGTTGGTGCGGCGACCACTCTATCCATACATGAGGACCCCTAATTATGATGTTCAACTCGTTACGTCAAACCACTTCTTGTATGTGTCATATAGGAATTGTGTGTTTCCTCATGTTCTTTTTGAATCAATGTTATCTCACCAGGTATAATCTATTTACTATTTTTCATATTGATATCTTTTAGGATGAATCAACATAGATATACAATAAGGTCTATGATGTACGACTGTGAGGAAAATCCTCCCAACGATCAGGTTTCGGTTTAGGGGCGAGAGCTAAGGATGGCCCCATCGGGTGGTGCAACATTGTTACCACCACCCGTTGATGAGCAGTTATTGTCAGCACTACTGGTAGATAATGAACACATGCTAAGCACCTTCCATGAGTTATATAGGTAGATACATCCTAGGTTCAGGGGTGAGACTGACCCTAATTTGTACAAGTATTGCCTTGAGGCAGGGACACGAGTATTCTATCTTGTGAGGATGCCTCTCAACCAGATGGGGATCTTAACCACATGCCTTCTTCAGGTATCAGTCGGGAGATGGTGGAGCTTCATGATTCAGACACAGGATGAGGCAACCCTCACCTAGAAATACTTTGAGAACCTCTTCAGGGAGGATTTATTCTAAGTGATGTTGTGCTCTATGTGCATACCAGAGCTATTACACTTACAAAAAGGTATCATGACAGTAGTAGCATACTCAACGAGATTCAATGATCATTGTTCCTAATCTATATACATGGTGAACGACCTATTCATCAGGGATCAAGACTTTGAGCAATGACTGGAATGGAAAATCAAGTCATCCATGATATCTCTTAGCATCCCTAATCAGGCTGGGGTGGTAGAGTGAGCCATACTTCTAGAGAGCTCTTTGACCAAACATACGCCGAACACTGGAGCCACTAGTAGACCCCAGATGGAAGAGTCTTCATTGGTGGGTAGAAGGAAGTAGAAATAGGGACCTATGTGGGTCAGGCCTTTCAGGGGACGACCCTAGGACTCAGGTTCGGTAGTACAGTGCTCCCAGAGCAGAGAGAGTTAGTAGGAGGCCAGGTTGTGTTTCTTATGTGGTCCGCAGGGACACATGTCTCATGATTTCCTGGTTAGCCATGTATATGATCAGAAGATGGCTGATGGACCTTTGATGAAAAGGTAGAGATTCTAGTGAGAAGTTTTGTCGGGCGGCGGATGGGGCAGATGATCAGGAGGAGTGGTAGGAAATGTTTGTAGTTTCGAGGTACAACAACCACCACCCCAAAGTGGTCTACCATGGGATCAGGGAGCCGTCAGACAAGGGTTGGATTATCTTTAGGTGGTGGATTCCTAAAACCATAGCACTTAAAAGATTATTATAGGTACGATATGTCCTTATCCACATTAGCTACAGTTATTATAAACATAGGTTCCAGTAACTTTTTCCTTTCCACCAACCTTTTTCGAGGATCATAAATTTTGGTAAAGTTGTTGGCTCAATCCTTATGACTAGAGACTCTTATGGGAGGGGATTCGATGATTAAAAACTATTTCCAATAATGTGAGATTACTCTATGAGGTGATAGATTCATTTAGGTTCTTCTAGTAGAGGCATTGCTGTAACGACCCGAATCTCGTGCCTCATAACCGGCACCCCGTACCTGGCTCGCCACATGACCTCAAGCATGTTTCCCCAAATGCCAGAGGCTGCTGACTGGCAGCGAGGGCCATTGTGAGTCAGTGGGGAAACTATGACCTCATTTGGTAAAGTATGCAGTGGATGGAAAATAACATAATCAATCGTGGAAGCGGTAAGCAGCATACAACAACTGAACTGAAAGTAGAAGCAATGTCTGATATAATAATGATGTAGTATGGTACATGTATCTATGGAAATCAGTAAATAAAACAATGTGCTGAAATAAAACTAAAACCAAAGTACTAAATGTAAACAGCAACCCCAGCAGCGTCGCGAGCCAAAGACCAGTCCTATGCTCTCCAGCTCCGACCAGCAATCAAGTAACTGAGGTAGAAGGGCCACAATCCCTATCTACACCTGAAACCATATAATCTGTTTGGGACTAAAAGAAGGACCCTAATTGGGTGTGATAATAATCCCAGTAGGCAACCACCATAAGATTTGTTCCCTACTATATGTGAGTAATATAACAAATGTAAAGGAAACATTCTTGAGGTCATGTGGCGAGCCAGGTATCTAAAAATACTACCTAAACACAAGCAGTACAAGACCCAAGCTTGTTCTTTGGCTTGGTGGACTTGTCAAAACCAACCATCAAAATTCAAACTGACTCTCTGGGTGGATCAAACTAGCAGACCCCTATAGTCTAGTAATCAAACAAGCCACAGGAACTCTGGGAAGCTCTCACATCAATTCCCTTATGGTCTTGCAACGATAGCTACAGACTCTCTAAGGAATCACTTACCTCTAATTACTCCTGTGGTCTCGATGCGTGGGTAAACTAAGAAAACACTTGGGAAGCACGATGTCCCATTCTTGTAGGTCCTTCATACGAAACTAAAACCATCATAACCTCTAGGGAATCACTTAATCATCTATTCTCTCTTTGATCTCCCACACCATGTTCACACTGCCATGAGCAGTCCAGTCATGCATAATCGACTGTCAGCAGCCCTATGTATGTTCAAAAACTACTTGGCTAATATCTACCATGAATAAAAAGAATTTAAACAGCAGGAAACACATGAAATCAGTGATAACAAGTAAACTAACAAATTCAGTAGGGTTTTCCTCAGAGGAAAAAGGTTCCAAACAACGATAAACATCCAAACAGGGGGAGAAACACTCGTGGGGTGATCCTAAATCATGCAACCAATCATATATTAGTAGCAATTAAACCTAACATAAGAATAAATCTAGGGAAAATAATCAATAGGATCAAAATCCTAAACCCAGGATACCCGATACATGGGTATCCAGAACTTTTGCAACCAAAACTCAAAGAACTTCAATGTAGGGAAACAAACCACCTACCTTGATCCTTGATGATCTATATACTTGAACCTTGACTCATGAATCAGCCTAGAACGGAGTAGATCTGGAAAAACATCTAAAACGTTCAACCTCAGATAACTCACATGAGAGAAAGAATCAGGAAACAAGGCCAAAGAAGAACCAAGAACTCACCGCTGCGATTCTTCTACAATCGACGGAGTTCGATTCGGACAACCAGTGACAGATCAGTGGCTCAGAGAAGAATCGGCCTCCTCGAACGCTCCAGACGGAATTAGGCGAAGAAGAATATGTTTACAAGAATTAGGTGTGAATCCGGTCTGGTTAATGAAATAAAAAGAAAGTACAAGGTGTGTACTTTTAGAGTACCCGACGTGTACTAGGTCTTTCCGTACTCTGCCAAAAATCGGCCTCCACGTCACCCCTACACACTATGTGTGTGGCCTGGGAATGGCCAGCACACATCTTCGAGTGGGAAAAGAGTAAACAATGTGTACTCAGAAAGTACATGGCGTGTACTTCAAAAATTCCCAGAAACATTATTTTTCCCAAAAACTCCAGAAAAAAGAAAAACATGCCTCAAACGAAGATCCGGGTTCTTACAAACATCCCCCCTTAAACAAAATTTGTCCCCGAAATTCCCTAACAAGGCGTAGAAGATGAACCCTCGAACAGCTCCGGCCACTGCGATCGTATATCGGTCTCCCGCTCCCATGTCTCGTCCTGCACTCGCCCGTGCGGCCATAGCACCCATACTAGAGGAATAGACAGGCCACAGACATCTTTCGTTCTGCGATCGAAAATTTGGATAGGATGCTCTTCAAATGATGCATCCACTTCAAGCTCAACCTCCACAGGTTGAAAGGAATGAGATGGGTCTGAAAAGTAATGTCGGAGTTGGGAAACGTGGAAGACGTCGTGCATAGCCCGATACCTCTGAGGTAACTGCATCTTGTAAGAAACTAGCCCGAATTTCTCCAGAATCTCAAACGGCCCGACATATCTCAGTGAAATATTCCCCTTCCTCCTAATCCTATTATGTCCCAACCTTGAGGTTAATGCGCAGGAAAACTTGATCTCAGAGCTTGAACTCCAGAGGTCGTCTCCGCTGACCAGCATAAGACTTCTACCGAGATTGTACTGTCGCCATCCTCTTCTGAATCAACTCTATCTGTTATGAGGTCTCCTGAACAAGACTATGTCCCAACAAGGCTGCCTCTCCTGCCTCTAGCAAGCATAAAGGTGATCGACATGGCCTACCATACAAAGCCTCATAAGGTTCCATCTGAATAGTCTCCTAAAAACTGTTGTTGTAGGAGAACTTCACTAGAGGGGTATGCTTCTCCCAAGATCCTCAAAATTATAAAATGCAAGCTCGGAGCATATCCTCAAGAACCTGGATCATGCGCTCGGACTAGACATCGGTCTAGGGATGGTATTCTGTACTCAAAAGTACCTGTGTACCCAGAGCCCTCTATACCCCTTCCAGAAGTGCGAAGTAAAACACACATCCCTGTCTGAAAAAATGGAGTGTGCAACTCCATGCAGACATACAATCTCTTGGATGTACAACCCTCCTAGATCATCAACACTGAAGGTCTCCTTGATCAACAAGAAGTGTGAAACCTTCGTGATCCTGCCCACTAAAACCCAAACCACATCATTTTCTCAAGGCAATATCGGTAAACCTGTCACAAATTCCATCGCGACATCATTCCATTTCCACTCAAGAATGGGTAACTACTGTAAAAGCCCCACTGAAAGCTGATGCTCTACCTTCACCTGCTGATAGTTGGGACACCACATAACAAAACCAGCAACATATTTCTTCATACCTGGCCACCAATACTGACGGTGAAAGTCTCGGTACATCTTGGTGACACCAGGATGAACTGTCCAAACTGAAGCATGAAACTCCCACATCAACTCTTCACGTATGTCCTCTGAAACCCATATGCGGCCATGAAAACATAACACCTCATCATCGCCCACTTTCCTCCCCGGAGTAGAGTCTACATCCGACACACCCTCCCGTAGGACATGGCCTTCCGGGTCTGATAGCTGCCTCATTTGAACTCGATCTAAAAGAGTAAAGGTAACAGCTACAGAAGAAAGAACTATCTTCCCCTGTCTATCATGCACCTCCAAATGCAACTCAGTGAAAATAGCTATAAGCTGCCACTCGTTGTTGGACTCCTGAACCGCCTGCAACTGAGTCCTCCTTCTCAGTGTGTCAGCCACATCATTGCCTTTCCCAGGCATATAAGCAAGCTCAAAGTCAAAATACTGTAGGTAATCTACCCACCTCCGCTGTCTCAGATTCAAGTCACACTGTGTGAAGATATACTTGAGGCTCTTGTGGTCAGTATATACCACAAAATGACCTCCCATGAGATAGTTCCTCCATTAACGCAAAGCATAAACAACCGCAGCCAAGTCAAGGTCATGCGTAGGGTAGTTCTTCTCCTGGGGACTCAACTTCCGAGATCCGTACGCAAAAACATGATCTTCTTGCATAAGCACTGCTCCAAGCCCGATTATAGATGCATCACAGATAACTGTATAACTCTTGCCCGACACTGGCAGAACAACAATCGGTGCTAAATTCAATCCCCCCTTCAGCTCCTGGATGGCTAAGTCACAAGCTTCTGACCAAACGTACTTCACACCTTTCATAGTCAAGCCCATCAACGGGACTGCTAAGAGTGAGAAGTCCTGTATAAACCGCCTGTAATAACCAGCCAGTTCTAAGAAACTCCGTACCTCAAAGAAATTCTTCGGCTGCTCCGAGGTAACTACTATTCTCACCTTATTTGGGTTCACTGATACTCATATCTCTGAGATGACATGGCCCAAGAAGTGAATCTCTTCCATCCAGAAGTGGCACATTCAGAGCATAGCATATAAATGTTACTTTCTCAGTGTACTGAATACAATCTCAAGATGGTTAGAATGGTCATGTCGAGTGTGAGATTACACCAAGATATCTTCCATAAAAACACCAATGAAAGAGTCCAAGTAAGGATGGAAAACCATTTTCATCAGCACCATGAAAACATCTGGCACATTCGTGAGACCGAATGACATGAAGAGGTACTCATACAGACCATACCTGCTTCCGAAAGCTATGAGAGGTATATAAGATGGTCTGACCCATAGATGATGATATATGGATCTCAAGTCGATGTTCGAGAATACCTTGGCTCTTCTAAGCTGATCAAAAAGATCATCAATCCTTGGAAAAGGATAATGGTTCTTAACAGTCAACTGGTTAAGCTTCCGATATTCTACACAAAGCCTTAAGGTACCATCTACCTTCTTTTCAAACAACACAGGTGAACCCCAAGGGGAAGTACTGGGTTGGATATAACCCTTAAACTGCAACTCCTCCAACTGCTTCTTGAGTTCTTGCAACTCAGGCGTAGCCATCCTATAAGGAGGTTTGGATACCAGTGCTACTCCTGGAACAAGCTCAATAGTGAAGTCTACCCCATGCTCAAGAGGAAACCCTGAAAAGTCTTCTGAAAAGACATATGGAAAAAGGTCAACTACCGGAGGGAATTCTATCTGAGAAGTTCCCTGATCATCCAGATATAATCTAGCAATCTGGGTTGTAGCACTACCCAACACATGATGCTCTGGTCCAGCTCTGCTTGGCTGGACATCCCATTCGCCCCTGTGAAGAAAGGACCCTCCCTCTAGTGATGTGAAACTCACACTGCGGCGATAACAATCGACAAATGCCTAAAAAGGAACAAGTCAGTCCATTATGAGAGTGACATCATAAACCATCATTTCAAGGACATAAGGATCCCACAAGATGTGACACCCACCAACCTCAAGGGGGCACTCCTTGCTCTGATTCACACTAGTAGTTCTATGTCCCAACAGAGTGTCTAGTGACAACGTATCCTCAGAAGTAAGGACAGTAAGTCTAAGGCTCCCCAAATTGTGCATAGAAATAAATCTATGAGAATCTCCAGTATCGAAAAGTGTAAAAGATAAAACTGAGGCTACTAAGATTGTACCTCGAACTGTGGAAGGTCTAGGATCCTGCTCCTAATGGATCTGCTCCACCGTAAAAGTCTGGATAGTATCGCGGCCCTGTGTAGCATCCTGAAATCCTTGAGTTGATCCTCCCTGAGCCAGACCACTGCATCCATGACCTCTACCCTGGCCTGAACGACCTAAATAACTCCAGCCCCCAGTCTGCTTTGGTATTGGTAAACCTTCTCTTGTACGAGGAGTAGAAACCAATCCTCTTTCACTAGCTGCTATAAGAAGAACCCTGCAAAAACGCTGCAGATGAACCATCTTGCCGCATTCTCGACACTCCACTGGATCTCTCGGGCACTAAGGATTCTTATTCCCACTCTTTCAACCCTGATATCAGACTACCTGGTTGCCGAAAGGAAGATCCCATCTACCGTCTACCATATGAAATAGCTCGCTTCCTCAAGTTACCTTGAGTATACTCTCTATGGTGCTTCCTGTTTTCAATATGAAATGAATCATCCTTGGATGCTGAACCCCCTAGTCAACAGATCCAGTCTCCCTCAAATTTAATTTGGTGATCAGTGCCTAGTTGACTATTATGGGAATAGAAATCAACTAGAAGACGTTCACCTATAATCTGATCTCTGGTTTGAGTCCTTCCTCAAACTTCTTTTCAAAAAACAGCTCGACATTTCTCAAAACGGTAGGGAAACACTGTAACTCAGTGAAACGGGAGGAATACTCCATAACCGAAAGAGTACCCTACTGCAGGTTCATGAACTCTCTGGCTCTGTCGGCCCTCAAAGTTACCGGATAGAAGTAGTCGTAGAACTTATACTGGAACTCATCCCAAGCCATAGTCCGTTGGCACCCTGCCTGCGAGAGTACATCCCACCACCTCTTGGTAGAATCTCGCAGCATGTAAGTCGCGAGCTTCACCCTTCTGTCTGGGGATGTCTCCAGATGCTCGAAGATGGAAAGCATGGTTTCTAGCCATGACTATACAGCCTGAGGTCCTCCATCCCCAGTGAAAGTGGGAGGATGCAGCTGCTGGAAGACTCGCGTCAGTACTTCCATCGATGGGGCAGGATGTTGAGCTCCTTGGAAGGTCTGCATGAACCTCATGAAACCCTCTCTGAACTGAGAATCGACACTAGTGTCTGGAATAATAATAGGTGCCACGTCGGAAACGATTGGCGGAACTACAGGTAGTCTCTGGACTGCCATATCTGGCATACTGTCACTACCTGGTTCCTAACTTGCAATGGGAGGACGTTTTAGTGCCATAGCTCTGAGAGCAGATTTAGGATTTAAAAGGATAGGAAACACAAGAGTAAAAAATGAGAACATGAGAGAGAAACACTTCAGTTTGCAAAACATGACTACACAACATGTATTTAAACTACATGGCATATTTTTTAATCCTTCCACATGGGCGTGTATCTCTGCCACCACTGAGCATGTAACATCCCAGACTACACGGCGTGTTTTCTAAAAACACAGAGTGTACTTGAAGTCCAATCCCCTTCCCGAGTCTCTTTACGAGGCTAACCCACAAGGTCCTCCCAATTCTAAACTACACGACATGTTCACTAAAGACACCACATGTACTAGACAGGTTTCAGTGACCCATGTAGCAGTTACACGACCGACTACACGGCTAACCCCTACACGGCGTGTATAAGGATAGATAACACCAAAACATGTTGTTCATGAAACGGCCGGGTACCCAGAAGAAAACTACATGGGGTGAACTAAACGAGTTTCCCCGACCCGTGTTGTTAGTGACACAGCCGGGTATACAGTTGACCACTACACGACATGTACTTATGGAACACAGAGTGTCCCCGAAGACTCTCCGAAACCCCGTGTCTCTGCCCAAACAGTTAGTAACATGTTTTAAAAACTACACGGTGTGTATTTATAAGGTACACACCATGTATTCAGGGTTTTTTCGGGCAGTAACTCAGAAACTACACCGAATGCCAGAAACACTGAAAAACAAACATCTATGTGCCAAATTCCGATCTGTGGGGGCCCATACACCCCGTGAATCAAAGCTTGGTATCATAAAAATGCATATATCAAATAAAACATCATAACATATATGTCCATCACATCAACTATCACAACAACATGCATAATTTATCCCGACATCTATCACAACAACACGAAATTCTAATGCACCCTAGATGGCATGGTAAAATGCATGACATGTGATTTTTGACCCAGTGCCTATATGATGCATGAGATGGCACGCCCTCATCTCATCGGGTTGCAAAAAAATAGAACCACAATCATATAAACTGTAATAGCACAAAACATGTGCATCACCCAATGATGAATTATAATAAACAGTAACACTTGCAAAAACTGAAAATTGCAATTATGAGGTAATATAGATTTTCCCTATACACAGGTTAATTACTCCCAGGCACAGTTAAGTACTAACTACCAATTTCTTCATATCCCATTCTATTGTCGCAAAACAGTAAGGCAATAGAAAAGAAGAAAACCTCCTCTAATACCACTTTGTAACGACCCAAATACGAGGCCTCATAACCAGCGCCCTGTACCCGGCTCAGCACATGAACTCAAGCGTGTTTACACAAATTCCAGAGGCTGGCGACTGTCAGCGAGGGCCTTTGTGAGTCAGTGGGAAAACTACGCCCTCATTTGGTAAAGTATGCATCAGAAGGAAAATAACATAATCAATCGCGGAAGTGGTAAACAACATAAAACAACTGAACTAAAAGTAGAAGAAATGTCTGATATAATAATGATGCAGTACTGTACATGTATCTATAGAAAGCACTAAACAAAACAACATGCTGAAATACAACTGAAACCAAAGTACAAAACATAAACAGAAACTCCAGTAGCATCACGAGCCAAAGCCCGGTCCCTTGCTCTCCAGCTATGGCCAACAATCAAGTACCTGAGGTAGAAGGGCCACAATCCCTATCTACACCTGCAACCATATAATCTGATTGGGCAAAAAAGCAGTACCCAAATAGAGTGTGAGACTAATCCTAGTAGGCAACCACCACAAGATTTGTGCTATACTATCAGTTAGTAATATAGAAAAAGTAAAGGAAAATAAGTACAATAATGGACTAAGAGTACACCAGTAAATGATCCTACCAATTACAATTCACATTCATTAAATTAAACAACCAGAGAAAACCAGAAATGTTATCTATTCCAAGGTAATCTAGTAACACGAAAGGTATCTAAAAAGACTACCTAAACACAAGTAGTACAAGACCGAAGCTTGTTCTTTGGCTGGGTGGAATCATCACAACCAACCATCAAAATTCACACTGACTCTCTTGGTTGCTCAAACTAGCAGACCCCTATAGTCTAGTAATCAAACAAGGCACAAACACTCTGGGAATATCTTCCATCAATTCCCCTATGGTCTTGAAACGATAGCTACAGACTCTCTGAGGAAGCACTTATGTCTAATTCCTCCTATGGTCTCAATGCGTGGGTAAACTAAGAACACTCTTGGGAATCATAATGTCTTATTCCCATAGGTCCTGCATACAAAACTAATACCAAAAGACCTTTTAGGGAAGCACTTAATCGTCTATTCCCTATTTGATTACCCGCACCAGGTTCACACATCCCTGAGCAGTCCAGTCGTGCGTAATCAATAGTTATCAGCCCTAAGTAAGTTCAACAACTACTTGGAAAATAGCTACCATGCATCAAAGGAATTTAAATAGTAGGAAACACATGCAATCAGTGATGAAAAGTAAACTAACAAATGCAGTAGGGTTTGCCTCATAGGAAAACTGTGCCAAACGGCAATAAACAACCAAACAGGGGGAGAAACACCCATGGGGTGATCCTCAATCACACAAAAAATCATATATTAGCAACAATTAAACATATGCTAACAAGAAATCTAGGGAAAATAAACAATAGGATCAAAATCCTAAACCTGGGATACCCGATACATGGGTATCCGGCACTTTTGCAACCAAAGCTCAAAGAAAATCAACGTAAGGCAGAAAACCACCTACCTTGATCATTGAAGATAGATATACTTGAACCTCGGCTCGTGAATCGGGCTAGAACGGAGTATATCTGCAAAAACGTCTAAAACGTTAAACCTTAGATAACTCATTCGGGAGAAAGAATCAGGAAACGAGACCAAAGAATAACCAAGAACTCACCGCTGAAATTTTTCTGCAATCGACGAAGTTCAATTCAGACAACCGGTGACGGATCAGTGGCTCGGAGAAGAATCATCCTCCACAAATTCTCTGGACGGAATTAGGCGAAGAAGAAGGCGTTTACGAGCATTAGGCGCCACCCCGACCCGATTAATGATATAAAAAAGGAAGTACAGGGTGTGTACTTTTAGAGTACACGACGTGTACTAGGTCTTTCCGTACTCCACCAAAATCGGCCTCCACGTCACCCCTACACACCATGTGTGTGGCCCGAGCACGGCCAGCACACGGCTTTGAGCAGAAAAAGATTACACGACATGTACTCAGAAAGTACACGGCGTGTACTTCAAAAATTTCCAGAAACATTATTTTTCCCAAAAACTCCAGAAAAAGGAAAAACATACCTCAAATTAAGATCCGATTTCATTCAATTGATGCCTTACGATGTCATCTTAGGTATGGACTGGTTATCCATAGTTCATGCCTAGATCGATTGTCTTGGGTGTAGAGTGTGGTGAGTCCATGAGGACGGGATAAGCATTCCTTCACTTGTAGGAAGGGAGATCATGTATCATAGGAAGGAAATTCTGAAAGGAGGGTGCAACATATAATTCACCAGTTGGCTAGCCTTATCCTTGGTATGGTGGATGAGAGGAGTCATCACTTTCCAGTAGTGGTGGAAGAGTATGAAGAAAACTTTATTGAGGATGTTCTTAGAATACATTCTCATGGGGGGAAATCTTATGAATAAATATAAACCCTGGTACGACACTGAAATCCACACCAACATATCATATGGCTTTTATGAAGCTTCATGAATTGAGGGTACAACTGTAGTACTTGCAGGATAATGGCTTTTTGAGACACAACATTTCACCGTGGGTAGGCTTAGTTTTGTTTTCCAAGAAGGAAGACAAGAGTTTGAGGTTGTGTATGGACTACCAATGCTTGAATAAGGTGACCATGAAGAACAAGTATATAGTGTCGTGGATAGATGACATCTTAAATCAGATGAAGGGAGAGAGATGGTTCCAAGAGATGGAGCTTAGATTAGGTTATCACCAGCTTCATGGTTAGGAAGAGGATGTAATTAAGACAACTTAATGATACTGGTATGTCCAGTATGATTTATTGGTGATTCCTTTTGGCATGACCAATTCCCCAATAGTGTTAACAGGTCTCATGAACAGGATCATCCATCCATACCTCAATTGTTTGGTTGTGTTCATCATTGATGCCATCTTTGTGTACTCGTTGTCTAAGGAGAAGCACCCTACACACCTAAAGATTGTCCTAGATACACTCTAAGAGCACCAAATATATGGTAATCCCTAAAAGTGTGATTTTTGGATACATGAGGTATACCTTATTACAAAATTTTTATCAGATGTTGGAGTAGTAGTGGATCCAACAAAGATAGACTTAGTTCTTTCTTGGGAGGCACCTAAGAGTGTAAATGAGGTGCAACGTTTCTTCAGATTAGTAGGGTATTACCAAATGTTTATTCCTAGATTTTCCATGGTATCCTCACAATCATCATCTTTTACACATAAGAGACAAACCTTTGTTTTGATGTAGAATTTATCTTATTATTTTTAGGAACTGAAGTAGAGACTGAAGAGAGCCCTCATCTTGAGACTGCCAGAGGAAGGTATTGGGTATATAGTTTTCTGCAATGAATCAGGGATCATATTGGGTTGTGTCTTGATGAATTAGTGGGTATTGACCGCCTATGGTTTGAGTTAGTTGAGGTAGACTGAGCAAAACTATGCTACCCATGACATGGAGCTAGCATCAATGGTCTTTACCTTGAAGATGTTGTAGCACTACCTGATGGATAAAAGGTTTACAGTCTACTCTGACCATAAAAGTCTCAGGTATATCATCTCCTAGAAGACCTCATATTGAGGTAGAAGTGATGGACGATGTTCCTCTAGATCTATTACATTGAGATAGTTTATACTAATATGAAGGGGAACGTGGTGGTAGACATGCTTAGGAGGAGGTTCGGTTTGCATTTGCTGAGTGAGGCAGTGGGGTAGCTAGTCGTGATGCTATTATCCATCATGGATGCTGATGGAGAAGCTTAACTTCAGTTTATGACTTTCACTACCTCACTCTTACAGTGATTTTGGGAGTCACAACATGCAGATATTCTTTGTGAGTTCTATCGTGCTTAGCTATCCTTAGGATAGGATCTTGATTGATTTTCAATAGGAGGGGAGCACATCATCCTTTTCAGAGGGAGTACAATAGTACCAGTGGAATTGCGAGAGGATATTTTGAGGGAGATCCATACCTCCCCTTTTGTGGTACATCCGAGAGTAGAATAGATGTATCAGGATCATCGACACTAGTACTAGTGGTCATGGATGAATAATGTGGTGGTAGAGTTCATTTCATAGTGTCTTACTTTTTAAGAAAGTGAAGGCTGAACATCAGGTTCCTACAGTCTTGGCCAATCCAATTGAAGTAAAATATTGGAAGAGGGATGGTTTCATGATGGACTTCTTGATGGGATTACCATGAACTTCTAAGGGCCATGACACTATCTAAGGGAACATTGACCGACTCACCAAGTCGGCTCATTTACTAGCCATCTTGGAGCAAGGATCAGTAGAGGTCTTGGGATGCCTCCACGTCCAATAAATAATAAGACTTCATGGGGTGGCTTCTATAGTCATCTCAGACCATGATGCTTGCTTCGAATCCCTACTATGGATGAGATTAAAGAATGTTTTCGATACTCAGCAATGTTTGATAATGGATTTTCATACAAGACTAACGGTTAGACATAGAGGACTATTAATGTGTTGGAGGACATGCTATGTGACTATATCTTGGACTCGGGTCACATTTGTGAGGACCACCAACCTTTGGTGGTGTTTTCATACAATAATAGTTATCTCCCCACCATTGGAATGGCATTGTGTTAGGCACTTTATGAGCGAGATTGCAGATCACCTCTATGATGGAAAGACCTTGGGGATTTAGAACTCATGGGTCTACAGTAGGTATGGGCTACCACTGAGAAGATGTAGATCAACTAGGATTGTATGAGGACTGCGCAAATTAGGATGAAATCTTATGCTGACATGATGTGGATGCCCTTGGAGTTTGAGGACGGAGACCGTGTGTTCCTTACGGTCTCACCCTAATCGGGATTACAGATATTTTTCTAGGGTGTCAAGTTATATCCAAGATTAATCACCCCTTTTCAGTTTTTTAGTAGATTTGGCGAGGTGGCGTACTACCCAGCTCCTCCTTAACACATGCACTAGGTGCATGATGTATTCCACGTGTCACAAATGAGGAGGTGTGTGAATGATCCATCGCACGTCATTGACGAGGGTGAGATCGAAATTGACTATGGGAAGACATTTGTGGAGTTCCTAGAAGGCATAGAGGATCAAAATGATCATGTCCTTTGTGGATGGTCTATTCCTCCTGTGTATGTTTGTTGGAAGAACATGAATCTCTAGTAGAGAAAATGGGAGTGGGAGGCTCAGATTATTTCTCAGTACTCTTTTCTGTTTAATTAGGCCCTGTTTTTCCTTACAAGAATGTAAATCCATATGGGGGCAGGGGAGTTATATAATACCCTATAATTCCATGAGTTTTTTTGAAAATAAATTATATTATTTAGAGACTAGTCACTAAAATGACATGTAATTACGAGGCCAAGAGTGGATAGAAATCAATTTTAATCTTTTTCTGAAGTTCATTAAATAATTATTCGAGCATGTATTTATATCTTTTAAACTACTGCCCAAAAAAAATTTATAAGGGAACCATTGAAATGAGAGCATTAGAATTTTCCTAAAAATGGCCTAACGTTGGCCGACGTGGACCAACAATGGAAGTTAGTTTTTTTCCATAAATAAAATAATAAAGTAACAATTATTTTATTTTAAATTCCTTATACTCCTATACTGTAACCCGGATTGGAAATATGAGACTACTATTGATCTTTTGAGGTTGTTCTT
Organism: Viscum album; assembly: GCA_963277665.1. Taxonomy (NCBI): domain Eukaryota; kingdom Viridiplantae; phylum Streptophyta; class Magnoliopsida; order Santalales; family Viscaceae; genus Viscum; species Viscum album. The sequence goes on along the minus strand of OY728143.1, from coordinate 1,685,432,657 downwards.
TTCTTATAAGGAGCATAACCTTGACCAGTGTGAGTCTAGGGTGAAGGATAGTTTTTGGACTTTTGATACGCGAATTAAAATGGTGTGAGTGCGTTGTTTTGGAAACATATAAATGGGTTCCCAGATTGAAATTATGAGGGAAACATTTCCTTCAGAATGGCTAATTTACTTATGAATGGACCTGAACTCAATCGGAACAGGTCACACAGAATAGTTAATTTTCGGTCGATCTAAGAAAATTAAAATTAACATAAAAATTTTATTTTATAAAAAAATTGTATATCTGTAACCCAACGATGAACCAAATGTTTCATTCCATAAATGAAACACCATAAGGAATCATTAACTAAAGCTTAAATGAAATTATGTTTCATAAATGAAACAACATAATGATTCAATGACTAATTTCAATATAAATGTTGCAACACGTTTATCTTTTATTGAGATAACGAGGATAGGGAAACAAATCTAGATATGGAATTCCTCTGACGAAGGATGAACGAGCCCTGTTCAATTAATAGTTGATAATAACATAAAATAATATTAAAACATGATTAAATTAATTGAATATTGTTTAAATATACTAAACCAGATTAAAAACTAATTTTAAAATAAATAAAACAATAAAATTATTTAATGCATTCTTCTTGAAATTAAAACATTGAATTATAACAAAAAATTTCACATTGTAATAAATTGAAAAAATATAAATTAAATATAGAAAATTTATAAGAAAAGTAACTGTTAGTATTACAAGAAGATCACAATAAAAAATAACTAGTGGTCACACACTAGTGTCCACATATTTAAATTTGATACCGTATACTGGTGGCCTTTAACATTAATCATGAATTATGTGTAAAAATTTAACTGTATCTATTATAATTTATTCAACATAGTGGTAGAAAGATATTTCTACTACTCCCTTTGAAAATTGAGATACCACTTCTAGTGAAAGATGCTAAAATTACATAATGTTATAGTTAGATGAAGAATTTTTACAGTTGAGAAGCAGGCTGATGCTACCATCAAATAGGTGCTACCAATACCAGTTGAAGTTGCTACCATTAATGGAGGAAGGTGTTGCTGATGAAACAAATGTATGATACAAATTCATAATGATGTTTGTATTTGTGTTCCGTGATTCCATTTTAAGGAGGCTCAGGTACTATATCATTAGAAAAAGGAATGTTCTAACATCAATTCTTTTGAACATGCTATTATTGCATGAAAAAGTGGTAGAGGTTTCCAGTGTCATGGTCAAATTCTACCATCATGAAGATGAAGTTCCATCACCACAGTTCCACAATTATGGAGAATATATTGTTATCATGTGATGGAAGATGAGCTGGTAGAGGGGACCCTAAGTTACACTAAACCATTAAACAGGGGATGTGCACATCGCTGAAAATGATAGAGTTTATATTAATTTATTTGATATCATGTAGAGGCATTGATTTACTTGAAGGTTGTGTTGGTTGAATTAAGGATTTCAGGGAAATAAGCTAGTGTTACAATGAAAACATTAGGCAACTATCCAATGTGAAGAGAAGAACAATGTGATTTGTGTAGGAAGCTTTTTGGGTTGTTATTGATGCACATGAGAAGAAGATACGTACTATATATACACATGTATACAAAATATATATATATATATTTATGTTAAATATAATTACAAAAATAAAAACATTACATGTGATATAAATAATATGAAAAACTACACATATTTATTTATCAGGAAATCGATATCACACTTTAAGAATAACACATATGAAAAATAATTAGCACTTAATACTATAATAAATAAAATCCATATCAACACATGTGATGTACAAAACTCTAAAACAATTTAACTATTAAATAATAAGATAATATTAAAAAACATAAATAACATCATGTAAGAAATTGTAATCAAACAAAATAATAATAATAATCTATATAATAAAAAATTGATTAACTAAATCAAACAAAATAATGTATGTGAACATGAAAAACAATTTCCATCTTTCATTATTACAATTACAAACATTTAGAACAAAATATTAATGCCTCATTTAAAAAAAAAGTTAATAACTAATTTTATTTTTATAAATTTTTTCAGAACAACTAAATGAAGAATTTTCTTTTTATGAATATAAGAACATTAATGAATAAATTAAATCAATGTTTATATAAATTAAAAAACAAACTACCTCTAAACACATGCTATGATAAAACTATTATGCTCATTCCAAAAAAAAATTCTTCCCATGAATTTGTCCTTAAAAAAATAAAAAAAACCAACCAAATTGTTTATATTTTTATGAATATAATTTTTTTTAAATATGTACTATATCTAACTAAAATAAAAAAATATTTATTGAGTAGCCACCTTTTGAGTAAAAAATAAATAAAATGTGTCAAATTGATTTTAACAATCAAATGTAAACACATTTTGGTACCCATTCGATTTTGGGTCCAATTAGTTTAGGGAAATATTTTTTTGGTACCTAGGAAGATTTGAGACATTTATCGTAAGGTACACAAGAACAAAAATTATTAGAGATAGAAACTCAAGTTATACTAAGAGAATGGGGGAACATGAGAGAACATTCATCACAATAATTTCCCTATATTCAACATTTAAAACATGTAAATGTTGAAACATTCTCTATAAAAGTACTAACAATTGTTTATTTATATCATAGGAATCAAGAGACTATATCCAAAAAAAGATTTATCTCTATTTGGTTTCATCATAGGTATCACCTTATCATATTTTTATTTTCCCTGAACAAAAGTACATTTCATTTCTTTCAAATTTACAATTTCCTTTTTCATATTAACATTTTCTATAAAAATAATATCATGATCATTATATACATTATCTTTTGTTGATGAAACTGAATTTATCAAATTATTATTTTCCCTTTCATGTTTTGTCATATCATTATCAATATTATTATTTTTTTAATTATATTTATGAAACTCAAAATTATAATTTTTTAATGTTCAAATTTACAAAATATATTTATTATTTTATTTAGAAACCTTATTATATTTCTCATTGAAAATTTCATACTTTTTTAATATCTTTTCAATTTCCAACTAAAATTAATCTCATAAATAACCCATTTCATTAACATTAGATATTTTAAAATAAAAACTAGAAGATGATTCATATTTAGAATCAAAATTATAATAATTAATAACCTTATATGGTGTTATAGTTAAACCCAAAAAAATTAAAATTTTACGTATCATCATAAGGATCCATTACTTGGTGAAATTTTCCCATTAGATCAATGTTTATTGTCTTTTTTTCACATATAGATTTTTTGTAGAGTATGATTATTTAGAAAAACTCCAACCATAATAATAATCATGTCTCATTTCTATTATTCATATCTTAGAATTCACTTATTGTTTCATCTTTGGACACTAATATTTAGTATAACAACATTTCTTACATTCATAAAAAATAATAGTGGATTTACCATTCTTTCCTTTTATTTTGAAATAATTATTCTAACTCTTGTGTTTTCCTTCATTAGTTTTGGTTGTATTCCTTTTCTTTAACAGCCCTTTAATTCATTTAGCAATATAACTTATAACATAATCCTATTATGATTAATAATAAATTTAAGAATAACTAGAAGAATTAGAAGAAACATATTTATATTTGAAAGGAACTCCCTTTCTTTTGGAAGAATAATCAATATCATTCTTAATTAATTAAATATAGTATTTTAATAGAGATCCAATAAGATTATATATAGTGTATTTGAAAAAAAAATCTATTTATTAAATGGATACTTTCTTTTGAATGAATCATTTTAGTAAATCTCAATGTATCCTTTCAATCGACACTTTATTCTTCATAGATTCACTATTTGTAACCATGTCATTTAAAATTTTGGTGAATATATTAAAAATATCAATCACACCATTATGGTAGAAATTATTAATTATTTAAATTCATACCAATGAATACCATGTGTAATTTTCAACACATTATTCATTCCTTCATGGGTGAAATTTAATGTTATAATAATGTTAAAAGAAGATTTACAAGAAGTAATATGACTGCACACACATCAAAAAATAGATAATTAAGAAAACATAGGAAATTATAATTTATGATATATATTGTAGCATCAAATTTATTTAATGTTTCAATTTCAACTTTAGATATTTTATATGTTCTATCAATGATATTCCAATATTAAATACATATATTCTTCAAATTATCCCTATTTTATCATTACAGAATCCTTAATCACATCCATTAAAATTACTTTTTTTCAAATATTCAATAATATAATATTATGAGATTCCATCTCCAAAATATAAATTTCCTTAGTTTTTTGATGACTAGGGTATAAGTTAACTCAAATAAAAAATATTAATAATGAATAAAAATGCTTATAAGGGAACCTGTAACACCAATTGATGGTATAAATGAAAATATATCATAGAAGAACTAATGATTACTAAATGGGTAGCCCCTACATACCCATTTTTACTATCTGAAAAAATAGTTATAAGTAACACCATAGAAGGTTCACATATGGTACCAATTGTTAGACCATATATGTTGATTGAATATTATCTAGAGGGATGAATATCAATTTATTTGAATTATTATTATTATATTTATATTTATTTTATAATACATTACCATGAATAATATTAATAACATTGATAATTTTAAAAAAATTATATTCACACCTCCCCCACTTGACAGTCTTCAATCAACATATCCAATCGAACAAAGGACATCATAAATAAAAGCTTCTCCATGATTCACTTAGGTGAACCAACCTACATTCTTGGGAACAAAATCATTAATGATAGTTACAAGAGGATTCAATGGATAAATCAAGGTACATATATTGACTAGGTACTACTAATATATAGTATAGAATAATCCAGGGGAGGATTGGTTCCAGTGTCACATGGAATGTCTATCTCTAAGAAAATGTGTCCTAAAAAATAAAATGATTTAGGGAATGTGTAAGTTCAAATATGATTACAAGGCTAGATCAATCATTTATGGAATGTTATTTACTATAATTGATGTTAAAAATTCATAATTCAAGATAAAAAGATGCAAGGACAATAGGGGAATACCATTAGTACACTATTAAATCTATCATTAGGTACCTAAGGTAAAGTAAGCATATATTCCTGGTATATGGGGGATATAAGGATGTAATCCTCATGGGTTGTATTGATACAAGATTTTACATATATTATATATATTTTAAATTCATATTAGTGATATTTTTTTAATCTCAACAAAGGTTTTGTGTGCTATAAGAGTTTAAAGCAACCAATTATCACTGATTTTATAGAAGAATCCATGTATATTTAGACCTCTAATGCATCCAAATATACCATATGTGTAAAACCCAAAAAAAATTTCGAGATATATAGGGATATTTTAAATTTGAAAATTTTCCCTTATGTTGAGTACTTTTTTTTAGGGATAATGTTCTGGGTGTGTTTCGGTGAAAATTTGAGAATGATTGGAAATGGAGGGAGTGCACGGTTGGAACATGGTTTTCCCTAACCACGTGACTTGACCAAAAAACTAAGAAACCCTCAACAAATAGTTTATGCATGGATAGAAAACTATTTCTCAAAATATTAATAATAAAATGATTAACTATGAATCCCCGAAAAGATGTGAACTATAAAGGTGCATAGTTTTGGAAAACCATGTGCCCCAAGTACAAACCATCCGAGGGAATTAAATTAACACAAAAATTAATTTTAAAATTTTTCTATGCTCCCATTTTAATCCCAAGTCATTCCCCATTTGACCCTAATGTTTCATTCATGATTTTGGATGTCTCCAGCCAAATTCCAATCCATTCCAACCTCCTTTCGTTGCGGTTCAAATCCTATATTGTAGATCTACACCCCTCTTGGTTTTAGATTTGGATCTCGTGCTACATCGTTATTTCATTCAAATTGGGGATTTCCATTAGGCAATCAATCATACAAAAATTGAGTTAGTTGTTCTATAATTCAAACCCCATCATATTGAATGAAATTATATCTATTTAATTATACAATTTATATTGTATGGGTAGAAATTGGGATCACGATTGAATTAATTAATTTGGTTAATTATTTAATTGAGCAAAATTTGAAATTGGGGATATTGAGATTATATACTTTGGATAATTAATTGATTAATTAATTATAATATATTAAGACTGTTGATTTGAGATAATTAAATATTGAGATAAATTTTTGATAAAGAGAATTTTTATTTGAGATAATTAATGTTATAGTTTATTATGTGATATTGAGAATCTTGATTTGAGAAAAGTAATTGTTGAGTTAATTATGAGATATCAGGATATTTGATTTGATATAATTAATTGTTAAGTTAATTATGAGATATTGAGATTGTTTATTTGATATAATTAATTTAAGGGCTATTTGGGTGATACTGATATTGTTGATTCAGTTAATTAATTTTTGATTTAATTATGAGATATTGAGATTTTTGATATGAATAATAAATTGTTTAATAAATTATGGAATATTGAGTTTGTGAATAATGATTAAATAAATGTTGAATTAATTAATTAAATTTTTGTGATTAAATAATTGGGGAATTAATTAGTGGGAATGATTTTATGAAATAATTCTTGAATTAGTAATGAAAATTTTGGTATTAATTAATTGTAGAAATAATTAATGTTAAATTTGGAATATATAATTGTTGAATTTAATTAATTAATTTTTGAATTAATTAATGTTTTTTTGTGATTTATGTGAATTCTGATAGTGAATGGTAATATGAACATTAATATATGAATTATCATTGTTAATGGTGGTATATTCATTCATATGTGTTTTAGAACAATTAATGTTAATAGTAGAATTCACATGGTAATTGGGTTTTGGAATGGTAACATGAACATTCATAAGTGTTATAGAAAAATGAATGGTAATAGTGGCATTAATGGTAAAAATGGTATTCATGAATTGATTGAGCTGAAGAAGGTAACAATGGACTTATGAGATATGTTATCCCTTGATGTTTTTTCAATCTCATGCATGGTCAGTAGATGATATTGAGGTATGGGTGTCTATGAGAACCTATAGGTTTATGTGGTAAAATAAGGATTAATTGATAATGTGTTTACTATTTACTTATGCATTCAAATTATTTATTTATATAACTATATAAACTATTATTTCAATGGATATTGTTTTATACACCATTGGTGTTGACTAATGATTTTTACTAACACCTTACTCAAGATGCTTTATCGATACCCGAATAGACTTCATATTTGTAGGACATGATATAGGAAAAATACCTATGTGAGATGGATAATTTGGGATGGAGTAGAGATGAGGAAACTAGACATGGTTCATGATCTTCCTAGTAGTTGGCTATGTCTTAATTTTTGATTTTCATTATGACACTTGGAACATACTTTAACATGGCATGTTTACTATTCAATTCTGATATTGTACAACCAATTTGGGTCAGATTGAGATATAGGCTCGATCCTATTTATGTGAAATTTTTTCAATATTTTTATTATTTACACCTGTATCTCATTTATATAAAAAGGTGGTGTAGCCTCCCCCTAATCTATATTTGACCCTTACTATCAGTCAACACCCTCTTTCATATTGGTTGGTGTGCTTGAGTTTACATAGTGAACTGGCTCAAGGAACTGATGTGTGGAACCCGGGAAAGGACATTACTATTTAGGTTTATAAAATTTTCTATGATCTTGGTGTGGTTCCAATTAGTAAATATCTTATCCCATTATGTTTTGATAACATTTTAGTGGTGGATATCATAAAGGAGTTAATGTCACACCAATATCCATACTCATGAAGTACCACCTCGTTAGGTACTTTTTATCATTTGGTAAATTTATGGTGATTATAGTTTCAATAAAATATATTGTTACAGATTTCTTGACTAAATACTTATCTTAATATAAAGATGAATATCATGCGATATCTAGTAGACTTAATTTTATAACATTTGACTCTAGTAAATGTGGGGTTTTATTGGAGATGGCTTCATAGAACTAACATATATTTACTTTATGATTGATCGTATAATTTGTTTTAAATATCAATAAAATAGGCATCAAATCATGATTTTTCTTCTGTGTGACATTGTATTAAATAATGTCCTATGAAAAGTTCTCACACTGAAAGGTATTCGAAGTTCACCACTATGAAGGGAACCTATAAGTTCCATGATCTTATTCTTAAATATATTCTCTATATATTGATGATACGTTTTTATGGGATTCAAGGGATATTGACTATTAATGGTGGAGACTCATAGGAAATATAGAGACTATCTCATAGTGTACGACTCATAAAAGAATACTATATTTAGAGGGGGTTATGTTTTCCATTGAAAAAAGTTATAAATCCTACATAAATATATTATTGGTGGTTTTGAGAAACCACCTGTATTTTGGATACCTATTCTTGTTAGAATTTGTTCTATATAAGTGTTGGTAAAGTTAAAAATAATTTGAGGCAGGTATCTCCCCTTCTGAGTTTTTAATCAAAAAACAAATTAAAACCAAATCTAATGAATGTTTTATAATAAATAAAATATATTTAACGGTGGTTTCCTACCACCTTTAAATTAGTTAGTTTCTTATATATTTTTTTAGTCCCCTCCTCACTCTACATAGCAGAACACCCATCGAGGATTGACTTAGAGTTCCTCCTTTATTAACATTTATTCATAACCACTATATGACTTTTTATTTTTTGAAAATTAAATATACATGATTATATATAAGTGTTTAATTAGATATATTTATAAATAAATTAATATTAGAAATTTTCTAAAATATTTATATGTACATATATATTTATGTGAGTTTGTTTGTGTAAATATAATTTATTTACTACATTTACTATATTAACTCACATGTGTTTATGTAATGTGTTTATAAATATATTAAAATTATTTATTTATGTAATGTATTAAAATATATATAATTATATATTAAAAATAATATAATTATATTTATATATAGAAATATTTATAAAATTTATATATTCATACAATATAATATATATTTATATACAATTAAATTTTTTATACTATATAAAAAAATATATATATATATTATATACACACAATACAATATTCATATTATATATACTTTATTTTTTATATGCATGTGTACGTATTTGAATAATCTCTAATTTTTATTTAATATATTTTTATATTATAACATTAACTAATGGTTTTATGGGATGAATTAAAAAAGTACATTATATTATATATTTTGATAACATATTGATGTATATATATTATAAATTTCTGATGTTAAATACACAGAAATTATAATTTATTATAAATCAAATATAATAGTATAGAATGAAATATATGTTCACATTTATTTATAAATTACACATTTAACTTTATATAAAAAATATATAATATAAAAAATATTAAAGACATTCATATAATTTATTGATATAATTAAATAAATAAATAAAATATTTTTATATTATGTATTTAAATAAATTTATATAATGTTATTGTATAATGTATATAAATATATATGTTCTTATATATCAAAATTAATTTAGAGGATGTATGATAGCCACTATATTTAAAAACTATCATATTTTACCCATGTATAAGGAAAACCCACTCCTAAATATTAATTGACTGGTGATTTTGGAATGATTTCCCATAAAATCGTTATTTTTTTTTTGTGAAAACAAATTAAAGGGGGTTCAATCACCCTCAAATTTCATAGTTTTTATGGGGATTTTAAAAACAACTAATCTCACAGATTAGTGGGAGTTTTGAACCCCCTTTATTTTTTTAAAAATATTTTATCTACTAGTCGATGTTACGAAAAAACCCACCACTAATTGAGGATGAAATTAAATTTAGTGGATGATGTGAATTACCCTACTAAATAACCACCACTGATCTATTTTTTTCTCTATTTTATCCCTTAATAATATTCAAAGTATTAGATAATGAGAACATGACCACCATTTGGAAGTCAACATTAATATGATTCATTGGATGTCCATATAAAAAAATTTGTATCGGTTCTTAGACTTTATTAAATTTTTTAAAGAAATTCACGAGTGACATAACTTTATGTATTGATGAAAATAAATATGGAATACTCTCATGGTGAGGTAATGTACCTTGGGTGCCTCACGAGTTATAAGATATTAATAAATAATGCGAGAATGGATAGTTTCCATTCTGTTTACTAATAAAAGTTGATATATCAAACACTGAAATGAAAATAGAATAAACATATTAAATCCTTGGTCTTGGGGTTCATAGGAAAGTTTAGTTATAGAAAATTAAATTAATGATACATCTATAACATAGGTTGATAATTGCATAATGAATCCTTTTTATTAGAGATATCGAGATAAAAGGATTACATTACGTATTAAGCATTTGTATGGGGTTGTATTCCATTACGACGTTAACATCTTTAACTATGTGTTTCCTGCCTTTTTTTAAAACCTAACATTGTATATTATTAATCTCTTCTTAATTCCACTACAAAAGTGTTCTTGATGGTTAGACAATAAGCATATCAAGATCCCTATTCAAATAATTTTGTTATTGAACAGGTTGAATAAATATTATTCTAGTATGTTGTTTAAAATTTTGTTATGTGATCTCGATTTACTATGTATTCAGTCACTAGTTATTCGACATTATACATAGTGAGTTAGATTATTAATAAATATATCTTGGATATTTTTAAAAAATAATATTAATCAATTTATTGCTCTATAATATAGTGATATTTATTTTATAAATAAATAGTAATTATTAAACTCTCTAGAAATATTGTGGAGGAATGGTGAACTGAATTTAAAGGTCTAGTGAGAATTGAAGTATAAATATTATTATTATAAATTTTAATGTATTTACAAAACACAGAAAATATTTGTTTATTCTATTATTGTGTAAACAACATGAAATAATTATATTATCATTATTATTTAGATGTGGGGTTCTGCGAGGATTAATTGAATCATAAGCGCATACGTATAATTATTATTATCTACCCTCATTTTTAAATATACCCAATTATGTTATTTCCAACAGGAGAATTTGATATTCCATTCATTTTGAACAAATACATATAGAGAATTATCCTAATCTCTAGAGAGATATTCTACATGACATCTATTATGATTAGAGAGAGATCTTCCTCCATCAGCAGTCTCTATTCTAGGGAGAATAAGGAATGTCCTTATTTGAAGTGATTATTTTGGTGATGAAGGAAGAACACTCCATGAATTAGGACTTCCACACTTGAAAACAAGTTTTTTTATGGTGAAATTTAGGGGTTCCTTGTGTGTGTGTGGATTAACACTAGAGGGGATCTATGGTTGATTCCTATGACTTTGTGATGGCACAATATAGTTGTGTTTTTAGATCCATCAATGGAGAATGAATTCATTTCAAGGTAATTCTTTATTTTCTTAAATTAATAATGAATAATTATGTGATGATCATGTGGTTGGTTCTGGCATTTTTTATCTTGTCAATTAAACTTTGGATTGATTCCAATGGTCAAGATATTTGAATCTTGTAAATGTCAGAATAATAACTGATTTCGACATAAAGCCAAGTCAGTCATGCAGAGTAGGAATTTCCAATGTGCCCAAAACATTCGACCTACACGTACATATACACCTACACATACATATACACATACACATACATACACATACACATAAATACATACATACATACATACATACATACATACATACATACATACATACATACATACATACATACATACATACATACATACATACATACATACATACATACGTACATACACATAAATACATACATACATACATACATACATACATACATACATACATACATACATACATACATACATACATACATACATACATACATACATACATACATACATACATACATACATACATACATACATACATAGATACATACGTACATACATACATACATACCTACCTACATACATACCTACATACGTACGTACATACATACGTACGTACATACATACGTACGTACATACATACGTACTTACATACCTACATACATACATACCTACATACATACATACATACATACATACATACATACATACATACATACATACATACATACATACATACATACATGCATGCATACCTACCTACATACCTACCTACATACCTACATACATACATACATACATACATACATACATACATACATACATACATACATACATACATACATACATACATACATACAGACATACATACATACATACATACATACACACATACATGCACACATACATGCATACATACATACATACATACATACATACAGCATACATACATACATACACACATACATACATACATACATACATACATACATACATACATACATACATACATACATACATACATACATACATACATACATACATACATACATACATACATACATACATACATACATACATACATACATACATACATACATACATACATACATACATACATACATACATACATACATACATACATACATACATACATACATACATACATACATACATACATACATACATACATACATACATACATACATACATACATACATACATCCATCCATCCATCCATCCATCCATGCATACATACATACATACATACATACATACATACATACATACATACATACATACATACATACATACATACATACATACATACATACATACATACATACATACATACATACATACATACATACATACATACATACATACATACATACATACATACATACATACATACATACATACATACATACATACATACATACATACATACATACATACATACATACATACATACATACATACATACATACATACATACATACATACATACATGCATACATACATAAACATACTTACCCATACACATACATACATACAAACCTACAATGATGTTCACATACATACATACATACATACATACATACATACATACACATACATACATACATACATACATACATACATATATATCTACATACATACACATACTTACCCATACACATAAACACATACTGACACACACACACCAACAAACCTTCAATGATGTTCACATACATATACATACATACACATATAAACACATACATGCACATATATAAACCTACAATGATGTTCACATACATACATACACATACATATACATATATACATACATACAAAGACACACACACACACACACACACAAAGACACACACACACACACATACAAAGACACACACACACACACATACATATATACAATGATGTTCACATACATATACACATACATATATACAATGATGTTCACATACACACACACACACACACACACACACACACACACATATACATATATACATACATACAATGATGTTCACATACATATACATATATACATACATACATACATATATACAAAGACACACACACACACACACACACATACATACACATACTTACCCATACACATACATACATACAAACCTACAATGATGTTCACATACATATATACATACATACGTACATACATACATACACATACATACATACATACATACATACATATATATATACCTACATACACATACTTACCCATACACATAAACACATACTGACACACACACACAAACAAAACTACAATGATGTTCACATACATATACATACATACACATATAAACACATACATGCACATATATAAACAATCATACACACACAAAAACACAAACACACTCTTACACATACATATATACATACACACACATACACATCCACATATACAAACATACAAACATACAAACATATATTCTCATATACATGCATATATACGCAAATATATCCACACACACACACACACACACATACATACATACGTACATAGATACGTACGTACATACATACATACATACATACATACATACATACATACATACATACATACATACATACATACATACATACAAACATACATACATACATACAAACAAACATATATACAAAGACACACACACACACACATACATATATACATAGATACATACTTACATACATACCTGTATACATATTTTATATACATATATATACTGGCCTTCCATTCTTTTAACATTTTATTTATTTTTTCATGCCACTAAACATTAAATCATTATCAAGGATTCATGTTAACACAAATGATGACACAAAAACAACCACATTAATATAAATATTCATAAATAAATATGTGTTCCATTATGAATTCAAATAATTAATGAAATAAAATTTAAATATATTATATTTACAAATTAATTTTTAATTTATTTAAAAATAATATTATATATTTATATTTATTAATATAAATTTGATAATTTTTTATATATTACAATAGTTCAGAGAGGGGGATTAAAAATAAAAAAAAGATACCTAATGTGTGTACAACTACTCGAAGAGACATCATTGTGGGACCTTTAACAAGATCCATAGAAACAAAACCACTATTTTACTCCGGTAGGTGATTGATAATTCTTTATAAAATATAGGCAAATAAGATTGATAATAAATTTTTATGTTAATATATATATTTTAAAAAAAATAATTCAATATGAATTTTTTTAACACACACACACATAAATATATATAATCATATCAATAAATATATAGAAACACACTATCATAACCCTAGACAATGGTACCACTCCTTGGATAATAATTAAGAGAGGGAGTTACTCTAAAATCACACTTAAATAAGGCCACGGGTTGCTGACTTTCACTGAGGGTATATAATCTATACAAATGGGAGAAATTACAACGAATATAAATATTTAAGGGTAATAGATAATACGAGATCCAATAATAAACTCCATATCATTAAAAATTAATCAATCTGGATACATGAATGCAATTTCCTAAATAACATAAACAACAGGAAATACCAAAAAATTCCTAGCCACTAACAGTGAACTATGATAACTTATGAACAACCACTTTGAGCTAGTGATTACTAGATCGATCACCAAAAATATACTAATGATAATAAAATAAGTTTATGTATATGGGGTGATAATAGAATATTCTAATTAGGATCCACCCAAAACCTATTGTGTAAAATGTGAAAGGTACATACTATAGGTGATTGAATAAATGAATGAAATTAAATTGTTACCAAGAAGGTATAACTATATCCCATCATCACCATGTCCCACTAACTTGGTAACTATAAACTATAAGTAAAATAATATAAAAGACTATATGTAATCTGTTACCTCACATCTACTTCCACACTAGTTTGTCTCTTAAATTCAACAATTACTAAAATATTGTTCACACGATATAGGGTGTTAGTTCATGAATCCCTTCCATGTCATTGTATAAGGTTAAAAAATTTATGAATAAATGGGATTTATTAATTCATGGAGTGGTAATGCATTTGAAATTTTCATATCACAATAATCTAATTGGTGAAACACATCATCTACCATAATATGGAAGATGATTTTTTAAAGTTATCAAATATCTTTTTTCAATAAAGGGAATCTATAATAGGGATGTGATCTACCATGTTTAGTATACCCTTGATGGATGAAAGAAATGATAAAACTCTCTTCATTCTCAAACCACCATCTATTTTTAGATGAAATCACTGGAACCTATTATGTTGTTCGAGATCCTTTACATTCAAACAAGGATCAAGGTGCTATTGTAACCCCTTAGAGAAATTTTGGATTGAGTTATAACATCAATTATCCTTATCAAGTGTACTATAATAAATATAAAAATATAGAATTTATAGTTCTTCATATATGCTTTTTTAGGTTCTTTGTATTATCATGAGGCTCCAATTAAAGATAAAACAGACATATATGGGATTTCCCCTCTTCTACTGTTCATTATATCAAATCTCAAAACCCATAAGTTAAAAAAATATTTAATATTAAATTTATAAATATTTTAATTTTTTAATTTTTTAATGAACATTTCTTATCATAATGCGTTTGATTCAATTATAAAAAATATAATAGGTTGTACGTATTTTTTTCATATTTTTACCGCATGAATAACATATAACCTAATGTATGATATTAAAAATCCTATGGATTTGAATAAAATCAGAGGATATGATATCTAATATAATATTTAATGATTAAATATTTTGTTTCTCACTGATAGAGAGCATAAAATCCTATTTATGATATCTTGGATATCATTAATGATGATTGGAGCTTTATGACCTATCTTATCAAAGGTAACAATATCAATCATATTTTATGATCGGTAATACTATATCATCATTAAAAAAATAATATAGGAATAACAATTAAAATAATTTAATATGTTGATATATTTTATTATAGTTTATAAAATGTTATAAATTAAAAGTGATAGGCATTATAAAATGATATTTATGATGTTGATGTAAAATTTGAAATTTTCATATTTATATATCATGTTTTGGAATATAAATAATTTTTATTTATTGGTTTATTTCTTTATGATATTTATGATTATAAATTTTTTATGGAATATGGATATTATTTATGAAAAATTTATCTGATAAATATTTTCTTATGAATTGTTTATCTATGGATTTTATTCTATTTCTGACAAATTAAGATGTAGTTTATATATACCATGACCGAGATTTGTAATTGATGTTATGATATTTAATTAGTTGTTGAATATAGTTGATAGAAATTCGGTTTTAGAGATATTATTAATTATATTATCCCTGGATTAAATTATCTATGGTTAAAGGGACTTATGGATGGAATTTACTAAGGAATAAAGGGTTATGACTTATTCTAAGAAATTTGAGGGTTGGATATCTATGTCTCCAAGATTACTGATGAGAAATTTTTTATTCTTATATAATTCAAAACCATTACATGATGATTTCATGTTCATTATTTATATAATGAAATTGGATAGTTCAGAATATATTTTTATACTATTCTTAGGTGAGTAACAGACACTATGGGTTGGGTTAAGAGTAATCCATTAATAAGGCATGAACATATTGATTTGGTGGATAAAATAAAAATTTTTAAAAAAAATTATTAAACGAAATAATAACAAATAAATAAAACAATAGATAATAATTATTTCATATGATAAAATAGTTATCAATTAAATATTCATGTGATGCCCAAAAAATTGGTGATAATTTGAAAGAAAACACCTCAAAAACGATGTTTGATATTCCTTACAGAGTAGCATATATCAAGACCTTGATCATCCAATATGGTAGTTTCATGCCTAAATGAGGCACTCATGAATTTTATTGTGTATTTAATTATGGGTGTGGTTAATACTAAGGGTTATTAAACCACATCCCATTGTTAACATAGGGAAACAGTTAGCTAGGAAAACCTATGTGTTTGGATTTTAAATTAATAAATTTCTATATAATCCACTTGATGGATATGAGAAAAATGTTGTCCACTCAACTATTATGGAATAGAAAATATCATTATAGGCATTAATTCCTACCTAAATAATACAATATAATCAGATTTTTTGGTTTCTTAAAATTAGGAAATGATTTTCAGGGTTAATTAGGAACTCCAGATTTTTCAGATGGAATACAATCAATGTAATTAATTAGGTATCACAACCCTTAATAGAAAATCTTAAAAACCCCAAACACTCAAAACCAAAAAACATGAAAAAACAAAAAACAAAAAACCATTTTTTTGTGAGGAAATATCAAATTGAGAAAAACCACACCTCAAGCTCCCCATTTTACTTGGAAACACTTGACTACTCAATCTACGAGTGAATTTTTCGCTGTTTCATTCCACCAACTCCTATCACTATTATTTATATTTCCACTACTGACATGAACTCATCAACTCTATAAAACCCATTAACTTGCATCAAAGAACCACACAAGTAATGAATAAAAGATCTATTAACTAATAACACCACCCAGATAATTCCAGAAAACACAGAAGTCAACCTCAACCATGCCAAAGTAACAATTGAACCCCCCAAAATATAGGGTTAACCATTTATTGAAAAAAATAAAAAAAAGTAATGTAAATCCAAAACATGATACTACACTAAAGGAGAACTATTTCCATCTTAGATCATTTCCAAAATTCCTCTATCTCAAAAATTACACAACAAGATTCCATCTTAATAAAAGGGTTTCGTGAAAACATTAACATACCTATAGTGGTGATAATAACAAAAAAATAGGAGATAACATATTCATAAATTATATTATTAGTATAAATTGTTGAATCCATATCAAAGAACATGAGAATTTTAAAATGAGGATAGAGTACTGAGAGATAAAGGATCCACCACTGGAAAGATAAAGAATATGTGAAGGATATAGAATTTGGAGAAAAGTTAACCACATTATATTGAATCCACATGAACATAGAAAACCCATACTCTATGAAATACAATATAATCCAAGAATAAAACCATGGATTCCATCATAATAAAAACTCATTAAAGAATGGGATGAATGAAGAGGTAGATAAAGAAGAGGAGAGTGGGATACAATGCTAGAGGTAGAGTACATGACTCCCCTACCAAGCCACAGGTGAAGAGAACCCTAGAATGAGTGAGAATAGAAGATAATATTCTATATGGTTATCTAGAACCTAAATATGAAAATTTATGACTTCCATGATAAAGAGGAAATGTTTCTAAATTAAATGTGGATATTAGATTACTAAATATATATGATATATGATGTCATCATGTTAGTGTTATTTTAATTATTGAAATTCATTAAAGTAAATATCTTAAACAAGATTCTCAAACATATATATGTCTTCCAATACCATAAAAATACATTTTTTGGATTTGGTTCTTTTAACTTTAATAGATTCTTTTTAACCAACATAAATACAACCAATATTCTCCATATTTTAAAAAAATCATATAAACCAATGTTAAAATATTTATTTTCATAAAACATAAAGACTTTTAAAATTTATTATTTTGATAATTGATGTCAAAATAACCTTATTAAATTGTTTAATAATATAACAGATGTTAATAATGACTTTTGATATTAGTTATAAAAAATAATTGACATTGGAATTCACAGATAACATCAGTATAAAAATTAAATAAAATTATTAGTTACATTTGATGTTGTTTTTCAAGATAAATTATTTTTAATGTGTTTTATGTTTTTAAAAATTTAAAAATATATAAATCCATTGAAAAAAAGATAATTTAAAAGAACATGAAAATTTTAGATACAAAATGAAAACATGAAAAATTGGATTAGTGCTTTAGTTTATCTCTTATCTTGTGGGGGGTATAATTTGAATATAAATATCATTTACTAATATTCAGTTTATTTTAAAAAAAACTCATGGTAAATTTTAAATTATGTATAGAAAACTATTTTAATCCATTGCCAGTAAGTCTCATGTGAATGATTTGTCTTTTTTACTTAGTCGATAGGAAGAAATCTTAATCCTGAAAAATCAAGTAGTCAAAATATAAATATATAATGAACAAAATTATAAAAAACCTAATATAGAATGAAATATTATAAAAACCATGGAAAATAATAGAATAAATAAGTAGTGTAACAATTAATCTTTTGATCAAAGAAAAAGTATCTCCAAAATATAGTAATATGGATAATGAAATGTTATAGATAACACTTGAAAAAATATTTCTTTGGTGTAATAATCATTTGTTTGGAAGAAAAAAATTGAAAGAGCTTACTATCTAAAATTTAATCATCACTACTATATGAGATTGAATTTTATATTTAACATTTATTAATTTATAACTGACATTAAAACCCATCATGATAGGGGCTCTAATTTTAGTTATTCATATAACTGATGTTAAAAATCTTGTCATGATGTATTTTAACATTAGTTTTTCACAAAACCAATGATAAAAACTCAGTCAAGGTGGGTTTTAAGGTCTATTATTTCACGAACTGACCCATGTCCACCTCCATAGGCCAAGGGATGGCGAGTAGGGTTGAAGGAACAGAAAACAAGGGAGGCCTTTTCCTATGAAACTATACAAATACACATAGCCAACTCAATTCAAGGGTGTAGAGGGAAAGAAGTAAAAGATAAAACAACATTATATATGAACAACCAACAATCATCAATATCTAAACAGTACAAGTGCAGAAATGCAACATTAAAATGGAAAGGGGAAAAAATAGACACCCATAAAAAAATGTGAAAGAACCAGAAAAAATGTGAAAAAGTAAAATAGTTGAGAGATCCCTACTCCTATATCCTAAGATATGGAAACCGTGCGTCGTCCATGCACTGCATATCCCTAATCTCCTATCTTTTAACGATCAAATAGTCTTAAAGTTTCATGGTCGCATGAAGTGTGAGAGAATACCAAGAAGGGATGTGTATAACGATACTCAGTAGGATGCCCCGAAGGCTCAAGGGAGTAGCAAGAGTGGGACTGAAGAGGGTAGTAGTAAATAGAACAAGGCACAGTAAAAGAATACATTAAATTAGAGAACCTCAACCTAACAAGATAGTCAAGTAAGATATTCCAAACACAAGGGGCTATAAATTTTGAGAAGATTAACTTCTCATTGAATATTAGCTACTTATATCAGGAGAGCAGACCTATCCAACCATGAGTAGGTAGACAAAGAAATCACATGGAATACCCTTTACATAATCACCTCTCCTAGAAGGATAGTATCAAAAACCAAAGAGTGTTTTCCAAAATAAGATATATATATATATATATATATATATATATATATATATATATATATTCGTAGTCCAAGAAACCCAAACGAGAGAGTAAGGGGATATCCATATCACAATCACAGCACTGGAAAAGAGAGTGGCCAATAGTCCCAGAAGTAACCATCGATGCCTAGAATCCCACCCATCTGATCTAAAAAAAATTTAAATGGGGATAAATCACCACCTCTTTATACTATCCACTTTGGGTGGATCTATCTCGTCCACACCATTTTAGGTCAGTTTACAAGGACACATCTTGGTGGGAAATCACTCGTATTTTTTGAGAGTCCAACGTCACGTCATATCACGTCTCTTCACTATGTCAAACAGTCAAGAGATCATGTCACAAAGTAGAGGATACTAATGGGTTACACTATCATTCTAGTCGAGATCCTAAACACTCCACAATGTGTTAGAGGGATTCCACTCCGATAATCCACAAGGACCCACTACCCAACCAAGCTGGAGTGTACTGCTTGACAAGTGTCATCGACGAGACTCACTAACCAACCCAGCTAGAGGAAAGCACATAACTGTCATCAGTGACCAATTTCCATCCCATCTAAAGGTAAAACCATAACTCCCATTAGGTACCAGCTCCCATCCAAGATGGAGGTAAACCCGGAACTTCTCTGTCCACCCCTTCCGGATTGTACCTCTCGGGAAGAACATCTAGAAACTCTCACCATCTATGATGGATAGTACCTCTGGGAAGTACTCCAGTGTAGTAATATAGTTCCACGCAAGATTTTCTTTACAACCATAAGATCTCACATACTAACATAGAAGACACAATGGAGGGAACCATTGTGTCCAATGAGAAAAACTCCTCAAGATAAGCTACTTGCATGCCAATATCCGAGTTGAAAAGAAAGGGATATGAGAGATCCAAGAATTCATGAATTAGTACATATCAATTTGGGGGAACACATTTCACGTGGCCATAATTCATTGTATGGAAGTGTACCTATCCATTATGGGAAAGTAAAATATGAAAACGTACCCCTAGGAATGCCAGCTTACTCCTAGAGTACAAGAATCACCTAGTCAAAAGGCTGACGGGCACATTATTTCATCGTTTACCAGAAGGTAAAAAAGATTAATTATGTCGACACAACTCATTAAACGACTCAATAATATTTGACTCCATATCTTCATAAATCCTATCCACTCTCACAAGAGTTGAGGTTGGCCCAAGCTGTGGGTTCACTTCAAACACATCAAAAATTTCTTCCACCGATAATCCATTCATGTTTCCACATTTAATGATATTATGAATAAATCTTCACATATCCAAACACATATTTCCATTGTGATTCATAGAAAAAAATGGAATATTTACAATTTATTCACACATAACAGAAATGTATTGGAAAATTTCATATGATGGTGAATTGTGCTCAAAAGACATATCAGGGGGTCCAAAATTAAATCTTGGTATAATTATATAGATCATGCCAATGTGATTCTCATAGAAAATATCACAGAATTTACAAATCATTCATCCATAATGGACGCCTGATGAAAAAGTAACCAAAACACCCAAACTAGACCTCATGGGGCCCATAGCTTGATTTTGGTCTTAAACACCTGGAATAAATCTTGGAACATTCTGGTAAACACTAGTGTCATAATGCAACCGATGGAGAATCTTTTAAAAATTCCATTTAGAATTTTTGATCGATACAATATTTATTAAAAACAATAACAATAACATTATTATTATTATTAAACTTATGAATTTCTTGAAATTGAACCACAACGCCAAGTCCTAAAATTCCCAAACATGTATTAAAAGGTTCGTCTTGTTGAGAGGATCATGTGGCCATAGATGACACATGAATCCGAGGCTTCATTTGAGAGATATATCTGAAAAAAGATTATTTGTTATTAATTATTAAATATTATTATTGATAAAGAGATTATTTCATGCCTCCTTTCAATGGGTACAAAATTTTAAATTTCTAAAACCACCTTAAATAGTCTGTCTTGACTAAAGGGTCATGTTTTCGTAGACATCATGTGAATCGGAGGCCCGTATCAAAATATAAATGCATTTAAAGATCCCATGCCCAAAATATGTTGGACTGGCCCATGGGCCCACTCCATGGTCACACGGTCTGGCTCACCTCCTGACATCGACTGGACGAGTGTCCGGTCCTCCTCCATACTCCTTGTCTATGACAGCCTGCGGCTTTGGTGCACCATGGTCCCCCATGACAACATCGACTTCCCCATGATGACTCGACGACCTTCTCCTCTACCTTGATACCTCTTATTCACAACCCTATCACTGAAAAGTCGTTCATCCTTCTCACCATACTATGCCATCAGCCTCTTCATGCTTCCACCTCCACTTCACCATGATATCAGACTGGATCTAGCCAAGAACTCCATTAGAGCTCCCCCAACAACATGGACTACTGCCTCTGCCAGCCGTGCCTGACCGGATCGCTTCATCCACCTCCAGCTACAACCATTTCTAGAGGTGCACCATCAACAAGATTTCATGAAAATATTTGTGGTCAAGAAAAAGGAATAAAAACTTATTTCAGTATCCTTAGCTTGAGTTATTTATAGCACCAACCCCTACTCAATGATTCGGTGATGGTTTTATGTAGAGAGGATTTTAGGGCAAAGAACGATGAAGAACATGATAAAATAGTGGTTTGAAAGAGGGAAATGGTAGATGACTATGTTCATTCAGCAATTTCATCAATGTTCAAAAAAAATTAATGACTCAAATAAAGAGAGAATTTAGGAATTGAACATTTTTTGTGTGGAAATACAAAATGATCCTACCTCATTGAACCAATTATCATTTCTGATGAGTTTGGCCCGATTTTTCTTCAATTTTACAAGGATCCATCAAGAAGATTTTTTTACGCAGCAGAATGGGGTGAAGAAGGTGCTTCTAATGTCCTTGGATGAGTATTAGGGGTTAACCCTAATCCTAACACCAAAATCTCCCATTGAATGTAAAACATAGAGACACCCATCTTGGCCAAAGAATTAAAAATCCCTAGACCTTCCCATTTAATTTCGTGCTTAGGTAAAACACCACATTAAGAACTCAACGATGGTATCAGATTTAAAATCCATGTCTATATTCAAAAGTAATGGGTTTTAGAATTTGAGTTAAAATAATTGTGTTTAATTATTTTAATTCTCAATTTCCCTATATGTGGCCCTTTTCATAGAAACCCCACACCGATAATGGTTATACCCCACCTTGGGTAAACGAAACATTCTAGACTCAACCATTTCATAATTTTTTTTATTTGAGATACCATGAAAAATATAACCCGAATTGGACACATGAATATTAAAAAACCCCTTATAATTTTTTATAATTTATTTTGTGCACACTTGGCCTCAGAATCACACATCGTCTCAGCGCCTAGCTCTAGAAATATATGTAGTAACATTACAAATTCTTACAAGAAAAAAATGTTGCAACATAATTCCCTACTTTAGGATTTTCGTCCCTGAAAAGAAAAACTGGGGAAAACTAAATGGGATACTAAGCTCACTGTTGTCTCTCCCATTTCTAGGAACACCTACACATTACCATGTTATCATAACATACGAACCAAATGGATGGTTAATCCTCATATGGTCTTATCATTATAATGAGGTGATTTGGAACGTGCACACACCTATTTAGTTGTGACATGTGAAAGTCGTCGTGATTCCACTCTAGCTATTGGGGGTAGGGCAAGGTGGTAGAAAAACTCACCATGTCTTCTCATGGTCCCGAACAGCCCGAAGATACCTGGGGAAAATTTTACTTCCCTAGATGAACCTCTACATCCCACGTCGCGACAAGGATCACTGTTTATCCTTATAGTAGGGTTTCATGATTCCCTCCATCAAAATATCTTTTTGGTGAAACAAAAATGGATATCTGGCCATGAAATACTTCGTAGTCGATGTCTTATAGCCAAGACTGTCTTACATGCTCGAGAAGTAAAAGAGTCAACTCAATCGACAAAGGAAAAATTCACCCTTCTACTCCATTATGGTCAGATACCTAGAAGATAACTACACTAAATCATCACACACTAGGCGGGCTTGGCACTTCCTACTAAGGGAATCTGGTACAACATTTTCCTTTCCAAAATTATAGACTATCTCAACATTGTAGTTCGGTAGTATGTTCAACCAGCATTTCCACTTCAACTTCCGGGCTCTCTGGGTGAAGATGTACCTAATACATTCATGGTCTATGGAAACCAAAAAATATTCTTCCAGAAGGTAGCATTTTCACATTCTTAGGGTGAATAATAACACTTTTAGTACTAAATAGCGAGTCACATAATTTTGTTCATTGGGTCCCCATCACCTCAACCTGTACTTGATAACTGCTTAATCAAGTTTGATGGAGAGCACACAAGGTACCATCAAACAGGGAGAGTAATTAGACTCATCCAACCAAAAGAGGCAAGACATGGATAGCACATGGAATAACTTATGCATCATTTCACCTCTTAGAAGTAGAGTAATCCAAAAACAGAAAAAATTTCGATCAAACTAGTTTCATCTCAAGAAAAAGGAGGTCAAGTAGTAAAACTACACTAGCAAAGCCAAGAACTACTTTGACACTCCACTGCACAACTCTTCCACGAACACATAAGTCATAGGGCTCATCCACCACATTTTGATACAATCTGCTTTGGGCAGCACTTAATCACCCTCACAGTTTTGATTACATTGCAAGAATGTGTCTCAGTGGTGGAAGGATCCATCTAATTCATGCATTCAAAGATACACCCAAAAGCACCAACACAGGGTTTCAACAATGTCCCAAGTCAACCTGGTAAAACCTCGACATGGGATAAGGGAGAAAAGAGCATGTCACATACTGTCTAACAAGTTATAATAGAGAAATAAAAAAATAAAAAAGGCGTAACTCATATCTTCTCATGCTCTGTAGGATCTTAGATTCCCAAAGCATGCGACTATCCATGGAACTAGCTGCCATCTTCTCGATCCTGACATATGCTTCCTAGTGGTGGTTCAAAAACCTCAATAATGGAAGACACCACCTCTATATTTTCATTCTACTCTTCCAAAATCACCTCCATGGGAACCGCCTAGATCATAGTGATTTCAAGAACATGGTGGTCAACCTTTTTCCCATAGTGTTGGCAACACGTCTATTCAGGTAGTCTCATTCCATGTGACCTCGCCCATCACATGCATAACACCGACCCTCCCAAAGATTACCCCATGCTCTGCACATCCTCAGCCCGATATGAATACTTGCCTGAGAGAGATTATAGGGAGGAATCATGCATTGAGATATTATCGATAGGCATCTACTAGCTACAATAGACATCTAAACTCTATTATTCTCACTACCATTACCAGCGGTTTTATATCCCTCAAACAGATGTTTTTCAATCAGTATAACCTATTCTAGTACCCTGACATAGGTGGGGATGAACAAGTGGACTATGATATCAATAATCTTGCTATGAAGTCCCTGCTCAAAATTTTGTAATCAATGGTAACCATTATAGATCCTATCCTGGGAGTAGTGTGCAATGTTTGTGAACTATGTCACTTACACACTCACTGTCCCCCATTACTGAAACAACATAGCCATTGAAGCCAAACAGAGCACAAGTACGATGAGTAATACTCCACACAAAACATCTGCTGGAAGTCATCCCATCAGAGTGTCAACTTGTCATGCATATGAGAAAAAAATATCCACCTACTCCTAGATACTCCTTGGATAAAGATGGTTTCAAAATCCACCATTGGATCTACTGGTGTATGTACAAGCCTGAAGAGGCAGACCATTGACTCTAGACAGACCTCTGTTGTCTGAGGGTCTGGCTCACCGCTGAACCTCAATGATCTCTGGCGCTGAAAATCATGAAGTGTGTTATGCCTACACATGTTCTTCTTCTACTCTATTAGGGCTGTCTAATTCTCAATAGGTTGGGGTGCTTTTACCTGATCACTTAGAGAATGGGTTTTCCATGACGTGTCTAGAATTGAGGCCCCATTTCTAATAGGGTAGTCATCCTGATATAGGGCTAGTATCATGGATGGATACTGTCGCAAAGACATCCTGAATATTATCAAGGAGTACCGCAGTCATATGAGCATATATATATATATATATATCAACAATAAAGGGGAGATGATCAAGAAGGATAGTCAAAGACACAGTCATATATAATACATACACCATTGTTCCCTACAACAGGTGTCTCGGGATGCAGAATCAACAAGAAAGAAATCAGGGTCATGGTTATTGTATACATTGGCCGCCCATACCATCATTGGACTCCCTATCCTGGGAGCTTCTCTCGAGACACTTCAAAACTGTTCCCCTAAACCCAACCATGAACTTTTTAGAAAAATTTCTTAACAATGTACTAGAGGTCAAAACACTTCTGATACCACTTTGTCATGACCCGACCCTGGTCAGGGCTCAGGGCACAACTACCCCAATCCTACCTCAATAGGCCAGGGGATGGAGACTAGTGAAGATGGCATAAAAAAACAGGGAGGCCATTTCTTATAAACTTATACACACACACACACACACACAGCCAAGTTAATGCAAGTGTGCAATGTGAAGGAAGTAAATGATACAACACTACTATATATAAACCAAAAACATGAATTAATCTCTAAGCAATACTAGTGTAGAAAGATAAAGCTGAAATAGAATGGGAAAAAATAAACCCCTAACTAGATAAGTGACACAACTTGGGGATAGGTGAAAATGTAAAATAGTTTAGAGAGACCTTCTCATAGATTCCAAGCTATGACAATCACACATATTCCAAACACCTCGTATCCCTAATCTCTTATGATGTAATGCAAAACATGTCCATCGTCTGCAAGGGGACACTAAGTGTGGGAAATGTCCAAGTAGGGGTGAGTATAAATATACTTTGTAGTATGCCCCGAAGGCTCAAGGGAGAAACAATAGAGGTACCGCAGAGGGGAGTATTAGATAGAACAAGGTACAGTAAAAGAATACATTAAAAGAGAGAATGTAAACTGAAAATGATAGTGAAGTAATATCATCTAAAAAAACGAGCTACAAATGGTGAGGAGAAGAACTTATAGTAGAGTATTTACTACTTATAGAATGAGAGAAGACTCTTACAACCATGAGAAGCTAGACATGGAAATCACATGGCATAGTCTACGTGTCTTAGCATCTTCATGATGGAGAGTACCCAATACCCATGGAGTGGGTACCAAAACAGGATATATATATATATATATGATCAGTCAAGAAAACCCGATCAATATAGTAAGGTGATCTCCATATCACATGCTTTTCCCAATAAAAGTGAGTGGCAAACAGTACTATAAGTAACCATTGATTCTTATCATCCCAAATGTCAGCTCAGATCTCCATGCCGTTGGGGCTCAATCACCACACCATGATACTATCCAATTTGGGTGGGTCTTCCTCGACTGTACGATTCTATGTCATGTCATGAGGACACATCTTCATGTTAAAATAAACCCTCTTTCTCGAGAGTCTAATGTCATTTCAGAGCATGTCTCGTCACTGTGTCACATATTTAACATATCGTGTGACAAAGTAGATGATTCCAATTTGAATTATGTTGGGGGGGGGGGGGTTCCACTCACATAGAAGTCGCTGAGGCTACCCATACCCTAATGCATCAGAGGGATTCCAATATAATAGTTGATAGGGAACCACCACTCAGTCCAATGTGAGGGTACTGCTAGATAAGAGTCATCGACTAGATCCACTACCCATCCTATCTAGAGGGAAGCCCAAAACTGTGATTGGGGACCACTTACTATCTCATATGGATCTAAACATGGAAGTACCATCGGGAACACTTCCCATCCCAAACAAAGGTAAAACTGGAATTGATCTAGAAATACATATTGGATGGTACATGTTGGGAAGAACAATAAGAAATAAAATCCATCCCTACTAGATGGTACATCTATGAAAAATTCTATTTTAGTCATAGGGTGTCGCCTCGAATAGGCCTCAAAATCGGGACATCTCACATCATAAATCAGCAGACACTATGAAGGAAACCATCACATCCTACGTGTAAAAAACATAGGATATGATACTCGCATGCAAAAATCGGAGTCCAAAAGAATGGTATGCGAGAGATAGAATAATTTTTAAAGTAGTACACAAATCATGGGGGGACCACACATCATTTTTCCATGCCACTTAGGCTGGCTGTGTACCTATCCATTCTCAAAAACTAAGCTACGAACATGTACCCATAGGTGTGCCAACATTCTCCTAGAGTACATGATACACCTAATCCAAAGGCCAATGTGCACATGACCCTCATCATTGACCTATAGGGCCAAAAGAATAATTATCCCATCATACCTCCTTAAATGACTTAAGAACACTTGAACGCATCTCTTTATACAACATCATTCACACTCACAAGAGTCATGGTTTTCCCAAGCCGCGTGTTCTATTAAAACACATCAAAAAAATAATTCACCGATATTACTTTCATATTAAAACATTTAATGAGATAAAAAATAAGGCTTCACACATCTTAATACATCACTCCTTTGTGATCCTTGTAAAATAAACCTGCAATATCAACAATTTATTCACCCCAAACGGACATCTGATGGAGAAAGTCGCAAGTTTTCCCATTCCACTCAAAAGGCATTTCATGGGGCCCACATCTCAATCCTGGTATAATTATATGGATTTCATCATTGTGATCCTCATGTAAAAACACATGGGACTGACTACTCATTCATCCAATATAGACTCCCTGTGGAAAAGTCATCAAAACACACAAACTATGCCTTATGTGGCCCACTACTTGATTTCATTTTTAAATACATTGAATCAGCCTAGGAACATCCACCACAACTCTAGGTTCATGATTCTACTAATGGGGAATCATTTGGAAGTACCATTTAAAATATATGACTGAAACAATATATCATAACAATATTATTATTATTATTATTATAAAACATTGGAATTTCAGGAAACTGAACCAAAAATCCAAGCCCTAAAATTACTAGATTTTTCTTAAAAGTTTCATCTCATTGAGGGGAATGTGTGGTCGTAGATGGAATGAGAATTAGAGGATCCATTTGGGAGATAATTCCAAAACAAGATTATTTAATAATAATAATTAAATATTATTATTGATAATGTGATTGTTTCGCTCCACCGGTATTCTAGGATGTGATTTATAATTTCCAAAACCACCTCAAATAGTTCATCTCAACTCATGGATCACATTTCCACACACGACAGATAAATCAGAGGCCTGTATAAAAATATACTGGTATTTAAATTCCATGGGCCCAAAACATGTTGGACTGGCCTGGTTAGGCATGTCCGCCTCTCCTGGGCCACCCTGCACTAGAAGGCTTGGAACACTGGACCATGATGAGGTTGTGAAGCCTAGAACAGATATTGACACCGACTAGATGAGAATACGGTCTTCCTCCCTAATCTAGTTCTGTGCCATCCTGGCCACCTCCGGACCCTGCGCTCCCCCGTGTCAATGCTGATTTCCCGAAGACCTGACGACCTACTCCTCTACCTCGATATGTCTGCCTCACAACCTTGCTGTTGACAAGTCATCCACACTTCTTTCTAGCCTATTCCACCAACATCTGTATTTCACCTCCTCCACTTCATCATGACACCGGATAGGCTCTGCCCTAGAACGCACACTACTACAACCTGCGCCTTTATCAGCGCTAAAAACCAGCATTAACAGTGCTAGAAAAGTGCTGTTAATTCCGGCGTAGATAAAGGGGGGGGGTCCCCTTTATCAGTGCTCCGATAAGCGCTGATATATGGGACCTTTATCAGCGCTAAATTAGCACTGATAAAGGTCCCCTATATGAGCGCGTGGGGGAGCACTGATAAAGGTCAACTATATCAGCACTTCTCGGAGCGCTGATACAGGGTCCCTTTATCAGCGCTCCTCTAGCGCTGTTAAAAGTGTCCTTTATCAGCGCTAAAAAAGCGCTGATAAAGGCCCCAACGCCTGCACCTAAAAAACAGTACCTGCACACCTGCACACCAGAATACCTGCACAAAGTAGCACATGCACACCCGCACACCATAACACCTGCACCCAATATTTTGACTGACAACGGTATATACATTTACTTAACATCATGAATACAAAAAAACGCATTTCTATATACATTTCAAACATTGTTTTACATGGTTAAATTTACAATTATTCAACAACAGTTATAAACATTCATGTTTCATCCTTTGATATCCGTGATCCTCTCTCGACGGTATTTGTTGCTGAACAAAGCATCCGAACTCAAGGAAAAAATTCACCTATATAAGAAAAAGATATTATGTTAGTAATGCAATAATGAAAGAAATTAAAACAGTAATATGAAAGAATACATTAATATGGAAATGTGAAACTAAAATATTAAATTTTAAACTCAAAAGTTTTCATTTTCATAACAATGAAAGGGAATAATGTAAAATCAATATGTTTTTGATTGATGTATCTCATTTAATAAATACTGATTCTTTATCGAATGAAAAGATTTACCGGTCAAACCGTGCATCGGATTGAGGTGCGGTCGATTCGTACACATCACAAATGACTCGTGGATCGTTGTCCTAAGGTATCAAAACAATCCGAAGGCGTTTGCTCAGTTTGGCGTATGTCATTGGTGTTGTTTTCCAAAGTTTATGTCATTTTCAAACTGATATCAGACAATTTTAGCCATACTTGTCACACCGTGTGTCGGATTGAGGTGCGGGTCGATTCGTACACGTCAAAAATGACTCGTGGATCGTTGTCCTAAAGTATCATCTCAATCCGAAGGCATTTGCTCGGTTTGGCATATGTCATTGGTGTTGTTTTCCAAAGTTCATGTCATTTTCAAACTGATATCAGACAATTTTAGACATACCGGTCACACCGTGCGTCGGATTGAGGTGCGGTCGATTCGTATGCATCACAAATGACTCGTGGATCGTTTTCCTAAAGTATCAAAACAATCCGAACGCGTTTGCTCGGTTTGGAGTATGTCATTGGTGTTGTTTTCCAAAGTTTATCTAATTTCAAACTGATACCAGACACTTTTAGCCATACCGGTCACACCGTGCGTCGGATTGAGGTGCGGTCGATTCAGACACGTCAAAAATGACTCGTGGATCATTTTCCTAAAGTATCAAAACAATCTGAAGGCGTTTTCTCAGTTTGGAGTATGTCATTGGTGTTGTTTTCCAAAGTTTATCTCAATTTGAAACTGATATCAGACACTTTTAGCCATATCGGTCACACCGTGCGTCGGATTGAGGTGTGGTCGATTCGTACACGTCACAAATGACTCGTGGATCGTTGTCCTAATGTATCAAAACAATCCGAAGGCATTTGCTCGGTTTGGCGTATGTCATTGGTGTTGTTTTCCTAAGTTCATGTCATTTTCAAACTGATATCAGACAATTTTAGCCATACCGGTCACACCGTGCATCGAATTGAGGTGAGGTCGATTCGTACACGTCACAAATGACTTGTGGATCGTTGTCCTAAAGTATCAAAACAATCCGAATGCTTTTTCTTGGTTTGGCGTATGTCATTGGTGTTGTTTTCCAAAGTTTATGTCATTTTCAAACTGATATCAAACAATTTTAGCCATACCGATCACACCATGCATCGGATTGAGGTGCGGTCAATTCGTACACATCACAAATGACACATGGATCGTTGTCCTAAAGTATCAAAACAATAAAATGGCGTTTTCTCAGTTTGGCGTATGTCATTGGTGTTGTTTTCCAATTTTTATCTCAATTTGAAACTGATATCAGACACTTTTAGCCATAACGGTCACACCGTGCGTCGGATTGAGGTGCGGTCGATTCGTACACTTGACAAATGACTCGTGGATCGTTGTCCTAATGTATCAAAACAATCCGAAGGCGTTTTCTTGGTTTGGCGTATGTCATTGGTGTTGTTTTCCAAAGTTTATGTCATTTTCAAACTGATATCAGACAATTTTATCCATACCGGTCACACTGTGTGTCGGATTGAGGTGCGGTCGATTCGTACATGTCACAAATGACTCGTGGATCGTTTTCCTAAAGTATCAAAACCATCTGAAGGCATTTGCTCAGTTTGGCGTATATCATTGGTGTTGTTTTCCAAAGTTTATGTCATTTTCAAACTGATATCAGACAACTTTAGCCATATCGGTCACAACGTGTGTCGGATTGAGGTGCGGTCGATTCGTACACGTCAAAAATGACTCTTGGATCGTTTTCCTAAAGTATCAAAACAATCCGAAGGCATTTTCTTTGTTTGACGTATGTCATTGGTGTTGTTTTCCAAAGTCTATGTCATTTTCAAACTGATATACGACAATTTTAGCCATACCGGTCACACCGTGCATCGGATTGAGGTGCGGTCGATTCGTACACGTCAAAAATGACTCGTGGATCGTTGTCATAAAGTATAAAAACAATCCGAAGCCGTTTTCTTGGTGTGGAGTATGTCATTGGTGTTGTTTTCCTAAGTTCATGTCATTTTCAAACTGATATCAAACAATTTTAGCCATACCGGTCACACCGTGCGTCGGATTGAGGTGCGGTCAATTCATACACGTCAAAAATGACTCGTGGATTGTTTTCCTAAAGTATCAAAACAATCCGAATGCGTTTTCTCGGTTTGGCGTATGTCATTGGTGTTGTTTTCCAAAGTTTATCTCATTTTCAAACTGATATCAGACACTTTTAGCCATACCGGTCACACCGTGCGTCGGATTGAGGTGCGGTCGATTTTTACACGTCACAAATGACTTGTGGATCATTTTCCTAAAGTATCAAAACAATCCGAAGGCTTTTTCTCAGTTTGGAGTATGTCATTGGTGTTGTTTTCCAAAGTTTATCTCAATTTGAAACTGATATTAGACACTTTTAGCCATACCGGTCACACCGTGCGTCGGATTGAGGTGCGGTCAATTCGTACGCGTCACAAATGACTCGCGGATCATTTTCCTAAAGTATCAAAACAATCCTAATTTGTTTTCTCGGTTTGGTTTATTTCATTGGTGTTGTTTTCCAATGTTTATGTCGTTTTCAAACTGATATCAGGCAATTTTAGCCATACCGGTCACACCGTGCGTCTAATTGAGGTGAGGTCGATTCGTACACGTCACAAATGAATCTTGGATCGTTGTAATAAAGTATCAAAACAATCCGAACACGTTTTCTCGGTTTGGCGTATGTCATTGGTGTTGTTTTCCAAAGTTTATGTCATTTTCAAACTGATAGCAGACAATTTTAGCCATACCGGTCACACTGTGCGTCGGATTGAGGTACGGTCGATTTTTACGCGTCACAAATGACTCGTGGATCGTTTTCCTAAAGTATCAAAACAATCCGAATGCGTTTGCTCAGTCTGGAGTATGTCATTGGTGTTGTTTTCCAAAGTTTATGTCATTTTCAAACGGATATCAGACAAATTTTAGCCATACCGGTCACACTGTGCGTCTAATTGAGGTACGGTCAATTCTTACACGTCACAAATGACTCGTGGATCGTTTTCTTAAAGTATCAAAACAATCCAAACGCGTTTGCTCGGTTTGGCATATGTCATTGGTGTTGTTTTCCAAAGTTTATGTCATTTTCAAACTGATATCATACAATTTTAGCCATACCGGTCACACCGTGTGTCGGATTGAGGTGCGGTCGATTCGTGCACGTCACAAATGACTCGTGGACCGTTTTCCTAAAGTATCAAAACAATCCGAACGCGTTTGCTCAGTTTGGCATATGTCATTGGTGTTGTTTTCCAAATTTTATCTCAATTTGAAACTGATATCAGACACTTTTAGCCATACCGGTCACACCGTGCGTCGGATTGAGGTGCGGTCAATTCGTACACGTCAAAAATGACTTGTACATCGTTTTCCTAAAGTATCAAAACAATCCGAACGCGTTTTCTCAGTTTGGTGTATGTTATTGGTGTTGTTTTCCAAAGTTTATCTCAATTTGAAACTGATATCAGACACTTTTGGCCATACCGGTCACACCGTGCATTGGATTGAGGTGAGGTCGATTCATACACGTCACAAATGACTCGTGGATAGTTTTTCTAAAGTATCAAAACAATCCAAAGGCGTTTAATCGGTTTGGCGTATGTCATTGGTGTTGTTTTCCAAATTTTATCTCAATTTGAAACTGATATCAGACACTTTTTGCCATACCGGTCACACCATGCGTCAGATTGAGGTGCGGTCGATTCGTACACGTCACAAATGACTCTTGGATCGTTGTCCTAAAGTATCAAAACAATCTGAACGCGTTTTCTTGGTTTGGCGTATGTCATTGGTGTTGTTTTCCAAAGTTTATGTCATTTTCAAACTAAGTAGTAGGAATTCACTAATCTAAGGATATGAAACATAAGAAAGGGAGATCATAGATGCTCAATAAGTGTAAAGGGAGATATCAATGACCATATAAATATAACATAAGTATTATGAATTCACCTTCATTATCCTATTTGTTTACATTCTTCGATCCGGTACGCTGCCCATTCGTTTCTAAAGACATTTATATCATCTTCTGAATAGGAGTTTTTGCGACAGTCATAGTAGTACTGAAAAAATATAAATACACAAAGGATTAATAATTATTTTAAATAAAGTAGTAATTATTTTCAAAAATACCTCTTCATGGATACTAGTTTGTCCATGAAATACGATCTCTTTCATAAATTTACAAACATAATAACCGCAGTCCTTGTCATTTGTTTGTTTCGGACACTGCAGAAACATCAAGAAAAATATGTAATTTGTTTTGATATGTATTTGGATAGTAAAATATAATTATATATACCCAGATACTTCTCCATTTGTAGATCTTGTGGGCATTGTCGTCCTTACGCCCTGGATTCATTCCAGCCTTTAGATGATATTCATACACCGCCCTATCATAACAATATCCTCATTAAAATATAATATAAATTATATAACTAGATATTTAGTTCTAAAATGTTGGATCTAGTGTATTACAAATTGACAATCGCCATCATCTGTGGTCGGTTAGTTGGATATCCATGCAGTGAATCCAGAAAATAAATCTTTGGAGTATCCAAATTGACTGCAATGAGCATCCAATGTTCCCTAAAAAACAATAAGAAATAAGTACTAATAGAAATGAAAAAATAATTGATATGATTAAAATGTAGAGTTTTACCCTTGCATCGTTGGTATTAAAAAGATCCTGTCAGTCGTAATTCTTCTTTGAAACGTTCTGAGCAGATTTGACATCAATTCATCCTGAAAATTAGAATATATTTCTGTTCATTGTGTAGAAATGGTGTGAGGACTAACGAGTCCAAATTTGTATTCATGGGAAAATACCTTCAACTGTTTTTCATATATACGCCTGTGAAAAATATGAGATGTATTTATCCATAATTATCAATGTATATCAGCTTCTATAAAATCAAATAATGAAAACATACCTCATGTATACATTTATAACTGCGGCGCCTAGCCAGTCGTATGTGATGATCTCAGAAACAACGTCTGTACTAACGAAATCCATTGTTTCCTCTCCGTACATATCCTTTTCACAAACAATTGTATGATTCTTTCCGTCTTTCATTTTCGTATCCACATGAGCATGCAATGATATTAAATGTGGATATAGAACGGGCAGGGTGAACGTGCTCTCAGTAGATCGTTTTGATCTGTTGGTTGATCCAATCTTGGAGCCGCTCTTTCATTTTAGCTTCTCCATTTTATCCTTTTGTAATAACATTCATCAGTTCAGCCATTTTCTAATTTAATGTTAAAGGTTCTGCTTCAAAAATGAACTGGAAATGAATACCTCCTGCTCGACGTGTTTTTTACAAGATTCGACGGCCATGCAACGAATGTTCCAATAGATTTTTCCAACGTATGAATGTCGTCATCGTCATTTGGAACGGGTAGCTCGGCGCTCGGCTCATGAGCTACGTTAATCGACACTTTGACATGACCAGTTGGAGGAGGAGGAGGACAAGGCTGCGGTGGAGGAGAAGGAGGAGGAGGAGGAGGAGCAGATGAGGAGGAGGAGGCGGAGGCAGCGAAGGCAGCGGAGGAGGAGGAGGATGAGGCCGGTGGAGGGGAGGAGGAGCAGGAGCAGAGGAGGAGGCGGCGGCCGCGGCGGAGGAGGAGGCAGCGGAGGCAGCAGAGGAGGAGGAGGAGGCCGCGATGGAGGAGGAGGAGGCCGCTGTGGAGGAGGAGGCACCGGCGGCCGTGCAGAGGCAGGGCGGAGGTAGGGCGGAGGTAGCGGAGGAGGAGGAGGATGAGGCCGGTGGAGGAGGAGGAGGAGGAGAAGGAGCAGAGGAGGAGGTGGCAGCCATGGCGGAGAAGGAGGCGGCCGCGGCCGCGGAGGCACCGACGTGACCGCGGCGTGACCGCGGCATGACCGCGGCGTGACCGCAGTGTGACCACGGAGGAGGAGGAGACGTGGAGGCACTGGCAGCACCGGCGGAGGAGGAGGAGGCATCGGCGGAGGAGGAGGAGGCCGCGGTGGAGGAGGAGGCACCAGAGGCATCGACGGCAGGGCGGAGGCAGGGCGGAGGCAGCGAAGGCAGCGGAGGAGGAGGAGGATGAGGCCGGTGGAGGAGGAGGCACCGATGGCAGCGCAGAGGCAGGGCGGAGGCAGGGCGGAGGCAGCGGAGGCAGCGGAGGAGGAGGAGGATGAGGCCGGTGGAGGAGGAGGAGGAGCAGGAGCAGAGGAGGAGGCAGTGGCCGCGGCGGAGGAGGAGGAGGCGGCGGCCGCAGAGGCACCGGCGTGACTGCGGCGTGACCGCGGCGTGACCGCGGAGGAGGAGGCGGCCGCGGAGGCACCGGCGGCACCGGCAGAGGAGGAGGAGGCATCGACGGAGGAGGAGGAGGCCGCGGTGGAGGAGGAGGCACCGGCGTCAGCGCAGAGGCAGGGCAGAGGCAGGGCGGAGGCAGCGGAGGTAGCGGAGGCAGCGGAGGATGAGGAGGATGAGGCCGGTGGAGGAGGAGGCGGAGGAGCAGGAGCAGAGGAGGAGGCGGCGGCCGCGGCGGAGTAGGAAGAGGCGGCGGCCGCGGAGGCACAGGCGTGACCGCGGCGTGACCGCGGTGTGACCGCGGCGTGACCGCAGCGTGGCCGCGGAGGAGGAGGAGACGTGGAGTCACTGACAGCATCAGCGGAGGAGGAGGATGCATCGGCGGAGGAGGAGGAGGCCGCGGTGGAGGAGGAGGCACCGGAGGCACCAGCGGCAGTGCGGAGGCACGGCGGAGGCAGGGCAGATGCAGGGAAGGCAGTGGAGGAGGAGGAGGATGATTCCGGTGGAGGGGAGGAGGAGCAGGAGCAGAGGAGGAGGCGGCGGCCGCGGTAGAGGAGGAGGAGGCAGCAGAGGCAGCAGAGGAGGAGGAGGAGGCCGCGGTGGAGGAGGAGGAGGCCGCGGTGGAGGAGGAGGCACCAGCGGCAGCGCAGAGGTAGGGTGGAGGTAGGGCGGAGGTAGCGGAGGCAGCAGAGGCAGCGGAGGAGGAGGAGGATAAGGCCGGTGGAGGAGGAGGAGGAGGAGCAGGAGCAGAGGAGGAGGCGGGGGCCGCAGCGGAGGAGGAGGTGGCGGCGACCGTGGAGGCACCGGCGTGACCGCGGCGTGACCGCGGCGTGACCACGGCTTGACCGCGGCTTGACCGCGGCGTGATGGCGGAGGAGGAGGAGGCCGCAGAGGCACCAGCGGAGGAGGAGTAGGCCGCGGAGGCACCGGCGGCACCGGCGGAGGAGGAGGAGGCATCAGCGGAGGCAGCAGAGGAGGAGGAGGATGAGGCTAGTGGAGGAGGAGGAGGAGGAGCAGGAGCAGAGGAGGAGGCGGCGGAGTTTTACTACTCACTTATTATATTTTTAAGAACACATGCATAATGTGTTATTTTATAGGTGATGGTACTGGATATGGTAGTGTTGGATGGGAAAAGAGAAAACGGGCGAATGCTATGTTTTTTAGACAGTGAAATAAAATGGTATTGAAAAAGATCGCACCTTTTAGGATGAGGAAGATACGGTATTTGGAGAGGGGTCAACTGATGATTCACGTATTTCAACAACCAAAAGGTGACCTTGATAAGATGAATCACTTGTCGGGATGAAGCTGGGAGCGGTGAAATTGAGCGGAGGAAGGTGGCGTTGATCGAAGAAATTGGAACCGTGCTAAAGGAAGAGGATAGGGTATGGATGTAGAACAAGGAGGGGGGATGCCGGTACAATGAAATGGTGCGTTGGATGGCGGCGACGATGAAATGGAGATCATGGTGGCGACAATCGAAGAGGATCGAAGTGGATCGAAGTGGATCGAAGTGGATCGAAGTGGTCAGAAGGAGGGAGATGCTAGGGTTGGAAGGGAGTACTTGGGGAGAGTGGTCAGCCATGACGGATTGGAAATAGGTAAAAAAAATTAATTGTCATGAAATTTCATATTTAAAGATGTTTTAAATTATATACAGATTTTTTTTAAATAAATTATCCAATTATCCAAGGAATATTTGAATTTTTTTAAATTATATTTTTTAATGTGTAATTACTTTTAAATTTAGTTTTGTTTTATAAAAAATCAAATCTATTTTTGTGAGTCCACATTGGGTTTTAAAATGATTTAAATCCAAAATAGTTATATTGTAAGTTTTTTAGTATTGAGTCAATATATATATTTATGACATAATTTTATAAAAAAATGATGACAATGCATGAGTTTTTCAAACAACAACATTCTTCATCGAAAACCGAAAGTTGAGTATCTGCAATTAGCGGGCTATTGTGGATTACACCCCCACCCCCAACCTGTACACCCCCAACCTCACAACCAATAGACCCCCCATTATATGCCCCACCTACACATGTTCACCCACTGCACATCTCCCCCACCTAAACACCCCCACCTACACACCCCCCCACCCACTACACCACCGCAGCACCTGCACCCCCCCCCACTTCAAATAAAATTGATTCACACAAATCATGATAGTTGAAATATAGAACAAAAACAAAAAACAAAGCAAATTACAATTATTGGGCATAGCATACCGCACAATGGAGGAGGAGGAGGCCGCAGAGGAGGAGGAGGTCGTGGAGGCACCGGCGGAGGAGGAGGAGGCCGCAGTGGAGGAGGTGGCACCGGCGTGGAGGCAGGGCTGAGGCAGGGCGGAGGCGGCGGAGGCACCAGAGGAGGAGGAGGAGGAGCAGAAGTAGAGGAGGAGGTGGCGACAGCGGCAGAGGAGGAGGAGGCGGCGGCAGCGGCGCAGACGAGGGATTCCGCGAGAGCTTGATTGTGTGCGGGGAGGAGGAAGAGGACCCGCGAGTTTTTAACAAATCCGCGGGACCCATTATCAGCGCTAGTAAAAAGCGCTGATAAAGGGGGTATTTATCAGCGCTAAAATGAAAAGAGCTGATAAATACCACCTTTATCAGCGCTAAAAAAAGCGCTGATAAAGGGGAGGACCTTTATCAGCGCTTTTGTTAGCGCTGATAAAGGT
Organism: Viscum album; assembly: GCA_963277665.1. Taxonomy (NCBI): domain Eukaryota; kingdom Viridiplantae; phylum Streptophyta; class Magnoliopsida; order Santalales; family Viscaceae; genus Viscum; species Viscum album. The sequence goes on along the minus strand of OY728143.1, from coordinate 1,685,392,363 downwards.
CCGGCCCTTTATCAGCGCTTTTACATTAGCGCTGATAAAGGCAGGCGCATGCCTTGCCCAGTTTTGTGGTAGTGGCAGTCATAGTTCCTCTAGTGCCTCGGACTGCTGCATCCACCAGCCGCGCCTGACGAGACTTCCGCCTCAGCCTCTATCCACCAAAAATTCCATATTTGAATCATATACAGGCCTCCATGACCACTCTGGTTTTCAGAAAAAGAATATGAAACTTGATTCGATATCCTCTGTTTGAGGGCTTCACAATGCCATCCCCCACTTAAAGATTCAGTGATGTTTCGACATAACAACGAATTTAGGATGAATAACTAGGAAGAACAAGATAAATTGGGGATTTGATACAGGGAAACATGTGATTTTTGTGTTCATTGTTCTATAACCTCAATGTTCAAAACAAAAATCGATGATGAAAATGATGACAGAATTCAATAATTGAACATTTGGAGCACGAAAATCAAAAAAGAACCCACCTCGTTGAACCACTTATCATTGCCAACAAGTTTGGCATAATTTTTCTTTAATTTTATGATAATCCATTAGGAGTTATTAATTCTCCAAGGGGTAAGGAGTTTAAGGAGTTGCTTCCAACATGGGATGAGGAGTATTAGGAGATAACACTAATCCTAAAACCTTAATCTCCTATTTAAAAGAAAACACTAAAGCCCCCCATCTCAGTCATGGATTTAGAAATCCCCATGCCCTCCCATTTTATGTATCTCTTAGGTAAAACACCCCATTATGAACTCATCCATTGTGTTGTATTACAAATCTGAGTCTATGTTCAAATGTTATTGGGTTTGGTGTTCGAGATTAAACAATTAATTATAATTATTTTAATTTACATTTTCCCCCTACATGGCATTTTTTCATGAAGTCCCACACCTACAATAGGTATACCCCACCCATGGTAAACAATATGTTTCAAACTCAATCATGGCCTCATATTTCTAATCCAAGAGACCATTTAATAGATATTCTTTTTCTATCACATGCATTGTACAAAAACACATATTATTTTTGTATAATTTATTCTGGGCATATTGGGCCTCGAAATCCCACATCGTATCAGCGCCTAGCTCTGAAAATATATGTGGTGATATTTAAATGTATCAAAAGAAAACAACCACGTCTTTACATATTATATATTAGATAATGTTAAAAGGGATTTTGACATCAATTAATATATAAATCAACGTTAAAACAAATCATGAATGGGTTTTTAATGTTGGTTATATATATATCCAATTTCAAAACCATTTTAACATCAATTATATAATAACATATTTTAAAAGTATGATATGAGGGTTATTTTCTCAACTAGTGTTTATTGTAGATTATGGTGTATCCATGATAATATTCTCGAGATATATTATATGTATGAACTATAGAATTGTTTTATATTGGTATATCGTAATGTTTTATCAAAGATAATCATATTGAGAATCAAAATGTGAATGATATAGAAGTAATTTTTACCAAATATAACTCATTGGTATTGGATACCACTTGTGAGTCATGCAATAATCTTGATAAAAAAGACTAATACATATGATTGAATTGAAAAAGGGAAGTATATTTTCTTATCAATAATGGATAAAGAGTTTATACATTAGAAGTGGAAATGTATGACCTATATCTTCCACTGTATTAGTGTTGGAACTGGAGAAATATTATTATACTACTATCATTAAAAGAAACATAATTTATATATCTTATTCTGAAAATATGACATTTCATTCATTATTAAGAACTTGATTTGTTATATATATATATGAATAAAATTATTTTTTTCATATAAAATATATTAAACAATTTATACATTATATATATGAATAATTCTATCTATAAATTCAAAAGAAAACGGTTAGGGTTGTTTCTAATCCAACTTACCTTTGGAACTATCTACGTTGACATATAATTAAGAAATGAATCCAAAGACTCCCTAGTGATGGATTGTTAGACTAATTTGATTTTGAATCCTTTGATACATGTGTATCTTGTTTATTTGGTAAAATGACCAAAACAACTTTTAGTGGACTAGGTGAAATGGATTATGGTTTGTTGGTTCAGATACATAGTGTTGTATGAAGATTAATGAGCACACATAAAATTGGCGGTTTGAGGAATGTTATAAATTTTACAAATGAAATTATTTAGTTTGGAAATGTTTTTATGATGGTGTAAAATTGGGAATACTTGGAAAAGTAAAATGAGTTGGAAATAGTAAAAAATATATAGGAAAAATTATTTAGATTCTTAGAAAAAATTGGGGTTATGAATACAAGATCCCTGAATCCCATAAATATCTAAGAGACTGTGGAATTGTTATTTATCTAATTAATATTGAAAAAATATGGTATAAATTTTTTCTTATAAGAGGAATCATATTCCATTGTAAATAATTCAATATATGACATGTTAGTGTTACCTTCCAATTTCCATTAAGTGTTATGCAATGGAGAATGAGACATTCTTACAAAACCCCATTCCATGTAAATTATTTATAATGAAATCTGTGATATATTTATTAGAAAACATACTATAATGTATTCTATTATTATTTTTTGTTGTGATACACATGTATGATTATATTAGTTTGATATGATTCACCCTAATTTATAAAATTACTTATTTTTTGGGTATCCATAAGAAACGATGGTATATTTGTTCAATACTCCTATCGTACACAATGTGTTTATAGCTTGAAATGATATTTTACGTAGAAAAGAAGGCATATCACATATTTAGTGGGAGTAAATATAAAATTGGAGTTGTTCAAAAAAAAAATGACTTGTTAATCATTTGGAAGTTGAACAAATTCCAAAAAGAGCAGGGGAAGAAGAATTGACTGAAGTTAAACATGAACCATGATTTTTTGGAAGGATTCATGATGTTATTATGTTATATGTTTTTATTACATAAATTTATAATGAATTTATGTTCATATAATTTGATCTTGCTACTTATTAGTAATCCTTTAATAGTTTTTACTTCGAGAGATCGTTAAAAACATGGAATCTAAAATGGACTCCATCTATTAAAACCTACTTTATAACTTGGTGGATTCACCTAAGGGGGTGAGACAGAATGGGTGAAAGTTATTTTTCTATAATAAAATTGACATTGATGGTAGAGTTTTCACCTATAAATCATGCTCTAGGGAAAATTTTTACAATAATATTCATGGTTTTAACAATAAAGAAATTTTTTCACATCTTTTGATGATAAAGTCCATTAAGATATTTTATTCCCTAAGAACACATTATTTATGGGATATATGAAATGGAAATAAAAATATTCCTTAATGGGAATTTATTTATGGAAATTTATATCATATAGATTAAAGGGTTTTATATTTCATATAATTCTGCTAAGGTATGCGAGTTTCCACATTCCATTTGTGGACTGAAGAAAGCTTCTCGAATTTGTAATATATGGTTAGATGATACAACCAAAGAGTTTAGTTTCATAGGAAACATGGTTTATTACTCATTATATTATTTAATTAGTGGGAGTTTTTATTTATTTATTTATTTTTTATAAATGAATTTATTCTTATTGGAAATGATATCCCAACTTTACACAATGGGAATATATGGTTGAAAAAATGCTTATTAAATAACAATTGGGTGGAGTGGCCTACATTTTGGGTATAATGATCTATAGTGATGTGTGTAAGAGGATAATTAGAATATTCCAGATCATATAAATTAAAAAAGTGAAAAAGTGATTTATTTTTATGATCTCCCAAAAGAGGTACTTACAAACCTTCTTGGCATAAATATTAGGAATTTTCAACAAATTTATAAGTTTTTAGAATGGATGGATTGAATGATGAATGTGTCAGCAAGTAATATCTACCATATATTCCATGTTATGTAATTTTCTCGATGTCACATATTATATTAGAGTAACAAATACTTACCAATCCAATATCTGTGATACTCAATCGATTACAATAAAGAATAATCTTAAGTAAGAAAGAATAAAAAATGAATTTTATTGATCATTAGGGGAGACAATATGATCTTTGTAAGGGGTTAAAATGATTTTAGTTTCTCATACAATAAAGATGAAATGATATCCAAATGTGGTTTTATGTTTTACCAGAATGGTGGATATATAAAGGAAAATAGTTCTAGTTAGGTCACTGTGGTGGACTCAATAATAAACATAGAGCATGTAATTTAATTAGATATTATGAAGCAATCTGTTTGGATCTTTAATTTCAATTGAGAACACGGTGTGGTTCATAACATCAATGAAGAAATATTTATTTAATATCTTATCAATGTATCCATTTATATCTCTAAAGAACCTAATACGCACTGAAGGACCAAAAATAGATTTAAAAATTCAATATCATATGAGATAACACAGAAATAGAAATTTTTTGGATATATTGGGAGTATAAAGATGACAATGTAGCAGTTCCATTGATGAATCAATTTTTTAAATCCAATAAATGAGGGATATTTAAAATCTCTTACCAAAGGATACATGAAATATTGTTTTTAATTTCTGTAAATGTATCATGATTTTGTAAATAAATAAAATATTTATTTATCATTCATTCGTTTAGTCTTTAATCTATTTTATGAGAATAATGGGATTATAATATCCCCTATAGTTATGGATATATATTTTTTCTATCCATTTATCACCATATAGATTTATGGGTTTTGATGGTATATTAAGGAATGAATGAATTTAATCATATAATCAATAGATAGTTTTTTATATGAATCACTAGGAATATATTAATATGGTAATAATATGAGACTTAGTATGTGACTTGAACTTCCAAATAATATCACATGGAATGCCATATAGTAATCAATGGTTTTATGGGTGTATGCTTATTATAAATTGGAATTAATGAGGTTTGCGAGATACCTATAATGAGAACATTAATACGTTGGTACCTTTATTATATAATCTTGGAGGCCTAGATAATTAGAGGTGGATGGGTATGTTTCTGATTATTTCATCAATTAGAGATCAACCATGATGGGATTTTCCACTCATATGATGAGATAAGACATCTACTCTCTTTATTGAATTAATATATGGAAATGTGTTGTCATACTTGGGTTACAAATGATGTGTTTTTTTATATGGTTGACTAACATGATAAATACTCATCTTCTAGATAAATTATATGCGATGTATTCATCATCATGGTGAATATATTTCATAGAATCATAAATGGATTAGATTTACTATACTAGATTGAAATGTTTTGTTTATATTGGTCACTAAATATCATGAAAATGATATTAAAGAGGTATAAATATGATTTATCTGAAATATTTCAAGTGGATATGTTCATACGGAGATATTAGTATGTTTGATCCAAATCAAACCTGACACCTTTAATGATTTAGTACTATTGATGATTTTATATAGTCCCCACACTTATTACCTCTAAAAAATTTGGTAACAATATTTACTTTCAAGGCTAAAAAGAACTATATGTTTAAATTATAAAGTCATCGGATAAATATTATATTTTTAAATAAAAATATTTGTTCCAAAATATAGAGATTCTGAAAACTATATAGAAAACAGTATTGGATGGATTTTTAAATAATTATGATTTTTTACATAAAGGCCATATTTTATGTTTGTGAATGCGGTATATTTTTTTATATTCACTAAAAATAGATATCATAGCCTCTGATATCCCATAAATTATAATATTTGATATGCATGAGATTCATATTATAGCTTACAATATGCTCATATCATAATGGAATTCGGTTTCCATGGTAATATTCTATCATCGAATATGATAGGATTTACAATATGGGATGAATGTGATGTTACTTCATGAATCAATTCATTGTCCACCTATTTAGTTTTGTCAATTATGAATCAATGTAATTGATTCTTTCATCGCATGGGAAGTGTATCACCTGAATTTTTTTAAAAAAGGAACCTAACGTTTAATAAAGTGTATGACTCAAAACACCAAATTTAGAAGATAATATAACACCATGAGACTTTATTATATATTTACATTTAAAAAATTTCAATCTCTTTGATAACTTTTAAAGCCCACAACACCGTTTTTAAACAAAACACGACACTCCATTAAAATATTATTCTTTAAACAAGAACATTATATCCTAGCCATTATGTTTGTGGGTATGAATAAGACTAAATAAATTAGAGAATGTAAATGATTTACAAATTCATAAATAAAATAATTTGTTATCTATATATTAGAAATAAAATAAGAATAATTTGATAGTAAAATAAATCTTTTATAAAAAACATAATTCTTTAAAAGGAAGTTTTGTCACACATTGCACATATAATTTATAATTGATTCTTAATTTTTTCTAAAAAATATTTAATTAAAATAATTATTTTTAAAATACTAATATCCAAATTATATTAGAATGAGTTTTTGGGAATTTTCTAAAATGATTATTTTTTTAATGAATAGTTAAAAATACATATTTTTACTTAAAATTACCTTTTAAATTAAATTACTTACAATGTAAAATTATATTTTAATTTTTTAGGGTAATATTAGTTCAATTATATTAAAATATAAATAATTAAGATAATTTTAATCAATTTAATGTTGAATTTGGATATTTAATCAATCTATACATATGATATTTTTATCTGTAAAAAAATGTTTTAATCATGTTTGTGGGTGTAATTATAAATTGAATTCCACTACATGTGTGAATTGAATTTTAAAAAACCTGCTCCATTTTAGGAGTTGTAATTATTTATATTATCATATAATTTCACCATAAATTTTTTACCAAAATTAATAGTTAAAATAGAACATGTTAATTACTAAAGTTAAAGGGAATATGGGTTTACTGTGGGAGTAAACTAAGATGATAAGTTTTAAAATGACCGAAAAAGTTGTCAAAAATATTATTGTATGTGCATATTTACAACTTATAATTTCAAAAATTTGAATCCAATGTTACTTAAAAGTTATTTATATTTGATGGAATATTATTTTGGATTCTTCTTTAAAATTTCCATGTAATTTTCAAGAGGGTTCCCATTCCCCGCTTATAAAAGTAAACTCACTACCCACACTAATTGATACAACTATATATATTTTCATCAACCAAAACCTCCCAAAATGTCTCACCAAAATACTCATACATAATATATATCTTCTTTTCCTCCCTAAATACCACAACTAGGGTAATTAAGAAGAGATTGAATTAAGGTTTCTCTTAGAAAAGGTAATTATCTTAACAATGATCATTCATTTTATTTCTTATTTTTCAACATTAAATTATGTATTAATACTTTTAATATAATAATAATATTATTAAAATTTTAATTATATTTTATTATGTTTATTTAATTTTGTTTATCCATATTAAATTACATTAAATTGAAAACAAAAGCATCAATTGTCTGTACGATATAATACCTCCCAGTGAACCGATGTAGTTTGATTTCCAAAACCATCTTTAAGGGATTTATATAATGATGGATTTAATAAAATTATAGGATATTTATTATATTTGTAACACCCCAGGTAAATAAAGAATATGACATTTTTATATTTATCCATATTTCTGAATAAAATATTAATATTACTTTAAAGGGGATGCTATGCTCGATGGCGTACCCAACACGCAACAATGAGTTTCTTGGAAATCTTACGTTGCACTCTAATAATAAAATAATATTATTTTAAATAGTAGTTAACGCCTAGCCATTGTAATGGTGGGAATAAACAGAACTAACTAAGAAATTATTATATATGTTTGTCAAATATTTTTACTTTTTACAATAAATGTTAGAGGATTAAAAATGCAAATGAATCCAATTTTAAGCGTAAACATTCTAATATTCTTTAAAAGGTCGAATAACCGCCTTTTGATGAAGAACCACTTTTAAATCCACTTTTTGACAATTTTATGTGTTATATTTGACAAAATAAAATTCTTCTTTAGAATAGGGACATCAAAATTTACATTGTGTAAATTTTTGTTATTTTTCCGAAAAAGTTCAATTTTTAATTAATAGTGAAAAATGATGTATTTTAATTCAAAACCACTTTTAATCTAATTTATTTATATGATTAGATTATCTTTTGAATTGGTTTTAAAGTTAAATTAGAATATATTTTTACCATTTAATCCAATAGTGGTTGTTGTAATTAATTTCACTTCGAAAACGGACTTAAACTAGTGTCAATCTTTTGATACATTTTGTTTAATAAAAACACACTATTTGTTTTGACAGCGGGGAATAATTATTAAATTAATTAATGCAACTTATATGTTTTGAATTTTTTAAAATATACATCATTTTTGAATTTGGAATATCAAATATAGCTTAGGGTGAACTTTTGGTAATTTTCTGGAAAACTTCAATTTTTGATGAATAGTGAAACCACTAAGTTGTACTTATAAAAACTGATTTTCCATTTCAATGAAATTTTTCCATCTTTGTGTTTTAAATTTCAAAAATCCAACATACATGGTTGTCATTAAGAAGTAAAATGTGGTTCAATGGGATTAAAATAATTTTTTGGTGAATAGTAACTTATTAAGTTTTTAATCGCGATTAGAGGTAATTAGTGTAGTTTAAGGTAAGTATAATGTTTTAATAAAATGAAATGACCTAGAAACATGTCCTACCCTCATTGGATGTGTCATGGCCGACCAAGAAAATCCATGGGTCAACTTGGGGACCCCATGGAGCCACTTTGGTTGGAAAATGACATAAATACCTTTTTATTTAATGATAAAGTAAAAATGACACAAACATGAGATGTTTTACTAAAACACTTTTTTCATGGGGTTATACAAGTCAGAGTTTTGACTATAAATAGTAATTGGAGTGCTAAAAGGATTTCCTACATCATAGTATTTGTTTTATAATTTTTAGACATTAAATAAATTAAATTATTTATGACATCATGATGATACAGCGATGACCTCATTATTTAACGATTTAAATAAAAGGGAAGGATAATGTAATATCTAAGACCTACACATGTCCAAAACCTATTTTATGGGTGGATTTCGAACCCGTATCACCTTATTCATGAATTATATCAATGTGGGACCTTTTAAATCCAAAACATATTTTCAAATAAAGTAACATTTGCTTACTTTCCAAGAGTGCCCCTCCTCTTCTCTTATAAAAGGCCCCCACCTCTACCTCCTTACCCACACCTCTCAAGCCTTTGGCTCGGCCAAAATCTGCCCATATTGTCTCTCCAAATACCTCTCTAACCCCTGGAAGCCTCACTTTGGTCAGAATCCTTTCCAAGGAAGCCTTTGAGCTCAAATCAAAGGAAGTTACCCGATTTAAAGGTAATTTCTTCACTTGTGTCCTTTTGTTTTATTTTGCTTCTCCAACCCCCTAAACTCATTTTATTCATTTATTTTGTAACAAACCCAGTATCTAAAATATACTAGTATGTTTTTATAAGAAGTATTTGAGCTACACTTACACACACCTACATCTAATGGTTAAAGAACACATTGTTTCCGTGGATGGCGAATTTTTGCCTCCCGAAACGATGATTGTTCATCTTTCTTCTAACACCTTAAAAGGTGTCCATTAAGATGAAAATATATTTATATATGATATCTAATATGTTTATGTTTTACTTAAGCTTCTGTATTTTTCATTTATGGCATAACTTTATGGTTTCCATTATGGGTAAACGCGATATCTTCATTTAAGTAAGTGCGGACTACCGCCCCCTCAAAGTGATTTGATTTGTTAATACCATATGTGGTACGTATAAGGGATATATTTAATGATATTATATATGATAACATACTGGAATTAAAAATAATATTATGTATCATTATGTTTTAATTCTATAAATATGAAATGGAAATGGAAGTAGAGTTCATGCGTACGTACGGCTTACCATCTCCATAAACGGTGCATTTCATTTCATAACTCTAAATGTTATGTAATATTATAAATGCATGAATATACTGGATATATATGATATATATGATATCTACATCATGAATACAACTCTGAATATAATGAACCTTTGACCACTTGAACAACATGTAATTGTAAGAAGTCCACTTTCGACTTAAGAACCAAATATCGACAAAACAAACATTATTAACTTAAATGATTACATAATGTTTATGACAAGGTAATAAGTGATATAAAAGGAATAATGAACTTGAAAAAGGTTCTTAAGGAAGTATAAATTAACTCAAGTCTATTATTCAGTAGATTAAAGAACGATCGATTCAAGTCGGACCGAGGTAAGGGATCTTACTCCTCTCTTTCTTTTAAAGTACACTCTTTTATGTCATTCCTTTTAAAGCTCATATTTATTGTTATTGAGATATTCTATTATATTAATATTACTGTAATTTTTATGTTCATATGATGAGAGACCCTATTCTTTATCATCAGTCCATTTTGGAAGTTTTAAGTGGCGCTGTTAGGCTGCCGAGTTTTCGTAAGGGATTTTTCATCTCACTTTTATTCCGGTGAGATTTATGCTACATTTGCCACAATTTACATTGAGTGGTGTATGTACTGCCCATTATTATACAATTTGTGTAGTATAATTTCATTTATGGGTATTCACATCTTCATTGTATGACCCTTATTCCATGGGGTGTACGTTTCGAAAGTTACCCAACTCAGTAAGGGGACCTTTCACCCTCCACTTTTTAAAAGACTTCTTTTGATATGTCTTTTAATTCACATACTATTATGTTGTGATATGTTATTTTATATCCTTATTGATGTAAATTTTATTTCCAAGTGATGATATGACCTTTTTATCTCTCATTAACTCATTTTCTAAATTTTGAAGTGATGTCATTAGGCAGTCGAATTTTACCAAGGGAACTTTTTATCCAAATTTCGATTTCTTTGGGTTCAACATATAGTTATTGAATATGCCATCCTTTGAATATGTGTGAATGAACTTTGATTTTTTTACACTTAATATCCACTTATATTGGGTGTATTTATATTTTTCACACATAATTTTGATATTTATTTATCCTTAATTTAAGGATACCTTCTTTATAAGGGATTTCATCACATTTTACATTTCTATTGAGACTTCATTGTTGTTATGAACCAATTCAATCTTATATGGTGTATATAATGTCCTTTGGAATATTATATCATGAATCCATTTATTCTCATGATATTATAATGTTCTGATTAAATGATATTCCTCAATTATTGTATTCAAGTGTCTCTAATTTTGGTAAAAACCCTTTAACCAAAATATCGCTTTAAATGTTTTAATGATTTGTTCTTATTAATATCCATTTTTTCAAAATGTTTTTATGAATTTATTTATATGGATATTAATGGTTTAAAATGTTAAAAGCTTCAAGGTGGTATGTGACACTTTGATTCAAAAATCTCTTTATTAAATGTTTTAAATGGTTTTGAAAATGGTTTTTAGAATGGATTCATTATTTCAATATCTTAAAATGTTATATTGTTTTTGCAATGTGGGAATGTTATATTTCCTTTATGCTTATGTTGTGCTCTATGATTATGTTATGGTTCTTGGGCATTGTTATGAATACGGGTGGTTTCGTGATAAACTAAGGGCGGGTGAGCCCGATATAGCTCTCCAATGCATTGGGTAATGCGAAGGATTGAAACGTTAAGGTTTCTCCAAAGAGATTTAGGGAATATACTGTGGTGGGTATTCCAAACGTAACCAAGAGGGTTACTCCCTACGTAAGAATGTAATTAATTCCTCAAGTTACCTTTTATGTTTTATGATTTCTATGATTTATTCATGATTTGATGAGGTATGTTAAAGTGCCTATGTTTTATGGGTAAAGTATGATTTCATTCTTATGTATATATGAACTCATGTTACCTTTCCATATTTTTATAACCTTTACTGAGCTTTTTATTCTCATCATAAGTTTTTGAAATGTTTTTTCACAGGTCAAGGGAAAGGTACATGATGTGATGATAGTGTCAAGGTTGTGTCAAGAAAGAATCCGTGTTTTATTTTAAATATGTTTCCGTTGATGGGAAAAATGAATACTATCTTTTATGTAACCACTTTTCTTAAATGTGGAATGTAATGCAAGTTTCATGATCTAATTCTCTAAAACTCTAAACCTTAAAAGATCCTCAATGTGTAATCTTGTAATTACTCAAGATTAAGTAAGGTTTACGGCTGGGGCCTTATAGTTGGTATCAAAGGGAGGTTTAGATAACTTTAGAGGTTAGGGTATTCTCTAAGCATAAGTGACAGTACCATAATGGATAGGATTTCAGAAAGAGTCCTAGTTTTAGATAAAGTGAATGAGTAAGTATATCTTAGTGGTTATCTCCCTCATTAGTACATGATGGTTTTGTTGATATACTCACACTGACATTTCTATTTTTAGTGAATGGATGGATCTAGCAGGCACCAAAGTGACAATAGGTTTGAAGGAAACTGTGGTGGTTCTCTGATTAAGAGACTGGATGAAATGGGGTATTCAATGAGGAAACTCGTGGTTGTTCTAAACCAACTATCAAGGAGTCATGGTCAACCACTTGAACCTTGGTATGTTCTGTAATGCATCATGTACGAGATGACAAATCGATGTGGAAGTTCAGATAAAAATTATTAAGGTAACCATTAGGGTTTATATGATCCTTACTTTTGAGGTAATTATGGGTTATTATATGTTATGATGGAAAATGAATGGCATGAGATAAACTTGAAGTTAAAATATGGTATTATTATTTTTGAAGATTTTTTCTCGTTTTGGGGAATGTTTTGAGAATTATACAGTTTTGGAAAAAGGACAACACGCAGACCATGTGACAGCTCGTCGCGTCGGACAAAGCTGCGGGAATCGAACACACAACCAAAGTGCGACTGGTATTTATCGCCTACCACTGGACTACGGGAAGACCCTGGTTAGTTTGACTGATTTTTTTAGTAAGATGATTTTATGAATTAAGAGTAAGATGATTTTGGGTTATCTATGGAAATTTATTAACCTATCATGGAGGATACGTGATTAGGTTAATCAATTTTCAATACGAGACTTTAAGAGTAACTGATGTTATTTGGAGATAGGTGTTAATTTGTACCTTGGAAGACTATGCGACTAAATCCTTCAAATATTTGGGTTTCAATATTAGTTTGGTTTACACTGAAGTATTTTATGGAAAATTTGTTTATCGATGGTCCTTGTTGAACTTTGGGTTTTGTTGGACAAATTTTGGAGATTAAGAATAGATTTTCTTTTTATAAAGGGTTATCCTTTTCTGGATTATCTGATCTTGTACTAACATTTTTGGTTTTGGTTTTGGTTAGAGTCTAAAGACATGGTAATTATATAGTTCTCTTTTGTGGATTTGGTGATTCTCTTGAAGTTTATTACAGTACTCTTAATGTGAACAAGTCTTCCTAAATAATCGTCTTTTGGAGAAAATATGAGTTTGTGTAAGGAATCTAATAAAAGTTGAAAGTCAACATGATAAGTGATTATGTTTCCTTATGAATATATTCCTCAATAAAAAGTAACTTAAAACAAAAATGTTGTCTATTAACATTTCCTACTGGGGAATCGAATACCATTTAACCCATCACAAGTTTGTGATTTCCTGGTGGTTAACTTTCTCCTAAACATGTTTTCTATCACTCTCCATCAGAACATGACCCTATGTTTTCTCCTCCATGTCCATGTTTTCCTACATGGAATCCTAGTATGGGTTAACTCGGGTGACCTCTGTACTTATCCTTCTTTATTTTAAAGTGATTGTTTTATCGACTCTTGTTCCGATGTGGGACTTTCAAGGATGTTTCCAAGCTCAATTTTAAAATTGCGAGGATGCAATTCCCAAAAGGGGGGAAGGATGTAACACCCCAAGAAAATAAAGAATATGACATTTTTATATTTATCCATATTTGTGAATAAAATATTAATATTACTTTAAAGGGGATGCTATGCTCGATGGCGTACCCAACACGCAACAACGAGTTTCTTGGGAATCTTACGTTGCACTCTAATAATAAAATAATATTATTTTAAATAGTAGTTAACGCCTAGACGTTGTAATGGAGGGAATAAACAGAACTAACTACAAAATGATTATATATTTTTGTCAAATATTTTTACTTTTTACAATAAATGTTAGAGGATTAAAAATGAAAATGAATCCAATTTTAAGCGTAAACATTCTAATATTCTTTAAAAGGTCGAATAACCGCCTTTTAATGGAGAAACTCTTTTAAATCCACTTTTTGACAATTTTATTTGTTATATTTGACAAAATAAAATCCTTCTTTTGAATCGGGACATCAAAATTTACTTTGTGTAAATTTTTGGTATTTTTCCGAAAAAGTTCAATTTGTAATGAATAGTGAAAAATGTTGTATTTTAATTCAAAACCTCTTTTAATATAATTTATTTATATGATTAGATTATCTTTTGAATATGTTTTAAAGTGAAATTAGAATATATTTTTACCATTTAATCCAATAGTGGTCATTGGAGTTAATTTCACTTTGAAAACGGACTTAAACTAGTGTTAATCTTTTGATACATTTTGTTTCATAAAAACACGCTATTTGTTTTGACAGCGGGAATTAATTATTAAATTAATTAATGGAACTTATATGTTTTGAATTTTGTAAAATATACATCATTTTTGAATTCGGAATATCAAATATAGCTTAGGGTGAACTTTTGGTAATTTTCTGAAAAACTTCAATTTTTGATGAATAGTGAAACCACTAAGTGGTACTTATAAAAACTGATTTTCCGTTTAAATGAAAATTTTCCATCTTTGTGTTTTGAATTTAAAAAATCCAACATACATTGTTCTCATTAAGAAGTAAAATGTGGTTCAATGGGATTAAAATAATTTTTTGGTGAATAGTAACTTAGTAAGTTTTTAATCACGATTAGAGGTAATTAGTGAAGTTTAAGGTAAGAATAATGTTTAAATAAAATGAAATGACCTAGACACATGTCCTACCATCATTTGATGTGTAATGGCCGACCAGGAAAATCCATGGGTCAACTTGGGGATCCCATGGAGCCACTTTGGTTGGAAAATGACATAAATACCTTTTTATTTAATGATAAAGTAAAAATGACACAAACATGAGATGTTTTACTAAAAAAAATTTTACATGGGGTTATAAAAGTAAGATTTTTTACTATAAATAGTCATTGGAAAGATAAAAATATTCACTACATCATAGTATTTGTTTTAAAAATTTTAGACATTAAATAAATTAAATTATATATGACATCATGATGATGCAGCGATGACCTCATTATTTAACGATTTAAATAAAATGGAAAGATAATGTAATATCTAAGACCTACACATGTCCAAAACCTATTGGATGGGTGGATTTCGAACCCTTATCACCTTATCCACGAGTTATATCAATGTGAGACCTTTTAAATCCGAAACAAATTTTCAAATAAAGTAACATTTGCTTACTTTCCAAGAGTGCCCCTCCTCTCCTCTTATAAAAGGCTATCACCTCTACCTCCTTACCCACACCTCTCAAGCCTTTGGCTCGTCCAAACTCTACCCATTTTGTCTCTCCACATTCATCTATAACTCCTTGAAGCCTCACTTAGGGCATAATCCTTTCCAAGGAATCCTTTGAGCTCAAATCAAAGGAGGTTACCCGATTTAAAGGCAATGTCTTCACTTGTGTCCTTTTGTTTTATTTTGCTTCTCCAACCCCCTAAACTCTTTTTATTCAATTATTTTGTAACAAATCCAGTATCTTCAATATACCTGGATGTTTTTATAAGAAGGATTCGAGCTACACTTACACACACATACATCTAATGGTTAAAGAACATACTGTATCCGTGGATGGCGAATTTCTGCCTCCCGAAACGATGATTGTTAAACTTTATTCTAACACCTTCAAAGGTGGCCATTAAGATGAAACTATATTTATATATGATATCTAATATGTTTATGTTTTACTTAAGCTTCTGTATTTTTCATTTATGGTATACCTTTATGGTTTCCATTATGGGTAAACGCGATATCTTCATTTAAGGAAGTGCGGACTACCGCCCCCTCAAAGTGATTAGATTCGTTAATACCATATGTGGTAAGTATAAGGGATATATTTAATGATATTATATATGATACCATACTGGAATTAAAAATACTATTATGTATCATTTTGTTTTAATTCCATTAAATATGAAATAGAAATGGAAGTAGCGTTCATGCGTACGTATACCGTCTCCATGAACGGTGCATTACATTTCATAACTCTAAATGTTATGTAATATTATAAATGCATGAATATACTGGATATATATGATATATATGATATCTAAATCATGAATAAAACTTTGGTTATAATAAACCTTTGACCACACGAACAACATGTAATTGTAAGAAGTCCACTTTCGACTTAAGAACAAAATATCGACAAAACAAACATTATTAACTTAAATGATTACATAATGTTTATGACATGGTAATAAGTGATATAAAAGGAATAATGAACTTAAAAAAGTTTCTTAAAGAAGTAGAAATTAACTCAAGTTTATTATTCAGGAGATTAAAGAATGATCGAGTCAAGTCGGACAGAGGTAAGGGATCTTACTCCTCTCTTTCTTTTAAAGTACACTCTTTTATGTCATTTCTTTTAAAGCTCATCTTTCTTGTTATTGAGATATTCTTTTATATTACTCTTACTGTAATTTTTATGTTCATATGATGAGAGACCCTATTCTCTCTCATCAATCCATTTTGGAAGTTTTAAGTGGCGCTGTTAGGCTGCCGAGTTTTTATAAGGGATTTTTCATCTCACTTTTATTCCCGTGAGATTTATGCTACATTTGCCACAATTTACTTTGAGTGGTGTATGTACTGCCCATTATTATACACTTTGTGTAGTATAATTTCATTTATGGGTATTCACATCTTCATTGTATGACCCTTCTTCCATTGGGCGTACGTTTGGAAAGTTACCCAACTCGGTAAGGGGACCTTTCACCCTCCACTTTTTAAAAGACTTCTTTTGATATGTCTTTTAATTCACATACTATTATGTTGGGATATGTTCTTTTATATCCTTATTGATGTAAATTTTATGTCCAAGTGATGATATGCCCTTTTTATCTCTCATCAACTCATTTTCTGAATTTTGAAGTGATGCCGTTAGGCTGTCGAATTTTACCAAGGGAACTTTTTAACCCAATTTCGATTTCTCTGGGTTCAACATGTAGTTATTGAATATGTCATCCTTTGAATATGTGTTAATGAAATTTTATTGTTTTAAACTTAATATCCACTTATATTGGGTGTATTTATATTTGTCACACATAATTTTGAGATTTATTTATCCTTAATTTAAGGATACCTTCTTTATAAGGGATTTCATCACATTTTACATTTCTATTGAGACTTCATTGTTGTTATGCACCAATTCACTCTTATATGGTGTATATACTGTCCTTTGGAATATTATATAATGAATCCATTTATTCTCATGATATTATAATGTTCTGATTAAATGTTATTCCTCAATTATTGTATTCAAGTGTCTCTAATTTTGGTAAAAACCCTTTAACCAAAATATCGCTTTATATGTTTTAATGATTTGTTCTTATTAATATCCATGTTTTCAAAATGTTTTTAAGAATTTATTTATATGGATATTAATAGTCTAAAATGTTAAAAGCTTCAAGGTGGTATGGGACACTTTGATTCAAAAATCTCTTTATTAAATTTTTTAAATGGTTTTGAAAATGGTTTTTAGAATGGATTCATTATTTCAATATCTTAAAATGTTATATTGTTTTTGCAATGTGAGAATGTTATCTTTCCTTTATGCTGAAGTTGTGTTCTATGATTATGTTAAGGTTCTTGGGAATTGTTATGAATACGGGTGGTTCCATGATAAACTAAGGGCGGGTGGACCCGATATAGCTCTCCAATGCATTGGGTAACGCGAAGGAGTGAAACGTTAAGGTTTTTCATAAGAGATTTAGGGAATATACTATGGTGGGTATTCCAAACGTAACCAAGAGGGTTACTCCCTACGTAAGAATGTTATGAATGCCTCAAGTTACCTTTTATGTCTTATGATTTCTATGATTTATTCATTATTTGATGAGGTATGTTAAAGTGCCTATGTTTTATGGGTAAAGTATGATTTCATTCTTATTTATATATGAACTAATGTTTCCTTTCCATATTTTTATAACCCTTACTGAGCTTTTTATGCTCATCCCAAGTTTTTGAAATGTTTTTCACAGGTCAAGGGAAAGGTACATGATGTGATGATAGTGTCAATTTTGTGTCAAGAAAGAATCCATGTTTTATTTTAATTATGTTTCCGTTGATGGGAAAAATGAATACTATCTTTTATGTAACCACTTTGCTTAAATGTGGAATGTAATTCAAGTTTCATGATCTAATTCTCTAAAACTCTAAACCTGAAAAGATCCTCAATGTGTAATCTTGTAATAACTCAAGATTAAGTAAGATTTAAGGCTGGGGCCTTATAATATTAATATATTTATTTAATTTTAATTTCATATTTACCTTTTTATGTTTCATTCCATTTCGAATACGATACCGTCGCTTGTGTGTATAGAGGACTACCGCATTGTGAAGCAATGTGATTTGTTTTTAAATTATACATTACCTGGAATGAAATAGGGATACAATTAATGAATATAATTAATATATATAAGATGATATTTATTATATAAAATTAATATATATCCCACTTTCTTACCATTTTATTCTTTATTGGAATGATATCATCTCTCCTGTGTATGTACGACCTACCATCTCCATGAAGAGATGTGATTCGTTTTCCATATACAACATTCATAAATTTTTATAATAATTAATCTACTTAGTTAATATGATATTTATAACATTATTATAATTATAGGTATTATATATATATATATATCATGTACACAAGAATTCCCAATTATATGACAAAATGTGCATGAGAAAATAAGGCAATTAACACACAGAATAGTGGAAATAATGAAATATTATTAATAAATCGGTGGTAGAATGTTACAATAAAATCATATATTATATTATAATTATTATTATTGGTTTGATATAAATTTTTTTCATTATTAAAATCATTATAAATATGTAATACAAACATATTATATAAATAAATCCTAAGGAAAGGCCATCTCATCTCACTTCTACAATCACGAGACATATAACATATTCATAACTTATTTATTTTGTGTGGGAAATAGATTGTTTCTTCTGAAGGATATATCATGAATTAATTTCTATTAATTTTATATAAATATTTATATAATTTTATTTATTTTATGAAGCTTATGATTCAAAACATTCCAAAGCGGTTAGGGTATATTTCACAGTCTCATCATTATTCATGATTATTATGTTTAACATTTTTATCCTATAATAAATATATATTCTTAGAGCATGTTTATTCATTAAATTTTGATTATATAGGACCATTTTACACTTTTTGGTGCTTAAAGTGTTTGAGAATTTTTTAAATATTATCTATTTTTATTTTTCTCTTTGGTTAGATATTTGTTTCAATAAAAACATTTTATTTCTAAAATTTTCTTAAAATTATTTTTAGAATCTTAAAAATGAATAATTCAGAATTATTTACTGATTTCGAAATTTTAAAAAATATTTATAATGTGATATTCATGTTGTTTTAAAAATAAGTCCCATTAATATTTCACTGAAAATGTGGAAGGAGTATTTGTTATAAAATATTCAACAAGATTGGAATTTTCTAAAATCAAGAGCACTAAATGATTTATGAAGTATTTAGAAAAAATTGGTTTTATTTTCAAGGAAAATTATTTACAAATTTTTTTATGAGCTTTGTATTTAAAAAAGTTATTTTAAAAATGTAATGGTAATTCTCCCCAAAAATGTTTTATGGATATTTTTTGTTATTTAATTTTATTAATGAAATAAACCCTTTATTTATTCTATGACCCATTAGGGATATGTTATATTGATTTAATTCTAATTCATTCTTGTATGGTTTATGATCATTTTGACTGGGAATTTTCTAGTTCGATACAATTCATATTACTGTGGAAGGTTTGTGATTATGTTTATTGATTAACGTAATTATTATCATTTCTTATGACAGTTTTTTAATATAAATGTTAATTTTTTATTATGTTTCACCCATTTAAAATGAGTAAATTTTTTGACATAGTAGGTTATGGGTGGTTTCTGGTTTATAACTTTGATATATTGGTAGTTCTCATGAGACAAACTGGATTATTTTTTGGATGAGTCATTACCCATTTATATAGATGTCGTGGCGCAAGGCATTAGTGATATTTATTTGTATTGGTACATGGCATTGACGGTATGTTTCATATATACAGAATTATTATTCCTATAAATATGAATCTAGTTATTGATAATCCATGTGACTATTCAATTTTTTAGAATATCCGTGGGTATGTTATCAATATTATGTGATTAATCTTATTAATTTTTTGACCATCCTTTATTCATTTAATATTAGGGGAAATTTAATGAATAAATATCATGTATTTCAATTATTAACTTTCTCATAATTATAATTCCTTATTTATTATTCCCTTATACTATATTCTCAACCTTACTAATCATCTGATATCACCCCATTATAATGTTTTCCCCAAGGATACTAGGATTTGTTTTCTGATTGATATGAAAAGATATGATATGAGGAATAATGGAATTGTATAATAAAATATATATTTTTATTTTATGTTTTCAATTTTAATATGAATTTTATGTATGTATCTAGATTACCCATGATAATAAAATATTCTATCATTCAGGATGTGATTCCTTGTGTCCAATTCCAATGTAAAAAATTTAAAACCCTCTCTTGTCTATTGGGTTCATGGTTGAAACATTTCGCATTCGAGGAAGTTTAGTAGAAACCTTGGGAACAAGATTATTAATACATATATTAGATCTGGTAATAATAGGATTCAATTTTTGGATAATTATAGAAGAAAATATCATTCTTTGGGTGAGGAAGGTATACTGATTTTTTTTAAAAAAAGACATCCCTTTCTAGATAATACACATGGATGTGGTTTTGGGACAGATGTGCCTACGTGTAGTATAATTGAAAAGGGTGTATTTGTCTTGACACGATTTTCACTTGGTGTTCAAAAATGGGCCTTACTATACATCTGGTTGGATACTCCATGGGCACATTCTTAGGATAATTCAAATTTTATTTAGCAACCATTACAATGGAATTGAAAAAAAATATCCATCCCAAAGGAAACTATGATGGTTATTATTTTGTTAGTTATACATATATTTTTTTATTTATGTTATGTATTTCGCTAGTGTTGGTATTATACATCTTGTTTTTTCAAGTTATAATAAAATATATTTATTCCATCATTTAACAATGGTGTGTATTCAGAAGAATGGGAATGGTATCAAACCATATAATCGAAATGTAACAATGATCATTTCTTTGATGAGATTAATCCAATCATTCGAAGGAAATTAGTCTTCCAAAATTATCATCATTAGAATAAATAATATAAGGTACTATAAATAAGGTAAATATGTCTCTATGTATTATGTAATCAAAGGGAAGGCAACAGAGAAGAGTACAACATAGAAACAAATGGATACTGAGAAGATGATAAAGATGGGTTTTCCCATATTTGATAATTATGCAAAGAAACACTATACTACATGCTTGAAGGTAAAGTGTGTTTTATACAAGTATGGATAAAAATGACACCATTCTCATGATTTTAAGGGGAAGAAAGAACATTATAATGTTAAATGGTTCCACTGTATGGTGATGGGGATCTATAAAAATGAATACACCAAGTGTTAAGGGAATATATCTCAAAAGAATCTATGGGAGCAAGTTCAATCTTATTCTTTTACCAAAAATTAATTGTAATGGTTTATTTTATTGTGTATGATTCAAGAATTCTGTTATAGAAGTATATTTTGAAAGATATTATTTTTATAAGAATTATTAAATGTATAAGGACTATACTGCAATAATATTTCTTAAAGTATTTGAGAGAACATGTTGAATGGTACCAATCACCAAGAAATGTGATTTATTAAAAAGATGAACCTCTTGGGGGAAAAATTATTGAGGTGGGATATCCTTTAATATGTTCCCAATGTTGAGATACTAATGAGATATTTATGGGATAGTGTTGGTGTTTAGGAAATAGGTTAGAGGTTTGAAAGTTTATGTCATCTTTTATGGATTTTATAGAAAAATTTTATTTATAGAATATATCTAAAAAATAATGATTTTATATTTGGATGAATTCATATTTTTGTTATCGTTTTTTTGAGATCAATTTATTCACATATATGGAATGTTATATTATGATCAACCATATTGGTATTAGGAATATAATACTTATTTATTGATATTTGTTGAAACAAATTGGACATTGTACTTCAAGAGACCTATTTTGGATGAGTCATATAGTTAAAAATATATTAAATAGATTATATTTAGCTTTGGGTGTTATTGGATAACTTGTGTTAACCATTTTTCTTTTTGAAAATAACTGGATATAGGAGGAATTACTTGACATTCTAATGATCTGATAAATATTCTTCAGGCATAAAAATTTAATTTTGATATTCATTTCATATTGTGATACATGAATTGAGAATTTATTGAAGAATAACCAAAGGATTAAATTTTTATTATAAAAATACATCACGACACTATATTTTCTTATGTTCTAAATCTACATGTTATTAGAATTCCTCAACTCCAATGAAAGTATATTAACACAAAACATTATCCTAGTACCTTTATTTATGAAGAATCAAATCATGTCTCAACTAATCAATTATTTATGATTTTTTAGTAGTTAACCATAAATGGATCAAAAAAAATCTTATGATCAATGATATCAATAAATCATTCTAATTATTTATGGTTTTCTTTTATGACCATATCTTTACTTTATAACTATGTTCTCTTAATTTGAAACCTAGTCATTTAATCATTGGAGATGACCTTCATACTTAATTTTCTCTCTTATAAAAATGATGTTATTTATATCTCTTTATGATGTGGTTCGACAACATATATAATTTAAAATTTCATTCACTAGAATATTGAAATCGGTATTAAATTTTTAGGATTCAATTTATTTAAGGGTGTGATGTAAGACCTCAAGATTTTTAAAATAGGGAAAAATTGATCAATTGTTTGTCAGACATGAAACCCAATGTTAATAAAACAATATAAAACCCCACTAATTTATATTTTTTTAAATGAATCCAATATTTTCTAAATCTTGTGATACACATTACACTAATTTTAAAGAAAACAAGACAATCTATTACACTATTATTCTTTAAACATGACTATTATATCCTAGATGTTAAGTTGGAGAGTATAAATATAGAGAAATAAATAATTGAAATTATATGGTTTACACATGTATAAAATAAATTGAATGCTTATATGTTAATATTAAATAAAATGAGAATCATTTTAAATAAAATTAAAATATTTATAAAAACAACTATATTTTCTGAAATGGCGGTTTAGTCATGATTTGTGAAAATAATTTATATTTTTGTTTATCAATTTTAGAAAATTTAATTTAGAATATAAACATAATTATTTTAATCATATTTTTAAAATAATATTGGGTTGATGTTTTTTTATTTTTCTAAAACGCTACATTTTTTCAATAAATATTGAAAAATACTATTCTTTAAAAAAAATTCATTTCGTTTAAATAATTTACATTGTAAAATTTTATTTAAAATTATTTTTAGGTTAAATTAGTTAAATTATGTTAATATTTACCTATTTTATATCATTTTATTCAAATTAATATTTAATCTTTATTTTGAATCCTTCTATATATATGAGAATTTTCAATTTGAAAACCTTCTTCTTCGTCATATATACAGGTATAGTTCTAAATTTACGTTTTCTAATTATATCAATTCAATTTGAAAAAATTGATTCCATATTTGGAATAATAATAATTTTTAATATCTAATAAGGTCAAATTAATAATTTTATGAAATTAAATAGTGATAATTGGGGAAATTAATTTCCACAGTTACAGTAAAACTGTGTTTATATTGGGTTTAACTATGACAACAAGGGTTAAAATGACCATCCAACATGTAAAAAAATTATTGAAACGAAATATTTACAGCTTATCCTATCCAAAATACATAAAAAAACTAAATTTATATCCTTTTTTAAAATTAATGACTTTATAATTTTTGTAGTCCTTTTGGATATTTCTATTTAATGTCTTAGAGGGATCCATCTCTCCAATTAAGAAAGGTTGCTCACCCCCTACTTCGTCACACCCATCGACATAATTAGGTAAAAAGTCCTAAAAAAATTCATCCAACATACTTATACATATTCTAGAGCTTCTGGATATCCTAAAATACCATCCCTAGGGTCATTGAGAGGATATCTGAAAGAGTATTCTCTTTGAGAATTTAATTTTCTTAGCAATGATCTTTCATTTTATTTGTTATTTTTTCCATAAAAAATTTTGTATTAAAAATTATAATATAATAACACGAAGATCTAAAATATAATTATATTTTTTTATTTATGTAAAAACATTTTTCAATATCCACATTCATCAAATGCGAAAAAAATACTCGACCTTGTGTACGGCAGACTACCGTGTTGCAAACCAATGTAGTTCATTTTTCATAAAAACATTTTAAGGATTGATATAAAGATCTAATTAAGAAATTCATAACTTATTTATGATATTATTATACATAATAAATTTACATATCACACAAAACCTTTTTACTTCCATTCAGTTTCAAATATGATATTGTCGTTCCTGGGTACATCGGGCTACCGCCTTGCGAAGTGATGTGATTCATTTTTCACATACACATTACATGTATTGTAATAAGGGTTAAATTAATGAATATAATTTATTTATTTGAAAAATAAATTTATTTTTAAAAAAAATATACCACCAAATTATTGACCCTTTCACTCATTAAGTGAATGATATCACGGTTCTGCATATGTATGACCTACCATCTCCACAAATTGATGTGATTAATTTTCAATGTAAAACTTTAAAAAATGGTTATAGAAATTTATATACTGAGTAAATATGATATTTATGAAATTATCATCAGTCTTTAGATGATCTATTTATTTTATATTCACATGAACTAGAACATTCATGACATAACACGCATGATAAAACAATGTAATTAACATATGAAAGAGTAAAAATAATGAAATATTATTAACAAATGGTGGTAAGATGTTGTAATATGACAATATATGTTATTATTATTATTATGGTACTATTATAAATTAACAACATTCATAAAAACATGATATATGATGTATGAACACGTACGAAGGAAATCACCCATGAGGTAAGGGTTTCTCATCTAACTTTTATATCCGTGAGACAATTTCATATTGATCACTTATATTATTTTTGTGGTGTATATAATAGTCCTTTTGTAGTTTATATGATAAATTAATTATCTTGATGTCATTTAAAGGTTTTAAATTTTTTCTTCTATAGGTATTATGATTAAAACATTATCAAACTGGTAAGGGTTTATTGCACAATCTCATCATTGTTATGGATTTTTTATGTATACATCTATTTTGGGAGAATTATTTAATTTTTATATATTTAATTCAATATATTTATCCAATTAAAATTATTCATGAGATTTTTATACAATATTACCATTTTGTCACTTGTTGGTCTTTAAATTATCAATAATATGATTTTAGGAAATTTTACTTTATTTCTCTCTTCAATCAAAAATACCTTATCATAAAAACAAATAATTATAGGAAAACATTTAAAAAATATTTTTAATTATTTAATATTATTTATTAAATATAAATGTACCAATTTTAACTTTTTATAAAATTTCTTTAAAATCAATTTTATTTATTTTTCAAAACAATGAAAATTTGTCTCACCTAAAATATCAGTGGAATTTATTTAACGTCTACACTAATAATTGAATTATCCACTACCATGAACACTTGATGTTTTAATACACATTTTCAAATAGTCCAATAATATTTTCAAATTAAATTATTTTTAATTTTTTTGAACACTTTGTTTTAAAAATAGATTTCTAAAAAACAAAGCTTATTTTTCTGTCAACTATTTTTTAGGATATTTTAAAGTATTTTAATTCATAAAAAACAACAACCCTTCATTGTACATATGATCCATTAGAGATATATTGTTTTTATATCACCCTTATTCTTTATTTAGATTGAGTTTTATCAGTTTTTAGGGGTTCTACAAGAATGATTTGATTTATATTACACTCGTTGGTTTATGATAATGTTTATTGACTGGGGTAATTTTTAACATTTTATAAGATAGTTTTTCTTTTTAAATGTTTATTTTGACTATGTTTCACACATTTAATATGAATAATACATTAAAATAGTAAGTGTTTGGTGAGGTCTTATATATCCCCTAGATGTATCGGTAGGTTTCATGGGAAAAACTAGATTGGGATTTGGTCGATGCCTTACCCATTTATATAGTTTTTTCAATATAAGGAATTGATGGTATTTAGATGTCAGGGAAAAATATTTTTATAGTGTTAATTATTTATCTATCGTCATGGATATCACCGTTATTTTAGCACCCCATGATTTCTATAACATCCCAGGTAAATAAAGAGTAATACATTTTCATTTGTGAAGTAAATATTAATTTTACTTTAAAGGGGATGCTATGTTTGATGGCGCACCCAATACGTAAAAACGGGCTTTTTGATACACACAAAGCTGATTCATATTGAAAAATAGTAATATAATATTTTTTAAATGGTAGTTTACACCTAGCCATTATAGTGGTGGGGATGAACAAAACTAACAACAATATGATTATACATGTTTTTTAAATGTTTTTCTACATTTATCCAATAAAAATTTAAGGGCATAAAATAAGAAATAATCCGATTTTTATCATAAATACCCTAATATTCATAAAATGGTTGATTTATCACCTTTTAATGGATAACCGCCATTAAATATAGTTATGGTCACTTTTATATGTTCTATTTGACCAAATAAAATATATATATGTTCTAAAGTAAGCTTTTCTCAGCCTTTGTGTAAAAACAAGAGGAATCCCTATCTCCCCCATGGTTTACTTCCCTCAAAGCATCCTCCAAAATCCCCAAGCCTCTACCCCATACCCACCCCCATATCCTCTCCTCAGTGTCTAGGGTTTCAACATTATTGTCTCCCTTCAAAGCTAGTCCTCCTCATCTCCAACTCTTCCTGAACCCTATCACTGGCAGTCATCAACTCCTCCAGATCTCGACTATCCTCTCAATCCGTAACATTGACTTCTTTTCATCAGACTTTGTCCCCTCATTATAGATATCCAATGCCTCCAACTTTTCCACAACCGGCTAATCCTCCTATGGCTCTTCCACATCCAGGTCTTCTACCCCACCTTTAGTAACCATGAAAAATAGTATGTTGTGACTAATCGTAGGTATAAACCTATGTAATTTTTGTTGTATTCAGAGCACATCTAAACTCTTCTTTCCGCACACTACTCCATCGAAATATTCCATATTCCGGTGTTGTTTACCCCATTAATTTTATAGGATTTCAAGTTTATTTTTGTATATCCATCTCCAGTACTTACCAATTCTTCATCCTCACACTACTTCATTTCCTCCATGTACTATACCTAATTCGGAGAGTAAAAATTGAAACATCCATTTCAGGTCTATTTTTGTGATTTCATTGACGTATAAAGCCTACTAACCTATTTGATTTAATTGTAGTTAGACACTATTCAGTGAAGCAGAAATAATATAAATTTGAACACAAACATTCTGCTCTATATATCTATTTAAATTGTTCTCCAGACATGTTGGCCGATGGGTCCATTTTATTTGTACTTGTATGATCATTATTTTTTCACTTCCATCACTTTTTTCCAATCAAATGATTATTGTCTTCAATTATTTTATCATCGCAGTTCATTGAATCTCTAATGTTTTTGTTAATTCAGGTGAATAAGAAACATTGGTTCATTTCTGTATTCATGATTCATGGATGGGATTTCAGTATACAAAAGGGAACATTTTATTTCTCCAACAACATTATTGATTTTTGAAACCCTATTTTTTCACAGCAGTCGTCAATTACTGTTTCCTATACATTGTGCAATATTATTCATTTATAAAGCCCTATTTTCATTTAGGAAAAAACATGTGACCAGGTTCTTATATTTAGTCTCGATCACTGCTTGTGATTTGGTAGGCTCCTGAAACATTGTTTTGAATTATATATATTATGGAAAGACATAATTCTTGATTCATTACATACTTATTTTTTATTTTCTCTACTTTAATGACTGTTACAAATTCTTTGTAATTAGTTATTTATTGTACTTTACATTTTTACTTTACTTCACATCACTACAACTAAGACATTAAATTTGATTGTACGCAAATGAGGATTCTAGTGCATTAATGATATGTGTACGTTCATCCATTGACCAACTGAAATTCATTATCCTAAAAAGTAACAGTAAGCCCGAAAAAGTCCTCTTATCCTTTTTCCTTCATTATCCACTAGAATCTATACTAATATGAATGAACAATTTACTCAGACTGCCCTTGGTTCAACAACTGAAGTCCATTCCGCAAGGTATGTTATCTATGTCCATAAGGATATCTATCAATTCAATAGTACAATATATTGTTTTAAGGTTTACATATGTTTACTAAACTATCATAGTACTTAATATTATTTCAATACTCAATGTCTTATTTTTCTGATGGCATATATGGTCTTATATTTATAGTATGTGACTGAAATTGTACAGCCAACCATAGCACTTACTACAAGCACAATCTATGTATTACTTGTCTGTAGTATTTACATGATATATGCTATTTTCACAGTACATCAACCAAGTAAACATGTTAATTATTATTGTCCATTTTTCTTTGATGAATCGTTACTATAATGGTTTATATTATATTCCTCACAGTATATATCTTTAAATGGTACCTTTCAGTTATACAACCCTACCACTAACTATTATCATTCAAAGAATTATTTCTGTTTATTTTAGAACTTCGCTGTAATTAGATCACAACATAACATAGCATGGTTATATGTTTCTTTAGTATATCATTTGAAGGTTTAAATAATTTTACTAAATAGTCTTAGTAATTTATCCTATTATAGTAGTCAAAGTCTTTTTTATATGACAACTACTATCTTAAGATAAAAAAATGTGATTATAACTGTACAAAAATCCATAACACTGACTTTATAGGCTCAATCTATGTATTACATGGCTGCATCATTTCCATTGTCTACACTATTCTCACAGTACACCCACCAAATACACTTGTTATATCTGATCGGATGTATTTCTTTGATGAATAATTACCATCATGATTTAGATTATATTTCTCTCATTTGATAACTATAACTTGTACAAATCGGTCGTACAACCCTAGAACCTAGTAATTGTACATTCCATGAATTATTTTTCTTCATGTTATACCTTATCTATTATTCAATCACAAAATTTTATATCATGGTTATATGGTTCTGTTCAGTGTCTTAACAATCAAATAAATAGATACATCATATAAATATGCACTCCCCACCAAGATATAGAGACACACGACTTCAAAGAAGACTACTATGGCAACAACGTCAATCTGGTTGTCTTCTAAATATTGTCCATTCCTAAAACAGTTTAATTATTTAAGAATCAATAACTTACATGTTTACTATATTACCAAATACACAGGTTGAAAGTACACTGAAAAAATTAATGCACCTGAACCTGTCACACCATCAGAGAGGCGACAAACACAACAGGGTATGTCTTCATTACCCATCACTTTTTCAACTATGAGCAATATTGAAAAACATTATATTCAATCTCTTTAAAACTATATAATGTTGTATGACAATATGTACTATAATAATAATGATTGTTTTATGTTAATATTTCCTATAGGAAATTTCTTTACACCAGAACTGGTCACACCAGCTGCTGGCACTGAATTACATCTCCACATTCTATTATCATCTATATCCATCAACAGTTAGTTCCGTTTAATGTCTCCCATTTAATTATTTTGATTACAATCTGAAAAACTACTAACCATGTATTCCTAAAATTGTGCCTATACCTATTCCATGGTCCCTCATGAGTATTCATAACTATCAATAATATACAGCGGTTCAAAGAAAAAAAAAGTCCAAACACCATGATACGACATGGGATTTATTTCTGTAAACATTTACACATTTAAACTTCTGTTACCTTTATTGTGAATACTATACATTACAATCAAACAACTTACATTCCTAATATCACACATAAAAGGTATAGATTCAAATGATTGTACTATTGTAGAGTCAATTGATGCATCCTTTTCACATTATGAACCGAACAATCTACTACATGAAGACTTATATATAGTAAAATATTTACAATTACGCATACTACAACTTTATCAAATAGTTCTAATTATACTGCAACTAGAAACTACATAGTTTTGGCATCCACAGGTATGTTTCACCTTCCAACTATCATATCACATTTATTATATAATAATACATTCATATATAATCACTTTTTAATATCATAAAACATCTTCACCTATCATGTTTTCAAAAGAAGATATTACCTACCATGTTGGTTCCACAGAAACAACTGATGAACAACTTTCAATGAGTGGTACATACATAGATACTACTCCTTGAACGGCCTCTAAAATATATCCCGCACTCCACATCGGAGGTATGCCAACTTGGAAATTCTATTACGAACATTAGACTTTTTAACTCTCTTCATTCCATTACTAAAAATTCATCAACAATAAATAACTTGAGGATTAATGCTGCAGATATGTCACTTCAACTTCAAACTGCTGAACAAAGAGGTTATTTCCATTTACTAAACACATTCAGTACTACACATATTGTGTGCATAATATATAGTTAATAATACTCTATATTTATGATTTCATAGCATATATTCCAATAGTTTTCTCTTCAGAATATTCTGACTGAGGAGACCCTTTTAACATATGTGAGCACTGCGGTACTACCTTCTAGTATGAAGAGAAGAATAAAAAATATAGCTAGAGACATGTCCTCCATTACTCAATATGTTTCTCAATGTGAAAAATTGCTTTATAGCCTTTACAATCATGTCCTGAATACCTTAGAACATTTCTATTCATTAAAACCTATCTAAATTCTAATTCATTCCAAGATCACAACATGCTTCGTGCTTCTCCACTGGCTGTCGATTTTCCACTATTTCTATTATGGTTCTTGAATATCCAGGTCTTCCTCCTTGACACGCCTCTCCAACCACGCCTTTTTCTCCTTTACCATCTCCTCACTTTCTACACCTCGATTTCACACCTCCTCCCCAACTTCAACCATCCTCAACTCCCCCTCTTAGCACTTCTGCCCTCCTTGAATTCCTCCTCAAACCCCCTCGACACTACCTCACTGACAACCACCTTCCCCGACCCCCTCTCCTTTCATGTCTCACTTTATATAGAACCATTAATACCCTTGCTGGATCGTAATTAGAAGGCTCGACATCTCTTCAATAGGTATCTTATCCTAATTTTGTAGAAATTTTCAACCCTATATCCATCTTGATTTATTTTATAGTAGAACATGATTTACTAATAAATTCATAGTATAATTCTCTTATTAGGATACTCCAACTACCCCTTTCATAATTCATCTGGGCCATTGTTTCTTCAATAATATTTTTTATGATTTTATTCCCTCATTTTGTAGATCTATTCATTGAAAATATTGTGTTTTATGTTTTTCCCATTTATTCTAGGGAACCTGGATAAAAATGATATTTTTCATAAGATTTGTATTAATTATTTCTCAATGATCAATCTTATGATATGTGTTAAATCTCTGTTTTTAAACTGTGTAGTTTATCTTCATAATCTGTTCTATAGAAATACTGAAATCTATGGTAGTGGTTATATATCTATAGGCTTCGCTTACCAGTGTCAGCAACCTCAATTCATAACAGAGTCGTGGGGGGTGAAATAGATAGAATTCATTATAGCGATGTTTTTTTCATAATACTGGCTTCTCCCCTTAGTGGTTTAAACTTATTTCATTTCTAAATATCTTGGATTTCAACAGGTAAATCATGTGATTATTTTTGAAATTAAAAACGGTTAGGTAATGTCCATGTATGATATTCAATATGATTAATCCATTATGAAGATGATTTTTTAAGAATTTAATTTGGAATTGTTTTAATTCCATACCATAAATAATTTAATATGAAAATTTTATGTGTTATAAATAAACTCATTCAAATTTTATTCATGTGATTGAACATTTCAGTTGTTATACGTATTGTGTTTAATTCAAAAGTTTTAATTTTGTTCTTTAAATTTCAATTCCTAGAATTCATTAGTTTCATTAATGTGTTTTATCATATTTTTTTGTTTATTTTTCCTCTATCTTTGCTTTATCCTCCTAGGCCTACTACTCCTTTTCTAACTTTACCTTGGTTGCTTGAGATTTTAGTCAAATGATAGTATTTATCCATCACAATCATTAAAATTGTCAAATTTCTTACGGTCCTTTGTCTTCGATAGAGGTTAAATATTTATAGAAATATTACATATGAAAAATTTAAAACAAGATTTTTCTACCACTATCGTGAAACGAAATGGTACCCGCACAAACATTGTATCAGTATTGGAAAGATATACTATGTGGCACCCCTTCTGGAGAACTACAATACTTGCTTATTCTAATAACAAAGGTAATAGGAGCAACTTCATATGAATATATCCAAATAGTGAACAGTATTACTCATCATAATTTCAGAGAAACCTGTTCAGCCATGGGATTTCAATCTAAAGATAGAGAATTCATACATGCAATACAAGATATATCTTCTTGGGGAATGGGATATTATTTGCGGAGACTATTCTCCAAAATGTTAATATCAAATTTCATTTCTCAACCTAACATTGTCTGGTATGCAACCTGGAATATTCTAACTGATGACATTTTATATGCCGAACAATAGCGACTTCAATTAAAAGGTACAAAAATATTACATGAATTACAACTCATTGATAAGCATCACTCAAATGACACAATACAGTTTACTTTTCCTTATTTTAAATTACACTGTATTACTAAATAGTTTAATTTTTTTTCGGATCATAAGTTCACTATGAGTTTCACAGTTTATCCACACAATCAGGGGTACCTATGTGGTTCACATTTATGTTTATCATTTAGACTTAAATAATTTTCAATCCTTTTCCTAAATGGTTTGTTTTAATATCAATGTGTATATTTTCTTATTTTTCTTCACCTTTTCCAGTTGCAGTGTCCATTACTAACAAAAATTATTGACCTGGTGCCGTGTGCTTTACTAAAAAAATGCTCATGGTGAAGTGTGATTTCTATTTTGAGTAGTTCTAGACATGGTATAAATTTTACACATCCACTTATTATAGATTTTTTTGCATGGAAATGTAAAAATATTGTATGATTGATTCATTATGTTATGTAATACATTGTGTTTTTGGATATTTATAGTCATAAAGTAGTTTAATTAACCTTTATCCTTGTGATATATTACATATTTGTTTCAAAAAATATGAATCAAATTTTGTAACATGTATATAAACTTATTTATGTTATACCTGAACATAGAAGACGAATAAAAATGTGGAGGTTTTATTAGAATTATCACAATTTGTATTACCATTGACATTATTCTGTCAATACCTACTTAATTGTTCTGTTGCTCTGAAAACTATGTATCATATATTTATATTTTGTGATTCAATGTTCATGTTTTATATTGTATTCCAATAATATGTATCACTATTTTGTGATTTCAATATATTGAATATTCATGTTCATTATTAACTTTGAAATATAATATTGTACTCTTGAAAATAAACTTTGAACCGTATAGTTGTGTGTACGCATAATCTATGAATTGGGTTATATCACCATGTGAATGCATGGGTGATTACTAGTTCATCTTTATAATTGGGACATAAAAATTTAATTTTGGTAAATTTTTGGTATTATTCTGATAAAATTCAGTTAGTTTTTTGAATAATGAAAATACTGTCTTTTAAGTAAAAACGACCTTTTAATCTAAATTATTTGTATGGTTAGATTATAATTTTATTGCTTTTAAAGTGTATTTTGATTCTTTTTTTTACCATTTAATCCAATTTTGTTCATTTTAGGTTATTTCACTTTGAAATTGGTTATTAACACGTGTTAATCTTTTGATAGTTATTGTTTCTAAAAAACACAGT
This sequence comes from Viscum album, assembly GCA_963277665.1. Lineage (NCBI taxonomy): Eukaryota > Viridiplantae > Streptophyta > Magnoliopsida > Santalales > Viscaceae > Viscum > Viscum album. The sequence continues at coordinate 1,685,358,004 of OY728143.1, read as the reverse complement.
ATTTTTTTGGACAACAAGAATTAATTTTAAATTAATTAATCCATATTCTATGTTTTAAATTTTTTATAATAGGCATCTTCTTAGAATTATTAATATAAAATATATCTTAGGAAAAATATTTGGTATTTTTTTTGAAAAACATTAATTTTGGATGAATAGTGAAACCGCTGAGTAGTAGTTAAAAAACTGACTTTTTCATTGAATTGAAATTTTACCATTTTTATGAATTTATTTTAGAATATCAGATATATATAGTTGTTATCATTAAGTAAAATTTGGTTCAATGAGATGAAAATTATTTTTTGTGAACAGAAGATTTTGACTTCAATTTATCATTATTAAAGTTAAATAGTGCAATTCAAGGTAATAATAATATAATAATAATATAAAATTACCTTAACACTTGTCCTAACCTTATTGGATGAGTCATGGTCAACCATTGGTATCCATGGGTCTATTAGGGGACCCCAAAGAGCCACTTGAGAGTGATAATGACAATTAATATTAATAAAATTAATGTAAATAAAAAAATGACATAAACACATATCTTTTAGTAAAAAAACTTTAGATGGGGTTATATGAGTTATCTTTTCAACTTGAAATATTCATTAGAAATATAAGAATATTTACTACATAATGGTATTTTTATTTATTATTTTTAGTAATTAATAATTAAATTTATTTATGACAAAATAATGATGCAGTAATTACCTTATTAATGAAAAATTAATATAATTGATATTATAAATATCCAAATAAATGTTTTTTGAGACTTTTGAGTAATTAAACTAATTTTACAGGTTAATATTACATGTTATAGTTGATTAAATTAATGTTTTTCGAATAATCAGGCTTTTATGACTTCCAAAAAATCAATTACCAAATAGTGACAAAATCGACATAAATGAGTTTTTAAAACAAAATAATATTATTAAATGATATTATAATCCTAAAAATATAAGGATTGGCCAAAAGACTTAACTTATAATATATATTTCATTAATTAACCACTTTGGGTTCTCTTGGAATTATATTGTATGCTTATTAACCATATAATATAAAAATACAAGGAGACATGGTGGATGTTAATCTATTTAACAAATAATTATATCTAAAAGATAGAGTTAATAAGGTAACATAGACTTGTCTAAAACCTATTGGTTGAAGGATATCAACAAATACCCACCATTCCTATAAATAAATCCTTTTGGTGCCGTTATAAACTGAATATGATTGTATATTAAAATAATGTTTCATGTTTTTTCTAAGGTGCCCCTCACCCCTCTTATAAAATGGAACTTCTACTTCTCTCCAATTCACACCTAAAAAGTCTTTTGGATCAGCTAAAACCTACCAAAATATCCTCCCAACATCCCCCACTTCATCCTATAGACCTTAGGTTGATTATAAAGAAAACCTAGAGATCCCTTTTGATCAAATCAAAAGGAAGAACCTGAAGAAGAGGTAAATATTTCATCACATCTTTCAAGTTATTTCTTCTTCCACTTAATCTTTCATTATAGTTTCCATTATAAAATAATAAATCCAATATTTTAGATATTCTTTGAAGTTATTATTAAAATGTTACAACCATATTCATTATTCAATCCATCATATGAATGACAAAGTCACCAAATGTGCATACGTACGGCGTACCGTCTCCATGTCGTGGTGTAGTTGTTATTCAATAAATTATTATTTGGATGGGTATAATAATGATGTATAATTTATGTAAATAACAAATATAACATGTTAATGATTATTTATATGTGATTTAAAATCCATTTACATAATATTTTAATATCAAAAAAAATGATATTGTCGCTCGTGCGTACGTACGGATTACCGTCTCCACGAACACGATGAGATTCATTCCCCCATCATAACCATTGAAGAATAATTTTCACTTGATTATTAAAAATAATATTTAATAACATAATATCATTTTTTATTTGAATCAAATACATCATATCCGTAACAATCATGACTTACATAACGAAATATATAAAGGAAAATGAATCAGTTAACTCCCGAAAGAATGATACTACTAAAATATTATTAACAAAGCAATATTAAAAGATCATATATGATATCATATTTGTTTATGTGTTTATTCTATAATTTAATAACAATTATGTAACAATTATACTGGAGTATAACGTTCCCTCTACAAAGGAAAAGTACAAGGTACGGGTTAATTTCACAATCTCTTTATTATCTAAGGTTTTTTATGTAAGTATCTTCTAGGAACTCTTATCATCCACATCTGTGTTTCATAAAAATGTAATTCAAATCATTTTTACTATTTATTATACTATGTTTAAAATTAATTTATTCCCTTATTTTACCTTATATGTTTTTAAAGTAATATTTTTGTCGTTTTTTGAACAAGGTACTTTTTGACCTTTTTGAAAAAATTATGGTTAGAAAGTCTTTTTAACTTTTATGGTGGGTGCATATATTTTCCACCATTATAACATCATCGAAGCTTCCCTTACAATAATATAATAATATATTCAAAATAAAAATTTTCTTTTATAATTATGTGACTCTTAAATGATTTCAAAATAGAAAGATATATTTCTCTCAAATAGTTTTGATTTCATCAATCCCTACATCATTTGATAAATTTTACATTTTTTTGAAGTTGATTTATAATGATACAAATATTCCATATTTTATTTCATTTTTGTGATATATTTTACTATGGATCTGTTATTTTTATACCATTCATGGTTTATGGTTAATGTATTTACATTTTGTATGCTTTTCTAAATAAGAATGTTAACGTTATGTTTTATCCTTTTCATATGTGGAATGTATTGGACATATTGAGTGATAGGAGGAGTCCTCTATATCTCATTGGTACATAGATAGGTCTCATGAGACTATTATATATGGAATTGGCTGAGGCATTTCCCAATTTTTTTGATATATGGTTTTGGCTGAGGCCTTAATCATTTTTACAAGTCTTAGATGAGGCTTTGACAAACTGTTTCATAATATACCACATTATACATTCCCTCATTATGAAAATAATATTCATGGTTCATGTGGTAATTCAACTAGTATAATAACAATGATTGTGTTTTATTATGGCATTATTTACTCAGCATATATACCTTCCATAAAGTGGTCATATTTATTATTTGTAAAGGCATGTGTTTTCAATTATTCATTATGTCTGGTGTTTTTGTTATCTCCCATTGAATCACTTACTCTTACTGAGTGTTAAAGATCACACATTTGTTATGTTTTATTTTCCCAGGATATTATGTAGTTTGTTATGAGTGACTTGCAAGCTTAATCTTGGAGTCTTGGATGTTTCTAATAGAAAAACATTACTGTTGTATTTCGTTTCAAGTTGTAATATGGATCTTATGTATGTATCTTTTTTCCATGACTACTAAACCGATTGGTTCTTAGGGACTAGATTTCTTATAATCATTCCAATTCTATTTAATAATGCATCGACTCTGGGTAACTAGGGTCGGGGAATTATAGTTGGTATCAGAGGAAGTTTAGTACAAACTTTGGAAACTAGATTTAGATAATCTCTGATTAGAGAACATTACCCAATGATAGACTTTGAGGATTAGTGTAGAAAAACTTCCTAGAATTTTGGTAATGTAGATATTTTGTGTATTTTGTAAGAAATACATCCCAGTCTAGATATGTGTAAGTAGAGGTGGATCTAGCATAGATGTACCTAGGATTGAAAACTTTGACAAGGAGTTTTGGGCTGACCCAGGGTATCCTAGTACACGACAACATGCATTGCTGCACTCTTAGTTATGAAAATCCTGGGGGATAAGCTTAGGATAATTCAAAATTTCCATAGAAACAATTATGAAGGAACTATAATTATATACCTCCTCAAAGGAAACATTTTTATGATTATGGATTATATCTATAAATTGTTCAATTTGTGTTAAGTGTTTTACATGTTTGGAATTATGTATTGTGATTCATAAACTAATGTAGTGTATGAAATTGTATAGAAATGGATCCTAGTGGAAGGAACAGAAACTATATCAATGCACATAATCCATGTAGTGATATAACTCCTAAAAAAGATAATTATAATGAAGCTGGTGATACAACTAGGGCTGATTAGCTTATCACTATACCAGGACAAATCACACCGGTTATGAATAATAATCTTACCCGTATGGAGAACCTTGATCCAAAATGTGGAGGGTCAATGTTAGACCTCTTCATGAGGTAAAAAAAATTAAATTGTAATACAAATAAATTTAGAGATGATCTATGGATATGTTACTTAGAGAAAATATTTCATGCTCTAGGGAGCAACAAAAGGGAAAAAGTTGTCATGGAAATTTATCACTTCACGTGAGTTGCCGATCAATGGTAGTCATTGTTTGAAAACACAAAGGAAGATGAAGAAGTATAAAATATGGAATGGAGGGAGTTTAAAGATATTTTCTTAAAAATTTTACTTTCCCCATGACAATTGAGAAGATAAGGAAAGTAAATTTCTGAGTCTGAGACAAAAGGAGGATGAGAATGTCGCAAAGTATGAGGATAACATTACAAGGTTAGTAAGGCATGCAATAGATTATATACGTAACCCAACGATTAATATTTATTTATTATTTGATGGGTTAAAAACATTTATTCATTGATAACTAGTCTCACAATCCTTCTCGTCGTATGGAGATATAGTCTCATGGGTTATCAAGACAGAAAAGAAATTATCTAAGTCTTGTGACTTTAAGGAAAAGAAAGTGAAGAAGAGATATGTTGAACACTTTGGGAAAGGAAATAAAGAAACATTGAAGAAGGGAAGATATGAGTTTCCACCCTTTTATAATTGTGGAAAGTATAACCTTGATTCCTGTCTAAAGGGAATGAGAGTTTGTTACAAATGTGGAGAAAAAGGTCACCAAGCTCGTGAATTCAAGGGAAATAAAGAAGCTGTAAATGTTGAATTCTATAGTTGAAGAGAAATGGGTCATTATGCAAATGAATGTACTAATCACCAATGAAACATACCTCATAAAATTTAAAGGGAGTAAGGAAAATCTTATGCTATTACTATAGTCGAGGAGGAAAAATTAATGTATTTGTGTTTTTGGAATCAAGATTTTTTTTGGGTTATAAGAAGAATGTGATATGTATAAGGATTGTACTGTAGTACTTTTTGTCTTTATTAAGTTTATAATATGATAGAGGTAACCATATTTTCAGTATGTTACAATAAGGAAAACATTACGTTGTTTGGGGAATCTGATGTTACAATTGATTTTTCAATTTAGAGACACTTTTGAGAGAATTCAGACAGAATTATTTTGGATTGCTATAATGGTTGGAATGGATTATGTTTAACATTAGATTTAAATTATTAATATTTTTTTTGAATATTATAATACTATTTTTTTTATAAAAAAGGATAACATGTAGGTCCGATGATAACCCGTCGCTTCAGTTAAATCCGCATGAATCAAACCCAAACCCAATGTGTAGAAAGCCCTTATGACCTACCACTAGCCTACAGGAAGTCCCTAGTTATTATAAAATAGTTTTATTCATGGTATATGTTTAGAATATTATAATATTAGTATAAATATAATATTTTTGAGTTCTATTATTTTTTGTATTGAAAGAAAGGTTTGTGGTAGAAATTAGTTAAAGGATGTAACTCTACTTGTCAAGTTTATTTCTCTCTCTCTCTCTCTTATTCAATGATGAAATTAATTCTTAAACCATAAGGAAGGTATATTAAAAACTAAAAATTTGTTATCCAAATACCGTATGTTTTGCTGAACTAATGATATTATTAATCATCATAGATTTATGGCTTTTGGCCCTCAATATTACACATGTTTGTGATTGATAACCACAATTACTCCCTATAAATATTTATGTTTTTCCTCTAATTATGTGTCTCTAATTTCAACCAATGTTCTTATAATCTAGGGAATAATTTAGTGGTGACATTTTAATTTCCATTTCCCACTTATTAAGAATTAATTTTATTAACCCTATTTGTGATGTGGGTTTTCCAAAAGGTATTTTCAATTTTCATCCATTTGTTTTCAAAGAACAATTTTAAATTGCGAGGATGTAATTTATTGAAGGGGGTAAGAATGTAACACCCCAAGATTTCGGTTACATCTTGGGAAAATAAATAGTAAGAAATTATCATTTTTGAATTAATTATTAATTTTACGTTAAAGGGGATGCTATGTTCTATGGTGTACCCGATACAGAACAACGGGTTTCATTGTTACACAAAATGATGTGTCACACTGAAAAATAATAATATAATATTATTTTAAATGGTAGTTAAAGTCTAGTTGTTGTAACGGTGGGGATGAACATAACTAACTACAATATTATTATATATGTTTTTTAAAAGTTTCTACATTTATAAAATAAAAATTTAGAGTCTTAAAATAAGAATGAATCTGATTTTAAGCATAAATATTTTAATATTATTTAAAAGGTCAATTTACAGCCTTTTGGTGGAGAACGACCATTAAATATAGTTATGTTCACTTTTATATGCTTTATTTGACCAAATAAAATAATTCTCTAGAATTGGGACATCAAAATTTACTTTGGTTATATGTTTTGTATTGTTCTGATAAATATTTTTTTATGAATAGTGAAAATACTGTATTTTAATTCAAAACTGACTTTTAAACAAAATTATTTATATGGTTTTATTATCTTTTTATTTTGGTTTAATGTGTATTAAGATTATTTTTTACCATTTAATCCAATTTTAGTTATTGGAAGTAATTTCACATTGAAATTGGACATAAACAACTATCAATCTTTTGAAAGTTATTGTTCCATAAAAACATGCTATTTGTTTTGACAACATGAAATAATTTTAAATTAAGTAATAAAACATCAATGTTTTGAATTTGGAAAAATATATGTCATTTTTTAATTCATAATATCAAATATAGGTTAGGCTGAAGTTTTGGTATTTTTCTAAAAAACATTCACTTTGAATGAATAGTGAAACCACTGAGTAGTTGTTAAAAAACAGACTTTTTTCCTTTAAATGAAATTTTACCACTTCAATTAATTGAATTTACAAAGTAAAAAATACATGGTTCTTATAATTAAGAATAATATTTTTCAATAAGGTGAATTTTTTTTGGGTGAATCGTATCTTTTGACTTTTATTTACCATGGTTAATTCAAGGTAATAATAATAATATAATAAAAAACATTACCTTAACACTTGTCCTAACATTATTGGATGAGTAATTACCAACCATGGGCATCATTGGGTTAATTTTGGGAGCCATGTATCCACATGAGAGTGATAATGACACTTTGTATTAATTAATTTAAAGTAAAGAAAAAAATGACAAACACATAATTTTTAGTAGACATTTTTTTTACGTGAGGTTATATAAGTAATCTTTTTAACTATATATATTAATTATTAATATAAAAATATTTTTTACATAATTTTAGTTTATTTATAATTTTTATACCTTAAATAATTAAATTTATTTATGACACAATGATGATGCAGTAATTACCTTATTAATGAAAAATAAAAAAAATTGATATTTTAAATATCGAAATAAATGTAGTGTGATTCTTTTGATGAATTACACTAATTTTCTAGGTCAATATGACATGTTAGGGTTGATTAAATGAATTTTTTTCAATGTAATCATGTTGTTATGACTTCAACAAAAAACAATTATTAAATAGAGACAAAATTGACATAAATGAGTTTTTAAAACAAATATTATATTATTAGATGATATAATTGTCCTCGAAATCTATGGTTCTACCAAAGGACTTATATTATAATATATATGTAATTAATTAACCAATTGGGGTTCTCTTGGCATTTTATAGTATGTTTATTAACCATATAATATAAAAATACATGGAGACATGGTAATGTTAAACTATTTAACCAAGAGTTATAACTAAAAGATAAGGTTAATATGGTATCATAAACTAGTCTAAAACCTATTGGTTGAGAGGATATCAACCCTTAACCATTTTAACATAGAAATAAATCCTTTTAGATCATTTATAAAACAAATATGATTGTATATTAATATAATATATCATTTTTTCCTAAGGTGCCCCTCAACTCTATTATAAAAAGGAACTTCCCCTTAACTCAAATTCACACTTCCAAAGCCTTTTTATTTTCCAAATACCTACCCAAATATCCTCCAAAATTACTTAGAGTTTACCTGGAGCACTTAGTTTGATCATAAATTCAACCTAAGGAGCCCTTTTAATCAAATTAGAAAGAAGAACTCTAAGAATAGGTAAATATTTCATCACTCTTTCAAGTTATTTCTTCTTCCACATCTTATTAAATTTTTTTTCCATTATAAAATAGTAAATCCAGTATATTTTATATAAATTGATGTTATTATAAAAATGGTACAACCATATTCATTATTCTATCCATCATATGAATGACAAAGTCACCATACATGGGTACGTACAACTTACCGTCTCCGCATCATGGTGTAGTTGTTATTCTATACATTATTTTTGGATGGAAATATTATTTAGGAATAATTGATGTAAATAATAAATATAAATTATTAATTATTCTGTATATATGATGTACCATCCATTTACATACTATTTTGATATCAAAATAATCATATTATTGGTTGTGCGTACGTACAAATTACCGTCTCCATGAACGTGTAGAGATTCATTCCCCCCATCTTAACGATTCAAGAATAATTATCATTTTATTATTAAAAATAATATTTAATAACATAATATAATTCTGGATATGAATCAAATACATTAAATCCATAACAAACATGACTTACATAATGAAACACATAAAGGAAAACGAATAAGTTAACACTCCAAACAATGATACAACTAAAATATTATTAACAAAGAAATATTGGAAGATAATATATCATACCATATTTATGTATGTGGTTCTTGTGTAATTTAGTAACAATTATTTATCTATTATATAGAAGTATAACGTACCATCGACAAAGGAAAAGTACAAGTTAAGGGTTAATTTCACAATCTCTTTATTATCCGGGTTTGTTTTTACATACATATCTACTGGGACCTCTTTATCATCCACAACCATGTTTCTTTAAAATGCATTTCAATTTTTTTAATATTTAATAAACTAAGGGTAAAATTCATTTATACCTTTATTTGACCTTATATGTTTTGAACGGAATCTTTTCATCATTTTCCAAACAAGGTACTTTATGACCTTTTCGACAAAATTAAGGTAAGAATGTCTTTTAGCTTATATGGTGGGTGCAGATATTTGCCGCTGTTATAACATCGTTGAAGCTTCCCTTACAATATTATAATAATATTTTCAAAATAAAAATTTTCTTCTATAATTAAGTAACTCTTAAATGATTTTAAAATAGAAATAGATATTTCTTTCAAATAGTTTTGATTTTATATTTGTCAACATCCATTGATAAATTTTACATTTGTTTGAAGTTGATTTATTATGACACAACTCTTCCATATTTTATTTATTTTTTTATGATATGTTTCACTGTGGATGGGTTATTTTTATACCATTCATGGTTTATGGTTAAAGTATTGAATTTTTGTATTCTAGAATTAATATGAATGTTTATGTAATGTTTTTACCTTTTCAAATGTGGAAGGTATTAGACATAGTAAGTGATGGGTGGAGCCCGATATAGCTCTTAGGTGAAACGGTAGGTCTGATGAGACAATTATACGTGGAATTTGCTGTGGCCTTTCCTAATTTTTTAGATATATGGTTTTGGCTAAGGCCATAATCCTTTTTAGACTTCTTGGCCGAGGCCTTGAAAAAATGTTTCATAATGTCCCACATTATTCATTCCCTCATTTTGAAAATAATATTTATGGTTCATATTGTTATTCGAATATTAGAATACCCATGATTATGTTTTATTATAGAATTATTTACTCAACTCATATTTCTTCCATAAAGTGTTAATGTTTATTATTTGTAAAGGCATGTGTGTTCAATTATTCACCATGCCTAGTGTTTATGTTATCTTCCACTGTATTACATAATCTTACTGAGAGTTTCAGATTACCCCTTTCTAATTTTTTATTTTCCTTGGATATAAAGAAATTAGTTATGAGTGAATTGCAGGCATAATCTAGGAGGCTTGGATGTTTCTAATGGAAAAAAATTACTGTTGTATTTCATTTCAAGTTATAAAATTGATCTTATGTATATATCTTGTTTCCAATACGACTAAACCGATATGCTCTTTAGGACATGATACTTTGTAATCATTCCAATGTTTTGTAATAATACACCAACTCTGGGTAACTCGGGTCAGGGCGTTACAGTTATGGATTGTATTATTGGTATTCCATGTTATTATTCAATTAATTATAATATTAATGGTTAATTTTTTAAGATCTAGTTTCTATTTAAATGTCATTATTTGATAATCCTGTATTCTTTCCATGTGATATTTATGCTATTGGTTAAATAGAGATTTTTTTTCTATTTAGATTTCCATATTTACTGTAATTTATTCATTCATAGCTTCCATTGCATTCTTACCCATACTAAGAGTATGAGCTCACCAATTTCTTATGTTTTATTTTCCCTAGGATACAATGATGTGTTTTGGGATTGATATTTGAAGATACAAAATGAGGAATAATGGTGTCCTCAAAGATAATAATTTCATATATTATATTTTCAATTATAATAATAATTTCAATTATGTATCATTTTTACCAAGACTACTAAAATATTCAATTCTTTGGGACATAATTTTGTATTTATTATGAACATATAATAATGTATATAGTGAATCTAGGACACTATGGTAATGGTCACTATAATAATCCATTTTAAATATTGATGTGGAAATACTAAAATTTAATAATATGAATCAATTTCTATAAGATCCAATTTGAGGCCCCATTCATTTTGACTATATTAAATAATTTGAGTATTTAAAAGGGAAGAAATAACTCCTTTTAGTTATTCCCTAGATGTATGTAAGTTAAGATGAGACTCTCATTATACTAATGTCACAATTTATCTTTATAATAAGGAATTATAATCCTTTTGGTGTTTTTGGATCATATCATTGTGAAACAAGATTTTTGGGATGATGTAATCCCTTATAGACATGAGTCATTTGTCTGTTACTTTAGTAATCCCCATAATGTGTACTTTTTCAATGACTAAAATATTGAACACATAGTATTTCAGGTATACTCGATTTTACAATTTATTATTTTCATATTTCATTTATTCAAGATTGATTGATAATATATGATTTAGTTTCCACTACCAATTTTTACAATATTAAATCCCAGTACCCATAAATATCATCTTAGTGTACCTATAAGAGATATCATCATTATATATCTTTATATACTATTGAGATATCTGTGGTTATATTTCCATCCAATAAAATTATAATCCTATGATATAATTTTAGTTATATCATATTTTAATATCACCATAAAAGCTGTAAAAAACCCTCATTAATATTGATCCCATTTATTATTTTATCTTGAATGCCTCCTTGATCTCCAAGATATCAATCATGAATTCATATTGCAGGAATTAACTTAATATCCCACCATTAATATTTATTATCTCTTTATAAATAATATGTATTGGGATAATAATGGTAGTAACTTCATTAATAGTCATCTAGAAAAATATATAAAGAAAACATTTGAAACTATTGAGTATAAATTTTCAACATCGTAGTACACACATGTGTTCAATATACACTGATTCCATCAGTTGTAATGATTGTATTTGATGTCAAATATAGTTCATTAGGAATTTATTTGTGTGTGTTTGATATGTGAGAATATGTTTGGATTTCATTTGATGTATCTAGTTATAATTAACTATAGATTTTGAATACACGAGGAATAGATCATGATGTTAGAATAAAGGTCATATCATGAGAGTGTATTTAAAATTGAAAATCTGAGACACATAAGATCCTACCATGTCACGGTGATAATTTTAACATCATTACTATTTAAAATGTAAAAGTATCAGATATTTTGGAATTTTATAAAATGATTTGTTTTCCACATTATATTAGAATGTGGCAATCCATTTTGTGTAGGTCTTGAAGAAATGCGTATTGATGAAAATATTAAGGTTCGAGAAGTTTGGAAAGGGATGTTAGGTCATGATATGAATATATATGTAACACAATAGTCTAAATAATAATATCATGATATTCATACCATGATATAAAATAGGATGCTTGGAATGCTAAGGCTTGGGTTATTTTTCAATGAGAAATATGATCATTCTATGTAGATCTTGGTCTGGTCATGATGCTATAAATAGTTAATGAAAAATGGATAATTAAATTAATTATAAAAAAATGATATATTTTGACATGGAAATAATGTTATAATATAGATAATTATACTACACATGATAACATGGATATATTATAATGGTTTTGGGGGTTTTGGCCCATCCATTAACAACTATTTGAATTGCATTGGTGGAGATTCATTTGGTAATGATAAAATAGATAGATTTGGATTATAGGATTTTGGAAATTTTTTAAGATCATTATTGATAATTTGAAATTAAAAATTGAGAGTATATAGTTGAACCTGTATTAGATAAGAAGATATTATATAGTGAATAGTAATTTATGATATTTTTATAGAACCGAGGAAAACTGAATCTGTGGTGTATTTTGTTGAACATATATAATTTGAGAGTAATGTGATATTGGATTGAATTATATTTAAGATCAATATTCAAAGTAAATTATTTGAGTTCATATCATTGAATAAATTTATGTGAAAAAACAGATGATAATGGATAGCACTTACTATTGTTTGGTGTTTTTATCTAAACATTCTATCATTGTGAGTTCAATATACATATTGATATAATTTATTGTAATACCCACTTGAAAATCAATGAGTGGAAGATAGGATGTGAAAATATACCTTTAACGATCAGTGATATGTTTCTATATATTTTAATAAAAGAAATAGCGGAGTAGTGATTATGTTTCATATCAATACATTGTTGATACGTAAACCTTATATATATTCCAATATGGGTTAAACTAGTAAAAATATATGTGAATGTGATTATTTTTTTCCTACATGCAGCTCTTTCTTGCGTGTGGTCACTATAAAATATTCAATGTGTTTTTTAAAATTCAATGAGAAGATTAAATTAATTTAACAAAAGAATGAAATTAAAATATACCATGACTTCCCTCTTAGGGTGTATAATGGGTCCAAAGTTTACAATAAGTGGTATCAATGCCACTTATTATTTCATGGATAATTTACCATATGATTTTTTATTCTTGGATAATATTTTAAAAAATAATGGAATAAAATTATTTTATGGTTTTAGTTTTCAGTTATGAAGGAATATATTTATATCTCATTAATAAAATCTTTCGATATATTTTTATTTAGTAGTAGGTCATGGAACTCGTATAAGTGATTATAATAGAAGATAAATCATATATTCATATAAAAAATTGATGGATAATGATTATAAGGTACTAAATTCCTCATTCGGATCATTTTCTAATCAGATATACCTGAAATTTATGCACTATAAAATGATCTATGTAATTTTGGATAAGCTTGTTAATATATATGAAGGTAAAAAAAGGGAAGGATCCAATGTTACAAGTCTATAAAAATATATTTTATGACAAAAATATGCGTTCAAGTTAAATTTCTGTTAATTTCTTCATCCAACTAATTAAATCTATTGGATATATTCGTGAACTTGATCATGAGAAACAATATGATGATATAATTAAGAATATGTTAAATAGTTCACTAGTAACTTATTACCTAAAAGCGTTAAAATATGAAAAATTAAATATTGTGTAATTATCTCATTATAATATGTACAATAATCTAATCACATATTGAATGTTATTGAATGTTGAAATATCTTTATGACATTTATCTGAAGAAATATCAATTATATTAGTATATAAAAAACTGGTTTTGGAGGATGATCTTTAATAATATATAAGTGATGATCTTTTATCACTTACTGAAATGAATTATAAGATATTCAGAGAAATCATTGATGGTATAATACTAATGTAATGTTTTCATTTTGGAAATTTTAGATACATTTCTACTATTTGTCTAAAAATATTTTATGGAGGGGAGGATGAGTTTGAATTATAAAAAAAAGAAATGAATGATGTTTACATAGAAGGAACCTTAATTTAGTAATTGAAATTGATATTAAATTTCAGAGAAAGGTGTTGGTTACAAAAAATGATAATATACTAAGGTAGATCCTATACAATTTGTTGAAAATGAGTTTATGTGAGATGTATAGGATGCTATTTTGTCTTCAATAGGTACCAAAATATCAGTATCAATGTGAATAATAAATACTGGATTTGTTGATCTCAAGGTTCATATAGAAGGTGAACTTGAGTGTATTGATTTACAAACTATGAATATTATGATTATTGGAGGATTTGTGAAGGAATAATATTGTTAGGTTGATTATATTGAAGTATATGTTGACCATACAGAGAATTTTATGTATGTACATGAAAAATATTTAGTGAAACATAAAGAAAAAATCAACTACCGGTTTGATATTGTGTAAAAGAAAAATATCATTGACGATAATAGTATTCTATTCAAGAAGAAATATAATATGATTGATGCAGTCCAATAGTGAGTTATGTATCTGATAAAGAGCTTTATCCTAAAATAAAAATAGGTATATAAAAGAAGAATATATAATTTTGGGATGTTTACAAATGAATTATTATAGAAAGGGTATTGATAAGTAATATGAAATTTTGAGTAATTACTAAATTATCAAAGAGAAAACTACTTGGGTAAAATTTGTTTGGAATATGTTACTGGAAAAATTAAAAAAAAATAGTGAAATGAAATGTAGAAGAGATAAAATGTGAATGTTATAAATCATTTTGAACATACCAATGGTCATGTTGTTATTCAAAAACAGGTATCATGGATAGATATGGATGTCCAAATGATTTTCCTTTGACAATGAAAAAATTATATATATTCTTAGTTACCAAAATATATTATTACTATGAAATAAAATGTTACTCAATATAAGAAGAAATTTAAAACTAAAAATAGATAAACAAACATAACCATCATATCAAAATATAATAACATTTTATAGATATTTTATTTGACTATTCTTAAATTTAAAATAATGATGTAAATAATAGGTAAATATGTAGATTTTCTTCTTATGGAAGATAAAAATGAGTTGATACAATACAATTCAAATCAATTGGTTTGACAAACTTGTTATACCCATTAGAAGAAGAGGAATAATATGATCTTAATTATTATTATAAAGAAGATGATAAGATATGTATTTATATATTATATCATTTTATAATTTCATGTAAACTGATGAAGTTTATGTTGAATGATAAATATATTATTATTGAGAGAGATTTTAAAACTATAAATAACAGTATCAAGTGGGATATTGATAATGGGTGTTCTTACCACATAATAAGAAACCTGAATCTACATGAGAAGGTCACATGAAGAGTCAATGGAACTATTTGGTTTAGAATTGATTGATCTCTAACGATTAAAGGGAGTGATAATACTCATATATCCCAATATTAATTGAAGAACAATGATGTTCTATTTGTTTCTAGCCTTAGACCAATTGTTTTGATTGTAATTTAGTTTCATGACTTGATATTTGAAGTTACATTCAACACAAATTCAATAATAACAAAATAAGGGAACAAAATTCACTGATTTATGTATGGAGAAAATATTATAACTTATATTTGGGGAAAAATAGAGTAATTTCCTCAAGACTATAGAAGTAGAGAGTAGTTTGTGGTATTAGAGGTTTAATCACATTAATCAATAGGGTATAGAGATTCTATAAAGATTGATATTTGTATTAGATATTCCTACATCTAAGAGGAACAAATAATTGAATTGTGATTCATTATTTAGGATAATTATAGTGCCAAACCATTACAATCTAAAATAGAATACATTAGATTCATTGAATTTAGGCTAGTTCAAAATATGTCATCATATTTTTCAATCTCGAACATTTGGGGAAAATTATTTCATTATATGTGTGGATGACTATACTAGTATGGGTTGTTCTATATTCATGAAATCTAAGATATGATTATAGGAAATCATTAAATGATTTGAAAAAAAGACTATAAATGAAACTAAATGAACAATGATGATTCTTCAGATAAATAATGGAATAGAATATAATTCCATTATAGTTAAAAATTATCTAGAGAAACACCTCAATAGAATGGAGTAATAGAAAGGAGGAAACACATGGGAAAAACAAAGAAATGATTTTGTTGATAGAAAGTGGAATTTCATGACACTATTGAAAAGAAGCAGTGAAACCGATTGAGTACAATCGGAAATGAGTATGAGTCATTCCTATAGAATAGAATATTCTATATGAAATGTTTCATGGCATGAAACCATCACTGGAGAATATTAGAGTATTTGAAGGAATTCATTTTCTTTGGAAGAAATAAGGAAATTAGGGAATGTTTGATGATATAGGGGAAGCATGTATATTTTTTCAAAACTCAGGAATGTGTAAATCCAATAAATGTGTTAATAAATAACTCAATTTTTAAGAAATATGTTATGTTAAATCTATTTTACAAGACGAAAATTATAATTCTAGAAATATTTCAATGAATAATTAAATAAATAAGAAGAATAAATAATTAAATATTTAGGACAATCTCTATATCCTCTAATCTATGATGATTCTAATGATATACCAAAGGCATTATATTGGTGATGAAGTATGTAAACCCATATCTTAAATAAGAATATGTATAGTTGGTGTTTATCTAATAAATATTTTTAGAGATAAGTATAATCTGGTGAAAATCGGTAAAACAAGTATAATAGATAGCACATATATACAATTAGAGGTATAACCATCTTCATTCAATGATTCAATAGTGAAGGAATCATTGGTGGAAGCATTGAATTAACATTTGGATAAATTTTAAATAACAAAATCATGGGATATTATAAATAAACCTCAAAATAAAAATGTTATTCCTACAAAATGATTCTTAAAAATGATTGACATAGATGGATGAGTGGTGTACAATAAAGTGAGGCTAGTGTGTAGATGATATGAAACTTTTGAAGGAGTTACTATTAAGAAAAAAATAACTATATTGGAACGAATGGAATCTATAAGACTCTTTTGGATAGTTACTATTAAACATAACTTTAAATTTTATCAAATGTATATGAAAAACTAATTTTAGATATGTATTGAATAAGTATATATTTAATTACCAGTAGGATTTCATATTAAAAAATATTATCAAAAGGTTTAAGAATTTATAAAAAGTATTTTAGAAAACAAATAAAGAACCATGTGGTTAATATGCATGTTTGGACTCATATTTGAGAATTTTTTATTTTAAGAATATAGGGTTTGATTACATAATTTTTTGTGAAAATCACAGATGATAAAAAAATTCATGGTTATAGTGTACGTGTATGATATCGTATTCAGTGGCAATAAGAATATTTCTTTTGAAAGTATTTGAAATATGATGAATTTAAAACTTTAGATTCCTATGAATTAATATCTGATCTATTTTAATACATTATAAGTTTATATAAATAAATAATAAATGTTCATATCACTTATGAAATATAGATGTTAAGTATGAAATAAATTTATAATGGCATAATATTAGATAGATTCAACTCCAATGGAAGTTAGAACAGAACTTTTTAAGAATGGGAAAAATTAGGGTGTATAATCAAAAGTATATAGAATAATTATAAATAGTTTAATATATTTTTCAAAAATAATAAGTCAATTTTTATATTCTACATTCTTGGTAGCACAATTTTCATATTACACAAAGAAATACATGTCTTGGAAATGTGGAGGATATTGCGGTAAATAAAAGGAACACTAAATTATGGTTTGATATTCAATGCCAGAGACAATGTTTTATTTTTTGGAATATTTTAATATCCACTAGGATGGAGATATTGTGTATTAAAAATACAAATGTGGTAGATATTTATTAATTGGAAGAAACTATGTTATCTAGATAAGTATTAATTTTTTTCTATTTTTTAGAACTACATATATCGAATATATTTTGCCTACCCTAGAATGTACATAGTTGATATGGGTGAAATAGTAATTGAAATTCCTAATAGATGTTTCATGACAACCAAAGTTAATTATGTGAGATAAAAAGGCAGTATGGAGTTAATAATGAATCCCATCACCACTCTCATAAAAATCATATTGAGATCCAATATAATTATCTAAAAATGAATTTAGTATAAAACATTGTAAAATCAGAGTTTCTTAGAACACAAAATCATATAGTAGAAATATTTAATAAAAAATTAGTTACAATTGTGTTTGAAAGGCATTGGTTTAACCCCAGTGTTCAAAAAATCCAACCAAACCAAGGGGGTTCAAATTTCACTTTCTTCATTAGATGGATTATGGAAAGGGGAGACACTATTCTTATGTAATTTTTAATAATAAAATGTTTCACCAAAAAATATTAAACGTATTATAATGATTAACTATTTATCATTTTTACTATAATGATCCATAAATCATTACTGAATAATGATTTTTTATAGCATTATTAATAGTATCTAGTAGTTAATATTTATTAATAATTGAAGTGATAAAATACATAAAACAAGATCATTATTAAATGTATTTTCAATCTGTGAGAATGACTTCATGGGTAGACTTGGGGAGCATATTACATTTTAAGGGGACTTGGTTAGAATGATTAAATAATGAGTAATTATGATTGAAAAAAACCTGGGGGGGATATTGAAACTCTATGTTCATATGATTAGATTTAAAGTCAATTAGAATTATTTTTTGATTCATTTTCATGAGTATGAAATGTGAGATGGTTTGTGGAATTTAATTGATGTGGTTGTAGATATGAACATGGAGATTATATGGATTTAAAATATATATCACAATGTGATAATAAAGGTCACACCATGAGAGTGGATAAAAAATGTAAATTTCATGATATGTATATTCCTATCACAACATGGTGAGATTTGAAATGATGTGACTCATTCATAAATAATAGTTTTTGATCATGTGTGAGGATATTTAAGGTCATTATAGGTTGTCCATTACATGATGAAATATATTGTACTATCATGTGTAGTCTATAAGGAATAGTGAAATGATATAAATCCCCAGCCTTAAACAATACTTAATCATGAAATAAATCAATAATTTGACTTTAATTCATATTTAGGATCTTTTCAGATTTATAGATTTAGAGAATTAGGTTGTAACTCATACATAAAAAATTAAATATTACAATAAAACAGTTCTACTCACTATCCATTTTTTTCTCATAAAACAAAAACTCTTTAAAAAGAAACATGGAATCTTTTCATAATTTAACAACATAAAATTTAAATGATCACATACTTGATTCTACTAATCTTTATGTCCCGAAAAAAACATTTCAAAAATTTATATGAGCATAAAATGTTCAGTAGGGGATACCCAAAGAAGGAAATCTATTATCCATTGGAAAACATGAAAACCATGCATAATTTATCGTAATGTAATAATTTTCACCTTTAAGAAGTAGTGAATATACATCACTGAATATAAGATAATTTATTTTCATTTTTTTAACTAAAATATTACCATAATCCCCATAGAAAGAAATATATAACACATATAAGGTAACTTGGGACATTAACATTCTCAAATGGAATAACCATACGGTCGACTTCTACACATATCACTAAATGGAATAGCATAAGGCCGACTTCCATACCCAATGCATTGGAGGTTATAACCTAACCACCTATCCTTGGTTTATCACAAAACCACAAATATTAGTTTATCACGTAACCACTAATAAAATATCCAAGAACCATAATAATAATCTTTACATATAAAATATTGTAAATATCAACATTCAAATAATAACATTTAATTTTTATTCACATGAAATTACTTCATGATATTAAAATATTAAATCCATTTAAAAAACAATTTTCAATACCAAATCACTCAAAAAGTGAATAAGGTGTTTATTTTCCTCAAAAAACATTAAATTTTATAGAGGAAGCCAAGTATGAAACAACGGTTACGGGGGTGGGGAAGTCATTATCGCCACATTTGATAAAAAAATTCATCTTTTTGTTTAATAAAATTATTAGTAAGAAAATATTACCTTTGAATGAAAATAAAAGTCAAATTTTTGTATTATACAATTTATAAAAGAATAATGTGTAACTTATCAAAATATGCCTATATAAAAGGAGATTAAGACGGAGTCCCTTACCTTCAATCTAAATCAACACGTATGTTCCTTGTTCTTCTTGAATAATAAACATAAGTTAATTTATACATGTTTGAGAACCTTTTTCAAGTTTATTATTGCTTTTATATCACTTATTTACATGTCATAAAAATTACATAATTATTGAAGTTAATATTAGTTGTTTTTTCAATATTTAGTACTTGAGTCAAAAATGAATTTGTTTTGATGTAAATTTTCCTTGTAGTCAAAATGAAATAATCTCTAGAAATATATACATTATTTAAATATCATATATATACAATATATTTGTATTTATAATTTTACAAAACATTTCGAGATAAGAAATGAAATACACCGTTAGTGGAGACGGTATGCCGTACATACGAATTAACACTACTTTAATTTCTTAGTAATATTAAAGGAATGAATACTAAATGATACATAGGTATGTCATAATTATGGTATAATATATATGTTATATACGTTACATAAGTCCATTAACTATATCCTTAATATGTTCCATGTATGGAATGAACGAGTCATATCATTTTGAGGGGGCGGTAATCTTCACATCCTCAAATAAAATTATCATATTTACACATTATGAAAATAATAAAGTTATGTTGTAAGTAAATATCACAGAATAATTGAGACAAAATAAATATAATATATATCATATATTAATATAGTTAAATCATAATGTCCACTATGAGAGGTGGTAGCATAAAATTGAACAATCATCATTTCATGTGGCAGTAGTTCTCCGTATACAGTAATAATATGTTTGTATCCATTAGATGGAGGTGTGTGTAAGTGTAATTAGAATCCATATTTTAAGAACATCATTTTATATTAAGGATACTATTTTTGTTATGAAACCATAGAATAAAAAGAGCATAGGGTGTGAAGAAGGAAAATAATGGAAAGGAACTCGAGAGATGATGTTACCTCAAAATATGGTAACCTGTTTTGATTTGATCCAAAAGGCTTTCATGAATTTCCTTATTCCAAAGTTAATGTAACACCTTGAGCTTCCGTGGTACGCTTCTCTTTGAATAATATAGTAGCGTGTGTTGTACGCAACTTTGAGTTCAAACACACACCACGACCAATCAAAGTAGCAGTTATGAATAGTAATACCCACTTTTTGAAATTTCATAAATTCTATCTCTCAAATTGGACTTCATTTTTGGATTGGGAATATCGAAATTATCCTAGGATGAAATTTTGGTACTTTTCGGACAACGTTTATATTTTAATGAATAGTGAAAATTATTAAATTTTTATTAAAAACAACCTTTTTAATAGAAATACATAATAGTGTTATGTTATGAATTTTAGTGTTTTTAAAGTATATTTAGAATAAATATTTACCATTTAATACAATTTTGGTCATTGGACATAATTTCACATTTAAAACGGACATAAACTAGTGTCAATCTTTTGATAGTTATTATCTCTTAAAAACACGCTTTTTGTTTTGACAGCGGGAATTAATTTTAAATTAATTTCTACCAATTTTGTCTTTGGAATTTGGAAAAATGGACTTCATATTTGGAATCAGGATGTAAAAGTTGTGTAAATAGGTAACTTTTATTTTTTGACATTTTGAATAATTATTTCGGTAAATATTTTATTTACCATGGTTAAAGGGTAAATTCGGTAAATAAGGGTAAAAAAATAATATTATAATAATATTAAATTACCCTAAAACGTGTCTTAACCTAATTGGTTGATACATGTTCGACCATGGGAATCTTGGGGTCGATTTTGGGACCCCATGGATCCACTTGTAAGTGAAAATGACACTTTATATTAATTAAGTTAAACTAAATACAAAAATGACATAAGCCTATATCTTTTAGAAAAACAATATTCACATATGGTTATATATGTTATATTTTCGGCTATAAATATTCATTATAAAGATAAAAATGTTTCCTACATAATGGTTTTTTATTTATAATTTTTAGACATTAAATAAGTTAATTTATTTATGACACAATGATGACGCAGTAATTACCAAATTCGTGAAATATTAAAATAATTTATATTATAAATACCCAAATAAATAAATTTGAGACTTTTCATGAATTCCACGAATTTTATAGATTAATATGACATGTTAGAATTGATATAATTAACTTTTTTCGAAGTAATAATGCTATTATAAATTTTACAAAAATCAAATACCAAATAGTGTCAAAATTGACAAAAAAGAGTTTTTAAAACAAATATTATATTATTAATTGGTATTAAATTCTGAAAATATATGGTTAGGGAAAAGGACTTGTATCATGATAGGTGAATCATTAATGAACCTATTGGGTGTCTCTTGGAGGTATATAGTATGTTTATTAACTATATAATATAAAAATACAAATTTGCATGGTAAGTGTCAAACTAATTAACCAACAGTTAAAACTAAAAGATAATGTTAATATAATGACCCAAACCTGTCTAAAATCTATGGGTTGAAATTATTTCGACCCATACCCACCATAGTATTTTAATAATCCACATTGGAGCCACTATAAACCGAATATGAATTTATTATAAAATAATACTTTAGGTTTTTCCTAAAGAGCCTCTCCTCCCCCTTAAAAAAGGACACCACTTATAACCAATTTCTCACACCTCTCAAGCATTTTGGATCGTCAAAAATCATCCCAATTCAGCTCCATACAACCCTATCCTCCTCTTAGAAGCCTCACCTTAGGCAGAAGGCCCTTTAAGGGTCATTTTTGGTTCAATCTATTGGGAGTTACCCCATTTAAATGTAACGATTTGTCTTAGCTCCTTTTCTTTTATTATACTTCTCCAACCCCTAAACACTTCTCATTATATTATTTTTGTAACAAAACCAGTATCCTAAATATTCCAGGATATTCTTATGAGATGTATTAGAACTACACTTACACACACCTCCATCTAATGGGTGAAGAACATAGTGTTTCTGTGGTTGGAAACCAAACGCCTCACGAAACAATGATTGTTCAATTATCTCCTACCACCTCTCATGGTGGCCATTATGATGGAACTATAATTAAATACGATATTAAAGATATTTATTTTATATATAAGCTTCTTTAATTCCATTTTATGTCATACTATTATTTTTTTCATGTTGTATACATATACGATAATTTCATTTGAGGAAGTGCGGACTACCGCCCCCTCAAAGTGATATGACTCGTTTATACCATACATGGAACATATAAAGGATGGTATTAACGAACAAAAGTAACACATATAAGATATTATATTATATTTAATAATAATATACCTATGTATTATTTGTTTTTTATTCCTTTTAAAATGAAAAATGAAATGGAAGTAGCGTTCGTGTGTACGTACAGAATACCGTCTCCACGAACACGATGAGATTCATTCCCCATCATATCCATCCAAGTATAATTCTCATTTTATGATTAAAAATAATTTATAAGGACTTGATATCATTCTGGATATGTATAAGATACAACCTATCTATAACAAACGTGGATTATGTAACAAAACATATATAATAAAACGAGTAAGTTGACACCCGAAACGACGATAATACTAATATATTATTAACAGCGTAATATTAAAAGATCATATATGATATCATATTTATGAATATGATTCTTTTATAGTTTAATAACAATTATTTAACTATTATACAGGAGATTAACATACACACTATCAAGTAAAAGTACAAGGCAAGGGGTTTTCATCTCACTCCTTATTCTCGTGAGATTCATGCCATATTGCCACTATTGACTTTTGAGTGGTGTATGTACAGCCCATAATTGTATTATTTATGTAATACAATTTAATTTATGTTTATTTACATATTCATTGTATGATACCTCTTTCATGGGGTGTATGTTTTGTAAGTTACCAAATTGGTAAGGGTTATTTTCACAATCTGTTTATTATCCGAGGTTGTTTTTACGTAAGTATCTACTGGGACATATTTATTATCCATGTCCATGTTTTATGAAAGAGTTTTCAAAGGGATTCTTTTAAGGGAATTTTTAATAAAACATCATTTCAAATGTTTTAAATATTTATTCTTCTAAATATTTTTCATTAATTATCATGTCATCAAAATGGTTTTTAATGATTTATTTATATGGACATGAATTTTTTTAAAATGTTAGTTTCTTTCAAATATTTCAAAGTGGTATGTGACACTTTGATTAAAAAATGTCTTTAAATGACTTTTTTCCCAAATTGTGTGACTTTTAAATGTTTTCTTGAAAAAGAGATATTTCTCTCAAAAAAATGAAAATCCAGCGCAAATGTATACGTATTTAACGCAAGCTTAAAAATGATTTCAGAAAACCTGACTCTCGAGTGTGGTAGATAGGAAGGGATTGGGCATGGACCCATCATGGACTGTAATTAGTCTAGCAGTATCAGAATTAGTTATTTTGTTTTCAGAAGCTTGCATAATGTTTTCAGATAAACACTGGAGTATATTTGAGCAATTTTAAACATAAGTATCTTCTAAAAAACATCGGTAGGTCTCATAAAACAAACTAGTGTCTTGGCACGAGGCCTTGAAAAAATCTAATTTGTAGTCTTGGCACGTGGCCTTGGCTATGTGGTTATGATAGTAAGGAATTAGGCATTCCATCATTATGAAATTGGTTAGTGATATTGCATGAGATTATTTGACTAATAGAATACCCATGTGAATAAGTAAATGGCATTATTTTATTTTTTCCATATTATGTTGAAGTTCAAGTTCAAAATGCTTTTGTTTTAGTTATACATTGCCTTAAATGTTTATGATTATTTATTAAAGTTTCCGATAAATTTTTATCCTTACTGAGCATCTGAGCTCACCCCTTTCTATGTTTTATTTTTCCCAGGATTCCAAGAAGTGTATTGTGATTGATATGCAGGGTTAAGCCAAGGGAATAATGTCATTCATAAAGGATTATTTATGTTGTTTTGTATGTTATAATGTGTAATGTAACATTCATGTATGTAATCTATTTTCCAAGACTGCTAAACTGATTGGTCCTTCGGGACTTGATTCCTTGTAATCATGCCAATGAATTAAAATAATGCACCGACTATGGGTAACTGGGGTCGGGGCATTACAGTTGGTATCAGAGGAAGTTTAGCAATAACCTTGGAAACTAGATTTAGATAAACTCTGATTAGAGCACATAACCATAAGATAGACTTTGAGGATTAGTATATAAGAACTTAATAGAATTTTGGTATTGTAGAGATTTTGTGAGTTTTCCACGAAATACATCCCTGTCTGGATACGAGCAGGTAAAGGCAGCTCTGGCACAGATGTACTTAGGGGTAAAACCCGAAAACACCGCTTTGAGCTAGACTCGAATGGGTACTGGTGCACGACAACAGGCCTTGCTACAATCTTGGTTATGAAACTCTTGGGGGATATGATTATGATATTTCTCATTTTATTTACAAACCATTATCAAGGGCTCATGAGTATATACTTACTCAAAGAAATCATTTTTATGATTATGGATTATATCCATAAACTGTTCAATTTTCGTTAGGTATTTTACATGTTTGGAATTATTCATTGCAATTCATAAACTGACCTAGTTTATGATATTATATAGAAATGGTGCCCAGTAGAAGGAATGCGAACTCCAGTAATACGCATGATCCAAAGAGTAAGAAGGATCATATCTCTCGTGGTCCTAAGCCATAATTTAGAAGGGAAATAGTCTCCCACGTATTATCATCATATGAAGAAATAGTATCATGTGTTGATAAGATATGTGAAGTGTGACAACCGGGTCCAGGTGATAGCACAGCCACCCCGCCTTAACATGGCCATCAGGTCCTGGCCCACCAGGTACCACCAGTTGCCCCGCAGACACGTGGGGCCCACCCCAGGGTCCACCCACATGCCTGAACAGGTCGTCTAACTAATGACAGTCCCCACAAGCCAACACCTTTTCTTTCCAGTGTGTTTTGTCCTCACTCACACACACCCTGAGAAACTTCCCAGGAGGTCACCCATCCTGATCACTACTCCAGGCCAAGCACGCATAACTATAGAGTTCTAATCAGGTAGACTCCCGAAAAGGAAGGTGCACCTTGTTGACATGAGTCATATCATTTAGTCATTTAACCCTTTCTCATTTGGGGATGTTACAATCACCCCCCCTTCAGAGAACAACACCCTCATTGTGGGCCCTACATCTCAACCCAAGTAGTGCACCACACTTAAGGCTGGGTACCACCTCTGATACAAAATGTGACAACCGGGCCCCGGTGACAGCACAACCACCCCGCCTTAACATGGCCGTCGGGTCCTGACCCACCAGGTACTACCAGTTGCCCCGCAAACACGTGGGGCCCACCCCAGGGTCCACCCACATGCCTGAACGGGTCATTTGACTAATGATAGTCCCCATAGGCCAACACAAGTCCTTTCCAGTGTGCTTTGTCCTCACTCACACACACCCTGAGAAACTTCCCAGAAGGTCACCCATCCTGATCACTACTCTAGGCCAAGCACGCTTAACTGTGGAGTTCTGATCAGGTAGGCTCCCGAAAAGGAAGGTGCCTCTTGTTTACATGAGTCATATCATTTAGTCATTTAACCCTTTATCATTTTGGGATGTTACAATCACCCCCCCCCCTTTAGAGCACAGCGCCCTCGTTGTGGGCCCTACATATCAACCCAGGTAGTGCATCGCGCACTTAAGGCTGGGTTCCTGCTCTGATACCAAATGTGACAACCGGGTCCCGATGATAGCACAGCCACCCCGCCTTAACATGGTCGTCAGGTCCTGGCCCACCATGTACCACCAGTTGCCCCGCAGAAACGTGGGGCCCACCTCAGGGTCCACCCACATGCCTGAACGGGTCATCTGACTAATGACAGTCCCCACAGGCCAACACTTGTCCTTTCCAGTGTGATTTGTCCTCACTCACACACACCCTGAGAAACTTCACAGGAGGTCACCCATCCTGATCACTACTCCAGGCCAAGCACGCTTAACTATAGAGTTCTAATCAGGTAGGCTCCCGAAAAGGAAGGTGCACCTTGTTGACATGAGTCATATCATTTAGTCATTTAACCCTTTATCATTTGGGGATGTTACATGAATAATTCTCGGAGTCATATCGATTTGAAGGGAATCTAGAGAAGAAAAGGATGGTAGAGAGAAGGATAGATAAAGGGATGAAGGTAAAGAAGGGTTTTGCAATATGTGATAACTGTGGAAAGAACCACATTGGAAAATGCTTGAAGGGAATGGGAGTATGTTATACGTGTGGAGAAAAATGACACCAAGTACGTGAATGCAACGGTTATAAAAAGTTTTCAAATGTACAATGCTTCATCTACAAGGATATTGGAGACTACACGAACGAATGTCCCAGTAATCAGACTATGCCGAAAATGATGCTATTGGATAATAATCAAGTTATGATACAACCACAGATGAAGAGGAATGACTAGTGTTCTTATGTTGTTATTTTGGAATTATTTCATTGAAGTGTCGTATCAATAATGTTCTGGAAATAAATAAGGATTGTACTACAATACTATTTCATTATTGATTTGAGATTTTATGGTACTAAGAAAAGTTACTCTACAACGAGTTAATTGTTTTGGAAATTACATGGTTGAAGGGAAGATAAACAATAATATGGTCCAAATATTGAGGTACTGATTTTGGAATAAGACATGGTTGATTTGGATAAATTATATTGGATATTCTAGAATGCCATGAAACTGATTAAAGACTTGTATATTCCATTATTGTTGGGGTTTAAAACAATTTTGGAAGGATGAAGTATATCTAGTATTCTATAAGGAATAAGGGAGCATGAATTTAATCATTATGGTTTTATGGTAATTCATGATGTTTTAGTGTTTTAAAAGAATACATGATGAAGGTATTCACATGATATTACAGGGTAAAAAGGACCTACATTATGTTTATTTTGTACTGAGTGTTTATAAGTGTATTTTGGATAAGTCTGAAGGTTGGACAGGATTATGTTTGAATGGTTATTTTTGGATTTATATAAAAGGACAACACGCAGACCGTGTGACGACCCATCACGTTAGACAAAGCTGTGGGAATCGAACCAACAACCATAGTGCAATTGGGATTTATTGCCTACCACTGGACTACGTGAAGTTCCCGGATGGTATAATGTAGTTTTATTAAGGGTCTGATATGTGAATTATAAATTCATTATATTTGGAACCCTATACGATTAAAATAAATAGAGTATTTTTGAGTTGTATTATGTTTTGGGGTGAAAGATGAGTTTGTGGTAGAAATTTATTAATCGATGAAACTCTAAATATAAAATAAGTATATCTCTTTATGATCTTAGACAATCTTATAAATAAATTCCTCAACATTAAGAAAAGGAACTTAGAACAAAAATGTTGTCCTAGTTTGTACCTTAGATCATCACTAATTTATGGTTTGGGATTGTTGGTTTTTTCACAGCAATGTTCTCTACCACTCTCCATCAGATAATTGATGGTTATATTTCTCTTCCATATCCATATTTTCCTACATGGAACCATTGTATGTGTTATTTTCGGTAATCTTCATACTTACCACTCATTATTTTAAATAGAGGCCTCATTAATTCATTTTTCGATGTGGGATTTTAACTATGATATTTTGAAACGTCAAAAATTTGTTATCCTAATACCTTATGTTTTGTTGAACCGATGATATTTTAAATCAACAGAGATTAATGAATTTAATGACCTCAATTTTAAACATGTTTTTGATTGATGACCTCAATCACTACCTATAAATATTTACGTTTTTCCTCCAATTATATGTCTCTAATTTCCACCAGTGTTCTCTTAATTGAGATCATAATTTTTTGGAGACCCTTTCATTTCTCTTTTCCTCTTATTATGACAAAATTTTATTAACCAAATCTCCGATGTGGGTTTTCCCCCAAGCAAATTTTCTATTTCCATCCATTATTTTTGAAAAACAATATCAAATTGCGAGGACAAAATTTATTGAATGAGGGTAGAATGTAACACCCTGAGCATCCACGGTACGTGTAGTGACCCAAACATTACATAGATTGTTATTACTTCAGAATTGAAGCACACTTATTACAACATATAACAAAACCAGGAAAGGACTGTATAGGTATATTGTCTTTAGAAACTGGGAAACATAAACAACTAGTTCATAAAGCATCTACACTGTCTCCCATTCATTTCATCATATATATAGTCCCTTTTGACATATCTTACTTAATAACCTTCTTCCTGACCTGGGGAAAGAAAACATACAAAAGGGTGAGCTCAAATACTCAGTAAGGGTAAACAAAAGAAATATCAATCACATCATATACATAAGAACATAACTTTTGGAAATCTCAACCTGCAAAAGAAATCATAATATCATAACATGGGATAAATCATAGTAGTGAAATGTAATCCCAATAATAATAACTTAAAACATGAAACTTTGTGGAATACACACATAATAATAGAGAATCATTTTTTATTAGTCAAGACTCATTGCCAAGACTATCTCAGTGGACAAAGTCCATTTCTGAACCGAGTTTACTCCTCGTTTCAGTCCTCTTTCACTGGATCGGTTTAACCTGCCGTTCCATCCATGTCTATCTCATGAGATATAAAATATTTACCCAATGAATTGGAGGGAGATATAGGTCCCACCCATCTCATAATGATACCATTCTTATGTGTGCCCCAAAATCATAAACCATACATCATAGCATAACCCATGTAAAAAAAATGGGAATCTTAAACATCGTGACATCATAAAACAATTCATATAAAATAAAGGAATTCATAAAAATATTTCCATCACAACATAATCAAATCCATGTGGTAATAGGGATAGAAACAGAACCCTATATTATCTTATATGGAAAATAATTTTGATAAAACTCTTGAACTCCATTCTTGAGGAAAATATCCTTTCTTCTTCAAAAACATTTTTCCTTTCTTATCATGTCATACAATCTTAAACTAAATAAAGTTGATTAAAAATAAACATGAAAACTTGTAAAGGATGTTTCTTGGAAATAATGTTTTAAAAATCCATTCATGCCGTATAAGTTAAAAAAACATTCTTCTCGTACTTTTGTCGGAAAAGTCAAAAAGTACCTCATACGAAAAATGACAAAATATTCCTTTCATATGTTTTACTAAAAACTCACTGAAGGGTAAAATTGGATTTAAAAAATTTTAGGTGTATGAGAATAATATTACATATTGAGGAAACATGGATGTGGATGATAAAAGACACCCCAGTAAATACCAAAGTATAAACAATCTCGGATAAAAATGAGATTGTGATATTTCCATTACCTTAGGTCCGATATGCTTTGTACGTGTCTGAACCTCTTGTATAATGATTTAAATAATTTTATTGACTTATTTCATAATCATAATCATTGTTATGATATCACATATGGTCATATTCTTAGCTTCTTATTAGTAATATTTCATTACAACTTGTTATTCAGGTGTTTATTACTTTTTGTTCTTATGCGTGTTTTGTCGAATAAATTCTTATTATTCTCTTTAGGTTATGGATAACTAATTTCCATAATGTTATTAGTGTAATATATATCACATTCATTCATTAAATTCATTTATATACTCATTATACAATGAAAATCATGTAGAACGAGTCGCATCACATCGTGGAGACGATATTCCGTACGTACGCACGAGCGATGATATCGTTCCCAAGATCATGGAATTGTATTGGAGTGTAAGTATACTATTTCAGAATCAATATCACATTACAATAATCATATATAGTCATTATTTACACCATTATACCCATCCAAGTAAGGTGGTGGTGGAAAATAGATTACACCACAGCGTGGAGACGGTATTCTGTACGTACGCACACGCGGTGATTTCATTTTCCGTAGGATGGATAGATAGTGAAATAGGGTTGTTTCATACCTATAATAACATATCAGTATATGAGGGATACTGATGTTATTACTTCATAATGAAACAACTAAAGAAGAAGAAGTAGAAGACGAAATAAAGATGAAAGAATCGGTAACAGACATCACCTCTTCTTTGAAGTGCTTCTTTGAGACCTCCTTTTAGGGCACTAAAATTGGTCTTTGAAGAAGACCAGGACTTCTAAGATGTCTCTAGAGAAGTGTATAGGAGAAGGTTTCAGGGGTTGGCTGAGATTTAAGGCTCAATGTGGTGTGAGAAGAGGGGGAGGAGGTGCCCTTTTATAAGGGAGGAGAGGGGCTCCTTTGGAAAAACGAAAAATATTATTTTATTATAAAGTCAAGTTCGGTTTTAAATAGCTCCAAATTGATTTATTTCGAAGCAAAGGTGGGGATGGGTCGAAATCCTCTCATAAAATAGAATTTAGACAAGTTTAGGTTCCTATTTTAACCTTATCATTTAGATTTAACATTAAGTTAAATAATTTTACTTTTACCGTGTCTTCTTGTGTTCTTATACTATAAGGTTAATAAACCTACTATAAGCAGGAAAACGAACCCCAAGTTTTT
This sequence comes from Viscum album, assembly GCA_963277665.1. Taxonomy (NCBI): domain Eukaryota; kingdom Viridiplantae; phylum Streptophyta; class Magnoliopsida; order Santalales; family Viscaceae; genus Viscum; species Viscum album. The sequence goes on along the minus strand of OY728143.1, from coordinate 1,685,326,163 downwards.
TATTATTAATATATGTAACCTTATCTAAGTCATTTTGCTGAACCTTATATTTTTAGGAATAAAATAACAATTAATAATATAATAATTGTTTTAAAAACTATTTTATGTCAATTTTGACACTATTTAGTAATTGATTTTTGTGAAAATCATAACTGAATTCTTAGTTCGAAAACAGTTCAATAAATCAATACTATCATGTCATATTAACCTATAAAATTAGTGTAATTCATAAAAAGTCTCAAATTTCATTTATTTTGGTATTTTAAACATTAATTGTGTCAATATTTAATTAATAAGATAATTACTGCATCATCTTTGTGTCATAAATAAATTAAATTATTTAATGTCTGAAAATTACAAATAGAATACCATTATGTAGGAAATCTTTTTATCTTTCTAATGAATATTTATAGTCGAATTTATCTTATGTATAACCTTATATTAAAAATTATTTACTTATTAAACTTTGATTTTAACTACTTTAACCCTTCTTTAAATAAATTAATAATAAATGTCCTAATCTAATCTAAGTGGTCCTAAATGGTCATATTTTATTACTAAGTTTGTTTTTGGTAGAATTACACTTATCCAATAGAATTAGGACACGTGTTAGGGTAATAATAATATCATTTTTACCCTTAATTACCCTATTTGCTTTTAACCATGGTAAATAAAAGTAAAAAGTTACGATTCACCAAAAATTATTTTCATATCATTGAACCACATTTTACTTACTGACATCAACCGTGTCTCTCAGATTTTTGAAATTCCACTCACAGAAGCTGTAGAATTAAGTTTTATGAAAATTTCAGTTTTTTTAACTACCACTTAGTGGTTTCACTATTCATCAAAAATTGAAAGTTTTCAGAAAAATACCAAAATTTCACCCTAGGCTAATTTCGATATTCCGAATCCAAAAATGAAGTCTATTTTGAAAAATAAAATTTATAAAATTTCAAAAAGTCGTTATTACAATTCATAACGGCTAGTTTTAATAATATTTTAATAGCATATCATTGTTTAGTGAAACTCGGTATTGCGTACGACGCAAGCTATCAAGGAAGGTCGCGATTGCATGTAAAGAAAGCGAAGCTAGTGTTGTGTGTAGTGAAAGATTCCTTTAATGATTTATAAAAACAAAAATATTTCTCATAAAAGTCTCGGGTGTTACATTCTACCCCCCTTAAAATGAATTTCGCCCACAAAATTCATCACTTTGTAACAAACAGATGAGGATACCTCTCCCTCATCATATCCTCAAGCTCCCATGTAGCTTCTTCTAATGGTGGTTCTTCCATAAAACTTTCACCAATCAAGTGGTCTTTTTTCATAGGAATTTTTCACTGTGATCCAGAATCTCTATCGGATGTTCTTCATAAGAATGATCTTGCTCCAGTGGTACAACTTCTGAGCAAAGTACATGTGAAGGATCAGGTATGTACATTATCAGGAGAGATACATGGAACACATCGTGAACTTGAGAGAGATTCAGTGGAAGCGCCAATCGGTAAGATAACTTCCCAACAAGATCCAGTATTTCGAAAGGACCGATATATCTAGGGCTCAACTTCCCCTTCTTTCCAAATCTCATGACCCTCTTCCAGTGAGATATTCGTAAGAACACTTTATCACCCACATCAAACTCTAGGTATTTTCTTCAGTTGTCGGCATAACTTTTCTGTGGACTCTGAGCTGCTCTTATGTGTTGTTGAATAGATCTGACCTTTTCTGCCATTTCATCAACGATATTGGGTCCTAATAGCTTTCTTTCCCCAACTTCAACCCAACAAGTTGGAGTCCTGCATTTCTTACCATAGAGAGCTTCATAAGGAGACATCTGAATACTGGAGTGAAAGCTATTATTATAATAAAATTCAACCAAAGGTAGGTGTTGATCCCAACCACCTTTGAAATACATAGACCAAGCTCTCAACATATCTTCTAGAGTTTGAATCATCCTCTCAGACTGACCCTCTGTCTGAGGATGATAAGCAGTGCGGAAACTCAACTCTGTATCCAGAGTATGCTAAAGACTTCACCAGAAATTTGAGGTAAACCTCGGATCCCGATCAGTTATAATAGAAAGTGGTACTCCTTGCAATCTTACCACTTCCTTCACATATATCCTGGCAAGCTGATCCATAGAGAAATCCTCTCTAATAACGATGAAGTGTGAAGACTTTGTAAGATGATCAACTATGACCCAGATAGCATTATTGCCTTTGGATGTTTTAGGAAGTCCGGTGACAAAGTCCATAGTGATGTTTTCCCATTTCCATTCGAGTATGGGTAATGGTTGTAATATCCCCTTAGACTTCTGTCTCTCAGCTTTAACTTGCTGACAAACCAAGCATCGAGAGACATATTCAGCAACATCTCTTTTCATGCCATCCCACCATAAGTTCTCTTTCAGGTCCCTATACATCTTCGTGCTTCCAGGATTAATGGAGAATGATGAACTATGAGCCTGATCCCGCAGATCATTCTTTAATTCGGGGATGGGAGGAACACAAACCCGATTCCTGAACTTTATTATCCCATCACAATAAAGGTTGAATTCATGAACATTTATCACCTTCTTTTGTAACTCGACATCTTCTTTCTGGGCCTCTTTAATATTAAAATGTATATATGGTTGAACATTCATTTGAGAAAGATACAATTTTTCCCCTTTCATTATAATTCCAAGATCCATCCTTTGTAAATCCATAAATATTGGATCTTTTGTGCTCCTCATCATGGATAAACTGGCATGGTCTTGTCGACTTAATGCATCTGCCACCTTGTTTGCTTTTCCAGGGTGGTAATGCATTGAGCAGTCGTAATCAATAATCAGCTGCAACCATCTTCTTTGGCGCATATTAAGCTCCTTTTGTGTGAAAATATAATTTAAACTTTTATGATCAGTATAAATGTCACACCTTTCTCCCTAAAGATAATGCCTCCAAATCATTAATGAAAATATTACCGCAACTAAATCCAAATCATGAGTTGGGTAATTTTGCTCATGTATTTTCAATTGTCGTGAGGCATAAGCTATCACCATATCATTTTGTATAAGAACACACCCCAATCCCTTCTTGGATTCATCACTGTAGATCACAAACCTCTCTCTACTACAAGGCGGTGTGAGTACAGGTGCAATGGATAACCTTCTTTTCAACTCCTTGAAATTCTCTTCACATTCCTCTGTCCAAACAAACTTAACTCCTTTCCAAGTCAACTTGGTTAGTGGAGTAGATAATCAGAAAAATATTTCACAAAACATCGATAATATCCAGCCAAACCAAGAAAACTTCGGATCTCAGTTACTGTTGTTGGTCTCGACCATCTTTCGATAACCTCTGTTTTTGCTGGATCCACAGATATCCCCTCTTTTGAGATTATGTGACCCAAAAATGAAACTTTTTGAAGCCAAAATTCACACTTGGTAAATTTGACATAAATCTTCTCCTTTCTCAGGGTCTTAAATATAACTCTCAAGTGATCTTTATGTTCTTCCTTGATCTTTGAATAGACAAGAATATCGTCTATAAAGACTACCACAAACTAATCAAGATATTATCTAAAGAATCTATTCCTCAGATCCATGAAGATAGTAGGGGAATTAGTAAGACTAAATGGGATCACTATAAATTCATAGTGTCCATACCTTGTACGGAAAGCCGTCTTTGGTATATCCTCCCTTTTGACCCTTAATTGATGATACCCTGAAAGAAGATCCATCTTGGAAAAGTATTGAGCTCCACGTAGTTGGCCAAATAGGTCATCAATGCACGGGAGAGGATATTTGTTCTTGATAGTGATCTTGTTAGGTTCTCGATAATCAATGTAGAGTCTCATTGATCCATCTTTATTCTTAACAAACAGAACATGTGCTCCCCAAGGTGACGCACTAGGTCATATGAACCCCTTATCATGATTCTCTTGGATTTGCTTCTTCAATTCCTGCAACTCAATTGGGGCCATTCTATAGGGTGTCTTTGAAATCGGCAAAGCACCCGGTACGAGCTCAACTTCATGATTTGGTGGAAGACCCTGTAATTCCTCCGGAAAGACATCATCAAACTCCCGTACAATGGGTATATTCTTAATCATGAGTTTCTCACCAACCATTTGAGATAAATAACCTTCATTTAGTGGAATCAAGACCCATAAGATGGAAGAAATTTCCACTGGAAGGTTATGTTCATCCTTGCATTGATAGACGATCATAGATTGATCTAGAATATGAAATGTGACTTCCCTTCTTTGGAAATTGATATGAGCTCCATATAAAGAAAGCCAATCCATGCCAAGAATCACATCAAATTCCACTATAGGAAGGATCACAAGATTTGCAGGAAGCACTTTCCCACAAACATCGATCGGAGAAGAATTATAAACTTTTGATGCGACTGTTGTGCCATTAGGGGTTGTCACAGATAAATCAACATCTAATTGTTGAATTAATACGGTGATATCCTTAGAAAATTATTCAGAAATAAAAGATTGGTTGGATCCACAATCAAATAAAACATTTTCTACTTTAGAGTGGATGGTAAGTGTACCTTTCACCACATCGTTATCGTACTCCACATCGCTGATAGAAATTGCATGTGACTTTCCTTTGTCTTTAGCCTTAAGAGTTTGTTGACGTCGACCATCATCATCAACCCTTGGATTTGGGCATTGATTGGCATAATGTACCATCTCCTTGCACTTGAAAAATTGAAGTGTAGTAGGTTCATTCTGTGTCTCCCTTCCTTTTTTGGATCATTAGACATCTTCTTCCCATCATTGCGGCATTCAAATGCCCTATGACCTTCCTTTCCACATTTGAAACATTTACTTGTCCCTTTAAGACAACTCCCTCCATGTTTCTTTCCACACTTTGAGCATAAGGGAATGCTCATCTTATTTTCAGTGTGCTCTTTAGATATTCCTTTTAATTCCATTTTCCTCTTCTTATCAAAACCATATGACTGATGGGTTACTCCAATCTCCATCTCGACTTTGAAAGCACATCGAACGATTTCCTCGTAGCTATTGAAGTCCCTTATGGTTAACGCCCTTCGAAGTCTTGGTTTTAAGCCACTAAAGAATCGATCGATCTTACTCTTAGGTTGGATAATAATACCAGAAGCGTACATTGCAATTCTTGTAAAATTTGCTTCATAGGTACCAACAGATTCATTATCCTTTTTCTTCAGTTCAAGAAACTCTTTCTCCATCTTTGTTCGGAGAATACGAGGGAAGTACTTATTGAAAAATATGTTCTTGAACTCATCCCATTCCATGGACTCAATTTCATCCCTTTGCCTCGTATTCTTAATAAGATTCCACCATTGATCAGCATCACCTTACAAACGATACACTGCTAAGATGAATTTATCATGATCAGAACATTGAATAACTGAAAATATCTTTTCAGTAGTATTAATCCATTGTTCAGAAACAAGTGGATTAGTAGACCCGCTGAATGAAGGTGGACGCTGTCTCATGAAGGATTCAACAGAATGTTGCTCCTTCCTTTGCTCGTTTGGAAGTCCTTAATGATTCATAGCTTGAGAAAGTTGTGTGAGCATGGCTACAAGATTTTTCATTCCAGCTCCCATAATGTTTGGTTGCTCAGAGGGACAATAATTGCATTGCCCGTCGCATTCCTCATTTACATGGTTCCTTCGGGTTCCATCCATTGACTAAAACCAAGAAGAATAGTGCAAGCAACAGTAATTATAATAGGAAATCCACATAATCAAGAATAAAATTTCACACTTAAGGTCTTATCCTAGGTTATTCATGGCCATTTCTAAAACACTAAGATTGTGTTCTATGCTTAGACTTATCCTTAGGATTCTTACTAAGGCTTTCACATCCTAGTTTCCAAAGGTTGACTATACCTTTCCTCTAATACCAACTGTAGCGACCCATTCTTTACATACATTGTTATTATTTCAGAATTGAAGCACACTTATTACAACATATAACAAAACCAGGAAAGGACCGTATAAGTATAGTGTCTTTAGAAACTGGGAAACATAAACAATTGGTTCATAAAGCGTCTACCCTGTCTCCCATTTATTTCATCATATATATAGTCCCTTTTGACATATCTTAATTAATAACCTTCATCCTGACATGGGGAAAGAAAACATACCAAAGGGTGGGCTCAAATGCTCAGTAAGGGTAAACAAAAGAAATATCAATCACATTATATACATAAGAACATATCTTTTGAAAATCTTAACCTGCAAAAGAAATCATAATTTCATAACATGGGATAAATCATATTAGTGAAATATAATCCCAATAATCATAACTTAAAACATGAAACTTTATGGCATACACACATAATCATATAGAATCATTTCTTATTAGTCAAGACTCATTTCCAAGACTATCTTAGTGGACAAAGTCCAAATCTGAACCGAGTTCACTCCCCGTTTCAGTCCTGTTTCACTGGACCGGTTTAACCTACTGTTACAACCATGTATATCTCATGAGATATAAAATATTTACCCAATGCATTGTAGGGAGATATAGGCCCTACCCATCTCATAATGATACCATTCTTATGTGTACCACAAAATCATAAACCTTACATCATAGAATAACCCATGTAATAAAAATGGGAATCTTAAACATCGTGACATCATAAAACAATTCATATAAGATAAAGGAATTCATAAAAATATTTCCATCACAACATAATCAAATCCATGTAGTAATAGGGATAGAAACAGAACCCTATATTATCTTAGATGTAAAATAATTTTGATAAAACTCTTGATCTCAATTCTTGTGGAAAATATCCTTTCTACTTCAAAATATTTTTTCCTTTCTTATCATGTCATACAATCTTAAACTAAAAGAAGTTGATTAAAATTAAACATGAAAACTTTTAAAGGAAGTTTCTTGGAAATAATGTTTTAAAAATCCATTCATGCCGTATAAGTTAAAAAAAATATTCTTCTCGTACTTTTGTCGGAAAAGTAAAAAAGCACCTCGTACGAAAAATGACAAAAGATTCCTTTCATATATTTTACTAAAAACTCCCCAAAGGGTAAAATTGGATTTGAACAATTGTAGGTGGATGTAAATAATATTACATATTGAAGAAACATGGATGTGGATGATAAAATACACCCTAGTAAATACCGAAGTATAAACAATCTCGCATAAAAATGAGATTGTGATATTTTCCTTACCTTAGGTCCGATATGCTTTGTACGTGTCTTAACCTACTGTATAATGATTTAAATAATGTTATTGACTTATTCCAGAATCATACTCATTGTTATGATATCACATATGGTCATATTCTTAGCTTCTTATTAGTAATATTTCATTACAACTTGTTATTCGGGTGTTTATTACTTTTTGTTCTTATGCGTGTTTTGTAGAATAAATTCTAATTCTTCTCTTTAGGTTATAGATACCACATTTAAAGAATGTTATTAGTGTAATATATATCGTATTCATTCATTCAATTCATTTATATAATCATTATGCAATGAAGATCATGTAGAACGAGTCGCATCACATCATGGAGACGGTATTCTGTAAGTACGCACGAGCGATTATATTGTTGCCATGATCATGGAATTGTATTGGAGTGTATGTATAATATTTCAGAATCAATATCACTTTACAATAATCATATATAGTCATTATTTACACCATTATACCCATCCAAGTAAGGTGGTGGTGGAAAATAGATTACACCACGGAGTGGAGACGGTATTCCATACGTACGCACGCGCGGTGATTTCATTTTCCGTAGGATGGATAGATGGTGAAATAGGGTTGTTTCATACTTATAATAACATATAAGTATATGAGGGATACTGATGTTATTACTTCATAATTAAAAAACTAAAGAAGAAGAAGTGGAAGAAGAAATAAAGATGAAATAATCAGTAACGGACATTACCACTTCTTTGAAGTGATTCTTTGAGACCTCCTCTTAGGGCACTAAAATTGGTCTTTGAAGAAGACCAGGACCTCTAGGATGTCTCTAGGGAAGTGGATAAGAGAAAGTGGTAGGGGTCTTCCGAGCTTGAAGGCTCAAAGTGGTGTGAGGAAGAGGGGGAGGAGGTGCCTTTTTATAAGGGAGGAGAGGGGCTCCTTTGAAAAAACTAAAAATATTATTTTATTATAAAGTCATGTTCGGTTTTAAATAGCTCCAAATTGATTTATTTCGATGCTAAGGTGGTTATGGGTCGAACGAATCTCATCAAATAGAATTTAGACAAGTTTAGGTTCCTATTTTAACCTTATCATTTAGATTTAACATTAAGTTAAATAATTTTACTTTTACCGTGTCTTCTTGTGTTCTTATACTATAAGGTTAATAAACTTACAATAAGCAGCCAAACTAACCCCAAGTTGTTTATTATTAATATATATATCCTTATCTAAGTCATTTGGCCGAACCATAGATTTTGTGGAATAAAATAACAATTAATAATATAATATTTGTTGTAAAAACAATTTTATGTCAATTTTGACACTATTTAGTAATTGATTTTTGTGAAAATCATAACAGAATTATTAGTTCAAAAAAAGTTAATTAAATCAATAATAACATGTCATATTAACCTATAAAATTAGTGGAATTCATAAAAAGTCTCAAATTACATTTATTTTGGTATTTATAACATCAATTATGTCAATATTTCATTAATAAGATAATTACTGCATCATCTTTGTGTCATATATAAATTAAATTATTAAATGTATAAAAATTACAAATAGAATACCATTATGTAGAAAATATTTTTATCTTTCTAATGAATATTTACAGTCGAATTTATCTTATGTATAACCTTATATTAAAAACTATTTACTTATTAAACTTTGATTTTAACTATTTTAACCCTTCTTTAAATAAATTAATAATAAATGTCCTAATCTAATCCACGTGGGCCTAAATGGTCATATTTTTTTCCTAAGTTTTTTTGGTAGAATTAAACTTATCCAATAGAATTAAGACATGTTTTAGGGAAATAATAATATCATTTTTACCCTTAATTACCCTATTTACTTTTAACCGTGGCAAATAAAAGTAAAAAGTTACCATTCACCAAAAATTATTTTCATCTCATTGAACCACATTTTACTTACTGACATCAACCGTTTCTCATGGATTTTTGAAATTCCACTCACAGAAGCGGTAAAATTAAGTTTTATGAAAAATTCAGTTTTTTTAACTACCACTTAGTGGTTTCACTATTCATCAAAAATTGAACGTTTTCAGAAAAATACCAAAATTTCACCCTAGGCTAATTTCGATATTCCGAATCCAAAAATGAAGTCCATTTTCAAAAATAAAATTTATAAAATTTCAACAAGTGGTTATTACTATTCATAACGGCTAGTTTTAATAATATTTTAATAGCATATCATTGTTTAGTGAAACTCGGTATTGTGTACGACGCAAGCTATCGAGGAAGGTCGCGATTGCGCGTAAAGCAACCCAAGCTAGTGTTGTGTGTAGTGAAAGATTCCTTTTATGATTTATAAAAACCAAAATATTTCTCATAAAAGTCTCAGGTGTTACAGTACGCTTCTCTTTGAATGATACATTAGCTTGTGTTGTACGAAACTTCGAGTTCTAAGACACACCACGACCAATCAAAGTAGCCTTTATGAATAGTAATACCCACTTTTTGAAATTTTATAAACTTTATCTCTCATAAGGGATTTCATTTATGGATTTGGAATATCGAAATTATCCTAGGAAGAAATTTTGGTACTTTTCAGATAACTTTTATAGTTTGATAAATAGTGAAAACTACTAAATTTTTATTAAAAACAACTTTTTTAATAGAAATAATTAATCTTGATAAATTATGAATTTGAGTGGTTTTAAAGTATACTCAGAATATATTTTTACCATTTAATACAATTTTGGTAATTGTACATAATTTCACATTTAAACCAGACATAAACAAGTGTCAAACTTTTGATAGCTATTATTTCATAAAAACACCCTTTTTGTTTTGACAGCGGGAATTAATTTTAAATTTATTTCTACCCCATATGTGTTTTGAATTTGAAAAAATGGTCCCCATATTTTGAATCAGGATGTACAAATTGTGTAAATAGGTAACTTTTATTTTTAGACATTATGAACAATTACTTCAACAAATATTTTATTTACCATGGTTAAAGGGTTAATCTGGTAAAAAAGGGTAAAAATATAATATTATAATAACAATAAATTACCCTAAAATGTGTCTTAAACCTATTGGTTGATACATGTCCGACCATGGTAATATTTGGGTTGATTTTGGGACCCAATGGATCCACTTGTAAGTGATAATGACACTTCATATTAATTAAGTTAAAGTAAATACAAAAAAGACATAAGCCTATATCTTTTAGAAAAATAATTTTTACATAGGGTTATATATGTTATATTTTCAACTATAAATATTAATTAGAGAGATAAAACTATTTCCTACATAATTGTAGTTTATTTATAATTTTTAGACATTATATAAATTAATTTATTTATGACAAAATGATGTTGCAGTAATTAATAAATTAGTGAAAAATTAAAATAAGTTATATTATAAATACCCAAAAAAATATAATTTGAGACTTCTAATGAATTAAATGAATTTTATAGGTAAATATGACATGTTAGGATTGATTAAATTAACTTTTTTTGATGAAATCATGCTGTTATAATTTTTACAAAAAATCAAATATCAAATAGTGTCAAAATTGACATAAAAGAGTTTTTAAAACAAATATTATATTATTAATTGATATTAAAATTTTAAAATATAAGGTTCGGCCAGAGGACATGTATCATGATATGTGAATCATTAATGGACCTCTTGGGTTTCTCTTGGATGTATATAGTAAGTTTATAAACTATATAATATAAAAATACAAAGTGGCATGGTAAGTGTCAAACTAATTAACCAAGAGTTAAAACTAAAAGATAAGGTTAATATAATGACCCAAACCTGTCTAAAATCTATTGGATGAAATTATTGCGACCCATACCCACCTTAAGCTTTGAATAATCCCATTTTGTTCCATTATTAACCGAATATGAATTTATTATAAAATAATACTTTATGTTTTTTCTTTAAGATCCCCTCCTCCCCCTTATAAAAGGACACCACTTCTAACCAATTACTCACACCTCTATAGCCTTTTGTCTCATCTAACCTATGCCCAATTAAGCTCACTACATCCCTATACTCCTCCTAGAAGCCTCACATTTGGAAGAAGGAAATTCAAGAGTCCTATTTAGTTCAAACCAAAGGGAGTTAGCCCTTTTAAAGGTAACGATTTGTCTTAGCTTCTTTTCTTTTATTTTACGTCTCCAACCCCTAAAATCTTCTCATTATTTTCTTTTGTAACAATCAAAGATTCCATAAAATACTAGGATATTGTTATGAGAAATATTCTAACTACATTTACACACACCTCCATCTAATGGGTGAAGAACATAATGTTTCTGTGGTTGGCAACCAAACGCCTCACGAAACGATGATTGTTCAATTATCTCCTACCACCTCTCATGGTGGCCATTATGATGGAACTATAATTAAATATGATATTAATGATATTTATTTTATATATGTAAGCTTCTGTAATTCCATTTTATGTCATACCTTGATTCGTTTCATGTTGTATATATATATGATAATTTCATTTGAGGAAGTGCAGACTACCGCCCCCTCAAAGTGATATGAATCGTTTATACCATACATGGAACATATAAAAGATGGTATTAATAAACATAAGTAAAAAATATAATATAATATATTATAATTTAATAATAATATACCTATGTATTATTTGGTTTTGATTCCTTTTAAAATGAAAAATGAAATGGAAGTAGTGTTCGTGCGTACGTACGGACTACCATCTCCACGAACACGATGAGATTCACTCCCCATCATATCCAATCAAGTATAATTCTCATTTTATGATTAGAAATAATGTTTAAAGACATGATATCATTCTGGTTATGTATAAGATAAAACCTATCCATAACAAACATGGCTTATGTAATAAAACATATAAAATAAAATGAGTAATTTAACACCTGAAACGACGATAATATAAAAATATTATTAACAAATAAATATTAAAATATCATATATGATATCATATTTATGAATATGATTCTTCTATAGTTTAATAAAAATGATTTAACTATTATAAAGGAGGTTAACATACACACTATCCAGGAAAAGTACAAGGTAAGGGGTTTTCATCTCACTCCTTATTCCCGTGTGATTCATGACATATTGAAACTATTACCTTTTGTGTGGTGTATGTACTGCCTATAATTGTATTATATATGTAATAAACTTTAATTTATGTATATTTAAATATTCAAATGTATGATACCTCTTTCATGGGGTGTATTTTTCGTAATTTACCAAATTGGTAAGGGTTAATTTCACAATCTATTTAATATATGAGGTTGTTTTTACATAAGTATCTACTGGGACATATTTATTATCCATGTCCATGTTTTATGAAAGAGTTTTCAAAGTGATTCTGTTAAGGGACATTTTACTAAAACATAATTTCAAATGTTTTAAATATTTATTCTTCTAAATCTTTCTCATTAATGTCCATGTCTTCAAAAAGGTTTTTGAGGATTTATTTATATGGACATGAATGTTTTTTAAATGTTAATTCCTTTCAAAAGTTTCAAAGTGGTATGGGACACATTGAATAAAAAATTTCTTTAAATGAATTCTTTTCCAAATTATGTGACTTTTATATGTTTTCATGAAAAAAAATATTTCTCTCAAAAATATGAAAATCCAGTGCAAATGTATACATATTTAACGCAAGATTAAAAATGTTTTCAGAAAACCCAACTCTCGAGTGTGGTAAAAAGGAAGGGATTGGGAATGGACCCATACTAGCCTGTAATTAGTCGAGCAGTATCAGAATAAGTTATTTTGTTTTTAGAAGCTTGCATAATGTTTTCAGAAAAACACTGGAGTATATTTGAGCAATTTTAAACATAAGTATCTTCTAAAAAAATTGCATCGGTAGGTCTCATGAGACAAACTAGTGTGTTGGCACGAGGCCTTAAAAAAATATTATTTTTTGTCTTGGAACGAGGCCTTGGATACGTGGGTATGATAGTTTGGCCTTATGTATTCCATCATTATGAAAGTGGTTAGTGATATTGCATGAGATTATTTGACTAGTAGAATACCCATGTGAATAATTAAATGACATTATTTTATTTTTTCCATATTATGTTTAAGTTCAAGTTTAAAATGCTTTTGTTTTAGTTATACATTTCCTTAAATGTTTATGATTATTTATTAATGTTTCCGCTATATGGTTATCCTTACTGAGCATTTGAGCTCACCCATTTATATGTTTTATTTTTCCCAGGATTCCAAGAAGTGTATTTTGATTGATATGCATGGTTAAGCCAAGGGAATAATGGCATTCATAAAGGATTATTTATGTTGTTTGTATGTTATAAAGTGTAATGTAACATTCATGTATGTAATCTATTTTACAAGACTGCTAAACTGATCGGTCCTTCAGGACTTGATTCCTTGTAATCATGCCAATGTATTAAAATAATGCACTGACTCTGGGTAACTGGGGTCGGGGCGTTACAGTTAAGGCTTCTTGGTTGAAGAGATAGATTTTTGGAACTTATTTGAGAATACATTGGATTATCCAATGGGATTTATATGTTTGAGTAAGTGGGTGGTGGTGGGGTCCTTTTATAAGAGGGAGGAGGGGCACTTTACGAAATTCTTGAAGTAATATTTTATTATAAATTGATTTTTGAATTCTAAATGACACAATGTGATATATCTCAAGTATAAGATAAATATGGATTTGTATCCTCCAAACCAATAAGTTTTATATTAGTTAAGCCACAAAATTAACCTTATCTTTCAGCTTTAACCATTAGTTAAAACCATTAACTCTTACTATGCCTTCTTGTATTTTCATAATATATGCTTACTATAGTTACAATAAAATGAAAATTGAAACAAAATTGGTTAATTAATGAAATTTTAACATTATATAAGTTAGTTATCCTACTCATAATTTTTTAGGACTATTATAACATTATAAAAAATAGTTTTTTTTAAAACACATATTTGTCAATTTTGACACTATTTAGTAATTGGTTTTTTTTAAATTCATAACAACACGATTCCGTTGAAAAGAAAAAATTAAATAAAACCTAACAATTAAATTTCTTCCATAAAAATTATTTAATGGAATAAAAATGTTAAAATTAAATTTATATTAATATTAATAATATCATTTATTTGAATAATTCGTTGATAAGGTAATCACTGCATCAACATTGTGTTATAAATAAAAAAATTTATTTAATTTATAAATATGATAAATAAAATAATATGATGTAATAATTTTTTTATATTTGTAATAAATATTTATAGTCATAGAAATTAGTTATATAACTCTATATTTAAAGTGTATAATCAAAATATACATGTTTTTGTTATACTTACCTTTTCCTAAAATTAAAAATTATAAAAGGTCACTACCACGCCCAAGTGGATCAATGGGGTCCTAAAATCTAAATAAGGGTTCCCATAGTTAGACATATGTCATAAAATAGAATTTCGACATGTTTTTTGGTAGTTTTATTTTATTATAATATTATTTTTACACTTATTTACCAGATTTACCCTTTAACCAAGGCAAATAAAAAAATTACTGAAGTTACTATTCATAAAGTCAAAAAATAAAACATATCTATTTACAAAATTTGGAACTTATTATTCAGAATATAGAATCAATTTTTCCAAATTAAAAATATAGAATTGTTAAAAATTAATTTAAAATTCATTCCTGTTCTCAAAACTTAAAAGTGGGTTTTTAGGCAATAAAAACTATCAAAATATGGACTTGTATTTATATCCAATTTAAATGTCAAATTTCATACAATGACAGTAATTGGAATAAATTATAAAAACGTTATATAATTACACTTTGAAACCAATAAAAATAAATATATAAATATATAAATATATATATTATATGAAAAGGGAGTTTTGAATTAAAATGTAGTATTCTCACTGTACATTAAAATATTCATTTTATTAGAAAAATAAAAAAATTTCATCCAAATACGTTTTTTTCCCACTTCTAGATAATAATTTTATTTTTTCAATTAGAACATAATAAAGTTAAAGAACTATATTTAAAAAGGGTTCACTATAAAAATGTGGTAAAATGAGATTTTAAAAATATTAGGGAATTTAATTATTAAAATTGGATTCATTCTCATTTTAAGCCTCTAAAAATTACTGGAAAAATGTAAAAAAATTTAACCAACATGTTTAATAATACTGTAGATAGGTGATTTCATTCTTTCTAAAA
The DNA here is from genome assembly GCA_963277665.1 of Viscum album. Lineage (NCBI taxonomy): Eukaryota > Viridiplantae > Streptophyta > Magnoliopsida > Santalales > Viscaceae > Viscum > Viscum album. The sequence continues at coordinate 1,685,310,797 of OY728143.1, read as the reverse complement.
TAATGGATAGGCATTAACTACCATTTTAAATAAAAATAATTTTATTGTATTATTTTTCGGTATAACACAGTGTTGTGTGCAACTTAAGATTTCAGACAAATGAATTATTGCCTATCGAGTACACTATCAGATAAAGCATCCAATTAACATAAAATTAATATCTTATTAATAAATATTAATAGATATGAAAAATTATTATTCTAAAATTACAAGGTATGATACATCATTCCCCCTTTAGAAAATTACATCCCCGAAATTTTATTTACTTATCAAATAAGTGGGGTTATTTATCCCCCATAGCATTTTCAGATTCCCACATTGCTTCTTCAGCTGTAAGGTTTTTCCACGAAACCATTACCTGATGAATCACCTTATTCAACAACACTTTATCTCTGTTGTCAAGAATATATACTTGTAATTATTCATAAGAAATGTTTTCTTCCAACAGTTTTACCTCTAGACTCAAGACATGAGATGGATCTAGAATATACTTTCTCCACATTGAAACATGAAAACATTATCTACATCAGATAAACTTGGATGTAAATCCACTATATAGAAAAATAATATAACTTTCTCTAGGATTTCATAGGGTCTAATAATCCTCAGTCTTAGTTTTCACTTCTTTCCAAAACACATCACACTATTCCACGGGTATTTGCTGAGATAGAAATGATCACCAACATCAAAAGAAATATCTTTCCTCTGGTTATCTAGATAACTTTTCTTTCTACATTGAGCCATCCTCAGGTTCTTCTAAATTAATTGAAATTTTTCTATTAAATCTTCTACCAATTCTGGTCCCATCAATTTCTTTTACCTAATTCATCACAAAAATCTAGAGTTCAACACCACTTTCCATATAATTCCTCAAATGGTCCCATTTGTATACTGGAATGAATAATACTATTATAAGAAAACAGAAAAGAAGAAATATGTTGATCTGAAATTCACTAGTAATCCACTGAACAAGAACATATAATATCCTCCAAGGTTTTTATTGTTTGTTCTATGTGCCCATCTGATTGAGGATGAAAAGATATAGTTCAATTTAATTAAATGAAAAATTACATCTGAAGGCCTTTCCAAAAGGTAAGAAGTGAACCTGGTATCATAATCAAATACAATATAGAGACGAACTCCACTTAACTTAACTATCTATTTAATATACAATCAATAATGTAGATATAGATATTGAATATCTCGAATAGGAAGAAAATGAGAAGATTTAGTTAATAGATCAAAAATAATCCAAATTGCATTGTTTCCTCAAAAAGTATTTGGAAAACCAACTATGAAGTCCATGGAAACATTTTCCCATTTACACTCTGGTATTGAAAATGGATCAAGCATCCATTTTGGTAATAATCATTCATATTTAACCAATTAACAAGTCAAACACTTCACAGTAATGTCAGAAATATCTCTTTTCATTCCATCCCACCAGAAATACTTCCAAAGTTCTCTGTACATATTAAAATTCTAGGATTAAATAAAAATGGAGAACTATGAGATTAACATAACAAGGATTTCATTAATAGTGAATCACAGAAAACACATAATCTCTTTCCAAACCTTAATAACAAGTCTTTATTAAGGTTATATTCATGAAACTTACCCTTCTAAACCAATTATACTTATTTTCGTAACTCACTGTCTTATTTCTATGCTAGCTTAATTTTGTTTGATATAGATGATTTCACTTACACCTGAAAAAAGAAGAATTCCACACACAAAAAACATCCAATCCAAAACTCATCAAATCAAAAACAAAAGGACCTCATTCCCAACATAGAAAGGATAATGTATAAGAGCTCTTTTGACTCAAATCATCAAACACTTTATTTTACTTTCTTGGATGGTAATGAATCATGAAATCACAATCCTCTATTATTTCCAAATGTATCCTCTATATCATTTCTAATTCACTCTGAGTGAATATATAATTAAATCTATTATGATCAATATATATTTCAAACATTACACTAAACAAATGATGTCTCTAAATTTTTAATGAAAGAAACACAGCATCTAATTCCAAATCATGTGTAAGGTAATTTAACTCATGAGGATTCAACTGACGTGAAGCATAAGAAATTACCGGATCATTCTACATTATGATAAAACCAAGTCCTTTTATTTATGCATCACTGTTGATAAATAATTCACCATTCATAGAAAGAAGGACCAAAATTGGATAATTTACCAATATAATATTCAATTCCTAAAAACAATCATCACAATATTTTTTCCAAATATACTTAACCCCCTAGGTACTTATTTGGTGAGGGGGCTAGATAACTGATAATAGTTTTCAACCAAAGTTTGTTAATAACCTGCTAATCCAAAAACAATGAATCTCTCTGAGATTGGTAGGTCCTGGACACTCCTCAACAACATTTGTTTTATAATGGTCAATAATTATGCCATCTTTAGAATAAAATGGAAATAGAATGATAACTTTTATAAACAAATTCACTCTTCCAAAAATTTGCATAAAACTTCATTTCTTTTAAAGTTTGAAATATAGTCTATAAGTGACTATCATGTTCTTCTCAACTTTATGAATATACCAAAATATCATCTAAAAACAAAACCACAAAACTAATCCAAAACCTCATGAAATACTCTATTAATGAGATCATAAATACCCAAGGTGCATTAGATAACCAAGGCGAACAAATATAAAATTATAATGCCCATATCTCATTCGTAAAGCTATATTTGGAATGTCAAACTCCTTCACATGACAGATGAAGGTACCCAACCCATAAATCAATACTCAAAATATACTGAACTCCCTGGATCCGATCAGAAAAATCATTGATACAAGGAAATAGATATTTTTTATTAGTTGTTATTTCATTCAAGGCTCTCTAATCAATACATAGTCTCAGAGAAACTTCTATCTTTTTCACATGTAAAACATGAGCTCCTCATGGTGAAGTGTTATTTTGAATGAAACCTCTATTTAATAATTAATGATTTTTTCAATCCCACAAGTTATACTTTATCCATTTTATAAGGGGGTTTTGAAATAGGCTTTGTAGCATGAACTAAATCAATAGTAAATTTGACCTCGCTATTGGGCACAATACTTGGAAATTCATCTGGAAAAACACTTGTGAATTCATTAACTATTGGAATTCCACTAACCATAACTATGTCATTCTTTTTTAAAACATGATCTAGATAAAATTCAATTCTATCTTCAATCAATATTATATATTGTTTTTATGTTGTGAATAGTATAAAATCATTGAATAAAACATTCTTAGTTTCTCAATCTATTTTAGAATGATAAATTGAAAGCCAATATATACCCAAAATGATATCAAATTCCACAATAGGATGTTCAAAATGGTTTTTAGGAAATAATATCCAACTAATGATAATAATAATGTTCCTGTAAATCTTTGTTTCTTTAATACATCCACTTAGAGTTTTTTACAATTTTTTTATATCACATTCATGATGTTTTATTTCCAATTTAACTGAAACGCTCTCGAAAATGAAGGAATGTGATGATCCAGAGTAAAATAGAGTGTTGAAATATTCTGAAAAAATCTATAACATATCCTTCACCACTTCAATTGATGGTCTCTAATCAACTGTAATAGTATTAAAATGATTTTCACATGACCTTATGCTTTTTATCTTGATGGTTTCCACCCTGGGAAATCAACTTTAGACACACATTGGCATAATTTCCTAACTCATTGTAACTAAATCATATTACTGGTAGTTTTTCATTCCCTTCCAAATCATCTTCATTATAATTATGAGAAATATAGTCAATCTTACCACATCAGAAGAACGACCCATATATTTAGAGGAATTCTTGAGGATTCATTTTATCACACTTCTCACACATTGGAAAATTAGTTTTCTTACCTCCATACTTCTTTTATGACACTATGCCATTGCCTAATAAATGAAATGCTTATTTTATTTGATCTAATGGAAAATATGATCATCAAAAAACTCCATTAATACCTTATCAGCATAAAAGACATGTTTATCATAGCTTTTGACCTCATGATAAGTTAATACCTTTTGATATTTCATCCTCAATCCTAAGTAAAACAGATTTATCTTACTATCGATATCCTAGATAAAATTTGGGATCTACCTAGTTAAACGGGTGGAATTTTCTTCATATCCACCCAAATATTCTTCCTCATTTTGTCTCAATTCCTAGAAATAAATTTCAATCCTAAGCCGAATATCCTAAGGAAAATATTTGTCAAGGAATATATTTTAAAATTCATCCCATTCTATTGCATTAATATATTCACTTCCTCTAATATTTTTAACCACTGGCCATCACTAATTGGATTCAACAATAAATGTTAAATAGAATGACTAAACCTTTGATTTCATGAACACCCCACTACATCCGAAATATTTTCCAATTCTTTAATCCACTATTGATATTGCATAGGGTTAGATGATACTCTAAATGATTGGGGAAGCTGCCTCATGAAATACTCCACAATCGAAATATTATTCTATGGTTAGTCTGGTCATTCTCGTGCATGGATACGACCATAATTTTCCACCTCAGTCAATAGATATATCACTACAAAAAAATATTCAATTCTGATTCCAACCAATTCAAGATGTTTATTTGGATGGTTAATTCCCTCGGTATTCCCTCCCAGTATAGTTTCCCTATTTATTCTATGAAAAACCATCTTGAACAAAAATATCTTAGAAAAAAAAATGTGGTAATCCTCAAATGATGTATAATTTAATTTTTCCATAATCTAAAAATTTTCTATGGATATTCTAATAAAATATTATAACTTCTAAAGTTTTCTAAACCAACATTTGAGACCAACTATAAGGCCCCATCCTTAAAAATTACTTAATCGTGGTAGAAGTAAATAATTTGACTTTAATTAACATTGAGTATCTTTTCTGGTATTTAGATTTATATATTTAGGTCATAACTTATAAATAATAACATAAATATTACAATGAGACACCTCTACTCCATATCCATTTTTTTCATAAAACAAAGTCTCTTTAAAAAGGCAATTTGCATAATTTCATCTTTTAACAACATAATTCTTCCATTATCTCATCCTTGACTCTATTCATCTTTTATTCCAATGAAAAACATTTCAAAACATAGTGAAAATATCAATGAATATAAGCTCATTTCTTACCCCTTTTCAAACTATGATATTGCTATAAATCCCATAAAAAGAAAAATATAACACATATATGAATCTTGGGACATAAACATACACCAATAGAATAACCATATAGTCAAATTCCACACATATTACTAAATTGAATATCCATACGACCGAGTTACATACTCAAAGCATCAAATATTATAATGTAACCACCTTTACATGGAATATCATGGAACCACCCATCTTTGGTTTATCATGTAACCACCTATAATTGGTTTATCACATAACCACCATTCAAATGTCCATGTACCATTATATAATCATAACACATAAAATATTGAAAATATCAACATTTCACTAATAACATTTCATTTGAAATCATGAGAAATCATTTCAAGATATTGTAATATTAAATCCATTTTAAAAACCATTTTTAATAACAAAACACCAAAATAGTGAAAACGGTATTTCTTTTCTTAATATAACAATAATTCTTGTAGAGGAGGCCAAATATGAAAAAATGTTTATGGTGGTGGTGATATCATTATCATTACATACGTAAAATGACATTGCTATTTTACATTTATTAAAATTATTCTTAGGAAAAATTACCATTGAATGAAATTAAATGTAAATGGTGTTCATTACACAATGTATATAAGAAGAAGGTATATCTTATAAAAATATGCCTCAATGAAAGTATATTGAGGCGAAGTCCCTTACCATGAGTCCAAATTGTCAGGTATGTTCCATGTTCCTTGAGAATAATAAAATCAAGCTAATTAATTAATGTTTGAGATCATTTTTCATTTTTATTATTCATTTTTTGTCACTTATTACCATGCTATAACAATTAAAAACTATTTGTGTTAATATCTGTCATTTTGTCGATATTCGGTACTTGAGTCAAAAATGAACTTGTTTTTTATCTAAATTGTCCATGTAGTCAAAATTCCATCATCTATAGAATGATATTAATGATTTAAATGACATATATATATATCTTATATGTATTTATAATACTACATAACATTTGTAGATAATAAATTAAATGCACCATTCATGGAGACGGTATTCCATACTTATTCATGAACACAACTTTTGTTTCCTTTTCATATTAAAGGAATGAAAAATAAATGATACAATGGTTTTTTATAATTATTGGATAATATATATTTTATATATGTTATATAATTTTATTAACACTACCCTTTATATTCTCCATGAATGCCATAAATGATTCATATCACTTTGAGGGGGTGGTAGTCCGTACTTTCTCAAATGAAATTATTATAATTGCACATTATGCAATGCATAATGGTATGTTGTAAATAAAAATTAGAGAATAATAGAGAAAAAATAAATATAATAAATATAATAAATATAATATATAAATATAATACAATTATAATTGCCACTATGAGAGGTGGGAGTAGAAACTTGAACAATCATCATTGTGCGAGGCAGTAGTTCACCGTACACAGAAAAAATATATTTGTGTCCATTAGATGGAGGTGTTTGTAAGTGTAGTTTGAATAATTCTCATAAAAAATCCAAATACATTGAGTACACTGGTGTTGTTATTTTATCAAAGCATAAGAAGATCATAGGGAGTGCAGAATGAAAATAATGGGAAGGATCTTTAGATAAGACGTTACCTCTAAATCAAGTAATGTCTATTGAATTGAGCCAAAGGGATTTCTTAAGTTGCCTTATTCTCAAGGTATGGATACATGGAGGAAAATAGGAATGTTTGGAGCTTATTTATGTATAATTTATCCTATCAATGGGGATTGAGAGGTGTGAGTATGTGGGTAGAGGTGGTGTCATTTTATAAGTGGGAGGAGGGGAACTTTAAGAAGGTCATGAAATTTTATTTTATTATAAATTTATTTTAAAATTATAAAGGATCCAAAGTGATATATTTTGAGGATAAGATGGGGATGGGTTGAAATCCTCTCAACCAATAGTTTTTAGACGTGTTTAGGTTACAAATTAACCTAATTATTTAACTTTAACTCCTAGATAAAAACATGAACTCTTTCAATATCTTCTTGTATTTTGACAATATATGTTTACTATAGTTACAGTAATATTTATATGGTAACCCAATTTCATAATAAATGACATTTTTATCATTATATAGGACTATTATCTGAATCTTATATTTTTATAACTTTTATATCAGTTAATAAAATATTATTTTTTGTAAAATGCTTTATTGTCAATCTTGACACAATTTAGTAATTGATTATTTTTAAAATCATTCAAAATTAATTCCTTTGAAACAAATGAATTAAATAATCCATCACATGTTAATTTCATCAAAAACATTTTGTGGCTAGCATAAAAATGTTCAAATTACCGTTATTTTAATATTTATAATATGTTTTATTTGAATCATTCATTAATAAGGTAATCACTACATCATCATTCTGTCATAAATAAATTTATTTATTTAAAGTATAAAAAATATAAATAAAATACTATTATGAAGGATATATTTTTATATTTCTATTTAATATTTATTTTCAAATTATTAAGTTATATAACCCTATATTAAAATTGTTTTATCAAAAGATACATGTTTATGTTATAATTTCCTTTTGATTAAATTCAAAATTATAAAAGGTCACTATCACAACCATGTGGATCCATGGGGACATAAAATGGACCAAAAAATTACCATGGTTTGAACTATATCAACAAATAGTATTAGAACATGTTATAGGGTAGTTTTTTTAATATTATAATATTATTATTTTTACCCTTATTTACTAGATTTACCCTTTAACAATGATAAATATAAATAATTACTCATGTTAATATTCATAATGTAAAAAAATAAAAGGTACCTATTTAAAAAATTTGGACCTTATTATTCTAAAAATGGAATTTATTTTTCAAAATTCAGAACATATAATTGGAAAAAATTAATTTCCATTGTCAAAACTAGAAAATGGGTTTTTAAGAGGTAAAAACTTTCAAAAGATTGATATGTGTTTGTGTCCAATTTAAATGTGAAATTACTTAAAATGACCATCATTGTATAAAATTATAAATAAATAATTAATTTAATTTTTAAAACCAATTAAAATGAAAATTTAACTATATAAATAAATTATATGAAAAGTCAATTTTTAATTAAAATGCAATATTCTTCACTATCTATTAAAATATAGATTTTATAATAAAAACAAAAAAATTTCAACAAAATAAAATTTGATGTCCCAGTTTTAAAGAAAAATTTTATTTTTTCAAAAAACATATATAAAATTAGTAACCACTATATTGAAAAATCGTCCTTCATCAAAAGGTGTTAATACGAACTTTCAAAAATATTAGAGTATTTTATGCTTAAAATTGGATCTATTCTCATTCTAAGCCTATACTTTTTTTTGGATAAATGTATAAACATTTAACCAACATGTGTAATCATATAGTAGTTTGTTCTATTCATTAAATCCAAAACGATGGCTAGATTTTAACGAACATTTATAAATATTTTATTATTATTTAATTATTATTATTTTTGTCTTACTCAATGTTGTCTGCAAGGTAAGATATTTGAGAAATCCATGGTCACGTGCCGAGTACACTATTGAAAAAAATGTCTCTTTAAAATAAAATTAATATCTTATTCATAAATGATAATATATTTTAAAAAATTATTATTCTATAAATTCATGGTATGCTACAAAGGCTAAATATGATATATTTTGAGTTGTTGAGGAATGAAAATAAGGTCATGTTTTGAATATTTATGACATTTTATTGTGGAAGGAAGGAATCCATGATCATTAGACAATAAATGGAAAAGGAAGGTTGTGAAAGTTTAGGATTTTTATGGTTTGTAAAGAGAATAAAATCATTCCTTGATTCCTTATGTTACACAATAATTCTATTGGAAATTGATGAAAAAATAGAGAAAAAATAGATATATTATTTTTTGGTATATTTTATCACACCATGAATATTATAATCTAGATAATTGAAACAGACATGATGACACTACTATCTCAAAATGGTTTGGTGGTTTTTGGTAAATCTATTAACCAACTATTTAAATTTTTATACTATAGATTCATTTGTAAATGAAACAATGGTCTGATTTGGAGTAGAGGCTATTTGACAATGATTGAGATCATAATTTTGCTCTTTGAAATTAAAAAGTTACTAAATAAAGAGGAATATGTAGTATAAATGAAAATATTATAGGGGAAGTGGAATAAATGATATTTGGTAGAATAGAGGTAAATAAAATCAGCGAGTGACTTTAATGAATACATATAATTAGATATTTAATTTATTTTGTATTGAATTATATTAAAGATTAGGTTTTGATGTTTTGAATTACTATCCATGTTAATTAAGATATAGATGTAATGAAAAATCATCATAGTGACCACCCATTTATTGGTTTTTTATCTACAATTTATATCATTGTGAATTTGACTTCTGTTTTAATGTTATATATTATTTAACCTACTTGAAAAGAATACAATGGAAGATAAAAAGATGTTGTGGACCTTGAATGAGTAGTAAAGAGCTTCAAAATATTATAATATAAAACTATTCGATTGATGATTATTTATCTTTTCAACACATCATTAATATGTTCTCCGGTGATGTATCATAATGCAGGTGAACCAATTAATATTCCAATGTTTATTCTTCATTATTTCCCTATATTTTATTATTACATGAAGGCCACTAAGAATTAATACCACCAAATTTTAAATTGAACTATATCATAGTAACATCGATGTCCTCAAACCCCCAAAATCCACCTAATCAAGCATGTGACTCTATTAGATAAAAAATAATTTATTTCCAATAATTAATCCATTATAATAGACGAAATCACATGGATATATTTTCCATTATGAAAAAAATTGAAAAAGCTTATCCATTTTCAACTATGTTGATGACTCATTATAGAATCATTATGACTTCGACCCATATTGGTCATAGTCTAAAAAAATAAATTTCATATAGTGTAAGTTCAAATATATAGGTCAACCAACCTAGGGGTATGTTGTCATTTATAGAAATATCCAACCATCTATTTTCAAATAAGTGACCCGTTTATATTTAAATTCCAATGAAAAGGATCATTTTTACTTTCATATAAGTGAATTTATATTGAATATTTATACCATAATTAAATGATCACTTCCAAAATATTTTATTATAAAATCTTAATGAAAATTAGGTTGTGATATCATCACCCAATTATATCTTGTGAATCAATGAGATGCTATTATTTCCTTTGAATCTGTACACCCCTCAAATCATGAAATTGATCAACCTTATATGCTATGGTATTAACACTCCATAATCCAATATATTTATATATATATATATTATAAAATATTACCATTATAATTATGTAATTATTCATTTATCCATAGCACAAAAGATAACTATAGACATCGTATTTTTCATCCATGAATCCTGTAAAGCCCCAATACATTAGTAAATTTTTTAAAACACTTTGATTAACAGATTTCAATCTGTACAATAAAAAACTTAAATGAAATCATGATTTTTAAAAACAAAATTATTAAATTTTAATCTTATAATAATGAAATAATATTAGTATGTATAAAAGGAAGTAACTGTATTACAAAATCCATGAAGGAGAGAAACAACATCGGGTAGTAGAAGAATCCTATGGGAAGATCATTTTTCCGTTCATGGAAATGATGTATCGTCACTATGGTTATCTAAAGCTGAAGCACACAATGAACTATATAAAATATGGTATGAGAAAAAAATTTGTGATAAAAGCTCACAATCATGGATATTTCCACAAGATCTTTGCTAATAGAATCCATAATCATAACTACCACTAGATATTACCTTTTTAAAAGATATTATGATGATATCTTTTGGGGATATGTAAATCAAAATTAAAATGAAATAAACATGCAGTTAATAATGAAATAACTTATTTATCAAATTTTAAACATTTTTTATTTTTAATTCTAATGAAAATGGATGTTTATTTACAAGTGAATTGATAAAATTAACAAATTCATTTTATTCTTAAAAATATATTTTTTTTGAAATTGGAATTTTATAAGATTTAGTTAAATAAAAATGAAAAATATTATATGTAAGGTATTTTTATATGAATAATATGTTAACAAAAATCTAATTAGTTATTTATAAGAATGAAATTAAGAATGTATATTATTATCAGAAATTAATTTTCCTATAAAATAGTATTAATTTTCATTAATATTTTTATTTAAATAATAAGCATTCGAATTTTATTTTACCAAATTTAATCGTTTTTTATTTATAACAATAATAGTATCATGTCATATGTTTTTTGTATTTTTGGGGAATAATTGATATTTACGTGAATACAGAAAAATAATGTTTTTATTAAGTCTACTTAATTTTTGACTCTATCATGACCCACGAATGACTAAAAAAATTATAAAAAGAATTTATTGGGCAAGGATTTATTTAAAAACGAAAATTATACATTTATAAAACTATTTTAATTTTAGATAACTCATATTCATCATTTTGAAACATAAATAATAATTTAATCTGAAAACAACTTTTATTCTCTTATATTAAAAATTATATTTTATAACATGTATAAATTTAATCATGAAAATGGATAGCATATTATATATCTTAATTTTAATATTATTCAATAAAATAAATTTCATTTTTTTTCATTATTGTTTGATTATTAAGATAAAATTTAATGACCATTATAATAGTGAAATGGTTATTTTCAATGAATATTGTTATCCATCTCTAGTAATTCTAATCAAATAACTTGAATTTATTTATTTTATAAAATTACAATAATATGAATTTTAAACATTTGTACAATCATATTATGTCTAATTTAATAGGTTATATATTTTTAATAACATTTATTACACTTAATGGTTAAAATGTAATTTTTCAAGAACAACATATTTTTATTCATTATTGGAATTAATTTAAATTTTGTAAATATATATAAAAATAAATATATTTAATGGAGTAAAAATTTATATCCATATCATTAAAATTTGGTTATATTATTTATCTTATATTTTTATTAAAAATTCAATTTCTTAGGTAACAACTAGTTACTAATGTAAATACGAGAAACGTAAAAGTAGAAAACCTAATTTTAAATGACTAAAAACATGTTTAAAAAATGGAACCAAATGAATATTGGAGGTATTATCTACATTATCTCATCTCACACTCAACTATTTTCCATTTACATAACTTTACATTGGAATAGTATCATAAAATTATTGTAATGTAATGAGTAATTATGAAAATGCCATCTTATTTCACTTATAAAAGGATTTCACTTCCACCACATTTCACCACCCACAAAAAACATTATCTTGAATTAAAATCTTACATAGTCTCTCTTTTTATCTCTAAACATGTCCTAAAATCTATTTTATTTCTAAAAGGATATGTTAATGATCCTTAGGTATTACTCAATGGATAACATCCAAAGGGAGAGGTAACCATCTCAAATAGGCTATCTTTTTGTTTTCTTATTTTTCCCCATAAAAACTATTATATCCATAGATTTATGATAAAATTAGTGTTTATTTATATTATTAAATGTTATTATAAAAATTTCATATCTATTTTTAACCTCCTCTAAAACTATTAAAAAAATATATGTTATCTTGGGTATATGAAAACTACTACCTCCATGAATGGTGTGACTTCTTTTTCATCACCACCTTACATGGATAAATTAAAAATTACATTTATAGGATTAAAAAATATTAATAACAACATCAATAATCCGAAATAATAATTCATTAATGATATTACTCTTGGTCTATAAAATATAAATAAGTGTCTTGGGAATATATACAAACTACCACCTCTATGAAAGTCACATATTTCATTTTTCAATCTATTTTTTTCTTATTTATACAACTATATTATAATGTGATTCACAAACATTTAAATATATAAGTAAAATTTTTTAGTTATAATATTATTCCCATTTAATCGCATTATTAACCATACTAACCAATAAATTATAGCTTATTATTATTTGGGTTGGTTTAACCACCTAATCAAACAATGCTATAATGTTCCATCATTTGTTACTAAGGGAAAATAATTAATTTTGATATTAGAAAATAATAAGTTGCTATTATTTTTTTGTTTTTTTAATAGTCATGGTAATATATACCCAATTATTAATATATCACCCCTCATTTCTGAAAATAACTATATAAAGTTTTTCATTTACATTATCATCATTAATCCTTACCAAAACCCTTATGAAATGGAATTATAACATTATAAATATTTAAAATATTCCATTACAGTTCTAATAACGATATAAAAATTATGATCTTTTTAATCTGTAAATAATAATTAACATTGCCATTGTGAAACATGAACTAAAAATCATACAAAGATAATAACATTTAATAAATAAAAAATGAAACTAAATAATATAGTTATAATAAATGATTATAAATGATAATTATTAAAGGTTATAGGTATAAAGAATTTTCCGAAAAAAATGATTAAGATGGTTATATTTTTATGAAATTGGGTAACATACATTCATGGAATTCATGAATTTTGGCATGGGTCTTTTTGTCTCAAATTTATTTTCCAATAGATATGTTCTGTATTAAAAGATAAATTTTAATTAAAAGATGTATTTATAACCTATTGGATATATTATATCATGTACTATCTTCAATTCCGGGAATTTGAAATTTAAATTCATTATTTATCTCTTAGATGGTTGTCAATTAAAATATTTCCTTAGTCATTAGGGTCTGTTCACTAATCTCAATTTCAAACCATGATTTCTTTTGAAATAAAATTCATATGATGATTTTGAATGCTATTTCATAAACCCAACAATAAGCCTCTTACCATATACTTATTTTCATTGTGTTTTATTTGTCTTCTCAATATATCATTTTCCCCATTAGCTCATTATGTAGTTATTTCAAGATACCTAACCATACCACTCCTTTCTACACTAGTATCATCATATTCCTTAATTGAAGTAATTGTATTCTCTTATTAATTTCCTTATATATGATTCTAAAATTACATAATATGTGTTTTAAAGAATTTTAACTTCATTTAAGTTTTTAAATAAGTTTTTATTGCTTTATGGTATGCTCCTTTTTATCAATGTATAATGAAAATATCGTTTTAATTTTATCCTCATGAACTCATATTTCAACCAAATTTTCCTACATCTATGAAACATAGTATCTAAATTTTCATGTTTTCTAAGAGAATTTTTTAATTATTTAATTTTATAGAAATTTTTTTCCCATATATTATTTTTCAAAAAGTCAAAGAATGTTTCTTATTTTTGAATTTATTTCTTCCTAATTATCTTAAATGTTTTTTTTCAAAAAATTCAATATCCTTTAACATATATTTTGTTTGATAGTGAATGATTTAAATATATTACTAAGGAGTGGATATTTTTCATGGATACCAGATTAATTAAATTCTTATTTTCCTAAAAATTCACTGTAGTGGCACAACCTAGTTTTGATAATGTGGAGGCCGCTTACACACACTGTTTTCATATTATCACTATTATATTATATCAAATATAAAACTAAAATATATACTAATTTAAATGAAATGTTTTATTTTTGAAAATTAATATAATATAATATGTATCACAAGGAAAATTTAAAACATAATGGAACGAAGTAAATGACACAATGAATTTCGTAGAAGAAAACTATTGCTCTCTGGGGATTGTTGTGGTGTAATAAATGTTCATAAAAATATTTCCACATTAATTAACTCATTATTGAGAAAAATATTTATCTCTATAGACTATCTAATTATAATGATATTATCCAAAACCGTGGCCTCTACATGTAAGAGTAATCTCTTCCACATCAATAATTTATAAAAACTCCAGAGTTTGAATGGATTAGATATCAATAAAGATGAAAAAAGATTGAATAATGAGGGAGAAAAAAATGGTAGAGAATGTGGGGTGACTTCTAAAAAAATTAATTACAAACACCAATGAAATTATTGAATAAAATATGAGAAATATATAAATATAAATACACTAAAACATCACCACTTCTCCCCTTGATCAACAGTTAGTGTTAGTTATCCACAAACATCGATATAGAAATAAAACTAGTTATAAAAGAAAGAATAAAAAATTATAGAATAAAAATGGTGATACACTAATATATATTGAAAATATTAATAAATAATATAGAAACAAAAATCAAACTTGTACTATAAATTTTTTTATCCCTTGTAATGGAACATGCAGTACATGTTTATAGGGAACCACTACGAATAAATTTACCACAAAATTTGACCTCCTAAATATTATAAATGGATGACCTACTAATTTTTTGAAATGGTAAATATGGTCTTCATAAAAGTTGTTCCTCTATATCATTCTCATGATCTATTCAAATTTAATATTTTTAGGTAATATGATGAATAATTTATGATTCATTTACGTATAAAAATCTATATATATTGGAAAATTCATTGTATTCCCCAAATAAGATTTCCCTTGAATTCGTATCCTTGAATGATGCAAGATAAGGATTTTACACCATCATGAATGTATTTTTTTATCATTCCATATAATTTTAATGATGAGACAATATGACCCCAAATACAACTAAAAATGACATTAAATTTTACATAGGGATATATATGAAATTATTCAAATCTATGCACTATTTTTGAAGGTCTGATATGTGAGAAGTTTTTTGGCCTCCAAATGATGGATCGAGTTTCAGTTATATTATAATTAAATATATCCCTGAATGTATGGAAGGATTAAAAAATTAATATTACAATGTTAATTAGTGTAAATGTTTATTTCAAAATAATTATTAAATTAAAAAATTTATAATCAACAATTAGGTCATTTTACAAATTATATTCAATATAATACTAAAACATACAAATGTTACAATTTCCCATAAAATAACACTATATCGGTACTATAAAAACAAAAATATAGTAGAATATGTATGAAAATTTTAGCTTCGTTAATGACCATACTTCTTATTTATCAGGATAAATTATTTAATGTTATTATCTTTTGGGGGAATGATCAATCACCTCCCTTACCTTAAATAATCATCCTATATGTAGAAGAATTAGTTTTATTCCAATTAATTTCATATGTGATTTCCTAATATCACATTTATTTGGTTTAATAATTTTCATATATGTTCCAATAAATTGGTTGATTGTGGACATTAATTTCTCAACCAAACTCCCTTTATCTATATGGTGTAAATACATTGAAAATTATTCTACTAATTGAATGATATTTACATAGAGAGTTTTTTGATGTCATTTGATACCAATTTAATTTAAATAAGTTTTACATGTCCTGATTAGAATTGTAATTATGAATTTTTTTTGATAACATTTTAAAAGGATATAGAAATCATTTTTCATTACATGGAATTTTTATGATGATTGAAATCTCATAGAATGCATAGGTATTATTTTCATTATGTGATGGGTGGGACTAGAATTGTATTTCCCTCGAAACAATTGGGAAAACATTTACATCTCATGAGATTTTATGTAATATACTAATGAATAAACCTAATTAATTATGGTAATTTTTCCAATTAATGATAATTTTATTTGGAGTAAACATTGACATATAATTATGATGTCATCTATTATGTTGTTTCCTCATATTTATGATTCCATATAATAATGATATCATTTATTCATTCAATGTTTCCAATCTTATGATCATTATCTTTATGATATCATGTTATGAGTCTTGTGTTATATGTTTTGCTTCACCAATATGATTTATTTTGATTATTTTCATACTAAGTGTTTGGGAACACCCCGTTATTATAAATTATTTCCCTAGAATTTAAAGTCATATATAAATAATGTGATGTATATAAGAAGGTTTATATTATTTCAATTATGGATAACTATTTAGAGGTGTTGTAAAATAATTCTTCTATATATATATATATATCCCTCAATGGCAATAAACCCATTTTAATTGGGATTGTGTGGTTATTGTGGGAAAAAATGGTCATTTTATAATGATGATATGAAATATATGTATGTTTATCTAGGATCATACTACATAGTAACAAATATTTTATTTAATGAAATATGTTTTATAATTGGACACAAGAATGTTAGTTTGTGGTGATATAAATCTATCTCATTTGGAAAAGTAGTCTCATAGATACATATTCCTTTAATAATGAAACAATCCTAGAAATATTATCTGACAATGTCTCTACCTCCTGGAATAATTATAACCATAAATTATAGGTTTACTATTTATAATGATCATTATTTCCATTAGGAATTAAAAAAATAGAGGACTAGTAGTGGTTATTTAATGTTAGTTATGAAACCCCTCAAAATCAGATTCCTATGTAAATAACAGGTGGTTCCCTCAAAAGAACTGCTAAATTTATATTTAGTGGCAGTTTTGAAACCTTTATACTAATTTATAAAATTAGTTATAGATTTACAACCCCAATAAATTTTTTTAACAATAATTCATATTTATACATAATATTTGTGTTATAATATTTTATTAATATATGAAACTAAAAGTGTTTTCGACAGGATACTTTTTTTAAAATTTTATTTCAATATAATATAATATATTTAGTGGGTTTTCAAAACCATCACTAATTTTATAAATTATGTTTGGTTTATAAAAGAAATTTATTCCTTTTAGTAATTTATAAATAATAATAATAATAATTAACATAGAGTAAAATTTATTGTTTCATTTTCAGTTGGATTAAATAATTTATAATAATACTAATAACTATATTCATTTAATATATTTTGTGTTATATAAATAAATTATATAAAATAATAATACTATATATATACATATTATTTTAATAAATTATATAAATGTATGTATATATATATATTTTAGAGGGGATTACAAACCACAAAAAAGACACACCAACCCATGCACCATTTGGGGTTTAGCCTTATCCCGCCCCATAAGTAATGGAAAGAACTCAATAAACATATTTTATTATATTTTTTTGGTCCAAAGTAATAATGGATCCAATGGAATGAAAAATGTGCTTTGGAGGCCACTAAATGATATGGACTTAGGACCCAAAGGAGTAGTCCACATCATGTTCTATCACTTGTCTTATTTCTTGATGTCCACCTTTCAATAGTCATTTTACTGTGCTACCAGTTTAAAATCGATGTTAGTCCCCAACTAAAAATTGACGCATCATCTATCCCTATGATTCATGATTATTGGGAACCACTTGATACCATATCAGAGGTCTATGTGGGAAGAGGTCTAGATGATATGTTTCGGAACATCCATCTCTCTGTCTAGTTGTCCTACAGGTGATGTGCACATGGTTCCCAACTGCATCCTATTTCATTCATTCAGCAATATTTGAATAATTACACTATATTAGTAGTCACAGGGGAAGTCACCCATATATACCACATAACAGTATATGGGAAAAAATGGATGATTTATAGGTTCTAGTAAACCCATCCCACTATTGAGGTCGTGCACTCAACAATACTTTATTCTATACATGTTACATCACCTTAATGTTACACAAATATATTCTTATGGTCCATCCCATTCACTATCTTCCCACCAATTATATTCTAGGGGACCTATTCAATGAATGGATTTGATATAAAAAAGGCCTTATGGAAGGAAGGGATGTTGTTTTAGCCTAAATTTCAAAATTATGTGTATATTATCATATCTATAGTACCTACTATAGTGATTTTATTGTACTACTATAGTAATTACACAATTCATTGTACCAAAATTTAAACCCGAGCCTTTCTTGTAGGATTATTAGGTTCATACAACAAATACAAACCCTAACAATTAAATATATTTATTAGAATATAAATTTATAATATAAAATATAATATTATTGAATAAATAAAAATTATATATATATATATATATATTTATATTTATTTAATAATTGATTATAAAACACCCTGTAATTATTTTAATTTTAATAATATATTTTATAATAATAATAATAATAAATATAAAATATACTATCCATAAGTACGGTAAAATACTCATGACCCTCAAAAACAGTATTAGAAAAAAAAGACAAAGACTAGTACATGAAGAGTATAGGAAGGGGAAAGTACATGTAATTATGTCCTAAGTCAATAAATAAAAATAAAAATTCCTGAGTCTATGAAAATTTATTCACTATATCATTCCCAAAAAAGTATCATCCATGATAAAAATAATATAATTGACTTTCTTTATATATATTTTCATGTTTAGACGCATCTCAATAAGCAAAATAGATTCATCAAACTACAATAGGAATGAAAAACATGCTCAATGAACTAATTATAATAAATATAATGTGGATAAAACTTCATAAAAAAATTATAGAATTTGAAAAATCCAAAATTGGATAACCAATGATGAAAACTATTCATTAATAATTGATACACAAAGATTAAGGATCGAATATTTAAGATGCATTACGAAAAATAAAAAGTCCATAAAATTATTTAATAATCATAAAACCATGTTTATAGTTATAAATAAAATAAACTAACTTCATATACCCTTAAATCCAGATAAGAATTAATTTTCCTTAGAAGGCGGAGCTCTCCCAACCTATTAAAACAAAAGTCCTTATCCTTGGATGAATCATGACCAAACAATGTCCAAAGAAAAAATATCATACTGAAACATAAAAAAAAATCAATATTTCATCTCACTATAAAAATATTTCACAAGATATAGACATCACTATATCTCCACAAAAAATACTAAAAACCAAATAGCATGATAAACATACAATTATTATTCCCAGATAGGATTCTTGAAGTTTAAAGATATATATTTCAGAAATTTTCCTTAATCATAGAAATGAATTGATTTATAATTATTCATTAATCTTCCAATATTATCATGTCTGATTAATACATATTAAAATCAAACCTATTCAAAAATGACACGAAAATATGATTCTATTCAACTCAAACTAAGAAAACAACAACAATCATACTCCAAGTTAGGTCCATTAACAATTATTAGATTTACACATGATTGTAAAGTGATTCCTCTACAATGTCATAAATTATAGTAGATATATAGTCCCATGGCTTTTATACATATATAACACATCTTAATATATGAATATTCATGAAATAAAACTATCATCCATTACATTATCATATAGTTTTAGCATCTTTGGAAATTTAGATACAAAAAAAATTGGTTCATAAGAGATCTAAATTATCCACCATTTATTTCTTAATATATAAAACCCTTATTATAAATATCCTATATATATTGTTTCTTCTTATCATATGGAATAGAATCAAAGAGAGGGTGAGATTATATCCCCAAAAGGGTAAACAACGGAGATAATAATGATAACATAAACATGACATGAATTTAAGGGTATGAGAACATGATCATAATATTTATAAACAATTCCATTTGTATAAAACATCATATTATTTATTCAAGGTATAATACATGGTAATTAATAATACACTAATCATAAAGGAATCCAAGAACATGATCCATTAGAGAATAACTTTGGAATAGTATATATAATTGGGGTATAAACATAAAAGAGGGAAAAATTATTTATTCATATATCAATACATTAAGGGTAGATTTAGTTCAATCCATATTAATTAGTATCATTAATCAATGATGACTGTTAAGAAAATCATAGTGGAAAGAGTACTTTACTGAACTCGATTCACTCACCCTTCTAACCATTTTTACCTCACGAGATATCCATATTTACCCAATTAATTGGAGGGATATTTATTTCCAGGACCACGAATAATACCATAAAAATCCATTCATATGCATGATATGAGATCCTAATTAATTCATAATATATCATAACACATTAAAATTAAATGTGTTCAAAAACATATCTTCATGTCTTCATAGAAAAACTCTTTGAAAATAAGTGTGTTTTATAATAATATTGAAAATATAATTATAAACCATGAAGATAAAGAATAAAGATAATATACTTGGTTCATATCCCCAGTAATTAATATGTTATATCAACATATTTTATTAAAATAGAATTTTCCTTTAAAATATCACATGGATCATTTCTAGAGAAAAATTCCCTTTTAATTTTTTAATGATTTATTTATTGTATACGAAGTTATAAAATATAATAGAAGGATATATATTAAAAAACAACCGTAAAAAAATTATAAATGAAGAATAAAATAATTTAGTGGTCATGTTTTAGAGAAAAAACATAATGCATTACTTGTTAAGATAAATATCCCTTTCAAATTTTTGGTAAAATAAAAATTTCATAGTTCAAAAAATGACAAGAATATTAATTTCAATTAATTTTTTAAATATTCAATATTGGGAACAAATAACTTTAAAAATTCATATGATAATATTAAAATCAATTTTTATAACATTTAAATGAAATCCAGAACAATGATGAAAAATTATTTTTTAACGAAAAGAGAAATAAAATAGGTTTCCATAAAAATATACCTTCATTAAGTTGAGTTATTAAATACTGGAAATGGGTGAAAAAATAAAATATATCTAAATGACCAGAGTAGAAAATATTTTTTTATTTTTAGAAATATTTCATAAAATGACATTATCATAAATTAGATTATAAATAACCCTAAAAACAATGACACTATAACATAAATCCTTAACTCATGTTAGAATCATTTCAAAAGAACTTTAAAATACTATATTTAAAATTGATATTTATTTAAAGTTTATACCCTAGAAATTTAAAAATTATTATATCATATATTATCCACTTATTATTTTTAAACACCCTTATATTTACAATTCCTAATTAAAATCATCTTCTTTTGGTGTTGACTGTTTTGTTTTTCATGCGAATTTTGATTCACTAGTCCTTTCCCGTTTAATTTTTTTATTGTTTATATCGTATAATTTTTTTAATAATGATATAAATATCATATATATTAAATATATATATATATAGATTTACCAATAATTGATTGATATTTAAAAATTAATTACACAGTTCATAGAGACTGTAGGTCTTACTTATGCAAGAATTTTGTTTTAACAATTAAATAAATAGAATAAAATAATGGTAAATAATAATTAATATTTCAAAAAATCATCATTATATATAATATTTCATATGAATTCACTGATTTTATCCATATTATCATTTTTTCAAATAATAATTGAGAAAATAATCACATCTCTTCTTGGAGGTGGTAGTCTACAAATACACATGTGTAACATTATTGTTTTATAATAGATGGAAAGTAGGTGGATAATGTTTTACTTTTCATATATAAATTAATCCTTTTAAATATAGTTTATTAATTATTTTATAATAGAAACCCAAACTTTTTAAAGATGTATAAGATGAAATAAAATTATAAAATCCTGGTTAAGAGTTATACACCACTATTCAACATCCTCTTTTGGATTACACCTAAAAACATGAAGGGATGGTCTATTTGAAATAACAAAGGCTATAATATGTGGTGAAATTTTATTTTAAGGTATAATGATTTATATTTTTTGTTTTATAATTTTCCTTAGGTGTGGGAAAGAGTGGAGAAGTTCCCACTTATAAGTGAGAAGGGGGGGGGGGGTACTCTAAGAATTACATCAAGTAATAAATTAATATATATTAAATTCCATGAAAAAATGAATCAAAATTTATATAATTAAAATATAATATCAATATGAGTGTAAATTATTTTATAATAGTAAATTTGTAAATTTTATATATATTTTGAATCTTATCTATTAGTTTCAGCACCTCATTAACCCTTTTGACAATTACCATGATATCAGTATTTCTTACTCATTAAGGCTAAAGAATATTAACATAAAATTAAAGGTGAACCATTAATGGAAAATGTTTTAAATTTAAAACCATATAAAATTCAATTGAAAAAAATAATGTTTTTTTAAATTTTAAAACAATTAATAAAATAACTTTTATCATAAAAAATAATTAATGTGATTTTTTAAGTATATATTTACATTGAAATTTAAAACATTATGACTCCAATGTAATTAAAATATAAAACCCTGAAAAATAAATATGATATACTTTAAAAAAATCAATGTAACAAAATAATTAATTCAAATCATATCACTTTTAATATTTTAAAAATTATTTACTTCATTTTTCTTTTATATAAATAAATAATGTGTCAACATTGTGTAAGAATTTAAGGTAATTATTCAATAAGTAATAAATAAAAACAAAATTTTATTATAAATGATAAATTTATATTAAAAATTAACTTCTTAAACTAAACATATCCTACTTTTATCAGTTTGAACTTCTTTTAGATATATTTAAATAAAAAAGTAACATTTTTTATTTGTGCATTTTTTTATAAAATTTATTTGTCCCAATCTAATAAAAAATGTAAAAATTATTTTAATATTTCATTATTAGATTTAGATATTTGATATCCACTCATCCAATATGATAAAAGGAAATGTTAGAAAAACTTTAAAGCCTTATCCTTATGTTTTAACCCTAGTTTACCCCTAATTCCATTAATGGAGTGATACATATTTTCCCAGGTAAATATTCATAATGAACAAAACTAAAACAGGAATATTTACCAAATTTCATCATTTTTATTCCAAATATTAAATCAATTTTTTATGTTTTATTTATATTAGTGATATAAACTCATACTAAAATATGTGTACAAAAGACAATGAAAATCCTTTTTTAGAAATGTAAAATCTTAAGTATAAATATTCATTTATTTTTATCCAATGACATAAAAATATAAAATATTAAAGTTAAAATACTATTCATTAAATAATATAATAATTTCACTAAAAGTTTCCACAATTATGAATAATTTAATTTACTATGATACAAAACATTTTGGTCATAAATTGTTTTTTCTGAAAAAAATCTCTTTCACTTTTAAATTTTTTTTATTTTCATTTCCAATCTATTGATACCAAATTATTCCCTTTTATACATGGTTTAACCATAAATTATTTATAATTTAGATATTCCTATTCATACCCACTAATAAAATGTTTAGGTGATAACACACAAATTAAATAAAAATATGTTAATAGTATAATGCGGTTTATTTAAACAAAATGTTTCAGGTAATGAATGCTATCAAAGAAATAAAATTTATTTATAGAGAAATACAACATAAAATCATGAGGTATTACATTTTACCCCACTTAAAATATTTTTATCCCCAAAAATTCCATAACTCTCATACAGAAAGGATGGATTTCACTGTTTCCTAACATTCTTGAATTCCCAGGTAGATTCTTTGAGTTTATGATTCCTCCATAGAACATTAATCATGTGAGTAGTATTCATTTATTGAACATTATCTCAATGTTTCAATATTTAAACTAATTTTTATTTATAGTAAAGATAATTATTCCGAAGTAAAACCACATAGTTTAGTATATTGGAAGGATAGGGTAAGTTCTTTCTCGGGAGAGACAAATATAACATGTCATGAACATGAGAGAGGTTCGGTGGAAGAACAAATCAATAAGCTACCATCCCAAATCTATTGAGAATATTGAAGTGGAAAGATTATCTAGGGATTATATTTCCCTTGTTCTTAATATCATAAACTTGTTTGGTTGAATTTTTTTTGTGGTACCTTATCACCAACATCAAATTCTTTATTTCATTGGTGATTTTCTGCATAACCCTTTTTCCAATTCTAAGGTACGTTATTATGTGGTTCATTAGAAAACAATTTCTCCCCCATTTATAAATATTTCTTTGGAACCTATGAATATTATTCATTTATTAGATCCCAACAAAGTTTAGATTGAAAAACATTTCCTTAGAGTGTTTAATAAGTATCCACTTGAATGCTTGCGTGAAAATAATTAAGGTAAGGAAAATCTGGTAGAGGACGGTGTAGATACTAAACACCATTGAGATATATATAACTAGACCTTATAGTATCATATATATTATAAATGATGCTTTTATGAAGATAATATATTTGTGGATGATAAGACGAACAAAAACATAACTCTAAATGAAGAGGCCACTGATGGATTAACCAGGAGATCGAGGTAAACCACCGATCCCAATATGTTATAATAAAAAGTGGTTCCCCATTAATACTTACAAATTATTTAATTTATATTTTAATTAGATAATTTAGAGGGAAATATCCACTTATGGAAATTAATTGTTTTGAATTTTTAAGGTGGTTGTCTATATAAAAAATAACATTATGTCCTCTAAACTTTTTGGGAAGTCCAACAATAATATTCTGGAGGATGTTTTCTAATTTTTATTCAGGTATGAATACTGGTTATGAAATACACTTAGACTTATATATCTCATCCCTAAATTTATGATATATCAAGAATCCAGAAACATACCCTGCATTCTCTCGCTTCAGTTTTACACTAGAAATACTCTTTCAGAACTATTTACATCTTCATACTTCTTGGATGGATAGATAATGATAAAATCTGAGAATTATCCAATAGCTTATTATTCAAGTTAGGTATTTATCGGAAATATAATCAAA
Organism: Viscum album; assembly: GCA_963277665.1. Lineage (NCBI taxonomy): Eukaryota > Viridiplantae > Streptophyta > Magnoliopsida > Santalales > Viscaceae > Viscum > Viscum album. The sequence continues at coordinate 1,685,285,094 of OY728143.1, read as the reverse complement.
TAATAAAATATATCATTCAATAAAAATAAAATTTCACATTTAGAACATTAATTACCTTATTTTTTAGCTCTATGAATTCCTTTTGTGCGTCTAATACTCACATGGGTATATGGTTATATATTCATTTTACCAATATAGTATTTACCCACATTCTAAAACATTTCTAGATCTGTCCATATAAAATCCATAAATATTAGATCTTTTTTTATCCTCTTAATATATAATATATAATGATCCATTCATCTTAGATAATCGTCTTTCTTTTTCACTATCCCAGGGTGGCAATTTATTGAGAAATCATAACCTTAAATCAACACCAACCATTTTTTTGGAACATATTCACCTCTTTTTATGTGAATATATACATTAAATTTAATGATATGTTTATATGATACTCCCTTTATTATAAAGATAATGTGACCATGTATTTATTGAAAAAATATACGTAGATAAATTCAAATCCTGATTTTGGAAAATTTGATCACGTAATTTCAATTTCCATGAGGCATAAGTTATGACCATATAATTCAATAAGAGGATTCATTATAGTCCCTTCATTGATGAATCACTATAGATCCCAAAACATTATCACTGATGGGGTAGTGTATGAATAAGTGTGTTGACTAAAAATGTATTTAGTTTCCCGAAAGTTACCTCACATTCACCTATATAATGATACATTTTTATCTTATAAGTGAACATGTTGATTTGATTAGACCTCCATAAAATATTATTCAGTAATCTTTGATAATATCTAGACAATCCAAGATAAATACAGATCTCAGTCACAATGGCTGGTCTGTGATAATGGTCAATTAATTATATTGTTTTATTAATACTAGATATATCCCCACATGTGATTATATTAAAAAAATAATCCTTTTTATAGAAAATATTCACACTTGGTAATTATTTTAATGAACTTTTCCTTTATTAGTGCATTTGATATATTTCATAAGTGATGTTCATACTCTTCATTGATATTTTAATATATAATAATATATTTTATAAAGACAAAAATAATAATCAAAGAAATATATAAATACTAAATTCATTAAATCGATGATGATTGCTTGGAAATTTGTATGATCGATAATACATCACTATATATTCCTAGTGTCCAAACCATGTACAAAATGTTTCATGGGGTATATTCTCTTTATTGAACCTCTATTAATGATATCCAGAATTAATGAAAATCATGGGTATGTATTGAGATCCACATATTTGAAAAAAAAACTAAAATAGGATAGGTACTATATTTTCATGATTTTGAACTATTTTAATTCCCTATAATCAATTTAGAGTTTCATTGAACCATTTTTCTTCTTAAGAAATTGCATAAAAACACCCCCTGGTGATTTACATGTATAAAAGAATCTATTATCAAAATTATAATTGATTTTATTTTTTTTACTTCATGTGACTCAATTGGGTCAATTTTCTATAGATAATTTAAAACAGATGTATTAATAGGTATATATTTTATTGAAAATATAACTTCACGATTCAGTGGAAAACTAGGAAGTTATTTCCTAAATACATAAAACAACTACCCTCAATAGGAGTCATTTGATGTTGATTTTATCCCCATACATCTAATATGAACACCCATTTTGAATATGAATCAATAAAAAAATAATGGAATTTATTTATGTTAAATGGTATTACTTATCAACGCACTAATAGAGCAATATTTTTAGTTTGTGAAATCACTTATGAAAAATTAATGTGGGATTTTCATAAAGTCATAAAATTATTGGAAAAGATGACATCAATTTAAATTATATAGATAATAACATGATTTTATGGAATCTCATTACCATAAAATCATTTAAAGATGATTTATATAAATTAGAATCAATCATCATACAATAATGGGTTATTACTATTAATTTAACATATAATCATTGAGGATATGAATTGAAAATCATTGTGAAAATTATTGATATATTTGAATTCATATACCTTTAATAAAATTGTTTAGTTCTATATTTTATCATATCTGTAACCACCTCACCTTTTTTATTCAGTCATAAATCCATTAGAAAAACAAAAAAGGATAGCCTGACCATAAGGCATCTTTTATGACAATTATTAATCATGAAAAATAAATCATTGGATTTATAAATAATGTCAACTTATTTTTATTCAATTAAAAATAAGGTTTAACCTTGTAGATCCCCAATCATTATCTATTCAAATACAATATGATAAATTAAAAAAAAATGATAATTAACCCATAAAATTCCCCCAGGACTATAATAATAGTGCATATTATGAACACACTCACATCTCAATAGAATAATGGTCAATGTATACTTGAGTAACACTTTTCAGGGTAATTACCCCAAGATGCCTCTATACTAAAACCAAGATGAATTTTAGTATCCAGATAATGATGTTTAGAAAAACAATAATCCATTCATTACCCTAATTTCATAGATTCTTCTTTACATCGTATTATCCTAAGGTAACTAAGAATTTTTCTAATAATAACTATATAAAACCATATTATTCATACATAGATATTACATATTAATAGATGAATATTCATTACTGTACATTACGATGCATGCTAAAATTTTATAGGTTTAGTTTCTTTATAATAATTAATACATAAAAGAATGGTTCCAAAGTGATCTACATAATTTCCACTATGTTCTGCAGAACTAGAACCATTGTTAGACATATCCTACATAAAACCATTTTTCATAACTAGGGGATGGTAAACATCAGAATGAGTGTGCTCAGATGCTCAGTAAGGGTAAAAATGGGGGATAGAAATGACCACTTTAACATAACCTGATCGTAAGGGTATGAGAACAAGATATTAAAATTTTGAAACCATACCCTATATATCAAATATAATAATATTGACTCATGGAATAAATTTTGAAATTCATAATACATGAATCATAGAGGAATGAAATAACAATATCTACACGAGAATATAATTATCATAAGACATAAGTTTGTGGCATAAAAATAATCACATAAAATAATTTCCATATTCATGGATCATGATAATCATATTGAAATAGGTTTAATCCCAATTCCATAATATCATTAGTCAAGGTTCACTCCCAATATGATCATAGTTCAAAAATTACCATACTAAACATGGTCCACATCCCATTATAGTCTTTATTTTCTCAGGAGATATCCATCTTTACCTATTATAGTAGTAGGAATTATAATTACATGCTCACCCACCACATAATCATAATCTATTCATATGTGTTCCACATAATCACAAAACATTCATCATATATCACTACCCATGGAAAAGAAATGATATTTATAAATATTTGAACATTTTATCAAAGAAAAACCTAGGGAAAATAAACCGGTTTAATAAATATATTATCATAAAAATCATAAAACATTTCAAGAAAGAATAAGGATGGAGTACATGGATCATATCCTATGTAAATAATAAGTAACATCAAAAGATGATTTAAAAATTAAAAATTATTTTAAAATATCACTTGGAATATTTATTAAAAAAATCCTTTTAATTTTTGATCCACTTTCTTAAAATATAAAAATTACATAAATTTTATGAAAAACATTTATATGAAAATAACAAAAGAAACATGTAATTTAATCTTTAAAAAATTGAATATTCATTTCATTTGGAAACTATATTTATTCTATATATGTTAAAACAATGATCCCTTTCAAATTTTAAAAAATCAATCAAAAGTTCATTGTTTACAAAATAATAAGAACATTCCTTTTCAAACAGTTTGTAAAAATGAAACTCTGGAAAAAATTAATATTAAAAATTATCAGTGAGTTTTGAAGAAATTATTGTAAACATATTAAAGAAACAATGGATATAGAAGAAGTATTTTTTATGGAAGATATAAATAAAACAGATTTTTCCTATAATTAATCTTTTTGTATGTTGAGATATTAATGAGAGGAAAATTAAAAGAAAAAAATTTTAATCTCTAAAAAAAACTAAATTATATATAAATTAATGTTATTATTTATATAAATTTCATAAAATTTAATTATCAAAATATTTATAAAAAATCATGATAAAAAAAAAACTTTAATATAAAACCCATTACTCGAGTTTGAATTGCTTCAATATAAATTCATCATAATTTTTGATAAATATAAATTTAAAATAGATATATAACATACTCATGTTAATATTAATAATATCATATTTTATCCTCATATAATATTTCAACACCTATTTATTAAGAATTTTTTATTAAAATCATTATTTTATGGGTATTACCATTTTCATTTTTCATGAGAATTTCAGTTTGATAGTTCTAGTAATTATAACGTAAATATTGTAAAATAATCTATATAATTTTTATAATGATATAAATATCATATATATTATTTATATATAATTTTTTAGTTCTATATAAAAAAGATAGTGATAGAAAAATGGAATACAACATTCATTGAGATAGTAGGTCATACGTAGACATGAACACTCGTTTCATTTATTAATAGATAAAATGAAAAAATAGTAATAATACTTTTATGATTAATTAATATGTCATATATATCAAATATATTCATTAATTTATATGTATTACCTTTCATTATAATCATAAATGATAAACGAATCACAATGCTTTATGGAGGTGATAGACCATACATATGCATGAGAGATATTATAATTTTACAATGGATGTGAATAAGGTGGATAATGGTAGTTAAATTATATTAATATAACTTTATTAGATAAAATATATTTAACCAATTATTTTATAATTTATAAATTGAATTTATAGAATGTATAATAGGAAATAAACTTTTTAATCCTCAATTATGAGTTATATATATTCATTGATAATCTCTTATTGGATCACACCTTAATCCTTGAAGTGATGATCTATTGGAATGAAAATATAATATAGTATGTGGTGAAGAAATATAGAGATTTATTATGATAGATATTGGCTGTTATATAATGACCAATTTCCATGAGGAAGAGAGAAGAATAGGTTCCCTTTATAAGTGGGGGGAGGGGCACTATTGGTATTAATTAAAGTATAAAATTAATATAAATTAATTTCCCTTTAAAAATTGATAAAAATAAAAATAATTATAATATAGTAAGATTATTAGTTGAAATTATATCAAACAATAAAATTCAGATATATTTTGATAGTTTTGTAACCCATATATGGTTCTTTTAACCCCATGCTGGCCCTTTTGACAATTTTTAGGATATCAAAGTTTTTTACTTCTTATGGGTCGATAATGTTACAATAAAAGTAAAATTAACCCATGAATGGAGGATGATTTAATTTTGAAACCACTAACCATTAAATTGGATAAATATAGTAATTTAATGAATTTTAAATCAATTAATGATTTATTATTTACTATAAATTTTCATTAATGTTATTTTTGGAATAATTAATTCACCTTTACATTGAACACAACATGAAAAAAAATTAATTTGAATATAAATATTTATCATAGCTCAAATATTTAATATTTATCTATAAAATTTTATGTAAGCATTAATTAATTCATATGATATTACTTTTAAAAATTTTAAAATCATTTATTAAATTTATTATTAATTGAATAAATAATGAGTGAATGATGTGTAAGAATTTAAAGTAATTATTCAATTAATATAAATATAAAATAAATTAACATGAGAAAAAATTAATTAATATTTCATATAAACATTTAGAACCAAACATATACTCTTTTTATACTGATGTAAAAACATTAGAGATATTAACGTCAAAAGAGTGACCTTTTGAATTTATTATATCCTTAAAATAATATAAAGGTCATAATATAAGAAAAAATGGAACTAGGTGGACTTATATATGATAATTTGATGTACATGGACTAACACCACTCATCTAATAGGTTAAATTCATGTCCTTTTGAAATTTTAAATCATTATATAAATGTATTAACCTTATTTTAGCTGGTTTTCCCTTAATGAAAGGAAAAAAATATTAAAATAGGTTACTATTAAAATGTAAAAAATAAGGGAAATATTTTTGAAAATTATATTATCCTAATTAAAAATATTGAATAATTTCTTTTCATGATAGATTTTCTATTAGTGACATATATTCATTTTGAAATAAGTCTTCAAAACACGATGAAAATCACTACATTGAAATATAAACGTTTAATCATAAAAAATGGATTTATTCTTATACAAATGATAGAATTAAATTATATTAAATTCTCAAAAAAATTATTAAAAACATAAAAAAATTATATATATATTTAAATCATTTCATTAGTAGTTATAATTTAATTGATTATGTTAATAATAAAGTGTGCACATAGAAATATGTTTTTTTTAAAAACATCTATTTTACATTAAACTGGTTTTATTTTTCATTTCTAATCAATTAATAACTAATGTTGTCATTTATACATATTTAAACCATAAATTTTTAATAATTTAGGTATTCATATTCATACCTTCCAATCCAACAAAAAATGTGAAATATAAAATATGAAATAAATTTATTTCAATAGGATAACATGTTTTGTTTAAACCTGATATTCCATGTAAAGAAAGCCGTAATAGAAACAAAATGTATTCTAAGAATTATATATCATAGAATTATAGGGTTTTATAACAGATTCAATAGGGAAACAGAAATTTAAAATATACTTTCAACTTTATGCCATTAATAATAGTTAATGCATTCCACAAAGGAGTTTCATGCCACCCCAAAAAATAGTGAACCCTTTACATAATTTTTTATTGGTCCCCATATTTTCATTATAGGTCACTATCCTCATTATTATAAAATTAAAAATAACTTAAAATTTCCCTCAATAATGTTTTGGGTGATCTCTTAGGGTCCACAAGTAGTCAAATCAAAGCCTATGAAATGAAATATTCCCCAAATTATAGTGTTTAACTATATTTGGGATTTTTCAAGGTCAAAATGTGTTTAGAATACCCTACATAATGGGTTTTGTAGATTCAACAACTTTTTTATCATAAATGGATTAAATTTGTATCATACACAATTTGGGATATTCTTAGAACAACATGACTAGAAATGGAAATGCCTTTATGAAATCCCCATCCCTCATTATGTAAGCAATCTTGTAACACACAAAGATCTCGTTTTCATCTTCTTAACAAAAAAACATATATTTATACTAAATTATGAATTTTGTTACATTAGGGAGGAATATATCACTAAATTAATAGAAATTTTATTCTAACAAATTTTTAGGTGTTGAAAATATTCCCACCCTATGAATTAGATTCATTCAAAATGAATAACTTTTCTTACTGAGGTATTATGGATAAAATTTGAATATTTATTGAATACCGGGTGGTTTTCTATGGTTGAATCATCAAGAAGAGGATAACCAATAAGATATTATGAGATTGAATAATTTTATTCTCAAAGAGGAATAATAAATTCATGTATTTTTTCACCAAGAATAATAAAAGAATTGTGAAATTTTAGTCACATAAAGGAATACTCGACACGTTGATTATGGTCTTCTAAGATTAATATGTTTCTGGAGGATTTTAATTTTCCTTAAAAAATAATTAACTAGATGAAATTTTCTTTTCAATGAGGAATTATGTAATATATCATTCTTTTCTAGAGATTTATTAGGATCATTTACAAGTACAATTTTTCCTAGTGTTGAGTACTTTTATCATTTTGGTTTACCTTCAACCATGTTTGGGTGATAATTCTTGGAAAATTTTATAAATAGGGCAGTTTATGGTTGGCAGAATGTTCTCCCTTAATCTGTTCCATGGCCTAGAAAATTATGAAACTCTTGAAATGGGTTTCTTGAACAGGTGGGGTATAGTTTTTCAAACCATGCACACTCTTATGTGAAACCATGTATAGACTGCATATAAGAGGAACATGGTTAGGCACATGGTTAGGATAAACCATGTGCCCTAAGAAAAAAAGCTTGCATATGAGATTTTAATACCCTTAAAATGATTAAAAAAATTCCTAAACCCACGTGTAATACCCATTAATTCCTTATCTTAACACATAAATCATTAATCTCATTTTAAGAGCATCCTAGAGGGATTCAGTGGTCGTCCGACCACCGATTATTGTGATTCGAATACCAATTGTTAGATCTACTTCTCTTTGGGTACATGGTTTCTTATAGAATGATCACCCATTATTATCCCATTATATTAGTTGGTTTTTATCCTATTTTTTATCTGAATCATGATTTTATGAATATAGATATAGATTCTTGGATCTAGATACAGAATAAAGGGATCTTTATATTTGAAATCATAGATTTATGTGCTAGATAGCGATCATATTCTATATAGTTTATGAGATGAAATAGTGGATTTCCATTGGGAGATCATTCGTCAAAAAATTATGGTATATGGTTTATAATAGAAATCCAATATTTTGGATTGGTATTATGTCCATGAAATTGTATAATGAATATATTATATTTCAAAATTGAGTTCTTGATTGAATTAATTAATTTGATTTAATTATTAATTTTGGGATATGTGATGTTGAGGATATTTGAGGTTATATATTTGAGATAATTAATTAGGGAATTAATTATGAGATATTGATAATTTTGAATTGAATGATTAATTGTGTAAATAGTTATGATATATTGGTATAATTGATTTGATATAATTAATTTTTGAATTAATTATGAGACATTAAGTTAGCCGATATTGGGTAATTAATTGAATAATTAATTGAAAGATGTTGAGATGGACAATTGAGATAAATAATTATTGAATTAATTATGGGTTAATAATTAATTAATTTGTTATTTATCAAAAGGGTTTTTTATTCTTAATTAGTAGTGAAATTAATTAATTGGAATTATGTAATGGCTAATTATTGAGTCAGTAATAAGATTGAGTTGATTAATTAATGGGTGAATTAAAAATTGGGATTGGTATGATTAAATAATTCATGACGTAGTAATGGAATTAATATGGATAATTAAATGTTGAATTAATTGTTGAGTCAATAAGGTTTTCCATACGAATTTTCCATTCCTTCGTGTTTTTAAAATCACAAACACCTTATCTTTAAGGAAAATCGCTTTTATAAAGAAAGTGGCTTTTATAAGGAAGATCGATTTTGTATGTAAAATTATCCTTATCATATTTTCATTATCTATATCCATATATTTCTTAAGTATAAGAATCAGATTCTTTTCTATATTCTCAGAATCGTTTAAAACTTTGATATGAAGTATTCTTTTTTAGGCTCCGAATTCAGGATGAGAACTGTAATGAAGTTCCACTCCAAATTTTGGATATGAACTCAGATAAAAGTTATACTCCAAATTCTGGATACAAACTCTCATGAAGTTCGATATCAAAATCTAATGACGAATCCTGATTATGAATTCTCATTACGAATTCTGATGATTAATTCTCATTACGAATTTTTATGAATAATTCTCATTCCAAATTCTCATTCCGAATTCACCTATTTAACAGATTCTGATCATCTTTACTTTATACACTCCGAATTTATTTAGACTCCGAATATTATTTTTTGGTTAGACTCTGAACTTTCATTTTGCTTACACTTTTATATTTTGTCTAATTTTTGACATTTTTTATACACTCCAAACCTTCACTCCGAACATCAGTGTTAGACTTAAAGCGATGTCGTATATTCTGTTACACTTGTTTTGTTATAAAATGATGTCTTCTATTCTGTTATAAACTAACCATTCGTTAAGTTACACGTGTACAAGTCCCTCCGATTTTTAAGGAAAATATGACCGTTGGAAAGGAAGCTGACCTTGCCTATAAATAGGAGCTCATTTGAAAGAGCTAAATATACATAGAAGTTGATTGATCTATAGACCACACGCTGCTAAGGTGATTTCTAGAGAGAGAAATCTTTTCATGCCTTGTGCGTACTGAACTGCTCGTTCAGTTTTTACTTCGTGTGACTCCGAATATTGGTGATTACATTTGAGGACTTCCAGGGATAGGAAGATAGAGGTGCCGACTACCTTGAAGTTTGAGGGCTTCCTTTCTGAGGAAAACAGAGGTTTTCAACTACCTAGAAGTTGAGGGCTTGCAGGGATAGCAAGACAGAGACTTCAATCTTCATATCGAGGGCTTACCCTGGTGTGGGTAAGACAGAAATTCTTGAAACTATAAATCAAGAGACCTTTATCAAAGGTTGTTGGATACCTTTCTCTTTGTGTTAAATGACTTATATCTTGTTATGTGTAGTTTTACTACCTGTTTGTTTCCGCTGCATTTTGTATTATAAGGAAATTATAACTTTCTTATACTTCCTTACTTGTACTCTGTTCCATTTAGATTCTATACGCTTTAAGGTAGAATCTCATATTGTAATCTTTAGTTATGTTTCAATTTCTGGATCCATATTTCCAGAACCTACTTTCGGAATCTCTTTCCAGTTTTAAGAAAGTACATAGGACTTGAAGTTTATAACGTCATTACTTATTCCATGTTTTCAATTGGTGTTAGATGTGCTGTGAATTTACTTAGTTTACCTTTGTTAAACATAGCTCTTTCCTTTGTTAAAGGAAATTTTTAAAGTATACAATTCACCCCCGCTCTTGTATATTGAGCATCTACATCATTATTTCGACCCTACAATTGGTATCAGAGGAGGTCTCTGAAATACTTACACTCACGTATATGTTTTTCTTGCACTTTTTCAACTATTATTCATACTTTCCTAGAAAGTACTTTTTCATTCCGAACTTTCTCATTCCGAACGTTGTCATTCCGAACATTGTGACCATGAACTTCTTTAAACTAACATGTTTTTGTGCCGAAGGTTTTTTTATGTATGACAGGAGTTAATGTTGGTTCCGTTGATAATCTAAATCCTACAAGACCACCAATCTTTGATGGTAATGACTATGAGTATTGGAGAGATCGAATGAAGAATTTTGTTATCAATACTGGAGTGGAAAACATTGTTATGATTACTGGAGATTATAAAATTCCTGATAAGGAAGTTAGAACTTTCACTAACCAGGACAAGCAAGAGTATCAACTCAATTAAAAGGTACGCAATACCTTAATATTTTCAATGACTGGAAATATATATAGCCAAATTTATTCTTGTGAAGCAGCTAATTGTATCTGGAAGAAGTTAGAGGTTACACACTTTGGAACTTCTAAAGTGATTGAGACTAGGAGAGCTATGCTTAGAGCTAAATACCATGGATTAAATTTTCCTAATGGTGAACCAATTTGTAATGTTCAACAGAGGTTTATGACTATAGTCAACAGCTTACAGTCTATGGGAGAGAAAGGGTTAGATGATGAAGCACTTGTAGATAAGATAATTGATATCATGCCCAATGAGTGGGAATAAAAAAGAACTGCTATAGATGAGAACAGGAAAGTCACTCAAATTTCTCTTGATGAGTTATTTGAAAATCTTCTCCAACATGAAACCATAATGAAGAGAGATGCTGACAACATCAAAAAGAAGAATGGAAATGGTACTGTTGCTTTTACAACAACATCAAATCAGATGAAAGCTAAGACTCCTGAGAGAGTAACCAGATCCAAGTCTAAGAAAGTTATTTTCCAATCCGAATCTAGTGAGAGTGAAGTATCTGAAAACGAGTTAGAAAATCTTGCTCGAAGGATGAACAAGATAGCTGGCCATAGAAGTTTCCAATACAAGTATAAGAAAAAGGAAAGGAAAGATAGTAATGATGGAGAAGTCACGTGTTACGAATGCAAGAGAGCTGGACATATTAGACCAGATTGTCCTTTGCTCAAAAAGAAAGAAAGGAAAGAAAGGCATTCAGACAGGAACATAAAGAAGTATTATAAAGCCAAAGCTAAGAATGTCTTGAAAGCTAGTGATACATGGAGTTCCAGTGGTGGTGATTCTTCAGATTAATCTTCTGATTATTAATCTTTAGGACATAAGAATATTGGTCTTATAGCCAGATTACCCATTTACAATCATTGTATAATGGCTATGGTATGAAATGTTGAATCATTGACCAATGTATCTTTAAATTGTAATGATGGTAAGTATTATACCTCTTCTGATGAATAATCCTCTTCTGATGAAGAAAATACTTCACCTACCTATGAAGAAGTATCTAGGTTTGTTAAACTTATTGAGATTGATAATTCTAAACTCAATAAGAAACATGATAAGGAAAACTCTAGGAATTATATTCTTACGAAAGAAATATCAGATCTTTCTAAAGATATTGATAGAAAAAATTATGATTTTGAAAGTATTTCAAAAAATCTTGAGGAAGTAAGTTCTGAGAGGAACAAACATTCTAAAGAGTAAGAAAAAGTAATTTCTATGAAATTTTTTTTCGAGCCTAGCTCTAGTTCTAAAAGTAATGATTTTGAGGATAAAAACTTGGTTATAAAACTCAAGTCCAAAATTTTTTCCTTAAAGAAGTGTTTATCAAACTTTACCCATGGTAAGGAAAATTTTCATAAAATCTATTCCCAAATATGACCTTTACAAAATAAATCCGGATTTGGTTATACCCATGCAAAACCAATTTTTAGTAATAATTATTTTGTTCCTCAAAGTGCCCCATTTGGTACCAAGTGTCAATGTGGTGGCCACTGGGAAAAGAATTGTTCCTTAAACGAAACCCAATCTCTTGGATTTCACAAAGCTTATTTCTCAAAGAAGATGTGGGTACCTAAATTTTTTTTTCTGGAAATCTCAGATCCAAACAAGTTTGGATTCCAAAAGTATAATTCTTTTCTTGATTTCAGGAAAATAAAGAGAGTACCAGCAGCAACACATGGTATATGGATAGTGGATGTTCCCGGCACATGACTGGTAACAAAAGCTTTTTTTGAAAATATTATCAAAACGAAAGGAGGAAAGGTAATTTTCGGAGAAAATGCTAAGGGAGAGATTGTTGGTATTGGTAATATTGTTATTCTAAGTAAAACTTTGATTTCAAATGTTCTTTTTGTTAAGGATCTTAAGCACAACCTCATTATCATATGTCAGTTATGTGATGAAGGTTACCCTGTGAGTTTTAGGAATGATAAGTGCTTAGTTCACAATTCCAAGGAAGAATTTATTCTCTCAGCCAATAGGCAAGAGAATGTTTACACCTTAAATTTAGAAGACCTCAAGAGCCATGATTTACCTTTCCTAAGCGCAATGGAAGATCATTCCTAGTTATTTTATAGAATACTAGGTCACTGTAACCTTAGAAACTTATGTAAACTCTCTAAGAAGAAACTAGTTAAGGATTTACCGGAGCTTAGATTTGATTCTTCTAAAGTTTGTGATCCTTGTCAATATGTCTTGCAACATAAATCTAGTTTTAAATCAATCGGTGAAGTCTCAACAACTGATGCATTACAGTTAGCGAACATGGATCTTTTTGGTCCAACACAAAATGGAAGTTTTGGAGGCAAATACTATGTGTTTGTTCTAGTTGATGATTACACTAGATTTACTTGGTTCTATTTTCTAGCAAAGAAGTCTGCAGCTTTTTCTTATTTAAAAAGTTTTAGAGCTCAAGTTAAAAATGAGAAAGACCTTCCATTGAAAACTATTCATAGTGATCATGGAGGAGAATTTCAAAATTTTGATTTTGAAACTTTTTGTAGTAGAAAAGGTATTACTCACAATTTTTCAGCACCTAGAACTCCTCATCAGAATGGTGTAGTTGTGAAAAGAAATAGAATTCTTCAAGAGATAACTAGAACCATGTTGAGTGAATATTTTATAGCTAGACATTTCTGGGCTGAAGCGGTAAGTACTGCTTGATATACTATAAATCGAGTTTTGATTATACCTTTTCTTAATAAAACTACTTATGAGTTATGGAATGGTAGAAAACCAAGACTATCCTACTTCAAGGTTTTTGGGTGCAAAGTATTCATTTTTAATACTAAAGATAACTTATATAAATTCGCCCCAAAATCTGATGAACGAATTTTGTTAGGTTATTCCACAACATCTATGGCTTATAGAGTTTTTAATAAAAATACTTGTACTTTTGAAGAAACAGTACATGTAAAATTAGATGAGTATGATCCTTTTATTTTTAAACCATTCCAGCCTACATCCTCGGATTTGTTTTTAAAAACTGATTATCAACATTTGATAGAAGATCCTTCTGATAAGGAAAATGTTCAAGAAGATACTTCCGAAACAATTACCCCAAAAGACTTTCTACCCTATGTTAATGAACAGGCTTTTCAAAACCCAAATAAGGTGTTTCTTAAGAATCATCCCAGTGATAGTATCATTGGTGATGTAAATAAACTAGTAAGGACTAGATGTTCCTTAAGAAATGAAGTAGAACATCTATCATTTCATTCCCAATTAGAACCAAAAAGCACTGATGAATCTTTTGGTGATGATGATTGGATCAAAGCCATGCAAGACGAACTAAATGAATTTTAAAGGAATAAAGTCTGGACTTTGGTTGAATGACCTAAGGAAATTTCTGTTATTGGAGTAAAGTGGGTCTTCAGAAAAAAATGTGATGAAAGTGGAGTCATAGTAAGAAATAAAGCTAGACTTGTTGCTAAAGGCTATAATCAGCAAGAAGGAATAGACTATGAAGAAACCTATGCTCCAGTAGCTAGACTTGAATCTCTCCATATTCTACTTTCCTTTGCAGCATTCTTTAATTTTAAACTTTTTCAAATGGATGTGAAATGTGATTTTCTTAACGGTTATGTACAAGAGGAAGTTTTTGTTGAACAACATCCTGGCTTTGAAGATACAAAACATCCTGATCATGTTTTTAGACTGACCAAAGCTCTGTATGGTCTTAAACAAGCCCCACGAGCATGGTATGATAGACTCACTAGATTTTTTCTTCAAAATAACTATGTTAAGGGAAATACAGATCCAACCCTTTTTATAAAGAAATATAAGAAAAATGTTTTTATTGTTCAAATTTATGTTGATGACATCATATTTGGTTCAACTCAGCAATCTTTAACCGACTCTTTTGCAAGTCTAATGAAATATGAGTTTAAAATGAGTATGATGGGTGAGTTAACCTTTTTCCTTGGTTTCCAAATTTCTCAAAAACCATAAGGAATCTATATATCTCAACATAAGTATATTAAATAACTTCTCAAAAAGTATGGTTATGAGAACACTAAGAGTATATGTACTCCCATTGGTACCTCAAACTCTTTAGATCTTGATGAAGCTGAGAAACTAGTGGATCAAACATCTTTTAGAGGTATGATAGGAAGTTAACATTACGTAACAGCTACTCGACCAGACTTAATGTTCTCAGTATGCTTATGTGCAAGATGTCAATCCAATCAAAAGGAATCTCACTTAATGGGAGTAAAAATAATTTTTTTCTACCTTAAGTGAACCAAGGATGTAGGATTATTTTATACTTCTGGAAATGATTTGTTCTAAAAAGATTTTCTGATACTAACTTTTGTGGATGTAGAATGGATAGAAAGAGTACATCCGTAACATGTCATTTCTTAGGAGATTCATTAGTTTCTTGGCCCTGCAAGAAGCAAAATTCTGTAGCACTTTCCACTGCTGAAGCCGAATATGTAGCAGCTGGAAGTTGTTGTGCTCAAGTGTTGTGAATGCAACACACACTCACACACTATGGCTTGAGTTTTACTAAAACTCAAATTTTGTGTGATAACACAAGTTCCATTTCCTTAAGTAAGAACCCTGCACATCACTCACATGAAAAACACATAGATATTAGGCATCACTTTCTTAGGGATCACCCACTAAAAGGAGATATCATTCTTCAGTTTATTGGAATGCAAGATCAACTTGCTGATATTTTCACAAAATCTTTGCCTTCTGATAGATTTGAATACATTAAACAGAAGTTAGGAATGATAACCGTAAGGTAATATTTATTAATTAACTTTCTGTTGAAAAAGTATCCTTATATAAATAAACTCCTTTTCATAGGGGGAGTACATTTGATTGTTAGAGTAACTAATTTTTTTTATTTTTTTTCCAAAGATAATTTTTCAAACTTTTCGGAACTAAATTTCCGGAATGGGAATTTCCAGAACTAAAATTTTCTAGAATGATTATTTTCGTATAGAAAACTTCTGGAATGGATATTTTCATATTGAAAACTTCCGGAATTGAAACTTTTGTACTGGTGTTTCCGTAACGTGATTTTCGTACTGAGACTTTCATAATGAGCTTTTCGTATTAAAACTTTTGTAATGAATTTTTCATGCTAAAAGTATTGTAACGTTTTTTTTCTTCAAGAAGAAGAATATTACCCCTTACGAATAGTCCTCCTAAGCCAATCCGAATGGTATGATTCCCTTACTCATGTTTTTGTAATCATACATTACTTGCTGATATTTTCTTATATTTTGTTTTCGGTTTATGAGTTTTCTTAGATCCATGTTTTAATAAAAACCTCAAAAGATCAGATTCAAGTTTTCTTGAGAATTAGTTTTCAACCGTCAGATCTGATCTACGTTCTTAAAAACGTTCGATCAACCGAGGAAGATGAACCATTATATCGTTGCCTTTATAAAGGGGACACCAAATGGTTGTACCACATCGGTTTTTCAAGCTCCATCGTCCCAAAGCTCTACCTCTCCGTTTTAAGGCCGTTCCGATCTTCAACATTCTCCATTCCGAACTTCTCAGAAATCTTCAGATCCGAATGTCTGTGGAAGCAGCCTCTCAAGACATGTCAACCTCTAAGCCGATTTCGATGTGGTTAGTATATAGAGAAAGGTTGGTTCATCCTGATTTCTTCAACAAATATGATTCTCTTATATCCAAGAACACAAAGCTTAAAAAATGGGAAGATGTTTCAGTGTCTATGCCCGGAAATCAAGATGAAGTATATTAGGAGTTGCTTGTAGGGTTCTATGAGACGGTTTCCTTCTTTAAGGAAAATTACAGGGAGAAATTTTCGTTTAAGTATTATGGCAAGACTTATAAGATTTCTTATGTCAAGGCAGCTAGCTTGGTAGGGATGACGTATGAAGGAGAAGCTGAGTTCATCTCTCATGTTTTACCAGATTCAAAATAATGCTTCAACAAGGAAAAGGCATTGGAAACTCTCGGACTGGAAGATGACAAGGCTCCGAAGATTGCTACTCTGTCTACGAATTTTCGGATTCTAGAATTATGGGTGCAAGGATTTATCATACTGATAAAGGGTGACAAAGATAGTTTGAAGAAGAGAGGGATCTATATTCTAGATTTCCTGATAAATATAAGGAAGTTTAATTTGATGAAACACATTCTTATTACTATTGAGAATGTTATAAAAGGGAATATGAGGGGTCATATCATAATGTATCCAGCAATCATCTCGAAGTTAATAGTTCGGTGCCTTGAGTCCTTCAAGGAGGCTTGAAAGTCTAATCCAAGAGTTTTCAAAATTATGTTGGTGAGTGATGGTACCCTCAAAAGGATGGATGTTGCCTTCGACAAGAAGACTGGTGAATTCTTTGATTTACCTGCTCAAGAAGAAGCAGTTCCGAAAGTTGGCAAAACTGAATCCTCTAATCCAGTGAAGAAGAGAAAGTTGAAAGAAGTTGATGTTGAAGTAGAGAATCCCAAATCTAAGGATGTTCATTCAGCACCTCCAAAACCGAAGAAGAAGAAAGCTTATCCTGATGAGGTAGTTACTAACTGGAGGGAAATCAAAGAGAAGTGAGTGCAAGGGGAGCCTCAGTTTGTCTTGGATCCTGCGGAGGCTAAGGCCTTGAAGGAAAAAAAGAAGATGAGCTAGAAAAACAAATGAAAGAAAAGAAGCTTAAGAAGAATATGTCTGAAGCTGAGGTAGCTCATACTTTGTTGATGTTTAATGAGATGGTTTCTGCAAACATTCCCGTTCCGAGATCTTTTTCTTTGGAATCTCTACCTGAGACTCCAGGAAGAAACTATGTCACTCTGGAAGAGGTAGTTGCTAAGCCTGTTGAGGAAGTTGAGAAAATTGAGCTAGTGGAAGAGGAAGAAGCCGTTGCTGACAGTAGTGGTGAAATCGGAGATATTTTGAAGCAAGTAGACGATTATAAGGGGACACCTTCGCAACATTTGTCGCTCCGATCTTTTGAAGCTGAATCATCTAAGTTAGTAACTCCAGGGATAGATGAGGAGAATGGAGAACAAGAAATAGCTTATCATGCAGAGGAAGAACAACTTCTACATGATATTGCTCAAATGGAGAATCTTGAGTATGGTGCTCGAAAAGTTATTGATGATGAAGACAATGTTGTTCAAGTGTCTGATAGTGAAAACAGAACTCTGAAACATGACTCCATTCCGAAAAAGGACAAGGGAAAGCAAATCATTGTTGATACCCCAAGCTCAGTGGTTGTAAAGAGAAGAAAAGTTGTTCATTCTTCTAAGAAGAAGGATGAGCAATTTGAAGAAGGAAATTCTCCAAGAAAATTCTCGGATTCGGAGTCATCTTTGTTGGGGCACGACTTTCTTGTTCAGTCATTAAAGAAGTTGGTGGTTACTATTCTGACTTTCTCAAGTATGGATTCAAGATACCAGATGCTCCAACATGCTTTGAATCAAAAAACAGACTCTGTATCCATGGTTATGGACAAATGTGTTGAGATAGAGGCTCAGTTCAAAACTTTTTTTTTTCAGCTATGAAGCCCACAAAAGGTCTTTCAAGAGAATGACTAGTTGGTTGAGGAAAACTGTAGAAGAGATGAGGCTCTTTGATGAATTCCAAGATAATGTTAATGATGCTTTTGAGACAGAAGACAGGAAGATAAATGAACTTACATCTTCCTTTGAAGAAAAGTTGACAGCTGAGAAGAATTCTCGGATGCAAGAAGACAGAGATCTGTATGGGAAGATGAATTCTGTTGCTCAAAACTAGAGGAATGAAAGGGATTATCGGATTGAGATTGAAGAGAAGTTGTTAAAACAAGAACAAGTCTTAAAATCTCACGAAGAAAAGCTTCAAGCCCAGGAAGAAGAGATTGAAGCTCAAAGTGCAAGAATAGCTATGTTAGAGAAGCAAGCTAAGGAATACCATAAAGACTTGAAGAAGATAAAGACTATTCTTAAGGGTCTCATGGAGAAGGAAAAAGATCCAAAATAGACAAATCTGATATTTTGATGTATATTATCTTCCTTGTTTGTGAACTTTCAAACATAATGAAAATTGTGCTTGCTCGACTTTTTTGTTGTTGCTACTAATTCTTCAGGTACTTTTTTATATTTTCCATTCCCTCGAATTCTTTTTGAAAATCACAAATGGGGAGAAGGAAAAGACCCCTAATAAAGGGGGAAAAGGAAAAAGAATCTTAACAAAGGGTGAGAAATAAGAAAAAAGAACTCTAATAGAGTTTATCTAAGGGGGAGTTTTTCATTGAAGAAGACATTCTTATTCTTAATGAAATATCATTCCAGAAATCTAGAATACGATCCTTAGAGTTTCAAAGCCTAAGGGGGAGTTAGTCATATTCATCAACATCTATAAGAAAAGGGAGACAAGCCTTAATGTTTTCTTTCTTCTTAGACTTTCTTTTTCGTAAGGATATTTGTGCTTTCCAAAAAGGGGGAGATTGTTGAGTCAATAAGGTTTTCCTTATGAATTTTCCATTCCTTCTTGTTTCGAAAATCCCAAACACCTTATCTTTAAGGAAAATCGCTTTTATAAGGAAATTTAATTTTATAATGAAGATATCTTTTGTATGTAAAATTATAAACTATCATTAATATATGAAATTAAAAGTGTTTTTGACAAGCTACTTTTTTTTAAAATTTTACTTTATAAAAATTGAATATATTTAGTGGGTTTTCAAAACCATCAATCAATTTATAAATTATATTTGGTTTATAAAAAAAAATATTCATTTGAGTAATTTACGAATAATAATAATAATAACAATAATTAACAAACTGTAAAATTTCATGTTTCATTTTCAATTGGATTAAATATTTAATAATAATACTAATAACTAAATTCATTTAATATATTCTATTTTATATAAAAAAATTATATATAAATATAATAATATATATACATGTTATATTAAAAAATTATATAAATATGTATATATATATATTTTATAGGGGATTACAAACCAAAAACAAGACACACCCACCCTTCCACCATTTTGGGTAAAGCATTATCCCTCCCCATAAGGAATGGAAAGCAAACACTATAAATATTTTATTATATTTTTGTGGTCCAAAGGTATAATTGATCAAATGGAAAGAAACTTTTGGCATGGAGGTCACTAAAGGATATGGACTAAGAGACAAAAAAAGTATCCTGCATCATGTTATGTCACTAGTCTTATTTATTGATGTCCACCTTTCAATAGTGATTTTATTATTTTACCAGTTTAAAATCAATGTTATTCCCCCACGAAAAATTGACACATCATCTATCCCTATGATGTGCAATTATAGTGAACCACTTCATACCATATCATAGGTCTATGTGGGAAGAGGTCTAGATGATATATTTCAGAAAATCTATCTATCTTTCTAGTTGTGCTACAGGTGATGTGAACATGGTTACCCACTGTATCTTCTTCCTTTCAATCGAAAATATTTGAACAGTTACACAATATTAATAGTCACAAGGGAAGGCACCCATATATACCACGTAATCGTATATGGGAAAAATTGATGATTGATAGGTTCTAGTGAACCCATCCGACTATTGAGGTCGCGCACTCAACAATAATCTGTTCTATACATGTTACATCACCTTAATGTTACACCAATATATTCTTATGCTCCATCCCTTTCACGAGCTTCCCACCAATGATGTTTTAGGGGCCCTATTTCTTGAAGGGATTTGATATACAAAAGGCCCTAGGGTAGGAGCGTATAATGTTTTGGCCTAAATTTCAAAATTAAGTGTAAATTATCATCTCTATAGTACCTACTATAGTGATTATATAGTACAAATATTTTAATTACATAATTCATTGTACCTCAATTTGAACCTAAGTCTTTCTTATATGATTATATGTTGCATACGACAAATAAAAACCCTAACTATTAAATATATTTATTATAATATAAATGTATAATATAAAATATAATATTAATGAATACATAAAAATTATATATAAATATATATATTTAATAATTTATTACAAAACACCCCTTAATTATTTAAAATTTAATAATGTATATTATTATTATAATAATAAATATAAAATATACGATCCATGAGTATGGTAAAATACTAATGACCCTCAAAAACACTATAAGAAAAGAACACAGACTAGTACATGGAAAATATAGGAAGGGGAAAGTACATGGAACATTGAACAATGTCAAAAAATAAAAAAAATCCTAAGTTAATGAATATTGATTCACTCTATCATTCTCAAAAGAGTATCAACCATGATGAAAATTCCACAAGTGACTTCCTATATATAAATTATCATGTTTAGAAGCATCTCAATAAGAAAAATAGATTCATCAAACTACAATAGGCATAAAAAACATGCTCAATTAACCAATTATAATAAATATAATGTGGATAACAGTTCATAAACTATCATAGTAGTTGAAAAATCTATAATTGGATGACCAATGATGAAAAATATTCATTAATAATTGATACACAAAGATTAAGGATCAAATATATAAGATGCTTTGCTGACATTACAAAGTCCATCAAATTCCTTAATAATCATAAAACCATGTTTATAGTTATAAAAAAACAAACTTTATATACCCTTAAATTGAAATATGAATTAATTTTCCTTGGAAGGGGGTGCTCACCCCAACCTATTAAAATAAAATTCTTTATCCTTGGATGAATCATAACCAAACAATGTCCAAAGTCAAAAATATCATATTTAATCTTATAAAAAACATAAATCAATATTTAATCTCACTATAAAAATATTTCACATGATAGAGACAACACTATATCTCCACAAACAACACTCAAAACCAAATAGCATGAAAAACATACAATTATTATTCCCATATGGGATTCTTGATGTTTAAGAATATATATTTCAAAAAATTTCTTTAATCATAGAAATGATTTGATTTATAATTATTCTATAATCTTTAAATATTATCATGTATGATTCATATATATTATAATCAAACCTATTCACAAATTACAGCAAAATATGAGTCCATTTAGCTCAAACTAAAAACAAGAACAACAATAATACTCCAAGTTAGGTCCTTTACCAACTATAAGATGTACACATGATTGTAAGGTGATTCCTCTACTATGTCATAAATTATATTAGATATACAGTTCCATGACATTAATACATATATATCATATCTTAATAAATGAATATTCATTAAATAAAACTATTATCCATTCCATAATCATATAGTTTTAGTATCTTTGGAAATTTAGATAAATAAAAAATTGGTTCAGAAGGGATCTACATTATCTACTATTTATTTCTTAATAAATGAAACCCTTCTTATAAATATCCTATATTTATCTTTTCTTCTTATCCTATGGAATAGTATCACATAGAGGGTGAGATTATATCCCCAAAAGGGTAAACAATGGAGATAATAATGATAACTTAAACATAACATGACTTTTAGGGTATGAGAACATGATATTAATATTTACAAACCATTCCATTCATATAAAACATCATATTATTGATTTAAGGTATAAAACATGGTAATTAATAATACATTAATCAAAAAGTATTTAATGAACATGATCCATTAGAGAATAACTTTGGGGTAATATATATAATTGGGGTATACACATAAATAAAGAAAACATTCCTTATTCATAGATGAAAACATTCATGGTAGATTTCATTTGATCCCTATTAATTTGTATCATTAATCATGGATGACTCTAATGAAAATCATAATGGAAATAGTGATAAAAATTTATTTTTTACCGAAGAGAAAAATAATGCAGGTTTCTTTAAAAAAATTTCTTCAGTATGTTGAGTTATTAAATATTTGAAAATGGGTAAAAAAATAAAATATATCTAAATGAGCCGACTAGGATATTTTTTTATGATTAGAGATATTTCATAAAATGACATTAGCATATGTTAAATTATAAATAACCCTCATAAAAAATGACACTATAACATAAACCCTTACCTCATGTTATAATCACATTAAAAGCGATTTAAAATACTATATTGAAAATTAATTTTTATTTAAATTATGTACCATAGTAATTTAAGAAATTATAATATCATATATTATCCACTTATAATATTTAAACACCCTTATAGTTACAATTATAAATTAAAATCATTGTATTTGGGTGTTTACTGTTTTGTTTTTCATGAGAATTTTGATTTAGTAGTCCTTTCCATTTTAATATTTTATTTTTTATATCATATAATTTTTTTAATAATGATATAAATATAATATATATTAATTATATATATAGATTTATCTATAATTGACAAAGATAAAAAATGAATTACACAAATCATGGAGACTGTAGGTCTTACTTATGCATGAATGTTGTTTTATCAATTAAATAAATGGAAGAAAAGAAAGGTAAATAGTAATTAATATTTCAAAAAATCATAATTATATCTAATATCTCATATAAATTGACTGATTTTATCCATATTACCATTTTTAAAAGAAGAATTGAGACAAAAATAACATCTCTTCATGGAGGTGGTAGTCTACATATACGCATGAGTAACATTGTTGTTTTATAACAGATGAGAAGTAAGGGGGAATTTTTTTACTTATCATATATAAATTATTCCTTTTAAATATAGTTTTTTAATTATTTTATAATGGAAGCCAAAACTTTTTAAGGATGTATAGGATGAAATAAAATTAGAATATCTTGGTTAAGAGTTATACACCACTATTCAAAATCCTTTTTTAGATTACACCTTAAAACATGAAGGGATGGTCTTTTTGAAATATCAAAGGCTATAATATGTGGTGAAATATTGTTGGAAGGTATTATGATTTTTATATTTTGTTCTATAATTTTCAGATGGTGTGGGGAATAGTGGAGAAGTTCCCATTTATATGTGAGGGGAGGGGGGTAACCAATGAATTACATCATGTAATAAATTAATATATATTTAATTCCATGAAAAAATGAATCAAAATTTATATAATTAAAATATAATATCAATATGAGTGTAAATTATGTCATAATAGAAAAGTTGTAAATTTTAGATATATTTTGTAACTTATCTATTAGTTTCAGCAACTCATTAACCCTTTTGACAGAAACTGTTGGTCGGAGTGGATACTCAAGAGGGGGGGTGAATTGAGTTCCAATTAAAATTTCTATTAAAAATATTTCACTTAAAATCCACCAATTTAAAAACAAAGATAAACTGTAGTGTATCTATACAAAGTGTAAATGTTCAATTAGTTTCTCAAAGATTTATTAGGTCTCAGTTGACTTAATCTGAAGATTAAATTAACTTTTGAAACTAACATACTGGTTTACAATAAGCATAAACACTTGCTAATTTAACTATCAATGTAGCTTTAAAATAGTTTTGTATTTCAAAGTAATATGTATCAGAATATATATATTTGTAATACTAATAGACTTAAAATAAAAGCACATCAGAGTTAACCAAGAGGTTTAGTCTCAAGCCGAGACATAGTCCTCTCAACAATTTATATATATTGATCCACACCCTGGATCAGGGGTAAACAACAGTACACTACTGTCCAGGTACAAAGACCTCTACCATAGTTCTTCGTGGAAAAAACAAACAACAGCTCACATGCTATTCAGGTCTTTCTCAACCTCTACCACTATCCACAGTGGGAAACAAAAGAGTTATGGTGTTTAAGTGAGGATTTAAGAATCATCCAGTTTAGCACAAGAAACAGTGTGTGTGTAAAGTAAACAAGATACATACAATGCTCAAAATTTAATGAAAGAATCACTAAGAGAAGTATGATTGAGTATAGAAATTCTTTAGTGATTAGAAGTGTAGATTTGGACTTGTTTGGTTTATCATAAAAGCTTCTGAGTCCTTCTCTGGTTTTTCTCAGAAAACAAAGTGTCGTTTTCTTCATTAATTCTTGGTCCAGCTTAGTAGCCTAGGGGCATGAAATGTTTGTTGAAGTTATTCACTCAAGATGAAACTTGTTTTCCCCTATAGAATAAGTTTTTTCGTGTATGTCCATGATTCTGGGAGTATGGTTGTAGACAAGAGAAGACAAAATGCTCCACACTTGAATGCTTGTTCATCTCTTCTTATTTTACCCTTCTAGTTTCTTCTTTTTTTCTTTTCAAGGGGTGTCATATGCTTGTGTTCCTTCTGTATATATAAGTGTTCTCTTTCCATCACTTTATAGGTTACATCTTCGGCAGAAAAGAACAATCGCCTTTTTCATGGGTACTAGGTATGATTCCCTGACATGCAACAGAAATCCTTAAATAACATTAACTACATTAAAACAATCAAATGTAACCGTTAGCTAAATAAATAAATAGTATGAAGAGTATAGGGTTTGACTAGTCAGTCAAGAATTAGTAGCGTTTTATTGGTAGAAATTCACGGTGGACTTTGTGTTGTAGAACCTTCCATCGGTAGCTCTTTTGAACATGCATCGACAGCTCATATACCGGTGACTAGTTCCATTGATAGTTGTCTCTCCATCGGTAGCAATTTGCATCAGTAGCTGTTTGCACGTATCGGTAGACTTACACTATTAGCAGACTTCTATCAGTAGACTTCTATCGGTAGACTTCTGTCTATCTGTAGCTATGGTCTGTTCTGTATCGGTAGCTCAGTAGACTGGTTCTATCGGTAGACTTCTATCTATCAGTAGCTATGGTCTGTTCTGTATCGGTAGCTCGGTAGACTAGTTCTATCACTAGACATACTCATATCGGTAGCTCTGGTTTGTCTGTCGGTTGCTCTGTGCATATTGGTGACCTTAGTGTATCGGTGACTCTGTCTATCGGTAGACTAAGTCTATCCGTAGACTGAGTATCGGTAGCTTAAACGCAGATCAGTGACTAAATACTTATCTGTTTCATACACAACAAATCCATATGGATTAGACTTACTTCAGAACTTATATAAACATGGATAAACAATGATTAAACTATCTTAGGGATTATTTTAATATTATTATCATCTTGAGCACAGATTAAAAGAATTAATATATAGAAAAACATTAGATTGATATTATCAAAGTATATGAATGCATAATTGGGATTATCAAAATAGGTGAGGTCAACAATAACCAAGATATCAATATTTATTACCTATTAAGGTTAAAGAATATTAACATGAAATTAAAAGTGAACCATTAATGGGAATTGTTTTAAATTTAAAATCATATAAAATTAAATTGGAAAAATATAATTTTTAAAAAATTGTAAAACTATTAATAAAATAATTGTTATTATAAAAAATCATTATTCAAATTTTTGGGAAGTATCTATTTACATTATAATTTAAAATAACATTACTACAATGTAATTCAAATATAAAACTTTGGAAATCAATAATATGTTATACATATAAAAAAATCAATGTAAAAAAATAATTAATTCAAATAATATCACTTTTAATATTTTAAATATTACTTCATTTTTCTTTTATATAAATAAATAATATGTCAAAATTATGTAAGTATTTAAGGAAATTATTCAATAAGTAATACATAAAAACATATTTTATGATACAAAAATTAATATATATTTAAAATAAACAATTTAAACTAAACATATCATACTTTTATCAGTATGAAATTATTTTATATATATTTGAATAAAAAAGTGACATTTTGTATTTTTGCGTTTCATGATTTAATTTATTGGTCTTATTCTAATTAAAATCAGAAAAACATATTTATGTTTTATTACTGGATGTAAATATTTGATTTCCACTCATCCAATTTGATAAATGGAAGTGTTAGAAAAAATTAGAAGCCTTATCCAGATGTTTTAAACCTAGTTTACCCCTTATACCATTAGTGGAGTGATACATATTTTCTAAAGTTACTATTCATAATAAAAAAAAGAGGAATATTTAACAAATTTCATCATCATTATTCCCAATATAAAATAAATTTTTTAGATTCTATTCATATTAGTGATATAAATTCATTTTAAAATATGTGCAAAAAACACAATGAAAATCCATTTTTATAAATGTAAACTCTTCAGTATAAAAATTGAATTATTTTTATCCAATGACATAAAAAAAATAAATTATTAATGTTAAAAAATTATTTAATAAATAATATATAAATTTCACTAAATGTTTTCCCCAATTATGAATAATTTAATTTACTATAATTGAAATCATTTTGGTCATAAATATTGTTTTTTTTTTGAAAAACAACTCTTTTAATTTTAAATGATTTTTATTTTCATTTCTAATCAATTGATAAAAAATTAATCCATTTTATACATGGTTTAACCATATATTATTTATAATTTAGTTATTCATATTCATACCCACTAATAAAATGTTTATGATATATCACACAAATTAAATAATTATATTTCAATAGTGTAATAAGGTTTTTTTAAACACAATGTTTCAGGTAAAGAAAGCTATCAAAGAAATAATATCTATTTTTAAAGAAATATACCATAAAATATTGACGTTACACATTTTACCCCACTGAAAATGAATTTATCCTCTAAAATTCTATAACTCTCATACAGAAAATAAGGATGTCATTGTTTCCTGACATTCTTGAATTCCCAGGTTGATTAATTGAATTTTTGATTCCTCCATAAAACACTAAACATGTGGGTAGTATTAATTTATAGAACATTATCTCAATTATTCAAGATCTATAGTAATTTTTTTCATAGTAAAAATCATTATTCAGATGTACAAACACTTAGTTTAGTATATTGGAAGGATATGGTATGTTCGCCCTTAGGAGAGAAAAATGTAACATGTCATGAATTTGAGAGGTTCAGTGGAAGAACTAATCAATAAGCTACCATCCCAAATTAATTGAGAATATTGAAGTGGAAAGATTATCTAGGGATTAGATTTTTCTTTTTCTTAATATCATAAACTTCTTTTTTGGATAATTTTTAGCGGTACCATCTCACAAACATCAAATTCCATATTTCATCGGCAGTTCCCTACACAACCCTTTTTTAATTCTGAGGTGCATTATTATGTGGTTCATTGGAACATAATTTCTCTCCCATTTATAAATCTATCATTTGAACCAATAGATATATTTCATTTACTACATCCCAAAAAAATTTAGATTGAAAAAATTTTCTTAGAGACTTTCATAAGGATCTAATTGAATGCTTGAGTGAAAATAATTAAGGTAAGAAAAATCTGGCAGAGGAAGGCATCGATAATAAACACCATTTAAATATTTATAACTAGACCTTATAATATATTATATATTATAAATGGTTCTTTTATAAATATAATATGTTTTAGGATGATAATAAGTACTAAAAACAACTCTAAATGAAGGGGCTACTGAAGAATTACAAAGACATTGAGGTAAACCACCAATCCTAATCTGTTAAAATAGAATGTGGTTCACCATTAAACAATAAAAATTATATAATGTATATTTTCATAGGCTAATATAGAAGGAAATATCCACTTATGGTAATGTTTTTTTTTGAATTTTCATGGTGATCGACTATATCAAAAATAACATTATGGCCTCTAGACTTTTTAGGAAGTCCAACAAAAAAATTCTGGAGGATGTTTTCTAATTTTTATTCTAGTTTGAATAATGGTTATGAAATCTACAAAGAATTTTATATCTCATCCCTAAATTAATTATATATCAATAAAGAACAAACATACACTGCATTTTATCACTTCATTTTTTCCACTAGAAATACTCTTTCAGAACTATTTAAATCTTCATACTTCTAGGATGAAAAGAGAATGATAAACTATGAGAATTATCTTGTAGATTATTCCTCAAGTTAGGTATTTATAGGATATACAGTAAACTATTAAAACATCTCATTCAATAAAAATCAAATTTTAAATTTGGAAAATTTATTAGCTTATTTTATTGGTCTATGAATTCCTTTTGTGCCTCTTTAATACTCACATAGATATATGGTTATACATTCTTTTTACCAATATAGTATTTCTCTACATTCTAAAACATTTCTAGATCTATCCTTAGAATATCCAGAAAAATTAGATTTTTTGTTATCCTCTTAATATATAATCTATAATGATCCATTCAACTCAGAGCATCGTCTTTCTTTTTCAGTATCCTAGGGTGGAAATTTATTTAGAAATCATTACATTATATCCACACCAACCATTTTTTGGAACATATTCATCTATTTTTGTGTGAATATATAATTTAATTTTTATGATATGTATATATTCCACACCTTTCTTCATAAGGATATTGTATCCATGTATTTAATGAAAAAATAGATGTAGATAATATAAAACATCATTTTTGTAAATTTAATAATAGAATTTTAATTTGTGTGAGGAATAAGTTGTCACCATATAATTTTACAAGAGTATGAATTCTAGTCCCTTCAATTATTCTTCACTATAGATCCCAAAATATTATCACTGACAGGGTAGTGTAATAATAAGTGTGTTGACTAAAAATAACTATAGATTCTTGTATGTTTACTCGCATTCATCTATATAATGATACATTTCTCTCTTCTATGTGAACATGATGATTTTATCAAACCTCCATATAAAATTATACATGAATCTTGGATAATATCTAGAAAAAC
Organism: Viscum album; assembly: GCA_963277665.1. Taxonomy (NCBI): domain Eukaryota; kingdom Viridiplantae; phylum Streptophyta; class Magnoliopsida; order Santalales; family Viscaceae; genus Viscum; species Viscum album. Next base: position 1,685,255,496 of record OY728143.1, on the reverse strand, counting down.
CAGGAAAAATAAATATCTCAGCCCTAATGGTTGGTCTAAGATAATGGTCAATTAATTCTATACATTATGGATACATAAATATATCCTCACTTGAGATTATATTAAAACAATAATCCTTTTTATATCCAAAATTCCACATGGTAAATTTTTCAATGAACTTTTTATTTTCTAGTGTATTAAATAAATTTCTTTAGTGAAGTTCATGATCTTCATATATAATTTAATATATAAGAATATATATAATAAATACTACTAGAAAATAATCATTGTAATATATAAATACGAAATTTAGTAAATCGGTGATGATAGTTTGGAAATTTTTTAGATTAAGAAAACATCACTATAAATTCATAGTGTCCAAACCATGTACAAACTGTTTTACAAGGTTTATACTATTTATTAACCCTATATTAATGATATACAGAATTAATGAAAATCATGGGTAAGTATTCAGATCTACATATTTGAAAAAAAGACAATAAAATAGAATAGATAATATATTTTCATGACTGTGGAGTATTTTAATTCCTGATAATCAATTCAGAGTTTCATTTAACCATTTTTATTCTTAAAAAATTGAATTGAAACACCCCATGGTTATTTACATGGAGAAATAAATCCATTATCAAAATTATAATTGATTTTATTTTTTACATCATGTTACTTGATTGGGTCAATTATCCATGGATACTTTAGAATAGATGTATCACTAGGTATATATTCAATTGAAACTCCAGCATAATGATTCAATGGAAATCTATGAAATTATTCCAGAAATAAATCAGAAAACTACCCACAATAGGATTATTTTGATGTTGATTTAATTCCCATACAACTAATATGAAGACCCTTTTTTATTATTAATCAATAAAAAAATAATGGAATTTATTTATGTTAAATGTTATTACTTATCAACACACTAATCGAGTAATCTAATTAGTTTGTAAAATCACTTATGTAAAACTTAATGTGAGGTTTTCATAAAGAAATACATTCATTGGAAAATATAAGCTAAATTTAAACTAGATGTATAATAACAAGATTTTAAGAAAGCATATTACCAAAAAATTTATTCCTAGATGAATAATATACATTAGAATCAATCATCATACAATTATGGGTTTTCACTGTTAATTTAACATATAATAATTGAGTATATGAATTGAAAATATTTGCGACTGTTCTTCATATATGTGAATTCATATACCTATAATAAAATTTGTTAGTTCTATATTTTATCATATTTTTAACCAAATCATCCTTTTTATTCAATCATAAGTCCATTAGAAAAACAAAAAAGGATAGCATGACCATAAGGCATCTTTGATTGCCATGATCAATCGTGAAAAATCATTCATTTGATGTATAAATAATGTCATGTTGTTTTTAATAAATGAAAACTAAGGATTAACCTTTGTGATCCCTAATCATCATTTATTCAAATAAATAGAGATAAATTATAATCAAAATTATAATTAACCCATAAAATTCCATTAGGACTATAAAAAAGGTACATAGTACGAACACAGTCACAGTTCTATATAATAATGGTCCTGGTATACTCGAGTAATACATTTCATGGTAATTACCCCAAGATGCCTCTATAATAAAACCACGTTGAATTTTAGTATCCAGATAATGATGTTTAAAAAAACAGCATGATCCATTCATTACCCTAATTTCATAAGTTCTTATTTAGATAGTAATATCCAAAGGTAACTAATAATTACTCTAATACTAACTATAAAACCCCTTTTTATTCATACATTGATATTACATAAATATATAGGAATATTCATTACTTAACATTATGAACCATGCTATAATTTAATATGTTCAGTTTCTTTAGAATCATTGACACATAAAATAATGGTTCCAAAGTGATCTACATAAGTTCCACTATGTTCTATATAACTATAACCATTATTAGACATATCATACTTAAAACCTTTTTTATATCTAGGGGTGGTAAACATTAGAATTGGTGTGTTCATATGCTCAGTAAGGGTAAAAAATAGAGATAGAAATTTCCAATTTAACATAACTTGATCGTAAGGGTTTGAGAACAGGATATTAAAATTTTAAAACCATACCCCATATATCAAATATAATAATATTTACTGATGGAATAAATTTTGAAATTCAAAATTCATGAATCATAGGGGAATCAAATAACAAGATCCATAAGGGAATATAATTATCATTAGACATAAGTTTGTCTCATAAAAATAATAATATAAAATAATTTCCATATTCATGGATCATGATAATCATATTGAAATAAGTTAAATCCATATTCCATAAAATCATTAGTTAAGGTTCACTCCCAATACTATCATAGTTAAAAAAGTATCTTACTAAACTTGGTTCACATCCAATTATAGTCTTTATTTTCTGATGAGATATCCGTCTTTACCTAATATAGTAGAAGGATTTAAAATTTCATGCTCACCCACCACATAATCATAATCAATTCATATGTGTTCCACATAATCACAAAACATTAATCCAATATCACTACCCATGGAAAGGAAATGGGATTTATAAACATTTTAACATTTCATCATAGCATAACCTAGGGAAAATAAACTGGTTTAATAAATATAATTTCATAAAAATCATAAAACATTACAAGAATGAATAAGGATGGAATACTTGGATCATATCCAATGTAAATAATAAGTAACATCAAAGAATGATTTAAAAATTATTAATTAATTTGAAAGAAAACATAGTATATTTATTAAAAAATAACCTTTTTATTTTGGATTCACATTATTAACATATTAAAATTCCATAAATGTTATGAAAAACATTTATTTGAAAATAACCATAGAAACATGTAATTTAATTTTCAAAAAATTGTGTTTTTATTTCATTGGGAAATTCTATTTATTCTATATATGTTAAAACAATGACCCCTTTTACATTTTCAAAAATCAATCAAAATATCATTATTTACAAAATAAAAATAACATTTCTTTTAAACAGTTTGTAAAAAGGAAATTTTGGGAAAAATTTATTTTAAAAATTATAGGTGAGTTTTTAATAAATTATTGTTAATATTTTAAAGAAAATGTGGATATTGAAGAAGTATTTTTGACAGAATAGAGAAATAAAACTGATTTTGCATAAAGATAATCTTTATGTATATTAAGCTATTAATGAGATTAAATTAAAATAAAAACTTTTTATTCTCTAGAAATAACTAAATTATACATAAATTAAAGTTATTATTTCGATAGAAGTCATAAAATTTAATTATCAAAGTATTTATGATAAAAAATCCTGATAAACAAAGAAACTATAACATAAAACCTATAACTCAAGTTTGAATTCCGTCAAAATAAATTCATCAACATTTTTGATAAATTTAAATTTAAAATAGCTATATAACATACTCAAGTAAATATTAATAATATCATATATTATCCATATATAATATTTCAACACCTATTTGTTAATAATTATTTATTAAAATCAAAATTTTATGTGTAGTAACATTTTAATTTTTCAGGAGAATTTTAGTTTGATAGTTCTAGTAATTATAACATAATTATGGTAAAATAAGCTGTATAATTTTGACCATGATATAAATATCATATATATTATTTATATATAATTATTTAGTTCTATATATAAGAGATACTTAAAAAATGTAATACACAATTCATTGATATTGTAAGTCATATGTAGACATGAACATTTTTTTTCATTTTTTGATGAATGAAATGAAAATATTAAATAGTAATAATCCTTTTAAGATTAATTAATGTATCATATATATAAAATATATTCATTAATTTATATGTATTACCTTTCATTAAAATCACAAATGATAAGCGTATCACCATGGTTCATGGAGGTGGTAGTCCATACGTATGCATGAGAGATATTATGATTTTACAATGGATGTGAATAAGGTGGATAATGGTAGTTAAATTATAATAATATAACTTTATAATATAAAATTTATTTAACCAATTTTTTAAAAACTTATTAAATGAATTTATTGAAATTATAATAGGAAATAATCCTTTTAATACCTTGTAATGTTCCATATATCATCATTAGGAATCTCATACTGGATGACACCTTAATCCTTGAAGTGAAGATGTATTGGAAAGAAAATAAGATATAGTTTGTGGGGAAGAGATATATAGAGTTATTATGATAGATATTGGCTGATATATAATTCCAGAATTCCATGAGGAAGAGAGGAGAATAGGTTCCCTTTATAAGTGGGGGGAGGGGCACTATTGGGATTACATAAAGTATAAAATTAATATAAATTAATTTCCATGTAAAAATTGATCTAAATTAAAATAATTATAATATAGTATGAGTATGAGTTTAAATTATATCATACAGTAAAATTAGGATATTTTTTGATAATTTTATAACCCATATATGTTTATTTTAACCCCATGTTAGCCCTTTTGACAATTTTCATGATATCAATGTTTTTTACTTCCTATGGGTTGATAATGTAATCATAAAAATAAAATTAACCCATGAATGGAAGGTGATTTATATTTTAAACAATAAACCTTTAAATTAGACAAATATTTTAATTTAATGAATTTTAAACCAATTAATGAAGTATTATTTACTATAAATTATAATTAATATCATTTTTGGAACAATTAATTCACCATTACATTAAACACAACATGAATGAAAATTAATTTCAATATAAATATTTCACATAGCTCAAATATTTAATATTTATCTATAATATTATAAGTTATCAATAATTATTTAAAATTATATAACTTTTAATATTTTGAAAATCATTTATTTATTAATTGAATAAATAACGAGTCAATGTTGTGTAATAATTTAATGTAATTATTCAATATATAGAAATATAAAATAAATTAACATGATAAAATATTTATTAATATTTCTTATAAACATTTAGAAAAAAACATATACTATTTTTATCATTATGTAGAAACAATAGAGATATTAACGTCAAGAGAGTGAACTTTTGTATTTATTATATTCTTAAAATAATATAAAGGTCATAATATAAGGAAAAATGTTACTAGGTGGACATATTTATAATTTGATGTACATGGACTAACAACAATCATATAATAGGATAAATTCATGTTCTATTGAAATATTAAATCACCATATCAATGTATTGACCTTATTTTAGCTTGGTTACCCTTAATGAAGGGAAAATAATAAAATATATAAAATTAGAGGAATATTTTTGAAAATTATATCATTCTAATTAAAAATATTGAATAATTTTTTTCATGATGCAATTTCTATTATCATCATAAATTAATTTTGAAATAAGTCATCAAAACAAGATGAAAATCATTGCTTTGAAATGTAAACGTTTAATCCAAAAAAATGGATTTATATTTATCCCAATCATAGAAAGAACTAATATTAAAAGTTCAAATTTTTTATTAAAACATAATATATATATATATATATATATAAATTCATTCATTAGTAGTTATAATTTAATTTATTATGTTAATAATAAAGTGTGCACATAGAAATATTTTTTTCGAAAAAACATCTATTTTACATTAAACTGGTTTTATTTTTCATTTCTAATCAATTAGTAAACAATGAAGTAATTTATACATGTTTAATCCATTAATTTTTAATAATTTAGGTATTCATATTCATACATTCCAATCCTACAAAAATGTAAAATCTGAAATATTAAATAAATTTATTTTAATAGGATAATATGGTTTATTTAAACTCGATACTACATGTAATGAAATCCAAAATAAAAAAAATTATTCTACGAATTATATATCAATGAATTATAGGTTGTTACAATAGATTCAATAGGGAATAAAAAATTTATAATGTACTTACACCTTTATGCCATTAATAATATTTAATGCATTCCATGAAGGAGTTTCATGTCACCAAAAAAATGGTGAACACTTTACATAATTTTTAGTTGGTCCCCATATTTTCATCATAGGTCACTATCCCCATTATTATAAAATTAATAATAACATAAAATGTCTATGAACATTGATTTGGGTTTTCTATTAGGGTCCACGAGTAGTCAAATCAACTCCTATGAAATGAAATATGCCCCAAACTATAGTGTTTACCTATATTTGCGATTTTCCAAGGACAAAATGTGTTTAGAATACACTACATAAAGGGTTTTTAGGTTAAATAAACTTTTTATCATAAATGGATTAAATTTATATCATACGCAAATTGTGATATTCTTAGAACTAGATGACTAGAAAAAGAAATGTTTTTATGAAATCCACATCCCTCATTAAGTAAAAAATCTTGTAACACACAAAGATATAATTTTAATATTCTTAACACAAAAATATATATTTAAACTAAAAAATGAATTTTGTTACATTAGGGAGGAATATATCATTAATTTATAAAATTTTTATATTAAAAAAATTTTAGGTGTTGAGAATATTCCCACCCTAATAATTAGAATCATTAAAAATGAATAAATTTTTTTACTGAGGTATTATGGATTGAATTTTAATATTTGATGAACACTAGGAAGTTTTTTATGGTAGAATCATCAAGAAGAGGTTAACCGATAAGATATTATCAACTTGAATAATTTTATTATCAAAGAGGAATAATCAATTAATGTATTTTTTCACCAAGTATAATAAAAGAATCATGAAATTTCAGTCACAAAGTGGAAAACTCGACTCATTGATTATTGTTTTCTAAGATTAATATTTTACTTGAGGATTTTAATTTTCCTTAAAAAACAATTAACTCAAAGAAATTTTATTTTTATAACGACCCATACTTTACATACATTATTATTACTTCATAATTGAAGCACACTTATTACAACATATAACAAAACCAAGAAAGGACCGTATAGGTATAGTGTCTTTAGAAACTGGGAAACATAAACAACTGGTTCATAAAGCGTCTACATTGTCTCCCATTTATTTCATCATATCTATAGTCCCTTTTGGCATATCTTACATAATAACCTTCTTCCTGACCTGGGGAAAGAAAACATATAAAAGGGTGAGCTCAAATGCTCAGTAAGGGTAAACAAAAGAAATATCAATCACATCATATACATAAACACATAACTTTTGGAAATCTTAACCTACAAAAGAGATCATAATTTCATAACATGGGATAAATCATGGCAGTGAAATGTAATCACAATAATCATAACTTAAAACATGAAACTTTGTGGCATACACACATAATCATAGAGAATCATTTCTTGTTAGTCAAGACTCATTGCCAAGACTATCTTAGTGGACAAAGTCCCTTTCTGAACCGAGTCAACCTCATTTCAGTCCTGTTTCACTAAACCGGTATAACCTACCGTTCCGGCAATGTCTATCTCATGAGATATAAAATATTTACCCAATTCATTGTAGGGAGATATAGGTCCCACCCATCTCATAATGATACAATTCTGATGTGTGCCACAAAATCAAAAATCATACATCATTGCATAACCCACATAATAAAAATGGGAATCTTAAACATCGTGACATCATCAAACAATTCATATAAGATAAAGGAATTCATAAAAATAATTCCATCACAACATAATAAAATCAATGTAATAATAGGGATAAAAACAGAACCCTTTATTATCTTAGATGGAAAATAATTTTGATAAAACACTTGAACTTCATTCTTGAGGAAAATATCCTTTCTACTTCAAAAACACTTTTCCTTTCTTAACATGTAATAAAATTTTAAACTAAATGAAGTTGATTAAAAATAAACTTGAAAATTTGTAAAGGAAGCTTCTTGGAAATAATGTTTTAAAAATCCATTCATGCCTTATAAGTTTAAAAAAACATTCTTCGTACTTTTGTCGGAATAGTCAAAAAGTACCTCGTACTAAAAAAGACAAAAGATTCCTTTCATATCCTTTAATAAAAACTCAACGATGGGTAAAATTGGATTTAAACAATTGTAGGTGGATGGAAATAATATTACATATTGAGTAAACATGGATTTGGATGATAAAATACACCCCGGTAAATATTAAAGTATAAACAATCTCGGATAAAAATGAGATTGTGATATTTCCCTTACCTTAGGTCCGATTTGCTTTGTGCGTGTTCGAAGCTCCTGAATAATGGTTTAAATAATGTTATTGACTTATTCCAGAATCATACATATTGATATGATATCATATATGGTCATATTCTTAGCTTCTTATTAGTAATATTTCATTGTTACTTGTTACTCGGGCCTTTATTGCCTTTTGTTCTTATGCGTGTTTTGCCGAATAAATTCTTATTCTTATTTTAAGGTTATAGATACCTTATATCCAGAATGGTATTAGTGTAACATATATCATATTTATTCATTCAATTCATTTATATAATTACTATGTAATGATGATCATGTAGAACGAGTCACATCACATCGTGGAGACGGTATTCCGTACGTACGCACGAGCGATGATATTGTTCCCATATTCGTGGAATTGTTTTTAAGTGTATTTATAATATTTCAGTATCAATATCACTTTATAATAATCATATATAGTTACTCATTACACCAATATACCCATCCTTGTAAGGTGATGGTGGAAGATATATTACACCACGGCGTGGAGACGGTATTCCGTACGTACGCAAGCGCGGTGATTTCATTTTTCCGTAGGATGGATAGAAGATGGATTAGGGTTGTTTCATATTTATAATAACATATCAGTATGTAAGTAATACTGATGTTATTACTTTGTCATGAAACAACTAAATAAGAAGAAGTTGAAGAAGAAATAAATTGAAAAGATCGGTAATGGATATTACCTCTTCTTTGAAACGCCTCTTTGAATCCTCCACTTAGGGAACTAAGATTTGTCTTTGAAGAAGACCAGGACCTCTAGGATTATTCTAGGGAAGTGGAGAAGGGATTTTGGCAGGGGTTGGCCGAGCTTGAGTGCTCAAATTGGTTTGAGGAGGAGGGGGAGGAGGTGCCCTTTTATAAGGGAGGAGAGGGGCACCTTAGGAATATCTCAAAATATTATTTTATATTAAAGTCAAAATCGGTTTATAATGGTTCCAAATGGTCTTATTTCGGAGATAAAGTGGGGATGGGTCGAAATCCTATCAACCAATAGGATTTAGACATGTTTAGGTTATTATTTTAACCTTATCAATTAGATTTAACTCTAAGTTAAATAATTTAACTTTTACCGTGTCTTTTTGTTTTCATACTCTATATGGTTAATACACTTACTATAACATGCCAAACGAACCCCAAGTTGTTTATTATTAATATATATATACCTATCTAAGTCATTTGGCCGAACCATAGATTTTTAGGAATAAAATAACAATTAAAAATATAATATTTGATTTAAAAACTATTTTGTGTCAATTTTGACACTATTTGATATATGATTTTTGTGAAAGTCATAATAGAATTATATGTTCGAACCAAGTTGATTACATCAACACTAATATTTCATAGTAACCAAGAAAATTAATGGAATTCATAAAAAGTCTCAAATTACATTTATTTGGACATTTATAACATCAATTATGTTAACATTTCCTTAAAAGGGTAATTACTGCATCATCGTTGTGTCATAAATAAATTAACTTATTTAAAGTCTAAAAATTATAAATAAAATATCATTATGTAGGAAATATTTTTATCTTTCTAATGAATATTTATAATCGAATTTATCTTATGTATAACCCCATATTAAAAATGTTTTTAGTTATTAAACTTTGATTTTAACTATTTTAACTATTCATTAAATAAAATAATATTAAATGTCATAATCTAATCCGAGTGGACCTAAATGGTCATATTATATTCATAAGGTTGTTTTTGGTCGAATTACACTTATCTAATAGAATTAGGACATGTGTTTGGGTAATAGTAATATCATATTTACCCTTAGTTACCCTATTTACTATTAACGGCGGTAAAAAAAAGTAAAAAGTTACTATTCACCAAAAAATTATTTTTATCTCATTGAACCACATTTTACTTACTGATATCAATCGTGTCTGTCGGATTTTCGAAATTCCATTCACAGAAGCGGTAAAATTAAGTTTTATGCAAAATTTAGTTTTTAACCTACCACTTAGTGGTTTCACTATTCATCAAAAATTGAAAGTTTTCAGAAAAATACCAAATTTTCACCCTAGGCTAATTTCGATATTCCGAATCCAAAAATGAAGTCCATTTTGAAAAATAAAATTTATAAAATTTTATAAAGTGGTTATTACTATTCATAAAGGCTAGTTTTAATAATATTTTAATAGCATATCATTGTTTAGTGAAACTCGGTATTGCGTACGACGCACGCTATCGAGGAAGGTCGCGATTTCGTGTAAAGAAATCCAAGCAAGTGTTGTGTAGAAAAAGATTCCTTTGATTATTTATATAACATAAAAGTATCGGGTGTTACATTCTTCCCCCCTTAAAATGAATTTCGCCCCCGAAATTCATCACTTTGTAACAAACAGATGAGGATACCTCTCCCTCATCATATCCTCAAGTTCCCATGTAGCTTCTTCTAATTGGTGGTTCCTCCATAAAACTTTCACCAAGCGAGTGGTCTTGTTTTGTAAGACTTTTTCACTACGATCCAGAATCTCTATCGGCCGTTCTTCATAAGAAAGATCTTGCTCCAGCGGTACAACTTCTGAGGTGAGTACATGTGAAGGATCAGGTATGTAATTTCTCAAGAGAGATACATGGAACACATCGTGAACTTGAGAGAGATTTGGTGGAAGCTCCAATCGGTAAGCTACCTTCCCTACACGATCTAGTATTTCGAAAGGACCGATATATCTAGGGCTCAACTTCCCCTTCTTTCCAAATCTCATGACTCTCTTCCAGGGAGATATCCATAAGAACACTTTATCACCCACTTCAAACTCTAGGTCTTTTATTCGGCTGTCGGCATAACTTTTCTGTAGACTCTGATATGCTCTTATGTGTTGTTGAATAGATATGACCTTTTCTACCATTTCATCAACGAGATCAGGTCCTAATAGATTTCTTTCCCCAACTTCATCCCAGCAAGTTGGAGTCCTACATTTCTTTCCATAGAGAGCTTTATAAGGAGCCATCTGAATACTGGAGTGAAAGCTATTATTATAAGAATATTCCACCAAAGGTAGGTGTTGATCCCAACCTCCTTTGAAATCCATAGAGCAAGCTCTCAACATATATTCTAGGGTTTGAATTGTTCTCTCAGACTGACCGTCTGTCTGAGGATGATAAGCAGTGCTGAAACTCAACTCTGTATCCAGAGTATGCTGAAGACTTCGCCAGAACCTTGAGGTAAATCTCAGATCCCGATCAGATATAATAAAAAGTGGTACTCCATGCAATCTTACCACTTCCTTTACATATATCCTGGCAAGCTGATCCAGAGAGAAATCCTCTCTAATAGCAATGAAGTGTGCAGACTTTGTAAGACGATCAACTATGACCCATATAGCATTATTGCCTTTGGATTTTTTAGGAAGTCCTGTGACAAAGTCCATAGTGATGTTTTCCCACTTCCATTCGGGTATGGGTAATGGTTGTAACATCCCCTTAGACTTCTGTCTCTCAGCCTTAACTTGTTGACAAACCAAGCATCGAGAGACATATTCAGCAACATCTCTTTTCATGCCATCCCACCAGAAGTACTCTTTCAGGTCCCTATACATCTTCGTGCTTCCAGGATGAATAGAGAATGAAGAACTATGAGCCTCATCCAGCAACTCCTTCATTAATTCGGGGATGGGAGGAACACAAACCCGATTCCTGAACTTTATTATCCCATCACAATCAAGGTTGAACTCAGGAACATTACTCACCTTCTTTTGTAACTCGACATCTTCTTTCTATGCCTCTTTAATCTTCACATGTATAGATGGTTGAACATTCATTTGAGAAAGATAATATTTTTCCCGTTCCATTATAATTCCAAGATCCATCCTTTGTAAATCCATAAATATTGGATCTTTTGTGATCCTCATCATGGATAAACTAGCATGGTCTTGTCGACTTAATGCATCTGCCACCTTGTTTGCTTTCCCAGGGTGGTAATGGATTGAGAAGTCGTAATCCTTAATCAGCTCCAACCATCTTCTTTGACGAATATTCAGCTCCTTTTGTGTGAAAATATACTTTAAACTTTTATGATCAGTATAAATATCACACCTTTCACCATAAAGGTAATGCCTCCAAATCTTTAATGCAAAGATTACCGCAGCTAACTCCAAATCATGTGTTGGGTAATTTTGCTCATGGATTTTCAACTATCGTGAGGCATAAGCTATCACCATATCATTTTGCATAAGAACACACCCTAATCCCTTCTTGGATGCATCACTATAGATCACAAACCTTTCTCCACTACAAGGCAGTGTGAGCACAGGTGCACTGGATAACCTTCTTTTCAACTCCTTGAAATTCTCTTCACATTCTTCCGTCTAGAAAAACTTAACTCCTTTCCGAGTCAACTTGGTGAGTGGATTAGATAACCATGAAAAATCTTTCACAAAACGTCGATAATATCCAACCAAACCAAGAAAACTTCGGATCTCAGTTACTGTTGTTGGTCTCGACCATCTTTCGATAACCTCTGTTTTTGCTGGATCCACAGATATCCCCTCTTTTGAGATTATGTGACCCAAAAATGCAACTTTTTGAAGCCAAAATTCACACTTGGTAAATTTGGCATAAAGATTTTCCTTTGTCAGGGTCTTCAATATAAATCTCAAGTGATCTTCATGTTCTTCCTTGCTCTTTAAAATAGACAAGAATATCGTCTATAAAGACTACCACAAATTGATCAAGATAGTTTATAAAGACCCTATTCATCAGATCCATGAAGATAGCAGGGGCATTAGTAAGACCAAATGGCATCACTATAAATTCATAGTGTCCATACCTTGTACGGAAAGCCGTCTTTGGTATATCCTCCCTTTTGACCCTTAATTGATGATACCCTGAACGAAGATCAATCTTGGAAAAGTATTGAGCTCCGCGTAGTTGGTCAAATAGGTCATCAATGCGCGGGAGAGGATATTTGTTCTTGATAGTGATCTTGTTAAGTTCTCGATAATCATTACAAAGTCTCATTGATCCATCTTTCTTCTTAACAAATAGAACAGGTGCTCCCCAAGGTGACGCACTAGGGCGTATGAATCCCTTATCAAGATTCTCTTGGAGTTGCTTCTTCAATTCCTGCAACTCAATTGGGGCCATTCTATAAGGTGTCTTTGAAATAGGCAAAGCACCCGGTACGAGTTCTATTGAGAACTCAACTTCACGATTGGGTGGAAGTCCCGGTAATTCCTCCGGAAAGACATCATCAAACTCCCGTACAATGGGCATATTCTTAATCGTGAGTTTCTCACCAACCATTTGAGATAAATAACCTTCATTTAGTGGAATCAAGACCCATAAGATGGAAGAAATTTCCACTGGAAGGTTATGTTCATCCTTGCATTGATAGACGATCATAGTTGATCTGGAATATGAAATGTGACTTCCCTTATTTGGAAATTGATATGAGCTCCATATAAAGAAAGCCAATCCATGCCAAGAATCACATCAAATTCCACTATAGGAAGGATCAAAAGATTTTCAGGAAGAACGTTCCCACAAACTTCGATCGGAGAAGAATTATAAACTTTTGATGCGACTATTGTGCCATTAGGCGTTGTCACAGCTAACTCAACGTCTAATTGTTGAGGTAATACGGTGATACCCTTAGAAAATTCTTCAGAAATAAAAGAGTGGGTGGATCCAGAATCAAATAAAACATTTGCTACTTTAGAGTGGATGGTAAGTGTACCTTTCACCACATCGTTATCGTACTCCACATCACTGATAGAAATTGCATGTTACTTTCCTTTGTCTTTAGCCTTACGAGTTTGTTGACGTCGACCAACATCATCAACCCTTGGATTAGGGAATTTATTGGCATAATGCCCCATCTCCTTGCACTTGAAACATTGAAGTGTAGTAGGTTCATTCTGTGTATCCCTTCCTTTGTTTGCATCATTAGACATCTTCTTCCCATCATGACGGCATTCAAATGCCTGATGACCTTCCTTTCCACATTTGAAACATTTACTTGTCCCTTTAAGACAACTACCTCCATGTTTCTTTCCACACTTTGAGCATAAGGGAAAGCTCATCTTCTTTTCAGTGTGCTCTTTAGATTTTCCTTTGAATTCCATTTTCCTCTTCTTATCAAACCCATATGACTGATGGGTTACTCCAATCTCCATCTCGACTTTGAGAGCACATCGAACGATTTCCTCGTAGCTATTGAAGTCCCTTATGGCTAACGCCCTTCGAAGACTTGGTTTTAAGCCACTAAAGAATTGATCGATCTTACTCTCAGGTTGGATAATAATACCAGAAGCGTACCTTGAAAGTCTTGTAAAATTTGCTTCATAGGTACCAACAGATTTATCATCCTTTTGCTTCTGTTCAAGAAACTCTTTCTCCATCTTTGTTCGGAGAATACGAGGGAAGTACTTATTGAAAAATAAGTTCTTGAGCTCGTCCCATTCCATGGAATCAATTTCATCCCTTTGCCTCGTATTCTTAATAAGATTCCACCATTGATCAGCATCTCCTTCCAAACGATACACTGCTAGGATGACTTTATCATGTTCAAAACATTGAAGAACTGAAAATATCTTTTTAGTAGTACTAATCCATTGTTCAGCAACTAATGGATCAGTAGACCTGCTGAAAGAAGGTGGATGCTGCCTCATGAAGGATTCAACAGAATGTTGCTTCTTCCTTTACTCGTTTGGAAGTCCTGCATGATTCATAGCTTGAGAAAGTTGTGTGAGCATGACTACAAGATTTTGCATTCCAGCTCCCATAAAGTTTGGTTGCTCAGGGGGACAATCATTGCATTGCCCGTCGCATTCTGCATTAACACGATTCCTTCGGGTTCCAGTCATTGACTAAAACCAAGAAGAATAGTGTGAGCAACACTAATTATAATAGGAAAACCACATAATCAAGAATAAAATTTCACACTTAAGGTCTTATCCTAGGTTATTCATGGCCATTTATGAAACACTAATATTGTGTTCTATGCTTAGACTTATCCTTAGGGTTCTTACTAAGGCTTTTACATCCTAGTTTCCAAAGTTTGACTATACCTGTCCTCTGATACCAACTATAACGACCCATACTTTACATACATTGTTATTACTTCAGAATTGAAGCACAATTATTACAACATATAACAAAACCATGAAAGGACCGTATAGGTATAGTGTCTTTAGAAACTGGGAAACATAAAAAACTGGTTCATAAAGCGTCTACACTGTCTCCCATTTATTTCATCATATCTATAGTCCCTTTTGGCATATCTTACTTAATAACCTTCTTCCTAACCTGGGGAAAGAAAACATACCAAAGGGTGAGCTCAAATGCTCAGTAAGGGTAAAAAAAAAAGAAATATCAATCACATTATATACATAAACACATAACTTTTGGAAATCTTAACCTGGAAAAGAGATCATAATTTCATAACATGGGATAAATCATGGCAGTGAAATGTAATCACAATAATCATAACATAAAACATGAAACTTTGTGGTATACACACATAATCATAGAGAATCATTTCTTGTTAGTCAAGACTCATTACCAAGACTATCTTAGTGGACAAAGTCCCTTTCTGAACCGAGTCACCCTCGTTTCAGTCCTGTTTCACTGAACCGGTATAACCTACCGTTCCAGCCATGTCTATCTCATGAGATATAAAATCTTTACCCAATGCATTGGAGGGAGATATAGGTCGCACCCATCTCATAATGATACCATTCTTATGTCTTCCACAAAATCATAAATCATACATCATTGCATAACCCACGTAATAAAAATGGGAATCTTAAACATCGTGACATCATCAAACAATTCCTATAAGATAAAGGAATTCATAAAAATAATTACATCACATCATAATCAAATTAATGTAATAATAGGGATAAAAACAGAACCCTTTATTATCTTAGATGGAAAATAATTTTGATAAAATACTTGAACTTCATTCTTGAGGAAAATATCCTTTCTAATTCAAAAACACTTTTCCTTTCATAACATGTAATAAAATTTTAAACTAAAAGAAGTTGATTAAAAATAAACTTGAAAACTTTTAAAGGAAGCTTCTTCGAAATAATGTTTTAAAATTCCATTCATGCCGTATAAGTTAAAAAAAACATTCTTCGTACTTTTGTCGGAATAGTCAAAAAGTACCTCGTACGAAAAAAGACAAAACATTCCTTTCATATCAACTCACCGAAGGGTAAAATTGGATTTAAACAATTGTAGGTGGATGGAAATAATATTACATATTGAGGAAACATGGATTTGGATGATAAAATATACCCCAGTAAATATTAAAGTATAAACAATCTCAGATAAAAATGAGATTGTGATATTTCCCTTACCTTAGGTTCGATTTGCATTGTGCATGTTCGAAGCTCCTATATAATGGTTTAAATAATGTTATTGACTTATTCCAGAATCATACATATTGATATGATATCATATGTAGTCATATTCTTAGCTTCTTATTAGTAATATTTCATTGTTACTTGTTACTCGGGTCTTTATTGCCTTTTGTTCTTATGCGTGTTTTGCCGAATAAATTCTTATTCTTATTTTAAGGTTATAGATACCTTATATCCAGAATGGTATTAGTGTAACATATATCATATTTATTCATTTAATTCATTTATATAATTACTATGTAATGATGATCATGTAGAACGAGTCGCATCACATCGTGGAGACGGTATTCCGTACGTACGCCTGAGCGATGATATTGTTCCCATGATCGTGGAATTTTTTTTAAGTGTATTTATACTATTTAAGTATCAATATCACTTTATAATAATCATATATAGTTACTAATTACACCATTATACCAATCCTTGTAAGGTGATGGTGGAAAATAGATTACACCACGGCGTGGAGACGGTATTCCATACGTACGCACGCGCGGTGGTTTCATTTTTCCGTAGGATGGATAGAAGATGAATTAGGGTTGTTTCATACTTATAATAACATATCAGTAAGTAATTAATACGGATGTTATTAATTTATCATGAAACAACTAAAGAAGAATAAGTTTAAGAAGAAAGAAATTGAAAAGATCGGTAATGGATATTACCTCTTCTTTGAAACGCCTCTTTGAATCCTCCACTTAGGGAACTAAGATTGGTCTTTGAAGAAGACAAGGACCTCTAGGATTATTCTATGGAAGTGGAGAAGGGATTTTGGCAGGGGTTGGCCGAGCTTGAGTGCTCAAATTGGTGTGAGGAGGAGGGGGAGGAGGTGCCCTTTTATAAGGGAGGAGAGGGGCACCTTAGGAATATCTCAAAATATTATTTTATATTAAAGTCAAAATCGGTTTATAATGGTTCCAAAGGGTCTTATTTCGGAGCTAAAGTGGGGATGGGTCTAAATCCGATCAACCAATA
Source organism: Viscum album (assembly GCA_963277665.1). Classification (NCBI taxonomy): domain Eukaryota; kingdom Viridiplantae; phylum Streptophyta; class Magnoliopsida; order Santalales; family Viscaceae; genus Viscum; species Viscum album. Next base: position 1,685,238,037 of record OY728143.1, on the reverse strand, counting down.
GGATTTAGACAAGTTTAGGTTATTATTATAACCTTATCAATTAGATTTAACTCTAAGTTAAATAATTTAACTTTTACCATGTCTTTTTTTTTCTTACACTATATGGTTAATACACTTACTATAACATGCCAAACAAACCCCAAGTTGTTTATAATTAATATATATATATCCTAATCTAAGTCATTTGGCCAAACCTTAGATTTTTTGGAATAAAATAACAATTAATAATATAATATTTGATTTAAAAACTATTTTGTGTCAATTTTGACACTATTTGATATATGATTTTTGTGAAAGTCATAATAGAATTATATGTTCTAACCAAGTTCATTAAATCAACACTAATATATCATAGTAACCTAGAAAATTAGTGTAATTCATAAAAAGTCTCAAATTACATTTATTTGGGCATTTATAACATCAATTATGTTAATATTTCCTTAAAAGGGTAATTACTGCATCATCGTTGTGTCATAAATAAATTAAGTTATTTAAATTCTAAAAATTATAAATAAACAATCATTATGTAGGAAATAGTTTTAGCTTTCTAATGAATATTTATAATCGAATTTATCTTATTTATAACTCCATATTAAAAATGTTTTAGTTATTAAACTTTGATTTTAACTATTTTAACTATTCATTAAATAAAATAATATTAAATGTCATAATCTAATCCAAGTGGACCTAAATGGTCATATTATATTCATAAGGTTGTTTTTGGTTGAATTAAACTTATCCAATAGAATTAGGACATGTGTTAGGGTAATAGTAATATCATATTTACCCTTAGTTACCCTATTTACTATTAACTGCGGTAAAAAGAAGTAAAAAGTTACTATTCACCAAAAAATTATTTTTATCTCATTGAAACACATTTTACTTATTGATATCAACCGTGTCTGTCAGATTTTCGAAATTCCATTCACAGAAGCGGTAAAATTAAGTTTTATGCAAAATTCAGTTTTTAACCTACCACTTAGTGGTTTCACTATTTATCAAAAATTGAAAGTTTTCAGAAAAATACCAAAATTTCACCCTAGGCTAATTTCGATATTCCGAATCCAAAAATGAAGTCCATTTTGAAAAATAAAATTTATAAAATTTCAAAAAGTGGTTATTGCTATTCATAACGGCTAGTTTTAATAATATTTTAATAGCATATCGTTGTTTAGTGAAACTCGGTATTGCATACGACGCACGCTATCGAGGAAGGTCGCGATTTCGTGTAAAGAAAGCCAAGCAAGTGTTGTGTAGAAAAAGATTCCTTTGATGATTTATATAACATAAACGTCTCGGGTGTTACAATTTTCAATGAGGAATTATGTAATATCTCAACTTTTTATACAGATGTATTTGGATCATTTACAGGAACAAGTTTTTCTAGTGTTGATTACTTTTATCATTTTGGTTTACCTTTAACTGTGTTTTGGTGACAATTTCTGGAAAATAGTAGAAATAGGGTAGTTTATGGTTGGAAAAAGTTTCTCCCTAACTGTGTTCCATGGCCTAGAAAATTATGAAACCCTGGACATGGGGTTCTTGAACAGGTGGCGTATAGTTTTTCAAACCATGCACACTCTTAAGAGAAACCATGTACAGCTTGCATAGAAGAGGAACACGGTTAGGAACATGGTTAGGGTAAACTGTAACACCCCATGATGTCATAGTACATTAATTTTTAAAAGTAATTTAAATAACTTGCACTACCCACAACATTGAGTTTAAGCGCACCACAACTTAACAAACTAGCCATTCAAAAGTGGTTATGAATAATATTAAATGAATTCTGAACTTCATATACTCATTATAATTTTAGAATCCATATTGTGAGTTTGTTTGACATAATGTAACAACAAAATCATTTTTCAGATAAAATAATTATTTTTTAATAAATGAAATTTTAACACCTTTTAATGGTGAACCTTATTTAAATAAAATATTTGAAACATTTATATATTCAATTTGACAAAATAAACTTCTTCTTTAGAATCAGGACATAAGAATCTAGTTTCAATAAAATTTTGGGGTTTTTCTGATAGCTATAATATTTGGGTGAATAGTGAAAAATACTAAATTTTAACAGAAAGCAACATTTTTAGTCAAAATAATTTATAGCGTTCGGATATACATTTTAATTTTTTGGAAGTATAATTTGATTATATTTCTCCCATTTAATCCAATGTTGGTCATTTTAGGTAATTTCACTTTGAAAATGGACATAAACAAGTGTCAATATTTTGATAGTTATTATTTCTTAAAATACGCTTTTTGGTTTTGACAACATGAATTAATTTTAAATTAATATATGAAATTTCAATATTTTAAATTTAGTAAAATACTATTAATTTTTGAATTCAGAATATCAAAATTAGATTTGGGTGAATTTTTGGTATATTTCTGAAAACTTTCGATTTTTAATGAATAGTGAAAAAACTGAGTAATTGTTTAAAACATATTTTTTATTTAAATAATTATTAATTTTTTAAAATTTTGTTTAGGTCAAAACAGATACATAATCCCTATATAATTTCAATTTAATACATTGGAGTTATTTTGTAATAATTCTAGTTATATAAAAAGTTTGTTGAATTTTCACCGTCTTTTAACCACCTCCTTGGAGCATTTGCAAATTTACATAAAGCTTAATTTTACCATTTCTGTGAGTTGAATTTCAATAAACCAAGAGACATAGTTGATATCAGTATGTAAAATGTGATTCAATAAGATGAAAATAATTTTTGGTGAATAGTAACTTTTTACTTTTATTTACCACAGTTTTAAGTAAATAGGGTAATTAAGGGTAAAATTGATATTATTATTACCCTAAAACATGTACTAATGCTATTGGATAAGTGTAATTCGACCACAAAAACTTTAGGAATAAAAAAGTATCCTTTAGGTCCCCTTGTATTAGATTAGGAAATTTATTATTATATTTTTTAAAGATGTGATAAAAAAGTTAAAATAAATGTTTAATAACTACAACTTTTTTAATATAGGGTTATACATAAGATAAATTTGACTATAAATATTCATTAGAAATATAAAAATATTTCGTACATAATGGTATTTTATTTATAATTTTTTAAGATTTACTAATTAAATTTATTAATGACACAATGATGATGCAGTAATTATTATATTAATGAAAGATTAAAATAATTGATATTATAAATATCCAAAAAGAAGTAATTTGAGACGTTTTATGAATTAAACTAATTTTATAGGTTAATATGACATGTTAGGGTTGGTAAGATGAATTTTTTTCTAAGTAATAATTTTGTTATGAATTTAGTAAAAACAAAATACCAAATAGTGTCAAAATTGTCACAAAAGAGTTTTTCAGAAAATATATTATATTATTAATTGATATTCTATTCCTAAAAATATATGGTTTGACCAAAGGGATTAAATACTATTATATATTTCATTAATTAACCACTTGGGTTCTCTTTGATGTTTATAGTATGTTTATTACCCATATAATATAAAAATACAAAGAAACATGGTAAATGTCAAACTATTTAACTAAGAGTCAAATATAGAAGATAAGGTTAATATAGTGACTCAAACCAGTCTGAAACCTACTGGTTGAGTGGTTTTCGATCCGTACCCACCTTATCCTTTAAATAATTTATTTTTGAGCAATTATAAACCTAAATATTATTTTATTATAAAATAATATTTCAATCTTTTCCTAAGGTGCCCCTCACCCCTCTTATAAAAGAGCGCTTCCCCTTCTCTCAAATTCACACCTCCAATGCCATTTAGATCAACCAGAACCTACCCAAATATCCTTCCAATTAACCTAACTTAATTATAAATTCCTTCCCTTAGTTATAATTCCAACCTAAAAAGCCGTTTTTATTAAATCAAAAGGAAGAACCCGGAGAAGAGGTAAATATTTCATCACCTCTTTCAAGTTCCTTTCTTTTTTCTTCTTCCTATTTCTTTGTTGTTTCCATTCTAAAATAATAACTCCAATATCTTATATATACTGTGATGTTATTATAAATATGGTACAACCATATTCATTATTATATCCATCCTTTTAATGACATGTCACCATACATGCGTACGTACGGCTTACCGTCTCCACGTCGTGGTGTAATTGTTATTCAAAACATTATTATTTGAATGGCTATAATAATGATGTGTAATTGATTTAAATAATAAATATAACATGATAATTATTCTATATATATATTATACAATCCAATTTTATATTATTTTAATATCAAAAGAATGATATTGTCGCTCATGCATACGTACGGATTACCGTCTCCACGAACGCGATGAGATTCATTCCCCATCGTAATCCATTAAGGACTAATTTTCTTTATATGATTAAAAATAATGTTTAAAGACTTAATATCATTATGAATATGAATAACATACAACTTATCCATAAAAAACTTTACTTACCTAACAAAGAATATAAAATAAAAAAAATCAATTAACTTCTGAAACAACGATAATACTATGATATTATTAACAAAGCAATGTTAAAAGATAATATATGATATCATATTAATGTATACAATTATATTATAATTTAATAAAATATATTTCACCATAATATAGGAGGTTAACCTACCGTCGACCATGTAAAAGTACATGGTAAGGGTTAATTCTTCAATATCATTATTATCCGAGATTGTTTATGTGTTAGTATTTTATGGGACATATTTTTTATCCATTCCCATGATTCATAAAATACATTTAAAAAATTAATCTTTTATGTAACCCTTTTACAAAAAAAATCTTTTAAAATGTTTTAAATATTTATTCATCTAAATAATTTTCATTAATGTCCATGTTTTCAAAATGTTTTTAAGGATTTTTTTAAATGGACATGAATGATATTAAAATGATAATTCCATTAAAAAGTTTCAAAGTAGTATGGGATACATTGATTCAAAAATTTCTTTAAATGTATCCTCTTTAATATTGTGTGACTTTTAAATGTTTTCATGAAAAATGGATTATTTTTCTCAAAGTTTTTTACAAATCATTTTCATCCATGTCAACATCATATTATGGATTTTTAAACTTGTTTGAAGTTTATTTAGTATAATACAAAATTTCAATATTGTATTGAAGGTTCTGTGATACATTTGACTTTGGATGTGTTATTTTTATACCATTCATGGTTTATTGATAATGTATTGACATTTCCTGTGCTAGTTTTAATACAAATGTTTATGTTATGTTTAATCATATTCATATGAGGAAGGCATTGGAATTAGTAAGTGACGGGTGGAGCCCGCTATAGCTCCCTGATGCATTGGATGGTATCATGAGACAAACTAGTGTCTCAGCACAAGGCCTTGACAAAAATATTATTTTTAATCTTGGCACAAGGCATTGACTATGTGGTTATGAAAGTCTGGAATTATGCATTCCATCATTATAAATGTGGCTATTGATATTTCATTTGATTATTGGACTAGTAGAATATCCATGTGACTAAGTAAATGGAATTATTTTATTTTATCTTTTCCATATTAGACTTAAGTTCAAATTTAAAAGGCATTTGTTTTAGTCTTATACATTGCCTTAAATGTGTAGGTTTATTTATGAAAGTTTCTGCTATATTTTTATCCTTACTCAGCACCTGAGCTCAACCCTTTCTAGGTTTTATTTTATCCAGGATTCTAAGAAGTGTTTTATGTTTGAGATGCAAGGTTTAGCTAAGGGAAAAATGGAATTATAAAAGGATTATTTTTTGTGTTATATGTTAGAAACTGTAATGTAATGTTCAAGTATGTAATCTATTTTCCAAGATGACTAAACTGATCGGTCTTTCGGGACATGATCTTTTTTGATCATGCCAATGTTATGTAATAATTCATCAAATCAAGGCTTTTGGGGTCGGGGCGTTACATAAACCATGTTCCCTAAGCCACAAACCATGCGTATGAGATTTTAATCTGCCTAAAATGATTAAAAAATTCTTAAACACATGTATAATACCTATGAATTTCTCTAGCTCAACACATAAATGATTAAACTCATTATAAGAGAATCCTAGTGGGATTCTGTGGTCGTGCGACCAATGGTTATTGTGATTTGATGCCCAATTAGTAGATCTACATTTCTTTGGGTAGACGGTTTCTTATAGATTGATCACCAATTATTCTTTCATTATATTAGTGGGTTTTTATCCAATGTTTTTTATCTAGTTCTAGATTTTATGAATATAGATCCAGGTTTTTGGATCTAGATACATAATAAATGTATCATGATATGTAAAATCATGGATTTAGGTGTTAGATAGAGATCAAATTCCATATAGTTTATCAGATGAAATTGGGGATTTCCATTGCGATATCATTGATGAAACAATTATGGTAAATGGTCTATAATTGAAATCTAATAGTTTTGATTGATATTATTTGCATAAAATTTTATAATGACTATTATAAATTTAGAAATTGAGTTCTTGATTGAATTAATTAATTTTATTAATTTAGTAATTTAGGAATATGTGATATTGGGGATATTTGAGGTTATAGATTTGAGATAATTAATTAGGGAATTAATTATGATATATTGATAATTTTTAATTGAATTCTTAATTAGTGAATTAATTACGAGATATTGGTATAGTTTATTTGATGTAATTAATTGTTGGATTATTTTTGAGATATTAAGTTAGCTGATTTGATATAATTAATTGTTGAAATAATTATGAGTAATTGTGTTAGTTGATATGAGGTAATTAATTGATGAATTAATTAAAAAATTTTGATTAATTATGGTTTAATTGGTTATTTAATAAAATGGTTTGTTATTATTAATTAATAGTGAAATTGATTAATGGGAATTTTGTAATCACTAATTGTTGAATCAATAATAAGATTGAGCTGATTAATTAACGGGAGAATTAAATAATGGGATTGGTATGATTAAATAATTCATGAATTAATAATGGAATTAAAATGAATAATTAAAAGTTGAATTAATTTTGTGTTGATAAATGGTAACATGGGAATTCAAGTATGAATTTCTTAATGGTAAACTGATCAATAAATTATGTAAATTAAGGAATAGTATCATGTTCATTCTTTTATGTAAATTATGGAATGAGAATATGTTCATTCAATTGCATGTTGGATAAATTGTAACATAGGAATTCATGTATGAGTTAATAAATTGAAACACCACTATTCAATTTTGTGAATTAATAGATAGTAACAAATTCATTCATATACTAATAAAATTTTCGAATAGTAATAATGGAATTATGAGATATGATAGTATTTGGGATTTGTACTGACTCTTAAATGGGCCAAAGAAGTTATTGAGAGTATGGGTGTCTATAGGAACCTTGTGGTTTTTGTGGTTAAATTAAGAATAGATTATAATGTGATAGATTATTATTTATGCATTTTAATTATTGTTATTATACAACTATATAAATTTTTTTTGATTGTATATTATTTTAGATGCTATAGGTGGTGGCCTGATGAGTTATACCCACACCCAACTGAGGCTTCCTGATCGATAACCAAATAGAATTCATGGTAACAGGATAGGATAATGGAAAAGGCCACATGTAAGATGTGTGAGTTGGGGTGGATAATGTATGAGGAAACCAGATGTGGTTCGGGACTCAAATGAGAGATATCATTATATATACTATTGAGTTTTAATTTGACACTTTCCAGATACTTTTTGAAGGAATATCTATTGTTCCCTTTTGGAATTGTATTTTCCATTTTGGTCACCATGTGAGATATGAATCCTTCATGGTGTGGTTACATATTTAGTTATTGCTTATTTATTTTATTTTAGATTTTTACTTTGAAAATGAGGTTATAATCTCCACTGAGATAATATTAGACCCTCATTACTTTTCAGCAGCCTTTGGCATATGGGGAGTCACACCTAAGGTCACATAGATAACCAACATGGGGCACAAATTCGTGGACCTTGGGTTAGGATGTTACAAAGTAGTATTAAATATGTGTTTTTTCTTTTGTCTTAATATTTTATAATGGTAAATAGGGGACTAGGAATAGTCACGGCTTGGTTGTGAGCTTGATCATGTGATTATCTAACCCAAGTATGAGGGAGAACCCAAGTACCCATAGTGGGATTATTTTTATTGTTAATTGCTATTATAATACATGTTATTTCACCATGGGTGACACACTAGTTGTGTCATGCGATTACTGATGTTACTGTTTTCAGATTTTTTAGATGAGAATTATTATGTAAAGAGATTTGAGTTTCATAAATCATCCTAGTAACTCATGGTTATAATGAAATGCATCATTTAACTCAAGCATAAAAAAACTGGTTATATGTAAGTTGTTAAACTTGAATTTATTTCCTTGATTGTAAATTTGAAAAGAAAATGGTTTGTAATATGAAATTGAAAAAAAAATTAAAATGATTTAAAATGATACAAAATGGATTTCTAGTTGAGAAAATTTAATAATTATAATGTGTTTACACTTGTTAACCATGGTGTATGTGAATGATGGTTAATGGAATATATAACCCCTCAGTTTGGAAAATGAGGTGAGTGTTGGGGAAACAATTTTTGTTTATTTTTGTGTTTATCCTCTTAAATTTTTTTTTTGTGTTTTGTTATGTGTCTTGGTATGTGTTTTTATCAATGTAAAGAGTACGCCTCCATGAAACCTCTTTTTGAGAGGGAGGCTAGTGTACATGGATAGGTATGATCCTCTGGTGGTCGAATTTGAGGCACTAATTGTGATGGGTGGGGAACATAGGTTTTATTTCTGAGAAAACATCAATCAAATCACACATCTTATGTAAAAATACCAAGGGAGGGTTGTGAAAATAATGTTAAAATTTATGAGGGAGATTCAGTTACATCACCCATTGACTTTTAATGGAGAGTGTGGACCTAAGGGAGATGAATTCTAGGTTGAGTCTATTGAGAAGATAAATTACCATTTAGAAAATCTTGCTAAGAAGAGGGTATTGTAGGCTACTTATATGCTATGAGGATTAGTGAAGAACTGGTGGGAAAACATGTGAGAAATGGATAGGATGATGCAATTTTATGGAAGAAAATTTTTGAGAGGTTATTGGAGAACTTATATCCAAATATACTATGGTAGGAGGGATCTTATGATTTCATATGGATGACATTGGGGAGTATCTATATGATGGGCTATGTAGGATGATTTGTAGAATTTCAATCAATAGATCTCGTTTTGGAAGGGGATAATATGGATATGGAGAGATTTTTCTAGGTTGGACTTATATATGAGATTAAGTCCCAAGTTAACCACTTTTTTAAAAGATGTTTTAGGAGTGGTGGATCAGGGTCTCATAGCTTAGAAAATCCTGAAGGTGGATTATAGTCCAAAATAGATAGTTGCAAGTAGATGAACATGAGGTACTACTTTAAAGGGATGGAAGCATCAATATGATGATGTTAGTCAGTGAAGTGGGATGTCGGGTGCATAGACAGAAGAATTAGTTTTTAAGTATCTTACTCGAGTAATCAGTCACCGGTGTGGTGGATCATGACAATTCAAGAGACAAATCCTTAAACCAATAGAAGAGTTCTACTCTTGAATAAATATTGTTCATATATAAAAGTTTTTAAGGATCCATATACTGATGAGATGTGATACATGATCTATACAGAACTAGGGAATCATAAGGGGATATTTTTCACCAAACTGGTTTGGTAGTTAGAGTTCTACTGGCCATGGTGGTTGAGGGAGTGGACACGAATCATATCTTGTAGAGATCCCATATCATCAGAGTGGTTCATATCATGGGAGTTAGAATATATCACATGGAATATGGGAAGGTATTTTTCATGTGGAACATCCTATACTTGTGGATACTAAGGTTGGCACATCTACAATTAGATGTATTACTCATGTAACCTATACATTATATAGGTTTTTTATTTTACACTGGTCTATCTCTTTTCTTATTTTCTTCATAACTTGTGGATGATTTAGGCATGGTGGTGTAATTCGTGAGTGGGGTGTTGATTATAGACACACCTATTAGAGTATGCTCAAGAGTCATTTTCTTATGAAAGGGGTGTTCTCTTGAGAATGGTGTCTATCATTTTCTTTGGTATATCTATATTCATTACATGTCAAGCATAAACATAATTCTAGGAATGGACTGGTTAGATAGATACCAAGCCTACATAGATTGTTACCACATGATAGTTACTTTTATGTATCTTAAGGGTGTAAAATTTATTCACCATATAAATTAGGATATCATGGATGGTTGAGTACATCCAATTACTTGGAAACTATGAGATATCATGGCCCTAGTTTCTAGTCAATTTTACAATGATGGAGGTGTAAAGTGAGATATATTTTGAATCGTGGTGTACATGTTCCATGATATCTTTCCTAAATACTTATCAGGGATTATATCTGAAAGAGATGTGAGCTTTACCATTGAGATCATGCTAGGGGATGAGCTAGTTTTAATTCCACCATATAGAATGTATCCTAAACAGATTGAAGAGATCAATACTCTACTACAGGAGTTGGAGGATAAAGGATTTATCTATCCGATTATGTCCCCCCTCTGGTTCATGAGTTAAGATTTTATAGAAGGATGATGGGAGTTCGAATGTATTGGTAGATTACATGATGTTGAACTGAATGTCTATGAATAATAATTATCCGATTCTACATATCATTAATCTATTTAACCAATTGAAAGGGGATTGAATCTTCTCAAATATTGACTTAAGATCATGGTATAATCAATTGAGAGGTCGAACATCTAATATACGGAGGACTACTTTCTGAAGCTGGTATAGCCTATTATACTTATTCAAAATGTTTCCTATATTGATAAATATACTAGAAGTGACTATGTACTTGATGAAAAAATTCATTCATTCATACCTGGATCAATTTGTGGTTGTGTTGTTGGATTAAATCTTGGTGTACTCCGAGACTCAAGATGTTCAATCCCAAAATCTTAATATCATCCAGAGTACATTAATAGAGCCTCAGCAATACACCAAGCTATCAAGGTGTTAGTTTTAGATTGATTAGGTACACTAATTTTGTGACCTAATTTCATAGGAATGTGTTTCAATAGACCCATAGAAGGTTCAAGAAGGGGTTTCTTGTGATCTTCAAAAAGATGTTTTTGATATCTATAGTTATCATTTGTTGGAAGGATATTATCATAGATTCATGTTGGACTTTTTCTGTTAAACGTATCCACATTCTAGTTTAACCAAGAATGGGATAAATTTGACTGGTATGGATCATGGGATAATGATTTCTTGGAGTTGAAGTAGTGCTTGACATTGACCCCAATCTTGATTCTACATAAGCTAGGTGAGGATTATATAGTGTGTTGTGAATCCATTGGGAATGGACTCAAAGAAATTTTGATGTAGGGAGATCGAGTTGTAGACTATGGGTCTTTGTAGATGAGGCATCATGAATAGAATTATACTAAGGATGACCTCGAGTTAGTCGCAGTTTTTTATGAATTAATGTATTGGTGAAGATATTTTTTGGGTGAGAAGTTTATAGTGTATAGGGCTTACCAGGGATAAAGTATATATTTTCATATTGAGATTTGAATCTCCAATATTGGAGACCGGTTCAGTATATGATATAAATTTATTTTGAGCTAGCATATATGTTTGGGAATGGGAAAATTTTATCTAGAACTTTGAGAAAGAAAACTAAGTCTCATGCAGTCTAGGATTCTAGTGTTGAGTCAAAGACGATGACATTACTGGTTGAGATTCAAGTTTTGTTTTAATAGAGTCATTATTATATGATTCTCATTCCATTTTCAATGGAATCTACACTTTTGATATAGATCATTGGCATAAAAATTGAGGATTAAAGGTAATTAACCTTGAGGGAATTCCATGAAGGTGGGGGACAAATCTAGATTGGAGCATAAATGAGATTGAGATCAATTATGTTAAGAAACTTTTGGTTGTACCTACGATCATGCATGAGGAATTGGTGTGTTAGTTTCGTTACATGAAGTGGGAGGTATATATAGGTATGGAAAAAATGTACCATGATATATGAAAAATTATTTGGTGTACGATCATGAAATAGGAGACTGTAGGGTTCGTGACTTGATTCCACATACCTCAGTAGGTGAAGGCTATGAATCAACATCCTACTAGTTTAGCACATATGTTCCCCATTATGAATTTTAAAATGGATAGTGTAACTAAGGATGTTTTTTGGTTCCCCTAGGGATGCCTCAAAATAATGATTCTATTTCAGTAGTTTCTTATAGACTGATGATGTTAGTGCATTTCATACCAAGAGAGGAAACATTCTTAGTGGGGCAGTTTATATGAATATATATTAAAGAGATATTCCATCTAAATTTGGTTGCACAAACTTTGTTTTACACCATGATTCACATTTAAATTCATTCTTTTGGTAGGACTTACAAAGGGTTTTTGTTACATAGCTTTTTAGCATGAAATTACTCCAATGGATTAATGGGAAGTCATAGTGTACTATACCAATGCATGGGGATATATTGTGAGTGTGTGTTCTTGACTTCATTGGGTCTTGGTAGAAGCATTTACCTTTAGTTGATTTCACCTAAAACAATAGTTATCAGACAAAAATATAGATGGAACCATAATAGGAACATTAAGTTAGTACATAAAGATCACATATATGATTGATGGAGGTAGGTGAGTAAATTTTTTTAGGACATAATCTCTTGTAGGAGACATCAGAATATGTACAAAAGATTCAAAAATGTATGGATACATCTCAGAGTAGACATAAGTCATATGAAGATATACATCAACAATTCCTAGAGTTTTATGATGGTGATCATGCATTCCTTCTGGTGTCACCAAGATTGGGTCAGAACTAGATACCGAAGCAAGGCCAGCTGGTACTCAGGATTTGTTGGACCATTTGAGGTCATGGGGAGAATCGAGCTGATGGTGTATCGATTGGATCTTCCTTAGATATATAGTTCAATGCATTATATATTCCATGTGTCACAAATTTGGAGGCACCACATTGACCCCTCTCATGTAATTGATGTGGATGATTTTGACCAAGAGATAGATGCATTCTTTGTGGATCATGTGATATATTTATTGAATCATAATGGGAATGTAATCTAGGGGGATACCATGCTAATACATCATGCATTGTGGAAATATGGACGTGTTTATGAGGAAAATTTGGAGGGATAAGAAGATATGAGGCCTGAATGTCCCAATATTGTTGAGGCATAATTTTAGATATTCGTGGGAGTATATCTCAATAAGGATGTATTATATAGTGCTGAGACTGTAAGATCCCGACCGTTTTTAATAATGTATCTGTCTTTTTAACATAAACTATTTTTCCTTGTGTTGAGTAATTTTCATTTAGGATTACATTAAGATGTATCAGGGTGAAACATTGTGTAAATTGATGAAAGGGGGAATTTAATGTTTGGAGAATAGTTTTTCCTAACCATGATTTTGGGCCCAATGAACATGAAACCATGGATAGTGGGGGTTATCAAGACTGGTGCATGGTGTGTGAAACCGAACAACTAGAGAAGAAAACAGTGTGTATAATATTTTAATCCTCAATTTTTTTAAAAATATTCTTAAACGCCTTTATAATACACCTACATGCCTTATCTCTACCCCTAAATGATTTATCTCAATTATAGTGCCTCCATGAGGGATTCCAGGGGTGTTAATATTCTATTCATGGTTATTCAAACACTGATTGGAATATCTATATCCCTTAAGGAATGTGGTTTCATCCCAAATGATCTCCAATTCGTATTGCATTATTTCGGAGGGTTTTCACGCTAGGTATTGTAGGATATATATATATATTCTATGAATAAAGATCTAGGATTTTGGAAACTGACCTATAATTAAGAGATCTGGATTTTTTAGAAATTGGATTTGGGTTTTACATTTGGATTTCATTCATATGGAATTAATCTTCTTAATTAGAGGAGTTCTATTAGGTTGTTGTTCATCAAATAATTGAGGTAGTTGGCCTATAATTCAAATCCCATAGTCTTCATTGCAATTATTTTTATGTAATTGTGTAATTTATATTTGATGTTTAGAAATTTAGTTCTTAACTGAATTAATTAATTTGGTGAATTAATTAATTTAAGTAGATGTGATATTTGGGATATTTGGGTTTATAGGACAGAGATAATTAATTTTGGAATTAATTATGTGATATTGAGAATTGTGAATTGAATGATTAATTATTAAATTAATTCTGAGCTATTAAGATAGTTAATTTGAGAAAATAAATTTTTTAATTAATTGGGAGATATTTAGTTAAATTAATGAGATAATTAATTTTTGAAATAATAATGTGATATTGGAATGGTGAATTGAGATAATAAATTTTTGAATTAATTATGGGTTAGTGATTAATTAATTATTGAGTAAACTAAATGGTTTGTTGTGATTAATTAAAAGGGGAATTAATTAAGGGGAATTAGGTGATGCCGATTTTTTTAATTAGTAATGATATTGAGATGATTATTTAATTAGTGATTTAATTAACGGGATTGGTAAGATTAACTAATTATTAAAATTTTAATGTAATTTACTTGGATAATTAATTTTTTACTTAATTATGTGTTGATGAATTGTAACATGAGAATTTAAGATTGAATTAGTTAATATAAGGAATGTCATTAAATTTTGTAAATTAAGGAATGAGATCATGATCATTCAATAGTGTAAATTACGGAATTGGAACATGAAAAATAAATTTTATGAGGTTGGAGTGGTAATATGTGAATTCACGTACGAGTTAATGAATGGTATAATGATTGTTAATCATTTTTGAATTAATGGATGGTAACATGGACATTCATATCTGAATGGAATTTGTGAATGGTAATAATGGAAATATGAGATATTATTTTCTTTGGGATTAGTTTAGACTCCAGCATAGTTTGAAGTATGTATTGAGAGTATGGGTGTCCACAAGAACCCAATGGTTTATATGATTAAAAAATGAATAGATTTAAATGTTATGTCTATTTATTTATGTATTTTTTTTAATAAAAAAATATACACTATTATTTGATATGATATGTAGATTTCATTGTTTCATGACATGATAATGTAAAATATTCCATGTAATAAGGATGGGTTGGGTTGGATCATGGATGAGAGAACCAGAGATGGTTCAGAACTCACTTTTTAGTTTTCACTACCTTTGCTTTTGAGTTTTAATTCTGACACTTGACACATACATTAGCATGGAATAACAATTGTTCATTTTTGATATTGTAATGATAGTTTTGATCATCATGTTAAATTAGAATTCTTATGGTTTTTGTTATATATTTATTTATTTTTTTCTGGTGTTTTACATTTAAAAAGAGTTTGTAGCCACCCAATGACTGAAATTAGACCCTCATTGATAGTCGGTTGCCTTCGGTGTATGGAAAAAATGCACCTTAGGTCATGTAGAAAACTAGCCTTGAGAACTGGTGTGTGGAACCTAGGTCAGTATTTTCAAAATAATCAATTTGAGGATTTATATTTTGTAAGATGAATAATTTACTTGATTCATTTTATTCGCTAACCGAAATCATCAAATTAATGATTTTTGATCACTATTTTAAATAATATACTTGAGGTATTAAGTATCTTGGGATAATGTTAATAGAGGAAAACCCACTATGAATTTATGAGTCTAAATGATATTATAGTAGAGGGTAAGGGATAAAAGTAAAATTTATAGCTGAATCAGAAATATGAAATATTGGCCTAACATTGAAACTTATGAAAAAAAGAATAAATCCACAGGAAATCCTTAATAAAGGAAATTTTTATTCCGATGTAGATCCAGAAGAAGAATAAAATCCACGAATATACCAAGTACATGAAATCTATGTTTTATATACATGTATGGGTGATATAGAAATACTGATATGAATGTCAGGGCCATATATCAAGTTTTTTTGGGTGTAATTGATAGTTTTGGTTTTATAAGAAATAAGTGATATGGATTTCATTACATATCCCATGATAAAAAGAAAAAAATGGTTCTTAGCCAGGGTATCTTCATAGATACAACTCCTGTATAATAGAGAGAAATGGATTTTTATTGTCCATGTCTATTATAAAAGACATGATGTGAACTAGTAGACACATATATTATGAACACTTACGTTGATATAGCTTGTACATAAGGAAATTATGTCACATATAATAAACCAATTTATGTAGTTTATTTTCATTCAAAATGAACTATTATGCCTTTCAATGTAGGTCAGTTCAATGAGAACCATTCAACTAAATGTAATTTTGTAATAGGAAAACGACAACTAAAACTTTAAGTTATCAAAGAAGAGTATCTCAAATCAAGGAATTTGGACTGTAATGAGGAGTATTTTGGATCAAGAAATTTTGGCATCCAAGAGGAGAACATCCACTCATAGAATTTTTTTTCATATAAAATATATTACCATATATTAAATGGTTTAAAATTAGGAGGTAATAAATTTTATTTGACAATGGTTGTGATGTAAAAATGTGTACCATTTAGGGTATTTAAATATCAATGAAGAATTGTGTTATATAAGGGATAAATCACAACATAGTAATTAATTTGTAAATGGGATATAATTGAAACTAATAATATGTATACCATTGGTAATAGTATAACCACTCTCACATCATTTATAAGTAGAGCATGGGGATAAGGTGTAGCTTTCCTCTATGACAAAAAACACACAATATGGGGATCTCAGTGGCTCAAAACAGCTATGTTATTCACCATTTATTATTGGTGGGTTAGTTTTTGATTTTTTAATCACCATCATACTGATTTCAATGAATGTGTGATGTAATATAAGATTCTCATGGTTTTTGGGATTCCAATAGTAGAATACCAATTCATGTGATAGGGTTTCTAGAGAGAACTCTTGACTAAAGGTGCCTGATTACTCATAAAAAAGAATAAGAACATGAGGTTTTTGTTACTTCTGGCTTAGAAATTAGAAATATAACATTACTTCATAGAGAGAAGTATGTTGAAAATGGTTTTTAGAAACATGAAGTTGACACCATATTTTATTCAACACATTCTTTGGGTGAAGGGATATAGTAGGAAATATATTTAGTATATCATCATATGGTAAAGTGTTACTAATAAATGTGAATAAGTATCCTTATTATAAAATTAAATATACCCATGACAAAGTTTAATATTACTTTTAAATGGAAAATAAATCTACAATAAAATTTTTCTAAGCTATATGATATAGCAAGCATAGATTGACTTTTAATATGGATTTATTTTAGTCCCAAAATATTTTTACCATTTCAATTTTGTGATCTAAATTTAACATAATACATAAAAGGGTGAGGATCATAGAGTGAATCAGTGAATTTTTTCGGGATTCCATTTATAGGTTTTCAACCTAACACATAAATTTTAGTATTTTAATGTTAAATACACAATAACCATTTTATAATCCATTAAAGGGAATTTCTAAGTTAGTGAAGACATAAATTTTTATTAGGTTACACTTAAAATGTTTTCATCATGATAAGTGTTTAAAACTATTTTGATTTTTGGTTTTAGGTCTTGCGATTTGGGCTATGATCAAGTTTCTGATGGTTATGGTTATACAAATTAAATAACAATTGGATGAATTTGATGAGCAGACAGCTTTTAATAGATGTGTATTGTTTTTACGGTCATGTATCATTGACCAAATTTAAGGTGGAATGTTAAATAATAAGGGAAAAAATTTACCCAACATGAATAATAGACCTATATATTTACAAGAAACCGAGTTAAAGGTGAAGATATAACCCAATGTAATTGATTCTCCTGACACTAATGTTGGAAACATCATAAGGGAGGGGGAAAAGCATATTATTTTAGAACATAATTATAGGACTAATGATGGATAACGTTTAATTCCATAAATATTTTTCTTATTGTGAGGACTCACATTCTGGGGTACAGTTAGAATTGAACCAGTGTGAATGATTATCCCAACACTAATATGATAAACATTATTTGTAATATGGTTCACATTGTTTAAAAACATGTTTCCTTAAAAAAGGTATTAATCATAGTTTATTGTCCTAAACCATGGAGAACATGTTTATAAAAGACCCTATATAAAGGGTGTTATAGTTTCAATAACCATTTAATCATCAATGTATAAATATATATATCCTAATAATAAGGGAAGATTCTCACCATACCACAAGATTGTGCATCTTTTTTATGGAATCCACACCCCTTGATGATTAAGTAATCATGTGACACACAAAGATCTCATTTTTATATTATTCACACATATTATTATATTACTACCCAATGTTGAATAATATTACATCAGGGAGGAATGTGTCATTAAATAAATGGAAAATTACTTGCAAGACTTTTTATCCTGCTAAAAATAAACCCACCATTAGAATTAGATTCTTTCAAAATGAAGAGATTTTTATTCAGAGATATTCTAGAACACATTTACATACTTCATGAAAATTGGGTTGTTTATTAGGGCTGAATATTAAATAATATATTCACCAAAGATATATTATCATCATGTGTAATTTGATTTTCCAATATTAAAAATAAATTGAATTTATTTTTTTCACTAAAAAAATAATTTAATAATGAAATTTTGGTCTCTATAAGTAATACTTGACACAAGAATTTTCATTTTCTATGAATAATAGATGACTTGAGAATTTTAATTTCCTTAAGTTGTAATTTACTCAGGAAATTTGATTTCAAAATAGGAATAATAAATTTGACTCTCTTTATTGGATATGTGTAATAGTTGACTTGATTCATTTTATTTAATAGGAGTAATAATTAAATTATGTATGTTAGGAAACTAAGAGGAATAATAGACTTTAGGAATTTAGTATCCCAAGATAATAATAATAGAGGAATACAATATGATTTTATGAGCCCAAAATATTGGATTGTATAGGGGAATAGAATAAAAATGGAATTTATATCTAGATTAGAGATAGGAAATATAGATTGAACATTTTAGTTTATGAAAACAAAAATCAATCAAGGCATAGTTTTGAATAAGATAATTTATAATTTGTTGAAGGTTCTGAAAGAGAACAATCTACATAGTTATATATAGGATACGAGATCCAAATTTCAAAATATATTAATACATTATAAACAAAAACATATGTTAATGAAGATACCAAATATCATGATTAGATGGATGAAATTGAAACGTTCGGTTGGTTATGAGATAAGTGATTATCATGTCTATAAATATCTTAATAGAATATGAATTAATCTATGCATGGTTCTTCACAAGAGTTTCTACATAGATATAGATAATTTATAATAGAAAAAATGGGTTTTCATCATCCATGTCTATTGAATAAGACATAATGTGAACTAATAAACCCATATAATATGAACTCATAGGTAGATATGGATTGTACACATGAAAATTATGTAACATAGATTAGAAATAATTAAGTATTTTATGTTTTTTCATAGGGGAATATTTTATTAGGAAACATAGTGATATTAAATGAGAACCATGCACCCATAGTGAATTTTATATGTGTAAAACCGAAACTCAATGCTCTAGGGTTCCTAATAAGAGTTTCTCAACGCAATGAATTTGGGTTGTAATTATGAGTATTTCAAATCATGGAATTTGGGATTCCAAGAGGGGAATAGACACTTATAAATTTTTTGTATTCATAGAAAAAATTTTCCATATATAGAGTTGTATAAAATTTGAACGTATTATCTTTTCGTTAAATTGTGATATGATAAATAAATATGTATCATTGAGGGTATTTAAAGCCACATGAAATATTGGGTTATATAAAGGGTAAATTATAACCTAGTAATTTATATTTTAATTTAGGATGATTTAAACTTATAATAGATAGACTCTTGGTATTGGTAGAACCACTCTCACATTGTTTATAAGTGATGCATGGGGCTAAGGGGTACCATTCCCCCATTACTAAAAATATTCCAGGGGGAATGTTAGTGGATAAAAATAAACTATGTTATTCACCAATTATTATTATGAGGGCGTTTTTTATTTGTACACCATGATATTAATTTATATTAATGGTGGATCCACTAGGTGATTCTCATGGTTTTTTGGATTCCAAGAGATGAATATAAATTAATGTGATGGGTTTCTAAGAAGAGAATCTTGAATCAAGGCCAATGAATTATAAAAAAACGAATACATACTTGGGAATTTTAATTCTGTTTACTCAAAAATCAAATATATAAATTGGATCCAAAAGAAAAAGAATGATCATTAAGGGTTTTAAAAACCTAAAGATGAAAATATCTTATATTGAACAAATACTAATGGAAAAGGGATATAACATGAAATTTACTGACTATATGATCTGCCTAAATAATGGGACTGATAAATGTTAAATAGAGGACTTATTAAGAAACAAAATATACACATAAAATAATTTAATATATCATTAATGGGAAAATAATTATACTCTATATTTTTCACATGCTGGTGGATTTTGTAATAATAGATAAAATTTTCCTAGGGGCATCTACTAGTAACTAAGGATTTTAAACTTTTCAATTTTGGGATATAAATTATGGGTAATCCATTAAAGAGGGAGTCTCATTGAGTGGCTCATTGATTTTTTTAGGATTACCATTAAATGTTTTCATCCTTATAAATCCACAAGAATATTTTAATGATCAATACTGTCTACCATTTATATATTCCCTAAAAGGGAAACAATTAGTGAGTGAAAAAATGATCTTCTCTCAGAACCCTATTAAAATACTTTTCTTTTAATATTTTTTATTTATATTATGATTTTTAGTTTATGGTATTATGATATAGACTATGACCAGGTGTCTTATATTAATGGTTGTATAACATATAGAAAATGGGGGCGATTCTTAAGGTCACACAACATTGAAAAAATGTGTCTTATGTTTATGGTCTTATAGATTTGACCAAATGTTGGGTGGCATGTCAAGTAATAATAGATAAAATTGACTCGATATAAATGATCAACCCATTACTATACATGAAACCTAGTTAAATGTGGTGATATTAACCAATGTAAAGTATGAACTAAAAACTAATATTGTAATCTTCAAAGGCTTGTAAAGATTCACACCCTTGAGAAATATAATTCTTGGGATAATGGTGGCCATCATTTAATTCCATTAATATTTTTCATGTAATGTGATTTTACATCTTGGGGAATGGTTAGAATTTTACCAATGTAAATGATTATCCCTACAATAATTTGAGAAACCAATGGTATTAAATGGTTCACATAGTTTAAGGACACACTGATTTGACTAATTTATTTTTTGTAGTTTATGGTCATAGAACATAAAAATAATTTTGTCTACTCAAGGGCCTATTCATAGATCTGGATCATTTTTAAGAGTAAATGGAATGAAATTTGTTGTTATATAGTGAGGTGTTACGATTAAGGATCTTACATGAATTAGAGGATCAAAACAACATAGTAAAAATGAGGTCCAAATGGGATATAAATTTATGTTTGGGACATGGATAAGAATATAATATTCACTAAAAATATTATTATGATATGAATTAAAACGCATTTATTTCATAAAGGAGTAATTTTTATCCTGTAATGGATCCTAATATTGAAATAATTGATGTCAATGAAAGGAAAAAACAAAGGTATTGACATTGATGAAGTTTATAGGTAGGCCTAGAATGGTAAATACAAGCATCAATAGATATCATGTGGAAACAAGAATTAAGAAATATATATTTCTTGAAGGAGGGAATTTGTGAAAATTGAGATAATGTAATTGGATAGTAAAAAGTTTGTTCCCAATTGTGGAGTTGTTGGAGAAGTCCTGACGTGAATTGGTAAACTCATACACAAGGAAGATGTAGAGGATAAAATTATAATGAGATATTTGTATACGTCGAAGATAATAGATCTAGGAATCACTATATATGTATTTATAATAGAAATTAATCCATATGTTTGTAAGAAAACACACTAATTACAAGGAGTATGACGATGAAGAACACACCCTACATGCCACCCAATTTTCAAAATTCTCCCTGTTTCTCTCTTGCATGTTGGTCCTATATGGGTGCGTCTACTTCTGGTGACCTTCAACCATGTCTCTTCTTCTGCTGTATTAGCCACTTTGGTGCCCACTCCCTCTCTTGGTCCGGCTTTTGGATCTCCTCAGCCTGTTTTCCTTTCAAGGATACATTGTGCGTCCCAAACATCATCTATTCCAAGCCATGCTTCCCAGATGTCTCCATGCCTGTCATGTTGATCTCCTATGTTGAAGTTAGTCTATTAGTGGAGTTTCCTTCTTTTAACATTGAGGAAGAAGAAGCCTATCTAAAATTTACCTTAATCTCAAGATTTTGTGTGGTGAAACCATAGATTGAAGTCTTCCAGCGGTTCGTTATATCTTGGGGGCTCCATTCTCCAGTGAAGATATCTCCTATTTACTAGAATTATTTTTGCCTAGTCCTCTACTCGGAATCATATTTCAATTAGGCTTCGTGAAAGGACCCTTCCTCTTTGGGGAGGTAGAGGTTATATTTGACTCACTGGTCACAGGATGTCTATAAAGGCCAAGAAAGATCTTCTGAGGCTATCTAGACCAGTCCTCCTGGCATTCCTCTACCTTTAGGAATGGTGGTTTACTCAAAGCTATTGGTGACTCTATAAGTGGCTTTCTATGCCCAGATGATCGCACTTGGTCCTATGATGATTCTTCAGTGGTCCGTATTTTCTTTGAAATGTACATCTCTAATACTACTCCCGATAGAATCTCTCTTCGGGTGAAGGAATCTTTCTGTTGGTTACAATAAAACCTCCACCACATTTTCCCATAGTTCTACTAAACTTTTCTACTATGGAGACACTCTATATTGGTGTGTAGAATGTAGTATAATGGAAGGCTCTGATTCCCTCCTCTAGTGCCTCCCTTTTGGGATCCTATGCCAGTCCCCCCGGAGGTGCCTCATTCCTCAGTCACCCAGAAAGAGACTTATTTGTGCCTCCAGGTTCTGTTTCTTATTTGTATCCTTACCCTTTTCCTATTCTTGGTTTTCAGACTAGGTCTACCCTGACACCGTCCTCCAACAGTGTTCTTTTACCTCTTCCCATTGAGCCTTCTAGCTATTTAGTCTACAAGATCCTTATGGGGCTTGACTTTGGGATAATAGTGAATTTGAGTGGCCATTATTTAACCATTCCTCCTAATCTTGCCTTTCTCCTTCTAGCCCCAATACCACTTCTTGTTTTCTATTTCCATGCTTAGATTGTGGAAGAATCCCCCCCCCATTTTCCATACAGTTGAGAAAGGGATCTTGTCACCCCGTAGGTCCTCCCCTCAATCTTTGGTTGGCTCCCTAGAACAGGCTATTGCTTCCATGACTTTACCTTCCCCACCTATCATAATTTTAGAGCTTCCTCTTCCCCTAGATGTCTTCACTACTTATATTTCACCGTTCTTCATGAATTCAAGTATCTGCACTATATCAATGTCCAAGAAATTAATGGATGATTCCTCATCCCATCTTATAAAGGCTAAGAACCTAGGGCCAATGCAATTGTTATTTTGGATCAATGATTCCCATCCTCATTTTGAATGCCCATGGCCTTGGTTCCAGCATCAAAATGGATTTCCTATCCTCTACTATCTGTAAAAACAAGGTTTATCTTACTGCTTTCCTTGAGAATAAGTATAACATCCCCAAGATAAAATAGTTTTCAAGTAAACTAATGTTACATGGATAAATGCATGAGGACCAAACCAACTGTCATAAATGGATATTTGGGATCATTAATTTCTCTGTAGATCTTATTCAATTAGGTGACCAACATATCACATCCAAGGTCACTCATGAAATTGGATCCTTCTTTTTGTCCATTGTTTATGGGATTTTTGAGGCCACACGCAGGGAACTTTTGTGGGAGGAACATAATTATTTTGATTTGGGTAGCCTTCCATGGAATATTGGGGGAGGTTTTAATATCATTTACAACCCAGGTGAAAATAAGGGAAGGGGACATTACCCAATAAAGGTAGCTTAGACATTTCTCCATTCATGGTTGTAAAAGGTCTCTTGGACCTTGGTTACTCGAGTGATTCTTTCACCTAGTTCAATAACCAACGTGGGGATAGACATTCATCCATTCGGTTGGATAGATGTTGTGGAAACATTTCATAAATCACTCTTTACTCTAGTATAATGGTCAGACAGTTGGTGCGTGGGATATTATATCACTATCTGATTCTCATCTCTCTCTCTCTTTGAAACAGGTGTATCATGATTGCTTTATTTTTTATCCGCAATGGATATGAATCCTTGGTTATTAGCAGTTGGATTGTGACTCATAAAATGAGACCACATAGGGTAATATTTGGTCTGTCTTCAATTAAAAACTAAGGAGTCTCAAAATTAAGCATCAGGCGTGGGTGAAGGACATTCCTCACAATGATAGGGAAATTGAATTACTCATGCAGGACATTGACTATCTTGAATATAGCTTGGAGGGGTCCTAGAATTACCATATCTTTGAAGAACATGGCTATATGAATGAAACTCTCAAAGACATGATCCTTAAATAGGAATGCCTGGCGAGGGAGAAAGCGATGATCAGATGGCTCAGTGAATGGGATATGAACCCTCCCTACATTCCTGCTAGAGTGGAAATAGTTTGTTCAGAAAAATATCTTGAATGATGATGGTACTTACTTGAATGATAGAGATTTTGTGGGGTCCCTTGCTCATTCCTTCATAGAAGACCTTTTTGCTGGATAGAATCAGAGGATTCCAAATAGTTTTTACGGAGGTGACATGGGATTCAAGGCCTCCATTTCCAAACAAGTTTCTATCTAGTACAATAAAATAATGGGGGATATCCATGAGAAGAATGAAATATTTGAGGCAGTGATGAAACATAACACTAACAGTGCACCCGTCCCGAATGGGTTTTCAGGTATTTTCTATAGTGAATCTTGGGATGTGGTTAAAAATGACATGTCATATTCCATATGAGACTTCTTCAGGGTAGGTATTTTTTCTAGAGTGGAAAGATCCTCTATCCTCGTTCTCATTTTCATTACCAAGAACCCATCTTCCATATTGCACTATAGACCGGTCAGTATATGCAACTTCCCTTATAAAGTATTTTAAACCTTCATTAATTCAAGGCATTCCTCTCTCCTTCCCTAGTGGGTCTCCATTGAACTACATGTATTTGTTAAGGGAAACTCTATTCAAAGGGATATTTCATAATCCCGTGAGATAGTGAGGGATCTCAACATTAAGACTCATGTATCAAAACTATAAATCATACTAGATACGAACAAATTATATGATAGAATTGAATGGAGCATCATCCATAAGGTGATCTCAGCTATGGGATTCACTCAAATGGTTACTGTTCTTTTTTTTAGATGTTTCAACTCATCATGGATGCATGTTAATTTCATGGGAAAGCCTCAAGGTTTATTTAAGGGAATAGCTGCCTCATTCATGGTATTTCATTATTACCGAGCCTTTTCATCCTCACCCAGGGCACACTTATCCACATTATTCATAGAAGAAAAAGTAATGGTGACATCCTCCCATTCCGGTGAGGGATGAATCTCCTATCCATATCACATCTTATATTTCATAATGACACTTTCATCTTCATGAATGGAAATAAGATATTGGTTTGAGGTTTCCTCAAGGTGATGTAGGATTAATATCATTTGAGTGGGAATATGATTAATAGGTCTACGATTGATTTTTTAACCTCTAGCAGATGTTCTCCTAGTCGACATTCCTTCATAGGCCACCCTCTAGATATTAAAAGAGGTTTATTTCCCATGGA
The DNA here is from genome assembly GCA_963277665.1 of Viscum album. Lineage (NCBI taxonomy): Eukaryota > Viridiplantae > Streptophyta > Magnoliopsida > Santalales > Viscaceae > Viscum > Viscum album. Next base: position 1,685,212,188 of record OY728143.1, on the reverse strand, counting down.
ATGCCTTGGGCCTCTTATATCTTCATGAACTCATCAAATTATTGATTTTGATCACATCACCCATAAGATTATTGATAGAATCCTCAATTGGAAGAAATAATTTTTTTCCTTTCGTTGCCAGATGGCGTTGGTAAATAGTGTTCTATTGGATTCTCTTATCCATGTCCTCTCCTCCATAAAAGTTACAAAAAAAGTCATCATCAAAATTGAAAGGATCGAGTATATTTTTATTTGGGATTCCCTTTCTAAAGTGAAACACCACTCAGTGTCTTTGGATAAGATGGAGAGGCCCATCCTGGAAGGTGGCATCAATGTTCACAGCCTTCCGGGCACTCCCCTTTTTAGGCATGCGTAGTTGTCCTAGAAAATCCATGAACGTAGAACACTTTGGGGAAGCTTCATGTAAAACCATTATGTAGATAGTTCGGAGAGGCACAATAGGTAGATGTATCCCTTCCTGTTCAGCATTCTAACTCATTTTCAGATATGTTTCCTCACATCCAATGGAAAATTATAGAGGGGGTGTTTCCTCTGGAAATGGGGATGACCTCATTGATTTATGGTTCAAACATTCATAAGGGTTTCTAATGGGTTTTTTCTTAGAACTAGAAACATCCAATGATTCAATATCCATTTATACCTACTTTCAAGAGGTAGGTTCTCACTAGGTATGAACTTATGAGGAGTAAGAATTTGCATTGGCCGAGAGGATTGGATCTTGAAATCATCACACCATTGGGGGGGGGGGAATTATTGTCTACTCTGGGACTCACTTTATAGATTTAATTTATGTTCGTGAATCCTTATTTCACTACTTAGTAGTAAAATGAGCTTTCCTTTAAATTTGACAATCAATGATTAATATGTATGAGATTTAGATAATCATTTATATATATTCGAGTTTTTTAATCGATAGAGAATCATCTAGATTTGTTAGAGATTCTAAGTCAATGGTATCCTTCGACACATTATATAGAAATCTCTTGGTATTTATGATAACCATACCAGTTTTAAAGCCACTCAGTAGGGCACTTGATGTTTACTGTCATTCAAAAGGGCATAGTTTATTTCAGAGTTGGAATCTTACCTGCAGATGGGATACCTACGTATCCTTTTTTTAGAAAAGGAATCAGAACCCACGTAGTTATAGTAAAGAAGTATGAGGTTTATGCATGATTGATGTCTCAAAGAATGATATCATATTTACTTTTACACTCTAAGCTCACGTGAGTCATGCTCAGTGTGAGAAACAAGAGGTATTGGTAAAAATAGACAATTGTTCCATGAAAGATGCAATTATAAGCAATGATATGGGGCTTATGTATGTATGAATGCCCAGATATATGAAGATAATGATTTACATGAGGGAAGAAACCTGGGAACAAGGTCTATAAAGCTATATGTGCTTTATGGAGATTTGGATACATAACGTTGGACTTAATCCTGAGAAGGATGCCCAAATTTGAGAGGAATTATGATTGGGTTTTACTCCTGAGAAGGAAGCCCAAATCAAAAGTAAATTTAGACTGGTTAAGAGAAATTATGACTGGGGCATACTCTTAAATAATAGGCACAGGTTAAAGGGAATTATGACTCTGGCTTATTCCTGAAAAGGAAGCCCTGGTTGAGGGAATTTGGATTTTAAGAACATGGGGATTACTCCTAAGGAGGATGCCCATATTAAAATAATTATGGTTGGGGCTTACTCCTGAAAAGGAAGCCCAGGTTAAGGGACTTGGGGCTAACTCCTAAAAAGTATTCCCAAATTTGGGATTTTTGAGATTGGGACATACACCTGAGAAGGAGGCCCAAGTTAAAGATCCTCTCATCTTTAAAGGATGAGGTTGAATGTATGAAATATTTGACCTTAGTGATGTAAGGATATTTAAATCACTACGTTTTGAGAAATGTTCCACAGAATTTCATTCAAATAAGGAATCCAACAATGAAACCATGTCATAAATGAATATGAAGAGGGTTTTGAAGGCTAAATATTTAAAAGAAGAGGTGGATTTGAAGAAATCAAGCGAATAGGTAGGAGGGGCACCCAAAAAGAGAGAGGCACGCAAGTCCTGTGTGGGTTCGCAAGTCCTAGTCGCGCAAGTATAATTGCACGACACATGGGTACTTGCGCGACGGTCAACCCTTACGGTAATACTTGGGCAAGACTTGGATCAAGCCCTTAGTATTTTCCCTAATGGATTTCAAAAGGGTGGTGCAAAAGCTTTATTAAAGGGATAAGGTAGTGCACAAGTGTGGCCATTTCCCTTTAAGGGCTGGCCACTTAGGCGCGCAAGTGTTTATGAGTTTCAACCCTTTGGCCTTGTTTCCGCTATTTAGAGATTCCATTCTAGGTAAGAAATTACCATAGAAGTGTTTGGAAGACTTCCTGAAGAGACTAGGGTGCCCGGAGCTCAAATTTGAGTTTTTGAATTTTTCTTTCGTGAAATGGGGGGGCCCACAGGGGTATTATAGGCAGATGAAGACCCTGGGGGAAAAATCATAGAGGGCACGCAAGTCACCTAGGTTGCCACTATGCGGTGCACATGTATACTTGCACGACAATGATGAAACTTGCGTGACCAAAGTGGGAAGAAATCCTTCTTCATTCCTTTGTCAATTTTTGATGTTTCTTCAATGGATGAATCACTTTGGAGACATGTAATTAATTTTTTAAGTTGTTAGACTTTATGAAGGAAAGGAGAGTCAACAAAAGTACCCCCTCATAGTTGGATCCGAAGGAAATGAGGATGTGACTCTGAGGTAATGAAGAAAATCAAGGAGCATGCAGCGCGCAAGTGTTGAGCGAGCAAATGGTGTCGTGCAGGTATGAGCATGGCAGGCTTCAGTGCGTAGGGGTGAGAGTTGGCCTATATATATGCGGTCATTTATTGGGCAATGCACTGAATTTCAGACTTTTGAGCACTCTCCGCACAAGTTGCCTACGTCATGCAAGTTCTCTATTTTCCGCTATTTTCTTTGTGTCGCACTTCTGCAAAGGTATATGGACTTTCGTGGTGATACCTACACGCCAATAACTTGCGCGAGACACTTATACTTGCGCACCATCTGCGGGACTTGCGCGCCTTAATGCCTTAGCCATTTTTTCAGTTTTCTTCACAAATTTTATGAAAAAACAACTTATTTAGAATTATTTATTTGACCATTGTGCCAATTAAATGGCTCCCAGGAGAATCGAAACGGCTGATGAACTAGCTAGAAAGTGAATTGATGATATGATGAGCATCATTGGCCATGATTATTATACTATCTACGACATAACTCTTCCAGATTTAGCCAAGTACCTGAAGAAGTATCATCATGACTTCCCGCAGAGTATTTATCTACTTTTGTATGGTTATGTTCATCTACGAGACATCAACATTCCAAAGTTAAAGAACTATCTCCCAAATTCTTGGTTTCAGAATTACACCAATTTTGCTTCAGAAAATATCTCAGGTGGAGGATCATTTATAAATACCGGAACTATGGACAAGGACTACATAATGCTTCATAGCCCATGTACCTCAGATCTGAAACCTCACAAGCTTGATCTCCAACCACATTTTTATCCCTCAATTTTATGAAACTCTCCTATGGATCAATCCAAAAGCTAGAAGAAGAGTTGGGACTTTCATCCTAGAGGAGGTGTGAAGCCAACCTGGATGTGGGAATACTGGGTGTGACAAACCTGTGCAGAGTTTGTCGAGGATGTGAAAGAAGCTGGAATATATGACGTTGTCTGGGCTGGGAAAACATATGTATATAGAAATGATGAATTTGTCCAGAGATACTCAGCCATTAGAGTCCAAAAACCAATTCTTTCGATCGGACTGATGGAGATGTAGGAATCAGTCTGTGGGATATCTATAAGATCTCAGGGGATCCAATTCTAGGCAACATGTATGATGAATTCATCCCCCCAAGGTGACTTGGAACGATTCGGAGAAGACTCGAGCTTTAGCTCGGGAATTATTGAAAATCTTCCACAAGCTCAAGAGTTCAGAGACTTCCCTAACTCATTCTAGAAAGGATATTCATCCAGAGGAGTGGATGAAAATATTTATTACCATGAAGCAGGAGAAGGATCCAAATGTGAAGGGATTGAAGGGGAAGGTGCCCTAGGAGAAGGGACCCACCTGTACTTGTCCTACCACCTGCCCCAAAACAGAGAAGAGGGGTGCTCTTGGAACATTCTGGCCGACTCTAGAAGCTTGTGAATTTGAGAAGTAGGGATACGATGTGAATCAAAGAATCCCAAAAAAGACTCGTCTGGTGGGTTCTTGGCCCTATGTCTCAGTGTTTATCTTTTCCCATTCAGGGACTTGAATGGAGGTGTCAGGCCAAGGACCTTCATTGTTGCAGCCATGTTGGCTGAGGGAAAAATGGTTGGGTTGGCTACACCCATTGTAGTAAAGATTCACAGGAGCTTACCCCATGTCTTCATGGGTAATTATCCTTTGAGAATTGTGGGACCATTCCATGTTTTATGGAGATGGATCACCACTCTCTTCAGAACAAATAATGTACAGAACAGAGTACAGATCCCCAGAAGTTCTTTCAGGCCATAAGTGAAGGAATTCTCTAGAATTGCTCCACTAGATCTCAATTACTATAACATGAAGGTGAGGCTGATCAAGTATAATGAATTGAATTTATTTCCTTATGGAATCCCACCAACCTGGCGGTTTGTTGATGATGGAACCACCCTTATGGAATTGAGGGCGTACATGCTGGCTTGCAGAGACGGTGTACGGGCCACCGGGATTGACGGAGAGATTATATGCGAGGCCTATGCTCCATAAAGATTTGCAGACCAATTCAAGTGTCTACAACATAATGTTGTATCCCCTCCTGTACATGTCAGGTCAGAGCAGCATCTGATGGTTACCCAACAACTATGGTTGCTGACATCTAGGGAGAAGACCGTGGTAGTGTTTTATCTACCAGTTGATAAAGCGGCTGGTAACATAACTACATGGTATGCCGAGAACTAGATAGCATCATATCATAGAGGGGTGTTGAATCACCCGGTTTATCAGGTAGGAAAAAGGAAAAGAACCATAGAGAAAGAAACCCTTCATCTAGAAGGTGATTCTTCTACACCACCCGGAGCTGATCTGCCGGGTTCTTCACCTAGGGCCGACTCATCAGATTCCCAAGATGGGGATGATGGGGCACAACATGAGGCATAGCGGGCTCATTCCAGATATAATCATCCTATCAGAATCAAAAGACCAACTCCATCAACTCCTAGTGAGTTACTTAATTAGGGAACTTTAATCATCATTACATTATATAAAAACAATTCTTATTTTCTTATTCTCTACCTGTAGTTGCATGAGCTGGGAAGAAGCTGAAGTATAAAATTGTAGGACCTTCCACACATCCATCCGATACACATGCTGAATATATACTACCAGAGGTAGTCCAAACATGGCGAAGTTTATATTGTGGTACTGAAACTGCTTGGCTGGATCTGGGCGAGGGGCTAAAAATCCCTGGAATTGGGAATCTTAGGGCTTCTACAAATATCCATTCCAAGGATAACCCGGATGAAGTGAGGGCTTACATCATAGAGCTAGAGATGCTCATATATTCCACTAATGTTTCCATTCCTGTCACCAAGAGGGTGAAGGAAATGATAAATTGTGGCGCCACTGAGGGTGGTTCTGAAGATGAGGATTGGCACGATTACATGACTCCTGATGATGTAAGTCTCTTTCCTTATTTTCTTTGCAACTTAATTTCAGTAAAATATTTGTTACTCAAGGAAATTATATTCTTTATCCTACATCTTGCAATGAATGGACCCGTTGAGGTTCCTTCACCACAGTATAGCCCTAGTGGTACTGTCATTGGGGCTAATGAATCTCTTGGTGATTCAGGCGAGATATCTCCAGGCCAGCAATCCATGGATGAGGAGTTGGACCTGGCTTTCTATTCTCTAATTCATGTACCTATAAAAGATACTATCAAAACCCCCAAAAAACAAAGAGACAATGGCATTGAAGGAATAATTCCACAACTAAACGCTTTATCAGTAGTGGTATGCCCTTCGGGTAATCATGAGTGTTAACCCGTGAAATGTTTGATCATACTTTTTTGCGATTGTAGGGGCTTCTTCAATTTCCCCTTTGAGGGATAGGATTGACCCTACTTTGAGGGCGACGGAGGGTACTGGGGAATAGTCACAAGTTTATGCTGGCTTGACTGTTCTTGAAGAGGAGCCTGCATCTATTCCCGGTACCACTCCTGCTGCTGCTGTAAGGAGAGAAGAGCCTGTTTCTGGTAAGTTAACAATGTTTCAGAAAATGTTGAATGAAACATCAACTGACTTCCATTCCTTGGTACTTTAGGTTCAACCCCTGCACTAGATATTTTGGCAGCCATTGCAATTGATGCCACCATTTTATCTGAAGAAGCTATCTAGGGAAAGAGGCCCAAGAATGAAGGTCACCATGAAGACATATCGAATGCTCCCACTAGTGATATTAACAAGGATTATGAGATTACATTGGATGAAATGATGGATATTTGCGCATCTTTTGCACATTTTTTAGATCTTGTTAAATTACCATGTAATTTACAAGATTATGGACGTGAGCGTTATCCTTCTTCCTGTAAAAAATAACTTCTTATTACATATCTGATCATGATCGGTTGAAATGTGCAGTTCTATTTGAGAAAACTATTGAACTTCCAATGACTAATGGGGGTACAGAAAACCCTACTATTGCATAGAAATTATCTCAAGTGGAGATTACCTAGCATAGCTTCCTAAAAATCGTCTTGAAAATCCTGTTGAAGATAGTAAAGATGGGGAGGAGCCTTCTCAAGTTACTGATCTATCGTTTGGTAAGAGATAATAATTTTTGTGACTATACTTAATTTACCAGACATCCAATCAACATTTTTCATCCTTTGAATATAACCAAAACTTTGAATTGATTATACAGGGCCATCAATTTCAATGGCTAGATCTGGAGGTGAAGCCTCATCTTCCGCCCCAATGGGAATAGAAAGTGAAGGAACACGAGTCAGGGGGAAAGAGCAGAACATGGTACTTATCTAAGTGCATTAATCCCAGATTATACTCCCCCCTGTGATAGTGATTCTGAGTCAGACCAAGAGCTACAAAAGGCGCTCCAATTTTCATGACACAAGGCATGAAAAAAACATATGGAAGATAATATATGATGTGCCTTTAGAAGAGCTATCATCGATGATTCCCTGACTGCCATCCCTTTTCATCATGTTGGGACTTGGCGGTTTTGGATATCAAACGATCCATGCCACTTTAAAATAATTCATCTTTATAAGGGAGCAGGAGCAGAAGTACCGTCAAGATTTGACTGGTGTAAGGTTGTCATCCAATTTTGGTGAATTTGATGCTACGATATCTTTATCTGAGGCTAAACATGCTACCAAGTTAAAGGATCTAAAGAATAAGATCAAATAGAAGGTTGTCCAGTAGATGCACTTTCAACCATAGTTGTATGTTGTTACTAGGGAACTTGACCAACTGAACAATTCACTGGAAGGAGTTTAGAAAAATTTTATGAAAGCCATTGCTGAAGCCATGGAAGCAATCCATCAAGCTGAAAAGAGTGAAGTTGGTCGAGTGCATGAGCTTCAGGTGGGTGTGGATGATGATCAGGATGCTGTAAATCAAATGAAGATTTATATTGATAGCCTTTTGTAATTCTTGGAAAAGAGAAGAGACTCCAGTCTGTGGATTTCCTTCTAACTCTTGTGCATCAAATGAAAAACATTTTCATCTTCAATCATTTGTTCATGCCTTATTTTATTACTTGCATTAAATTTTACTTAAGCCAATGGGCCTAGTAATCATAGTTTGATTTTCAATAGGATTATAAAAATAACCCTACAAACATTGAATCTTTTAATTTCTCAATATTACCTAAAATCATACAAAATGTATGTTTAGTGAGCTGGGACTTGACTTTTATTCAGACTTCCCTTGTCTTTTGTGGGAAATTTAAAGTCCTGCACGTCAGACATAAAAAGGCTAATGTTTAAGGTTGAAATAGCTTTGATCGAATGGATTAACATTGACTCAATTCCTTGATAATTTATTTGAAAACATATTACCATGTTCAAGTATGAGGGAATATATGTAAACGATGACTTAAGAAATTTTGAATCTGAAGAATTATATAAAAAATGGATAAAAGGCATTAGAAGAAGTAGTTCTGAAGAATAATGTTACCACTATTTAACAAACCCGTTAGGGGGTTGAATTATGCAGGGCCACCTAAGGGAATTGGATGCATAGTCAAATAATAGCATCTTTTGGATGACAGGTCTGTTATGTAGACTATTTATTCAAGGCTTCTTAAGGGAACGTGCTGCATAACAAGGTAAAAGAACTCTCAGAAATTTACTTTTCTACTGCTACAAATCCAGAGGATGTTTATGTGGATTCAAATTTTCCAAAGCATAGAGTTTGCTATATGGAGAGAGGTACTTGAATATTGAAAAGATATTTCCAAAAAAAATTGTCTAAGAACTGAATTAATATCACTCCTACGAAGGATTGACCCAAATGCAGGGAAGGAAAATATAAACCTTAGACTTGAATACTTTCAGATCATGAAAAAGAACATGGGACAAATATGTTAAGGGTGGCTATTTTATGTGGATCCTTACATATTTTCAATAAGACAAATAAGGAAAAAAGAGGTTTTATTCCCAAGAATAAATTTACCAGTATTTAACAGCCACGTTAGGGGGTTGAATTATGTTGGGAAACCTAAGGGCATTCGCTACATAGTCAAATAATAACATATTTAGGATGGAAAATCTGTTATGTAGACTATTTATGCAAGGCCGTCTAAGGACACGTGTTGCATAGTCAGGAAAAAGAACTCTAAAAAATTAGACATTTTGTGACCAGAAATCAAGAAAAGGGTTATGGAGGTCTTGAAGTATTTACGGTTTGGAGTATGACACATGTAAATTGGTATTGTACAATGCATGAAAGAGATATATAGATCAATAGTAACCATAATCATGTTGTGGCTGGGTCCTGAATTGAAATGTTAGAATTCAGTACGTATCCCATAAGGATTGTAATCAAGCCATACGTTGTTCGTGAAATAAAATTTAACGTCATGTGGGATGAGATTATAGGAAATATTAGTTTAGGTTCACAGAGCTCAGACTATAATAATGAATACACTGTGTGTGTTTTCACAGGGACTTTTTTTCTAGGGGACTGAAAGTGAAATTTGGGGTTAGGCCTGATGATTTGGGGTTGGATTTGAGGGATGCTCTAACGTTCATACGTATCCCATAAGGATGGGAATAAAGACGCACGTAGTTCTTGAAATATCCTTTGTACAGATTTGGTTCGTACAAGTGAAGGGTGAATAGTTGCTTTAGTGAAATTATGGTTTGACCCAAGATAAAAGGATCCGACATTTCCATGTATACACATAGTCTTTAGAAGATAACATGATCGGAGATCAATGTAAATAATGATTCCCTCTTAGGTGAGAGTGAAAAATAATGTTTTATCTTATTTTCATATAGGACAAAAACTGTGAATAGTTTAACGTCATATAGCAAGGATGATGGTGAACCAATGTAAAAAGTATTGGTTCTGGGACTGCTTCATAGATCAAAATCATATGAGCTTGAGGTGAACCGATGTGATGAGATCGATTTTGGGCTTGAACCTCAGGAGGTTGCCAACATACCCAGCCTAGAAGTCAAGGATCAAAGTTCGCGTAGTTCAATTAAAGAATAAATTGGTGATCAAGTCATTCTTGAGAACAACGGCCAAAAACAAAATGGTGATGGGACATACGCATGGTTAGCGGCCCGGAGAGGGTGTTATGTTTGAAGTTTACTATAAGATCACGTGAGTCATACTCATTGTGTGAAACAAGAGGTAGAAACAACCTTAATGATGCACAATTTAATTTCATGTAGGACGTATGAAGGGACTATGCAGTTTAAAGTCTTACAGTGAGGACAATTTTTGCTGCAAAGTTTAGTGTCATGTAGTAGGGAGAAAATACAGTTTAATGTCAGGTAGGACAAATATAGGGACACGGTTTAAAATCATGTTGGACAATAAGGGTGTTGTACAGTTTTAGCGTCTAATAGCTAAGATGATGAGGACAATACAATTTAACGTCATGTTGGAAAAAAGGGGGACTATGCAGTTTAATGTCAAGTAGTGTGGAAAATAAAGGACACAGTTTAATGTCATGTAGGATGTATTAGGGACTTTTTCACAGTTTAACGTCATTTTGGATGATGGCACAGTTTAACGTCATGTTTGAAAATGACACTTTTGTACAGTTTAGCATCATGTAGTTAGTACGTCACAGTTTAACGTCATGTTGGATGTATGTGCAAATAGTTTAAGGTCATATGCATGGACTGTGGATGGTGCAGTTTAACGTATTGCTGGTCGTAAGGGACTATGCAGTTTAAATTCTTACTGCATGGAAAACATAGATTAACGTCATGTTAGACGATATGGATGAAAATAGTTTAAGGTCATATGCATGGACTGTGGATGATGCAATTTAACATCTTTCTGGATGATATGGATGAAAATAGTTAAAGTTCATATGCATGGATGGTGAATAATATGGTTTAACATCTTGTTGGATGATGGATAATGCATTAAAAAAATTCTTTTTTAGAAATCTAGAATTGTTTGGAGTATTGATGAGTTCTCCATCCCTTGAGATTAAAGAATAAGCTCCATTGGAGTAGACCTTATATATTGAATAAGGCCCTTCCCATTTTGGCACCAGCTTAGGAGGTTTCTTTCCTGGTATCATTGGAGTTCTTAGAACCAATACCAATTCTCCATGAATGAATGACCGAAGACGATATTTTTTGTTGAAAGCTCATTCTATTCGATTCTGATAGACTTCCAAGTGGTGCAGGGTGCACAATATTCTCTCATCTAACCGTTCCAATTCATCCAATCGCTTTTGAGATTGTTCATCTATAGATGACTGATCACAAATATCTACTATGAGTGAGGGTAATTAAAACTCAATGGGAAAGACTACTTCTATTCCATATACCAATGAATATGGAGGTGACTGCATTGTAGTGCGGTTGGTGGTCAGATAAGCCCATAAAGCGTGAAAGAGTTTATCAGGCCATGATTTATTATCTTTATCCACCAACTTTTAAAGAATGATTGAAAGAGTCTTGTCGAAGGCTTCTATCTGGCCATTGGCCACTGCATGATATCGAGATGAATAATAGGATTTGATGCTGTATTCTTGATACAACTTTCTCACCTCGGATAAATAGAAGTTTGTGCCACGGACCGTCAATATAGTACGATGAACACCAAATCTGGTAATGATGTTAGACTTGATGAATCTAAAAATGCATTTAGAACTGACTTCTTTGAGGGGAATTGCCTACACCCATTTGGAAGAGAATCTAGTAGCAGTAAGAATATACTTAAACATCTTGGTTTTAGCCAAAGGATAAGGTCCCACTACATCCATTCCCCATGAGGAAAATGGACACGAGTATTTAGTTGTATGAAGTAAATCTGGGTGTTGATGAATGAAGTTGACATGTACTTGGCATGAATGACAATTCATTTTGAAATCAACACAATCTTGTATCATTGAAGGCCAAAAGTATCCAAGCCTTCAAATTTGATCAGATAGTCTTTTTCCAGACTGGTGGGCACCACAGACTCCTGCATGCACTTCTTTCATGACAACCATTGTCTCTTCACCGTCAATGCATCTAAAGATAATTTCATCAAAAACTATTTTGTAGAGAATTTTCTCTTGGTTATATGGGCTATCATAAAGAGTAAAATTGACCACACATCACCAGATTTGTTCTTTCCCTGATCTATCAGGGGGAAGTGTTCTATTTTGAAGGTATTCACTGATAGGAGTCATTCATCTTGTAGTTTGAACATATGGTTCAGGAATAGGACTAATTTCAATGATATCCTCTGTTCTAGTTTGAACATAATGTGAAATTTTATGATGGTGGGAAATACTAATAATTGTCTTGTCTCGATTTCGATCTGCCAGAGCTCTGGCTATATTAGCCAGTGCATCAGCTTGAGCATTTTGTGATCATGGGACATAAGAAAATGTCAGTTCCGAAGGAAATTCTACCTTTAACTCTCTAACATAATCATAAAAAGGGATTAGTTCTCCTTTTCTGATTGCATAATCCCCATTGACTTGATTTATTACCAGGTCTGAATCACCTTTCACCATTAAGTGATTCACTTGTGCTTGAAGCGCCAACTCCAATCCTGTCATAAGAGCTTGATATTCAACTTCATTATTTTTACCATCTCCCAACAATGAGAAGGAATAAGGTAGCACTACATTTTCCGGGGAAATGAGTATAATTCCTAACCCAACTTTCTTGAATTTCAGATCTTCCATTTTCTTCCCTGATGGACTTATGGAAGCACCATCAAAGTACATTTCCCATATTTGAAGATTATCATGAATAGAAAATAATTCTTCATCAGGGAGTTCAATATCTAAAGATATATCTTCTGCTGAAGGGTGTTCAGCAAATAAATCAGCCAGATCTTGGCCCTTTATCGCCTTTTGAGACATGTACTGGATACTAAATTGCTGCAAAATAACTTCCCACCTTGCTAGACGTCCTGTAAGCATTTGACGACTAAGGATGAATTTGAGCGGGTTATTGTGAGATACCAATTGGACCTCGTGATGTTGAAGATAGTGTCTCAACTTCTGAACTGCAAAGATTAATGCTAGGCAGCACTACTCAATATTTGAATATCGGGTTTCTACTTCATTAATAGTCTGACTGAGATAGTAGAGGCTGTTTTCATTCCCAGCATCATTCTTCTGAGCAAGAAAGGCACCGAATGATCACTCTAAATCAATCATAGAGAGGATAAATGGTCTTCCTTCAAAAGGTGGCATTAATACTGGTGGACTCAAGAGATATTTCTTGAGAATATCAAATTCTTCTTGACATTCTTCAGTCCACTGGTAAGTGACTCCCTTCTTCATCAATTTGTTGAAGGGTAAACTTTTTCCTGCTAAATTGGCGATGAAATGCAGAATATAGGCTAAGTGTCCTTGAAGTCATCTCAATTATTTTAAATTCTGAGGAGGTGACATACCATGGATTGAATTTGTCTTCTTAGGATCGACTTCAATACCATGATGGAGTAAGACAAGGCCAAGATATTTTCCCATGGTCACCCCAAAAGTACATTTTAAGGGGTTCATCTACAAATTATGTTGCCGATGTTTTTGGAATATGACTTCCAAATCAGCAAAGTTATTAGAAAGTTTCCTAGATTTAACCACCAAATCGTACAAATAAAATTCAACAATTTTCCCTAAAAGGGTTTGAAGATACAGTGCATGGCACACTGATATGTTGCGCCAGCATTCTTCAGGCCAAAGGGCATTACCTGATAGCAAAAAACACCCTAAGGGGCTCTAAAAGCTATAGATTCTTCATCTTCTGGAGCCATTCAGATTTGATTATATCCAGAATATCCATCCATGATGGAAAGTGCTTCATATCCAGCTGTTGCATCAATCAAGAGTTCAGTAATCGGAACTGGAAAATCATCCTTAGGACAATGTCAATTAAGATCTCTGAAATCAATGCAAACTCTAATTTTTCTGTTCTACTTTTTCACAGGGACAATATTAGACAACCACTTGGGATATTGAAATTTTATGAAGATGTTAGCTTTGATAAGATTATCTACTTCAGCTTCAATTTTTGAAGCATAGGTTGGGTGTGTTCTTCTTACAGCTTGTTTAAATCCTCGATGTTCTTCTAGAAAACCCAAATGATGAGTAGCAACATCAGGATCAAGGCCTGGAAACACTGTAGAGTTCCAAGAAAATATATCTCGATTTTTGTATAAAAATGAAAGATACATCTCTTTCTATTCAAGAGTCATGTCCACACTAATTAAAGTGGGGCGTGGATCTTCTTTTAAAACCATACTTATTTCTCTGATTTCATCAACGATGGTAGATATACCCTCTTCAAATGATGGAGGAGCATCCCTGAGATCCTATGCTTCTTCTTCAACACATGTTATCTCATCTGTTTCTACTTGCATAGTAGATGATGAAGTAGAGTTTTCATGATCAGAAGAGATGTTAAAATTTGAACATCTTAAAGAAGAATATTCCATTTCCGACTTGATTGACGATGAATGGTCTTCCTTGGGTAATAAAGAGGACATGATGGATTGAGAATCGACATCATCGTTCACATCTAACATTTCTATAACTTCTTCTGTCCTGATTGGCGAAGTATAGACTTGCTAGATTTCAGCAGATGAAATGAAGACATCCCCAATTGAGATCTGATCATTGTCTGGTGAATCACCAATTTCTCCCATACTTTCTGGCTTGATTACCATAATTGACATTATGGATGTTTCCATAAGAGTATTTTGATTTGTGTCTATCCTATCAATTTGACCAGTAGGCAACACATAATCTGCACTCTGATGTGTAAATGGATTTACTGGAATCTTTTCCAAACCAAATGAATCATTAACCTTGGTAACCTCCCTTGCTGTGGATTTCTCCTTACCCTTCATGTGATAGAATTATGCCGTAGTGTATTGAGATTCACATTTTTTGAAGGGGGATTTATCACCAAACAATGTCCTAATTTGACCATCGAGGCAATATTTGAGAAATTGATTGTATGATAATGGGATAGCCGCATGTTGATGTAGCCATGGTCTTCCACGAAAAACATTGAAGGTTGTGTCATGATCAACAACCATGAAATCTGAATTGGATACAAGGTCTCCAAACTGAGTTCTGAGTGTAATCTTGCCCAATGGTTCTTGTTCATTTTTATCATATCCTTGCAACATCATTGTAGAAGGAGATAAATTAGTTTCTATGAGGCCCAATCGACGATGTGTACGAATGGGGATGAGGTTGACTCCTGAACCATTATCAATGAAAGCTCTTCGGACGTCTACACCATTGTCCTTGCCAGATAAGTATAAAGGTCTAATATGTCCATGCATGACATCATCTTCATATTTATTTATGAAAGTTATCACTGCATGACATTCTGAAGGATTATTCTCTACCTGATAAACTTAATCAACCACAATTTCAGTTTCGAACTCTTGAGGACTTGAAAAAGCCTCAATGAGTGCTTCCCAAAGATCCTGGGATAGATTCAAAGAATCCAGAATTGATAACATGGCTGGTAATTGGGCCAAATGTTTCAAAAAATCATATTTTTGATCCAAAGGTCTGCGTTTTCAAACAGGAACATGTGATTTTTCAGGTGCCTTAGAGGTTGATGCTTTAGAAATAGATGCTTCTTGTATCGGGGTAGGATTTGGCAATACACCTGGCTTTGATTGATTAGACCGAATAGATCTATTTAATTGCTGAGAGGATCAATGTGGAACCTCTAACTGATCCTCTAGAATAACTGTACCAGGACTAAATATATTATTGGTGGAAGAATTTTCTTGTTCTCGTTGAGCCTGCTAAAGGGCTCTTCCACGATTTTCTACTGCACACATAGTTCTAGAAGGGGTAGAATTGGAATAGAGGATTATAGGATATTCATGTTTTCCTCTGTATCCCAGACCTCTAGAGCTCCATCTAATTCATCTGTTTGAGACAGATAATTTAGGCTCATCAAGATCAAAACTGCGACTGGCATAAGGATCTGTTAAATGAATCATATTAACAGAACCAAAGATCAACTCTTCTTCTAAAGAAGACTCTGCCTGATTAGCCTGTTTAGGCTATGCCGTTTGGCGGGGCGGTGCTCGTTGCTTTGAAGTAGATGGAATAAAATCTGCCAGAGTCAAAGACAACTTGGTCTTTGACATGATCTCATCTTCTTCTGATTGTTCCTCTTTATTTGAATTATGCTGTTTCTTTGAGTATTTTCCCTCTGATGAAGAGGGTTTTCTATGGAATTCATAGAAGAAGACACAATTTGTTTCTTCAATTGTGTTTTCAAAATGGCATGATATCGGTTGATTGTTTTTCTAACCATCCAATCATCATATTTTTGTGCATTTGTTTCTTGTCTTCTAGCCACTCGCCTTCATCCTCTAGATTTGTAGCAGTAACACATGCTATCTGAGCTGAAGATCCTTTAAATTTGACTTGTACCATGTGCACCATTTTTTGCAGGAGGTCTTTGAAGATAAAACACTCCAGAATGGTAAGCCCCAAAATGTGATGAAATGGGAAATAATTGGGACGACCTTCATCAGCTTCCTTTTTTGGCCTCTTGGGCCTTGGAAATTGAACCTAATTATTTTCTAGAGCCGAAATGAAGTATCCAGGAACATTTTCATTTCAACAAGAGTAGACATTTCTCTTCAGATCCTCAAATTGTTTCCATCTTTGATATCTCAGATCATCTTGTGAAACAACCTCTATTGTTCATGCCCAAGAGTTGGAGCCCATCATGAACATGAAGGCCTTGAAGTAAATGCAGGTACATGTGCCTGTTTAAGCATAACTGTATCAGTTTCTACTTTACCCATTCCCCTTCCTAGAGACGATGGAATTACACGAGATTTATCCTTAGTCTTCAGAAGAGAGTCTTCAATCTGCTGAGGAATCAATGTAAGGTCTCGAAACCCTAGTGTGTATTTCACATGGATCAACGGTGTGCGCAACTCATCCTGCAAATTTTCCACATAGATTGGCAACAATTCTTCTTGAGGGAGTGAAAAGCTTAGGGAATATGTTAATCACTTCCAGCGAGTAATGAAATCTAAAACTCTTTCATTCTCCCTTTGCTTACAATTTGTAAGATACAAAACTGTTGTCTTTGGAAATGTTGAGCTGAATTGAAGAAGGAATTGTTGACGAAGGTCCTCCCACCCAGTAATTGACTGGGATTGAAAGCTTGTATACTAGACAAAAGCAGGCCCTTATAATGACTGTATAAAACAACTGAGTTTAACTGCTTCTTTTTGGTGAGGGGTTCCCATAATAGGACCACAATAAGAAACAAAATGTGTTAAGTGTTGCTCTAGGTCTCCCAAACCAATAAATATTGGGAATGTAGTACTTGAAAAATTTGATGGGGGAGGAATTGTGTCTACCCATTTAGGGTAAGCTCTCTTCTCTGGTTGAACTGGTGCACACTTTCCGTCCATAGATTCCAACTGAGCTGTTAATGACTCAATAGTAGTTATTAACATTTGAGAAACATCTGGTTGAGCTTGGACCTGAGCAGGTGAAATAACTGGAGCTTGGACAAATGTGGTGGCTGGTACTACAACTAATGATAACACCACCAGTTTTTGTTTCACCTGACCCATAGGATTAGACCTATGAAGGTGTACTGATAATGGAGGATATTCTTGATCCCTATTAGAATCCACAACAAATTCCCTTGGCTGACTGACTCTAGCATGCTTGGGAGGAAGACTATATTGAAGTAGTTCTACATTCAACCTCCTTAATTACTTCATCTCTTCCTCTTGTTGTGCGAATCGTTTCTCTAGTGAGAGTGATTGGCTTTCTCCAGAGGAAGGGTATGTAACCCGATTCTTCCCTTTTCCTTTTTTGGATGCCTTTCAGATAGGGGGACGTTGGTTATTTGAAGGAATACCCAGATTCTGGGTAATCCTTTAATTTCATGTACGCACACCTTCTTCATTTATGTCTGTGCATACAAATTCTTGAACATGAACCTCTTCATCTGATCCCTCTGAGTGAGCCTTATCCTAGGAATTAGCAACAACGACATTGATGAAATTAATTGATGCATAATGCATTGCATATCTTCTATCAGCATTTTTACGATATTGTCTTCTTCCATGTCCTTGTTGAGACACTTCCTTTTGTTGATTTGATTCCTCAGGAACATCTTGACGAACCATAATTTGGAGGGAATCTCTTGATAATTTGGCTATTAATTCCTTTTGGGGATTCTTCCCTAATCGGGAGAAGACTGACACTCTCTGAGGAAGAGACTGAGGATTTGAAAAAGTCCCCAGTCCGATGGACTGGGGATGTTCCTACTGTTCCAGCCCAACTCCTCAAATCCTATTTATTGATTCTGAGGTTTGGGTTAAAAGAGTCCCTAGTCTGGCAAGCTGGGGTGGTTCTTGAGTTGCTATATTTGAGACCTTTTAAAAATCTCTAATGATCCTACGAACAATAGTCTGGAAATTGGATGGATACATTAAAATGTATCCACTCTTATCACCTGGCTCAAAGGACCGTGGGATGATTTCTAACACTTCTGTCACTTGATGATGTGCTTGCTCCAAACGAGAAGCCTTTTCAATATTCTCATTTTTTTGATGTAGGAGTAATTCAACAACTTTTTCTTTGTATTCTTGATTTTGGGAAAGAACTAGTTGAGGCATGTTCTTGAGCAAGCCTTTGATTAAAAAAACAAATCCAATTGGTTGTGACCAGCCATGGGCAATAACATTGCATGAAACCATTTTTGGTGGGCTTTGTTGGTTGGAGAATATAGTGAAATGTAGTGCTCCATGTAAACCCCGTCCCCTGATTTGAATACCAAAAGTGGAATTGGAAATTAACTCGCATAATCTTGTTAGTGTGCCAATGCATGAATGCTGAAGGGATCTCTGCTGCTTTTCAGCCTTCAGATATCAAGAAACTGAGAGAGAAGTCAAATTAATTTGTCATTGTAACCCTTCTATTATCTTTACATTATTTTCATATTCATCATAAGATAATATTTTCTTTTTCTATTGGAAAAGAGTTTTCCACATGTTGAGACGAATGTCTTGAATAAAATCTTCCGTCAACATTTCTAGAATGTCATACTAAGAGTCGGCCAAAGGCCAAAACATAACTGGAGCTTCAACTTTTTCCAGTTTTTTTCTCATATTCAGTACCACTTCTTTATCATTTGATGAATATTCTCCTACCTGTTTAGACCAAAGCTGGTGCTTCTTTGTTGCATCATCAAATTCAACAAGATCGGTAGAGAATTCACTCATCAAACTAGAAGATTCATGATTCAGGGGTGGTTCAGATAATGACCTACACATCGTGATATCTTCTAATTGAGAAAGTATTTCACATGCTATTGGTAAAGCATCAGAAATGATTGGATTCACATTTTTAAGTTCCTCAAGATAAGAGGTCTTTTTTGTCACTACATGGTCCATTGTATAATTTTATAGGAAATGAGAATTACTACTACGAAGAAGAATTTCACAGCAAAATTCATCATCATGGGGGGGACCACCATGGTGGGTTACAACAAATGATGATACATTTTTTCCCTTGGTCTTCTAGTCACACAGAGGGTTCTTATGGCTCTCATCTGAAGATGAAACTTTGAGATAGACTGAACTATCATGAATCAAGCCTTCATGAGGAAGTATCTGATACAGACCTTCAGAATTAATGTCCCGACTTTTGGGAACTGAGAGAGTAGAATCTTGAGCTGCAACAGATAACTATCGGAGTGAATTAAGAAATCCAGCATCAAGAACGACCTTGTTAAATATTGGCCCTTTATTTCATGACTGTGTTGGATGGGTCATTTTCTTAGACGCATTCTTACTGACTTTAGGAACCACTTGTTAACAAAAGCGGTTATTATGCGTAGGTGTATGTGCCTACTCAGGAGAAAGGATCAGGTTAGACTGATTATCTCCACTCAAATCCAGTGTATGTGCCTGACTTGTTTGTCCGTATGATATAGGGGAGTATGCCCCACAACCCTCATGGATTGGAACATAGGTGTGTGTCTATTCTGGAGTGAAATATTGATGTGTCACTCCACTAGTAGAGATATATTTGCATTTCTTTCCCAGTGATGCTGCTGAAGCTGTTATAATATCCTGGAAGGCATCCAGAATATGAGTAGAGATTTGCATCTGCTCCTTCACCATTGTTAGAATATGTTTGGTGACTTCAGCTACCAGAACAGGAATATACGTCCATTCCATGCATGGAGTAGGTGTGTGTTCTTTCTCTTGTCCTCCTTTTCCTGCCAGTGATTTTTGACAGTACTCATGTATGGGGGAAGAGAGTTGAGTCTACCTCATGTTTTTCATTAGGGCATTCCAATTGAGTTCTCCGGGTGCTACCAAATGAGACTATTGGTAGGCATGATCAATACTAGCATGTGTATGTGCCTGCTGATTGCACTCCGCTGAACATGGTTGATGAACTTCCTTCAATACTAGCAGACGAGACTGCTGGCAGGATTAATGAGTGTAAGAAGTTGTATGTTCTTGTTTACCAGTTGTCAACACTTTGGGTTGGCGGGCTTCATCGTATGTAGTCAGACGAGGCTGCTGACTAGCTGATGACTTATAAACAGGTGTATGTTCCAGTCTATAGTACTCCCCCGGAATTGCCTAGTGGGAATGGCGTGTTCCTGCCATATGAGTCTGTTAGATAGTGTAATTAAAACGGACGGTTGTGTGTTCCCGCTCATTGCGTTCCACCAAGTTAGGTTGATGGACTTCTCCGGAAATGGCATATATAAGAACCTGCTCACTGTTAACCGGTCGTCGCCTCTGGTGGTTTGTCTTTCCTGCTCGGGTTCGAGGAAGCTGAGTTGAATGCCTGGAGATGACAACCTCATCATGTCGAGGGCGTACTACCGCACGAGTCTGGCTGTGATTATTGGTGGGAGTCCTAGGGAAGGACTCATGTTTCTTTAAATTAAGGCCTTGAGTGACCTTCTCTTTCACCTCGTCAGAATATTGGAGGGAATGGTTGTTGCGTTCTGGGGATAACGACCCGAAACGTTTGGAGACGGTGCTTAGCACCGCCTGCTTCTTGATCTCTAGTCGTCGCTGTTCGGATGTCCAGGGTGAATTATTGACTTGGAGGGCATGTCGATCAGCCTCTAGAGTCAGAATGGTACCATTTTGATGGTATCACATAACCAACACAGTTGATACCCAGCGTTGAAGATGCTGAGTAGGTGATGTCATCCTCAGAGCGGACGATGATCCAAAAAGAGTAGCAACAAAGGAATTCACAAGAAATGTATTCATAGGTGTGATCTTTAGAGAAGCCATTTATGTAACGCAGAAGATCTTGGAAAATAGTGCGTGTTGGATATAACCGACATAATCAAGATAAGCTTGACCACTACATCTTTTGGATGAGCACATATGTTATTGATTGTTTTTTTGGCCCTCTCATTGAGTTTAAATAGGGGACTAACAAATATGTAAAACATCATTTTAACTTGGATAAGGATTCAATTAGGGTTCACCATTTCTTGTTTCCTCTTGATATAGGGATAACCTCATTGATTCAAGGTTCAAACATTCCAAGAAGTTTCTAACAGGTTTGTTAATTGAACCAGAAACATCCAATGATTCTATATCCATTTGGACCTACTTTCCAAAGGTAGGTGCTCACTAGTTATGAACTGATGATGCTTAAGAATTTCATTGGTCCAGAGGATGGGAGTTAGGACTCATCATACCCTTTTGGGGGGAATTATTGTCTACTCCAGGACTCTATTTATAGATTTAATTTATGTTCATGAATCCTTATTACATTACCAAGTATGAAAATGAGCTTTCTTTTAAATCTAACAATCAATGATTAATATATATGAGATTTAGAGAATCTTTTATATGTATTCGAGGTTTTTCATCGATAGAATATCATCTGTATTTGTTAGAGATTCTTAGTCAATGGTATTCTTTGACACATTATACAGAAATATCTTGGTCATTATGATAACCATACTGGTTTTAAACCCACTCAATAGGGCACTTGATGTTTATTGTCATTCATAAGAACATAGATTATTTTAGAGTTGGGATTATACCCACAGATGGGCTACCTACGTATCCTTTGTTTTAGAATAGGAATCAGAACCCACATAGTTATTGTAAAAATGTATAAGGTTTATGCATGATTGATGGCTCAAAGAAAGATTTCAAAATTACTTTTACACTCTAAGATCACGTGAGTCATTCTCGGTGTGAGAAACAAGATGTATTGGTAAAACCAGACAATTGTTCCATGAAAGATGAAATTATAAGAAATTATGTGAGGCTTATGTATGTATGACTGCCTAGATAGATGAAGATTAGGATTTACTTCAGGGAAGAAGCCTAAGAACAAGGTCCGTAAAGGTATATGTGCTTTATGGAGATTTGGATACATAACTTAGGACTTAATCCTAAGAAGGATTCCCAAATTAGAGAGGCCTTATGATTGGGTTTTACTCCTGAGAAGGAAGCCCAAATCAAAAATTAATTAAGACTGGTTAAGAGAAATTATGACTGGGGCTTATTCGTAAAGAAGAGGCCCAGGTTAAAGGGTATTATAACTGGGGCTTATTCCTGAAAATGAAGCCCAGGTTAAGGGAATTAGGATTTTGGGAACTTGGGGCATACTCATAAGGAGGATGCCCATTTCAAAAAGAATTATTGATGGGTCTTACTTCTGAAAAGGAATCCCAGGTTAAGGGACTTGGGGCTTACTCCTAAGGAGGATGCCCAGATTTGGGATTTTTGAGATTGGGAGTTACTACTGAGAAAGTGGACCAAGTTAAAGATACTCTCATATTTAAAGGATGAGGTTTAATGAATGAAATCTTTGACCATAGTGATGTAATGATATGTAAATCACTAGGTTTTGAGAAATGATCCATAGAATTCCTTTCAGATAAGGATGCCAACAAAGAAACCATGTCATAAAAGACTTTGAAGAGGGTTTTGAAGGGTAAATCTTGAAAATGAGAGGTGGATTTGAAGAAATCAAGTGAATATATAGGAGGGGAACCTAAAAAGAGAGAGGCGCGCAAGTCCTACGTGGGCTCCCATATCCTAGTCACGCAAGTATACTTGCGCGACACACGGGTACTTGTGAGTCGGTCAACACTTAGGGTAATACTTGGGCGAGACATGGGTCATGCCCTTAATATTATCACTAAAGGCTTCCAAAAGGATGGAGCCAAAGTTTTATTAAAGGTATAAGATGGTGCGCTAGTGTGGCTATTTCCCTTTAAGGGATGGCCACTTAGGTGCACAAGTGTTGATGAGTTTCAACACTTAGGCCTTGTTTCCCCTATTTAGAGCTTCCATTATTGGTAAGAAATTACCTTAGAAGTGATCGGAAGGCTTCCAGAAAAGATTAGGGCACCGGGAACTCAAATTTGAGTTTTGGAATATTTCCATCGTGTAATGGGGTGGGGGGAAAATGGGTATTCATAGGCTCATGATGACCCTAGGAGAAAAATCAAAGAGGTCGCGCAAGTCACCTGCGTGACCTCTATGTGGCACGCAAGTATACTTGCGCGACAATGATAAAACTTGCGCGACAAAAGTGGGATGAAATTGTTCTTCATGACAATGTCGATTTTTGATGTTTCGTCAAAGGATGAATCACTTTGGACACATGTATTTCCCTTTTTAAGTCGTTAGACTTTGTGATTTAAAGGAGCGTCAACATGGGGCTCTGTCTTTCTTGCATGAAAATCGATCTGGTACTACACATCGTATTCTAGACTACCCTACCAATAGAATTTCATTCAGAGAGGTGAGAAATTACCTATTTTTCATCAGGGTGGTGGTGAATGTTGAGAAATAATGATTCTTTTACCCCATCCAATTCAGCTCTAAACCTGATTTGTGTGTGTTTTCTCTATCCTCTTCTGGGAAATTCTCTGAAAATGACTATCATCACACTCTTTTTATCTAGGGTCATACAGATAGCTAGAATGGGACATTTTGGATGATGGAAATCCCCATAGTTCTCAACTTCCTCACATGGAGGATTAGAAAAAATGTGATTCCCATTGATGAGAACATAAGAATATATGGGATCAATATGGCTTCCTGCTACTCCTGTTGAACCAATCAAAAGGAGGAAAGTGTGGTTCATCTCTTCTTCACAACAGAATGGGATATTGATGTGTGATCCTTCTTCAAAATCATTACGACCATCTCTTCCCATGACCTGAGTGGAGGCCCATTTCATGATCGCTGGTTACAGGGATCAGGTGATAGGGGTCTGGAGGAAATGGCGCATTCCATCATTCTGCATGTTGGCTATTGTTTTTTATGGAAGGTTAGAAAAAAATAAATGTATGGGGGTATCCACTCCACAGCATGGTGCATCATTAATAGAGTTCGAACCCTCCTCATTGATCTGGTCAGGTTGTCAAGAAAATAGCAAGATGCTCCTTCCCTTCACCTGCAGTCCTCTTGCACCCCAACCTCCTAGCCTAGTGGAAACATTGTTCGTAACCAATGGATCTGATGGATTATACCCCCAAAGGATTTAAAATTAATACTAACAAATCCTATATTTCTAGTGTAATGAGAGGAGGAGTGTTTGTCCATCACACATGAGGATTAGTTATCTTGGCATTCGTTGCTCCCTACGACAGTGGCTCTTCCCTCTATAAAGAGGCTCATTCCCTCCACACTATTCTCAGTATTTTTTAATAGAAGAACATCTCTATTTATAAAGCTGAACCTAATTCACCCAACCACCTTAATGCATTGAAATGGATTAGTTCTACACCATGGTTGATTGTCTAAATCATCTGAAAATTACAAGGTATGCTCTCCACCAACATCTGAATTGTTCACACATGGTGTGAGGGGAAGAATGTGTTGGATCACATTACTTTTATTTCCATACATGACTCGTGAATTTCCTTCTTTTATAATATGAGCTTCTTGGGACCTGAGGGGGTCAACATTATCAGAGGGGATACCCTAGGTTTTCCATATTTTAGGCCACCCTAGTGGCTTTCATTTGATCCTATTTTCATTCTTATTCTATTGAATAAATATGTTAATAAATGATGAATTGAATCCATATGTAGTTTTAGGAATGCATAATTTTGGTCATAGGTTTAGTTAACCACCAAAATTGGATAAACATGCATCATCATAACCCTTGAATATTTAATGAATGATAACTCTCACATTTATTGTGATATTACTTAATAGGGAATATTACAATTTTAGCCAACATGGAATGGAACTCTCCATTTAGTTGATGTTCATGTGTGATAGACCTATGATACCTAATGTTTAAGGTGATGAAAGTATAATAAATGTTTCATACAGTTTATGATCATGTAACATGGACCCTCTTTAATGGTTTATTTAATCCCTAATGGTATAAAATGTACAGATATTTTAGATCTTATTGAATATAATGGATTTGGGTGAGGTAAATCATTTATAAAAATTTAATAATAAGGTGAAATGGAAGTATGGATGGTTGGAATAGGTTAACTAGTAGTAACAAAGAAATCATTACCACACCATCAAAAAATAGTGAATAATGTTTTAGTAAATATCCTATAGGAAAAAAATCATACCTCAGGGGATTCATATTTATTTATGAAAATTATGTTATTCATAATTTCATCCGTGGGGTTTGTTTATATAAAATATTGAACAAATTTCAAATTTCTATGAGATGGTAACCCAATAAGATAATCTTGACAAGATGTTGTGGGATTCAAATAAAACAATCATCTATTGATGTTTTTTATCCAAGATGAGAATATTTTATCAATGATGTTTGTTAGAAGGTCATTCAAGCATTATAGGTCTGAATATGGTTGGTTTGTAAAATAGATTTCAAAAAGGGATTGGAATATTTTATACTTATACTGTCATGTTTTGGGTGTGATATTTGGAAAAAATTCGACAGTAATATAACATGACCATAAATTAAAACTTATAAAAATGAAGTTTGTTATCAATATATAATGGGGTTATTATTGTCGTTAACTATAAAAATCTTTTCATTCATGGATAGAAATATTATTTGAACATGTATTTAAACTCTCATAAATAAATTAGAAGGGTCTAATAAAAAATAATCCATTATGAAATGGTGTGGGGACACAGTTTAATGTTATACTTGGTCTACCACTCTAATAATTTTAATGTTATATGATATTTAAAATTCACAACATATTTTAGGATCAACTATTGAGGAACATGTCCCATGTAGTTTAGGGACTTATAATGAAGACATAATGTTGTGTATTATAGAGTCATGAAATAATAAATATGTATTGAACATTTATTTTTAGGTATACAAATTCTATATTTACGTGATATTGACATTCATGCATGTCACACGAGTCTGGGGGTTCTCTAACTCTATTAAGTGTTTATCATTAAAATATAACTATTGAGGTAATGGATAATATGAATATTCCCATATCCATGTGTGTTCGGAAACATTTCCACATGGATGAACATCATAACATGATTTTAGTATTTCACTATTTGGAAAACATCTTTTATAACCCACTAAGAAGGTGCTCAAATGAAGGGGTAATATTATATGGGTTGAACAAGTAAATGTGGGTTATTTATCTTTAATGTCATCATGTTGTAGAGTTGTTTCCTAGAGAAACTTTTCTATATATTTACAAATATTTTCATTTTCTCTATGAAATTAACTGATATGTTTTTTAAGTAGGACAACATTAAAAAAATCAATGGAATGATAGACAAAAGACATGAAAACACACTTTTCTTTTCTAATGGAATTATGTATTACTAAAAATTGAAATTCATGTTAGGACACTAGTGATTATATCTACCATTGAAATTAGTTACACACTCCTTGACATACTTGATTAAGAGCATTGTTTTGATTAAAATCCTCATAGTTAATCAATTTATTATATTGATTAGATTCTAAAGCAATGGTTGGGGTGGAGAATAATTTTTCGATTTATTTAGAGCATCTATGAACTTCTACTTGGTATATATAATGATTATGGAAATAAGGATCTTGATTCATGAATCTTTTACAACTCAATGAATTTTCCCATCAATAATGAAACATTAAAAGAGAAAACTAGTAATCCATGTTATTATACAATCTCCATTGAGGGGATGGTGGCCATTATATTGGTTGGTGGGATGGTTCCTATGGTCTTTTGTGGGGGTATGTTTCTCATTGTATCAATTGTTAGGCCTTTTCATTTGGTCATTTGACAGCATAGTGGCCATTTTAGGCCATTTAGGTTGAAAGGTATTGTTTTTTACAAAAATTTATAGTCTTGTTTGATGGGATGGTACTCATTCCCAAAATGATAGAGTTATGTAGTCTATGAGATTTTAGAATTATTATAGAATATTTAGGTCCCCACTTGTTCTTTTCCATAAATTTGATGGTTCCATTATTAATTGGGTGGCTAACAATTGAAATGTGTCATAGTAATAGAATTAGGGTAAATGTGGTCATGATTAGTTGATTCAGTTATTCCATGATGATATCGTACACATGATTCACCATATTCTAGAACATTCAGTCTTTAATATTTTATATATTCCAATGTGAGAACATTTCCGATATTCTTATTCATTGGGTAGAATGTCTAACACACTTTTCACACGAATCATATGAGTATCCAATATTTAATAACCATCATAAACAATCATTTTAATGAAATCCGTGAAGAAAAATCATTATTATATCATATGTTAGAACCCAAAATAGTAGCAGTAGTAATTTGGATTACATTATACCCCACTTCATTTTAAATAAAAATATTTTCAAACAAAACATAGTCGGTCTATATGGAATAGGTGAAGTTTCTTTGAATTTAATAATTATTAATGGAATAACCTTTATTGTACTTAATTTAAAAGTCACATTTCATCAAACATGATGTTACTAACTTTATTGTTACATCTACTATTTTAAAGTTTACAAAACTAGATTACATTGATGGTGAAATTACAAAGATCTTGCCTTAATTGTCAATAGTATCATATAGTTGTTTTTACATAGTCTCAAACTCACAAATACTATAAGGGTACTTCAAGAGGGTGATCATGGTTAAAAAATCATTCTATAGGTTCTAAATATGGGTCTCTATTATGTTTCTAAGGGAATATATATTTTATGTATAATTTTATAGAATTACATCTTTAAATTAATTTATCCACACTCTATTTTTAAACATTTCATGTAAATAAAGAGGAAAATGATGGTTTTCTCCTTAGATTTGAGGTAAATTTGTTGAAAAATTACTGATGGAGGTTTTCCCACACTGAAATAAACCCAAAAAATTGTTATTATACCAATTAAATATTATAAATTATATCTTTTCCATGAATCATAATTATTTTATTTTATATTATTGTTTTGGGTTCCCAAATTAGTCCACCCAAAGAAGAAAAATTAGTGATATATTTTTATGGATATCTCATTCCATTGAATATTGAAAAATCTGTATTCTAAAAGTTAGGTGTTTGATGATTTAAATCACCCAACTCATATAATAACACTATCATGTTTTAAGGATGAATATCAATCTTTCCTTTCCCCCCATCTAAATTGTAATAGTATCTAGTAGATCATGGGATAATATTTATTGACTTGACACTTGAGTTAGAAAATATATTGAGAATTATATCATAATTCTATTTTAAATGGTGATTAGTGAACTGATTGATTGAGCCTCAGTTATATTTCTTGAGCTACCAAATAATTTTTCCCCAAGTAGTGTAAAATCCTTATAATTTATCATTTCTATAGTGAAATGGGTTAGCTCATGTGATCTCATGTTTAGTAGGGGTATTAATCAAATCTTTGTGGGTTGAGAAATATCATCCCATCAAATAAGATTAGTGAAAATTAGAATAGTGTATTATCCTAAAATACATGGTATGTGGGTATGTTTTACCAAAACATATCAATATTTATCTACTCAATATTATAAATATTGTTACTGAATTGAGATATATATTCTTCTGTTCAGATCGTCCCACCATCTTTGGGTGGTAGGTTGGATATGGAAGTTTCTAACAATAACATAGATTTAACTTTATATCAGGAATTATTTACACATTTTAGTTGGTTTCCTTTTTCATTGAATGATTAATTATGAAAAAGAAGAATGTAGGATACTTATACTGTTGATGTTAGGTATTTTTGGAGTTTTCCAACATAAACCTTCAATTTGTTTCTTTTCACCAGGAGATTATATGTTGTGTAATAGGATTACACACCATGAAATATAAGTAGGATAGAATATATAAAATATATACACAATGTGATAGTTTTATATCCCTTTTAAAGGGGTCACATCATATAATTTAAAATATTCCATTTTTAGTAGATGTAATATCTGTTTTTCTGATGTATATGAGCTTTATAGAAAACATGACATGTAAATGCATTACATGCCTTGAAATAGTTAAAAATAGGGATATTAAGGTTCTTCAAGATAGGTCTGTTATATTATTCATTATAAGATTCCCTTTTCATGACTTATATACCCTATGTTGGAAATATTTGGAGACACCCTCCCTTCTATGTCACTTTGTTTAGTGAATAATGTCGATTGTGCTTTGGGTTGCATCTCTCCGAGTACATAATCCCTTTTGTTATTCTATGTATTTTTCTATGACTGCATTTTTGGATATGGTTGTATTAAAATATGTTATTAGATATTGTTGTCAAATATTCCTTTTCAGTTTCTTAAAATGCATTGTCTTTTTATGGTCGTTTTTTAGACTCCAGTTACTATTGTCAAAGGAAACCTGGTTTCTATCATTTTGAGGTAGGTTTTTTTATATAATGGTTTAATTTGAAGAATTTCATGTAATTAATGATATATTCATTTTTTTGTTTCATTGATTATAAGTTATATGTTGTTTTAAAGGATTCATATGGAGGTATTTTTTTTTCATAAAAGTGGGTTTTCTTTGAAAATGATTTGCTTTACCTGGAAATGGATTTTCAAACTCCAATGTAAACCAAAAAGGAATTAAAATATGTTATAAAATTTTGAGAGTGGTATTGAAATGAATTTTTTCAAGTGAACAATGGGAACATTTGGTGGTTTGGGAAAGAGAAAATGGTGAACTTCATGTGATTTTTGGAGCACTATGAGTTGATATTTTGTGTTAATGACTAGAATGAGTCAATAATAGTTGGATCCAACATTATTCCTGTTTAGGATTTAAAGTGTCTAATACGATGTTTCACATTGGTCAGATCCCAAAATGTGAAGTGTTTTTTCACTTATGTTTATTAATCACCTAATTTGTTGTTATCTTGGATTATCACTCATAGGTTTTTATATGAGGTTTTATCACATAAATCCACATGATAGGTTGTTTCATGGATATGTTTTTACCTGTTTACCTTTTTTTATGGATATAATTTCCAATTTTATCACATATAATTTTGGTATTTGTTTTTTCGATAATATAATGAGGATTTTAAGAAAACCAAAGCGAAAATGATTTACAAATGGGTTTAGTTTCAGAAAATTATTTTCAAAACTAATTTTTTTATATGCTATAGTTGTTTCATTATAGATATTAAATAGTACATAATATCTATGATGGTATCCTTATAGAATATGTCTCACTCCCTAATTGTGTATTTGGTAATTTCTAGATTTTTTATTACAAGATTTAATTAAATGGAAGCGAATATTGTAACATATTGGATTCTATTATTTATATATATTTTGATTTGGGTTAGTCTAGAGATAATTCCTGGTCACATGTGAATTTACACTATTATTAAATTTAGAATGTTTCAGATATAATTGTTTTCTTGAGACATCTCATTAGTTTTATTTTTTCACCCTCATTGTATGTCTTGTTTTTTATTTTCCATAGTAGTTTCTGATATCCTTTTTTACATATAATATGAGATGGTCTCGTTCATGTGGTATTTATTGTTAACCCAGGTTATTTCATTATAATTTATTATCAAATAGATTCTCACACTAATGGGTTTTAACACATCAGGATTTTTATGTTATGTCTTCGGTAGACAAGAGTTACGACCATCAAAATATGTGTAGTAATTGCAGAAAAGGGGCCTGAATAGCTCCCAATCATGACTAAAACATAGTTACCATGGGTGTTTAAGGAATTTTAGTAGGTTTTAGATATGGAGTTTGAGGTCATTGGAGTAATCTTTATGGTATGTTTATTTAAATTTAGCCACTCCTTTTATAATTAAAGACTTTCTTGGTTTCTTTAAATTCATAATATGATAATGATATGTTATCAATAAATGATGTTGTTCTTATTATATTGAAATTTTATCATGACAAATTTGGTTTTAACATTTTTTAGACAATTCCTCTGATACAATACCTTCCAAATCTGAAAGAGGAAGTTGTGAGAAATATTTTTTAAGAGAACCATCCAAGGGAAACTATGTTTGTAGAAGATTCTATCCACAATGTTCAGACACATGATAAAGTGGGTGTTGAGATCCTAATATGTATGGTGGATCATGGATATGAATTTATTGAGAAAAAACCACCTGTATTACATGGATACAAAGTAACCTAAGAATTTAAAAAGGGTATTGAGAAAATTGAGAGGGTATTTTATGTTATGAAGAATCCTAAAGACTCTAAGCTTTGTTTTTTCATGTATATTACCGAGGTATTGAGAAGGAGATGGTGGTAATTTATTGTGAAAGCTACGTTGCATGAGGATCTTATCTGGTATTCCTAAAAATATCATTAACCCACAGTTTTACCTTGATTCATTTTATGCAGTGAAGACCCATGAGTTTCTAAACATAGAGTGGGGGTATATCATTATGGATTAATCTACCAATTTTGTTAGGTTGATGTATTTATAATTGCATCATGTCACTAAGGAGTACTAGAAGGCTCATAGGATTGAGTTTGTATTTAGGTATGATATTCATTAAATGTTAATACTCATGCACCTTCTGACATTTGTTGCGGTATTTAATGAGGAAACTTTGGTGGAGGCAGAAATTTCTAGGAAAATAGGATTGGGTGGAGCATCAGTTGGTTTAGTGGTTAGCAAGGGTGTATCTTTTGCCCAGAAGAGGAAGTATATGAGTGGCTAGTTTCCTTTAGGACCAGTTCCAGGTGCTCTGTAAGAATAAAGATAGGTCTTCTAAAACCACTATGTAAGTTGAAGTCATACCAAGCCTAACATTTCAGAGGCTCATAAGAATTTTCATCTGTGTGGATGATCTGACCATCTATATCTTTTTTTTAAATATAACCCTGGGAAGTACGGAAAGATCCAATATCACCAAGGGTTTGCAGGATTCTGTAGATGATTCCCATGTTGGTTGGTATGATACATATGGAAAGGTATGTGTTCATGTGGCAATGGCTAGATCAATTTTTGATGTAGAGTGTGATCCAGGTGATTCTGAAGTAGGGATAACAACTATTATAGGTATAGTGTTTATCTCATCTTCTATGGTGCTATATTTGTATGATACATGTCCGACTCATTATTTTATATCATCAAATTTATTTTATGTGTTGAGTTTTCATTCATAACATATTTTATTATTTTTTCAATCTTCCATATATTTGGGAAATAATTCCAAAGAATTTTTCAATTGTCCCACCTACTGTATGCTAATAGCTGCATTTGAGGTTGAGTTGGACTTTTTTTCTATTGATCTAGAAATATTAAACTTGATTTTTATCATGGATTTGATGATCATTGTAATGGGATAGATATTATTTTATCATAATCATGTTATTATGTTATAAATAGATTGGGTCTCTCATGTTTTTTATGGTGAATGAGACTATAGATCATGATGGACATGACCCACTGGTCCTTATTTAGGGGTACTATTATACCATTTTTTTACAGATGTTTCCTGAATCATTTGAACTTTATTTGGGTGTTCAAATTACAATAGTGGTTTTTGAGTACCCTGAGGTCTTTCTGGATGATTTTTCTAGTTTACCACCATAGAGAGAGGTCGTGTTTACTATATACCTGATACGAGGTACAATTCCCAATTTAATGATTTCTTTTTTATGTGACACATGATATGTTGGTGGAACATAAGGTCCAGATTCCAGACCTAGAGGATAAAGGATTTATTCATCCTTACTGATCACTGTGGGATTCAAGTCTCCACATTTCTAAGAAGAGATATTGGAGAATTATTCATTGTATTGATTATCAAAAGTTTCATCTGGTAACTATTGAGAACAAATATCCATCGATAAGAATTGATGATATAATTGACCAGCTTATAGGGGATCATTAGTTTTCTAAGAATGATCAATAGTCAGGGTATGACCAGTTGAGAGTCTAAGAAGGGGATATGCATATGTCAATGATTAGGAGTCAATATGGGAATTTATAATTTCTAGTTATTTCATTCTAACTCAAAAATTAATTTGTAGTGTTTATGGATTTAATGAACTGGATCATTTATCATTTTTTTAAAAATTCTTGTTGCATTCAGGCATGATTTTCTTGAGTACTAAAAGTTATTAGAAGTTCATATGAACCATTTGGGTATTATTATTCGATCCTTGAAAGAATATATTCTATATAGTATGTTTCCAATTAGTAGATTTAGATCCAGTAAGGGATGTTTCTGGGGCATATGATATCTTATAGGGTAATCTCTATAGATCCTAAAAAAGGTATAGCAATTTATGTCTTACGAGAATCCCAGAAATGTGATTGATATCCAAATATTATCACGCATGGATATTTACTATAGATGGTTTGTTTGAGACTTATTCAAACCTACATATTTGATGATAAAATTTAACCACAAGGGTATAATGTTTGAGTGGATGAAAAATATTAAATATATTTTGAGGAGATGAATGTGAGGTTGAATACATCCCAAATTTTGATTCTTTTGGAACCATGATCAATTTAAAATGTTTTATAAAATTCTAATGGTGTGGGTTTGGGGTGTGTCTTGATGCAGGGAAAACATGTGGGCGATTATGGATATCTCTAGATATCCCCTCATGAGTAAAAATACCATATTCATGATCTTTTGTTTTCATCTTTTATGCATGAACTCAAAATATTGAATCAATATATCTTTGGGGAAAAGTTTATGTAATATTCTAATCATAAAAGCCCCCAATTTATTTTTACTCATTGGGATTAAAATTTATGACTCGGACATCTGGTATAGCACCTTTGTACTTTTTATTTTGATATCTCATATACCCTTGGGAATCTCAATGTGGTTGCTGATGCATGAGAAAAAAATTACAAACATAAGACATAAAGAAATCAGTTTAGGAGTGGTATTTGATGAGTTTGTTTAGTGATAAAATCTTGGGAGTAGAAAAATAGGGTTGATAGTTATGTATTCCATTGATGTAGGATGAATCATCATTTATTGAAAATTTTCATCTTGAGAAGATGTCCGACCCCATATTCTCGAGTGTCAATGCAATATATTTTCCTGGGAGACAACATGTGAGTGGTA
This sequence comes from Viscum album, assembly GCA_963277665.1. Taxonomy (NCBI): domain Eukaryota; kingdom Viridiplantae; phylum Streptophyta; class Magnoliopsida; order Santalales; family Viscaceae; genus Viscum; species Viscum album. The sequence continues at coordinate 1,685,177,971 of OY728143.1, read as the reverse complement.
TAAGTGCCCTTGTAGATATTTCAGCTTTTATAGCGTGTTGGTTATTCCATTTTCCTTGATTTATGTATTGTTGGACAGTGGACAACATTTTAGTGGGTTTGTTCATCCATTTACTACCAAGATGTGTCACGAATTGAGATGTTTGTATTGATAACAAGGGATGAGATGGTCGATTGAAGAGTTTTTATTATGGATTTGTACTTGTCATATAATTTAGGCGGAGAACCAATGAACTATGTGGGATTTTTAAACCATACAAAATTCTAATATGAATGTACTGTTATATTTCAATGTATTTTATTAGTAGTTTTCCATGGACTCCTAGTTGGAATGATGAAATTTGGGTGTTTATTGATCGACTCATGAAATAAATGCATTTCCTACCTATCCAGGAGATGATAAAAGTGAAACAAATGGGAAATTGTATGTCCAAGAAATTTTGATACTTTATAGGAATCCTTTTGCAGTTATATCAGAAAGGGACTCGAAATTCACATCAAGGTTCTGGAATGGTTTGGAAGAGCTAATGGGTTCTGGGATTATAATAGAAATTAATTTCATCTATAAACATATGTACATATAGTGAGATATATCCATAGTTTAGAGGATATTCTCTAGGATAATGTCACATAATTCATTATATATTGGGAAAATCATTTTCCAATGGTTTAATTTCTCTATAAAAATAGTTATCATGCTTCGATAATGATTGTTTCATTTGAGTATATGTATCGATGACCCTTCTAATCTCCCTTGTGCTTGGAAGAGTGGGTATATCGACCCTTGGTTGGGCCAAGTGTTGTTTAGATGATGATGGAGATGGTTCAATTGATCCATAGGATTTGGATCCTCGAATGTGGTCATCAAATATCTTATGCTGAGAATCATCATTATCCACAGGAATTATAGGTTGGTGATCTGGCCTTTCTCAAAATTTCACCTCTCTTAGAAAATTGATAGTTATGTCAGTAGGTTTTGTGGGTACCATGGTTTGTGTGGATCTTTATGATATTTTAATGACTATGGATGGTGTTATATTGGTTTTACATTCTATCTTGAACATTATCTATCCATGAAGATTTTTATTTTTTCCCTATTGGGAAGGTATATACTAGATCCTAACCATGTGATTAGATTGTTGGATATAGATCTTGAGATAGATACCCCATTGGTTGAGTATCCAGTTAATATTATGGATTGATAGGACAAAGTACTATATGGTAAAACAATCCTCCTGGTCTGGGTACTATGGAATTGCGGACCAATTAGACAGAATAAGTGGGAGAAGTTTTCATTTATGCGGCAGCAGTGGGCTTCTCTTTTTTGCAGATCTAAGATCTTGAGGGATTTCTGGGGGAAGAAATCATTTATAGTGAGGAGATTATAAAACCACATTAACTTTATATTAGGTATGGTTTAACATATGAGTATGGACTCCTTTTTTTAAACGTTTAATTAAAAAATGATATTTAGAGGATACCTATATTGGTGAATTTAGGTATTTGAGGGATTTTTTGAGTTTAAACTCGTAGATTTTATTATTTTTATATAAACATACATGTTGTTTAATGGGAGTAAATTCCATGTAGTTCCCATTGGGTTGAATTCAAAAACTGAATACATATTTTGATACGTTTACATGTCGTTCACTGGGTCCATGTCATGTAAAAGAAAATATAATTTTTTAAATAAAATGGTGACATATATTTAGAAGTATATGTGCTTCAGGGAATAAATGACATGTAAGTGGATTACATTCCCTATAATAGTCACATACTTGAATCATTGAGTGTTTCAGAAGCTAATTATAATATAATTCGTTGAAACATTCCTTACTCAGAACGTAGAGGCTCTCCCAAGTGATTTTGTGTTATTCCATCGTTTTTAAGTTGCTTCATTCAACGATTGGACACCATTATGGATGGATTTCCTATCATCGGTTGTGTAATACTATTTGTTCTTATATAGATATGTTTATGATAGTGTTGTTGGATATATTTTTTTTATTGTTCATAGGATTGGGTTTTATAAAGATACTTTTCAATTTCATGCCATGCCATGTCGTTCAAAATCCATTCTGTGTGTTTCCAGTCAATATTGATGAAGGAAGCTATATTTTTACCATTTATATGTTGAAGTTTCTATACAATTGGTTAATTTTATAAATTTTATTTTGTTCTCGATAAATTAATTTTGTTTTTTCATTCATTTAATGTGATATGTGTTTTTAAATAATTTCATGGAATCAATTTATTTTTTAAAAAATGGGATTTATTTGAAAATGGATTTTCATGATTTGGAAATGGATTTTCAAACTCCTAATAGGAATAACCTTGATTCAAAAAAATATTCTACAGAATTATGAAATTTTTTTTGAAAATATTTTTTTTACAATTATTGATTAGAATCCTTGGGTACATTGGGAATGAATCACGACTATCCTTAGTGTATGTTTAGCACCACTAGGAGGTAATTATTTGTGATATTGATTAGGACTCAATATTATTTAGATATAATATTATTATTTTTTACTATTTTTAGTGTATATTACATTGTGTCTCAATGACTAAAGACTAAAATGTGAGGTGATTTTTCATTTTTGGATATTTACCTCTTGCGTTTTATCAAGTAATGTTTCTTATAGGTTTTTATATGAGGTTGTATCACATATATTCTCATCACAGGTTCTTTCACATTTTTGAGTTTAGTAGTTTTCCAATTGATGTATGAATATTGTTATATATTTTATCACATATACGATTCATTTTTTAAATAATATTAATTGATTTTATGAAAACCAAATTAAAAATTATTTACCATGGGATTTAATATATGATTTTTTTGTAAAACTATTTTGGTTTAAAATCTATAACTATTTCATTCATGATATTAGAACTTGAATAGAATTTATGGTGGTACACTTGAGGGGTTTGTCTCATACCCTACATATTACATTAAGAATTTTTAGATGTTTTATTTCAGGATTCATGTAAAGGTAATAATATCTTGTATCATTCAGGCTTCTCTTGTTGAAATTTCTTTTATTTTGGGTTTGTATGGAGGTGATTGTTGGTCACATGTAGATTTGATTTAAATTATCATTTATCCTGTTTTGTCTTGTATTGCATATATTTGTGTTATATCATCTGTTTAAGGTTTTTAATCTATTTTTATGTCTTAAATTTCATAAAATAATGTCTATTTTCTATCAACATGTATTACCTATATTACATAGTGGGCTGGTTCGAGTGGCTTGTCAAGTTATGTTAGGATGGTTCTCTAAACTACCCCTTTCCCTTTTCATTTTCACTGTCTTACTGAGTGGTCAATTGTGGAATATTTTTGGTGTATCAACAATCATGGGATTCTATTTTCATCCATGTATGTATTTTATCTTTACATAACATTTCATGAGTGAAATTTACTTCAAATTTCTCATATTTATCTTGTTACTATATTGTATCAAATTCTATAGCACTAGTTGGGTCAAAATACATACATTTACTAATATAAAGCCTATTATTAGAGAAACATATATTACAAAAAGATTTATATACCCGGTAAAGGTATATATTTACCTAATGAATGATAATGGAGATGATAGTGGGTGTAAAAATTCCCACATCTATAAATCTTGGGGGTTATATTTGGATGTTGGGGCTATAACATAAAATATCCTAACATACCAAGGATATATTTTTTTTCTTGTGAAAGATGTGGTGAGATACCACAAGGTGGACATTATTTATGGTTAATTATCCCCCTCATTAGTTATGGTTCTTTTTAATAATCCACAAAAAATAATTTGAGAACTATAAATATTTTTTCTTAAAAATTGTTCTAGAATTATCCCAATAAAACTATCCGGATACAATGAAAATATCTAGTGGTGTTGGTAGTGGTAGGAACATATTCTTGATCTTCAGTTTTAGGGGTTGTATACCCCATGAGACCTCCTATATTGGATTATTGAGTCCTGGGGAATGTGTATATAATATATTCTTCTATAATTTCCTTTTGAATTGTTACCTTGCAACAATGAGGATGTGAATAGTGATTAGTTGAATCCCTCCTGCATAAATGTGGGGTTATTTTATACATATAAGTTACTTAATCCTCACTCACTTATAGGTATTGAATGTAGGCATCATCTTACTCTATATTGAGACTCCCAAATCAGGTTGTTATTATGATGGGGGCCACCATCCCCCTAATAAGTTTTCTCTATGTTATTAGAACTTATGGCAACATCCCTTCCAAATTAAAATAGGATATTTATATGGTTGTAATTATACCCTTATGGAGGATCCCTACACTGTTTAATTCTTCATTTATTTATATAATAACTACACATGTGATAACATTTATTTGTTCCTTGATGATGACATAGTTGTAACAATGAAAATTTTATAAGATCACAGTTCCATTAAACTGAATATCATAGAAAAACACATCATAATATGATTTCCCTATGCTAGTTAGGGATATAAGCCCCTCATGGAATACTCAGAAAATATTATATTTGAATTATGAAAGATAAATAAGTATCCCATTAATGAAGTATCATCTTTAAAAATACATGGTTAATTAAACGTTTTTCTTAGGAAAATGATTTCAAATTCATTGAAACATTGAGTTTTTTATGATTTATTTTATTGTGGGGATGTTCTTCTTTTTCAAGTCTCATGAAACTCTTTCATTTTCCAGTTTTAGGAAGTCTCTCGACCAACTACGGTGGTGATGATGGAAGCCTTTTTCAGAAGAGGGGATGGGAGGTTAGCTTATTTGTCATGGATCCCTTTTTATCAATCAAGGCCTGTATTATAGATTTATTAAAAGTTTTTGAAATCCTTCCAAGTAATAATAAAATATTTAATTTGGTGAAAATTATTAGTTAAATGTTTAAATTTAGAGATAATTGCGTATGTGAATTATATTATCTCTCATTTCATCAATGTTTATAGTTACTCTATAGTTTAAAACAATATAAGAGTGTGTTATAGAAGTTATTTATTTATAGGGTAGAATTGGTATCTTATAAAAGGAAGAAGGAGATGTTGTGGAGTTAGTATTGGGCCCATGATGATGGATTCCTACATATCCATAATAGAGGAATCATGACCGACTTAGTCTGATTTCATTTAATGAAACACATATTACCTTTTATGGTCGTGCATAAATGACCATATCTGAGTAATTTAATGTCAAATCGAGTGTACAATTAGGTGAAAGGGACCTATACTTGGTTTGATGATGGACATAAAATAAATCTACTATTTATTAATTACATTAGTGTAAGATCTAGGGGACGGTATTTTTAAGAAACCCTGAAGAAGATGTGGGCCCATGTAATTTAAGGATACCAAGAGGTGGATCACAACTCAAAGATATTTTTGGAAATCAAGAAGTGTATCTAAACTCATACATTTTGAGGAAGATAATATGATTATCTTAAATTAATGAATTTAACAATAGAAATAGTATAATCAAAACTCTAGGCATTTTAAGAAACCCAGAGGAGGATCTTATCTCAAGGTGATTGGGTAGTGATTTCTTGTGAGCAACATGGATGAGAAATATTTTCTAGAAGTGGTTACCTAACACCCAACCATAAATTTTAGTGGAATTTTGAATTGGGATAAATGTGTTCTATAAGGTTCTATAATCCCTTGTATGATTTCGTTCATGTAAAAGGAGGGCTTCCCAAAGAAGATTGTTTGGACACCTAAAAAAATTCTTTTATAAGGTGGGATTGTCTAGTAAAAATGTTACATGGATATAGTCTATTATGAAAATATAACTTTATAGTACATGATTATATAATTACAAAGAATATTTTGATCAATTTAATTGATGGTTTTCCATAATGGGGGCCTAGACTCTGATAGAAGTAATATTTTATATAGTGGTCTACCCTATTTCCAATATTATGAAATAATTTACTACTTGAAATAGTAAAAAATTGAATTTTAAAATGTGAAAATTCACATAAAATTATAGTTCATGGGTATTGGGTAGGCTTCTACAAATTTATTTGCATTCAAATGATTCTAGACATATATTAATTACAAAAACGGACTTCTATAATGAGCTTTTGTGGTAATAATTCCTAAAGGATAGTACACAAGAATTACTGTAAGAAATTTCAAGGGAGTTATCACCATGAATAATTTACCTTGGAGATATCCCCCTTCCATATTAATTGATGATTAATTTACCTAAACAAATTCTCTTACACCGTTTGGAAATGAAGGAATTCAGTGATTTGATGATTTTTATCTCATACATTTTTCTTAGGAAAATTAATTTTTGAAATCTGTGAAGTGGTGGTATTTATACATAATAAAAAAACAATTTTCCTATAATATATGGACCTATCACTGTATAAAAAGTATGTTGTTCGAAAGTAGATCTGTTGGACTAACACAAAAAAACTCAATCCATAAGAGATTCTTGTTTCTCTAAGGACATCATTCTCCAAAAAAAGATGATATAATGGAATATTTTTTCCATTTGGCCACATTTGGATTCTTCCAATATGTCATCAATGATTGTCGAACCATGAAGGAATCACATTACAATAAATTTCATCCATCATTACATCACTTATGATAACCATTAGATTCCATAAATTAATTCCATGGTTCTTAAAAAAATGGGTTATCCTCTTAATATTTTTTATACATTCTTCAAATTTTCTTCAAAGGTCCACATCCATTTGATTATAATGTGAATATTTACTTAAAACCACCACAACTGTTGATTTAGGTGTCTTTTTTGGATCCATGATCAGTCAAATCAAATATAATAAATGAATTCTATTTTTTCCTGTTGGGTTTACATATATTAAGAGTATTTGAAGGAAAAATAGTGTCTAAAAGGAACATATAAATGGGTTTTATGGGTTCCATTTCCATTTTTCATCAATGGATAAAATTCACATCTTACTCCCAATGGGAGGTTCTCACCGCCACCTCTTCCAAATGGGTATCATTTCTTAATAATCTTAGTCCCTTGATGTGTGATACATCATGTGACACTTAAAGGTCTCATACACATATTCCCAATACATGAATATAAATTTTATGTCAATTATAACTTGTGTTACCTAGGTGAGGACTATATAATGTATTCCACAACAATATTGAATGTATTACATGGTACCAAAATGTTGTAAATTTTACACTCTTAATAATTATATCAACCAATTTAATTGATGGAGGAAGTGAACATATAATAATATTAGATGTTATTGTTATCTACTTAAATGATGTTGGAGTAAGAATAACTACAAAAATAGGAATAATTTTTCACTAATAGGATCATCCACAAAATATTCAATGATTTAAGCTCTTGTACTATATAAACCATTCACCGAGTCACCATAATGACACTAGGAACATATTTCAATTTGAAACATGAAAAAATCCATGTTCCATATGGGATGATGGAAAGCACAACACGATTCCAATTATAGTTGTGGATAAATTTAGCATCTAGGTTTATATAACTAAAAATAAAATAATCTAAAAATATATCAATGGAATACATTACATGATAAATAATAATTCATTCTAGGTAAAATATGATAATAATAACGAGCCTCATATTCCCCTGGGCATGTTAACAAAACCAATAATATCAATCTCTAACACCAATTGGAACTCAACTCATAAGCATATTGATCATGTATAAAAAATGTTAAATTATTTATAAATCCACTTTTACCCATTTGTATTTGAAAAATAGACCATGAAAATAAATGTTCATAAAATTTCACATATAGAGTGTGGGTGTAAAATAGTCAGTAGGGAACCACAAATTTTACAATAGAAATAAAATATACTCATGTATATGAATTAAATCAATATAATAATTTATATGAATAAAAATGAATGATGGTTAAAATAATATTTATTAGAATTAACATAGGTGTAGTACACAAGGGTGTACTCAAAATTTTAATATTAATTATAGATGATAACTACATACACCTACAAGATCCATAATTTATATAATTACTTTGATTATAGAAATTACAATCTATGATGAACTAGTCTAGGAAACCATGATGCCCATCCCATCTTAAAAAGACATAAGGTGAAACACTTATCTAATTTAGTTGAAAGGGGATATTGTAGACAGTATTTTGGGTAGATAATCTACCGATCCCATTTAATGAAAGGAAAAATATATTATTAGTTTTATGGTATATTGAGGCTATTTAATTCATTGTTATTAATATAATTCATAACTAAGTACAATTTTTATTATAGAAAAATACACGTTCTAATATTCTAATTATCTATAAAAGAATAATTGATTCGAAATTTATAGGTAATAATAATAATGTAGACATTCTATCATATGAAAAAATAGTTATCATATCAACGTGGTAAATTCATATTAAAAATAATCATGACATAAGTAATTCCAAAACATCACATCATTGATTCAAAAAATGGAGTAAATAATCAATCCAATCAATTCATAGGTTTTAAGATAATATTGCTCTCATGATACTATATATATATGTTTTACTGATCATCAGATAAATATGAGGATAGATTCATGGTTTTATAAAACCATGTCAAAAAATTCATTATTTATCGAATCGGTAGTAACTAAGGTGAATTAATTAAATTATAGGATATAGAACAATAATGGTATTAGTTAGAACCAATAAATACCCAAATAACCATAGGAAACGATTTAATGGTGTTATAAGTGTGGAAATTGAAACAACTATTATAAGGGATCATTTTTTCCAATGTTGGTTTAATTCAAGAAATTAATTTTAATGAAAAAAATGGATTAAAAATTCAAAAGTAACAGAATGATGGAATTTAATGTTTTGATTACCCAACCCATACCAGGGATTGAGAAGAATCTACCTCAATCCCGCCATCATTGGCCAGGGGCTAACAACTATCACAGAAGGCACAAAAAACACGGGGAGGCCTTTCCCTAATAACATGTACACACACACATAGCCAACTCAATGAAAAATTACAGAGGAAAAAAACAAGGTACCACACTGCTATAAAAATTGAATAATAAAAATGCATCGACCTCTAAATATTACAAGTACATGAAAAGTAAAGATGAAAGGGAATGAGTAAAAAATACACACCCTACTCGAAAATAGCCATAACCCGACAACAAGTGAAAAAGAAAAACATCTGGAAGAGTCCCACTCCTAAATCCCAATCTACGACCACCGCACATGGTCTAAGAACCCAATATCCCAAAGCTCATATGATATCATGATCAAACTATCGATCTTCTATATGGGCTCACCAAATGAATGCAAAGCCCAAGCTGGTTTGAGTATAATAATACTAAATAGGATGACCCTAAGGATTGAGGGTGTAGCAAGGGAGGTACTGAAGAGGGGATCACTAAGATAGAACAAGGTACAACAAGAGTGAACAGAAAGCGTATAGCTCCACCCAATAGTAGATATGGTTTCTCAAAGAAACCCAAATGAGAGAGTAATGGGATCCCCTTATCATAGCATACAGAAGGTATATTACCAAACATATACCTAGGGAATCCAGATATACTCATCTCAGCAACAAAGAAACATAGGGCTCTGACCTCATGCCATTAATAAGATTTCAAAAGAAGGCTCACGTGTAACTCAAGGATCCAGAGTACATGCCCCATGAGCAGGTCATCCCAGATGGAACCCTTATGAGAGATGTAATCTATTAGTTACAACTCAACCATTTTAAATTTTACGTCATAGAGGATGTGCTCCATCGAGAACATTCTGTTAGAACTACCTCTAGTGTGCGCTACTAGAGGTATTGCTGACACAGTCTTGCCCTCGAGGCAAGAGAAAGGGAAAACAAGTGAAGAGGTACACTCCTAAACGGTGTGTTCAGTTGGGGGAACACTGATCCAGTCTAACCCACGATGTCTCAGTCACTCCAGTAAAAAGTGTACCACACCTCAATCCGTTGAGAGAGCACTAAATTTTACCTTCGTATTGATTGTACCAAGTGGAGGGGCACACTCCTTGCAACTGTGTCCTACAGTCAAGGGAGCTCTGACTCCCATGAAGGACCTTCTCCCCATCGCTACTCAGTGATGGGGGAGTACTAATCCATATGTGAGGACCCTCACCATACATGGTAGGGGAGTAAAACTCTAGTAGTTTTTTCAGTTTTGGGGACCTACGCCCTAGTATGTATGTGGAGTAATGACCCCAGGCCAGGGGACCCACACACTAGCATGGTAGGGGATTACTGACTCTGCTAGAACAATGTGTAAAGAAGTCTTGCACCCTGAATTGGCAGGGGAGTACAACTCAGTGACTAGAGGATGCTGGACCTGGTAATGTTGGGGAGTAACCAACTCAAACCCAATATCTGTTGTAGCACTACATAAGGAGGACCCACACCCTAGGCGATAGAGGAGTACCTTATCCTAACATAGAGTACCCACACCCTACCCAATTAGGGAGTACCTGACTCTATGTGAGCTAAGTATGGACGACCCACACCTTAGTCCAATAGGAGAGTACCGACTCCATATATAGGAAAACCATCACATAGGAAAACAAACCCCCACTCATGATGTGGAGTGTCATGTTTCTAATCAAGCATATGAGTAAGGAATACCCATGCCTTGAGTCATGAAGGTAGTTTCCATCCTAACTCTCACTATAAGAAACACCATAGTTCTCATCTTCATGTTATCAGTTATACCTCAATTACCACGATGTTCCACAAGGGAGTAACCTAAAGGACCACCATGTTATAAGGGTTACAACAAGACATGTGGTGTAAAAATCGGAAGCCCGGTCTATAAGTTATAGTCATTTTAGTACCGAGGGCTTGGTTGTATTCATGTTCCATCCTACATGGCCATACATTAAATGGAACTGGAAAACCGAATGGGTCACACCATTGTAATCCACATGAAAAGACACATGAGATAGTCTACCCATTTGTCCAAAACTGAAACCTGGTGATAAAGTTTCATTTCACCACAACACACGCAAACTAGGCCTTGTGGGGTGCACTCTTCGACCCCAACATAAAACATCCAAAATTGGACTTGAAAATATATCTAAATTTCAGGGTCATAGCTTCAGAGATGGTTCACCATTCTGACAACATATGATGGATATATGTCAGATAAAAATCCCGCAATAATAATAATAATAATAATAAAAATAGTAATAATAATAATAATAATAATAATAATGGGTGTTTTGTGGACCTGATCCACGAAACATAATTTAATATTTGTCATTGGACATGAATCGGTCGTCTTAATGATAATATCACGTCGCTGCTGATGGAAAGACAATTGGATGTCACACACATGAGTTATGGTATGCATAATATTTTATAATAATATTATAACTATTATTTCATGAGAGAATTGAGTAACCAATACAAAAACCAAAAAAAGACATTCAATATTGAACTTAGAATGTTTATCTTGGATTTAGGGTCATACTGCTGTAGATGGTTCGTCAAACCGAGTTTGCACTGAGAAGTTATGAAAAAAAATGTTTTATCATCAAAAATAAATAATAACAATATTTTTTTTATTATTGCTTCTTTATTTATTTATTTGTCCTAAACTCCCAACCCATTCCATGCCAAAATTCATCTAGTTGCATGCCCTACTCCACCACCAGGTTTTCTCACTTTCTTATTTTATATTTATTTTCCATTAAATTATTTCTCTCTCCAATCAAACGCCTTCATTCATGATTTTTTTTCTCTTGAAACCCAAATGGTAGGGTCCCTCTATATGGCCAAAACTACCTCCACCACCTTTGGAAAGCCGCGCTGCCATGCCGGTGTGCCTCAAGCTAGCCCCACCGCATAGCGAGCCCGAAGCCATGCACTGAAGACACGTCAGAATCGCACCACCACATCTCCCCTTCTATGGGCCGCTGCATCTTCATTTTAAGCCTAAAAATTGTAACAATCATAGATTCATGATCCTCATGTCGAGATCACCACATCTGTATACGGTTCACAATTAAACATTATGTTCTTGATTCACTTTCTTATTTTTTGACAAAGAATGCATGGAGGACATGCGAGGAATGAAATATAAAAGATCATGGTCAATGTGTGGATCAATTGCTATGTTTTTTTGGCAGTTTTTGGTTGAGAATCAACTACAATAAAAATAAACATATAGATATTTATCATACTTCAAGGTTGTAAATTTCAAGACAAACGACAATAAATTGATTCAATCCATTCTTTTTTGATCCACTTATTAATACATTTAATTCACATTCATCATGAAAAATTAAACCAGGGTAAGGAATACACAATGATTAATCCTACCAGAATAGTTCTGATCACTGCAGATGAAGATCACACTTCCCCAACATTCAGGAGATGTTGCTGTGTTCATTGTGCTATAATTCCCTTGTATCTTCAGCTTCATTGTTATTCATCAATAATTCGTCAATGGGAAGAGGAAGAGAGGAGAGGAAGGGAGGGGGGGGGGGGTGGTGCCGTCTTTGGCCAAAATGAATTTTGAGGCCCACCCCTATAATCCAATAATTTATAACCTCTCCCTAGGTTAAAATAAATTAATCAAATAATTAAATAAACATTTATTTAATTATTTAATTAATCATCCACACTGGCACACAGAACAACCTCTCAATGCTGAAAAGTATTATACTCTACCTAGGGTAAAACCTATGTTCTGAGCTCATCGATTGTATCATATTTTCTATTTGAGTCCCATCTATGGTATATTCATATTTGAGCTATTAAATGAATAAATTAATGATTTAATTTATCTATTTAACAAACCTCCAATGAGAGAGGGGTCTGAATGTCCCGTGATGACTCATTTTATGTCGCGCCTAGGGGAAACACCATTCTCCCGACCCAACCATGGTCTTGGATTTCCGATCCGATCATCCTTTTAAGAGATATCCCATTTTCTTTAGTTAACTGCATGTGCGTAAAATAAAAACACTTAATATTATTATAAAATTAATTCTGGGCACACCAGGCCTTATAATTTCAGGTTGTCTTAGTGCCTAGCCCTTGAAATATTCTTATCAATATTTTAAATTCTTATTAGGGAAAAAAACTAGGTCTCTACACTATTCACTTCTTCAAGATTTTCATCCTCCAAAAAAATAATAATGTAAAAAACCCAGGATACCGAGCCCGCACTTAGCACTTTCTCCTTGGAAAACTAGTACGTTTATATGATTCCAAAGAATGTGGACCAAAGGGGTGGCCCACCCTCATAAGCAATTATTTATTTGATGATGTGTGTTAGAACACACAAAAATATCCTCTGTTGTGACAAATGTAAGATGTAATGTACCCACTCCAACTATTTGGGGTAACAGAAGACGGTATAAAAACTCTAAATCTCCTTACATAGTCTTGAATGACCTGATAAAATAGAAGGGGTAGTTTTCTTCCCCAGTGGAACATATACATCCCATGTCACAACTGGAATTACTGTTTTTCACTCGCACATGGTCTCATGATTCCCTCATTCAGAATATCCATATGGTGAAAATCCTAAGGATATCTAGTCACATAGGATTTCACAGTTGATGAATCAAATCTGAGACTCTCTTTAATGCTCAAGAAGTGAAGGAGTAAACACCGTCGACTGAAGAAAACATTCACACTCCTGCTCCAGCAGGTTCAGTTATAGAGAAGTTACCTACTCTGAAACATCCCAAACTAGGTGATTATGGGACTTCCTACACTTCCCCCTATGGGTATCTGCAACACAAAATCACATTGAGTGCACAAGTCAGAGGGATTATTCCACCACGATTATGCTTCATAGTGTAGTCCCCATATGACAATGTTCTTGAGACTGATCATGAATAGATCTCCAACATTGAGATCTAATTGTCTGGCATCTCCTAGCTACAAAATACATCTTAGCACTTTTTCTATCACTACCACAAACAGGTGTATGGAATTATTCTAACAAAAATCTCTATGCCACTAATGCCTACTCTAGCACCCAGTATAGGTTGGGATTCACAAGGGCACTATGGTAGCACAAATCTCTCCATGGAGCCCCTGCTCAAACATCCGTGCTTAGAAGTAGCAGTGATAGATCACGACCAGAGAGTAGTGTGCAAGGTCCACAAACCAAGTTGCATACTAAGTCACCATCATCCCTCCCTGCCATAACATGAGAATGTTTTGAAGTCAAACAGAGTGAAAACTTGTGGGGTAGAACTCCTCATGAAAGAAAGTAGGAATTTTACCCATGATAGTCCCCACTCAACGTGTATCTGACTAACTAAGATCCACCCACATCCTGCTACTCTGGGTAAAATATCAACTGCAAAAACCACCATTTGATCTTCAGGTGTTTATAAAAGACTAAAGAGGTAGACCACTGACTATAGACAAAACATTAACGTCTGAGGTTCTGGCTCACAATGGAACCACATTGGTCTCCGGTGCTAGAACACGCGAAGTGCGCTCAGCCTCTACATGTCCTCAACCTGCTCTGATGCGGTTGTCTGCTACTCAATAGGTGGAGGTTCTTCAACCTTCCCACCTAGAGAAGGGTCTCGCATGATGGGTACTGAACTAAGATATCATTGCTGACAAAATTTTCAGCACAAACCAGATCTAGTATCTTAGTTGGATGTCATCGCAGAGATATCCCGAGTCTTATCAAGGAGTACCACGATCAGATGAGTATATGTATATATCAACAATGATGGGGAGATGACATGAGACGGATAGTCCAAGACTCAATCATATATATATTGCATGTACCATTGTTCCCAGCAACATGTGTCTCAGGGTTCCGAGTCCACAAGTAGGTAATTGTGGTCCTAGTGAATGGATACATTGGCAGCTGGTACCATAACTGGACTCTCTGGCATGAGTGGCACTCTCGAGTCACTTCAACACTATTTCCCTAAAACCAAACACGAACTTTTTTTGGAAATGAATGAATGTCTTCCCAATGGTCGAACCACCTATGATATGACTTGGGACGACATAACCCATGCTGGGGCTCGAGCCACAATTACCCCAAACCAGCCTCCATAATCCAGGAGCAAGTGACTAGCGCCAAAGTCACAAAACAACTTGGGGTGTAATTTTCATATGAACATATTCACACACAGGAATCCACGTCAATAAAAAAGTGTTGAGGAAAATAAAGAAAGGTACAAAACTACTATAAAAAGTGATCAAACATAAATTAATTGACCTATATATAGTATAAGTACCAGTAATGTATAGTTGAAAGGGAAAGGGGAAAAAATACACACCCAACTAAAATAGTTCCACAACCTGGAAATAGGTGAAAACATAAAACAACTGAATGTTTCCCACTTATGAATCCCATGCAAAAACCACCATATGTGTTCCACGTACCCTGTATCCCTAAGATCCTCTAATATCACGATCAACTTATCTGTCATCTGTAAGGGCACACCAAATCCAGGAGAATCCCAAGCAGGGGTGAGTATATGAATAGTGGTTAGGATGACCCGAAGGCATGAGGGAGTAGAAATAGAGGTAATTATGAGGGGAGAAGTAAGAGAGAACAAGGTACAATAAGAGTGAACAGAAATAGTACATCTCCATGCAATAGTAGATATGCTCGCTCAATGAAACCCAAATGAGATAGTAAGGGGATCTCCATCTCACAACTCACACAAGGTATATCCCCAACCATATACATAGGAAATCCATATATAATCGTCTCATCCAAAATGAAACATATGTCTCTATCATCATGACATTAACAAGATTTCGAATGAAGGCTAAAGAATAACTCAAGGATCAGGAGTATAGGATTCATGACATGGTCGTCCTTGATGGAACCTGTCACAGAGATGTACTCCATCAGGTACAAATCAACCATTCTTAATAGAATGTCCAAGATGACGTTATCCATCAAGAAAATTAATATATAACTGCCTCTATTGCTTGGCACTAGAGGTCTCACTGACACGGTCTTGCACCCGAGCCAAGACCAAGGAAAAACATGTGAAGAGGTCCACTCCTCGACTCTATGTTCAGTTGGGTGAAAACTACTCTATTCTAACCCATGATGTCTTAGTCACCCCTTGTTAGAAGTGGTTCGCACCTCAGTCTATCTAGGGATAACTAACTTCTACATTGGTATTAATTACATCAAGTTGAGGGGCATGCTCGTCGTAACTGTGTCGTGTAGTCGAGGGAGCTCCAAATCCCAAGAAGGATCCGCTCCCCATTGCTACTTGGAAATGGGGGAGTACTACTCTATATGTGAGGACCCACACCCAACCCGGTAGGGGAGTACAACTCTGGTATTTTTTTCATTGTGGAGGACCCACGCCATAGTATTTCAAGGGAGTACCAACCCCAAGTTAGACGACCAACACCCTGGTATGGTAGGGGAGTGCCGAATCTTCTAGAAAAATTTGTAATGAGGTCCCTCACCCCAAATCGGTAGGGGAGTACAAGTCAACGACTAGAGGACCCATGCCTCGGTAAAGTAGGGGAGTAACTGACTTTGTCCCAATATCCGTTGTAGCACTGCATAAGGAGGAAATACACCCTAGGATGATAGAAGAGTACCTACTCTAAACATAGAAGAACTGCACCCTACATGGTAGGGAAGTACATAACTCTATGTGAGCAAAGTATGGAGGACTCATGACCTTGTCCAAGATTGGAGTACCGACTACAAAGATAGGAAAACCATCTCAGAATAAAATGAACCTACACTCATGATGTGGGGAGTCCCATCAATACTAGAGAAGAGGAGTAAATAATTCCCACGCCTTATGTCATCAAGGGGGTAGCCATCCTAACTCTCACTACATGAAACACCTTGGATCTTCTCCTCATGTTATCAGTCATACATCAACCAGCACTAGGTTCTACAAGGGAGATTCACAATGGATACACATGTCATAAGGGTGCCAACATGACATATAGTGTATTAGTCGGACACCAAATCTGTATGTTATAGGAATTTTAGTACGTATGGATTAGTTGGATTCATGATCGATCTGGCCTGACAATACATCAAACATCACCGAATAACCGAATAGATCACACCATTGCGATCCACATGGAAAACACACGAGATGTACTACACATTTTTCCAAAATGGATACCCGGTGAAAAAGCTTCATACCACAACACTAGAAAACTGATATTTTTGGGTCCCCTGCTTAAAACTGAACTTAAAATATCCAAAATTGGTCATGAAACATCCATCTTAATTTCAAGGTCATAGTGTCACAGGCTGTTCACCATTCCGACCCCGTATGATGGAGATATGTCGGAAACAAGATCCCGCAATAATAATAATAATATAGGGGGTTTCATGGACTTAACCCATGAACTTGAATTTAGTATTCAATATTGGAATAGAATATACCATCTTAATGACAGAATCATGTCATTGTTGACAGAAAGTCAATCAGATATCACCTGCATGGGTTATGTCAGGTCGAATATTTATTAATTATATTAAATCTATAATTTCACGAGCGCTTCGGGTACTCGATCTGAAAAACCAAAAAAGACATCCAATATTTGACATGGAATATCTGTCTCAATTTCATGGTTGTACTACCATAGAGGGTTTTTCAAACTGAGGTCACACAGAGAAGATATGGAAAAAAGTGTATTATAAATAAAAATAATTAATAACAATATTTTATTCTTATTATTACTTGTTTATTTATTTACTTCTCCTTAACACCCAACACATTCCATGCTGAAATTCATCTTATTGTGCACCATACTACACTGCTAGATTCTCCCTCTTTATTATTTGATATTTATTTTCCATTCAATTTATTCTATCTCCTATCTAACTCATTCATTCATGATGTATTTCTCCTACAACCTAAATGGTAGGGTTCCTATGTACGGTCAGAACTGCCGCCACCACCTCCAGTTAGCC
This sequence comes from Viscum album, assembly GCA_963277665.1. NCBI lineage: Eukaryota > Viridiplantae > Streptophyta > Magnoliopsida > Santalales > Viscaceae > Viscum > Viscum album. The sequence continues at coordinate 1,685,160,058 of OY728143.1, read as the reverse complement.
GCGCCACCGTGCCTCCATCCAGCCACGCTGCTGCACCTCAAGATAGCCGCACCACCTAGCTCCCCCAGAATCTCACCACCACATCGCCCATTCCATATGCCATTGTATATTTGTTCTAATACCAAAAATTTTGATGATCATATATTTGAGATCCTTGGGTCGGGATCTCTGCATTTGTACACCACAATCAAAAAAACAATGAGTTCTAGAGGTGCTTAATTATTTGGTGATGAAGAACATGTGATGGATGCATGATGAATGAAATATAAAGGATCATGGTCTATGTATAGATTGGTGGATGTGTTTGTTTTTCCATCATCATTGAGAATATAGAACAAGAGGAACTAACAAATATATATATCTACTGTAAATCAAGGTTTTCAATTTCACTATAAGCAGGAATAAATTGACTCAATCCATTGTTTTTTAATCTGAAAATTAATTCATTTAACTCCACTTCATCATGAAAAATTAAATCGAGGTAAGGAAAACTGAAAGGAAAAATCTACCTGAATTGGTTTGGTCATTGTAGATGATTATCGCACTTTCAAAACATTCAGAAGAAGTTGCGGTTTTTACTGCACTTCGATTCACTTGGATATGAGGTATCATTGTTCTCCGTTTGTCGTTCGTCAACAGGAATAGGAGGAGAGGAGAGGAAGTAAGGGTTTGTCATTGTTGGACAAAATGAATTTTGAGGCCAAACTCCACTAAAACAATAATTTATAACCTCTCTCTAGGTTAAAATAAATTAATCAAATAATTAAATAGAAAATTATTTAATTAATCATCCACGATGGCACACATACCAATCTCCAGATGGCGATAAAGGATATATTCCACCAAGGGTAAAACCTATGTTATGAGCACATTGGTGGTCTCATATTTTTCATCTAAGTCCCCATATGAGAGATATTCGAGTTTGAGTTATTAAACAAATAGATTATGGATTTAATTTGTACATTTAACACACCGACCATGAGAGAGGGGTCTGAACAGCACCTGTCAACTCATTTAATGTCACTCATAGGGGAAACATTGTATTCAAGACCCAACCGTGGTCTCAGGTTTCTGATATGATCAAACGTTTAAGAGATATCCTATATTCTTTCATTAACCAAATGAACGTAATTTAAAAACACTTAACATTTTCATAAAATTAATTCTGGGCACACCGAGCCTCCAAATTGCATGTCATCTTAGCCCCCACCTTTGAAAATATTCTTAGAAATATTTCAATGCCTTATTAGGAAAAAATCATGTATCTACAAAACTTCATAATTTAGAGATTATAGTATAAAACATGTTCTAAATAAGGAGTGGACTTATAAAAGAAGATATAGTAATTGTTTATATCAAATCAATAACATATTTAATATTATATGATAAAATTTAGATTAGTGGTTTTAAAAAAAATCAATTATTTTGGGATGTAACATAATAAAAAACAAATAATTTTTAGGCATTACACTATTCTTTCCTAGTTGAAATAAAATCATCGATTATCTTAGGACTGATATAAATCTTATATAATGTTTAGTGTAGATTGTTCCAATATAATTGAAGTTGGTTAAAGTGATAATTAATGATTTCCATGAATAAAAAACATAACAAAATATGATGAAATTCCATAATTTGGAATATAGTCACCACACATGCTTCTCATCATACATCCACAAGGAGTTCATTTTGGTAATCAGTAGGAGTCTATATTAATTTAGTAGGTGTGCTTTGATGTCATGTGGGAATGACTAGTACTCCCATCATGTGAATTCGACAACCAAGGTTATGTAAATTATTCACTTTTAAAGAGACATAAATAGTGCTTTCTAAAACAAAATTAGATGTTTATAAATATTATAACACCCAAGAGGGCACATAGAGTCCTGTTACAACATAATCACATTGTTATTTCCATTTATGATCAATGTTACCTTTATTAATTCAAAACAATTAATCAATTAAATAGTGACCATGTTGAAAAATATTCACAAAAATATATATTCATATGATTGATGTACATAAGACATATTCATATCATGCTTGTGATGTATGTATAAATAGTATATAATACAAAATAATTAATTAAAAAATAGAGTTCAAGTAATTGATGAATTATAATTACATGAAAAAAATGAATGTAATATATGAATACATATTATATATATATAAGATTCATGTACACCTGAAATATATGTACAAAACACTGTGTAAAAAAGAAATACACCACATTTGTACCAATAGAGTTTCATTGGGAATAAAGTATATTTGTCATGATCATTAAATGTTTCCATAAAAATTTATGAGTCACATTTCATGGGTATTATATGATAATAACCAAGTATAATAAGCATGTTAGTCATTTATAAGGAAGTGATAGATATAACTAATAAAATGAGAAATGTTTCTTCTCATTTATATTTGTATGTCAAAAATAGTCATTAAAAAATGTTGGATATCAGTTGGTTCATGAAAATATTATAAAATAATTCTTCTTCTCGTATCTCATTCACCACTATTGGTGAAGGCACTAGCACCCCTCCAAGAAAACAAGATTCCTCCAATAAATATTAGGTTCTAGTGGCCTGTTTCCACCACTCATATATGGTAGGATTAGATCAACCAATCTTATGATATTCCTCAAGCATTATATTGAGATTAATGAAGATGGATACTATTATACAAGAGTTCCAAGTATGCAATATTTTATGGTTTAATATTATAAATTTATTTCTTAAAGATATATCATCATGTTGTTTGGTTTTTCCCCTTCCAATGATAATAAATTGATCAAATGAAGACCATTAGTAAAGTCATGTTTCTTTAATGAATCGTTGTAATTAAATAGCTGGTTTTGAATAAAATCATATAATGATAAAATGTGATTCAATGAAGGTTACCACTATGTACATGGGGCTACATAAATGTATTCCTAAATTTACAATTCTATAGAAGGGTCTATGTAAAGGTAATCATATTTTACCTTTTTTAAGAATTTCAATGTTAGGGTAACCATAACATTACATTATGTAGAATATCCACATAAACTTAACTAGACATTCATATTTACTAAAAATACATCATTACATTTTTATGTAAATGTAATAAATTTTATACATTTATACATTGATTTCAATTTTTTCATAAAATTAATAACAGACCAACTTTTTATGGGAAGTGGATCTTATATAATGGAAAAAGAAATTGTTAAAAATTTGATTTGGAATTTTAAGTACTTTATAGTGTATAAATTTTTTCTAAATCATTGTATAATCTATTTTGGGAAGATTTTAATGTATAATGTTTTATTTATTATTTAATTATAAATTGATTATAATTAATAAAAAAAATTAATGGAATACTTATATTCTCAAAAATAAAATTTTCTTATTTAGAATACATTCTACAAAATTATATGGAATATCTTATGATTTTGAAATTAAATTTTTATTTAATCATATGATTAATTTACAAAGATTTTATAAATTTTATAAATAAGTCTTAAATATAAAGAATGTTATATTTAAAATTATTTCTTCTTCATAATCAATTAATTCAAACTATCAAGACAAAGATAACCTTGTTTACGATATTACGTAGACCATATCAAAAAGGGTTTTGATAATTACATTAAATAGTGATAAAAAAATATAATTTATATTATATACTAATTATTTATAATTTTAACATAATGAATTTTAAATTTTTTCCAAAATTTTATTATATATTAAAATTCCATATATTGTAAAATGTGAATGATTTATTATTTAGAATTGATATAAAAGTTATTTTATAAAATTTTTATAGTAGTATTATATTTATAAAGTTTTCAGAAAATGTTATCATGTTTAAATTTATGTCATATACCTTTATTTAAGTTAATAATTTATATTTTCATGTATATAAAACTGTTAATATTGTGAGTGTTCTATATGAAAATTTTCTATGATATAATTATTCTTTGAGATTGATCCCAATATAATATTATTGGTAAATCACTAGAAATTTATTTTTTATTTACCCTGATTCAAGTTTGTAATTAATTTTATTAGATTATAGTTAGTTTTATGGAATATTTTTTCTATAGTTGGTGGTAGTGTATTATGACTGGAATACAATCTACATTATATAATCCTATTGGTAATAGAACTGGGGTCGGACTACTTACCTATTTATGGGATCATTCCTTGTCTATAAAGGTAAACGAAGTTATATATCTATCCCTTCATACATACCCATGTGGAAAAAATCAATCGTATATATAATTATTCTTAAATATATAGAGATCATGTACCATATTAAAATTATTCATTTAGATATGTAAGAAAATACATGGGTTCTATTTTTTAGTCAGTAATAGAAACTTGTGGGTTGTGTAAAAGATAGACATTAATCTAGATTGAAAAAATTAGTTTGTTTGATGTAACCGGGTTTAAAAAACATAATCATTTGATAGATGAATAAACAAAAACTAATAAAATGGATGAATATAATGACTACATAAGATGAAGTAATTATAAATTTAATATGCATATGATGTATGTTAAATTGTAGATAGTTTTAAAAGAAAAACCATCCAATACTAAGTGTGATATTCCTTCCAAAGCAGGATTGTAACACCCGAGATTTTTATGAGTAATATTTTGTTTTTATATATATCATCAAAGGAATCTTTCACTACATACTATCTTGGCTTACTTTACACGCAACTGTGACCTTCCTGGATAGCTTGCGTCGTACGCAATACTGAGTTTCACTAAACAACGATATGCTATTAAAATATTATTAAAACTATCTGTTATGAATAGTAATAACCACTTTTTGAAATTTTATAAATTTTATCTTTCAAAATGGACTTCATTTTTGGATTCGGAATACCGAAATTAGCCTAGGGTGAAATTTTGGTATTTTTCTGAAAACTTTCAATTTTTGATGAATAGTGAAACCACTAAGTGGTAGGTTAAAAACTGAATTTTGCATAAAACTTAATTTTACCGCTTCTGTGAATGGAATTTCGAAAATCCAAGAGACACGGTTAATATCAAGGACTAAAATGTGGTTCAATGAGATGAAAATAATTTTTTGGTGAATAGTAACTTTTTACTTTTTTTACCACGGTTAAAAGTAAATAGGGTAATTAAGGGTAAAAATGATATTATTATTACCCTAACACGTGTCCTAATTCTATTGGACAAGTGTAATTCGACCAAAAACAAACTTAGGAATAAAATATGACCATTTAGGTCCACTTGGATTAGATTAGGACATTTATTATTAATTTATTTAAAGAAGGGTTAAAATAGTTAAAATCAAAGTTTAATAAGTAAATCATTTTTAATATGGGGTTATACATAAGATAAATTCGACTATAAATATTCATTATAAAGATAAAAAGCTTTCCTACATGATGGTATTTTATTTATAATTTTTATACATTAAATAATTTAATTTATTTATGACAAAATGATGATGCAGTAATTATCTTATTAATGAAATATTGACATAATTGATGTTATAAACACCAAAATAAATGTAATTTGAGACTTTTAATAGATTCCACTAATTTTCTAGGTTACTATGATATATTAGTGTTGATTTAATCAACTTGGTTCGAACATATAATTCTGTTATGACTTTCACAAAAATCATATATCAAATAGTGTCAAAATTGACACAAAATAGTTTTTAAATAAAATATTATATTATTAATTGTAATTTTATTCTTAAAAATCTAAGGTTCGGCCAAATGACTTAGATAAGGATATATATATTAATAATAAACAATTTGGGGTTCTTTTGGCATGTTATAGTAAGTGTATTAACCATATAGTGTAAGAAAACAAAAAGACACGGTAAAAGTTAAATTATTTAACTTAGAGTTAAATCTAATTGATAAGGTTAAAATAATAACCTAAACTTGTCTAAATCCTATTGGTTGATAGGATTGCGACCCATCCCCACTTTAGCTTCTAAATAAGACCCTTTGGAACCATTATAAACCGATTTTGACTTTAATATGAAATAATATTTTGAGATATTCCTAAGGTGCCCCTCTCCTCCCTTATAAAAGGGCACCTCCTCGCCCTCCTCCTCACACCAATTTGAGCACTCAAGCTCGGCCAACCCCTGCCATTTTCTCCTCTCCACTTCCCTAGAATAATCCTAGAGGTCCTGGTCTTCTTCAAAGACCAATCTTAGTTCCCTAAGTGGAGGATTCAAAGAAGTGTTCCAAAGAAGAGGTAATATCCATTACCGATCTTTTCAATTTCTTTCTTCTTCAACTTCTTCTTCTTTAGTTGTTTCATGATAAAGTAATAACATCAGTATTACTCACATACTGATATGTTATTATAAATATGAAACAACCCTAATTCACCTTCTATCCATCCTTCGGAAAAATGAAATCACCGCGCGTGCGTACGTACGGAATACCGTCTCCACGCCGTGGTGTAATCTATTTTCCACCATCACCTTACAAGGATGGTTATAATGGTGTAATGAGTAACTGTTTATGATTATTATAAATTAATATTGATACTGAAATAATATACATATACCCCAATACAATTCCATGATCATAGGAACGATATCATTACTCGTGCGTACGTACGGAATACCGTCTCCACGATGTGATACGACTCGTTATACATGATCATCATTACATAGTAATTATATAAATGAATTGAATGAATAAATATGATATATGTTACACTAATAACATTCTGGATATAAGGTATCTATAACCTTAAAAGAAGAATAAGAATTTATTATGCAAAACACGCATAAGAACAAAAGGCAATAAAGACCCGAGTAACAAGTAACAATGAAATATTACTAACAAGAAGCTAAGAATATGACTATATATGATATGATATCAATATGTATGATTCTGGAATAAGTCAATAACATTATTTAAACCATTATACAGGAGCTTCGGATACATACAAAGCAAATCGGACCTAAGGTAAGGGAAATATCACAATCTCATTTTTATCCGAGATTGTTTATTCGTAAGTATTTACTGGGGTGTATTTTATCATCCACATCCATGTTTCCTCAATATGTAATATTATTTCCATCCACCTACAATTGTTTAAATCCATTTTTACCCTTCGGTGAGTTTTTAGTAATATGTATGAAAGGAATCTTTTGTCGTTTTTCGTACGAGGTACTTTTTGACTTTTCCGACAAAAGTATGAAGAATGTTTTTTTAACTTATACGGCATGAATGGATTTTTAAAACATTATTTCCAAGAATCATACTTTTTAAGTTTTCAAGTTTATTTTTAATCAACTTCTTTATTTTATAATTGTATGACATGTTAAGAAAGGGAAAGTGTTTTTGAAGTAGAAAGGATATTTTCCTCAAGAATGAAGTTCAAGTATTTTATCGAAATTATTTTCCATCTAAGATAATAAAAGGGTTCTGTTTTTATCCCTATTATTACATGGATTTGATTATGTTGTGATGGAAATATTTTTATGAATTCCTTTATCTTATATGAATTGTTTTATGATGTCATGTTGTTTAAGAATCCCATTTTTATTACATGGGTTACGCTATGATGTATGGTTTATGATTATGTGGCAAATATAAGAAAGGATTAATTATAAGATGGGTGGGACCTATATCTCCCTCCAATGCATTGGGTAAAGATTTATATCTCATGAGATAGACATGGCTGGAACGAAAGGTTATTTCGGTTCAGTGATTCAGGACTGAAACGATGAGTGAACTCGGTTCAGAAATGGACTTTGTCCGCTAAGATAGTCTTGGCAATGAGTCATGAATAACAAGAAATGATTTTCCTTGATTATGTGTGCATGACACAAAGTTTCAAGTTTTATGTTATGATTATGGGGATCTCATTTTCACTTCTATGATTTATTCCATGTTAAGATATTATGATCTCTTTTGCAGGATATTATTTTCAAAAAGATAAGATATGATTTTTATTTCCTTTATTTGCCCTTGATGAGCATTTGAGCTCACCCTTTTTGTATGTTTTCTTTTCCCCAGGTCAGGAAGATGGATATTAAGTAGAATATGCTAAAAGGGACCCTAGATATGATGAAATAAATGGGAGACACTGTAGAAGATTTATGAACCCGTTGTTTATGTTTCCCAGTTTCTAAAGACACTATACCTATACGGTCCTTTGTGGTTTTGTCATATGTTTTAATAAGTGTACTTCAATTTTGAAGTATTAACAATGTATGTAAAGTATGGGTCGTTATAGTTGGTATCAGAGGAAAGGTATTGTCAACATTTGGAAACTAGGATGTGAAAGCCTTAGTAAGAACCCTAAGGATAAGTCTAAGTATAGAACACAATCTTAGTGTTTTAGAAATGGACATGAATAACCTAGGATAAGACCTTAAGCGTGAAAATTTTATTCTTGAATTATGTGGTTTTCCTATTATAATTAGTGTTGCTCGCACTATTCTTCTTGGTTTTAGTCAATGGCTGGAACCCGAAGGAACCGTGTTAATGCGGAATGCGATGGGAAATGCAATGATTGTCCCCCTGAGCATCCAAACGATATGGGAGCTGGAATGAAAAATCTTGTAGCCATGCTCACACAACTTTCACAAGCTATGAATCATGCAGGACTTCCAAACGAGCAAAGGAAGGAGCAACATTCTATTGAATCCTTCATGAGGTAGCGTCCACCTTCTTTCAGCGGGTCTACTGATCCATTAGTTGCTGAACAATTGATTAGTACTACTGAAAAGATATTTTCAGTTCTTCAATGTTCTGATCATGATAAAGTCATCCTAGCAGTGTATCGTTTGGAAGGAGATGCTGATCAATGGTGGAATCTTATTAAGAATACGAGGCAAAGGGATAAAATTGAGTCCATGGAATGGGACGAGTTCAAGAACTTATTTTTCAATAAGTACTTCCCTCGTATTCTCCGAACAAAGATGGAGAAAGAGTTTCTTGAACTGAAGAAAAGGGATGATGAATCTGTTGGTACCTATGAAGCAAATTTTACAAGACTTTCAAGGTACGCTTCTGGTATTATTATCCAACCTGAGAGTAAGATCGATCGATTCTTTAGTGGCTTAAAACCAAGTCTTCGAAGGGCGTTAGCCATAAGGGACTTCAATAGCTACGATGAAATCGTTCGATGTGCTCTCAAAGTCGAGATGGAGATTGGAGTAACCCATCAGTCATATGGGTTTGATAAGAAGAGGAAAATGGAATTCAAAGGAAAATCTAAAGAGCACACTGAAAAGAATATGAGATTTCCCTTATGCTCAATGTGTGGAAAGAAACATGGAGGGAGTTGTCTTAAAGGGGCAAGTAAATGTTTCAAATGTGGAAAGGAAGGTCATCGGGCATTTGAATGTCGCGATAATGGGAAGAAGATGTCTAATGATGCAAACAAAGGAAGGGATACACAGAATGAACCTACTACACTTCAATGTTTCAAGTGCAAGGAGATGGGGCATTATGCCAATCAATGACCAAATCCAAGGGTTGATGATGATGGTTGACGTCAACAAAATCTTAAGGCTAAAGACAAAGGAAAGTCACATGCAATTTCTATCAGCGATGTGGAGTACGATAACGAAGTGGTGAAAGGCACACTTACCGTCCACTCTAAAGTAGAAAATGTTTTATTTGATTCTAGATCCACCCACTCTTTTATTTCTGAAGAATTTTCTAAGGTTATCACCGTATTACCTCAACAATTAGATGTTGAGTTAGCTGTGACAACACCTAATGGCACATCAATCGCATCAACAGTTTATAATTCTTCTCCGATCGAAGTTTGTGGGAAAGTGCTTCCTGCAAATCTTGTGATCCTTCCTATAGTGGAATTTGATGTGATTCTTGGCATGGATTGGCTTTCTTTATACGGAGCTCATATCAATTGCCAAAGAAGGGAAGTCACACTTCATATTCTAGATCAATCTATGATCGTCTATCAATGCAAGGATGAACATAACCTTCCAGTGGAAATTTCTTCCATTTTATGGGTATTTATTCCACTAAATGAAGGTTATTTATCTCAAATGGTTGGTGAGAAACTCGCAATTAAGAATATGCCCATCGTACGGGAGTTTGATGATGTCTTTTCGGAGGAATTACCGGGTCTTCCACCAAATCGTGAAGTTGAGTTTTCAATAGAACTCGTACCGGGTGCTTTGCCTATTTCAAAGACACCTTATAGAATGGCCCCAATTGAGTTGCAGGAATTGAAGATGAAACTCCAGGAGAATCTTGATAAGGGATTCATACGCCCTAGTGCGTCACCTTGGGGAGCACCTGTTCTATTTGTTAAGAAGAAAGATGGATCAATGAGACTCTGCATTGATTATCGAGAACTTAACAAGATCACTATCAAGAACAAATATCCTCTCCCACGCATTGATGACTTATTTGACCAACTACGCGGAGCTCAATACTTTTCCAAGATTGATCTTCGTTCAGGGTATCATCAATTAAGGGTCAAAAGGGAGGATATACCAAAGACGACTTTCCGTACAAGGTATGGACACTATGAATTTATAGTGATGCCATTTGGTCTTACTAATGCCCCTGCTATCTTCATGGATCTAATGAATAGAGTCTTTAGAGACTATCTTGATCAATTTGTGGTAGTCTTTATAGACGATATTCTTGTCTATTCAAAGAGCAAGGAAGATCATGAAGATCACTTGAGAATTATATTGAAGACCCTGATAAATGAGAAGCTTTATGACAAATTTACCAAGTGTGAATTTTGGCTTCAAAAAGTTGCATTTTTGGGTCACATAATCTCAAAAGAGGGGATATCTGTGGATCCAGCAAAAGCAGAGGTTATCGAAAGATGGTCGAGACCAACAACAGTAACTGAGATCCGAAGTTTTCTTGGTTTGGCTGGATATTATCGACGTTTTGTAAAGGATTTTTCACGATTATCTAATCCACTCACCAAGTTGACTCGGAAAGGAGTTAAGTTTGTTTGGACAGAGGAATGTGAAGAGAATTTCAAGGAGTTGAAAAGAAGGATATCCAGTGCACCTGTGCTCACACTGCCTTGTAGTGGAGAAAGTTTTGTGATCTACAGTGATGCACCCAAGAAGGGATTGGGGTGTGTTCTTATGCAAAATGATATGGTGATAGCTTATGCCTCATGACAGTTGAAAATCCATGAGCAAAATTACCCAACACATGATTTGGAGTTGGCTGCGGTAATCTTTGTATTAAAGATTTGGAGGCATTACCTTTATGGTGAAAGGTGTGATATTTATACTGATCATAAAAGTTTAATGTATATTTTCACACAAAAGGAGCTGAATATGCGTCAAAGAAGATGGTTGGAGCTGATTAAGGATTATGACTGCTCAATCCATTACCACCCTGGGAAAGCAAACAAGGTGGTAGATTCATTAAGTCGACAAGACCATGCTAGTATATCCATGATGAGGATCACAAAAGATCCAATATTTATGGATTTACAAAGGATGGATCTTGGAATTACAATGGAAGGGGAAAAATCTTATCTTTCTCAAATGAATGTTCAACCATCTATACATGTAAAGATTAAAGAGGCATAGAAAGAAGATGTCGAGTTACAAAAGAAGGTGAGAAATGTTCCTGAATTCAACCTTGATTGTGATGGGATAATAAAGTTCAGGAATCGGGTTTGTGTTCCTCCCATCCCCGAATTAAAGAAGGAGCTGCTGGATGAGGCTCATAGTTCTTCATTCTCTATTCATCCTGGAAGCACGAAGATGTATAGGGACCTGAAAGAGTACTTCTGGTGGGATGGCATGAAAAGAGATGTTGCTGAATATGTCTCTCGATGCTTGTTTTGTCAACAAGTTAAAGCTGAGAGACAAAAGTCTAAGGGGATGTTACAACCATTACCCATACCCGAATGGAAATGGGAAAAAATCACTATGGACTTTGTCACAGGACTTCCTAAAACATCCAAAGGAAATAATGCTATTTGGGTCATAGTTGACCGTCTTACAAAGTCTGCACACTTCATTTCTATTAGAGAGGATTTCTCTCTAGATCAGCTTTCCAGGATATATGTAAAGGAAGTTGTAAGATTACATGGAGTACCACTTTCTATTATATCTGACCGGGATCCGAGATTTACCTCGATGTTCTGGCGAAGTCTTCAGCATACTCTGGATACAGAGTTGAGTTTCAGCACTGCTTATCATCCCCAGACAGACGGTCAGTCTGAGAGAACAATTCAAACCCGAGAAGATATGTTGAGAGCTTGCTCTATGGATTTCAAAGGAGGTTGGGATCAACACCTACCTTTGGTGGAATTTTCTTATAATAATAGCTTTCACTCCAGTATTCAGATGGATCCTTATGAAGCTCTCTATGGAAAGAAATGCAGGACTCTAACTTGCTGGGATGAAGTTGGGGAAAGAAAGCTATTAGGACCTGATCTTGTTGATGAAATGGCAGAAAAGGTCAGATCTATTCAACAACACATAAGAGCAGCTCAGAGTCGACAGAAAAGTTATGCCGACAACAGAAGACAAGACCTAGAGTTTGAAGTGGGTGATAAAGTGTTCTTACGAATATCTCCCTGGAAGAGGGTTATGAGATTTGGAAAGAAGGGGAAGTTGAGCCCTAGATATATCGGTCCTTTTGAAATACTGGATCGTGTTGGAAAGGTAGCTTACCGATTGGCGCTTCCACCAAATCTCTCTCAAGTTCACGATGTGTTCCATGTATCTCTCCTGAGAAAGTACATACCTGATCCTTCACATGTACTCAGCTCAGAAGTTGTACCGCTAGAGCAAGATCTTTCTTATGAAGAACAACCGATAGAGATTCTGGATCGTAGTGAAAAATTCCTACGAAACAAGACCACTCGATTGGTGAAAGTTTTATGGAGGAACCACCAATTAGAAGAAGCTACATGGGAGCTTGAGGATATGATGAGGGAGAAGTATCCTCATCTTTTTGTTACAAAGTGACGAATTTCGAGTGCGAAATTTTTTTTAAGGGGGGTAGAATGCAACACCCGAGATTTTTATGAGTAATATTTTGTTTTTATATATATCATCAAAGGAATCTTTCACTACATACTAGCTTGGCTTACTTTACACGCAACCGCGACCTTCCTCGATAGCTTGCGTCGTACGCAATACTGAGTTTCACTAAACAACGATATGCTATTAAAATATTATTAAAACTAGCCGTTATGAATAGTAATTACCACTTTTTGAAATTTTATAAATTTTATCTTTCAAAATGGACTTCATTTTTGGATTCGGAATACCGAAATTAGCCTAGGGTGAAATTTTGGTATTTTTCTGAAAACTTTCAATTTTTGATGAATGGTGAAACCACTAAGTGGTAGGTTAAAAACTGAATTTTGCATAAAACTTAATTTTACCGCTTCTGTGAATGGAATTTCGAAAATCCGAGAGACACAGTTAATATCAAGGACTAAAATGTGGTTCAATGAGATGAAAATAATTTTTTGGTGAATAGTAACTTTTTACTTTTTTTACCACGGTTAAGAGTAAATAGGGTAATTAAGGGTAAAAATGATATTATTATTACCCTAACACATGTCCTAATTCTATTGGACAAGTGTAATTCGACCAAAAACAAACTTAGGAATAAAATATGACCATTTAGGTCCACTTGGATTAGATTAGGACATTTATTATTAATTTATTTAAAGAAGGGTTAAAATAGTTAAAATCAAAGTTTAATAAGTAAATAATTTTTAATATGGGGTTATACAAAAGATAAATTCGACTATAAATATTAATTATAAAGATAAAAAGATTTCCTACATGATGGTATTTTATTTATAATTTTTAGACATTAAATAATTTAATTTATTTATGACAAAATGATGATGCAGTAATTATCTTATTAATGAAATATTGACATAATTGATGTTATAAACACCAAAATAAATGTAATTTGAGACTTTTTATTAATTACACTAATTTTCTAGGTTACTATGATATATTAGTGTTGATTTAATCAACTTGGTTCGAACATATAATTCTGTTATGACTTTCACAAAAATCATATATCAAATAGTGTCAAAATTGACACAAAATAGTTTTTAAATCAAATATTATATTATTAATTGTTATTTTACTCCTAAAAATCTAAGGTTCGGCCAAATGACTTCTAAAAGGATATATATATTAATAATAAACAATTTGGGGTTCGTTTGGCATGTTATAGTAAGTGTATTAACCATATAGTGTAAGAAAACAAAAAGACACGGTAAAAGTTAAATTATTTAACTTAGAGTTAAATCCAATTGATAAGGTTAAAATAATAACCTAAACTTGTCTAAATCCTATTGGTTGATAGTATTGCGACCCATCCCCACTTTATCTTCGAAATAAGACCCTTTGGAACCATTATAAACCGGTTTTGACTTTAATATAAAATAATATTTTGAGATATTCCTAAGGTGCCCCTCTCATCCCTTATAAAAGGGCACCTCCTCCCCCTCCTCCTCACACCAATTTGAGCACTCCAGCTCGGCCAACCCCTGCCATTTTCTCCTCTCCACTTCCCTAGAATAATACTAGAGGTCCTTCTATTCTTCAAAGACCAATCTTAGTTCCCTAAGTGGAGGATTCAAAGAAGCGTTCCAAAGAAGAGGTAATATCCATTACCGATCTTTTCAATTTCTTTCTTCTTCAACTTCTTCTTCTTTAGTTGTTTCATGATAAAGTAATAACATCAGTATTACTTACATACTGATATGTTATTATAAATATGAAACAACCCTAATTCACCTTCTATCCATCCTTCAGAAAAATGAAATCACCGCGCGTGCGTACGTACGGAATACCGTCTCCACATCGTGGTGTAATCTATTTTCCACCATCACCTTACACGGATGGTTATAATGGTGTAATGAGTAACTATTTATGATTATTATAAAGTAATATTGATATTGAAATAATATACATATACTCCAATACAATTTCATGATCATAGGGACGATATCATCACTCGTGCGTACGTACGGAATACCGTCTCCACGATGTGATGCGACTTGTTCTACATGATCATCATTACATAGTAATTATATAAATGAATTGAATGAATAAATATGATATATGTTACACTAATAACATTATGGATATAAGGTATCTATAACCTTAAAAGAAGAATAATAATTTATTCGGCAAAACACGCATAAGAACAAAAGGCAATAAAGACCCGAGTAACAAGTAACAATGAAATATTACTAACAAGAATCTAAGAATATGACCATATATGATATCATATCAATATGTATGATTCTGGAATAAGTCAATAACATTATTTAAACCATTATACAGGAGCTTCGGACACATACAAAGCAAATCGGACCTAGGTTAAGGGAAATATCAGAATCTCATTTTTATCCGAGATTGTTTATTCGTAAGTATTTACTGGGGTGTATTTTATCATCCACATCCATGTTTCATCAATATGTAATAATATTTCCATCCACCTACAATTGTTTAAATCCATTTTTACCCTTTGGTGAGTTTTTAGTAATATGTATGAAAGGAATCTTTTGTCGTTTTTCGTACGAGGTACTTTTTGACTTTTCTGACAAAAGTACGAAGAATGTTTTTTTAACTTATACGGCATGAATGAATTTTTAAAACATTATTTCCAAGAATCTTACTTTATAAGTTTTCAAGTTTATTTTTAATCAACTTCTTTATTTTATAATTGTATGACATGTTAAGAAAGGGAAAGTGTTTTTGAAGTAGAAAGGATATTTTCCTCAAGAATGAAGTTCAAGTATTTTATCGAAATTATTTTCCATCTAAGATAATAAAAGGTTTCTGTTTTTATCCCTATTATTACATGGATTTGATTATGTTGTGATGGAAATATTTTTATGAATTCCTTTATCTTATATGAATTGTTTTATGATGCCATGTTGTTTAAGAATCCCATTTTTATTACATGGGTTACGCTATGATGTATGGTTTATGATTATGTGGCACACATAAGAAAGGATTCATTATAAGATGGGTGGGACCTATATCTCCCTCCAATTCATTGGGTAAAGATTTATATCTCATGAGATAGACATGGCTAGAACAGAAGGTTATTTCGGTTCAGTGATTCAAGACTGAAACGAGGAGTGAACTCGGTTCAGAAATGGACTTTGTCCGCTAAGATAGTCTTGGCAATGAGTCATGACTAACAAGAAATGATTTTCCATGATTATGTGTGCATGCCACAAAGTTTCAAGTTTTATGTTATGATTAAGGGGATCTCATTTTCACTTCTATAATTTATTCCATGTTAAGATATTATGATCTCTTTTGCAGGATATGATTTTCAAAAAGATATGATATGATTTTTATTTCCTTTATTTGCCCTTGCTGAGCATTTGAGCTCACCCTTTTTGTATGTTTTCTTTTCCCCAGGTCAGGAAGATGGATATTAAGTAGAATATTCTAAAAGGACCCTAGATATGATGAAATAAATGGGAGACACTGTAGAAGATTTATGAACCAGTTGTTTATGTTTCCCAGTTTCTAAAGACACTATACCTATACGGTCCTTTGTGGTTTTGTCATATGTTGTAATAAGTGTACTTCAATTTTGAAGTATTAACAATGTATGTAAAGTATGGGTCATTATAAGGATCATCCATCTAGGCAATTCCATGATATATCTTAGTGCCTCTAGGTTATATTTGGTAAGGAATTCCAGAAATTTATAACTAAATATAAACTAATTGTTGGTTTCATTCAAAATATAGGTTCCCCTAAATTATCTTTTGTTACCCTATTCTTAGAATTTGTTTTGTGTCACACTTTTGGAGAAACCATAATAGTTAGGATACCTAATGGAAAATAAAAAATATATTCATATAATGGTTTTAGATATATTTATCCACCCAACTAACAAAGAATCACTATTATTTTTACATGGATGATTCCCTACATAATTAACTAAGTGGTGAGATGATTACTGAATTAGAATCATTTTTCCTAATATATATATATATATATATTATCAAGAAATAGATATATTGTATGTGATTATTATTTTCATTGGGAGAAATATCTTAAAATTTTCATGATGAAAAGATATAAAACATGATACTTACTGTCTAATATTTCCTATTTTTTGACTATGTTGTAGTTTACATTAATCATTTTAATATAGTTAAAAGGAATGTGCTATAAAATAATAAAAAATGGTATATAGGGTTGAGAATTGTTCATTTGGAGAAGCCTTTTAATACATTGAATGTGAATATTTTAAATTTCTAAATTTCTAACATTGACTTACTGGTATTATCTACTATTTGTGGTTTATATAATTATCCTAAATAACATTGACTCGTATGTGGGAAGGAATAATTAAATGTTTTGGTAGATATTTTAATTAGTGACAGACAAACAGTTTCAATATGTTACTTTGGAACATATGTTTTAACATTATTAATTACATTGATAATATATTTACAGAATTTTAATTTATACTCAACATAAATATGAATTTTATTTCTATTCTTATATATACAGGAAAGAATTTTCATTCACTTTCAGGAACAATAGTTTTTTTGTATATAAGTGTGAAATTTGTAGTGGCACTAGTAAAGTAATAGTTGGTTTATAATATATATATATAGGAAATTCAAAATATATCTTTAAGAATAAGATGTTTAGGGTTGATTCTAATCCCACCCACCTTTAGAATTGTGACCTCATATATATTGAAGAGAATGAAATTCAAATACTCCATGAATATGTATTGTTATAATCATTCAATTATTCATATTTTAATACATTGGAGTCTTATTTATTAGGAAAATGAAAATACACCTTTTAGTAGAAAAGATTAGATGTATTGTGGAATATTGAATCTCATACATAGTGATGTCTGTGGACCAAATGAGTACACAAGAAAATGGTGGATTTATGTACATCATTAACTATACTGATATATTTAGTTGGTAGGGTAATTCGGTTTTCATGAGACACACATATCAAATAATTAAAAATTTCAATGAGTTTCAGAATGATTTACAACGTCAATTTAGAAAAAAATTCAAAATATATGATTTTATTTTCGTGTTCAATACACCGTCCATGAATTCATATATCTTACCAAAGAATGTGGAAAAATTTCAAAACTCACTCCTACATGTACAGTATAAAAGAATGGTAAATCTAAAATAAGGAATTTTACCTATCTAGAAATGTTTCAATAAATTATGATTCAATGTGGAATTACTTTATCATTTGCGGGTTATCCTCAAGCGACTTTTTAAATTACTCAAAACTGATCTCTATATAAAGTATTCATAAAGTCACTATATGAGATATAAATTAAGAAACACCCCAAAATTAATATTATTAGAATTAATGGTTGTGACGAACTCGTATAATTTTTGGATTCAGAAAGACATGACCCTTCATATGAAAACAAACAGTACTATTTGGTTATCCCAAGCATAAAATGGAATATTATTTCTATAACCCTACTAAACACAATGTTTTTTGGCATGAAAAACTACATTCAATGAGAATAAAAATAAAAAAAAATTATGAGGAAATATGAACATAGAGAAGTTTAAGATTAAAAAAGAGAATATTTCTATGATGGAGGCTAATAAAGTCCCACAATGAGTTATGGAAGAAGAACTAACCCAAGTTACACAAGAACATCAATGGATAGGTTGGATTAATAATTAAACTGAGAGGTAAACATTTATAATTGTTAATGATAATGAATTAATGTTAATAAGTGATGAAATTAATTCCTACCATGAATCCATTGAGAGTTGTGGTTCTATAAAATATTTTAAACCCATTTAATCTAAAACATACACCATATACATTAATGAATTTTTGGAACTTCATTGATGCACCTGAAGGGGTAATTACCATTGAATGAAATTGTTGTTTGAGAATGAAAACCAACATGGTTGTTCTTTTTTCAAACGATAATGAAATCATAGTAGATATAGTTTATAAAAAATGGTATTTACTATGAATAAATCATTTCACTTGAAGTGATTATAAATCCAAATCTTATTTTACTAGCCATAAAAACACATTTGTATTATGAGATATATCAAATGGTAATAAAAAAATTTATTCAATTGGTATTTTATGGATGATGTGAATAAAATATATCCCAAAGCCTCCAAAATTAAAATATGATAATGATGTGGTCTATAAGATACAAGGATGTATATATGGATTGAAGAAGGATTCTTGGAGTTGTAAAATCTGATTTGATAATGTAATCAAAGAGTTTAGTTTCATCAAAACACAATTGATTTTTATTTATATAAGTTTTTTAGGGGTTTATTATAATGTTTAAAATTTTTTATGTGGATGAAATAATTCTTATTAGAACTGACATCATGGATCATCACTCTATGAAGATGTGGCTAGGTAAATAATTCTAGATGATATACATGGGTGAAGAAACCTACATACATAGTACGAGGATCAATAGAGATAGATCTAGAAGGTCACTTTGACATATTTTAGACACATTAATGGGTAAATAGATAATACTAGTTATTATAATGAACTATTGAAATATTTCATTACCAATATCACATTGAACTAATATTATGAATATTTAGGTTCTTTACAATGATTTAGAAAAGATATATATGATTCTTTATGTGTCCCCAATAAGATTTATAATTCATTCTATATTGTATACTCAATATGATTTTTCCTATTCTCATAGTATAACTTGTAGATACCAATCAAATCATTGGGTGTGTAACTAGATTTATGTGGAGAGAATTATTAATTACATAGAAAGGACTAAGGATATGATCTCAGTATTTAGAGGATTGAATTAACTCTATATAAAAGTGTATACATATGTAATCACTTAATAAGAAATTTTGATAAGAAACCAAAATTTGAATTCATGTAATACCATATTAGTGGATATACCAATTTGAAAAGTTCCAAATAATCCACCAAAATAGACCCAATAATAAACATGGAGTTCATTTCTACATCAAATACAAAAAGGTTGCTATTTTGTTTGTGGAGTTTGATTATGAACATGATGTGGTTCCAAGAATTGAGGGAGAAATATATATTTATTTTGAATGCAATAGAGTCATATCTTTGAAAATGGAACCCCAGTCTCAAAAAAGGACCAAAGACATCCTTCAAAAAATTCATATGATATGGGGGATCTGTGAGAGGGGTTATGTAAAAAATATATTGGTGTATAATTATGAGAATATTGAAGATTTATTAATAAATCCTTTACCACAACAGCAACATGAGGTCAATGTGTGCTCTCTATGTATTCAATAAATAAGATATTGAAATAATGACTTTATAATGTATCATGGATTTATAACAAATGTAATATATATTTATCACTAATTCAAGGGTATTGTAAATTACTTTAACTGAATAGTTTAATGATAAAATTCCTTTGAAGTTTGAATTTCAGCTTTCTTATAGAATGTTCACCATTATGTATAATGAGATATGAATCTATGAAATAGTTAGATTGCGTATATTTTTTACTCATTAAAATGGGTTTTATTAGAGATACATAGAATATATTTACGAGGAAAAAAGTGGTGAATTACTACTTAGATTAACTTTCTGAAGTGTACATCATGGAAATTAATAAAATAATGGAAAAAAAGTTGTGAATATTTATTATTAATCATTCCCACCAAAAATTAGTAAGATAGCTAGAATGAGAACCTTTATACTTTTTACCCAAATAATGCAAGTTTAAATATGAACATAGTTATTAAAGGGGTGGTTGGGTATGTTGATAATTTTGTCATTGGTTATTGTGAAACCTTTTACACATTTATTATAATCAAATAAATTTGAAACTTGATTTAATTAGACTTCCTAAATTCATATCCATTCATTTTTGAGTCACTTATGATTTTCTAAACTACATTTATAAGGGATATGAGATGATATTATTGGATAGATGAATGAAATATAATGTATTCATTGACATTGATAGTATTTTTAATGAAATCTAGAAAATATGATATGAACTATATTAGATTGTATTATTTGTGTATGGTAGTTATTATATATCATCTAAAATAGTAATATATAGGTATAGAAACTATTTATTTGACTCATATTGTTTAGGACTTGTTCACTTAAATAAACGAGTATTTCAGATAGAGATCACACTAGACCCATTATTAGCTTAATCTGATATGCTGAATTTATAGAGGTATAATTTTTATTACATACCCCAAATTTAGATTTTATTTTTATTATCAATTTTTTTAAGTTCTATAATTTCAAATAGTTATTCCCTTGGACAAGGATAAATTTTTGGACAAAATGACTATTCTAAATAAGAAGAGCGTGATTAAATTTTATCAAAAGTAGTTTGGAATAATTAACAAAGAGTTATGAATTATAAATCAATGAGTATTTAGTAGAATTTGGAAATTTCTGGATGTATGCTAAAATGTATGTACATATGATGTATGTACTTAAAAAATTTGAATATTGTGCTTGTTGTATATCAATATATTATTTCTGAAAAATTATATATAAAAATAACATAAAATTAATGCATATGATGCATGATAATTATATTCATGTGATGCATGTAATGTATTTATATATTGTATACATTAATAAAATTAATATACGCATGAAATATATGAAGAAAAAGTTAAGTGATGAAAACTATGCCTCACTTTTCACCCCACATGGTTTTATAAAGATTAAAATACTTTTATAATGACCATTGAATGTCTAAATACACAATAATGAGAAATACATAATTGATGTTATATGGTAATAACCAAGTGTTACAGGCTTGTTCTTTATTTATTAACAAGCATTCGATATCACTATTAAATAGAGAAGAGGTTTTAATCATTTATGTGTCTTTCTTGAATTTTTTTTGTTATTGTAGAAAAGAATATTATTGAAATTATTTTCAAGAATTTATTCTTCTCAAACATGATTCATCACTATTGGTTAAGTTGTTATCACCCCATCATGCATATCGGAGGCATCAGATAGATGTCATGATCCAACAGTCGATGCCCCCAAATAGTAGTAGACTTTGATCAATTAATCATCATGTTGTTCCTCAATCATTCTCTCTAGATCAATTAATATGGTTGATATTGTACTTTGGTTCTAAGTATGATTTTTTATTATTTTCCTACAGTTTGTGATCTTGAAGATAGATCAATTTATTTTTGGGTTTGTTTCTTCTAAAAATTATCATAGGATGATCAACCAAAACCCATTACATGCACATTATTTTATCATCAATGATTTTACTTAGGGATTTACTGGCATAATTTATTGAACTCAACCATTTATGAAAAGGATATTTATAGTCAATAATAATTTAAAATAAAATAAACATAAATCCAAAATTTAACATATTGAAACTCAAATGAGACTTAGACAATAACCTAGGAATATTACAACAATAATCACTCTATGAAGTAGTAGATGAAAACATTAATTTAATTGGATTCATATTACACAAATAATGGTCTAAAACTATAAATACCTTTAATAAATAACTATTCAACAAGACTACACAAAATTGAAGAACCAAAACAATGGAACTACACACTAAGGGTCAATTTAAGTCATACAAGAGGGAACCCAAGTATTTGAATAGATTTCACCAAGACATTGATAGAATCAAGAATTTTGTAACAAGTTAATAGTAGGGGATTGATAGAAAAAAACATGATAAATTAGTGATGAGAATTAAATAAGGGTGATACTAGGGATTAAATCATATAATAAATCCCATGTATCAAGAATTAATCATAGTTGAAGAAAGAGGCTTGAAGAGGAAGGGTAAACTGACCCTCAAGCTCACTATAGAGGTATCTAGTATGTGAATCCTAAGACTGCTCTTTTGGAGAACAAAAATTTTAAAAGGAGAAGGAAATTTTTTACATTTTGTGTGGAATTTAATAAAAAATTAAGAGCTGGTCAACTTGGTACCTAGTAGAACTCTTAGGTTCCCATTGAATATTTCCTTCACACCAGGTACCTAATTTCTCCAACAATATTAATAATATTGTATACACCGTACTTAAAATACCCAAATTTTATGTATGAACCCTCAAAATATCAAACCACATCTTAAAGATCCGAAAATATTTTCAAAATATTTCAAATTCAATGACTGAATTCAAAATTATAAAATATCCCTTTAATAGATAAAAAATGTATATTTCCTTGTAACATCCTTACAAATTTACCGAAAAAATGTAGTAACCACGTTTATGGTCATTAGAAAGACACTTATTTCAAAGAATGATCTTCATCATGAATCAAATTCTCTTACCATACTAACTCTTTTAGGTCAAAAATCGAAATTCACTATCAGGATTTCATCACAAATTCATTTGTGTCAGTTTATACCAATAAAATAAAATAAATGTACACTATACTATAATTTCATCAAGAATTTCACTAAACTAGTCTTTTTACACTATTTAACTTTGGATTTTAGATGATTTACTGTCTTTATTTGATGATGTATACTATATTTGAGATGATTCAACTTCTATATAAAAAGTACCATCCCTTTTCTATAAATATAATTTAGTATCATTGATAGATATAAAATACATAACCTATATAGATTTAATTTTAAAATAATTAACTATCACATGGCACTAACTAAATTATTTTTAATAATATGTTTTATAATAAGAATCACAATAATAACCCTCTTATTTTAAAAAGGTACATATCATTAGATTTTTGTTTTGAATAATTTAAATTTCCCTAATTGTGACTCTCAATAAATTCATGGAGTTCATGGAATAATATAAGGCTCATTTGGGGCATAAAGTTCTTGAAATGTGAAGAATGACTAGGTGGTATTGTTTTTCTAAACCATGTGATGCACAAAAAATTCTTGTGAGGCTGCAGACAGTGGCACCTGCAAGTCTATAAGGTTTGTATGAACCCATGAGAGAAAAGTGGCCGAACCATGTGGTCGAGGGTAAAACATGGATAGAGTCCTACAACATTGTTTAAGCATGATTTTCAAACCACATGCCTAAATTTATCGTCCAAATTTTTGTGTGTGAAAAGGAAATTTTTCCTCCAAAAAATATCTACACTTTATATATTCTCCTTGGTTTACCAGAAGACATACATTGGGTTTCTCTTCACATTTGAGCTCAGACCTTCCTCAAGCATCAATATCATACAACTTCCACCTCCAATTCCCGATCATTGATCAATCATAAGAATCAAATAATATTATATAAGACTATCCTCCAAAACTCTTATTTCCACAATAAATTCCATCATCTATTAAGCTATTTAGATTCATGCTCAATCACCATATTTTAAAGGGAATTTGACTGAAAACTAGATCTCTTCGACCTTATTTTGAATCATTGGTTGATATCATGTGAGGATTCATCTATATCCCTATGGTTAGTCATCACATAGTTTTTAATTTAATTTTGGTCATTTTTTATTTAAACAATTGTTCCATATATCGACCTTGTCGCACATCCCTAATGTGTTGAATCCTTCATGTTTAATTGACCCTAGTTCTGTGATATTAGTTTATTAAACATTTTTTATGTGTTTTGACATCACACATACTCTTATGGACACCCATAGGTGTGCCACATAACATTTATCCATTTTTGGCCAACTCGTTCAAAATTAATGGATCCCAATATTGCATCATCATGAATTTTAAATGAAATTGATATTAAGTCATGTGTAATTAATGCATTCCAAGTTTTCTGATTGGTGATTGGTTCACTTAGTCGGGAATTATATAAATGTTCAACTGAGTTGTTCTAAGACCTTACCCTTGGCACTATTATCTTATGATGGAATTTTTGATGTTTAGGAAAATTTCATGGATTATATTATATAGGATGGATAGTGTCGGATGTTAAATTCCCATTAAATTATTGGGTTTTAAATAAAATGGTTTCAAGGTATGGAATGAACATTCCCTTTCACATGTTTCAAAAGGAAGGCATCATTTAAAATAAATTGTTTTGTTGTAAATGATCTTATTTAATGAATTATATACCCATTCCTTTGTTCACGATTTGTGTAAAATGAAAAATTATAATGTGATTAATTAAATGATTTGAATATTTTTAACGGGGCAAATGAATGTTTTTTCCACATGTGTCATGTGAAATAATTTATCAGGACCTGGTTACATTGTGAAAGGCTTGAGAAAATGACAAAAAATGTAATTCATTATGAAAATCTTATTAAATGTGAATAAGATATGATTTTATAAAAAACTGAATTAGACGTTAATGTCTGATGTGTCATTTTTATGATAAATAACTTTTCAATATAGGCTATGGAGCAAGTAAATCATGATATCCCTTAGGAGGGTAGACCGTGTGAGCTTCCTAGTTGTAGATATGAGATTGACTATGAGAGCCTCCCTAGTGATAGATGCCTTAGAAATACGTGCCAATCCTACCTGCATATGGATCCATGGAATAGACTTGAGAGATCTCCCTAGTAATGGAATTAGTGGGTTACATCCTGGTAATGATAGTGCATGCATTTCAAGTTACCATGAGAGCTCTTGGAGTTGGTTTAAGGGTAATTCCATGTGATATTTCATTAGAAATTGGTGTCTGTGGGTTACACTCCAATCCACTCAAATATATATATATATATATATATAATGTGACATGATAAGAAATACTATCCAAATGATAATGTATGGTTACCCTCCAGGTGTCCTATAAGAACCGAAGCGGGGGGTTATTTGATTATTCAGTATCAATTTACTTTCTAATTAGTACATGAACACTATTTACTTATGATCTCCTTCTCAGATTACATAGAAACACAACTGGTGGTGGCCTAATAACATTTTTATCTCACACAATACATGATGATCCCTTGTCACCTAAGAATACTATGTTGATGTAGTTATTAGTAAGGGTAAAGGCCTTTCAGTAGGTTGTTGACTGGTGTTTCTTTCCTCGAGCATGGAGAAGGGGATTGGGCTTAGGATGAATATTCTCATCGAGATTATTTTATTTTTATTTATTCATTTTTACTAGTGTTTATCATGGTTATATATATTTTTAATTTTTTTTATCATTGGTATTCTAGGAATTATTGTATCAAACACTTCAAATAATGATTTTGGATATTTTGTTAAGTTATTTAGTTTTCTACTTCTATTAATGCTTTGTTACATAGTTGAATGTCATGCTTTGGCTACTTTATGCATCTGTTTGTGGGATTACATTACCACTAATACAAAGTATTTTTAATGCACATTTCTACTCTTACAAGAGTGTATTGTCTCCCAAGTATACTACCTTTACACCCTCACTAAAAGTCACCAGCTGCTTGCATACAGGGAGACATGCCAGATGTCATTTTCCTAATTTGGATCATGTAATTGGTTTTGTGGAATCTAGGTCTAGGATGTCTCAAAGTTGTATTAGATAGGTTCCTTTCATGTTTTACTATTTGGAGACAATATAATGGATATTGGGAACACTTGGAACTTGGTCTCAAGATATTATCAAGTGTTTCGAACCCATGTATGAGACAAAGGGAATGTTTTCCTTAAATGGGATTGTTAGTGATTATGATATTTACTAATCATAACATTTCATTGTTGGGTGCTTCAAATGTTTTGTGATTTATATGATATATAAATTATATGAGATATGATTTACTCAATTGACTTAATGAAATAAGGGTTATATATTTTAATTAAGCATCTTCTTAGGCAAACCATGAATTATAAACTATGCGTCATTCCATGCCATGTTTAATTTTCAATGATCATTACATGATGAAAGATGACTATGCCCTATTATATATTATATTTTACTGACATATTTTTGAAGATAATTTATGTGATATGGAGTGAGTTTAGTGGGTTCTACATTATGATTCAAAATGTGTATGAGCCCTTATGGTTTGGAAAATAGAATTCAAACTAGCCCATTCTTTTTAAAGCATTTTATTTACATGAACATGAACAATTTAAATGAGAAGGAAATCTAAGTTAATACCATGATTGGTTCACATGGTGTATGGGCCCTTATAGAGAAGAAAATTTAATATCATTAGATTCTACCTATTTTAATGTTTTAAATATTTAAATGATCACCCTTTAAATGGAAATGACTTATGACATGAGAACAACCATCTAAAACATGCATGAAATAGAAAATTGACTCAAACCTACCCTTAATGGTGGGTAGTGGGGAATCTTCTAGAGTTCATCTGGTTTGTCTTTGTTTATTCTATCCTCTAGACATGGATTTTTAAGTTGGAAGAGAGGCATATTCCTTCTTATCAGATGGATTTTGTACATTTAATAGCATCTTAAATGAATTATTATATATTGATTTAACCCATTTTATGTAATGTTTCTTGGCCATTGTAGCATTAATTTTCAACAATTTCCTCAAGATACACACCTTGAAGGAAGCAACGATCATGTTCCTAAGGTGGTGGGCCATGAGCCACAAGTTTTCCCTCTTGGCGAGCCACCTCTAGATCATCCTGTTGTTCTATATGTGGGAGTTGACATCCATTTATGAGGGGGTTTTTTATATTATTTAGGGTATACAAGGTAGAGTAAGACCTATCCCATCTATGAAGAAGTAACTCACGAGTTTAATTAGCATCATCCTCCAACATTTTTTGGGGATATCAAACAACATGCTATAGAATCTTGGATTGAGCCTATCCAATATAATATTGACCACCTAGTGATATATATATCAAAGAGGGTAAATCTAAAATCGTGCATACTTTATTATTTATCTATGAGGATGTAGGATTTCATTTCCCAAGTAGTTCAGAAATATTAGTAGTTTTGGTGTGATTTTATGACCATATTTTACACCTACTTATTTCCATAGACTCTGAGGTAAGAAAAAGATAGAGGGTATTCAATCCCGAAGTAGGGTACCGAGCCATTTATATAATTCTCATCCAGTTTCCCTGAGCTACAATAATTTTCTCTTTCTATACCTACTAATGATATAATGGCTGTTAGTAAATTTTGGGATTGGATATGTTACGCCATTCAATAATAGGTTATTATATTTAGGTTGAGGACAATTTTTGGAATTTCCAATTATTCCCTTACATCGAGTGAAACTTGAAAGATGATAAAGGTTCAAGATAAGAAAATTCAATACCAAGGGATTCCAAAAGATCATTATCTAGGTGAAATAGGAATTTTTTGGTCTTTTGTGGAGGAATAATTAGTCATGATCCTATCACAAATATTTATCATGCCTTTTACTATTGAAAAAATCCATGCCACTTTAAATAATAGTGCCTGTGAGATCTAGTTGAGCACATAGGTTGTGTCATGTAAGGGCATCTCTATTATTTCTATATGACATTCTCTCTAGTGCCTAGGGATAGGGGATCTACTCCTACACCTCAGTCAGGAGGGGGGATACCAAGATCAGGATAAGTTAGGAAGCTGGAATACCACCAGTTGTTGAGGATGATGTGGTAGTAGAGGCTTACCAAACTAGGCATATGATCCTTATCTCTAACAGAGTGAACCATATTAGGGAAATTAGGCAGTGACTCAGGGATATGGTACATTCTAGTTACATGCAGTCTAGCATACTCCATAAGAGTAGAGTGTTAGACCATCTTATATATGAGGAAATATTGTACTACACTCCACTTTAATATATTATATTTTTAACATAGACATATCTCTATATTTTATATTTGAGAAGAACAATGAGATTCTAGGTCTCAACACCGAGTACTATTACGGTGTTATGAAGTTATATATTCCTTTAGACTTCTTTTTAGAGGACATTCCTTATTGTCATAATTCCCCCTTAAGACAGGTGGTTACATTTTTGTATGAAACCTATAAATTCTCAACATGTCAAGTTTTTGTGTAATAATCGGGATGGACTGGTTAGTTCCCTATAGAGATAATATCATATTCTATCATCATAGAGGGATGTTTATGTAACTATAGGTGGTTACACACATGCATAAGGGAGAATAGGAAATCAGTGCATCATGAGGAGGAATGAATCCATAAAGGCTAGGTTGTTTTATAGAACATTCCACGAGTCATTATCTTTATAACAATGGGTTTCAACCCCCTAATTTTCTTGTAGAAGTGAAGCACTATAGAAATGTCATTCTAGATGACTTGTCATGTCTACCATTGGTGTGAGAGGTAGAGTTTACTATTGAGATTATTCTTGAAAAAACACCTATTACAATTCATCCTTATAGAATAAAACCTATGGAGTTAATGGAACTCAATAATTAGTTGGAGGATTTGGAGGAATAATGCTACATACACCCCCAAAAATATTCAATAGGGTTTCCTAGTCCAATTCAATAAGATAGTGGATGAAAAAATTATTCTTTTCATGGATTTATATTTGTTTCATTAGTTACCCATGAGAAACAGTGTCCACTACCTAGAATAGATGACTTCCCTAATCAACTATGATGAGAAAAGGTGTTTTTAAAGATAGAGTTGATGTCAAGCTATCACCAAGTGAATGCTAGGACTTTATACATACATCACAAAGATATTAGGAGTTGGTGTTGTCTTTATGAATACTATTTTATTCGATTTGAACTTATGAAAAGACATGTTATTTTCATTATTTTTATGAATCGTATTTCCCCCCTTATCTATATTATTTTTTAGTAGTCTTCACTGATGATATTTTTGTGTATTCATGCTCTAGACATGACAAAGCACCCCATCTTGTGATTGTCCTAAATATAATGAGAGAGAATCAACTCTATTGTAATATTATTAAATTACACATCAGGATTGTTAATGTCAAATTCTTGTGACATATCATCTCAGAGTCAGGTGATTCAATTGACCAATAGAATTTGAGATATGTAGTTTCTTGGAAGAATCCCAAGAATGTTTTTGACATTCATAGATTCTTGGTTATTTTGGTATACTACAGACACTTCATCCAGGTTTTTTCATTTATTCTTACACCTCTTACATGATTGACAAGGAAGGGTGTGAAATTCAAATGGTCTGATGCTGGTGAAGCATCATATTAGGAGTGGAAGGGAAAACTGACATTAGTGCTGAAAATGATTCTCCTAGAGCAAGGTAGAGCCTATATCGTATAATTTTCCACATCAGGTGTCACACCTGGAGCTATTTTGATATTGTAATATCGACTCATGACATATGGTTCTCATTATAAGAGGCCTTATAGGAATAATTTTCCGATTCATGACCTCAAGCTTGCTATAGCTGTGCTTGCCTTGCAATATTAGAGACACAATCTTCTGGGAGAGAATTTTTTGGTATTAACATACCAAAAGAAACTCGAATACATCTCTACATATATTTATTTGAATATTAAGCAAAATTGGTGGGTCATTTAACTATAATAATTTGATTTTGAGCTTTCTTATGCTCAAGGGAAATAAAATTTGGTAGCTAATGAACTGAGATGAAGGACTCAGGAAAAAGATGTGTAGGAATCTAGATATGAATGGAATCTTATAGAATTATTCTTGGAGATTCATGTTGAGGTTTTGAAGGAAAATGGTAAAACTATTCCTTTAGACTTATAAATGTAATATACTCTTCTTGAATATGTACGGTCGGGAAAAATATCTGATATTGAAGGCCTTGTCCTACGGGAATGTGTCTTAGAAGATGATAGATATTCTATCTGGACAATCGATAAGGATCATACACTTTTTTTCAGGGGTGAGTATGGGTCTCAGTAGATATCATAGAAGGGATGATGTGGGATATACACACCATAGTCATTACCTCATAGTAGGATAGGTGTGTTTTAACTCCCTCTATCTCAGGTAAATTTAACTCGAAAAACTATATAAGAATGATCGAATATCGGTGCCATTATAACAGATGGAATGAGATTATCTAGTGAAAATATAATCCTACTAAACTCAAATTTCACTCCTATAGAATTCAGAATAATGTTGTGTCATCTAATTACGACATTAAACGCCTCGACATTTTCATGCACACTGATTTTAAATGTTGTATGGATATAAGTGAATATATCACAAGCCATATTTTCTTTGAATAGGATTGGGCTCTCATGGTTTGGAGTATCATTTTTGTGTTTACAGATTACTCACCACAAGTGTCTAGGATTGATGTGTTCCTAGAGCGCTATTATAAGTGGTTCAAGGCATCAAAGGTGAAAAAAATGGAACACTCCTTAATTCTCAATGTAGAATGTTGGTGATTATGGAAAAAAAGAATTAATTCAGGTTCAAGGTGCATACTTTCACTGGTAGGTCCATCGTGGGAAGAGCTCAGTGCATGCTGGTTGATCTGATTTTCCATTCTGGTAATTGGAAGGATGTTCGATCCATTCTCTAGTTGTGTGTCCCTATGGCTATAGTTCATCAAATAACCTCTAGGGGGCATTGAATTTGATGGGTTTCTCTTGAGACTGTCCTAAAGCTAAAAACATATGGGTCTTGTATCCTAGGTGAAATGTGAGCAGGTGGGGTGGTTCATTATGCTAGGGGAAGTGTCATCCTAGCAATCAAAGCCCACTTTGGGAGTGGCAGTTCTGTCTGGGCGGAGGCCAGAGCTGTTCTCTAATGTTTTTCTATCTTCAGGCAATGATAAATTCATATTTCCTTGATGGAGATAGATTCTATGATTATCCATGATGCTTTTATAGGTGAAGGCTCCATTCCTTGGATAATCTCTTATATCATTCTGCAATGCAAGGCCCTTCGGAGCAACAACATTTTGGTCACCCACATTTGTTGTGAGGGGAATAAAGTGGCGGACTGTTTGGCCTCTTTGATAGCTCCTGGTATAGTGTTTAGTTTCTTTTCTGATGCTTCCTTACTTAAACCAGAGGGGTTGAACATGATTCAGGCTGATTCCCTTGGCCTTGATAACATTTTGCCTCTATAGGTCTTGGATGTTTTCTTTCTCTATAGCTCTCCTTTCCTAATAGTCAAAATTATAATGAATATGATGATGACACACATTATAAATATAGTTTTACCCAAGTGTCCCCAAAATGTATTGAGTAATATGGAACCAATACTGGTGGTGAATAATGAAACATGAGAGAATCAGTTTCATCACTATATGTTCCTCTTGTCAACTGGTGATGGCAGAACATCACTGTCTGGTAGGGCATCTTCTATTGTTATCAATTCATGAGTGAGAGGGGTGAAATTTTGATGGAATTTGTTTACTAGTTTAGCAATATTATATCGTGGATGTGACATGGTGTGGGTTGATGTTGATCATCTAGTGAATGTCACACACATCTTCTAAATGTGAGAGATGTTTTCAGTAGATGATCTAGGAGGGATGTATGTATGGAGGTGGTGAATCTTCATGAAGATCCCACATCTTTTGTTTCATATAAAGACACCCATTTAATGTCACAGTTATGAATGGGGTTTTCAAAGGCCCCTGGATCATAGGTAAATTTGAGAATGACCTATCTCCTATAGAAAAATGAAAATACAAAGCATAAAATATTAGATGTTTTCTAGAAAAAACATTCCCCTCATTGAGTTTTATTATAACAACATATTTATATATAACATTCAGATTTATCCTTACAAATACCTATAAGTCAGGTCATTTCGCTCGACTCTATTCTATATAGAGGTTGGGTAGGCAACTATGCATAGACCACGTCTCATTCGGGAGACTGTAAAGAAAATCAATATGATTCAAAAGTGCGTGTTGAGAGCATAGCCTAGACATCTATCATACACCAACAGATATCAACAACCTATTTATTTCAAGTTCATTGATAGTTTTTGTTGTTTGTCACACCCATGTTGGGGCATAGAATTATTCAAAAGTAAGGTATGATGCCTTCTAGGATTGTTGGACCCTTCAGGTTGTGAAGCAGATCAAACCAGTGGATTACCAGTTAGAACTTCTTTTGAGATATCGGTCCATTCATGATTTCATTCAGGAATCTCATCATTTTCAAAACTATCCTAAACTGTCATCTGTATTTTATCCTGATGAGGATAAATTAGATATAGATGGTTCCTTCGAGGTGTTTCTAGTTCATATTGTTGATTGGATCTCGAAGACACTTTGAGGTAAGTCTATTCCTCTTATACAAATTCTATGAAATCACGACAAGCTAAAAGATGTTACATGGGAACATGAAGATGATATGAGATCTCAATGGCCAGATCATTTTGCTGACAATACCTATTTGTCCGTAATTTCATCATGGGGATGGGTTTCTATCTAGAGGGTCAGTTGTAACGAACATCCATTTTAGAAAAGTTAATGATCATTAGTTTTTCATTTTGAATATCATAGATGCTATTAAATATGAGTCTTAATACTGTCATGGAGGACTTGAGAGAATTTGGTCTTGTTCAGAGCTTGGACATCATAAAATAAGAAATTGACTTGGCCACATGGTTTGTCTAAACAGAGCGACCTAGTGTGCATACCTGCACTAATGCAGATAGGGGTACCTATACATCTGTATGATTTTCTTATAATTATGTCAGACTAGGCACATAACCATGAAACTTAATGATAATGTTATATAGTACCTTAAAACATACTTTGTACATGGTTTTCAAACTATGGACCCCAATTATTTTTGATGAAAAGTCTTTTTCAACCCTCTTAAAAATCTTATAACTTTTCCCCCTCTCCTAACTTTTCCAACAGCCATGTATTGGGTTATTCCTATCATTTTACCTCAATCCTTCCCCAATATTCAATATCATACAACTCCCGCATTCAGAGTCCAATAATTGATCCCTTAAAAGCATCGAATAGCCCATGGTATGTATAAACTCATAGACACTTCATTATATAGAATAATTTTCTATCTATTACCCTATTTAGATATAGGTTCATTCACCCGATTTTATGTTTGTTGGACTGAAACTCAAATATCTTCCAAACAATATTGAACTTCATTTCAATACAAGATATGTATTTCTCTACAACCCTAGGTTAGGTGGTCATGTAGTTTTCCATTTGAGTTTGAGTCTATTTATATTTAAATTGTTGTGTCATAGGATGAAATTTTCTGATCATCCATAATATCTTGAATCCTTCATTCATAATTGACCACAATACCTTGATATTTGTTGATAGAACCTTTTTAGGGTTTTATACATCACACATAATCTTATATACACCAATAGGTCTACCTCTTTATATTTTTTCCATTTTTTAGAAATGGTTCAACATTCATGAAACCCAATTTAACCTATGGATAGAATTTATAATTAAATTTATATTGAGTGATGTGTAATTTATGTATCCCAAGGTGCCTCATTTTTTATTTTTTATTTTAGACAAGGAATTTTTCAAATGAGAAATTATGTTGCTCCATGGCTTACCTTTGTCAGTTATATCTTAGGATGGAATTTTACATGTTCAGGAAAATTGTATGGATTAGATTATATTAGGTGGATAGTGTGGGAATGTTCACATCCTTTTAAATTATTGTATTTTAATGGTTTAAAGGGATGATATGGACTTTCCCATACAAATGTTTAAAAATGAAGGAATAATTTTAAATGACTTCTTTTTTTGTAAATGAACTTGCTAAATAGATGGTTAACCCATGAATTTGTTCATGATTTATGTAAAATGAAAAATGCTAAAGTGATTCCATAATGTAATTGAATGTGGTTAATGGAACATAAGATATGTTTTGACTCATTTTTAATTCTACATACCTGATTATGATTTATTTTCATTGTTAATGGATTTAGAACATGACATAAGAGGTAATCCCTTATGATCATCATATTAAATGTGCACATGATTTTGATTTCTAAAAGGATTCATATTGGTTAATGCCTCATTAATTTTATCTATGATAAATTATTATTCAATATAGGTTGAGGAGACAAAGGACCATGAGAGACATTGTGATGGGAGACCATGTGAGCATCCCTACTAGAGTTAAGGGATTGATTAATAGATCTTCCCTGATGATGGATACCATTCGGTTATGTACCGATCCTGATAGTAGTTGAAAATGAGGGATAAATCATGAGAGATCCCTTGGAAAGGATGATAGTGAGTTACATTATGGTCCTTCCTGTATGTGCATTCCATGAGACAGTGAGATATCTTAGAGTTTGGTTAAGGGATAACCTGTGAGAGCTTCACTAGGAATTGGATGTCAGTGGGTTACTTCCTAATTCACCCTTGAAAATATAAAAATGGATATATTTATATATATAAAGTGACATGACCAGACATAACAACCATGTGATGAAGTAGGTAGACTCACCAAGTTGTCTTTAGGAACCTAAACGATAGGTTTTTTGATTATTCGATAATGTTTTTTGTTCCATTTAGTACCTGAACACTATTTACTTAAGAGCTTCTACTCATATTAAATGTAGACATTGTTGGTACTGGACTATTGAGTATTTTATCTCACACACTACTCAGGAAATCATTGGTACATGAGAAGGATATTTTTTTGTAGGTACTCATAAGGTTAAGGTCGCTACAATATGATGTTGAATGGTTCTTCTTAGTTGGAACATAGAGCAGAGGATCATGCTTAGGATTGACATGCTCATGGATATGATTTGGTCCTTTTGTTATTTTATAATACTCTAAATAATTCTTGTATCTATTCGTGAATTTATCTATTATTTTAATTCTATTTGAGATTGAATTAGAATCTACCATTGAGGCTTTTGGTTCTGTTATTTAATTATTTAACTATCTACATCTTCCACTTCATGGTTTCATAGTTGAATTTTATGCTTCCATTGTGTTCTACTTCTGTCTATTGTATTATGCTTCTGATACCACTTACTATTTGTTTTCTCTAATGTAAGATGCTGAAATGAGGGTATTGTCTCCCCGATGTACTACCATTTCACCCACGCTTCACATTGGAAACATATGGAATATAGGGAGTGTAATGACCCAAAAATATACTTCCTTTATTTATGTATCTTTATCCTCCCAATAACTTTTTATTAAGTTTTACAATAGAAGCATATATAGTGTCTTTTTAATACATGATAAAATCATACATCATGAAAAAATTTAGATTAGTATAATTTTGAACATCAATGTGATATACACATATAAGAAAAGTATTTATTAATAATATTAGTTCAACTGAGCCAAATTTTATAAATTAAACTTTTGGACTCAAATTGTGCTTTTCAGAAATGATATAATTGTCAAAATAAATTAATCTATTATGAATAAAGATTGTTTTAATGAAAAATTACGATTAAAACAACCCTTTTTAAATTTAAATGATAAAATTATTTTATTTTTCTCTGTTTAAGAAATTTCACTGTAGAATTTTCCAATGAATTTTCCATCCACTATTATTTTTATCAACTATTGATTTTAATATTTAAAAGTAAAACATCACATACATAATGAATTATAATGGTCATATAAACATCATTTTCAAATTTTGAATAAAAAATTGATCTAGGGTGAATTTTTAGTAGTTTTCTTAGAATATTATATTTTTGATTAATAATATTTGTTATGATGAATAGTATTTTATGTATAGTTTTTTTTGATTAATAGCATATGGGTAATGATTTTTTTCCATGAATAGAAAAAATATATATTTTCTTATTAAGTAAATTTTTTGGGAAATGATTTTCGAAAAAAAATACACCATTGAGATCGGGTAAATATTTAAAGTCTAATAGGATTATCATAATTTTTTAGTGAACAATATATTAGGTCTTTGAAATAGTAATTTTACCCTTATGATTGGTTATTTGTCAAATGGAATAGTAACCTCACTTTTTTATATAAAAATATATTATATTCATCTTAAATGGTAATGTGATATAATCATAACATATTATTAGTAAGTAAATATTTTTGAAAATCATAGTTAAGTATTTGTAATTTATTTATTTAATTTTCTTTAAATTGAAATTAAAATTTATATAATAGAGTTTTCTCTTTAATTATACACATTGAAGAATAGTTAGGGTAAATTTTTGGGATTTTTCTGAAACAACTATTTTTTGGAAAATAGTAAAAATACAGTTTTGAGTTTTTGGTATGTTTAATGACATCATAGCTATATAATAATGAGGTAACAATTCTGGTAGAATCATAAGGATTAATATTTGATATTAGGTTACCCATGTGGCCATTACAATGGAAAAAATACCACTGGAAATCCCTTTTTTTCAAATATCACTAATGGGGTGTTTGTTAAAATAAATAAAATATTCTATCATCATTTCTATAAATACCCACCTAGTACATCATTTCATTTCATTCAGAAATGATTCCCTACAATTTTATTATACTATATAATCCTGATGAGTCCTCCCATGGTGTCCTAAACCCCTCAAGGTCCCGACCATATAGCATTATAAGATACTCATCAAGGTGAAGGAATCTACTACCTTTCCCTTTTCAAGAACTCCTTTTATGTTATTTCTTCTTAATTTCTATTTTCATATGTTGATATTTTTAATCCCATATCCCCCTTAGGGTCCATATTAATTGTACCTATTATTACATAACCAATTTTCTCTCAATCATCTCATTTTATTAATTTTTATGCGACACTGTTAGGATGCTAGAATTTCGTATGGGAATTCTCCACTTCTCTTTTCCTATCATGTTCACTGTTTTGTGGAATGGTGTTAAAATTTAGATACCATGTTCTTATTTACGTTTTATTATGTTCTTATACTGTATTATAATTCATTTATGGGTGGTATAACCTTGTCCCATCAGTTTTTAATGTTTTCCAAAACCATATTTCATAGCGGTTACACTGCAGAATTTTCATCTCAAAATATCACTTTTTTTAACAATAATTTATTTTATTTTATTTATATGAATACACAAACATATTTAATTTCTAGGTTTATTCATCAGTACATAAAATTAATATATATTATTTTCTAATTGGCATCCACAAAAAAATCATTTTCATTATTTGGGTCATAAATGGCAGAATGATCATGTTTGTAAGCAATTATCAAAATACGATGGTTTTGATGCAAAACCCATTTATTTTATTCCTTAAGGGGTTTTTAGGAAATGTTGGATTATGATATACATGGATCAAATGAAAATAAATATATATTAATGGCATGCCATGATAACACTCCAACGCATTGGGTAATGAAATTAATCTCCAAAGATGATAAGTTTTACAATACCTTGGTGAATAACAGTGGTAATTTTTACGATACTTTGGTGAATCACCATGGTAATTTTTATGTTAAATGGTGGATAACCTTTTTAAATTTTATGAAAAATTGTGGATTGATCTCTGTTATATTCTTATGAATGTCAAAATTAAATGTTGTAACCACATTTACAGGATATGATTCATGTTATTTCATTTATTGTATGCCTCATTTTCATACGATCATTCCTGCTTATAAGGATATAGCTCCCATTATATGTGTTTTACCTTGCTGATTTTTATTCTCACCCATTTCTTTGATGTATTTCCCTAGGTTATGAGACGTAATACTTTTATAAGGTATGAACCTATAATTGATCCTTTCATGTGGAATAGAAGAATCATTTTATGTATTCATGTAATATATACCTAATTTACCAAAGACTAAACATTAAATGATCCTATTTTTATAAAATGTAATGAAAAATTTTGTAACAAAAATGCCGGATTTCATAGTTGTTATCAAATTATAGTTTAGTTATTTTTTAAAATTAGGATACGAAGACATTAAGAATAACCCTATAAAGAAGACTAAATATATGAAAACATCCTGGTATTTTGCTGAAATATTTAGTAAGTGGTTTCTATAAAAATGACTCCCTATCTAGAAATGAATAAGTTGATGTGGCTTTGGAAAAGATGTATCTAAGGGTAATACCTAAAAACCACATCAAGATAGACTCGAATGAGAACTGGTATATGACAACGGGCCTTGTTGTACTCCGAGTTTGGTACTCCTAGGGGATATGTTTGGTGACCACAATAATTTAATGAACCATTATAAATGATTTAGTGAAAAATGAAATTATTGTTAAAGAATAATATTTATTGAAGTATGAAGTTTTATGACATAAAATTAATTTATAATTATAATATTTCTAATTATAACAACATTTTAATAAGGAAAAATTTTGAGGACATAATTTATTTAAGAGGGGATTAATGCAACGACCTGAAAAATGTACTTTTATTTATGGATCACTTTACTCCCAATAAATTTTTAATATGTTTTACAATATAAGCACAAAGAGTGACATTTTATTTCATGAGAACGTCATATTTCATGCATAAATTTTGATTGGTACAATTATGAACACCAATTTGATATTCATATTTAAGAATATATTTTCCAAACAAAATATATGTTCACTTGAGACAAATTTGATAAATTGTCATTTTGGACACAAATTTTACTTTTTAGAAATGCTATAATTATTATATTAAATTTAATTATTATGAATAATGAACGTTTTAATGAAATATAACGATTAAAATAACCTTTTCTAAATGTAAACAAAAAAACAATTTTATTTTCTTATGTTTTGTAAATTTCACTATGCAATTTCACTTTGAAATTTCATTATACATTTTCCAGCCACTTTTATTTTTAATAATTAAGGATTTTTATATTTAAAAGTTAAATTTCTCATACATAGAAAATTATTATGATAATAAAAACTTCATTTTTGATTTTCAAATGTCATAATTAATCTAGGGTTAATTTTTAGTTTTTTCTATGATGTTTCTATTTTTGAATAATAGTATTTTTATGAAAAATTATATTTTATGAATTGTATTTTTTTTTGATGAATAGTATTTAATCAGTAGTAAAAATTATTTCATTATTAAATAACATTGTTTTTGAAATTATTTTAAAAAAATAAACATACACGATTGTGATAAGGCAGATATTTAGAGTCTAATAAGATCAAGATATTTTTAGGTGAATAGTTACTTGAGCCATTGTAATAGTAATTTTACCCTTATCAATGTTAATTTAACCAATGGAATATTAACCTCACCTATAGAAGTATAAATATATTTTAGTCATCTTTAATAGTAATGTGATATAATTATATCATAGTATAAATAAATAAATGTTTTTAAATTATTATTTTATTATTATTATTTAATTTATTTAATTTAATTTAAAATAAAATTTATTATTATAAAATGGAGATTACTTTTGAATTTTACACATAGAAAAATGGTTAGTGTCACAAACCGAATCCAGTCGCCATAAAAATTAGCACCATACCTGGCATGTTCCATGGCCCAAAGTTTGTTCCTTATATGTACGGGCTGGCACAAGTGCTTGGGTATCATAAACAATGGGTTGGGAATGATTTACCTGACTTGGGATGCATAAAATACTCAATAATGAAGAATAAACTAGATCTAAAAATTCTTTCCAAACAAGCATTATATAAAATTCTGAATTGAATACAAGGATTTAAAAATGGCAGAAGAGGTCCAAAAACAATAAAATTAGTGAAGAAAACATCCCATGGGCTACCACATTAAAATGGGTCATCACCCACAAGCTGTCTCCACAACAACACACCATGGAAGGAAACTAAAAACTCAAAATCCCATATCCAAAGGCCTTACCCTTACCCGTGTCAAACATAATGAAGTATAATTACCCCCAATGTATTAATTAGGGTGTGAGTCTAATCCCAATAGCATACAACCAAGAGATTCCATGTGATAATCATTATACGATAAAAGGATTTCCTTATTTATAAACAAGAAATGGTAGCAAAAATTTCTAAAGTTAAACATTTAGAGGAAAATGGTTTTCAAAGGGTTATCCATAGAGGATGAATACATTTAAATAAAACATATAAGCATTTGAATGTTCTATCCGAACAGACCATAAGACAATGGAAACTATTAAATAGTTAGAGATAATTAGTCACAAGAACACCCCTAGGTACTAGTTGGATGTGAGCCCTAAAAAACTCATATATCTGTGTAAAAGTGACTAGAAAAAATATATGTTCTCATGCATGAACCTCTAACAGGGAACATACTGATAACTAAGTTTTACCCACCCATACCAATTTTAGTTTTTTTAGTGTTTTCAACGTCAAAATTGCTATATGAAACATGGAAAAAACAACTCTGGATCACTATAATACCAACAAAGGTCCACACACCTAGATATATAGTTTTACATAATTGTGATAAAACATGTTACACATTCTAACTCTTTCAATACTGCTTACACAGTGAATCACCAACTAAATGTGTCAAAAATATAATATCTTAGTACGATTCTTCAACCACAGCACCACTACACCATAGGGGAGGGAAAATGAACCTAAAACCCCATGATTGGACCAATAAACTCAAGAAAACACTACATACAAAGACCTAGACTCAAAAAATTTGGAGATTCATGAAAATTGGGAGAAACCCTCGGAAAATGGATGGATAAATGAAGGAAACAAAGTTACATGAGAGATATTGATGTTCCTCCACCAAAACCCCTTTAAAATTAAGTTCTAATGGAGGTTAAGATATCATTGGGACTATACATGTATGATAGTAAGGAAACGGGGAAGAAATGGGTTCTATAGGGTTTATTATGGAAGAGAAAAATGATAAATACAAAACAATTTTAATGAGTTGGACAAGGCTACCTGGTTTTCTTGCAAGGTTTAGTAAACTGTGTGTCATGTTATGTCCTCTCAAAACATGTCCAATTTCTTCCAATTCTTGGGGGGCCTATGGGAAACCTATGGAGTAAATTTATGCCATGAATAGATCTGAAAAAGTACCATATAAGGGGGGCACGTATGTTACAATTCTCCCCACCCTGAAAACATTTCATCCGGGAAAGTGAACGTGAAGCTCGATAAAAAATGGATAATCTTGTTCAGCCCACATCTTCCACTCCCATATTTCATGTACCTCATTCTTGTGTTTCCATAGTACTCATACAAATGGAATATACTTTCACCGATGAACCTTCTCTTGGGAATCAACTATTCCCACAAGCTACTGAATAACAGACCACTCCGGCTCTATTTCCAACTCCTCCCAATTCGGTATAAGGGATTGGTCCAGATTGCACTTCATTTGTTGAAATACAGGAAAAATGTTAAAGATAGATCCCTACTGTAAAATAAATTTCTAACCTATATTCCACCCAGCCAATCCACTCGGTATTCTCAAACGGTCTGACAAATCTCAGTGTTACCTTGTACTACTTTCCCAAATGACAATGACCCAGAGGAGGGGCCACCCACAATAATGTCTGATCACCCACAATAAACTATATATCTCAAATCCTCTAATTATAATAAGATTTTATTACTCTAATTTTTTAATAAATTCCTCTTGATCAACTTCACCTTCTTAGATGTATCTTTCACAAGGCTTGACCCAAACAATGATTTCTCACCCACCTCATCCTAACAAAGGGGGACTGAAAATTCCAACCACAGAGAACCACAAAAAGATCCATTCAAATAGAGGATTAGTAAATGTTATTCTAAGAAAAATACTCCAATACCTAATGTCTATACCCAGAACCTCTAAAATAAAAAACACATGGAAGAAACATTTACACCCAGATCTGATTCCCCATCTCTGTATGACTTTCCATTTGTGAGTGGTATGCCATGATCATTTAAATTTGAGACCCCAAGACCATATAAATTCCTTCCCAAAAGAAATAAGCGAAACATGAGTATCTAACTGAGACAACTTTTGACAACACACAATTAAGCCTTACATCCTCCAAAAGATACAATCGGCCTAACTCATCAACTTTAGCTGTATCTCTGATCAGAATGAGATGGGATTATTTGGTTAGAAAACAAATCACTATCCAAAATTCATTCTTACCCCATGATATAAGAGGCAATCCAACAATGAAATCCATGGTGACCTCATCCCACTTCCAGGTAGGAATGGCTAATAGTTGAAGAAAATCGGAGGATCTTTGATATTATACTTTTACGTTATAACATGTTTAGCATGTTAACATGAATTCATCTATGTCTCATCTCATACCTGTCCACCAGAACTACCGATAGATGTCATTGTACATTTTGGAATACATAGGATGAACGACCCACAATGATTGGTGTCTACCCTACGTTACCACCTTTCTTAGTGATAGTGGCACCACTAAACAAAATGTGAAGCACAAGATGCCCTCAGGAGATGAGGACCAAGAAAGATATGTCTCCCCACCATGAAGAGACTGCATCGACCAATGACATAGCTAATAACAATACTACTCCTGTTGAACCAACTCTAAAAGTGAAGAATTCAACTGAGCGATCTCAAAGAACACACCTCTATAGTACTTCTTGGTATCTATGTGCATATGAGAAAGGAGACCCATCAGAGTCCAGTCATCACTGGACATCCTCAAAGCATACACCAGTTATCTTCTACTCAAGGAGCCAGCCACCACATTACCCTTTCCTAGGGAATAGACTATATCGATGTCGAACCCCTGTAGGTATTCAATCCAAAGGTGATGCCTCAGATTAAGAACCATCAGCAAGAAAAATTAGGATAGGCACTTGTGATAAATGTAGACCAAAAACATCTTCCCAATGAGGTAGTGACACCATGTATTCAAAACATGAATCACCGCTTCCAAATACAAGTCATGGGTTTGGTAATTATTTTCATGTGGTCAGAGTTGGCTAGATACATACACCACCACATGATCATTTTGCATTACAACACATCTAATACTCATTTTTGAAGCATCACAATACACCACATATCCCCTTCCGGATTATAGGAAGATCAACACGGGGGAGGTATTAAACTTCCATGTCAGCTCTTTATTGGCTTCCTGACATTATAATCCCCAAAGAAACTTCACTCCTTTCCTTGTGAGCACGATCATGCTTGGGGAAAACTTATAAAAATAAATTATACTACCTATAATAATGATTCGAGACAAGGAAACACTTAATATAAACAGAATTTTTTGAATTCTACCAGGAAATCATTACAATGATCTTCTCAGGGTCGACCGAAACCCCTTATTTCAAAATAAAATGACCCGGAAACATCGCTTCCATGATCCAGAAAGTGGACGTGGATGTATTTTAATAAAGGTGATTCCTTTACAAGGAACCCAACCGAATCCAAAAGTGATGCTCATGAACCTCCTCTAATCTAGAGTATACTATAATTTCATCCATGAATACAATGAAAAAGTAGTCGAGATACTATTGGAACACCCTATTCATGAGTGTATTAAAAACTGTAGGAGTGTGTGAAAACCAAAAAGGCGTGACCAAGTACTCAAAGTTCTTGTACCTTCTTCGTAAATCCATCATTGGGATATCTTCCTCTTTCACCCTAAGTTGGAGGTTACCCGAATGCAATTCTGTATTAGAAAACAAATTTTCACATCTAAATTGATCAAACAAGCCATCTATTTGGGAAAAGGATATTTTTTCAGGATGGTTACCATGTTCAACCACTAGTAGTCAATACACAACAAGAGGGATACATCTGCCTTATTCAGAAAAAGGACAAGAGAAGACTAAAGAGAGAGGCTCGAGTGAATGAATCATTTGGATTCCATGTTTTCCATATTTATCTTTAATTACCTTAACTCAGTGGGGGACATATGATATGAGGGAATAGATATCAGTTCTGTTTAAATTTCCAAACCAATCATGAACTCCACTTCCCTCTCTTAGGGAAATCCTGAGAAATCATTCAAAAATACCTTTGGGAGCTCATCCACCATGTGAGGTAGTCTTCCAACAAAAGCCTGAGCATATTCCTCTAGCGCGAGTGGTGATAAATGGAAGATAAGATTTCCCTTCATATGGAGTGGAGTTCATACATAACCCAACCAATGATCCCATTCCCCAAGAAAAACATGAGGAATCCCATCTGGAACAATGAAACTCACCCAATGCCTATAGAAGTCAATGTTCTCTTGAAAGTGAACTAGCCA
This sequence comes from Viscum album, assembly GCA_963277665.1. NCBI lineage: Eukaryota > Viridiplantae > Streptophyta > Magnoliopsida > Santalales > Viscaceae > Viscum > Viscum album. The sequence goes on along the minus strand of OY728143.1, from coordinate 1,685,115,172 downwards.
ATCCATTCATAGGATTACGTCAAAAAGATCAATATCAAAGACCAAGTGGTCCCACTAAATCTCAACCCCAGACACAGTATGTGCACATGACATGCACTTGATACCCTTCTCCTTCTTCTTACCTAGTGGAATCACCATATCCATTGCAATAAATAACCACTTAGTTATAAAATTCATCATTCTCACCATACATGAATTGATAAATGAATCTTATGAATCAGTATCAAAAAAAGAAGAATCTATAAAAGATTAATAAAAAATGGTACCTCAAACAGTCGAAGGACCAGCAACCGATCCCGATGGAACTTTCTCCATAACATGAAGATACCTACCCTCTACCTAAGAATAGTTGATTGCATGTGGATCTTCCTGAAACTGGATCTTCCCCGAATATGAACCGGCCCGGTCACCACAACCACCGAATCGAGATCCCATCATCATAAATGGATCTGACTAAAATGGAATCCCCTTGGAGGATACAGACCCTTCCCATATCTAGAGTATAAGTTCGATCCTGAAAAAAACTTCACATTTCCCATACCTCCACAATGATAACTTGGATTCATAGGAGATGTTCATGTGGGCCAAAGGTTCCCTAGCCTCCCACACCCGGGGAACACAACAGACCTCACATCAGAAGCTAGAGATGAAAGCTACCTAGAAGTGTATTATGAACTTCCACCACCATTCTTCCCCAGCTCTCCATGTTTCCTTTTATTTCTAGATGAAGTGCCACTTCCCATCACTGATATTATCCCATAGAAACTAGATCTACCCTTACTTTCCACTTCTACCATACCAGCTTGGTTAACCACCTCATCAAAAGTCTTTATCATGAACATTAAGTCCTAGGAATAGATATCTTGTTTCAATCCTTTCTCAAACCTCTAAGCCTTCATCTATTCATTATAGATGATTTAAGAAGCATACCAACCTAGTTCATTGATACAGTTGGCATACTACATCACTGAATAGCCCCACTTGGACAAGATCCATGAACTCCTAGGATCTAGAATATGACAAGACATCATAGAAGTATTTATCATTTAAAACAACCATGATGTATTTCCTGCTCATCTATTCATTCTTCCCTATTTAATTCATTGATTCCCACCCCCTTCTGATAGTACCCTCTAACAAAAAAGAGTCACATTTCATGATAACCTTTATAGGAGTGTCTATAAACTCAAACATGCAGTTTATATTTTCGAGCCACTTCCCTATATTCTGGGGTTCAATGCTACCTCCGAAAGAAGGTGGTTTTTTCATTAGGTAATCCTGGGCTTTAAACTTCTTAGGACTAGAATCATCGTATCATGCTAGATAAGGAGAGGGAACTACTCATATTCCTTGGACTTGGAGAGCCCTAAACACATCTCCTACCATACATTGATGGATTGGTGAGGTATAACTCTCTCTAGAGTCCTCCATTGGGTGCGTGTGATCATTCTTGGATTGTATGTTTCTACATAAGGAAACAGTCAAAAAAGAAATAACTAGTATAAAAAATATTAAAAATTTCAGAAATTACGTTAAATATAAATATGTCAAACACATCCCCACAATGAAATAAAAAACAAAATCACTCCTACTCAATATCTATAGCCAATATGCAACCCACACTCCCCACCTATATGGGAAGTCAAACAAAATATACCAACAACCCAAGGCATCTTGAGATTCTTCACTAGAGGTGATGTCTAGGTAACTTAATCACATCCATAACTCTGTGCCATAATAGTCTTAACTCCTATCTAACAAGACTCATCCCAAAATAATAATATGACACAAAAAGATTAACCTAGATCTAATACCATTTGGTTACAAACAGAATCTAGTTTCCATTAAAATTGGCCTGATACCCATCCCTTCATAAGAATTGAAAGGTTTTCCCTATCCCCATTGTCTGTCACAAGTGTTTGGGTATCATAAACAATGGGATATGAATGATTTACCTGAGATGGGATACATAAAATAACCAATAATTAAGAATGAACCAAATCTGAAAATAATTCCCAAAAATCCTTAAATAAACTTCAGAACTGAATATATGGTTTTAAACATGACACAAGAGGACAAAAACAACAAATTTCATAGCACAAATAGCCCATGGACTACCACACAATAAGGGGTCAACACACACGAGCCGTCTTCACAAAACCACACCATGGAATAATACTAAAAACCCAAATTGACATCTCTAAAAGCCTTTCACATTCATGTTCCAATCATTATCATGTCTACATACACCCAAATTTATAATTAGGGAGTTATAATAATTCCAAAAGGACACCACAAAAATTTTCCATGTGATAATTATTTGAAGATAAAAAGATTGCAACTTTGTATAAACAAGAATTTGTAGAAACAATTTCTAAATTGAAACTTTTAAAGGAAAATAGTTTTCAAAGGGGTCACCATAGAAAATCAATACATTTAAAAAACATGTATGATACTAAATTTTCCATCCAAACACAAGATAATCTAATGGTAAATTCCAAATATTCAATAAGCACAAGTCAGGGGAACACCCCATGTTACTAGCTAGCTGTGGGCCCTATGTACCTCATATCTCTGTGAAAAAGTAACCAGAAAATATATTTGTTATCATTCATGAACTAGTACAAGGTAATATAACCATAACCTAGTGGCCCCCAATCATCATTGTTATAGTTTTGTTAGTTTTTTCAATTTATGGCTTGCTAAATGAAATCGGTTAAAACCTCTCCGGATCATTAGCATACTAGTACATGTCAATCCACATAAATACATGGGTTTCTATCATTGTGATGAAAAAATTTTACACTTGATATCCAATTAAATTTACACATAGAAACACTATTTCTGGTCATATGCACTCAAAAGAGTATCTAATCATGCTTTTCACGAACTATACAACTCAATAAAGTACTAATAATTTCTATAAAACTATTTCACAAAGAAAAACAATATTCCACACATAAAATCTTTTTAGAACATCAATTTTAGAGACAAATAAATACCAATATTAAACCAAACAAGAATTTTAATCCCTAAACCACTTTAATAAAACAATTCCATGAATTATAAATCAACACCAATTCATATAACATGGAATGAACATGAAAAAACACCAATTTTCACAAAAAAATGGAACATAAAAATCAGTCGCCTAAAAAATGCTAAAAAAACCAATTTTAGAACCAAGAAAATATAAGAGTATCTTTATAAAAATATAAATACACCAATTTTATCTCATCCAATAATTCTTACACAAGTAATCACCCACCAAATGTGTAAAAAACCTCAAATCCTTGTGTGATACTTCAACAGCAGCACCGACACACCACAAGGGAGTGAAAACAAACCTAAAACCACACGATTTGACCAAAAAGCCTAATTAAAACCCTAGGAATGAATCCCTATCATATGTGAATTTTTAGTTCCAATGAATGTGGTAGAAAACCTAACTAAATTTAAGGAGAAAGGTTGGATACTCACTTACATCAGAGATCCTAAAATCATCAACCAAATCCATCTACAAAATGGAGTTCCAAGGGAGGTTGAGAGAGATTGGAGGATGTCTATGGATGATAGGAATAAAATGGGTAATAAATGGTAGAAATAGTGTTTATTTTGGATGGGAAGAACCATAATTACAAAGCAATTTTAAAAATATAGACTGGGTTGCACGGTCTGCTTGCCTAGTTATTAAACCGTGCACACAAACCATGAGCCCAGTTCTGTCCACTCAAAACATGTCCAATATCTTCAAAATTCAATAGGTTCATAGGGAAAACATAGGATATAATGATTGAAAAATAATGTGAGAGATAATATTACCTTAAATGGGGTCATGGATGTGACTATTGGGGTGATGTTTTGGGAATTTTCTGGAATAGTTTATTATTTGCTGAATAGAGAAAATAATGTTTTGAATTTTCATTATGGTTAATGACTTAATAGATATGTAATAATTATGTAATTATACTTGTATACTCATAAGGATTAAAATATTATATTATTTGTCCCATTTTTCCATTACTATGGTCAAATACCATTGGGATACCAATGGTTTTGCAAATACCACTAATAAGGTCTCCTTTGAAATTAATAAAATATACCCTCACTTTTGATATAAATATGATTCATTACATCATTTAAATTCATTAAAAAATAATTCATCATGAAATTATGATATAATTAACTCTCAATTAGTCCTCCCAAGGTTTCCTCTATCCCTCAAGGTCCCGACCATAGAGTTTTAGAAGATATTTTTCAAGGTAAGGGAATCTACCACCCTTCTGTTTTCAAGCACTGATTTTATGATATTCATTCCTAATTTATATTAGTTTGTTTTAGTATTTTTCATTACATATCCCCCTTACTATCCATATTATTTATAAATTATTAAATACCCCCTTTTATCATAGAAAACTGATTTTACAAATTTTTATGTGACAACATTAAGATGTTGAAATATCGTAAGGGAATTATCCACTTCTCTTTTCCTATCAAGTTATATTTTATATGGTATGTCATTAAAACATAAATAACATGTTATTTTTTTCATTTTATTCTTTCCCTTTACTGAATTATAAGTCCTTTGTGTATGGTAGTCCCCTTCTACCTTGCTTTTTAATGTTTTCCAAAACCATGTTTCATAGTTGTTACACTGCAGAATTTTCATCTCAAAATCTATCTCTTTTTATAAATAAATTCTTTTATTTACATTATATTATGAACCAAACATATTTCATTTCTATGGGTATTCATCAAGACATAAATATTATTTATTTTATTTAGAAATTACATACATAAAACCCTCATTCCATTTCCATGGGTTATACATGACTTAATGATCATTTTTTAATCACTTTTCAAGACATCATGATTTGGATATGAATCCAATTTATTTTATTCACTATGGGATATTAATTATTTATTATGATATATGTGGATCACATTAATGTATATATGTATTAACTGTGTGCCTTGATATCACTCCAATGCATTGGGAAAATAAAATATTCTCTTGAGATGACAACTTTTACGATACCTTGATGAATAACCATGGTAATTTTTAGGATACCATGTTGAATATCCCAGGAAATTTTTATGTTTACTTGGTGAATAACCACAGTTATTTTTAAGAAACCTTGAGGATGGACCTTGGTGATATTCTTATTAATTTATAAATTAAATATTGTAACCTCATTTATAGGTTACTATTGATGTTATTTCTTTTATAGAATGCCTCATTTTCATACTATAATTCCTAGTTATAGGAATCTTGCTCCCATTATATGTGTTTTTCCCATGATTTGATTTATCTTCACCCCATTCTTTAATGCTTATCCACAAGTTATGAGATTTAGTCACTGTATAGAGGATGAACCTATAATGAACCCTTTTAAGTGGAAATGATGAATAGTTTTACGTATTCATGTAATATGTACATAATTTCCAAGACACTAAAATTTAAATAATCATATGTTTGTAAAATTAAAAGAATTGGTATGTAATAAATGGTGGGATGTCATAGGGTGATACACCAAAGGTGATGTGGAAAACTAAGTTCAGGGTAGTTGTTAGGTGGAAGCCAGGTCGAGGACATCAACACACTGTATATTTCATTTTAGAAAACTAATTTCAATTGAGATTCCATCATTGACACTCCATTCCATCAAAGAGTCTGAAAATGACAATGGGAAATACCATAGAAAGAAAATTGGGAAATACAAGAATAAAATCAAGATTTTCAAAGGCCTAAGATTTGTGTCGCCTTAGTTAGACCAAAATAGTGTCAGCGTGTAGCCTACTTGAGCACCCCTATATGGCACACAACCTACTCATGCACCCCCATATGGTGCACAACCTAGTTGCACACCCAAACACATTTCACCCAGGGTCATATTTTTTCATATAAATAGACCCTTGGGGCCTACATTTGTATATATGAATTTCCCCAAATTCCAATTGCTGCTTTGGCCTCCCTAGTGCTTCGCCCAGTCATCTGAATCATTAAAGGTAGTTCTTTAACACCTTGAGTGGAGGATTTAAGGTTTGACCATTGTACATAAGTCCTTTTAATGTTTTAAAACCATAACACCTGTGCGCCTAAAGCCCCCAAATTCCCCAAACCAGAAATACTTGAAAACCACTTATTCCTCTTACAAGAACATAAGATCCCCACTTCTAGGATCACCTATGAATACTCTCAAAGGATTGAGCAAGGACTCTCCTAAGTACTATCATCCATGTTGTATGTCACCTATGTGCACATCAAGTCACCCAAGCCTACTTGTGTGCCCATATATGCATTCCCTTGTCTAATTGAGCACCTCTCTTTGATTCACATAATCTATTCAGTCTAAAATCCATCAATCCTTCCTCAAAACCATTCATTGTAAGGAAATTCTTCCTTGCTTCCCTTTTCTGAAAGGGATTTTTTTGAGACATCAACCAAAACCTCCCGACTTACCAAACGTTTAATAATGGCACATTATTGTGTCTCCTATTGGGGTTTTTATAACCACATTCAAAGGTTTCCCACATTTGTTTCACAATGGGGTTAGAATTCATGGGGTTTCTAGGGGTTTGAATATCCATAATCACATGGACCATTCTCACATAAACATTGTTGTGATGTTCTCGGTTTGGGGGAGGGGTTGGTTCCTAACCACTCCCATCTGAAAGAGATGACCCAAAACCTCAGGTCTCATGTAGGGAAGGTATCGCAAACACTTTATTTTCTATAAAAGCATAGGATAATTCTTCCTCCACTACGAGGATCAATTTTAGGGAAACAATCCTGGCCTAAGCCCTAATATTTTCTTGTAGGAGGTAGCATCATTGCTTCTCCTCTATTCTTCAGTGCCAAAGACCCGAGGATATATTATAATAGTGAAATTTGTTACCCTTTCCCTCTCACATTGAGTTTATTCACCATAGGTAGCCTTCCTCCTGTAAGCCCCTAACCTTTACCCCTTCTTCTGTTCATGGGAACCTTTTTTAATGTGAAGAGAACAGATGGAAGGATCATCCCCTCACCATCTTGTTGGGTCGACTCGACAAGGTCAACCTTGTCCTCTATAGGTTCACCCTCATCCACCATTGGAGGAAGAAAAGTGTAGGTGCCTTTATTGAATCTTTCACATCCTCTTGTTTCTCACATCAAGAATGACTCATGTGGGATTAGATGTTCTTGATGATTACATCATTTGTACAAACACCCAAGGAAAATGAACTGTAAGAACTCTGATTGCCACCATAATTGGGATACATAGGAAGCCTTCTCAGGGACCACACTCACTAGATATCCTTTCCAGGAATCCAACCCTAATTAACTTAATCTATGCGTCGTCCTTACAAATATTCCCCAATTTAAACCCCCCAAGTCATCAAGGCATCCTTTTTAGTAATTAATCCCAAACTCATCTCTCTCAAAGTACTATAATCACATGTGAGAGTCATTGAACTACGTTGAATTTGATTCTGATCCACATGGGATGCCTAGGAAGCCTCCTTGCCGTTCAAACCTGACATGATAAATAAACCCTTTTTTCCTTGGGCCATATCCCTAATAGGGTTTAATATCAATTGGAAACCCATGTTCTTTCCAAGTTCATTGGGCTATTCGGCACAAGTCCCACATGAAACATTGACTAAGCATCTTCCACTTAGATGTTTTTACCACATGACATTAAACACTATGGTAAGGTCCTTATCAAATAACCTTAAAAGGTATGACCTATCATATTAAGCGACACCAATCTATGAGGATTATGATTCCTTTCTCAAGGACACATTGGTATCCCATTTTATGGGTACGATGCCAATATCAAAACATGCCTATTTCTCCCTAGATGAGAATAAATTCTAGTGTGCCCCGCTGAGTGGATTTAAAACTAGTATCATCATAACGATGATTAAAACAATCTTGAAATAATATATGAAGGGGTACTATTGGGGTAGAACCTTGAATACATATGGGAATCTCCATTAATGAAGAACCTTGAATACATATTTATGATTCTAAATTTTTCACATGTTAATAAGTGATTGTAAATTCCAAGGGAAACATATGTTATAAAAGATAAAATAAAAAGGATTCATGAAAATATCTTTAAATTATAAATAGAGTACTTGAGTAGACAATACTTTCCCCCCAAAAGCGTGTGATGAGTCTGACCTCCAATCCTCTCGACCAATTAATATTCCTATGTATCGTAATGTAAAATATTAATGAACGCTTGCCTTTGTAAAGAAGGTTCCATTTGGATAAAGAGAACTTGGAAGTTTCCAATTCCATGAATAAATCCAATGGAAACTACCTGGAAGTAGTGATTGTTAAAACCAAAAGACACATTTCAGGGAAATATGAAACAAAATTGTTGATCCCAATGTGAATCCATAACCATGTTAACAATGTTACCCACCTGTTAGGCCCCTATCAATTGATAATGAATGACCAGCCAAAGGAATCAGTAACCCATGTATCCTTCTAAAATAATTCACATTAATGGAGTTTATTATTAATTCAAATCATCCACAGAACTCCCTTCAGTCAAAAAATGGAATTCTTCAAGAAGACATATGTGAACATCCCAATTGTTGCTCATGTTGGATCATCATCCGTGAGAAGGAATTTTTCACACACCCAACATCTTCAACATTGTGTCTCCAACATATTGGTAAAGGAGTATCTCTAGCATATTACAATTCAAACATTATAGGATGCTTGGAAAGCCCTTGAGGTCAATAAGAATCCTCAATCATCCGGACAACACCGACCGTTGATCAAAAGGTTGATAGTTCCAACAACCACTTTCAACTTTTTAAGGTCTTTATCCCTAGAAGACAACAACAAGTCTCTCCCATACTACAGGGAGGTGAATTAAGAGTTCACTTAGGTCCTCAATTCAAGAATGCAGGGGTCCTTCCTAAGGACTCTAACCAAAAATTTCCATCATCAGAATAATGTATTAGTGAACCCCCAACATAATTGGGGTGTTGCCTCTAGACGTTCAACCTAGGTCTCTCAAACACAAGTATACATGACAAACCTCTGATGACAACGTCTGGTAAACAGGGAGAAATTTTTTACCTCTTCCCCTTTGTAGAAGTCTGTCAACCTAACTTGGTGGAAAACAACGAGTGTGCACATTCACCCACCCATCCTAATTTTTCTATCCAGTTGACTCGTCTGGAATTATACCACCAATCCCATTAGATAAATCCGTCAGAGTACTGTGAATACGCACAAACACCTTCTTACAAGTTATCAGCCCGTCAGTAGGTTCGTCTGACTGCATTTAAAGAAGCCCTCCAATATAATATGGTGGAAGATAATGTGAGTGAAAAAAACATACATCTTCTGGATCTATAATGTCATTCCATTATTCTTATAATGAAAGAAAAATCCATTTAGTGGTACCATGGTCAAAAATTTCCATAACTCACTTTGTGTTAGGAATTGATTCATCGATGGAATATATGAGCCTTTACAGCTCATGAATGTAGGTCCTCACCTCATTGGGATTATCCTTAAAAATAATTCCAGAAGAAGCCCGTAAATCCCCTACTCCGGGAATATACAACCCATCACACAGATCCATCCACATGGTTTCATCATCATAGTACAAAATCTTCCATATTTTAATAGTCGTTGGTCCTATATATTTAGGGTGTATGTTAGAGGGTTAGGAATAGGATCCTGCAGCCTTGGATTTGAGTATCATCCCAACCCCCACAGTCACGGATGAGGGATGATAAAATGGAACTCGTCTCTCTTTAGAATGATGGAGACTAGATCTCCCTCATAAAGTTTCAATAGGTAATGATGAAGTGTCTCTCTTAATTCTAATAGGAGGGTTATATCTATAACGTGGTCTCTTCAGTGAATTTAGAGTATCATCATGATGCACGCCTCTCGTGAGGCATGGAAAAAAACAATTATATTTATCCTAGTGCAGCATAGTAGCTGACCAGGGTCGTATCTCTTGAGGAGCCTTCTCAATGTAGTTCACTTACTTATTCTATATCACCTAAACAATAGCTTTTTGTGGATTTGATTATTAAATGAAAGTGATGAAAATATTTTTGGGTTGTTGATTATTTAAAACTTGTAAAATGATAATTTAATCTTTCATGCAAATCTACACAGAATGAGTTAATAAGAAAGACCTTGGTTTTGGGTGTTGGTTTAACGTTCAATCATTATTCTCCATTTTTTTTTCAGTTTGATAATCCAAAAAATAAATCTCATGTTTGAACAATTATTCTTTATTTATAAATTGTGGATTATCATTGAATGTTTGAGCACTCTCAATTCCACCTCCTCCATTCATCCATGTTGATGACACACCATTGTCTAGGATGTGTCATCTTCCAGGACCTAGTTCAATTCAAAAATTGATTAGCTCAACTCCAATGTGTCATGAAATAACCAATGGAGAGAGGGAAAATGATTAAATAAAATAATAGGGATAGGTTGAGTTGCATGAAATCTATGGCATTCACAACATCGAGGACATTCGCCTTACCCGTGCATGCTACTCAATTCAATCTTCAACAATAAAATTAAACATTAAAGAAAATTCATGATCACTTTCACCTCCCCTCGGGCCAAGTCTCGTGATTAGTCTCTCATTTCCTCGAGTATGAGATTACTTGGTGGAGTGGGTGGAAGAAAATAAAGAGATTTAGAGAGAGATAAAGAAAGAAAAGAAGAAAAGTGGATGAAGAAACAAAAATGCATCGATTAATAAAACTAGAATTTGAATTAAAATTGGAAATAAAACTAAAATAAAACTAAAAATTAAAATGAAATTAAAAGAATAAATTAGGCAGTAAATAGTAGAGCAGCATCAGCCCATGTTCTGGTGGGATCCCTCCTTGGCTTTGGGTGTCGAGCTGATGGATTTGGAAGGAGGAGAGGGCCTCCTTTTATAGGCATATTTCTATCCCTGGAAAGCATGCACATTGTGGGACACATAAATTATCGATTCACATGAAGAACCGTTCTTCACTATTGTTTATAAATTTGTTGGACGTTCACCCTCCAAATTCCAGAGCATTTGGACCCCGGATGACGGAGTTATGAATTTTTCATTGAGGGATAATGTTTATGGATGAAGCTTCCATGAAGGTTCCTCCAAAGGTATGTCGTTCAATGGACACATTAATTACATTGAAACTCCACAAAATTTTGTGTAGAGTGGGACCACTCGTTCTGCATTCTATATCTGGTGGAATCACATCATTTGGATATGTGTAGTCCGTTTTCGGGTTCCATTACAGTGGTGTGGTCAACGCTGTCCGCCCAGAAAAATGTCAAACATCAATGAATTTTTTAAGACCGCTAGATGGACAAATCAGCTCCAGGTCTAGAATACAAAGATGATGGATATAAAATCAGGATTCAAAAAAAAAATAGATTCACTAAATTTGAAATTTTATTTTTTTATGAAATGACAAAAAATAACCTTGTGATAAAAATCTGTCAAAAAATACAGAATTATGCACTTTTCACAAATTTTCTCATTCTCATTCTAAAACACAAATTAAGCATTATTTTAATAAAAAATGAAATACATGGGTTTTATCATGAAAAAAAATTAAAAAATACTCATTATTTAATAAAAAATATGCACGTAAATTTGCTCTGTCAAATACCCCCACACTTAAACTATGCTCGTCCTGAAACATAAAACCTCAACATGGAAATTAGAGGACACCAATATTACCAATATTCAAATTTCAATGCAATAAAATCAAACAATTTTCAATGTGAAATAAAAAATTCAAAAAAATTCATAAAATATCAATTTAACTTCCCTCTTTTCAATGAAACAAAAAATTCACATATTTTACTTTTCCCCTTTGAAAATTTATGGAACTTATCCTTTCATTCATTAAAGCTCCTTGATTCGTCATTATTAAACATGTCAAGTCATGATTTACTGCACTTTTGATTTTTTTTCTCTCGTCACTCATGATATAATTCTAGTAGAGTTATGCTCATATCATGTGAACATGATCCTTAACTATAGGCTTGTAAATGAACTACTTTCTCTACTTTGTAAAAACAAAAGACACATAAAATCATGAGTAAATGCAATAAAGGTTAAAATGACATTAAGGATTAAGTTTGGTAGCATCTGATGCTTTAAAAATTAATGCTCAAGGAGGAGTCTAATCACTGAAGTACAATGCATGATATTAAAAGTAAAAGTGCAATGAAATTATCCCCTACTAAAATAGCAACACCCACTTCCAAAAACTCAATGAAAAGGTTATGATCATGTAAGAATAATGGATGATTTGTGCACCATCTTGATTTTTTTATTTAGTAATTTTGTTTCATTTATTGAATGTTGTGTTTAGATCAAACCACACATCCATCACCTAACCATATACGATCATATGATCATCGGTCTTGAAAATAGTGATTTTTGGTACTCCCAAATCAAAACCCATTATTCTATTTTTTGTCATTTTGTCATTTTTTTAATTCAAGAGGGGCATACAATAGAGTATAATGAATTATTTCACAACCATTTACAAATCCCATAATAACACCTCCACACTTATTTCTAACAATGTGTATCGTCCAGTCCACCATGATTCCCTTTTCCCCCACACTTCACCTTTATAATATCATGTGAATACCAAGAGTTGGGTTGGAATGGATAAAAATGGCTTGAAACATGGATCATCCCTATAAAAGTCATTCATGGTCTCTATGTGATAAATGAAGGATTGATGTAATGGTTATCTATTAAGGAAATGTAGCTTTTCAAAGGATGCCTCAATCATTTTAAATGTGTTTTTTCATAGTCATATCTTTGACAAGTTTTAATACATGTTCTGAATGGTTACATGTCCCAAGATCACTCAAGAAATATGCTCGAGAATAAATAGGAAGTACATGGTCTAGAAATCCTCTCTGGAATGAGAAATATAACATTGGACAATCACTCATCGCATGACTATTAATAACAAATCAATTCACATAAATTTCAGAAATTCAATGCATGAAATATGGTAGCGAAATTTCATTTACATGAATTAATTATTTCTTTCAAATCATGAGTCATCATTTCAATATCTATGCTTCATATTTAAAAATTCAATTATTCATTTCAAAAATTTAATCATATCAACATTGAAATCTAAAACATGGAATTATTGGGTTCCTAAGAAACTCATGTCTCCTATATAAGCCAAGTAAAACATGAATTCATTTGTGGGCATGTAATTTTATCAATAAAGCAAAAAAATTTTGTGGAAAAAAATTTAGAGAGATTAAAAATATATACAATTAAAATGAACTCCCTTTTAAAAATAAAGATTTGATCCCCATCCTTTGATGTTTGGGTCTTCCTTATGCTTTTATGATCCTACAAAAAAAAACTAAATTAAACACAAGGATCGTGTCATTAAAGCTCAAAAAGATAGAGGGAGTGGGATGCATGTTGCACTACTTCATATGAAATGAAATTGAAATATAATTTCATAAAAAGCATGTAAAGATAAATCTTGGTATGATCCCCCAAGTGGCCCCTGAATGTTTATTTCCACTAGAGGGCAGTACCAGCTGTTATCCAAAATCTGATGGAGGATGAAGCTTCTTTGATTTGAACCACCGCATTTGGTTTTTCTCATCTTGTGCTTCATCCTTATGGGAGAGGAATGATCCATGGGTAGAGTTCACTAGATCCTCCCCCTTCACTATGATTTATAGATTGCATGGCGGGGGTTGGATGATGTATGGACTATCATCCTTCTTCTTGGTTGCTACTTGTGCAACCTCTTCTTCTTTGTCCAGTGGATTCTCAAGGTATGTTGCATCAAAAGAATAGTCAATTGGAATTCTAGAGTGTAATTCTATTTGATTAAAATTAAAACACGATGTATCAAGATATAATTATTCCCCAAAAAAGTAAGCATTTTTTTCCATGGTCTCCTTAGAAAAATCTACTAGAATCTCTTCATGAGATTCCGTTAATAAATATTTAACTTGTCTAGGGATATCCATATGTTCCTCAATAGGTGCACATATAGCTTCATATTCGTCTTCCAAGTTGTATGAGAGTTTTTCTGATTCTGTATAATCAAAATTACAAGGAGTAATGTGGAATTCCGATTCAATAAAATTAGAATATATAGAGTCAAATAATGGTTCAACACCCTGAGTCGATTCAGCTTCAATCTCTGCCTCAGTGGTAAGTGCCTCTTGGAGTAGACTCTCTTAGGATGGAGGCAGGTAGTCGGGCTCCTCCATATTTACTTCAAATTACAGCAATTTGTTGGTTTCATCCATCAGTGGTGCTGGCTCTTCATATTTGTAATGCATTGGGAGATCAGGTAGTTCCTCACATTTAATCAGGAATTAATCCAATATTTTTTGATCTCCTACTTGTGGCTCAGCAGGAAAGTCATCATCCTTTTCCACCCCAAGTTCTTTATCTTCATCAGGGTTGGGTTGCTCCATTAATTCACGAACATGGTCAAATGCTATTTCAGCTTTTCTCGTCAGTTTTTTAATGATTTATCTAGGTTCTTTCACCCGAGACCCTCTAAAATATTCTTCTTGTTTTTATTGTTGATGCACATGTGAGTAATCTATACATGCATAATATTCCGAATTTGAATCCATCGTGAATATTTTTTTAGTAATTTTAATTTTTTTTAAAATGAAATCAACCTATGATATGACAATAGAAAAAAAATAAATGAACAATTGATTGGATCCCTAGAAACGTCGAAAGTTTTGATGCACGCCTGTCAGGGGGCATGGACAAAAACAATCATATTTTTCCTAGTGCAGTACAGTGGCTAACTAGGGTCGTCTCTCTTGGGGAGCCTTCTCAATGTAGTTCACATACTTCTTCTATATCACCTAAACTATATCTTTTGGTGGTTTTTTTATTAAATGAAAGTGATGAAAATATTTTTGGGTTTTTTATTATTTAAAACTTGTAAAATGATAATTTAAACTATCATGCAAATCTAAACAGAATGAGTTAATAAGAAAGAATTTGGTCTTGGGTGTTGTTTTAATGTTCAGTCATTATTATCCTTTATATGATTTATTTAATATTGATAATCCAAAAATGAAATCTCATGTTTGAACTACTATTAATTATTTATAAATTATGGAATATCATTGAATGTTTGAGGACTCTCTATTCCACCTCCTCCTTTAATCCAAGTTGATGACACACTATTGTCTAGGATGTGTCATCTTCCAGGACCCAGTTCAAATCGAAGCTGTTTCAACCTTATATTATCTCAACTCCAACATGTGAAGAACTAACCAATGGAGAGATGAAAAACTGATTAAATAAAAGAATAGAGATAGGTTGAGTTTCATGACATCGGAGGCGGTCACAACATCGGGTACATTCACCTTACCCGTGCATGCTACTCAATACTATCTACAAACATGAAATTAAACATTAAATAATATTCATGATCACATTCATCTCCCCCAAAGACAAGTATTGTGATTAGTCTCTAATTTCAGAGGTAATGAGATTACTTGGTGGAGTGGGTGGAAGAAGATAGAGAGATTGAGAGAGATAGATAGAAAGAAAATGAGAAAAGTGGATGAAGAAAGATGAATGCATGGATTAATAAAACTAGAATTTTAATTACAATTGAAAATAAAAGTAAAATAAAACTAAAATTAAAATGAAATAAAAATATTAAATTAGGGGGGAAATAGAAGAGCAGCAACGGCCCGTGCCCTGGTGGTATCCCTCCATGGCATTGGTTGTCGAGCTGATGGTTTTGGAAGGAGGAGAGTGCCTCCTTTTATAGGCAGATTTCCATCCCCCAAAATATTGTGTGTTGTTGGACCCTTAAATGGTAGATTCACGCATGGAACCCTTATTCACTATTGTTCATAAATTTTTTGGCCATTCTCCCTCTAAATGGAATCACATTTGGTCACCAGG
This sequence comes from Viscum album, assembly GCA_963277665.1. Taxonomy (NCBI): domain Eukaryota; kingdom Viridiplantae; phylum Streptophyta; class Magnoliopsida; order Santalales; family Viscaceae; genus Viscum; species Viscum album. The sequence continues at coordinate 1,685,099,225 of OY728143.1, read as the reverse complement.
TTAAGGAGATATGATTTTATCATTGAAGGCTTCAGTTTTTGGATGAAGCTTCAAGGAAGGTTCCTACAAAAGAATATCGTTCAATGGTGACATTAATGAATTTCAAACTCCACAATATTTGGTTTAGATCCAGACCTCTCTGTCTTAGTTCTATACCATGTATATTCTCCTCATTTGTATACGTGTAGGCCGAGTTTGGGTTCCGTTATAGTGGTGTGGTATACGCTATCCGCTCGAAAAAATGTCAACCTTCAATGAATATTTAGGACCACTAAATGGCCGAATCAGCTCCTGTTTCAGAAGAAAAAGATGAAGCAAATAAAATAATGATTCTAACAAAATTAGATTCACTGAATTTGAAGTTATATTTTTTATGAAAAGACAAAAAATAACCTTGTGTTAAAAATCTGTCAAAAAATCCAGAATTATAAACTTTTCACAATTTTTCTCATTTTCATTCTAAAAATCAAATTTCCCATTAATTTTTTTTAAAATGAAATATATGGGTTTTATCATATAAAAAAATTAAAAATTACTCATTATTTGATGAAAAATATGCACGTAAATTTTCTCTGTCACATCACCTCTACCATCTGACTCTCATGAGTTAACCCCAGATGAAGAATAATTATCTTTCAAATGATGGGGTCCTTCCTGCCACATATATTTATCCCCACTCAAGGGACATCATGATTTAATACGCCTTTATGGTAATATGAAACCATGTTTTTGGCATACTATATATTCAATCTTCTTATTTCATCAGCGGTGGGTAAACTATATACTTGCCCAGTCTTCTCCACGGTTGTGAACAACCATATTTTTCGGGAAACCATCAAATGTTTTTCTAATATGACATGCCCATGAGGATATATGGTTATTTGTTGCAGAAATTTGAATTGACATGCAAATCTATAAAAATAATAGGCCTCACATTTGATTTCACTGTCAATCCCCGTGGCCAGTACACCATCTATGCAAGCCAACATGTATGCCTGGATATCTAAACTAGTTGTCCCATAATCAACCAATAAGACTATAGGCGGGTTACCATAATGAAAGAAATGAAAATAATTATGCATGCCTATTCTTTCCTTGATGTCATAAGCATTTAGGGATAAAGGGTAAATACCAGAAAAATCCTGAACAGATGGTCCGAAAGGAATTACAAAAAACTGTACCCCACTTTGTACAACATAAGTTCTGAAATGAGTATCTATCCATCCCCACAACACCTGGAGTGGTCCCAATATTCTAAACGGAGACTTCCCATTGTAAATGTGTAGAAAAATCATATGAATCTTGGCCAAAATAGGACTGTCCAACCCTACCATCCTTTTCTCTTCTAGCTTGGCCACAACAAAAATGTTTCATAGCCTCACATGTCATTTGGATTCTCAGACTGGTAACAAATAAATAAAAAGCCACGTGGCCAATAAACCTACCAAACATTTCTGTGTAAGAATTTTTGGGTTGAACTCATATCCCTATTTCTTAAATTCTCTTTTCTTCAATGTTGTCCAGAAGGTGTCAGGAGTACTTCTCTTCTCTTCCCATGGAAAACTTCTCGTATAGTTTCATGTGGGACCCTTTTTATTCTTCTTTAATAATAATATTTCCATCCATTCCTCTGGATAATATCCCTTCTATTACGAGACTTTGGGGTGGTCGAGTTCTTGAGTTTGTTAAAAATTCTTATCAACTCATCAACCAAAGCTAGTATCCTATCCAAGTCATTCAATATCACCTAGGGAGGAATAAACTCGTCATACTTTTATCCAAGGATTGGAGCTCCAAAAATCTGGAAAATATCACACAAGATGATGCCAACCTCTCCATGTGTTAAATGGGAGGAGTTAGTCTCTGGAATCTGTTGACTTAATAATTTTTGGCACAAAATCATCATTCCTATACAAATATGTTTTCCAAACCTAGATGGCCACATAAATCCTAACGCCTATAAATTCATCTATGAATTCTTCACAAGTCATACAAACCCAGTATGCCCACATCCATGTGGGTTTTAAACCTCCCACTGAGTGTAAATCCCAACTTTTTGTCCGACCCATGTACTGATCCATCTGGGAATCCCAAAAGATTGATAAATAAGAGTGTGGCTACAGCTTAGGTGTGTGTTCTTTCATGTCTTGAGAACACAGGCTATGATGCATGATATGATCTTTCTTTACTATCACAAAACTAATAAACGAGCCCGAAATGGAAGCATCTGAAGATGAGATGTTGGTATAATCATTAATCCAAGAATGTGGGACATAGTTCATTGGGTCTGGAATATCGAAATCCTATAGATGGTTATAGCTATACAAAGGTAGATAGGATCTTCAGGGGAAGTTAACATGATACTTATTTAAATATTTTTCTAGGTTTGGAAGGGTGGTATCCCAAATTTAGAAATAGTAATGAATGATAACATTAATAATGTCATAAATCCTTTTAATGGAGAGTTCATCATCATTTTCAATTTTTTTAGTGTCCATTGAACTGCAAAAAAGGATAGAAATCATCTTTTTAGTAAGTTCATTTTCTGGATATTTGAAAACAAATAGGAAAAGGAATTATAGAGCGCAAGTATAATATTGGTGCACAAGTATAAATCAGCATGCAAGTATTACTTCCCATTTATATCATGCAACTATGAGACCTACTAATAAAGCACGGTAAAATAGAATCATTAGTGTGAAAAACAGTTGCACATAGAGAGATGAAATTGTGGATGTCGAGAGGCTTTTCTTGGAAGTGAAGACACTATATATCGGCAATGCATGTAACCCTGTGCCCCGAAATTCTGTGTGTTGAAAATTAAGCAACCATTTCTCTGGGGAGAATAACACATGCATTCCCGAGTACTCTATTCATTCTCATTCATTACTTTACCTAAATATAGGATCCTCCATTCATTCCATTTCTAATTCGGAGTGGGGGCTTTTTTTGGCACTCCGGTCCATCCAAGAGTCTAAAAAAATGAAAAAGGTAAATACCTTAGAAATAAAAGGGGAAAATACATGAAGAAAATCAATATTTGCAAAGGTATAAGTTTTGTGTCGCCTTTGTTAGAACAAAAGAGAATTGGTGCACTGCCTACTTGCACAACCCTATATGGAATGCATCCTACTTGCGCTCCAATTTCCATTTCACCCAGGGTCCTATTTTTTCTTATAAATAGACCCTTGGGGACTTCATTTGATGAATGAATTTCTCTAAAGCCCAATTTATTCTCTGTCCACCCTATTACTTCGACCCATTCTTCTAAAACATTCAAGGTAGTTCTTCAAAACCATGATCAGTGGATTTAAGGGAGGATCATTGGTCTTAAATCCATTTAGTGTTTTAAAACCATAACACTTGTGTTCCTAAATCCACTAAACACTCCAAATAATAAATAATTGTGCATCGCCTATTCTTATTACAGGAACTTGAGCTCCCCACATCTAGGATCACCTGTCAATACTTTTGAAGGCTTGATCAAGGTCTGTCCCATGTATTAACATCACGGTTGTTCATTACATAAGTGATCAGTAGGTCACCCAAGCCTAGTTTCATGCGCATTATTGTGTACCATTGTCTAATTGAGCACCTCTATTTGATTCACTTCATCTATGTAGTCTATAAGCTAGTAAGCCTTCCTCAAAGCCATTCCTGGTACGACTTCTTCTTCTGTGGATCCCTTGTCATAAAGGTATTCTATTGAGACCTCCACCAAAACCTTATGACTTATCAAACCTTTGGGAAAGGAACATTAGCATGTCTCTTATTTGGGTTTGTATATCCATAGTTATTGGTTTTACACATTTTTTCACAGTGGGGTTAGGGTTCTTGTAGTGTCTGTGGGGTTGTATATCCATAGTCACATGTATATTTCCACTAAGAACATTGTTGGGAAGTTCTCAGTTTGGAGGAAAGATTGGGTCCTAACTTCTCCGTTATCAAAGAGATGACGCAGAACCTCATGTATCTGGTAGAAAAGGTACGGTTCACACTTTCTTTTCTACTCAAGAATAAAAGATGTTTCCCTCCCCTACAAAGATATAAATTTATGGAAACCATCCTGGTATGAGCCTGTATATTTTCATGTAGGAGGCAACATCATTTCTCTTCCTCTCTTCTTCGGTGCCAAAGACAAGATGAAAGATGGGAACATGGAATTTCGTTACACTTTCCCTCTCCCGTTGAGCTTTGTCACCATTGAAAGACATCCTGGTGTAAGCCCCTAACCTTCATCCCTTCTTCCTTTCATTGTAAACTTGTCTAAAGTGAATAGAATATTGGGACATATCGTTACCTCACCCTCTTCTTGGGTCGAATCGGCCTTGTCCACATTGGCCGCTATAGGTGCACCCACATCCACTAATGAAGGAGGAAAAGTGTGGGGTCCTTTTTTGAAACATTAAAATCCTCTTGTTTCTCACAATGAGCATGAATCATGTGGTCTTAGAGATTCATGATGATTATAATATTTTTATAAACACCCAAGGATAATGAACTACGAGAACTCTGATTCACGTCAAAATCGGGATACGTAGGAAGCCTTCTCAGGGCCCAAGCTCATATGGTTTCCTCTTCAAGAATCCAACCCTAATTCCCTTAATCAGGTCATTTTCTTTTGGAATAAGCCCCATACTAAACCCATATGTCATGGAAAAATCCTTTTTAGGAAGTAATCCCAAACTCTTCTCTCTCAAAAGAATATACACTCCTATGAGACTCATCAATCTATGTGGGATTTGATTCTCATCCAAATGATATACGTAATAAGCCTACTTGAGGTTCAAACCTGACACCTTATATAAACCATGTTCTTAATGGGCCATATCCCTAACGTGGTCTAATATATCTTGGATACCCATATCTGTTCCTAGTTCATTGGGCTATTTTGGCATAATTTCCACACCAAATATTAACAAGTCATATTTATCATAGATGTCCCTACAACATGGAATTAAAATATATGGTATGGTCTTTATCACTTGAACTTAAATGTTATGATGTGTCCCATTAAGAGACTCCAAAATAAGAGGGTTCTGATTCCTTTCACAAGGATACGTTGGTAGCCTATTTTATGGGTACGATCCCAATATCAAAAAAATTCTTCATCTCCATGGATGAAAATAAATTCCAGAGTGCCTCACTGAGTGGATTTAAAACCAGTGTCATCATAATGATGATTAAAAGAATCATGATATAGTATATGAATGTGTACAACTGATGATGAACCATGAATATATACGGGTATCTACATTAATGAACAAATGTTAATATATACTAATGATTCTAAATTTTACACATGTTTATAAGTGATTATAAATTCCAAGGGAAACTTTTGTTATATTAGTTGAATTAATAATGATTCATGAAAATATCTTAAATTGATAAAGAGAGTCCCAGAGTGGAAAATAATTTCCCCCCAAAAGTGTGTGATGAGTTTGAACTCCCATCCTCTCAACCATTGTACATTCCTATATATCGTAAAGTTCGAACATAAGGAATTATTACCTTTGAAAAGCAGGTCCCCTTTGTATAATGAACTACTTGATATTTCTAGATCCATGAATAAATCCAATGGAATCAACTTGGAAGCAGTGATTCTTAAAACTAGAACACACATTTCAAGGACCTACATAACATCCATTTTGAATCAAAACCTATTTATTTTATCAAATATAATTATTACCATGTTCTCCCAAAAAATCCCTATTTTTATTATTGAAGAGTTAACTCTAGAATTGATAGGATTAGGATCCAATATATGAGTAAACCTCAATCTAAATTTTATTAAAAATAATCAATATATTTAAAATATTTCAGTTCTTTCTATGTCATATTCTTCCTTTTGAAGCTTATTATTGAGGTAGGGAAAGAACCATTAAATCTATTGGATAATTTCCAAATGGAATCCTTGGAACCTCCTCCAATTTAGGTGGTAATTGATGTTACATCATCATATATTACATAAAAATTCAAAAAATATCATCAATGAAATCATTTATCCAAGGATCCAATGAAATATTATTTAATCAGAGATAAAATTAACAAATTTATTAATCCTCCATAAAAATTATTCCATGTTTTTTCTCAATTAAAATATTCAATATATGAAAATAATTTCAAATAAGCCATCCATACTTAATAACTCATTTACATTTCCCCTACCTTGAATCTACAACATTCGTAATCTATTGCATAATTTTTTTACGTTAAGGGGGATATTAATAAATATAAAATATATAAAATTTACATCCAAATAGACTCAACATGTGAAAACAGTTATCATGTGGTAGATTTTTAGGTTTAATTTCAAAACTATATTCAAGCATTTCTGATTTAGGATTTAAAAGATAATATAATATAATATTAACTCTAGAATAAAATATGGTCATAGTGTACTCACACCATGAATCATTATGATTTAAAAAATTAAATTTATGTTCATTGGATGAATTGGATGCGAGTTGAATAGATGATTTATGGGAGGAAATGAGTTCATGCAAAAAAAAGGATCCAAGATAGTGTGTTCACTAGAAAGTTGGTTTAGAGGAGGTAGTTGGATGAGAATAGTTATCCAGAAAGATTATAGTATATTAAATGTGTAGAAAAATGAAAGAAGATCATCCATATAACCACTTAATTAGTTCTTCATAATATGGTGTAATGAGTGAGTTAGACATAAGATGATTCATTCATATTCTAAATGGAATTATGATGTCAATAAAGGTTGTGAAAAAGGATTAATGATAATGAATAGAGGATAAAACATTGGGAATTTACTCATGGGTCTATAGATAAGGAAAATTCCATGGACTCATTATTATAGAATTAATGAATATGTGAACTATTCACCATGTGTTTGCTTCTATGGAAACATAAGATATAAGGAAATAATGGTTTCAAAATCCAATGGTGGATCAAAAAAATATTAGAAGGTAGTGGTTATTTTTGGAATAGGTAAGACACTATACAAATGGGTTAATAATCCATGTGTGATGTACATGAAATGAAAGAACACTACTGAACTCAAAATGGGGTAATGGTTGATCTATATGTGATCCCACCAAATATTATCCATGAGATAGAGGTACAAATATCGATGGTGGAAGTCCAGAAGGAGGAGTTCTAGAAGATTCAACAGTTAACACATCAGTAGAACTTATTAAAATAGTCTAAATAGGGTTTTTACAATTTTATTATACATGTAACTCAGATGTACTTTTTTCATTAATGAATGGAATTAATCAAGATGTTATCTATTAGATATAAGATATAATATCTAAATAGTGAAATATTTATGTGAATTGTGTTTTTATTTTTTATTTACTCGTATGTGTTCATCAAGTTATTTTCTCATTATTTCTTGATATTTTTACAATAACTCTTCTAGAACGAGATGGATAAGTATAACCTGACATGGTGTTTTGGGTAATTGGTCTCCATAATTATAGATTTAAAATTCTTGTGAGATTTTATAGCATTGGTAGACACTAAATTTTTTTGATGTTCCATGTAATTGGAACATCAAAAGAAGTGTATTTTGATAAAAAAAATATCCTTCATATTGTTTTAGTGATTGTTTTTCAGTTCATGGTAGAAAATAAGAGTAACAAAGTCTCTAGTGGTGTTATCTATCAAGTATATAGAGAGTAGTATCTAAAAAATAATAACGGGATATAAGAAATCCTCCTAACATACAGTTTCCTTAGGGTGTTTCATGATATTTGTGTTAGTATTAAATTAATGGATGGATTCTAGGTTTTCATGGTCATGTGATTTAATAGGTTTTCTTAATAATTTCACCAGAATATGGAAGCATTACTAAATGTGTAGTAGGGAATGTAAGAATTATAACTAATCAATAGGTGTAAAACATCACATTATGTTCATAAATGTGTCATTCATAACATTTTTGTATGATTTATATAATCTCTATAAGATAGTTGACAATCCCAATTTTTTTTCCATATTTATAATGATCGCTTGTTTCTAGAGGATAATATTCCAATTGGTTTGGAACAAGTTTGACGATCCAATGATGGATGTTATAGATCTTGGTTAATAATGAGATTTCTAAATCAAATGTATTTTTGGTTCCACTTGATGGATATGATATCTTTATGAATGGAAAATAAAATAGATGTCTATGAAATTAATCACAATGATATTTTATATGTTTTAATTTAGGTGAAATATGATTTTTTTCCAAGAATGAGTTTTTTGAGATAAATAAATTCATTAGTTCATGTCACGGATAGTTTTATGAGATCAAAAGGTCACTTCAAAAAAATATCACACTAAAGAAGATAAAAAAATAACATTTTATAGGGGGAAAATACATATTGTTACTAATTTTTCAGCGAAACACATATTGAGCCAAGTCATATGGCTCTTGGGTTTAATCATTTATTGGTAATAAATGGGGACTGGGTGTTTTTTTAATAACTAAATATGAGATGTAGATACTCAATTACAATATGGGGGTACAATTGTATGTTTAAAAACATACATTTTTAAACATTAGGAATCATTGATTAAGAAAGTTAAAAAAACAAGATTCACAAACCCCACTACTATCTTTAAAAAAGAAATCAGAAGGGACCAATGTCCAAATACAAATATATTATAAATTAATAAGCACAAAAGTATAATTAATTAAGATTGTACCTTAAAGCTTATTGATTCTTGAATCAGATTTAATAGAACAGAGAAAGTGTAATAAAGTTACACATTCTATCTTCTAAAAAAATGCAGTAGAGATTAAATAACATGTAATTAAACAATTAGTAAAAGTGTAATTATATATTTTAAGATAAAGATAAGTATATGCATTAACTGTGGGTAATGATACCTTGATTTATAGTTAAAATAAATTCTTTCTTACCCACACTAGTGTAATCCATCGATATGATGATCAGAATCTCTCTTGATATCCCAGTAAGCCCTTATTTTGTAATATTATCTTAACCTCTATGTTCCTTAAACATGGAATCCCACAATTAAGTAGGTAATCGACACCTCGATCTTCCATTATCATGGAATCCATTGACTTTATACATATACAATATGAATCTAACAACATCAACAAATCTTTCTAATGATTTAAGTAAGTGGAAATGCTTTTCACTACATAAACCCTTCTTGGTTTTCACATGAAGAAAATTTGGATGAGCTCCTACAAAGTGAAAATTCTCCCAAAATATCAGAATGAAAATCACATTCAAATGACTGGGTATTTATAGGAGCGATCTCTAATGGTCACATTCTCCTCCAGCAATCATATTTTTCTGGAAATCGTGGAGGTACATTGACATGTGGCATTCATAACGGTCATATTGTATCTAAAATAATGATGACGTTTAGTATTAAAAAATTACAGTCACAATTAACATTAGATTTTCAATAATATGTACGAATATTAATGTATGAAATATTACTTTATGAAAATAGGTTAACATTAATAATGTTTTAAAATAATAACATTAAAAAAATATAATCATTAAGAAATATACAAAATCATAATATTTAGGAAATATCAAAACATTAGGAAAGTTATGAAAACATTAATAATGATTTAAATACAGATCCAATGAATGTTAAGAAACAAATATTGAAATTATTCAGAATTGGAATCTAAGAAACAATTTTATTTGGAATTGCCTTTTTTGGAAATTCAGAATCTATAGAACAACATGATTTAGAATCAGTTTATCTATGTGATTCAAAATCTAAGAAATAGGGTGATTCAAAATTGGGTTTTCTAAGTGATTCAAAATCTATGAAACATGCTGATTCATAATAAAAAATTGAGGTGAATTGGAATAAAATAATGTATAATATTTTTATAATGTTTATGATCTTGATAAAGGGTAATATCTTTAAAAATTTGTATGATCATTAATAATTACATAGTTATTTGATCATAAGGAAAATATGGATATACTTATCTAGAAAACATCATACATGATGTTTGAAAGCATGTGTAAGAATTTAGAATTTATTTCATATAATCATTATTAAATATATGAGGTATTATGAAGGAAATGTGTTTCTGATTTCCAAAACATAATGGAATAGAAAAAGTCATATGGAAACTTTTGACTCAATAATCTCTCCCTTTATGGAAAACACCAAACAATATGTATGAAAATAATATTGTGGCCAAAATACTTAATATTTTAATCTTAAAATAAATTCTTATATCCCCCTTTGTTTATGACCTAGAGTTAATATGACTAAACCCCCCTTAGGTTATGAATATTCTTAAGGATAGTATTCTTGAATTTATGAAATTTTAATCTTTTCATAAGGAAAAAAATTCCCATTTTCTTAAGGATAACCTCTTTATTTAATTTTCATCTTACTTTGACATTATCTTTCTTAGATTTATATTATTTTTAAAACATATTCTTCCTTCTTTCAATTTATGATTTTTGAAAATGAATGGAAGGAAGTATAAGGTACCTGAAATTTTTTGGATAGAAACAATACAAAACATTGGAGAAGAACATTTTAATATTGAAAAGGTTTTAAAAAAAAGAAGATTGGAATTAAAAGAGAATTATTCGACCTTATTTGGCATTTATTTCATTATAATATCCTTTAACTTGTTCTTGTCCTTGTGATAATATCGAAACATCGTGATAATCCCATCTTGATCTATAATTTCCTATTCAAGAAACTCAATCATTTCTTGGTGAATTTTAATCTTATGATCCCAAGACACAATATTTTCATCCACATAATATCAATAAATGTTTATTCATTTAAACTCAAGATATATAGAGTTGAGTTTTCCATTTAGATCTTATACTTCAAGAAACTGGATATCTTTCGCTTCCTTCTTCTTATCTATGAAACCATTAGAAATATCTTTAATATTGTACTCACATTCTATGAAGCCTCCCCTGACTATCACACACCATTCATCAAAAACATTAAGTCCATGGTTGAATTTATTAGTCCATATTATGATTTCTTGTCATTATATATCATGAGAATCATAGTTGAGAAGAAAGGTTTTGAAATCCACATCAGACATTACCAGTTTATCTATGAAAAGTGGTATATATTATGAATTTTGGATTATTGCTTCTTGAATAAGATGCTATCTACACTGAAGTATTAGAAAATATGGAATGAATTTCACCATATTCTTCAACGACTGATCAAACATTTCTTATCCTAAGGAGGAGGAAGATAGTTCTGATTCTAAAGATACTTCCTTAGATGTCTCAACATCTACTTACTTCCATTTATCTTTCTTAGGGACTATATTCTCCATTTTTTTACTACATTCATTTCTTGAAACTTTTGAACGATCTTGTCACCATCACCATCATCATTATCACAACCTAAAATATCAGGACCATCATCATTTTTTTTATCAATATATTATCCATTAAAATCATCATCATCAAGTGGGTTTTTATACACTTTTGTTAAAACTACATTATCATATTGTTTGAATGATTTTTTAAGTGATTTTCAATCTAATTGAATCTTTGACATGGATGAATGGGATGTTCTAATCAATAAAATTTCTGACTGACATTGACTTTTAGTTTAATAAAATCTTTTATTCTCTTAATCACTTTCGTTCACTTTTCTATTCAATTATTATTCTTGATATTGAAAATTCAGTACTGATTTTGAGACACCATATTTTCCTTTAATTACATTAGAGTTACTTCAACCATATATTGTGATTGTTTATGAGGATTGATTTCTTAAAAAAGGATTTTATTACATGAATTTGTTCTGTGTCCCTTTCTGTATCTCCCAGTATGTTCTGAATTATCTCTTCTTTAAAATGATTCTTCTTACTATTCTTTTCCTTAGTCTGCCTCTGATGATCATCAATAACTTGAATTTTTAATGCCTTCACTTCAAATAGGTTTACCAAATCACTAGACCGCCTTTATTTCTTTTATTTATATATTATCCCCAGATAGATAAAGCTTCATCAAGAAACAATTTTTTCATAGACATCATTGGTTACGAAACTTGATCTTTTCATTTTTTTGGTTCAAAATTTTCACTTTCTTTAACATGGACAGCTTTTACCACAAGATCAAAAAATCAATTATCTTATAACAAAAGTATTATTTAATTCTTTTCAAATTTTCATCTCTTAACATGTGGATCTTAAAATTAGGAGGCATTGAGAAGTAATGAACATTGAAAAAATCTAATGAACTCAAGATGATATTTGATAAAGTTTTCAAGAACACAAGAATGTTTTACTTGATTATCTCATCATTTATATCATTATAATTGTAATGATGAAAAACATAACCCTTATAAAATTCCATAAATTTATCAGAATATCTAATATGAAGTTATTTGTGATTTTCGATGTGTCCTTATCTCTATTAGTTTGTATTAATAAACCATGTAACCATAATGAAACAATATGATAATCGGATAAAACATTAGATTTCATGGGGTTCATGACTCCCTTTTGTCTTATGGATTCAATAGAATTAACTATGTAAAAAATACCTTCAAAATATAGAATATTATGAGATGGATAATAACATCCTTCATCATATGGTATCTGATGAATGTTTATACATTCTTATAAGGAATAGAATAGGTCTTTTCATCACTTATAAAATGAAGTCACTGTTTTCCACCTTCAAGGAGAAATTTTAATGATTGATATAATTTAGTAACAAAATCTACACACACCAGATCTTGTTATTTTGTATTATTTAAGATGAAAACATTCTACTAGCCCCGAAACATAATGATTAATGACACTAAGGAATCATATAAGTTAAAGAAATATTGATCAAATAAACATTCTCTGAAAATTTCCAAATTTATATATTCCTTATGAGAATGCATTGTAGCCTCTAAAGATATCTCTAGATGAATTAAAAAAATTAAGGAATATCAGCTAAAATAATGAATGGAGGCATTGATGGGTGGTAGATATTCTGCAAGAAAATTTAGGAAACTGATGTGGAACATAGAAAAAGGGTCCACATTATATAGACCATGTGATGACAATTCATATTCCATATAGAATAAAATAGTTTACAATGATCTTATCTAATTCGACGGTTGAAATTGTGTTGAAGAATATTTATTGGCTTCAATATTTTCAGTTTTTAAGGAAATAAAAAATATTTAAGTAATGTTTGAATCGGTTAAGGGTTTTCCAAAAATAGATTTGAAATACCAACAAATCGAAGAATATGATAAAAAATAATATGTATGAAAATGTACCTTTCATTGTTTATAGAATATTTTTTATTATTTGATATGATTCATCATAAGAATCTTAGATTCTTACATATTGTTTAGTGTTGTAAGAAATTTATTATGTTCCATTTTTTTTGTTATGGTTCCAAAAAACAGTATAAAGTTCAGAAAAAAGAAATTTTATGGAAAAAATATGTACTCCCCATATGAAATGGTGTGGGTTACTATTAAGATATTATTTCAACAAAGAAATATATGATTTATTACCATATATATATATATTAATCCAAACTATTGTTTAATGTTTTCAATACTATTATATGGTAATGGTTTTGTATAAATATCAGCATGTTGTTCTTGTGTTCTAATAAATTATAAAATAATATCTCCTTTAAGTGTTTGATCCCTAAGAAAGTGACGCATAATATCTAAATTCATTAAATGAGATTGATGTGAACGATTTTTTCTTATTTCCATGGAACTAGTAGGATCACATAGTATCTAAGTTTTAGTAAAAATCATGCTATATTATATTATTGTTTGTTGAATCCACAACACAAGAGAACAACAACTTCCATCTACCACATATTCAGCTTCAATAGTGGAATGTTTTACCAAGTGTTGTTTCCTAAATGACCAAGAAACTAATTAATTTCCAAATAAATGAAATTTTCTTGATATACTTTTCATATCCATTCCACAACCACCAAAGTCAGTATTTGAATAAAATTTAAAAAGAAATCATTCCCAGAAGAATAAAAAAGTCTTATGCCCATAATTCCCTTTAATGAGAAATTTTTTTAAAATTATATTTAATAGGATTAATTGAGATTAGATTGATATCTTTCTGATATGAATATAGAAAAATTATTTCCGGATGACCAGTTGTTAGGTATAAAAAATATTCTACTATACCGCTAAAAGATGTTTGATCTACTGGTTTCCCAGCATCATCAATATCAATTGTGATAGAGGTAACAATTGGGTACTTATAAGTTTAGTGTTTTCATATCCACACTTTTTATGAAGATATTTAATATAATTTTATTGATATATATAGGTCCATTCTCATTTTTTAGAAATTTCAAAATATAATAAAAATACTAACTCACCCATCATACTTATTTCACACACAGATTGCAAAATATTCACCAATGAATCATTCATGTATTGTTGAATTGATCCAAATATAACATCATCAAAATAAAATTTAAAAAATTAAAAGAATTTTCATTTCATTATTTATAAATGTGTTGGATCATCAGTTCCCTTAATATATTTTTTTGTATCAAAAATCATAAAAGTCTATTATACAAGGCTCTAGGGAATTGTTTAACACCATATAATTATTTGGAATGTTTAAAAACTTGTGAAATATATTGTGTGTCTTCAAAACCAGAATGTTGGTCAACCGAAAATTCCTCTTGAACACATCCATTAATAAAATCTCACTTCACATCCATTTGAATAAGTTTGAAGTTAAAGAATGAAATAAAGGCTAAGATAATTCTAATAGATTCAAGTCCAGCTATCGAGGAATAGGTTTCGTCAGCATCTGTTCCTCCTTTTTTATTATATTATTTAGAAACTAGCATTCTATTATTTATTACTATGATTCAATTTTCTTTAAATTTATTTATAAGGACCCATATTATACCAATTACAGTGGATTATTTATGTTTTTCATCCAAGTCCCAATATTTTTTTCTATCGAATTCATATAGTTCCTCTTTTATATCTTTAATCCAATCATGATAACCACAAGATTATTTAGATCATTTATGTTATAATTTGGAATGAAATTATAGATTCTATACTTCATTTCGTAAATAAATTCTAGTCCAAAAGGTTAATGTACATCACCAATGATACTACCACAAGGATGATTCAATTGAAACAACTGTCCTGGGTTTAGTAAAACATTCTCATCAACTTAGGGTAGAAACTATTCTAGTGTGAATAATTTTGAAACATTTTCTTGAGCATTCTCTTGAGTCAATGTTTCTTCCATAAAAAGTTGATAATCTATTTTTGAAAACACAGTTGACAATGTAGTGTAGGGTTTTCTAAAATAAAGTGATCAGTTTCATCAAATTTAAGATGCAATATTTACTCAACAATATAAGAATTTTTATTAAAAACATTATAAACCTTAAAAGTAGTGCAATAGTATATGAATGTTCCCTCATCAGATTTGGGTTTAAATTTTTGTAAGTTATCATTTGTATTAATGATGAAAACATTTCATCAAAATACTCTAATGTATGAAAATTTAGGTTTTTGGATAGTTTATAACTCATTAAGATATTTTATTAATAAAGGGCCTAATTAAAACTCAATTTATAGTATAACAAGTTGTAATAATAGATTTTTCCCAAAAATGATTATCCATTGAGTATTAACTAAACAATGTTCATATAATATCTTGAAGAATTCAATTTCTTCATTTAACAACACTATTTTTCTATGGAGATCTAGGAGATTAGAAGTTATGAGTATTTCTTTTCTTACTGACAAAGGGTGCGAAATCTGATTTTTTAAATTCTCATTCATTATCACTATGACTAGTAATCAGTGGAAGGGTTTTTCTCATTTTTTACATGGGATGAAAAAGATTTAAAATAAGAAAGGCTTCATATTTCCTTGTTAGAAAATAGACCCATGTGATTCTAGTGTAATAATGAACAAAAAAAGATAGTATTTTCCTCCAATACATCCATTTTTTGTTGGAAAAATTTTGTCCATATTGACTAGCAGTAATGAATTAGAAGGGACCTCTTAACTAATAGAATTAAATATCCACGTATGTTTCTTTCCATATTGACAAGGATCACATACTTTTAAAGAATCAAATATAAGATCATGTAGATCCTAAATAATTATTTTCATAGATTTATTACATATTTTCCAATGGTTATATTGTCCTTGTCTTCGATTCCATAACCATGATTGGTCTTCCATTACAATATGAAAAGCTATATCTTGGTTCTTAAGGTCTTTTATGTTTAGTGTATAAAACATCTCATACTGATGGGAAGAGATAATGAACTCATCCCTGGAATTGTGTACCAAACATTTATCATTACCAAAATTCACAAGGTAAACATCATTAGATAATTTTATAAGTTTTATGAGGTTGCGATTATAGAAATTAATAAATAAAAAATTTTAAATTAATAATTTTCCAATAAAAACAATGTTGCCTATACCAACAATTTCTCCTTGATAATTGTCTTTGAAAGTGACTCTTCTAACGATCATCTTAATTATATTTCCATGGAAGTTTTATTTAAGAATCATTTTTTGGGAACATCCAATGTCTATGTACCATATATTATAATTAGTAATTCCTATACTTTCCTAAAAATAAAATAGTTTGAATTTCAGAATCTATCATTTATTTGATTCAGAAATAATTGAAAATAAAATATAATGTATCCACATTTTCATAGAAAATTGGGATTTATGAAAACCTAAGAATTTATTTTTATTCAAATAACAAATTTCTCCCAATTTTCCCCATATTTACACTTATTAAAAAGGGGTACTTTGAGGATCATAATAATTGTGACTAAAAATAGGTTTTTAAAATGAATAACCGAATCCAGAACTATTACTAAGAGGACATATTTTTTAGAACATTGTAACAAAATTTTCATTTCTACAGATAATGTTAAACAAAAGTTTCTTTAAAGGAAATATTAAATATTTTAGTCTAATGACAAAATTCTTATCATCATAGTCATTAGTCATAGAATACAATTTTTTCTCTAAATTTTTTTTACTATAAATGTCATTCTATAAATACTTATAAGGTTTGAACATCTCAAAATTAAATTCTTCAAGGTTTTTCGAAATAGAAATATTTTTTAATGATTTTGCATTATTTTCTGTAGAATGATATGATACTTAATTTAAAGAAATATTAAATCTAGAATTTTCTTAATCTTTTTTTATCTTGCCATTTTAATTCTCAAGTTACATGAGAAACCTCGATACTTCTTTAAGAGAAGGTAAATAATTATCTTCTTCTGAAGAAGATACTTCAATAAAATATTTATAATTTTCTTCATTGGGATAATTAGCACATGATTATATAATGGTTAAGGATTCAGTAGTGTGTACCATAGAAATAATTCATTTTATCTTAGTAGGAATTCTAGCGATAAGACCAATATTATGTTGTCCTAAAAATTCTATATCTAAAGATTCATCAGATGTGTCTCCACCACATGAACTTCATGAATAATTTAAATTCAATACATTCATTCCCTTTGAATTATATATATTCTCTTATTCCTTTCAAATTTTTTTGTCTTTCTTTCCCCTTTATTTCATCCTAGGAAAATCAAGTATGATATGAATATCTTCCTTTTATTCATAACATGTAACTTATGAATCTTTCTTATATTTAATATATTTCTTATTATATGTATATATTAGAAATCCTTGATGACAAGAATATTTTTCATCATATGATCAAGATTGGATAGCTCATTATTTTATTTTTCAAATGTACTTTAAGTTGATTGAATAATTACGTTCTTAGATATTTTTGACTTAACAACTTTCTCAGGATTCTTGGCATTCATATGTTATGAAGTAGTATCAAAAGAAACACTCCCATAATTATTCATTTTAGTATTGACATATCTCTTAAATATATTGTCATTTTTGAAGAGGGTTCCATATCTCTCATCAATAATAAGTATTTTATCTTTCCTAGACTCATAAATAGTTGTTCTCTTTAATTACCACTCACTTGGAAGGAACTCAATAATCATGTCAACAAAAATTTCATCATCAAATCCTTGTATCCCATTGATTATAGACTGTTCACAATATTCAAATATCTCTATAGTAATTTAACTATTGGTTCTCCATAAGGAAAAAAAACCACGTTAATAATCTCTAAGGATATATCTTATGGTTTCTATAATATTTGATCTTCCAAAATGAGTAACTTCATGTTTTATCCAAAGAAATTTGTTTTATTCACATGATAATATTTGATTGTACATATTCATGGTCATAGAACACAAAAAATTATTATTTACGTTATAATTCAATAGACATTGTTTTTTCTCTTAGTTTGATAAAAATATTACTTCATTGTGTGGTATTTTGTAATCTCTAGTGATCACCCCTAGATTTTCTACTCCAATGTAAGTAATAAATGTGTTCATTAAATCTATCCAATACACAGAATCATTACCATAAAAAATTTGTGGTCTTGTTTTATTTATATTTTCTATTGATCCAATATTTATTCCCACCATATTTCTAAAACAAAAATTTTCCACAACACATATTTGTGTAATATATATTTATAAATTTAAAGTTTTTTAAAAAATAAATCTAACTTTTAAGAGAATACTAGTACGATAAACATAGTAGAATCCCCTTATAAAAAATGTGTACATTTTTATTTAAGTTAACTACTATATTAATAATTTTAGGATGAAAATGTGAGTTGTAGATAATAAGTTACAAGAGGGTGGGTGAATTGTATGTTTAAAAACATTCCTTATTAACTTTAATTAAATATTGTTTTATAAAGTTAAATAAACAAGATTCAGAAAACCCTCTACTATCTTTAATAAAGATATCCTAAGGGCCAAAAGTCTGAATTAAAATATATTTTATATAAATAACGACAGAAGTATAATTTAGTAAGATTCGACATCAAATAGTCTAGAATCCTGAATCACAGTTAATACAATACCGAAAGTGTAAGAAAGTTAATAAATTTATTTTTAATAAAAATTTAGAAGAATATTAAGAACATGTAATTAAGTAATTAATAAAAGTTTAATAGAATATATTAACCCAATGAGAAGGGTATCCAAAAAAATTGGATAAAGGTCCCTTGATTTATAATTTCAATAAATTAGGTCTTTCCCACACTAGGGTAAGCCTTCAATATGAAGATCAGAAGCTGTCTTGCTATCCCTGCAAGCCCTCGATTAATAGGGTGATCAACAGCTCTATCTTCCTTCAAAATGGAATCCCTTGATAAAGAAGGTAATAATCACCTATATCTTCTTTCATCATGGAATTATTTGATTTTATATAGAAATAATCAAAATTTCACAAGTCAAACAATGATTATTGAAGATTTTTTATGTTGAAGAAGCTATTCACAATTTAATCCCTTCTAGGAATTCACATGAATAAAATTTGGGAGATCCCTCTCATAGTGACAATTATCCCAAAAGATCAAAGCACCTATCATGTTCAAATAATTGGGTATTTATAGGTGAGATCATCACAATCACATTCTCCTCTAATGTTCATATTTTTCAATAAATCTCAAATGGAATTATAATGGTTGAATTCATAACGATCATATTGTATCTATAATAACTACAATATTTTGTGTAAAAACAATTATCACAAGTAAAATTATCAATTATATAATATTTAAGAATAAAAAATGTATGAAATATTACAATAAGAAAATAGGCTAACTTTATGAAAGTTATAAAATCGTAACATTTAGGAAATATATAATCTTAAGAATGATAAACAATGATTATATTAAGAAAACATCACAACATTAAGAGTTTTATGAAATTAGATCATAAGAATTATAATAATTAGATTTAGAAATTATTGAGATTCATAATCTAAGAAATAATGTGATTAGGAATCGGTTTTTCTAAGAAATTTGGAATCTATGAAATAGGGTAATTAAGAATCAGGTTTTCTAAAAGATTCATAATATTTTCAATGAGATGATTCATATTTTAAAATCTATGTGAATATGAATTAAATAAACAATAATATTTGTAGAAAGTTTAAGATTTTGGGAATGTGTAAGATAATTAAGAATTAGTAAGATCTTTAAGAATTCCAGCATCTATTTGATATAAAGGAAAAATGGCTATGAATTATCTAGAAAAAATCATGCAAGATGTTATAAAGAATGAGTAACAATTCATATGTTCTTGCATATAAAAATTCTTAAAGATATAATGTATTATTATGGAAATGTGTTTGTGATTTAAAAAACACAAAGGAATGGAAAAAGTCATAAGGGGACTTTTGACTCAAATATTTTTTCCATAATCCTCATTACAATTAGAAATGTGGTGGGTTTATCTAAAATATTAATGTATGTTGGTGTGTTTCGGCTTGGTCTCAATTCAATGGAAGATTATTAGTTTGGAATAACATGAGATATTTTTGAAGGGTATGGTAATTAATGCGAGGATAATCGTGTATATGACATGTGTGGATATTTTTCAAGATTTAAGAGGTAGTGATTGGATAGAGTGTAATCATGCAATAAGATTATATTATTAAATTATGGAATTTGATGCATGTTAGTAATAAGAATTTTAAAGTGAGAGAGAAGAAATAATAGGGATCGTGGGTCTTGAAATTATTCAATGGAATAATAAAAAGTGTGTGGTATTGAATATAGAATATAGCATTCACACTCTGGAAGGGGATTTTCAAAGAATAAAAAAATAAGTTATAGTATTTTATCTCACAATACATATTTTACATTAATATACCTTCATTAAATTAAAAATAATTTACCATGATAAAGGTGTGCTAGATTGAAGGTCTAGATGATGAGATACTAGAGAATAAGTTATATTTGTGAAAAACTACAAGTTGATTTTTCTTACATTGAAGAAGATAGACCAGAAACCTAATATGAATAGTATCAAAAAGGACTTGTTCATTCATTGGAATAATGTTTTTGATGCATGTGATATATTTTATTGAAATTCTACATGATTTTGTAGTCTGGTGGGGGGTTTTTGAAACATTAGTATAACATGTTTGGTTTTAGTTGGAATATGTAGAAGAATGCTTCATTTTCAATTTGGTGTTAGATATTATGAAGATATATAAAATTGAATTGTATCGTGATAGTTTTTCTCAGTTGGATCATGTCTTGAATGAGTTGACCCTAACAATAGTGAAATTCAAAATATGAAAAATGTAGTCAAACTATATGAATGTTGTGGGAGAAAAGGATAAAAAATTACTTATTTTCAATGAAGGATGTTTCAATGTGAGTTAGTCATGATGATGGTATAATAAATTTTAAAATGTGAAGGTCAAGATATAATTCATTTATGATGAAGAATCTATAGTTGAATGTACTTAAAAGCTCGTAAAAATTATAAAATCACTGTGGAAAATGGTTTGGAAGAAAATGTTTCGAAAAGGGAAAGGCCATGAACCTAGTGCACAACATATCTTTTTGATAAAAATTCAACATTGTCAAAGAATGATAGAGCAATTATTTTTTTATATAGAAATATTACATTGTGTAATTCAAATGATTTTCATAGATTCAATAAAATGGAAGATTGTGGGACCATAGGAATGATGAGATATTTATTTAGTGGCATGAAAGATAATTATAAGTATCAAGGTGGATAAATATAAATATGGTTCATAAGGTGAGTGAATAGAAGCTAAAAATTGTTAATTTTTTGTAAATATAATAATAGAGTTTCATAGTAGGATTTTAGGATGAAATTTTTTAATAAACTATTAAGTGGGAGATTATTGGGTTTGGATTTAGAGTTTTGTTTATTTCATAAGAACTATAAGATATTATTGTTCATTCACAAGATTTTTTACATTAGAAAGTCAAATGGATTATGTGCATTAACACATTGCATCATCCTAGTTTAGTATAGTTGAAGTACTTTTCACTTTAAATAGAACATGATATTTTATTGAATTTTTGATAGGGGCCTCAATTGTTAGTTTAGTGGAAGGATATTGGCTAGTGTGTTCACCTGGTGTTTTTCTTAATGAATGAAGATATACATGATCAATTTAGTGTATTAAGAACAATATATTCCCGAAATGTAAATGAAATGGTGGACCACATGAATTAGAACACGGTGAGTATATCGTTATCTAGAAGGAGTGAGGTAGTTTATTGGGGTATTTTCTAGATATTGAATGAAATTCTAGATCAGGATAATGTTGTGTAGACATCAAGATTGGAAGAAACTGAGGATGATGTGTAGATAATTTCTTCATTTGTATATGGTTATGTAAATGTTGATTGAATCATTATTGTGGATCATAAGAGGACATGAACTATTATGAAGTGTCGGTTGTCAAAATATTGAATAATCCTCGGAAATAGAGGTTTTGTGTGGGAATAAGGGAACTCCCTTAAATGTAAGATGGTAGTGGTGACAAGGCAACTAGATAGTGTAGTCAATGTGTTGATACATTAATTCTATTCAAACTCATATTTATTTTGATTCCAATATAAACCCACAGTTTTTACCAATAAAACTATTTATGTGAATTTCATGTTTATATTAATCTATTTTTAATTTGAATGATGTTAAATTTTCTTAATTATTTTGTAAAATTTAAAGTGATAGAGAATCAATATTCATTAACCAATGATTGACGTCAATGTATGGATTTGGGACCCTACTTATGTTAGGAGATATATTTTAGAACAATAAATATGAAGTAAAAAATTAGTGATGGGAACAATAATTTTATCATTTATGGTACCTATTAATAATTAATTTATGTTTCATCATCAATAAGTTTGGTACCAACCATATTCTGAAATATTATCCCAAGGTAGTGAAACCCTATGTTTGTCCCAATCATCTAAAACTAATTAAATTATATATTATTTTTATCATTTTTAATATAATTTTTTCAATGTATATTCATCTCATTTAATCTCCATAAGGAAAAATTTTATAGGCCTTATTCAAATAGATAAAATGTTTCTATTTTTAAGGGATCTTATTTTCCCCCATTGTTTTTATTTTCTAAAAAGCATGTTCCTCTAGGATAATTTTCTAGACATGTTTGACTGAAAGTAAATGAATATTCTTGTTAATCACTAAGAGTTACATCTCCTCTATTCATGATGATGTATCTTGTTCATAGGTGAGCTAAAACTTTGATATAAACATGTTTCTATATTTATCATCATGTTGTTGTTTTATATGTATCCATTGTCACTCTTTTATTGTTGTTCATCAAAGAAACTATTACAACTATAATATAGAGACATACATGCTTTGTAGATATCGAGTGTTCACTTAAATTCTATTTAAATAAAATGGGGTTTTTCATTTTTTATTATATTATTGTCACTATACTTTTCTAATGTTCTTCTATATATGTCAGTTTCTGCAAAAGCTATGATTTGAACTAGTATTCATCTTTTAAATTTCATCATTTTGTTCTCTTGAAGTGTCATCTTCTTGTTCTCAACTGTAGTGGAGTGTCATATTCTCATAATAAGATATAAATATTTTGGTTCACTTGAAAATAACCTGATGACCCTTTAAAATAATTATTGTAGGGTGTAAACAACTTTCACATTGTTTTATAGGTCCCTAGGAAAATTGACTAAAAGTGGAAATCACCAATTATGTTAATGGATCATTGGTATAGTGGATTAGGGAATTTATATTCCCCAAACCACTATAAATAACCATGTCCTATTATTTTCACTATTTATTTCCTACAAATTCCTCATCTTTAAGAGGAATGAAATAATGTATTTAGGTTAAGAGGGAAACATTCATTTTTTCCATGTTTCTTTAAAAAATAGAATTACCCCTGGTTTATCTGTCATCATCATATAGATATAAAAATTAATATCAATTTCTAATATCAAGTGCATATAAATTATTTCAATGTTACAAGTCATGTATTAAGATCTAAAATATAAAAATTTAAATGGATGGTATTATAAAAGGAATGTAAATGATCTATGACCCCTATTTTTTGGGTGATTATTTTCTATACTACAATGCATTCCTGATTATTTATTTGAAAAATATTGGATTACGGGTTTTTTTGAAAGTAGTTAATCCTTATAAAATTCATAAATAAAATACTTATAGATATAATTCTACTCAAGGGACGGATTATAATCATAATTCATGGTATACGATTGATATTGTTTATAGATTTGGAACTCACGAAATCAATCATGTTTCTTAGTGTGTAACTGAATATGAGATGTTTCATAAAATCACTATTTACTATTATGGAACAAATAATACTAGCTATTTATGTTATAGAACTAAAAGAAATTAATATTTCATATATTTTGTGGATATTATGGAGAAATAATATCTCAATATATAAAAGATTGTCAAAAATAGTTAGCAGTGTTTCTTAATTGTAGAACCCATTTCAAGCATTAAATGTTATAAGTGTTCTACCATAAAATGGACTGAAATATATTACATAATTACGATATACACTCCTTTAAAAAATCCTTCAATAAATTAATTTATTGAACCTTAGTGTTGTATTAAGATGATACATAAGAAAAAGATTAAAATTGGAATTAAATCAAAATGGAAAAAGTTTTACTCTATGTTGTTATAAATTATTTTTTATTCTTATCAATAGGGATCATGTGATGATTTATCTTGCCTTGATAAAAAATTGAAAATGATGTCCAAATGGAGAAAAGAGAAATTAAAAATAAACAATGTAAAATAATTCATATTTTATGAATGTAAGATGAAATGTGATATAATACTTGATTGTCCTATGATTAAAGACCAAAGGAAAAATGATTATAAGAAAAAAATAAATACATTAATGAAGGATAAATATAGAAATTATAAGGATTTATTTGATGAATATACTATGAAATCGGATTCTAATTAGGAAAAACATATGGTAAATTCCTGTTTTATGCATCACGCGGAGGTGGTAACATAATTTTTCTCTCATAATCAAAATTCTAAAAACTGTTTTTAGAGTAAACATAATGAATTTTGTTTTAAGATTGAAGTTAAAAATATATCTTAAATAAAATTAAATAGAAAGCTTAGAATGTATAACCATTATATTTCTATTGACAGAATATAGTCTCGAAAATAAGATTTCATATTTAATATCTTATTCTGTCCAATATTCTCAGTTGTTGAATGATAATATAAATAAGTAATTATATGATGTATTCAATATTTTAAAACTAAATTATAGTATTTCTATCATGGGATATAGTTATCTAAATTTTATACAAGATAAAAATAAATCTAAAAACAATGGTAATCTTGTTATTAGTAGTAATAGGGAAAATACCAAATTATGTAAGAATTATTTTGTTCTTGGTTCTAAAATAAAAATAATTTGTACTGTTAAATGATTTCATTTTTTGTATTATTAAAAATTAGTCTATTGAATATTATTTTATAAAACCTTAATTTTTGTTGTAAATAATGTTTATTATTAAAATGAATTATGTAAATTTAAATTATAATTTTTACTAAAAATAATATTTTATGGGAAACGATATAATTTATTAAAAAAAATCTATGACCCAAAAGAATATGGGAACCAAATGGAACCTATTTTTTATCATTATCATCTGGGTTCCACTAATATTCATTATTATATTAATATGTTTCAAGTACCAATATATGTGAATATTTAATTTGATAAATATACGAAATTCCATTACAAATATTGATAAACACTGATGTAGTTCATTATCAAAAAGGAAATATCCTTAGTGATGGAACTATTAAAATCGAGGATGTATTTTATATGAATATTTATATATAATTTCATTATTGAAAATAATTTATATTTGGGGATAAAAACTATTAACTATTTTTATCATTTATTCCTCTACATTAGATCATTCTTATACATAATTTCAGAAGTCCATTTCCCACAATATAATTCAATGTCATGAATTAATTCCTCTAATTATGTGGATAACATCATGAATAAGCCCTTGAAAAATTAATGTCTACATTCGTAAATTAATTTAATATTATTTTTCTTCCTAAAAATGTATGTTAATTACCTAATTTATTTTAATATATTATGATTTTCCTATTTTTTTTCAAATTTATGTCTTTCACATGTTCTGAAATTTATTTAAAATACTTTTTTTAATGTATATTAATTGTTTAAGGGGATGTATTTAAAAAATATAACTTGTGTTTAAGTATTTTATTATTATTTCATGAATTAGTTACTTTAAAACATTTTTAATCACTTTTTATTAATTGAAAAATATATTAGATGTATTCATACCCCCAAAAGACTAAATTTTGAAAGAAGAATTAATTAATGGGGTGTTTATAATGTTTCTTGTATTGATACTTTATTTAAGGAAAGTTACGTTAATTCAAGGAAAAACTAGTTTTTTTCATGACAGATATCTAAATTATTCAAACATGATATATTTGAATTTTTTTCAAAGTTATGGATATATCAATTATTTAAATTTATTAAATGTTATATTTTTTAATCATTATTATGAAAAAATATATTTTTTGCTATAACGTATAAAAACATTACACATCAATTTTGGCTTGAGTAACTGAAGCATTCCTGAATACAATCAGAATAAAACCCTTCCTTCCCCTTCTATCAAACATTCACCCTTTCAATATTTTAATCTCTCTCAAATGTATCTTATTAATTCTTTTCGATGTCAAATTCTGGACCTATGATATATTAATCCCTAATGGCATGATGTGACTAAATATATATCGTTCATAAAGGTGTTTTCCTCAGATTATAACCTTAAATGTTTATGAACATATATTTAATATTAGGTTTTTAGAATATTTTGATGAGAAACAGATAAAATGATTCTACAATCCATGAAATTATTTTTCTGTTAATTTTGATATGTTAGGTGGGCAACCATTTTTTAGTTAAAGAATAATTATATAATAATTATAAAAATTCAATAGAAATTCATCGTTGTGAAGAACCATAATTTCAATATATTTTAATTCATAAAGATGAAATGTATTTTTAAAATTATTAGAAATCCCCATCTGATGATGATAAGTTATTTTCTTGAGTGATTTTTTATTTTGTTTCTATAGAAATGGATTCTTTGTTCAATCATTTAAAAGAGAAGAAGTGAGTTTTCAAGAATAACTTTAATGTTATTTGAATTATTTTTAAGTGGTGAAAAACTCTTCAATGAAAAATTTATTCCCTTCAAGCTTAGTTTCAATGTATGAAAAACAAATCAATCTCAAGGATAGATTTTATTCATTAAAAATAAATAATAGTTGACTATGTGGTTATGATCAGTCAAAAAACTATTTCTAAATCGTATCTTCATAAGCCTAATGACTTCGTTGTTAGAAAATTTTCTTCACTATCATTGGAAAAAATATTTATAGATATTTAAAAAATAGATCTATTGCAATGTTTTTTCTATAATGATTAATAGTGATCATAGTTTAGTATGTGATGATACAACCCTTTTATTATCAATAATTCATGAGCCTTATTCTCATATTACAGCTATTTCCATTCAAAACATGATCCTTAATGTATTTTTAATCTTGGATGTTTAATAAAACATCTTATGTTTTGTCATATTTATTCTCTATTTGAAATATCTATTTATTTTAAATATATTATTATTCTTTCTTTAGAATATATTTTATTAGATGAAGATAACATTCACTAAGTGTGTTTTAATATATAAAATGTTTAATAATACCTTTCATATATTCTTTTTTATATTAAAAATGTGTTAAAATATGGATAAAAATTAATATTGATAAAAAATTATTCATTTTTGGGAGAAATATATACAAACACAAACATTAGTTATAATTTTTTAATTTTTAATTTATTATATAGTTATGGGAAATCATTATATTTTTTAAATTCATTAGTTGGTGGTAAATGTAATTATTTATTAATGAATATTTGATTTTAATTATTATATAAAATGTTAATATTTTTGATGTTTTTTCATCAAAAGGGGGAGATTATTTAGTATGGATTGATCAAAAAATGTTTTGTAAATTCTTATTCACCTTAATTCCCACAATCACCTATATTATTTTGGTATGAAATTACAATAAGTGAAGTTTTGGATTATATGGATTACATTATATTGTAGCTGGAGTTCAATTTTACTGAGGATTCTATGAATATTTAAGTATTCATGAATAATTGTTTATAATCCTTCATCTGACATGAATGTTACGACCAGGAACCCAAATATTTTTAGAATCACATCATTTAGAACCCTATATATTAATTAAACGTTATAATTTGGAACAATACTATATAAGTTATCAAATTTTTTCATAATTTTTGTAAGATTCATCAAACATAGGTTTAGGATAAACATTATGTTGTCAACCCCAATTTTGAAGATTATCCTTACATAATGAAACATTATATTTGACTAAGTCATTTATATTATTTAACTATAGGTTATTTCCATGATTTCTGAAATAGTTTTGTGTGATTATTTATATATATTTAGATCAGTTTAAACACCAATTTAGAGTCTCATTTTAAATGTGTTAAACTATTTCAATTTTTATGGAAAATTTCTTTTTTTATAGGGTGTTATTAAATCCAAATTACATCTATTTATCAAGTTTATTTTTTTCTATTTGTTTGGCATAATGTAATTGAAGATTATATTTAAATACTTAGATTTAATTATTCTCTGTATGGGATGATCTCTCTATTTCTCTAAAGAGATGAATTTAAATATATAAATTTTTTGATCTTTTCTATTTGATCATCATTCTCCCACAACATCCATTCCCAATCATTTACTATAGTTTATCAAAGTGACTATTATAGATATATTTTGTGTAAAAGTTTTATATAATTTAATAAGTGTTCACATTATTGTGGGCTAATGAGAAGGAAACCTTTTTTATATTTGATGTTATTTTTCTACTGATGTTATTTATTGATGATATTCTACATCTGTTAGATTCTACGAAAACTATGAGATAAACTATTATTCATATTCTATATCTCATATATGTTTTCTTTAATTTATTTTTTCTTTTACTCTATAATGCGGTGTTTTAGCTTCTAGTACTCAGATATGATTATTTTGGAACCTTTTAAAATAATAATAATTCCTTAACAAATAATTTTTTGTAAGATTTTATCTTCCTGTAATTAGTTGTATAGGTCCATATGAGAAGGACCTACTAGTTAAAATCATTATTCTCATGGAAAGAGCATTGGTGAAATTGATTAGGTGATTTCTATTTCGTGAATAATTATACATCATCATTTATAGTTCTTTCTTAATGATTTTTCCACTGATTCTTCATATTTAATAGGAACGGAATGAATCAAATTATATTCAGAGGGATGATTCAATTATTTTCTGATGATTTTTAAAAAGACCCAATTCACCCCATGTTGTCCTCATCATTTTTATTTTGAAATAACAGTTAGGATCTGTTGTAAATGTTAGATAGGTCTGTATGTGATGTACTATAAATAAAAAATTGATGATAATATCAGAAGCTATTGGTGGCCCCAGAAAGGGTTCCACTATGGCGCATCCAGGTGTTAGAGGTGTGAATTATTAAAGAGTATGGTCTATAGGTGTATTGGAATATTTAATAACTAAGGTGTTTATGAGACTTCATTTGCTAGTCTCATTAGGGTTATTGGATTTTAATTTTTAATTTAACATAGATATACACTTTTACATGTTTAAAGGATGTGATTTCATCATTATAACATAGAAGTAGGGAATAATGTTTGAACCATGTAATCCTTATGTGAATTGTGTTTTTAATTTTTGCTTTCATGTGTTTGTTCATTAAGTGATTATTCATATACATGTTATACAAAAGGATGATAATGTGGCTATAGTTACTATATGGTGATGGATTAATCTATGTATTTAATGGGGTTCTTGGACTTCCCATTAATGGTTTTCATTGTAATGAAGAATTTTTTGCCAAAGGTAGAATATTTTTATGGTTGATGTTCCATGACACTAGAAAACTAAAATCAACAACCTATAGTGATTAATATCCACACTACCTCCCTAATGAATCAATTAGATTCAATTTATCATAATAAGAACTTCTTGGAAATGCTAAATAGAATAAAATATCAATAATAAATGATGAAAAATCAATTAAAATATCCTTACCATCTCATTTTCTACTTTTCTATAAATTAAACTATTATATCATCCAAAAAAAAATTCTCATTGGATTAAAATTTATTATAAATTTCACCATTTTTAATGAGATTGATATTAAAAATATAAACTATATATACTAATGAGATCATTCTCTCTATTCCATTTACTTTTTATTTCACCACATATTATCATTACCCATAATAAAAAATATTATGTCTAGTTATGAAATCCTTGTATATCCATTAACTAAAATCCGAATTTAGTTAACCTTTAAAATCTATCATCATTCCTAACATAATTATTATTTATCACACTTTTTATTACAAAATTCTTTTACTAACACTATAGAAAATTTATAATATAGTTGTAATTTTTTAGTAATTTTTAAAAAAATCAATGCTATATTATTAAATTTTTTTTAATTTAAGTATAATTATAGTCTATTATTTTTATTATTGATTACTTTTAAATAGAGAAATAATTTAGTGGAACATTATAAAAAACTACGACTAAATACCAAATATATATTTGATTATTAAGAAATAAGTTTTACATATTAAAAAAACCCTAACATTAACCCTCATATGTTTTAATTTTTACCCACACTAAGAACCATATAATGACTCCACACACACACACACACTATATCAATCTTCATATATATATATATATATCGGTGTGCACCTCCTAATAATGACTCCCCTCTCCCATCCATGAGTTCGATGACACCCCCTCTCCCTGCTTCCCAAGAATCGATGCCCACTCCCCTCCCCATGATTACATACCTCAGGCATAGTCCCACACCTTGAAACACTCCTCCATATTTCTCCCCCAATTCTAGATCCCCTTCTATTGGTGCAATGAAATCCATTTTATAATTAAATGATGTGGAGTATAAATTTAAAAAATTATATTTCCAAATTGTAAAAAATATTTAGTTGAGGTTATGTCATTTTCAGGATTATTTTTTGATATAGGGTTCAAAAATATATGTAATTATAGTTGAATTTTGATATATTGGAGGATGTATTTTACTATATATTTATGATTTTTCACTGT
Organism: Viscum album; assembly: GCA_963277665.1. Taxonomy (NCBI): domain Eukaryota; kingdom Viridiplantae; phylum Streptophyta; class Magnoliopsida; order Santalales; family Viscaceae; genus Viscum; species Viscum album. Next base: position 1,685,068,045 of record OY728143.1, on the reverse strand, counting down.
TCATTGCTTCTATTTGTGATGAAACTATGATTAATCCATGGATTGTTGAGTTTATATAATTATATATATGTTTGTGAAATATATATTTCTATTTTAATATCTGAATTTCTGTTATAATGTTTATTTTTTTTATATTTATAGTTTTATTTGTGAATTATATATAAATATATTTTCTGTATATATGTTATTTATAAATATATTATAATCTAATTATATATCAAGTATCTAAATTTGTAATTTTTTTGTATACTATGAACATATATGTAATTTTAAATTTTATTTCAAAAAATTTAAATAAATATAATTATATTTACCTAAATATATATTTAAATATATAAATATGTTTATTTATTGTAAACACATAATGTATTTTAATGAAAATTATAATGATAGAAGTGTTTCTTTAAATGATAAAATTTATTTAAAATTTTATATTGTGAAATAATTGTTATTATTATAGGATTTATTTTAATATAGGTGTTTAATAATATTATATAATAAAGTAAATCCAATTTGTTATTTCTTTTTATTTTAATTTTAAAATTTTATATATTGGATTTAATTAATAAATAAGTTTTATGATTAGTTTTTATGGGTAATGTTGATTTTAAATAAACGTTTCCTTTAAAAGTGATATTTCCAATGATAACATAATCTCTACCATTACCTTCAGTTGACCTTACTAATTAAACCTGACTAGATAAAATTGTGTTCTATTAGCTTCCCCAATAAATTTTTATCATCCACCATCTTATGCACCTCCAATAGGTAAGTAATTTTTCACTCCTTTATCTAGGGGATATTTAATTTTTTCCATTTTTTTTTGTGTATCATTGAAAAAAATTATACATTATCATTAATTATATTATTTATTTTTCAGGAAAATTGAAATAACAGTATAGACTATATATATATGAGCACAAAATATGGATTGGACATGAGAGACATTAAAATTTCTATCCGATTGAATAACATCATGGTTCTTATTGATGATGTTATTAAAATTTGATAACAAATCCTTATGTAGATTATTTATTTGTCTCTGAGGATTCTCATATACTATAAATATTGGATAAATATTTTTCTATATTTGAAAAATGATGTGTTTGGTAGCCAAAAAATATAATGCTAGTTTAATATTCACTTATGATAAATTTATAAAATGTGAGATAAATAAAATAAATAATTATAATTTGTTATGTTTTTTATTTACTGATGTTTTCAAATATCAATATTTTAATCATTATTTCACACTCATGTACCCTGAATAATTTACAAAAAAATATTTACAGGCATAAATTGGTTACTATGAAATGAGTTTAATGATAAATCTGTATATAAACAATTTATGGTTGTGAAATTTTTTAAGGAATGTATGAAAAGTAGTAATGTTGTATATTTATATTACATGAAATTAATATCAAGGCATATTATAATATTTTATGATAACATAATAAAATAAATAAATAAAATATAATTTTAATTTTAATTTTATTTAATTTTCTTTTCTGAAAATATCTAAAAATACATTGTCTTTCGAAAAACAAGTCACTCATTATAAAATATTTTTTTATAGATTTTTCATGAATAAATAAATAAATATTGTATGTACTTTATTCATTATTAATTTTATTCTAATATTATATCTGAAGCATTTTTTTCTTGATTTGATTAGTATGTACTGTTTATATATTGGTAATAGACTTAGATCACCTAGTTATATAGAGATAGATATGGATTCATGTTTATTTGAGACCTAATGTTAGTTTCATGAATAAAACACCTTGAGACATATGGTACCAAATTTCATTATAATTTAATATAATTTCATTATTATAAATACATATTAATTAAAAAAATTACATAATATTAGGATATTTAGATAATTAATAATTAATTTTCCATAATTTAGTATTTATGGAATAAAATTTAATAAGAATAGTATATGAACCATACTAAATCACCCATCCAAAATAAAGAAGTTTAATTCTATTAAGGGAATTGGAATCTCAAGTGTGCATGGGTGATGTGTTCTTGACTGAAAAAATCAATTTTTTATACTTGATCATTATGCAATACTATTAAACTCTTCTAGAGTGGTTCAAGAATAAAAAATGATTGGGAAGTGGAGAAATAATTTTTGTGGTTGAAAGAAAAGGTGAATTAAAAGAAGTCTCCAACTGTAATTCAGATGATCAAGGGTCGATAGTATTAGAAAATAATATATATTCTATATTCAAAAGATGAAAAAATATAATTCTTGAGTAAATTTCAATTATTGTAGGTTATCTCGAACAGATAAATTATAAACTAACAATTATAATTAAAATACAATTTTAAACTATATTATATGAATACCTTCAATTATATCAATAAAATTTTTATCTATGTTTATTTACAACAATAAAACTTCATTAACATTGATTTATTATTTTTAGTATTTATCTCATTGTAGTAATTAATTTTTTTAGTGGATATACTTTTTTTCCTTTATCATGATGTGATTTAATTTAAAAATTGAATAAATGTTTTGTATTTTATAGAAATATTACAAAATTATTCAAATTAAAAATAGTAAAAAAACATTTATTCAATGATATGTCATTTTATTAAGGTTATTAGTTTTTATTGTGTATATTTCTTTTCATATTCTATTTAGCACACTCAGTTCCTATTATGTAACCCTTTATAAGTGTTTTTTGAGTATATAAAATGATCAAGATATTCTTCATGTGGTTCTATGTATTGTTACATTTTTAGAGGATTTCCTGGAGGTTCACAGTCTGTGCACTTTTATTAGAAACCATGTAAGGAACTATAATAGGAATTAGGTAGGAGAATGAATGGAACAAGGTTTGTCACTAACATGCGATTGTATATGAGAAACCGTGCATCTTAAAAAAATTGGAAAAACATGGTTGAAAAATGATTTGTTTAACCATATTATCCAACGATGCAATGTATGGACTTATGATAGTGGCACTCCCTGGTTGGCACAAAGTTTTCAAAATTGTGTGCTATATCTAAGTTTCATATTGTTGGTCCTCCTTAATACGTGAATATAATATGAATTATCACATTTAATCCTTGTTTCTTCTTTTTCCTACCATAACATGAATTAAATTTATCCCATTGCATAATATATAACCACCTTCAATAATAAATTGATTTTTAGGAAAATCAATGTACATTCGTTACCTAAATTCATCGATATGATCATTTTATTCATTTTTACTCGTATATAAAACATTCCTATATCCCTTGGAACAATATATCATGGCATTTCAGGATATAAATATGTGTTATGAATGGTTTTGTGGTGAAATCATGTTGGATATAATGAAGGGAACTTGGGTTGTGTTTGGATCCGAAGGTTTTTTTATGTCATTACTCATTTTAGAAAACATTTTAGAGCTAGGTGGATTCTATAATGAATCTACTTGATTTAGAAATTAGAGGATTCATTTTATTTAATTTATTTTAATGAAATCGATGTGAAATTATTATCCGAGTCTTGATGGAAATATTTTTTTGTATCATCATGAAAATTACGGAATGGTGATTTGGTAATTTCAAAAACCATTGTTTATAATTTGAAATGATTTTAAAAATTTTATGAATGTTTTTACAAATATATAGTGAACGTTGAAATGTTTTAAAAGATGAAAATTATTTTATGTGAAATTATTGGGATAGAAATTGGTTTTTGGTAAATGGTTTGGCATGATTTTGTATAACTGGTTGGATGGGCATTGAATGGGATTTATTATGGTCTTGATTCACCACAAAAATGTAGATATGTGTATATATGTGATGTTAAATATTAAATGGTAACACAAATCAGGTGAATGTATGTGGGACTATGTGTGTGTACAAAGAAAAGAATATTCCTAATAAAACTAGAATGGGTTTATAGGCTCGCATGATTATTCCCTTGTAAAAAATATTTTACAGAGTTTATTTAAATTAGATAAACTGATTTTGAAAAAAATTAGTGAATGTGCTGACATGTTCTGTCATACTTGTATGAGTTGGGAATTCATTGGGTGGAATACTACTGATTTTAGAACTACCCCCTAGTTGGGAATGTGTTGAATTTGCAAAATTCATTTATCGAGAACCATGTAAAGGTGAGGAATCTATGTTCATCATCGATTCCACATGATGTAGTGTCTTGGGATGATGAGGTTGATATTAGAGTGGGTGGGGTGTTTCTTGTTGTTTAAACATTAACATTTTCAGTTTCCTGTAATTTTCTTTCCTGTTGAGTATGAATGTTTTTCACATGTGATCTAATATGGTTTTTTGGTTACGTTATGTTTTGATTTTTATGTTTTACTCATGCATCATATAGAGTTTTTTCTTTTATTTTTTTATTTTTGTGGTTTTATATTTCAAAGGGAAAATATTCCCCTAAATTTTCTTGATTGTCATGAATTTTTTTTTAGTGTTTGGTGTCTTTGGGATTTTACACAAGGACTATTACCATTCTCTTCACTCCCCAAAGAAATGAGGAGGGGTGGGATGCTACAAATGGTATTAGTCTTGTTTTTTCATTATTTCACTTTTGTAAAAAAAAAGTTTCTCCGTTATTTAATTACTGATATAAGAATAAAGGGTAGTATTAATTGAATGTAGAGTTTGAAATAGAACTATTCTATCTCGTGGGATAGTAGTAAGGAGTAGTTTTATTTTACATGAAATGTTTCACATAAAAATTCACAGAAAAAATATTTATTATAAACTTCAAGTTACTAGGGTATTTGGGTACAAGATTATTTTAAGACTCTACTAGGTGAGTTTTCACATAATCTTCATGAGTTTAATTATGATATTATCATCACATGAATTTATGGTATGATATACCAATAATATTTCATTTTTCATTTTTATAAAATGGGTTATGAAATGAGAATATTTTGTTCATTGAAATTAGGGAATGTTGTTGTTTTCAATAGAATAATGTTAGAATTTCAAAAAATGGTTAAAATGATAAAAATGGTTGAATTGTGGAATGTAATGTGTTAATATTTTTTGATGTGGTAAATTAGAACAACTATGGATTCAGTTTCCATTGAGTGAAAATAAATTATTTTTTATTGTTATGGTGAATGGAATCAGATAGGTTTCATAGAAACCATCTAGAAGAGGCATCGAATAATGTGGTTTCACCTGAGCCGTAGATTGACCAAAACTAGTTCAAAGAATTGTCCAATTTTTCCATGACCTTGATATGGGTAATAGTAATGATGATTAATGGAAATTAAAACAATTGTCTTTGTTCCCAAATCAAAATCAACCAATCTTTTGAGGGGATTCCATGTCTGAAAATATTGAAGTATGGCTGAATAAGATTAATTGAATTTTTGAATTCCATGGTAAGAAAGTAGAGATTAATGTGAATTTATAATCATTTATTATATAGGATTTTGCATGCTAATGGTGAAAATTTTAAATTCAGGATAAAGTGGACCAAGACACAACATCGGTGGATTTGGAAGGATTTTTTAATAAAAAATTCTATCCTCACACATTTAAGATTGATATAAAAATATAATTCATCAGTTTGAATAAAGATAATATCTTATTGATATATAATGTATTAAAATTTATGAATTTAGTCAGATTTTCCTTGAATGTTCCTACCAGTGAATCCTTGAAGGCATGTTTTTTTTATTTAGGATTATAAAAATATATTAACTCAAATATAATTGTAATTTTTATTATATAGTATGCATAGATGGAAGGTCAAATGAATGCATCGTAAAGGAATATAAAAGGTAATATTGTTTAATCGTTTATTATTATTTATATGGGTACATTTTTGAACTCTAATGTTGGGAATATGAAGAAGAGGCACACATACACCTAGAGTAGTGGGTCCCAAAAAAATAAGATCATGGGATAAAAAATTCATCCACCATGACCTAAGAAATAATCAATGATGTTTTTATTGTGGTTCACTAGATCACATCAGTAGGGATTTTATAACCCCACTTTCAGAATGTAAGAACTGTAACATGTTTGGACATCATTAATGATATTGTTGTCGTGGTCCATGGTTGGGTGTTAGAGACACATATAATATTTCTCATACATCTTATAATTCAATTTTATGTGTGAAGTAGAGTATTTATCACAGTTATAATAGAGTGATACAAAGTGATTCTAGAAACACCATGAATCCTCAACTAGTACAATCTGGATTGGATAAATAAGAGAAAAGTGCAGATAGTAAGAAATTGTATCGAGATGAGAAAATGATAATGGGTGATCAATTTTTCCCTCAAAAGTGATAGGTATGATTTTTTTAAATTATACACTTATGTAGGCTCTATTTCATACCAGTACATACCACCCATTTATTACATTTTTTGTTGTTGATAATATGCGATTCCATGTCAATATGGTGCCTTATGTTTTGAAATTTGAAACCCATCTTGTCCAAAGAGTGTCGAAACATTATAATTAAATCAAGATTTATAATTATTGATAGGGTTGAGTTGATTTTATATTTATCTATTATTTATATAGATGTATATGAATTGATTTTGGGTATATTTTTTTTTGACATCATTAAAGGTGCACATCGACAGTAATGCCCGAAAGAATAGCTTCACATCTCTTGATGTCCAAAACTATTTCTTTTGAGGTGGTTCAGGTTTAAAGGCTGTTAATGTTTGACTTTTTGAATTATTTTTTAGAACCATATATTATTAGGTGGAAACACTTAACTTTGAATCTATGTATGATATAGGGATTAGAGATTATGAAACTATTTTTGAACAGTTTTTAGATGTTTTCCATGATATTTTATTAGGGATTACACCCAAATGTGAAGTGGAGTGTAAGATTGATGTAATATCTGGGACAATTATTATATCTCTTAAATTTTTCAAATAGAACCAACATAATTTATGGAAGTTAATGTTCATTTGTAAGAGTTATAATGTAAAGGGTTTATTCAATTGATTATGTCATCGTGGGAAGAACTGATACAATTTTTTAAGAATGTGGATTGAACTCTTATACTATGTGTGGATTATCATTATTTAAACCAAGTTAAAATAATGAATCGGTATCGTCTTCCACCCAATGAATATTTTTTGGATAAATTGAGGGGAGATGAGTGGTTATTTGAGATCGACAAACATTCTAGGTATCACTAATAGTGATTTCAGCAGCATTATATTCCTAAAATAGATTTTAAAAGAAGATATGGCCGTTATGAATATGTTATTAAGCCTTTCAGTCTTTGGAATGGGATAACTATATTTAAGGAAATGATGAATAATATCTTTCTTAATTATCTAGATTCCATTATGGTGGTGTCTTTTTAATGGTATAGTTGTGTATTCTAAGAAAAAAGACGATGATGAGAATCACATTGTTGTAGTGTTCGATATCTTTCTAGAACATTGCCTATATGAAATGTTATCAATGCTTGATTTATGGATACAGGAGGTACATTTCCATTGACATTTCATTTTTAAAAAATGTGTTTTTGTAGATCTATAAAATATAGATGGTATGATCTATTTAAAACTTCTGAAAACATGTTTTAGATACACACATTACTTGTATTATAGGTATAATACAAACATTTTATGTGTTATTTTTAATATTTGGAATCACTAATGAAAACATTGATGGGAATCTTCATTACTTTTCTAAAGAATATGTAATCTTAGAAATCCTTTCATGAATATAATCTCAGAATTAATTTCATACTATTCCATCATGTGTCTAGAGAAAAGATGGGGATATGTAGTCTATTATGATGCAATGAGATATGGGTTGGGATGTGTTCTCATCTAGGGAGATCATGTTGTTGTGTGTGGTTCATGATAGTTATAATTTTATGAGAAGAACTATCTGACATAAGATATGGAATTAGCTATTGTGGTCCATTCTTTGAAGACTCTTCATCCTAACCTTATTGCGGACAAATTCCATGATTTTATGAACCATTGGATTTTGAAACGCATTTTCTAACAATGAGATTTCAATATTAGATAAAATAGATGGATGGAGTATCTATAGATGTTTGAAATCAACTTGACGTATACAATGGGTAAGTGAAACTCTATGGTTGATACATTCATTAGGAATTTATATTTCTAGTTTTCTAAAGAGGCTTCCGATAAGTGGAAACCAATGTCATTGAAAGTTGATACATATTTAGAATTCTTAGAAAAAGGTTCTATTGTAGTTTCTTTCCATTTTTATTACCTTATTTTGTTAAGAAGGTTAGATTCTCTTCTACATATGATCTTAATTATGTCACTATGAGGTCAAAAATCAATGGTGGGGGGACTATTGGGGATTGGAAGCTGTATAAGAATTCATTGTTTCCATTTAGATGTTGAATGATGGTATCTTTTTCTTGTTAGAATAAAAAAATTTATTTCATACCACCCTAAAATATGGGATATTCAACCTAAGAATTATAAACACTATAATGAAATGAAAGAAGATTTATGGAGGGTTTTAAAGAAAATACTTGTAGTAGAGTATATTTTGAGAGGAACCAGCTTTTAAAAGGTAAATGAAGAGTATAAAAGACTAGCATCCATGTTATGTTATATACCAATTTCTTTGTTGAAATGGGATAATACAGCAATATATTTCTTAATAGTTCTACAAAGGATTGTTAGAAAAATTGATTCCATATGTGTGATTCTGGATTGACTCATAATATTAGCTCATTTCATTACTATTAATGAAACTTATTCAATGGAATAATAGTCTAAAATCTAAAGTTGATAAATTATAAAGATACATTACATTCAAGTATTGATTATACTATAAAGAGACTACATGTTTACCCCTCATTTTTAGAAATCCATATAGGTAGACCATAGAACATACTTGACTATGCATATGGATTTTCATCAAAATATATAGGGAAATCATGATACTAAAAATCAAACTTTTGTGGACATGATTAGGTATTATGTAATGGATTTTGTTGTCTTCTGGGAGAATCATTTACCATTAGTAGATAGCTTGTATATTAACATTTATCAGGCCTTGATAAATATGGATCCTTTTAAATCATTATACAGAGGTCCTTGGCATTCTCATATTTTGTGTGTGGAAATAGTTGATACTTGATTAATTGGGCCAAAACCCATGAATGAGACAAAAAATAAGATTCATTAGATTATAAAGAAAATAGAGATAGAGACGATTTGTTATTAATTGTTTGTGGATCATCATCGACAACCATTGTCATTTGATGAGAGTGATTATGATTCCTTGAGAACTCATCAATGGATTGGGAATTATGGTTTGGGTATACAATATAAGAAATATATAAGATACATAGTAACTTTTTGGATACTTGATCAATTCTATTAGTTAGATTTTTCGTTTCCTTTACCACAAAGTTTATATTCAATTCAAAATGGTTATCATGTATTTTAGTTGAAGAAGATCCAACCTGAAACCGACCATGTGTTTTGATGGGATCACATTAACCTAGAACTGAATGATATGTCAATAAATATTCCAGTACAAATTGGGGATTGGAAAGACAAGATATGGAATGAGAAAGGCATCATTATAGGGTTGGTTTTATAGAAATAGGTCTAGATTCATGAAGGAATGTGGGAGCATGAAAAATAAATAGTGGATCAATGGCCTGTAATATTTCATGAAATCTAGGGTTTCCTACTTTTGGAAGATAGAATGTCCCATGGTGAGGAGGATATAACACCCCTAGATTCAGGTACATCATCAACTATTCATTTATTTTTAGTATATACATTATCTCAGTTATATTTTGATAGGATGCGTGGGTTTTTGGCATGTTTTGGATAATTTTATAAAGATTAATAGTTTGACGATGGTTCGCATAAACTGTGTAGTATATCAAGGATACTATGAAAGGGAAGACAATGTGAACTAGTCAGGATCATAATTGGAATATGGTTTGGCCAAATTATGTGAATTTATAGAAGAAACTATGCATCTTAAAATAGAGGTAAAACATTCCTTAGCAAACATTTTTTCTAATCGTGAGAGTAAACAATGTGATGTATAGACTTAAAAATGTAACCCAACATAGATGGCACACTATTTTCTAAATCATGTTGCAAAATCATATGGAATTCAATTCACCGTCCTTAAAATGTGGATCTAATCCAAAAATGAACCTTTAACCCTAATAGTTATCTTTATCCTCACATAAATCAAATTAATTTCCCCATAAGGTGTGAAAGATGATCTCCTTGACTCAATAATTATTTGTAGGTGAATAAAAATGCATTGGAGGCCCAAATTAATTGGTATGTGGACTTTATTCTTCTTTCTTCTTATATACATGGATCCTATCTATCGTTGAATTATTGTTCTAGTTTGTTAAGGATGTATTGAAAATTAATGAATTAATTTATAATGAAATATTATTGGATCTCATGATAGGAATGTGTGTGTTGTTTGGATCATGATGAAATGATGGATCTTTCTTCATTTTTACCATCATTTTATATGAATGTGAATTCTATCTCGACTCTAATAGATTTGGAACTTGAATGATTAGTTTTATTTAAATTATTTTCTGGAAATGGTTTTAAAATTATTTTCTATAAAATGATGGATATATATTTTTGATTTATTTTGGAAATTGTTGAATGTTTATTGGTTTTTTCGAGAATAGGTTGTTTATAATTATAATATGATGTTATGAAATTATGGTTTTTTTTAAATAATGTATTTTAGTTTAAAAAATTATTTATAATAAGGAAATAATTTTATATGAAATTATTGGAATTGAAATTGGTTTTGGAAAATGGATGGGCATGATGTTTTAATAAACTATTGGGTGTGTACTATATGGTATGCATTATTATCAATAAGAACCTCTATATTTTTGGAACAATGTATGGATGTGAATTTCCACTATCAATTGAAACACCAAGATTGTATGCGTGTCTTCTTTTTAGGTGTGGGCATGGAAAAGTATATGAAAAATAAAATGGGAAATTGTTTAATTATTTTATTGATGATTTCATTTGAAAAAATAATTTATAGTTTTGATATAAATTGTGTAAAATAATTATATACTAGTTTAATAATGGTGCAAAAACATTTTATCCCTATATAAGGAGTCTGGAATTCAATGAAAAAATCCTAATGACTTTAGACTCACATATTTCTTTGGAAATATTATTAATTTATAAAGATCATATATAATGACATATGTAAAGAAAATATATCTCAATTCTGTAGTGATGCTTCTTGATAACATGGATTTTCACGTGGAGTTAGAGGATAGAGTGGGTGGGGTGTTACTAGATGTTGTCAGTTTTCTATTTTATATTTGCTAGGCTTATTTTCCATCTTGACTATGTCAGTTGTTTTATCTTTTACTATAATATTTTTTGTTGGTTTGGTAATGTTTTGAGATATTTTTTTAGACATTAATTATATATAGGATTTTGAGTTGTTGTAGTTTTTTGTTTGAATGTTTCAACTTTGAAATATAAAATCATCCCGCAAATGTTCTTGAGGCCCTCAGAATTTATTTTCACCCTTTATCGTCTTTGTGATGTAACCTAAGTAAAATTATCTCCCCCTTCAATCTTTTAGATAATTATTAGGTGTGAAATTATAGAATGTATTTTATATATGTTATGGTTTTGTATGGCAGGTAACAGATTCAGTAGTTAAAAAAACGATTTAAATCCATTTAAAATTTTTTAGAGGTTTAAACCGAAGTTAACATAGGTGTTTTTTAAAATAATAATTATTACCAGGGTTTAAAAAATAAATTATCGAAACAATATCAAGAATTAAAATAAATAGATTTTTCAAGAATGTTTTTTACGAAAACCAATGTTAAAAATTATTTATTCATATTTCCACTTCGTTTTGCCGAAAAAAACCCAACATGAAAGATTCAATCAATGTATTTTTTCTATGAACTCACATTAGAAGTATTTTTCAAATACATTATAAGTATTTAAAAATAGTATTTTATCAAAAAACAATGTTAAAAGGCACTTTCCACATCATTTTATCTATAAAACTAATATTGAATGTTTATTTATTTATTTACGAGAACAATTTTGATGTTGGTTTTTATATAAATAATCATCCAAGGACTCTTTAGAAGTAATATTCAACATTTTTTTCGAAGAAAAACTAAAATAAAATGTCATATTTAGAGGGCTCGAAATCATTTTAATAAAATGATTTGGTAAGGGTAATTTAAAAAACATTTCAAATACATTGGCCAAAAAAATCTAACAAAATATAATAATAACAGAATACACAAACTTTAAAAGTAACCAATATAATTAAATAGAATATACAAACTAAAATAAGACAAGAAATTTCATTTATATTTATTTTTATAACTTTATTTAAATAGACATACCTAAAACATCTGAAAACTATAAAAAATAGAGTACCCAAACATTAATAAAAAATAGTTGCCTAATTTATTTTTTAAAACATTAACGAAATCTGCACACCTAAAAATTTACAGTTTATCTAAACTTTAAAAAAACATTGAAGACATGAAACTAGTAAAAAATAATATAGAATCATTCAGAAGAAAAAAAACCGTTGTCCAGTACTATTTTTTAAAAAATTAAATAAAGAGACCTATAAAAAATTTTAAATGTAAATGATACCCAAAAAATAGTTTTTAAAGAAATTCAATAATGGTTGAGTTCTCCATTTGACTACCCCTAAACCCTATTGACAATGTACAACAACAATGAATGTTATAAGGTTAAAAATTAAATATTTTCATAGAAACCCTAGAATTATTATTACAGAAATACTTATCAAATTGAGTAATCATCATAGTTGTTATTATCTCAAATACAAATCATAAAATGAAATAATGAATTTCTACACTTCCTTTTCGATGATGAAACTGTAGTTATAAAACACTAACATGAAAATAAAAATATATATATATATATATATATTACAAAATATATATTTTATAATATAAAATATATTTATCATTAATTTAATCTTTTATATTTTAATTGGTTTATGTGTATATAATTGATCACCATTAAAACTATTAAATGAAATTTATTTTCATATATCAATTATCAAAAAATTAATATACAATAATAATTGAAAATATAGAAGTTACAAAAATGAATAAAACCTATTTTTTAACAATTTTCTAAAAGAATAACATAGTCTCACTAATACACTAACATTAAAGAAAGAATAACCCTATAAAATTAAATTCAATATACCATCTGAACGAAAAAACAATTAGTATAAATACTTATTTTTGTAACGTTATTTAAAAATACCTACCTAAAACATCTAAAACCTAAATAAATAAATTGAATATACAATAATTAAGATGAAAATGAACATATAATTATGTATTTGTTAAAAATAAATTAAATGAAATATACCTTAAAATTGAATATTTAAACTACCTTAAAAAATTGTTTTCAAACATGAATCTTATAAAAAAAATAGAATATAAATACATTAAAAGAACATTATGTAATTACAGATTTTATAAAATTTTAATAAAAGAGAGATAAATTTTAATGTTAATGTTCACCATGCACAAAACAAAAAGTTCACAAACATAAAATATAATTATATTTTTAATTTATATATAAATTATCATTATTGAAAACATATAATTAAAATTAATGTTATAAGATTAAAAATAGAATATTAGGATATAATATATAATATAAATATATAACTAACCTTATAAAATCCAATATTTATCCTAGTTGTGCTTATCTAAAATATCAATCTTAAAAATAACAACAACATTCATCCCTTCTTTTTTGACGATGAAATCATGGTTAATAATTATTAACATGAAAATAAATACTAACAAACATATATACAAGTCAAATCATATATAATATAATATAAAACATATTTTCCATTAATTTTACATTGTTGGGTTTGTTTGACCTATTTATAAACAATTGACCATTTATAAACCCTTTTTCTGACTCGAATTTTCATATATTGATTATCAAAACATGCATAAATAAAAAATATTAGAATAATAAACATAAAAAAAAACTAATTAAATATTACTCTGTCTAACAATTTTCTAAAATATTTACATACTCCACATAATAAATGAACATTAATCATTGATGAAACCTATATAATCAATAAAAAATAAACCAACTATTACTTTAAAAAAATTAGTATAAATACACATTTCATTAACATTAATTGAAAAGGACATTCTCAAAACATATGAAACCAATAAAAAAATATTATGTACTTACTTTAAGATAAAAATAATTAGAGAAATATTAAATTTTTCAATAGAAATTAAAATACACATACTTTATAATTTAAAATGTAACTAAAGAAAATATTCTGTAGATAAGAAACATATAAAAACAAAAAAGCTATAAAAAATTTGAGCAAAAAAATTCTCTATTTATTAATTTTTACATTAAAAAAATTCAATGTTATCCATATATAAAAATAGTTTGAAAATAAAAATTGATGAAGTGTTAGTTATTAATTTAAATATGACTCCCCGTTAAGGAAAAACCACAATAAAAATTAATATTAGAATATTTACATTAACATATTTTCAGATTTAAAATATTAATATAAATTTACATTTTTAGAGAAACAAAACAAAATACATTTAAATTAAGTATATGTAAAAAAATAAGTGTAGTGTGATTTATTAAAACAGATGATTCAGTAAAAAGTCATTTATAAAAAATGAATCAACATTACTTACATGGTTTTTTTTGGAGTTCAGTGATTCATTAATTATGTTGTGTCTTATCATATATTATGAGGTTATAAAATATTTTCTAATGATTCATTGGGGTTTTTTGGTTTTCCATATAGTATTCCTTGGAAATAATTTAGTTGATACAAATTTCTAATGAATAATGGAGGGAATCTTGGATCATTAATTGAAATTATTGGCTATTCCTGAAACATGCCAACCAGTTGCAAAACAAAATAAATGATAAAAATAGAACATCATTTTTAAAAGTATTAATGGATGGTTTTAGAAATATATTATGATATATGTTGAAAATTTATTATCAATGTGTTTTTAAATAATGTGTGTAATAATTTTGTTTTATATTTCCTTTCATTAAAAAATTATTATCTGTTGTTATGTAAATATTTACATTAAGAAGTTCTGCTCAATTGAAATTGATAATTAGTATACTATATGGAATGATTGGAATGTTTTTTATTTTTTTATATTGATGAAATTATATATAATTATATGATTAAAATAGAATTTAATGTTTGTAGTGATAATTTTGTCTAAGTATATTTTATTAAATTTAGTTTTTATATATGGATTTTTCGATAAAGTTAAGTGTATATGTCATATTGATTATTTTCTAGAATTTAATGACATAAAGGATTTTCATGGTTCCTTGATTCATGGATTTTCTCTCACTCATATGAGTGAATGGGTTGGTTACTTATATCATTTAGTATTCAGGATTTATCTTTCTTAATTGAAGGAATGACATGTGTGGTGATTATTTAATAAATCCATAACCCTTTATGCAACAATTTTTGAATAGACCTATTAAGGTATGACTCATAGCTACCCCATGACCGCCTCCAATCGGCCAGGGGATGTCGACCAGTGCTGAGTAGGCATATCGCACAAATGGGATGAATTATCTTAAGGTACCTATCCACACACACACATATCAAATTTCATAGAATGTTTAAATGTAAATCAACTAAAACAATGAATTCCTACATAAAATATCCCATATCAAAGTATGATAGTAGAAGTATTAAAATGGAAAAGGGGCCAAATAAAAACCCAACAAAAAAATGGTAATGTGCAGGACCTACTACCAAGGGTGAGGTGTAAGTAAAATGTGGACTCACATTAATCACCTCATTCTAAAAATATCTAGCAATGCTCCACCAACTACATGTCTTCCTGGTACACCATCAAATGAGCTGTCATTTTCATAAGATACCACAGGTGCAAAAAAATACCATACAAGGGTCAGTATAACAATACTAAGTGAGATAACCCTAAAACACTAAAAAACCATGTATAGTTATCTCAATAAATGATATAATAATCAATGTATAATAAAAACACCCATTAATACATAGGAATGAAACAATGCAACTAAGTGGTCATAACCAACTCTTAGCCACATGATTCTTCTCGATGAATCTCTCATTCTGAGAGAACCCACACCACTAAAAATTATATCAATAGAGAAATTTGACAAATATATTTATATCATTGGTCCTCAACCAATGAATTATCACTGGTTTAATAATTTGCCAACCCATATATATGAGGTCACACCCAGAATATATTGGGGAAAACACAACCCAAGTCTATATCAACCAGCTAAACTGTTCCTCATTTGTCAACAATTCTACAGATACAACTAATACGTAATTCTATATGGAGGATCAAATCCATTATTAGGGAGGTCATGCTAATTCCGCAATCTCTACCTTAGTACCAAATATTGATACATAATCTCACCCGAGTCTCATGAAGGGACACCATAACTCAATTCAAGGCTCATCATTTAGAAGGGCTCATAATGTAGTGACATGGATGTAATTGTTCAATATACCCTAAAGTAAAATGAACAAAGAAACATACTCCACCTATAATATTACAAACTATGAAAATGAAGAGCCATAATCACTATTTATGGGGAACATGATGTGTAATAGGGGGTCCATGGCGTGTTAGTTTTTCCCCATAACGAACTATCTCAATGATCCTCAAAAAAATGTTGTCTTTATATCCATAGTGTGTAGGAGTACACGGTGTGTAGAGACACATGGTGTCTTACCTGTGGTGTCTGGCTATGTCCTTGTATAGTTTCCATGTCTATGTACCAACCTGTGTACCACAATCCATGTCCATATACAATTACATTTCATTCCATCTGGCCATTTATTTTTACCCATATCATTATACACTCTGAAATTCATATCAATTCACATGGAAGGGGTCACACACCATGTGATAGGGGTCACACAACATGTGATCCTTAACTACGTCAAAAAAACATTGAATCGTGGAAAGGGGCCCACAAGGCATGTAACTCCGGATTACATTCCATGTGTCTCAAAATTTCCCACATATATTCTCCATTATACTACACTTCACTGAAGCTACCTCCCTTACCAGAACCTATAGGCCAGAGTTTTTCTTGGCCTCTAGTCCTCATATCTTGGGATTATGGTGTTGAAATCCTCTTTGAATATTATTTTTTGAAATAAATAGTCATTATTCATCAAAAAAAATATTAAAAGAAAAAATATGTATTTTCGATGAAATAATCCACCTCTACTACTGCACCTTGATCACAACCCTAATTATGAATGACAACAGAAATATTATTCCATTTTGCTGAATAATGGTCACACAACATTCGAATAATTAGTATTCATCAATCCATTTTCGATAGTAAATTCCCCGAAGAATGTGAGAATAATATAGAAATAAATCTATAATCTATAAAAGTGAGGACTAAACCTCAACCATTTTTCATCTGACAGAGATTAATTATCATAAAATGGGTGAAAATGATGGATAGATCAACAAACTTTTCACAATTCTATCAAATTAGGCATACAGATGATGTTCATATCAATTATGTTTGTGGAATTGATCTTTGTTAAATTGTTATTATGATATAAAATGAAAATAACAATGAAAAATATCCTACCAGTAGTTTGGATCGATCGTTGATGAAGAACAATTGTGTTCCCATCATTGATGATGTCTTCTATCTATCGTGGAGAAATAATCCACGGTATAATGCTTATTTTTCATCATGTTACATGATATTCTCTCTATTATCTGTCTAGAATCTCAAGGTTTTAAATGAAAAAACATGATGAAATTATATAATTGGTAATTTACTGGTGAAACATTTAATGTGACAAACACTAAAAAAACCCAATAAATATTTAGTTTATTTCATTAAATTATGGTAATTTCTTACAAACTGCCCATTCCAACAATGGTTATGTCGTGTCTGTAGAAAAACCCACAATCTATACTCAATTAGGATGTTGTATTTCATATGCGGGCCTTTATTTTGGAGTTATTCTAATTTACCTGGAAAACTATGTGCGTGTATTATTAATTACATTTAATTTATTTCAACAATTTATTCCTGGAACATTAGGTCATAGAATCATATTCCATCTTACCACCTGATTTTGAATATAATCCATACAATATCCAAAAATAATACATGGAAAATATGAGATGTTAAATTATCCCCTCCATAGGGATTTACGTCATGAAATTCCAAAACAAAGGAAATACAAAGAGATGTGTGTAAAGAGAATAAATCTATGCCTCCAACTCCCCTATGATCTCTTGAATATTCCCAAATATCCGCTAGACAATGAAAAGATGAATTAATAACCTAGAGGGATACTCTCATGTTGATCATAAATCTCCATTGGGTAATAATCAAAGGATTTTCTTCCAAGATGTCCATATTTTCCTAGTCAATAATGTGTGATGGTTCATGCATATACCACCATAGTTGTGACAAGTGGAAGACATCATGTACCTCGTCACACTGTGCCGATACAGTTAAGAGGCATGACACCTTTATAACTCTATTAAACACATGTATAGGACTAATGAATCTAATAGATAACCTACACCATGGTCAAATCTCCTCAATCCTCATTGATGTGAGGCTCTTAAGAACACATTTTCTCCTTCCACAAATTATATAGGTTTTCTTCATCAATCTGCATACGAATTATGACCGCTCTATGATGTAATTGTCCACAGTTACATGATTTTCACATTATCTAAAGTATCTCACACCACTCTAGGACCATGATCACTCACAATCCTATATCAGTTAAAAATTTTTGGGACCTACAATTTTTCCCACAAAATGAAACAAATTGTTTCATATAAATATGGAATGATATATTTTTCTGTACAAAAATCTACCAAGGGTGGCTGATCCTACAAACTACAGAAGTAGTACAACATGAAATCCTACAAAAAGTCCTTCATGACCTGTATGGTGCACTATATGTTTCAATCATTGTGGTGGTGAAACGATCTGTTCAAGAAAAGAATTCCCAAAAATCCTCATGTAATCCACTCTATAATTGAAATGTGAAATAAGAATAACAATTAGAGATGATATTCGATGTTACCTCATGGAGTCAGACATTCTTCTATATGAATAGGTGTCTTAGTCTCTATTCCAAATTATTCACTTGAGTGGCTAGGAAGTGGGATAAAATGTTGAGTTATTTGATGATCTAGTCGACCGAATCATATCCCACCAACTTAAGTGGTAATCCCATCATGAATTCCATTGAAATCCCATCCTAGTTCAACTCCATCACCTTAAGGTGTTGAGCTAAACCCATTGGGACTCAGTGCATAACCTTTACCTATTCACATGTGAGGAATTTAGAGACAAAATCTATGAATTCATCTTCATACATGGCCACCAAAAATATTTCATGAGGTCATGGTAATTATAATTAAACAACTAAAAATATAAATAAAATTGAATTTATGAAACTCCCTTAAAACCTCCTCCCATAATATGCATGGTACTATTATTCGTCCTCTAGAAAAGACAATGTCCTCCTCAACTTTATAATACCCAGAAGGAGCATGTCTAATGGATATTTGAGTACCCAAGGTCTCATAATCGATATCTCCATGGTGATCATCAACGACATGATGTAAATGGGGTGGGTAATAATGATCAATAGAAGAAATGAACCAAAAATATGTTCTATGAAGGAAAACTGCAACGAGATTAAATTCTATGATGACAAGGCTAGAAACATTGAAAAAGATCTCACATTGAGAGAATCATCCACTAGTTTCCATTTCATAGGAGTATATAAAATCTATATGTCATGATTTTAGTGTAACTATAGTTACTGACTATATCATATGTTATGATCCATTTATAAGAAGATTTACATGATATTTTGTTTGGTTAGATTATATGATAATACACTCACCAACCAAGATGTTTCACCATATTAATAGTGAGAAGAATATAATTTTTAACTAAAGATTGTGGGTTGTGTAGTTTATATCATGTGGTATCAACTAGCATAAACCATAGGCAATGGCTACCTATGTCTAATTCAACAAAAAACCATGTTTGATCCTAAATTCATCATGGAACACTGAGTAATCGACAAACTCCTCTAGAAACCTCATGATTGGAGATATTTTCAACTGCTATGTCATATCCTTAAAGAACTTATAGAATCATTACTTCCACATGAATGGTTTCCCCATCTGATTCAATGTTTTCAAGGGTGCTAAAATATCTGAGAAACCTAGAAAAAATGTTGTGTAGTATCCTGCCACCCCAACGAAACTCTTTCCCTGAGTAACAAATCGTACATGGCTCTCATGAAAGCACCACATTGAGGGTTGTTGAATCCACTTCAATTCCAACCACTTATATGGTATTTCCCAAAAAGTGGACATCTCTAATACAAAAATGAATTCTTGGAATATTCCTCTAATATGGGTTCTCTAAACATGTGTCCATGATCATCCTCATGTATCTCACATGATCCTCCTCAGTCATTGAATACAGTAGGATTTCATCTATTAAGTCCACTATGAACCGGTCTGAAAATGCTAAATGATTCCGTTCATGAGTTCCATTAACACTTCTACGATGTTTATCATTTATAAAATAATCAACAATTAATTTTATTGACCTTAACGACATCGGAAGTCTATCATCATTATATCCTCATCTCATAATCATAGTAGCTGATATCTCAATCCTAGCTAAATCTTTAAGAAACATCTTTCACCTCTCAAATAGTCAAAGAGATATTCTTTCCTTGGTAGTGGATACATATTATTCATGATCACATAATTAAATTTCAGATAATCCACACATAACTTGAAGATACATACTGCCTTCTTGGAATGAAATATAGGGGCTAACCATGGGAAACACTCAGTCTTGTTAAGAACATCTCTTTCAAGTATTTAAACAGAAACCTTATCTCTCAGTGATCAGTGGGAGCTATCCAATATGCTAGAGGAGATATTGGTGTCAAACTATGATGCATTTCAATGAAATAATATGTCTCTTTACTGGAAATTAATCCTAGTATATCCACATCAGAAGAAATCCTCATACTCTACCACCATCATTAGAAATTGACATTCCAAATAATCCACTGCACCAAGATTCATTCTATCCAATAGTGAGTGCTTGGCTACACTCTCCTATTTTGATCCCTACCTACTCTACCAGGGTATCATTTTCACCCACAATGGAAAACCTTCTTGCATCACAACACACACATCACACCCTCTATCTAAAATACTCAATATGAGCATGAATTATATATGGCCTATCCACACCAAATATGAAATCGTACAACCTCATTGATGTAACAAATATATCCCATACAAAAATCTTACCTCCAAGCACTAGATCACACTATCAGAAAAAGTATGCAATCACAGAGTCATTTCCAGTCAGAGTATCCAACCGCAAGGGCTGATCTAATGGATCAAAAAGAATCTATATGTCTCGAAATTGAGAACTATATTGGAAGGAATGATTGGAACTTGTGTCTATTAAGACTAAAATTATTATAGAATAAACATAGATTTTACCATATAATGTCCCTAGAGAATCAGTTTTATAGGCCTTAATATCCAAAATTTGGACCCATCCCCACCACAAATATCCCTGAACCAAGCATGGACAACCTAGGGGTGGTGGTGATAATAGGTCAAACCTGCAAATAACTTATACTAACCTACCTTCCACTCTTCTATGTCTTATGCCCTAAGGACCTCACTAATATTTCCTCTGACTTTGTCTTGGAGGTCCCTCAACCATCTCATTATCAGTTGTATAATGTGTCAGATAACCATGATCCATATGTGCCTAATAGTCCTAAGTGAAACTTCACTAGTCCCATTGTTGATTATAGACACCTTGAGAGCCCAGCACTACTGGCCCTGAGTCTTGGGATTTCATCATAAATTATCTAAAACTATTTTATCCTAGGGAACACTTTAGACTAATTTCTACTCAGGTCTCATCTATAGAGAGACCATTTCTCGCTCCCAATACTAGTGTCTTCTCTGTCATAAATATCTCCACGAACTAGAATTTCTCATGTTCTAATTCATAGGTGTTAATGCAATGGTATTCTACTAAATACCTGATGTCCCAATTCAATATTCTCTTAAATGTATATTCTTTCAAGTAAAGATATTTGACAATATCCAAGGAGCTGCACAAGCTATCAGTAAACCACACTGAGTACTATGATATGGTCATACTACCCTATTACAAAAAGAAGCTCCTATATTCATAATGATAGCAACATGGATAGAGAGAACTCCTCTATGAAGATACGCTCGAATTATGACTAGGAAATAATTGTATCATCGTTTGAGTGAGTCACCAAGTTCCACCATCACCCAAAATATCACTAAAAAGTCTCATTTAGTGGACTAATATCTGATCTTAAGGTGACCTCAGAATGTAGATAAAATGAGTGACTACCTCAAGCCAATCACCAGCCACCTGGGGTTCCAGATCATGCTGAATCCTAGGAGTTCCCCACTTCTGAAACTCATGAAACAGAATCAACCTGTTTTCATCATCAGAAGTTATAACATACTCTATATGCTTTTGAATGGGTTGTATTATAGCTGTAAAACTACACATAGGTGCTATATATAGTAAAATCCCTTCTAAAAATGCCTTGTCACTTGGAAGATCATCCATATGATCATGTAGTGGAATCCTAGTAGTCTATTTGTCTGAAGGCATCCGAAAATAGAACAAGATATACAACGGTCAAAATAGTATACACGTGGAGCTAAATCTAGAAGGGCATGAAAATCACATATATTTCTATATGACACATGCACCACAAATATTCCATCCAACCAATGTTTACATGTACCATATGAAAAATTAGGTGATCAGAGTCTTTGTGTATGGAAAAATTAGTCACTGCACCAACACCAGAGTTTTGGCCTAAATTATGAACTCAAAACACAAAACAATATTCCCTTGAAAAAATATCCCTGAGTCTGTTTCTAATGTATAAATGAGTCCTCTGATACCAAAATTTCATGACCCGACCAACTGAGGTCTGACCAATGACTACCCCAATACCACCACCTATAATTGAGGGGCTAGGGACCAACACTAAGTATTCATATCCCACAAAGGGAAGGAATTAGCCTAAAGTACCTATATACATTAAAACATATCCAAGACCACATACTACTGAAATTTCAAATAACTTTAACAATGCATGCATACATGTATGATCGCATATTAGAGTACGAAAAATGACATACTAAAAATGGTGAACTGAAAAAATACAAGCACAACCAAATAATGTAATAATTAATTACTTCTCCATGGGTGAGGCCTAAGTCAAAATAATTGTCCATATAATCACCATGTTTTGAAAAGCTATAGCTATGATCCACCCACTCCCTGTCCTCTAGAGAAAATTCCAAATGAGTTATCATCTGAATAAGTCCTGAAAAATATGGGAAAATACTGTGCACGTGTGAGTATAAAAATACAATGTAGGAAAAACTAAAAACACTATACCCAAAGAACAATGTATAGTTAGATAATAAAATTTATAAAAATAATTGTATTATATAAACACACAGATATACTCAAGAAAGACACCACACCACCAGGGGGTCATAACTCAATGGAAACCACATGATTATTCAAGAATAAGAACTCATTATGGGTGAAATCACCCCAAGAGAAATGGTATAAATAGAGACAGTCAATGAAATGGTATAAATCCTATAGACCCTCTCAATGAAATATCACTAGTCTAAGAAGATTCAGATACAATGATCGGGGTTCATGCCTAAAATCGATGGGGGACACCACTAACCCAATATGAATCAAACATATATATAGGGGGTAAAATGAAAATGAATACATATACCTTACGAATATCATCATCTATATAGAGGATCAATTCCATTCTCTATAATGTAATTCTTGTTCCAAAAACTCCACCAGGGGAACAATGGATGATAGAGGATCTCACTCTAGTCTAATGGAAGGACATTGCAACCCTATCTAAAGATCGACCACTAGTGAGAATTAAAATCAAGAGAAATGGATGTAATTTTTCATTTTACCCATGAGGAAATGGACCAAGGGAATGTAATCAATCGATTGTGGTCTAAAATAAGAAAACCAATACCAATAATTTCTCTTGAAGGGGGTACATAGTGTGTACCAGGTGGTACATGGCATGTCTAGCAATCCCCTTGTATGCTCGTGTGGAAGAGCCTCACATGAAATGTAAGCTCCATATACATGTCAATTAGAATGAGTACATGGTTTTTAGAGGCACATGCTTTATTTCATGTTTCTAATGGATATGTATGTGTATGATGGTCAGGTCCGTATACGAGCTCATGTATACTAAGATGTGTCCATGTATAAGTACAATGTGTGCTATCTAGTCATGTACATTTACATGTGTCCCTGTACTCTATAAAGTAAAAATTGTGTCACATAAGAGGGGAAACATGATGTGTAATTGGGCTTACACATTGTGGGATCCTTACCTTTGATCGAAACAGTAGCACCCTAACCAGGGGCCCCACATAATAGTAATGCCAGATTACACACCATGTTACTCACCATTTCCCATATTCATTCTGTGTTATCCCATGCTTCACCAGAGAAACCGCACATTCCATAACTTATAGATGTGGTTTCTGATGGGCCTCTAGTGAAAAGATCCTAGGATTTTGTGGTTAAATTATGCTAAAAATGATTCAATGAGAGAAATAAGCATTGTTTGAAAAAACTAAGAGGAATGGGAACATCAAATCCATTAATTCCACTTATGATTATATTCTTCCACTATCACATGTTATCTGCACCACCAATTAAAAAATTCTCCCTTAGTATTGTTCTCTTTCACAACAGAATGGTCATGAAATGTTCGAATAATTAGTATTTATTGAATTTTCATTTGAAATTATGAATTTAGAAGGAACAGAGGAAGAAATCCACAAGCCATAAAATTGATGAACTGGCCTTATCCATTGTTTTCTTGGATTTAAATCATTATCATAGAAAAAATATCACTAAAGAGTGATAAATCAATGAAAAAATTATTATTCCATTTAATTAAATCTATCGTTGACTCACATATCAATTATGATTATTGAATTGATCCACCTTCATCTAGGATTAATAAATAGGATGAAAATAAAAAAGGAAAACATCATACATATAGCTTGTGTTGATCGTTGATGAATATTGATTGTGTTTCCATCATTGATGAGATCCTCCATCATTTTTCGAATAACTATCCATGATCTTCTCTTGACCAGTCATCACATGGCAAGAAAATAACTCCCATGTTTTTCTATAATCTCAATAGTTTGATTGGAAAACCCTTATGAAATTCTATAATAGTAAAATTAATGTAGAATTAGTCATTGAATCAAAAAATAAACAAAATAAATAAATTATTTCATTTAATTACGTTTGTGATGACTTTTTAACAAGATGCCAGCACTAATAATGGTTATATCATGCTTTGGTTAAAACCCGCATTCAAAACTCATTGATTACATTAGATTTTTTCTTCTGGGAATCCATCCAGGATTTAATCTACTAATTATGAAAAGTACTCACCCATTCTATTTAATATATTTAATATATTTGAAACATTTATTTTGGGCACACTGGGCCTCATAATCCCATGTTGTCTCAACATCTCATCTTAGTAATACTCCATATAATATTTTAAAACAATACATGGAAAATACGATAGATTTCCCAACTGATAACAAACCTAAAAAAATTAAGTGAATATAGAAACCAAAAGCATAAGTTTACTATATAAATATGATTTTTTATATTTAATTAAATGAGACATATTTGATAATTTAAATCACAATCATACTTAAAAAATAGTTTATAAAACCATGAATATATGTAAGTTATTAATTTACCTATGACTTGACATGATTCAAAATATAAAACCACAATTAATTTTATATGATTAAAAATAAAATATTTTGATATCATCTATTTAATAATTATTATAACTAAACTTTTAAAATTCATTTTTCGACTGAGTTATGAAAATAACATACAAGAATCTTAAAATATAATAACCACATTCCAATATGACTTTTTAAAAATGAAACTTTTATTGAAAAAAATTTACGTTAAAATTAAAACCAATTTATATATATATATAATCAAAATATTATCTCATATAAAATATATTTACCATTTATTCCACGTATTAGATTTTATTTGGAATATTTATCAACAATTCATGTTTTTTAAAATTTCCTATGACATTATCTTCATATATATCAACTAAGAAGCTTGTATAAATAATAATAATTAAAAGTAATGAATTTATAATTAAGAATAAAAATTAATTTTCTTGAAAGATACTAATTTTTTTGAAACACCACCCTACAATGAGAAAAACCAATATAATGTGCATTTAATTTTTAGAACAGAACAATATTATAATGACCTGTGCAAAATAAAAAGGTCACAACTAATGAAATTAAAATGTATCTTATTTTATAATTGTTTTATTAACATTATCTAATAAAGGATGAAAAAAAATCACCCAAGATTTTTATATGATATTCTAACACATATATATGTAACTCTAGAAGAAGTAATCATATATTGCATAAATATTGAAATGTATTATGGATCTATGATACAACAAAAAAATTGGTATAATATTAAATAAAATTCATGTGTACATTCCAAATAACAAATGTAATATATTGAATCATACGAAACCATATTTATTTAATGAAGAAAATCCTAAACATAAATTTACTTACATGGAAAACAACCACAACAAAGTTATTTTTATCCCACACAAAATAAAACAATTCATTATATATTTAGTAAATATTCTCTATGGGGATTCTATTCTAAATATATTAGACACCATTATACAATCAAAAGTATTACCTATGTATAATTAAAATGGGATAATATTTTTCCACTCAGAAATCATAGAATTTTATAAGGTTGCTCGTTTCTAAAGAATTTATTTATTTTGTATGATTTATTTTTATTTTTGATAGTTCTATATAAATTAAATTTTAATGGAAATTAAAATTTATTTTGAATCAAATAAAAAATATTTTAAAAAAAATGCACACCACGATGTTCGATGAATAATGATGCTTGTAAGGAAAAATTTAAAAATTTCACCTAAAATCTGTATATTTGGTAAAAACCATAGTTGGAAATTGAAGAAGACTTGATGGATCAACACTATATTGTAATAATACTCTAAACATACATAATTTCATAGTCTAGTTATATATAGAATCTCCAAATATATTTACTACTATGTATTCTATAATACATAAACAGGGTTCTCTATCATAAAACTCAAAAATATATGCTCAGGAAAAAATGTGGAGGTGGATGATCTGAGTAGGTAGGATGAGAATTTAAGGCAGGACACAGAAGTTGTGTAGGCTGTATAAGATAGACATTTTATTATTGTATCATAAATTATTCAAAATAGACTATATTATAGATTGAATATGACCACCCAAGGAATGATTATAATCTTTTATCTCAGTTTTAAGTAAAGTTTTTGGGGTCTCTTGATTTCCTACATTAGTGACCAAAAATGTTTCTAATACAGAAACACTCTTCATAACATCTTACTTGGCCAAGGTGTACTTTCATTCCTAAACTAGTTGTTCAGATATCCTTCCTACCCTTAGGGATAAAATTCTATTATATATCTTTCTCTAAATGTTAATCATGAAATGAAAAATAAAAAAGGTATATTACTGTTCCTAATTTGAAAGTAAAAACATTTTGGTAAATCAAAATTTAACTTTTAAAAATTCTATTTGATATTACATTAGATTTTTCTATAATATGAATTTTATTTTTAAATAAATTTTCTTTTCCATTTTTCATAGAGATTGGGGGAGATTGACGATCGAACTAGACCACATTTTAAACACCACTAGATCGAGCTCTTAATGAATCAAACTATCCGAAAATCATTTTTTCCTCCAAAAAATGATACCCTAAAAATTATAATGAACTAAAATATGCAATCTTCAATTTAATCTTTTAATGAGATATTATATAAACATGTTAGATAAAAATAAACTAATAAGTAACTAGGTAATATACAAGAAATTTTAGAAAATAAAATAATTATCATAATAAAATCAATTCATCATGTTCGATGGAGAAAATATTCTTCTGAATAAATGTATGTAAAAATCCATAATTTAGGAATGTGTTTTCATTCAATAACTTCACAATGATTTTTTTTCCAATATTGTTTCAATATAACTCCATCAAATTGATACTATATAAAGAAATTTTATCTAACTTTTATTCTTTTCATATTAATTTATTTTATTTTTTAAATGATAAAATTTAATATTAGTTATTAACAATATATAATATTCCAAAAAAGAGTTAAAAATAAATAAATTGAGATATTTTAACAATTGCGACTCCCATATCTGCTCTATCACTACCTTGTCGACATAAATATAATTAGGATGACATATGATAATCATGTAATGAATCTTCATGATAAAATAATGGTTAAAATACTTGGAATTTGGGCAAGTTAGTTTATTATTCTCTTCAAAACTAATATGTTTTCTCCAGTCGACATGAGAAAGTGATATTATTGGTTAAAATGTAATCCCACATCTACTAACTCTAGATATATTTTTCTATTTAGAAGAAAAATAAGTATCCTCCAATGGATGTGAGAAAATAGTCATGTAATTATTATTTTTTAATTTATATTCATTAAACAATTATAATATCGAATAATTAATAATCTCCAAAAAACCTATACATCAATAAATATTCATCTACCTTTGTGTATGACCTTGAAATAGAAAAATTTAATTAAATTATTTTTACTATAATAACATTATTAAATTAAATATTAAGAAATAGTCATTGAAAATACGTAAGTAAAAAATAGTCTCATGCATGTGTATGTTTCAAAAAACTAATAATGACATGGTACATAGATGACAATTATAATAGTTAATATATTAAATATAAAAAGTAATATTAAAATGATAGAAAATTTTTAAAATATAAATATAAAAGTTACAAAAATGGGTTTTTATATGAAAATATTTGACCACAAATATAATGATACATGTTGGGGTTCCAAATCGGAAATAATTAATCATAAAATTTTTATATAAAATTCGACACAAAAAGTATATAAATAGTTAAAATATTTATTTAAACTTGGAATAATTAAAAATTAAAGTTCTGACACATATAAATTTTAAATAATGAATAAAATATAAATATTTACCAGAATAGTTAAGAGTGTAATTTATTATTTTTCACATATCCCTTGAAAATGTTTATTTTTCCAACATAGGCTATTTCTATATTATAGTCACTATTATGATTTAGAAATCATGAGATATATTAATGAGCCTCATATAAATCCATAAGATCATCATCATCCTCATCACCCAAATGAAATATTTTTCCTTTCAAAAGGAAGTTCAAATAATCATTTAATGGATCAAAGAAATCAAATATTTTCAATGCATGCATCACCATAATTAATGGTCCCACATTTTGACTAAATATTTACAAATCAACCAATGTAAACACTTAAACATCATTTTTCACACTACTATTACTCTCAACCTAATTATACTACAAAACTAAAACTCAAAAATTAGAATAAAAAATTTCTCATATATCTTAAAGAACACCAAAATACATTAATAATGCATAAATTGTTTTCTTATATTTTTTACCCGAAAAATATTGTGATTCCATGATAACCATTTACCCAATATTTTGAATGGTACATTTTGGTCCCATTTTTTTTGAAAAAAAACTTATCTACTTATATCAAAACCAGTCGATGTGATAACATAAAGATGTGATATCGTTGACAACAATTTCAATGCTTCTGATGAATATATATATTTTATGCATTTTTCATTAAACCTTGTTACTAAGGTATTTTTATGCTCAATCATCTCCAATATTAATTTCATATATCATTCCATTAATTCAGTAATTTTTTATGATATACATTGTTGATCTCCTATGTGTTCTTAAAAATATAGAAATGTTCCTTCATCACTTCGTCATGTGGAATGAACATTACCTTTAAGCCTCGAATTTCCCTACCATCCCTATTGAATATTTTATATCGACAAATAGGGAGACTAATCTCCTCTACATCATACAAATATATAGTATAGAACTCAATACCCTATTCCGATACATATTTTTGAACAATTGAGGTGTCTAATTGATGAGTATATTTAACATATCTGCCCATAATTTCCATATATATATTTAAAATTAATATATCCAAAATAAATAAATAATCCCACATATTCTTTTATCAACCACCTGATGAATCACCATTTGAACCATTATCTCCAAAAATGTTGGTTTGAAATAAATTTATAGTTGAAAAATTAAACAATAATATCTATTTTTCATCACATTCAACAAATTCGGATAAATGAAATTTCTAGAAATGTATATGAAAAAATTAAAAAACCCGATGATCATATTTCTAGAATGTTTTGGAAATATACCATCTAGGGAATCTAGTAGTTGTTATTACATAAATACAATTCATTCAGGATATTTTATAAGTATTTATTTAAAAAAAATCAGTGCCACAAAATTCATCAAATTTTATGAATATACAATGGGTTCATTGATACCAAATAAACAAATAAAAAATTTACCTTATTAGTATTTCTTAATGAGTAAGAAGTTGTAGGTAAATATTTTATGTTTCCATGCATAGTTGGATCTTACTACAAATGTTTTATCACAGTTATCATGTCCAATAAAGCATAAAATAAATGTTTTATATCTTTCCATTATGTCTAATAATGATCCAATCGACTTATCACATATTTGTTTATCAAGATGAATAATATCAATGTTATGTTTTATCCTAAAAAATATCCAATAATGGCATTGGATAAATATATATTTTTTCTTCCTGATATTTATTGTAATGAATATAATATCTATTTCAAAAAATTTGAAATCTATATTGTTAACCATTTAATAATATTATTCAATTTACCATTTTGTAGGGGTGAGATTACATTTCTACAAACTAGTAAATTCATTTTTCAAACACTGATAATGATGATCAATTTTAAAAAATCACCATTATTCCATGTATACTATATTTATCAATTAAAAATTGATAATATGAAGTATCTAATTAAATAATTATACAAGATTTATGTCCCATAACACTATACCAAGATACATTTGTATTGGCCCTAAAGATGTTTATAGTGAACATTATCATATAATGAAACATATAACTCTCTTTATTGTATAAATTAAAAACCATATCACCTATCTCCCATAGATGTTTAGAGATTCCAATTAGTGGTTCCATATAAATATAAATACCATAACATACATGTTTTGGACCATAAATCATCAACTCCACCATGACATAAATTTTACTCATACATATTTACAACAACTATTTGCTAACTACCAAAAAATATAACAAGAAAGATTTGGATATTAATTCTCCGATATGGATTTATTACAACTATGTAGTGTCCCATAATGTTATTTCTATCTTCACTTCCAAAATCATTAATTTTTTTATTAAACATATTATAATGTGTTGAATTAGTATGGTGGATGAAGTTACCATCTTATATGTTTTTGTCTTCATTCCATCTTATCCTTTATTTCATTAATTTAATTTTAATATACATGCCTCAAAATAGTAATTATTAGATGGTACCAAATTTCATTAGTAGGAGGTTTGATTCTATTACTTTAGAATAAATCATAGTTAAATTATTGGAATTATTGGAAGAAATTATTTGGTGTTCATAAATTACATCAGCATGAGGTTTGATGCTAGTAAATAAGAATGAATTTGAGTTGAATTTACAATCTTTATTATAGAATGATGTCCAATAATTATGACATTTTGATAAATATGATATTCCTTCATATATAGTACACAATCATTGTTTTAAAAACCATTCATTTTTATACCCCACTACAACTAGGCAAATTTTTTTCTTTCCTTCATAATTATAATCTGGAATCCAATTGATGTTTTAATGTAGCACTTTTTAATGAATAATAATGTGACAGAATCATTTATCACACATCCAATTTCTATAATTCAAGTAAAAGAATAACATAACTACTAATAATATTTTTTATTTATTAAAATATAGGAATAATAGTTTCATAGAATCTTTATACAATCATTCAATACTTATCAATATTTTTATTGATCCAATTCCTATATCATTAACTAATTATTTGATATGATCCTCTGTCTTATTCTAAATACTTTCACCAACATTATTTATTTATTTTCTATTATTTCACCATGAAAAATAAATAATGTATAATCATGGCTAAAACCACAGTAAAAGATAGGATCCTTGATTTCTATGGAATTTAAATTTATCATATTGAAATGCTTCGCACATAAAGACAAAATCAAATCTTTATTTTGATGAATAATTTTATATATTTCAAAGAAATAATCAGCTCTTTTTTCATATTCATCAATAGTTCATCATGAATTTATCCAATTATGATCCATTAATTACCTAACACAATATAAAGGTGGTTACATTAAAACATAAAAAAATTTAAAAGTATATATAAATTAATAAATCTTAAAAATAAAAAAATATAGTCAAAATATTCAATTTTTGAATTTTTTTTATCATGAAAAAAATTTATACACAATGATGAAAAAAAATTATTAAAAAATAAAAATAAAAATTATTACGGATATACAAATATATATAATTAAATCATGTTAAATTTGTTTTTAAAAATAATTTTTCATTAAAAAAATTTTTAAATGGAAAAATTAACTGAAGAAAAATATTATTTTAATTTTAAATAAAAAATAATGGTAAAAAAATTTAAATAATAATAATTATAAAAACAAATGGGTTTTTAATAAAAAAAGTATAGTGATAAATAATTAACAATAATAATAACAATAAATTCATACCATTACACAAATTATGATAATAAAAATTAAAATTGATAATAAAATGCTTGAAAATAAATAAGTGAATGAATCTGATTTGTTAATAACACGTAATTAATGTATCCTTAAATATAAAAAATAAATATCAAAATTTTGAAGACAATAATGACAAATTTACATTTAATTCCAAAAAATTACTTGATGTATTTTGTAATAGGGAGAACTCTACAATACTAATGAAAAATGGTTGCTAAAAGATATAGAAAAACAGAAAAACATAAACCTTTATGTATGGTTTCTTGACAATGAGAATAGGGTTTCTATGAAGTATATGATACCAAGGATCATTAAAAATGATAAATGATGGATGATTAAGAAGAAATGGAATGAAAAATTAATTAAAATCGACTGAAAAGGAAAGATACATAATTTTGTAGGGTTTTGTGTTCTGTTGGTACCATCTAATGTTAACAGAGTAGGAGGGTCGATGGAATCTAAATTGAGGGGTTAAAGATCCAATATATTTTAAAAAATGTATATTAACATCATATTTTATAAAAAATTATTGCTTGAATGTTTTTTAACTTTTAATGTTGGATTTTAAAAATTTAATGTGCAATGTTTTTTTGACATCCATTTTTTAAAAGAATTCATTAAAAGTTATGATTCAAAAACTTTAACATAAGTTATATATATAAAAAATAATAATTGTTCCCACAGAATCATTTTAATAATTTTTTATAATAAAAGGATGCTAATTTTACCTCCACTTCACATTGAACGTCAGTTTCTAATAATTGTATATTAAAACCTTGATACCAAAGAAAATATTTCTCCAAGTGATACTAAAATAACAAAAGGAATTGATCCTCCAGATCTACATCGATTTTTTTATGGTAGTCATGATGGTTTATAGCAGTAATTTGTGTTTTAAAAAAAATTTATGACGGTTACTATGATAGTGATGTGGTTAGTTTCATATATAATTAGCCTCGAATTTGTGAAAATGGTAGTGCGGTAGTAGTTGTAATGTATCCTTCTTGATACAACTCACCCATGTCCCAATAAATGTTGTAACACCACAAGATTTCATAGTAAATAATTGCATCAATGTAATTTAATAACATGCACTACATGCAACACTGAGTTCCAGCACACCAAAACTTACCAAACT
Organism: Viscum album; assembly: GCA_963277665.1. Classification (NCBI taxonomy): domain Eukaryota; kingdom Viridiplantae; phylum Streptophyta; class Magnoliopsida; order Santalales; family Viscaceae; genus Viscum; species Viscum album. The sequence continues at coordinate 1,685,033,820 of OY728143.1, read as the reverse complement.
TGCCACTCAAAAGCGATGAATAAGATTAACTGATTTTTTAAAATTATATAATCCTTATAATTTTAGAATACATATTAAGAGTTTCATAGACATAATGTAAGAACTAATTAATTTTTTCTGATAAAAGAAGTATTTAAAAAAATGCAATTTTACCATCTTTAAATGGAAAACCCATATGAAATCCAATATTTTAAACATTTATATATTAAATTTGGAAAAATAAACTTTTTCTTTAGAATCAGGACACAAGAGTTCATTTTCAATAAATTTTTGGAGTTTTTCTGATAACTTTCATATTTGGGTGAATAGTATAAAATACTATATTTTAACTGAATACAACTTTTTTGATCAAAATTATTTATAGAGTTAAATTATACATTTTAATGGTTTATAAGTATTAATAGATTATATTTTTACCATTTAATCCAATTCTGGTCATTTTATGTAATTTTACTTTGAAATTGGATATAAACAATGGTCAATCTTTTGATAGTTATTATTTATTAAAAATACGCATTTTGGTTTTGACAAAGGGAATTAATTTTAAATTAATTAATGATTCTTATATAATTTGAAAATGGTAAAATATAATTTATTTTTAAATTTAGAATATCAAAATTATATTATGATGAAATTTTCTTATATTTCTGATAAACATTCAACTGTTTATGAATAGTGAAAACACTGCGTTATTGTTTAAAACCCACTTTTAATTTAAATAATTAACTATTTTATTTAAATTTTGTTTATGTCAAAATATATAGATAATATCATTTATATTTCAATGTAATTCATTTGAATATTTTTTATAATAAAATTAGATGTATAATATTTTATTGAACATTTTACCATTTTTTACACAACATCTAGGAGCATTTGAAAATTTGTATAAAACATAATTTTACCGCTTATTTGAGTTGAATTTCAAAAATCAGAGAGACACTATTATCCTCAGTATGTAAAATGTTTTTTAAGAAGTTGAAAATAATTTTTGGTGAATAGTAACTTTTGACTTTTATTTACCACCGTTAAAAGTAAATATGGTAATTAAGAGTAAAAATGATATTATAATTACATTAACACGTGTCCAAATTCAATTGGATTAGTGAGAATCAACCAAAAACAACCTTAGGAATAAAATATGACCATTAGGTGCACTTGGATTAGATTAGAACATTTAATATTATTTAATTTAAATAATAATTAAAAGTGTAAATTCAATTTTTTGTAACTAAAACATTTTAATGTAGATATATATATAAGATAAATTCAATAATAATTATTAATTAGAAATAGAAAAATATTTCACACATAATGGTATTTCATTTATAATTTTTAGGCATTAAATAATTTGATTTATTTAAAACACAATAAAGATGCATTAATTACCTTATTAATGAAAAATTAGAATAATTGATATTATAAATATCAAAATAAATGTAATTTGAGTCTTTTGATGAATTCCAATAATTTTAAAGGTTAATATGAAATGTTAGTGTCTATTAGATAAATTTTTATCGATGTGATAAGGTTGTTATGACTTTCACAAAAAAATACCAAATAGTGTCAAAATCGACATCAGTTAATTTTAAAAACAAATACTATATTATTGGTTGGTATAATATTTCTAAAAATCTAAGGCATGGACAGAGGGCTTAAAAAATATTATATATATCATTAATGAACCACTTGAGGTTCTTTTGGATGTTTATAATATGTTTATCAACCATATAGTGTAGGAATAGAGGAAGACACGGTAAAAGATAAATTATTTAACTTATAGTTAAATATAAAATATATTGTTAAAATGGTATACTAAACTTGTATAAAACCAATATTTTGAGCATATTTTGAACTATCCACACTTTATATTTGAAATAAATTATTTTTGACCCATTATAAACGAAATATGATTTCGTTTTAAAATAATATTTCAGTCTTTTCCTGAGGTGCCTCTCACCACTCTTATAAAAGTGAACTCACCCTTCTCTCAAATTCACACCTTAAAATCCATTTGGCTTGGCCAAATCCAACAACAGTATCCTATAATATTTCCTCCCTTCATTCTAGAGTCATTTCTTTAGTCAGAAATCCAACATAAGGTTCCCTTTTGATCAAATGAAAAGGAAGAACCTGAAGAAGAGGTAAATATTTCATCACCTCTTTCATGTTCTTTTCTTCTTCCACTTATTCATTCCTTGTTGTTTCCATTATAAAATAATAAAATCAGTTTCATCTATATACTTGGATGTTATTATAAATATTGTACAACCATATTCATTATTTTATACATCCTTTTAATGACATGTCACCATATATGTGTACGTACGGCTTACCGTCTCCACGTCAAGATGTAGTTGTTACTCATTACATTATTATTTGATGGGTATAATAATGATGTATAATTGATGTAAATAATAAATATAACATGATAATTATTCTTTATATATGATATACCATCCAATTATATACGATTTTAATATCAAGATAATGATATTGTTGCTCGTGCGTACGTACGGATTACCGTCTCCACGAACGCGATGAGATTCATTCCCCATCGTAACCATTCAAGACTAATTTTCATTTGATGATTAAAAATATTGTTTAAAGACTTTATATAATTCAATATATGAATAAGAAACATCCCATCTATAAAAAACATGAATCACGTAACAAATAATATAAAGGAAAATGAATCTGTTAACACCACAACCAATGATAATACTAAAATACCATTAACAATGAATTATTAGAAGATCATATATGACATAATAATTATGTATTTGGTTTTTCTATAGTATAATAACAATTATTTTAATATTATAGAGGAGGTTAATATACCCTTGACCAAGGAAAATTACATGGTAAGGGTTAATTACACAATCTCTAAATTATCTGAGATTGTTTATAAGTATATATCTATTAGGACCTCATTATCATCCACATACGCGTTTTCTGAAAAATTTAATTCAAAACATTTTTACTATTTACCAAAAAATGGGTTAAATTCATTTATAACCTTTTTGAGTTTTTATAAGATGTTTATAAAGGAATCTATCCATCATTTTCCAAAAGAATGTACTTTATGACCTTTTCAGAAAAATTAATGTAAGGATGTTTTTTTTAACTTATATGGAAGGTGCAGCTATTTCCACCATTATAATATCGTTGAATATTCTCTTACAAGATTATATAACTATTTTCAAAATATCTTTTTTCTTTATAATTATGTGAGAGTTAAATGTTTTAAAAATAGAATGAGATATTTCTATCAATTTTTTTGGATTTCATCTATGTCAACATCCTTTGATAAATTTTATTTTTGGTTTGAAGTTGATTTATTACGATACAAATTGTCCATATTGTATTGAAGGTTTAGTGATATGTTTGACTGTGGGTGATTTATTTTTGGCCCATTCATGGTTTATGGTTAGATTATTGAAATTTCCAATATTTGTTTAAATATGAATGTTTATGTTATATTTCAACCTTTTTTAAGATGATTGTATTGTAATAGTATGTTCCGGTTTGGGTACTGGTAAAAGTAAGCCCTACAGGCTGTGGTCTGGTTACAATAGACCCTCCAGGTTGGAGTCCTGTTACAGAGGCTCTCTGGGTTGGAGTCTAGTTACAGAGGCTCTCCGGGTTTGAGTCCGGTTAAAGAGGCTATCCTGGTTGGATTCTGGCTACAGAGGCTCTCCAGGTTGGGGTACGGTTACAATTATCCCCCAAGTCATGGCACAAGGCATTGACATAGAAATTAAAGTCCGGTACTATACATTACTTTATTATGAAATTATTTATTACTTGTGATTATTAAACCAGTATAATATCTATGTGCATGTTTATATTGTAATGTTTGACTTATTTTTTCCATATTATGTTCATGTTTGTGTTTAAAAGGATATTGTTTTTATTACACATCATGACCTAAAAGTGTATAGATTCTGCTAAATTATTTACCCTTACTGAGCATCTGTGCACACCCCTTTCTTATGTTTTATTTTCCAAGGATCCCATGAAGTGTTTTATGTCTAAGATGAAGGGTTATGCTAAGGGAACAATGGCAATCAAAAAGGATTATATTTTTGGTGTTTTATGTTTGAAAGTGTAATGTAACATTCATAAATGTAATCAATTTTCCAAGAATACTAAACTGATCGGTCTTTCGTGACATTATTAATGGTAATCATGCCAATGTATTCAAATAATTCACCGCCACTAGGAATCAAGGGTCGGGGCATTATAGTTGGTATCATAGGATGTATAGAAATATCCTTGTAAACTAGAATGAGATGAAATATAAGTATATCACATTACCCTAAGATAGACTTTGAGTATTAGTATAATGGAACTTACTATAATTTTGGTTATGTAGAGATTTTTAGAGTCTTCCAAGAAAATACATCCATGTCTGGATATGAGTATGTAGATGCAGCTCTGTTACAAATGTACCTAGGGGTAAAACCCGAAAACACCGCTTTGAGCTAGACTCGAACAAGAACCGATTCATGACAACGGGCCGTGCTGCACTCTTGGTTACGACACACCTGAGGAATATTTTTAGTATAATTATCATTTTCATTAAAATTCAGTATAAAGGATATATGAGTACATACAATCTCAAAGAAAATATTTTTATGATAACAGATTATATCAATAAACAATTTAATTTACATTAAATATTTTACATGTTTGGAATTATTCATTGTGATTTATAAACTGACCTTGTGTATGCCATTGTATAGAAATGGAGCCCAGTAGAAGAAATGATTACTCTAGCAATACGTATGATCCAAAGAGTAAGAAGGATAATATCATTCATGTTATTAAGCCAAAATATAAAATGGAAATAGTCTCCCATGTATTCTCAACATATGAAGAATTAATATCATGTGTTAATAAGATAAGTAATGAATTCTCTAAGTCCTATGGCTTTAAAGGGAAGTAAGATAAGAAAAGGATGGTGGAGAGAAATATGGATAAAGGGCATTGGGGGAAGAAGGATTTTACCATATGTAATTAATGTGGATATAATCACATTGGAAAATTCTTGAAGGTAATTTTATTTTGTTATATGTGTGGAGAAAAAGGACACCGATTAAGTGACAGAAACCATAAGAAAAAGGTTTCAAATGTAAATTGCTTCATCTTCAAGGCGTTGAGACATTACGCAAATCAATATCCCTGTCATTTGAGTATACCCAAAATGATACTATAGGATAATAATCAAGTTATGATACTACCTCATATGAGGAGGAATGACTAGTGTTCTTATGTTGTTATTATAGAATTATTTCATTTGAGTGTTGTATCAACAATATACTGGTTATATGAATTATGGAGACAAATAAAGATTTCACTATTGTACTATCTTATTGAGGATTTGATATTATATGGTTATTATAAAAGTGACTTTATAGTAAGCTAATTTTTTTGGAAAATACATGGTTGAAGGAAAAGTAATCCTTAATATGTTTTTGATAATAAGGTAGTGAATTTGGAATAAGAGATGGTTGATTTGGCTAAAATACATTGGATATTCTTGACTTCCTTAGATCATATTAATAGATTTTTTATTTCATCATTATTGGAATATTCAAATTTTTTAGATATAAGTAATATATCTATTATTATATAAATGATAAGGGAGCATTAATGTAATCAATAAGTATATATAGTAATTTAGGGTGTTACCATGTTTCAAAATAATACATGATGAAGGTGTTCACATGTTATTACATGGAAAAAAGTATCTTCATTATGTTTAACATCCATATAAATTTTTCCCTATGAGTTTGGATAGAAGAATTTTGGATAATTATAAAGGTTGGAATGGATTAAATTTGAAATTGGATACTATTGTTATGGTTATTTAGGTATTGTAATAAAAAATACAACACTCGGACCGTGTGACAATCCGTCGCGTTGGAAAAAGATGCAGGAATAGAATCCACAACCATAGTGTGATTTGGATTTATCACCTACCAATGGCTTTTGTGAAGTCCCTAAATTCTGTAATCTAGTTTTCATAAAGGGTTTGAAAGGTGATTTATAAATTCATTATTTTTGGAACCCTATACTATTAGGAAAATGGAATATTTTTTGAAATCTTTTGCAGTAAATGATGAGTTTGTCGTAGGAATTAGTTGAAGGATGAAACTCTACTTGTCATGTATATATATATATATATATATAATTTTTTTCCCTATTATTCATTATGTAAATAAATTCCTAAAATTTAGGGAAGGTATTTTAAAACAAAATTTTTTTTATCCTAATACCTTATGTTTTGTTGAAACGATGGTATTTTAAATCATCATAGATTTATGGATTTGATGGCCTCCATTTAACTCTTGGTTGTGATTGATGACCTAAATAACTCCCTATAAATATTTGAATTTTTTCTCCAATTATGTGTCTCCAATTTCCACCAATGTTCTCCTATTCGAGATCATAATTTGGTGGTGAACCTTTCATTTCACCTTTCCTCTTATTAAGAGTAAATTTAATTAAACGGATTTCCAATGTGGGTTTTCGCACAAAGGTATTTTCTATTATCAAACTTTTATTTTCGAAGAACAATTTCAAATTCTGAGGATGTAATTTATTGAAGGAGGTAATAATATAACACCGTATGATTTCATAGTACGTTATTTCTTCAAATTAATTCATCAACTTTCACTACATTCAATACCGAGTTCTAGTGCAACATTATTTACCAAACTAGCCATTCAAAAGTGGTTAGAAATAATATTAACTGATTTTTGAACTTTTTATAAACCTTATAATTTTAGAATCCATACTATAGGTTTACTAGAAATAATTTAAGAACAAATTAAATTTGTTCAGATAAAAGAAGTATTTTTCAGAAAAAGAAATTTTACAGCACTTTAATGGAGAAGAATTTTTAAATCCAATATTTGAAAATTTTATATATTCAATTTTAGAAAATAAACATCTTCTTTAGAATCGGGCATAATAATTTAGTTTCAATAAATTTTTGGTGTTTTTCTAATAACATTCATATTTGGGTGAATAGTAAAAAATACTATATTTTAACTGAAAACAAAATTTTTAATTAATATAATTGATAGTGTTAAATTATTAATTTTATTTGTTTGGAAGTATAAAAAGATTATATTTTTACCATTTAATCCAATACTGGTCAATGTAATTAATTTCACTTTGAAATTGGACATAAACGAGTGTCAATCTATTGATAGTTATTATTTCATAAAAATACAGCTTTAGGTTTTGACAACGACAATTAATTTTCAATTAATTACTGAATCTTCTATGATTTTAAATTTGTAAAATTGATTTGATTTTTTAATTCGGAATATCAAAATTATCTTAGGGTGAAGTTTTGGTATTTTTCTGAAAAAAATTAAATTTACGATGAATAGTAAAAAACACTGTGTTATTGTTTAAAACCCACATTTTATTTCAATAAATAATTATTTTATTTAAATTTATTTTAAGTCAAAATAGATACATAATAAAAATATTTTTCCAATGTAATTCATTCGATTCTTTTTTATAATAATTTTAGATATATAAAGTTTTATTGAACTATTTAATATATTTTACCCACCTTCTAGAAGCATTTAAAAATTTCTATAAAACATAATTTTAAATCATTTGTGAGTTGAATTTCAAAAATTTGAGAGACATGGATAACCTTAGTAAGTAAAATCTGATTCAGTAAAATGAAAATAATTACCGGGGAATAGTGTCTTTTGACTTTTATTTACCATAGTAAAAAGTAAATATGATAATTAAGGGTAAAAATGATATTATAATTACCATAAAACATGTCCTAATTCTATTGGATAAATGTAATTTAAACAAAAACAACATTAGGAATAAAATATGACCATCTATATCCACTTGTATTAGATTAGGACATTTATTATTATTTAATTTAAAGAAGGGTTAAAAGTGTTAAATTCAAGTTATCATAACGAAAAAATTTTAATGTAGTGTTATACATAAGATTAATTGAACTATAAATATTCATTATAAAGATAAAAATATTTACTACAAAATGGTATTTTATTTATAATTTTTATACATTAAATAATTTGATTTATTTATGACACAATGATGATGCATTAAATACCTTATTAATGAATAATTAAAATAATTAATATTATAAATATCCAAATAAATGTAATTTGAGACTTTTGATGAATTACAATAATTTTATAAGTTAATATGACATGTTAGGGTTTATTATATAAATTTTTTTCTAAGTGATAAAGTTTTTATGAATTTCAGAAAAACTAAATACCAAATAGTGCCAAAATTGACTAAAATAAATTTTTAAAACAAATACAATATTATTGGTTTATATAATATTCCTAAAGATATAAGGTTCTTCCAAAGGGATTAAATAATATTATATATGTAATTAATTAACCACTTAAGGTTATTTTTTATGTTTATAGTATGTTTATTAACCATATAGTGTAAGAATACAAGAAGACACGGTAAAAGTTAATTGACTTAACTTAGAGTTAAATCTAAAAGATAAGGTTAAAATGGTAACCTAAACATGTCTAAAGCCCATTTGTCGAGTTGATTATGACACATACCCACTTTATAATCTAAATAAATCAATTTGGATGCATTATAAACCGAATTATATTTTATTGTACAATAATATTTCAATCTTTTCCAACAGTGCCCCTCACCCCTCTTATAATAGGGCACTCCCCTATCTCTCATGTTCACACCTTCAAATCCATTTGGATCAGAAAATCACAACTCGAATACCCTATGAACATTCCTATATTAATCTTAGAGTCCTTCCTTTAGTTATAAAGCCAACCTATAGATCCATTTTTATCAAATAAAAAGGAAGAACTCGAAGAAGAGGTAAATATTTCACCACCTATTTTAGGTTCTTTTATTTTTCCACTTCTTCTTACCTTGGTGTTTCCATTCTAAAATAATAACTAAAGTATCTTATATATACTATGATGTTATTATAAATATGTTACAACCATATTCATTATTCTATCCATCTTTTGAATGACATGTCACCATACGTGCGTACATACGACTTACTGTCACCACGTCGTGGTGTAGTTGTTATTCAATACATTATTATTTTAATGGGTATAATATTGATGTATAATTGATGTAAATAATAAATATAACATGATAATGAATCTTTATATATGATATAACATCCAATTATATATGATTTATATATCAATAGAATGATATTCTCGCTCGTACGTACGTACGGATTACCGTCTCCACGAACGCGATGAGATTCATTCCCCATCATAACCATTCAAGAATAATTTTCATTTAATGTTTAAAAATAATTATTAAATACTTGATATCATTTTGGATATTAATATGAAACATCCCGTTTATAACAAACATGACTCACTTAGCAAAGAATATAATGTAAATTGAATCAGTTAACCCCTGAAATGACAATAATACTAAAATATCATTAACAAAGCATTATTAGAGGATCATATAAGATATCCTAAATATGTATGTGTTTTTTATTATTTAATAAATATGATTTAATTATTATACATGAGGTTAATATACCCTTGACCAAGCAAAATTAGTGGTATGGGTTAATTACACAATCTCTTCATTATTTGAGATTATTTATACGTAATTTTCTTCTGGGGCCTCTTTATCATCCACATCCGTGTTTTCATAAAAATGTATTTAAAAAATTACTATTTAATAGACTATGGGATAAAGTAATTTATACCCTTTGTGACTTTTTTTAAGATGGTTATAAAGGAATCTTTCCATCTTTTTCCAAACAATGTACTTTATGACATTTTAGACAAAATTAATGTAAGAATTCTTTTTAACATATACAGCAAATGCGACTATTTTCCACCATTATTAAATAATCGAATCATCCCTTAAAATATTCTAATAATATTTTCAGATTAAATGTTTTCTTTATCATTATTTTTCTCTTAAATGATTTCAAACTAGAAAGACACATTTCTCTCAAATAATGTTGATTTCATCTATATCAACTTCCTTTGATAAATTTTATTCTTGATTGAAGTTGATTTATTATGTTGCAAATATTCTATATATTATTCAATGTCTAGTGAAATGTGTGATTGTGGATGATTTATTTTTAAGCCATTCATGGTTTATGATTAAAATATTGAAATTTGTATGCTAGTTTTAATATGAATGTTTATGTGATATTTCAGCCTTTTCTTTATATGAATGTATTGAACTATTATCTTACGGGTTGGGGACTGGTAAAAGTAAGCCCTCCGAGTTGAGGTCCAGTTACATCAGGCCCATTGAGTTAGAGTCTGGTAACAGAGACTCTCTAAGATTGAGTCCAGTTATAGAGGCACTCCGGGTTGGAGTCCGGTTATAGAGGCTCTTCGGGATGGAGTCTGGCTACGGAGGCTCTTCGGGATGGGGTCCGGTTACAGTTATACCTTAGGTCCTGGAACGAGGCCTTGACACAGAAATTAATTTTTGGTACTATACATTCCCACATTATAAAATTATTTATTACATGTGATTATTCTACAAGTATAATATCCATGTTCATGTTTATATGGTAATGTTTGATTTATTTTTCCCATAATTTGCTCAAGTTTATGTTTAAAAGTATTTTTTTATTACATATGTTGCCTGAAAATATTATATCTTCTGCTAAATTATTTACCCTTAAGGGGAATCTAAGCTCACCCTTTCCTTATGTTTTATTTTCCCAGGATCCCAAGAAGTGTTTTATGTTTTAGATGCATGGTTAAGATAAGGAAACAATATAATTCTCAAAGAATGTTTTTGTGTGTGTTATATTTTAGAAAGTGTAATGTAACATTCATATATGTAATCTATTTTATATTTTTGACAAACTGATAGGTCTTTCAGGACTTGATTACTTGTAAAAATGACAATGTATTAAAATAATGCACCCACTAAGGGAATATAGGTTTGGGGCATTACAAATGATAATACTAAAAATCATGCATGCCTCCACATTTGTTAGAGGGTACCGATGAGTAGTGAAGGAATATGTTGTGAATTTGGGGTGACTATACCTTCATATTATTGTGAGAAACAATATAAAAAATAAATAAAATCGCATACGACTATATATATTTATATAATATAAATCATGAAAAATATATTTATAAAAACACAATACCTTATATATAAAAATGAATTCAATACAAACCATACAACAAATACATAAAAACTTGTCCCCATAAGGGATTATCACATAAATTAAAATCCAATAAGTAATAAAAATAGAATTATTGGATGAATTCCACAAAACATGTCTCGAGTCTTAGCCTAATATCATATATTATAATCAATCCTTGCCATTTTGAATCATTCTTTGACCATTGGAACTTTTACCTTATCAGGAAATGTTACCATGAAGTCTGCTTGGGTACCCAATGTATCCTTAGTAGGGTATGCGTATAACTGAGTAGGACACCAACAATTATTCCCATAAATATATCAATTATATGAAATAGTTTATAATAATGTGTATTTTAAATTATGGAATACAAAATATGTAAGCACCCTTGATTCTAATGATTGAAGGTGAAAATTGGATCAAACAATCCTTATCCAACTAGTGTTGGATGTATTTAAATATATTATTATATATAAACAACCGCACATTGAGAAAAAATTCCCCTCAATATTCTTATTTAACATGTTTGAATGTTAATGGGGGAAGAGAATCACAACCATCAATCTCATATATAAAAAATCAAGGGGATGTGTGTCCCACCCAACTATCACATTCATAAAGTCCAATTATTATTATGGTAACAGTGTCACACTAATCCGTATCATATATGTAAATAATTGAGGTTAGTGTGTCCCATAGGACTATTTGATTCACGAAGTTTAGTTATTATATGGGTGTAGAGGATCCCAATAGTTCATATCATATTTAAAAATAATTCAGGGAACTGAAGCCCACCAAGATAAATAATTTATTGAAGTGAATTGTGTTGCATTTGTTGTCAATGAGGCATGAAGTTGTCTTGGAATGAATGGATGTCAAGGAATGTCAATATGTGAATGACAAAGGTTGTGATGGTGTTGGTGGTGAAGGAGAATCCCCATGGTACTAAGATGCATGTCACTTAGGAGATTCACTAAGTGGTATTGGAAATTGTGGTTGAAACATTCTCCATGTACATCTGACGATTGTAGAGCTGTTCTTTAAGTTCATAGAACTTGTATCAAGATGATACAAAGTCACAACATGATTAGAAGACCATGCATTGTAGTGACAATGCATGAGGAGTTGAAAGTGATCCATCCATAAGTTGTAAGTGGATGAAGTGGTTTAATGAAGTCCATGCACTATCACTTAGTGCATGTGAATCAGAAGATGTTCCAATTGATCTCTGATTAGATCAATGAAGTTTATTGAAGAAATATTTGATTCAGGAGCTCGGTTGAAGATGAAGAAACCTTTTGAATTCCATATCCTAAGTGAAGATTATATGTTGAGGAGGATTAAGGAATTATTAAGAAGTAGAGAAGGGAAGAAATTGAGAAGAAGAATGAAAGGGCTTGATATGGCATTTTACATGGAGGACTTTGTTTTTTACAAAGTCTTCTACAAGACTTTGCCAAAAAAATTGGCCAGCCCATGGACACCTTGAGGGTTCAACCCCAAGGCACATGTGGGCCTAAGGCGCCACGCCCAAGGGGGAACCCGTGGGGCGAGTCCAGGGCGGCAGGACGCACCCAAGACACCGCTAGGCGTCCGGGGCACGCCCGGAGGAGCGCGGCAGGGGCGCATGAGCGCACCCGAGTGTGCATAGTGGGCGCTAGGAGCGCGCCCGCAGGAGCAGAGAGTGGGCGCAGAGCGCGCCCGCAGAGAGAACCCGGTGCGGGGCGGCACCGGGAGGGGAGAAGTTCAACTGGGCGCTTCTCGGCAGCGCTTAGTTGATAAGCCGCGAGAAAACTGGGCGCCGTTTCGATGTGGGACAAACATTTTTGCCGCGGAGCGAATCCCAGCCGCTCATCTGATCGCGCGGATGATCTAAGCCGCACATCTAATCCGCCGCGGCCCATCCTGATCGCGACCGTCCAAAACTTCGATCCGACGGCCGTGACTCGTCTTCCACCTCGAGCTCGAGCCGAGGACACCCCGAAGCCACCCGCGAGCCGCCGACGAACCAGAGGCCATCCGAATGACTATTTCGAGTTCCCGGCCACCTCTGAAGGATCTAAGACGTCCATCCGACTCGTCTGGACCTACTGAACCGATCCATGCTTAAAAATACACATTCATGCAATGTTTGGGAGATTTCGAACAAGGCCGAGGCAAGAGAATTTGCCGAGGCATCGAGTGTTCATGTTTTTGCATGGGATGAGCCTAAACCGAAGGCCGTGCATGCGTTATGAGTCGCATGCACGTAGAGGAACAAAAAATGAAAGATCCCGCGTGAAACAGAGGATAAAAATAAAGATTTGGAAAGATTTTAAATAACCAAAACTTTCGGGGATTTGGAAATATCTCACGCGGATGAACCGCATTCCTCTGCCTATAAAAGGAGACCCCGAGGCCTTGGAGTGCTTGCTGATCCTTTCTTGAAAATCAGAAGACCCGTGAGTGCCTCTGCCTCGCGAAGAAAGAAGCCACCGCGCAAAACATTGCGCGTCTGTTGTCCCGAAGCCACCCGAGGCTTTGAAGTGTTCCCTGCGCGCCTACTCCCTTGCGCGACAGGAAGAACCCGAGGCCGCATCCTTGCGCGCCCGAGGTTGCATCCCTCTCTGCCCGCGGACTTGCGTGGCAGGAGGTGTTTGCGCGGCCGCTTGTGCTCTTGCACCTGCGCGCCCGAGGTGTTGCACTTTGCACACCCGAGGTCTTGCGCGGCCTTTGTGCACCCAAGTTCTTGCGCGGCCAGTGGCACCAAGTGTGCCTTGTGCTTTGAAGAAGAAGAGAGGCCGTGGCTCATACCTTGTGCTCTTGCGCGGCCAGTGGCACCCAAGTGTAGCTTGCGCGGATATTGAAGAAGAGATTGGCAGGGGTTCGGGTTGTGTGTGCAAGACAAGAGGAAGACCACACATTTGTGTGTGTGAAAAGGAGGAAGGCCATTACATACCTACGGCTTGTGTGTGCAAGTGGAGGCCGAGACTACACATTGTATGTGTTTTATAATTGGAGAAGGCCGTAACCATGTGTGCGCAAGAAAAGTGAACAAGAAGCCCACTTATGTGTGTGCCATGTGCTAAGAAGGCCACACTTTGTGTGTGAAGTGAAGAAGGTCGAGAGTTAGTGTGTGCAAGTGAAGGAGGCCAAGACTTGTGTTTGCTAATTGATCAAAGGACGTGTGTGTGTGAAAACAAAGCAAGAAGGCCGAACCTAGTGTGTGCACTAAAAGTGTAAACACCTAGAAGAAGAGGTCATCCACACTAAAGTATAACACACATTAAGTGTGTAAGCAAATTGAATTAAGTGTGTGAATGAAGTGAGTTGGTGTGTGCTATAATTGATTACACCCTTTGTGGGTTTATTGCACCAAGAGGAAGAAAGGAGAGTGCATGCATACATGCATGCACGTGCACACGTGAAGAAAGTTAAATCAGTGGTGTGCATTTGAGTTGTCCAAGACGTGAAGGTTCTTGAAGAAGTTGAGAAGGCCATGCAGTCAGTGCATGAGGATGCAGAGTTTCCATGCACTCAGTGCATGAAGTTGAGGTGAAATGAGACTGGACCAGACTGAAGTTAAAGACATCATTTGTCTGAGTATTCAGTAATTGAAGAGAGGCCAGGTCATCCTGAGAAGAAGGAGATAAAGCCTGAGCAAGACGAGAAGACCTGTTCACCACAAGTGATCAGAAGAAGAGCAAGGCCAGCAGTCTTTATCCCAGACTGCTGAAGATACTTGAAGACCTTAAAGAGAAGAAGAGCTACTCGTGTGACTCGAGGAGCCAAGAGAAGACCCTGTGGGACTCAGGGAGAAGAAGTATTCAGTGGGATTCTGGAGCAGGCCAGTGGGACTCTGGTAACACTGTGGGACGCAGTATAAAGACCCTCCTGTGGGACTCAGGAGAGATACAGTGGGACTCTGTATCGACCATTGTAATTCTAACAAGTTATAATGGGAGAATCCATGCTGGGAGAGCATGGCAAGGATGTAGGCCTTTGGTGCCGAACCTTGTAAATCCTTGTGTCCTGTGCCTTTATATTTACTGCATCATTCGAGGAAAGGTGAGAGATACAAGAAGAGTGGATTGAGGCTTTAACCAGCCATAGAGGTTTAATTGATAAAGAATCAATTAGTAAAAAGTTTTAAAGGATCACTGATTCACCCCCTCCCCCTCTCAGTGATTCACACTGATCTGGGCACTTCAATTGGTATCAAAGGGAGGTTCCCTCTAAAAGATCCAAGGGAGTCTATATGGAGTGCAGATTTGAGGAAATGAGTGACCAGCCTCAAATGGAGATATCTGCCAAGACTCTGAAAAAAAGAATGATGAAACAGGCCAAGAAGATGAAGAAAGCCTGTCCTAGCTGTGATGCTGATGGAACAATTCATGATCTTCAGAATGCACTCAAATATCTTCAGAAGACTGTCCCCATGGAAGTGGCAAAGTGTATAGTTACAGGCATCCATGATCTTCGAGAAGAAAAATCACAATTAGAAGAAGAAGCCAATATAATGGAAGATCAATTGGCAAAAAGGGTTGGCATAACCAACACTCTTAGAAAGCTGGTGAAGGCTAAAGATGAAACTGTTTCCCTTTGCAATGAAAGATATGAAGACACTGCTGAAGAATTGCAAAGAAGCCTTTCTGAGAAAGAATTCTTTAAAATAATAATCAAAGATGTTTTCCATGCACTGGAAAAGAGGCACAAAGTTTCAATGAATGTCAGAGATGCTCAACTTGAAGACAAAGTCAAAATGGTGAAGGAGCTTGACAATTCATTGCTAGAATTGAAGAAGGTGCATGATGACCAGATGAATCAGCTGAATGAAAGTTGGGAAGGAAAGCTAAGAGCTGTTGAGGATGAGAAGAACTCCCTCAATATGAAATTCTTAGAACTGGAGGTGATATTGAAAAATCTGCAATCACCCAAAGCTGAATCCTCCCAGTCAGCTGAAAGGAGAAATGTTGCTACTCAAGTATTCATTGAGCAGGATGATTCTAAGAGAAAGACATCCTCTAATAAAAGTGCAACATCTTCTAAAAAGAAGGTACCATCCATACCATCTTGTACTCATTCTTCTAAAAGTGTTTCTACTAAAAGTGCAGGATGGAAGAATAATTCCAAACAAATATGGATGAAGACAGTAAAGAAGCAGAGCTCTCCTGAAACAGCACAACAGGTCAAGAAAAGTACCCTACAATCAGAAGGACTCAAGAGGTCAAGATTTGTGGGTCAATGTTGGTGTTGTAATAAGTATGGGCACTGTGCAAATGATTGTTGGTACAATCCACTGAATGTCAAAGCACAAAGGAAGCCCATGCCAAGGGGGAGCAAGCCAGAAGAAAAGAAGCAGCATCCACAGGTCCAGAGACATCTGTTTACTGCAAATAGATTTGGATTACTTGACAACATCTGGGATGATTGCAAAAGTGGTCAAAGAGATACATTTCAATCTCCAACTGTATCCAGAGCTAAAGAGGAGAGAAGATCACTGAACCTGGCTAAGAGAGAGACCTTGGTAAGCAAGCAGAAGAAAGTGGAAGATGCTCCCAAGAAAAGTTTGAAGAATGAAGAGAAGTCCTTGGAGTCTAAATCCAAGAAGGGTGATGCATC
The DNA here is from genome assembly GCA_963277665.1 of Viscum album. Taxonomy (NCBI): domain Eukaryota; kingdom Viridiplantae; phylum Streptophyta; class Magnoliopsida; order Santalales; family Viscaceae; genus Viscum; species Viscum album. The sequence goes on along the minus strand of OY728143.1, from coordinate 1,685,017,043 downwards.
CAGAAGGACCACCAAGAAGAAATGCTTCTACTGTGGAAAGAAAGGACATATCATGGATCTTTGTAAAGAAGCCATGAAATTCAATAGAGGCAGACTGGACTCAAAAAGACAATCAATCCAGAAGAATAAGGGATTGATTGAAAACAAGTTGCCTAAGAGAGGTAGCTTGACAGCATCAAAGGAACCATGTGAAACTTCCAGAACTGAGGCCACACTTCCAAATGACTCTTTAGTCATATGGCCAAATCAGTTGCAACTTGCCAAAGATCTCCAGAGAGCTGAAGATGAAGTTCTGGCAATTGCTAAGGCAAAAAGGAAGAAGAAGATTTCACATGAAGATATATTGAGATCCACACCAGCACAAACATCATTGAATATCAAATGTGCAAGTGTGAAGACTGGTGAAAATGGGACATCTCGGTTGAGAGAATCTTCTCAACCTTGTTGTTCACATTGATGAACCAAGGAGGTTCCATCTTATTCCCTTATACTCTTGGTATATACATGTGCTAACATTGCAGGGAATTGAAGATGATGATCATTCTCAACTGGAGGATGGTTTGGAAAGAATGGAGTGCACCCCTTGAGGGGGAGCCAATCTGAAGAAGATGGGATTCTTAGATTAATACCATCTTGAGAAAAGTGAAGGTATTCCAATCATACTTTCATCCCTTGTTTCTTAATTGAGTTTATCTTGTCAATTAAGGGGGAGTATGGATTGAAGACAAATGGATGAAAGGGGGAGCTTTATCTTTGCACTGAACTTTTTAATGAGTTTTGTGGAGTATGTGCAGGATTCAGCAATTCATTGAATATCTGAAAAAAAAAATTCAACCCCTAAGCATGATCTCACATGTTTACAGTGAATGTGGACAACATTGAGTTCCTTGGTCACATCACTCTTGTTTTCTACACCGGGTTAGCCCAAGTAGACTTAGAGTTGATTTACTAAAGGTTCTTTGCTAAAGAGAACATGTGACATCATCCCTCTCTCAGTGTTTTTCAAGAAGATGCTGTTCGAAGGGAGGAAGAGATTTTTGAAAGAGAACCACACCACACCTTTGCATTTGATTGCCAATAAGGGGGAGAAAATATTGGCACACATATTGACCCATTCATATGTGCTGAAGGAGTGTATTGACAACAAATACAAAGGGGGATATTGAAGTGCATTGTGTTGCATTTGTTGTCAATGAGGCATGAAGTTGTCTTGGAATGAATGGATGTCAAGGAATGTCAAGATGTGAATGACAAAGGTTGTGATGGTGTTGGTGGTGAAGGAGAATGGCCATGGTACTAAGATGCATGCCACTTAGGAGATTCACTAAGTGGTTTTGGAAATTGTGGTTGAAACATTCTCCATGTACATCTGACGATTGTAGAGCTGTTCTTTAAGTTCATAGAACTTGTATCAAGATGATACAAAGTCACAACATGATTAGAAGACCATGCATTGTAGTGACAATGCATGAGGAGTTGAAAGTGATCCATCCATAAGTTGTAAGTGGATGAAGTGGTTTAATGAAGTCCATGCACTATCACTTAGTGCATGTGAATCAGAAGATGTTCCAATTGATCTCTGATTAGATCAATGAAGTTTATTGAAGAAATATTTGATTCAGGAGCTCGGTTGAAGATGAAGAAACCTTTTGAATTCCATATCCTAAGTGAAGATTATATGTTGAGGAGGATTAAGGAATTCTTAAGAAGTAGAGAAGGGAAGAAATTGAGAAGAAGAATGAAAGGGCTTGATATGGCATTTTACATGGATGACTTTGTTTTTTACAAAGTCTTCTTCAAGACTTAGCCAAAAAAAATTGGCCAGCCCGTGGACACCTTGAGGGTTCAACCCCAAGGCACATGTGGGCCTAAGGCGCCACGCCCAAGGGGGAACCCATGGGGCGAGTCCAGGGCGGAAGGACGCACCCAAGACACCGCTAGGCGTCCGGGGCACGCCCGGAGGAGCACGGCAGGGGCGCATGAGCGCACCCGAGTGTGCATAGTGGGCGCTAGGAGCGCGCCCGTAGGAGCAGAGAGTGGGCGCAGAGCGCGCCCGCAGAGAGAACCCGGTGCGGGGCGGCACCGGGAGGGGAGAAGTTCAACTGGGCGCTTCTCGGCAGCGCTTAGTTGATAAGCCGCGAGAAAACTGGGCGCCGTTTCGATGTGGGACAAACATTTTTGCCGCGGATCGAATCCCAGCCGCTCATCTGATCGCGCGGATGATCTAAGCTGCACATCTAATCCGCCGCGGCCCATCCTGATCGCGACCGTCCAAAACTTCGATCCGACGGCCGTGACTCGTCTTCCACCTCGAGCTCGAGCCGAGGACACCCCGAAGCCACCCGCGAGCCGCCGACGAACCAGAGGCCATCCGAACGACTATTTCGAGTTCCCGGCCACCTCTGAAGGTTCTAAGACGTCCATCCGACTCGTCTGGACCTACTGAACCGATCCATGCTTAAAAATACACATTCATGCAATGTTTGGGAGATTTCGAACAAGGCCGAGGCAAGAGAATTTGCCGAGGCATCGGGTGTTCATGTTTTTTCATGGGATGAGCCTAAACCGAAGGTCGTGCATGCGTTATGAGTCGCATGCACGTAGAGGAACAAAAAATGAAAGATCCCGCGTGAAACAGAGGATAAAAATAAAGATTTGGAAAGATTTTAAATAACCGAAACTTTCGGGGATTTGGAAATATCTCACGCGGATGAACCGCATTCCTCTGCCTATAAAAGGAGAGCCCGAGGCCTTGGAGTGCTTGCTGATCCTTTCTTGAAAATCAGAAGACCCGTGAGTGCCTCTGCCTCGCGAAGAAAGAAGCCACCGCGCAAAACATTGCGCGGCTGTTGTCCCGAAGCCACCCGAGGCTTTGAAGTGTTCCCTGCGCGCCTACTCCCTTGAGCGACAGGAAGAACCCGAGGCCGCATCCTTGCGCGCCCGAGGTTGCATCCCTCTCTGCCCGCGGACTTGCGTGGCAGGAGGTGTTTGCACGGCCGCTTGTGCTCTTGCACCTGCGCGCCCGAGGTGTTGCACTTTGCACACCCGAGGTCTTGCGCGGCCTTTGTGCACCCAAGTGCTTGCGCGGCCAGTGGCACCAAGTGTGCCTTGTGCTTTGAAGAAGAAGAGAGGTCGTGGCTCATACCTTGTGCTCTTGCGCGGCCAGTGGCACCCAAGTGTAGCTTGCGCGGATATTGAAGCAGAGATTGGCAGGGGTTCGGGTTGTGTGTGCAAGACAAGAGGAAGACCACACATTTGTGTGTGTGCAAAGGAGGAAGGCCATTACATACCTACGGCTTGTGTGTGCAAGTGGAGGCCAAGACTACACATTGTATGTGTTTTAGAATTGGAGAAGGCCGTAACCATGTGTGTGCAAGAAAAGTGAACAAGAAGCCCACTTATGTGTGTGCCATGTGCTAAGAAGGCCACACTTTGTGTGTGAAGTGAAGAAGGTCGAGAGTTAGTGTGTGCAAGTGAAGGAGGCCAAGACTTGTGTTAGCTAATTGATCAAAGGAAGTGTGTGTGTGCAAACAAAGCAAGAAGGCCGAACCTAGTGTGTGCACTAATAGTGTAAACACCTAGAAGAAGAGGTCATCCACACTAAAGTATAACACACATTAAGTGTGTAAGCAAATTGAATTAAGTGTGTGAAGGAAGTGAGTTGGTGTGTGCTATAATTGATTACACCCTTTGTGGGTTTATTGCACCAAGAGGAAGAAAGGAGAGTGCATGCATACATGCATGCACGTGCACACGTGAAGAAAGTTAAATCAGTGGTGTGCATTTGAGTTGTCCAAGACGTGAAGGTTCTTGAAGAAGTTGAGAAGGCCATGCAGTCAGTGCATGAGGATGCAGAGTTTCCATGCACTCAGTGCATGAAGTTGAGGTGAACTGAGACTGGACCAGACTGAAGTTAAAGACATCATTTGTCTGAGTATTCAGTAATTGAAGAGAGGCCAGGTCATCCTGAGAAGAAGGAGATAAAGCCTGAGCAAGACGAGAAGACCTGTTCACCACAAGTGATCAGAAGAAGAGCAAGGCCAGCAGTCTTTATCCCAGACTGCTGAAGATACTTGAAGACCTTAAAGAGAAGAAGAGCTACTCGTGTGACTCGAGGAGCCAAGAGAAGACCCTGTGGGACTCAGGGAGAAGAAGTCTTCAGTGGGATTCTGGAGCAGGCCAGTGGGACTCTGGTAACACTGTGGGACGCAGTATAAAGACCCTCATGTGGGACTCAGGAGAGATACAATGGGACTCTGTATCGACCATTGTAATTCTAACAAGTTATAATGGGAGAATCCATGCTGGGAGAGCATGGCAAGGATATAGGACTTTGGTGCAGAACCTTGTAAATCCTTGTGTCCTGTGCCTTTATATTTACTGCATCATTCGAGGAAAGGTGAGAGATACAAGAAGAGTGGATCGAGGCTTTAACCAGCCATAGAGGTTTAATTGATAAAGAATCAATTAGTAAAAAGTTTTAAAGGATCACTGATTCACCCCCTCCCCCTCTCAGTGATTCACACTGATCTGGGCACTTCATTTATCATGATCAATTTTTATATGGGGTAGATCTCCCCACACATCTATTTCATATATATAAATAATTGGAGGCAATGATCCCCACCTGTAAATCCCATTAACTATGTTAAATTAATGTCATTGGGTAGAGCACCCCTCTCATCCATCTCATATATATAAATAGTTTGGGGCAATGTGTACCATCTAATAATCTCATTTATCATTTCCAAGTATTACCAGAATCATAGAATCCCATGCATTGATTTCATATATATAATTAATCAGAGGGATGTGTGTAAAACACTGAGTTTTTATGGCCCATTATTTTTGAATAAATTTAATTTATTTGATGGAATTTATTTAATGCTTCACCATGTTAATAATTATTTATATGATACAACAATTTATTCATGTGATATATTTATTACCCACTTATCTTACATTACATAGGACACATAATTTTTACTAAAGAATATTTTATTAATATTATTATTTAAACAAGATAGTAATAACCCAGTAATTAAACATAGTAATATAAATTGTAATGAATAAATATTAAATATTATTTTAAATGGTTTTATCTCATTTAAAAATAATTATAATTAAATAAATAATTTTATCTAAAGTCATTATATGTTTTGAAAATACTATTTATGAAAAATAATAGTTTTTTTAAATATTTCAATGAATAATGAAAAATTAATATTTTGAAACATTTAGAATTTAAATTTATAAAATTAAACATAATTTTTTAATTCCATATGTAAAAATTATCTTCTTGCAAAATAATTGGATTTTTTCGGAAATATTTCATTTTTTGATGAATAGCAAAAAATACAGAATTTTTAATAGAAAAGTGTGTTTTCAACTACTTTACTTATATAGATAAATAATATTTTAAATTTAGTTTAAATTTATTTTTAGGTAAATTATATATATATATTAACAAAAAAAATTTCATTATAATAAATTTCACATTTATATATGATATAAAATCATTTCCAACATTAGAATGATTTTTATTTAAAAACCCCAGGTTTCGTCCTGTTTATGGGATTAAATTTTTAATTACATTATAAACTTATGATTTTAGAATTAGGAAAAATATATCCAATATTTTTATCAACAAAATTTATTATTTCTAACAAGGATACTGAATTTTTTATAAATGTTATTATTGAATTTAGTTAAAATTAATCACAGTGATTTAGAGAAAAACAGTATTTACCAAGGGACTATACATTAAACCTAAGGAAAAAATGGCATACAAACTTTTCCAACTCTAATTTGATGGATATATTTATACCATTATTCTAGATGGATCTAAATTTATGTATTATTGAATCCTTTTTAGGTAAAAACACGGGGAAAACTATTTTTTTCAAAAATGCCAATTGTGTCCTCTCCCATACTTATAAAATCCCACCACCTGTAGAGACCCAAAGCTTGATGTACATGGACATTACATTACTTTTTCAAAATACTTAATACATAATGAAAACAGAAACACAAGGACTGTAATAGTTTAGTGTCTTTGGAAACTTGGAAAATAATCTTCTAATCATGGTGAAAGATCATCAACATCTCCCATAATGATCTTCCCCTTTTTTTCTTACCTAAAACATTTATTTAAATCATGGGGAAAAGAAAAAATATAAATGGTGAGCTCAAATTCTCATTTTGGGTAAACAAAAGAAATATCAATCACATCATATTCATAAGAACATAACATTTTGGAAATCTTAACCTGCAAAAGAAATAATAATTTCATAGCATGGGATAAATCATAGTAGTGAAATGTAATCCCAATAATAATAACATAAAACATGAAACTTTGGGGCATACACACATAATCATAGAGAATTATTTCTTAGTATTCAAGACTTATTTCCAAGACTATCTTAGCGGACAAAGTCCATTGCTGAATCAAGTTCACTCCTTGTTTCAGTCCTGTTTCACTAAACCGGATTAACCTGCTGTTTCATCCATGTCTATCTCATGAGATATAAATCTTTACCCAATGCATTGGAGGTAGATATAGGTCCCACCCATCTCATTATGAAACCATTCTTATGTGATCCACAAGATCATAAATCATACATCATAGCATAACCCATGTAAAAAAATGGGATTCTTATACATCATGCCATCATAACATAAATCATATAAGATAAAAAGGACATCATAAAATAATTCCATCATAACATAATCAAATCAATGTAAAAATTGGGATAGAAACAGAACCCTATTTTATCTTAGATGGAAAATAATTTTGATAAAACCCTTGAACTTCGTACTTGAGAAAAATATCCTTTGCACTTCGAAAACATTTTTCCTTTCTTAAAATTTTATATAATTTTAAACTAAAAGAATTTTATTAAAAATAAACTTGAAAACTTTTCAAGGAAGATTCATGGAAATAATGATCTAAAATTCCATTCGGGTCGTATAAGTTAAAAAAACATTCTTCTTGTACTTTGGCCGAAAAAGTCAAAAAGTACCTCGTACTAAAAATGAAAAAAGATTCCTTTCATATATTTTACTAAAAACTCACCAATGGGAAAAATTGGATTTTATAAATTGAAGGTGGATGGAAATAATATTACATATTGAGGAAACATGGATGTGGATGATAAATATGCCCTAGTAAATTCTGAAGTATAAACAATCTCAGATAAAAATGAGATTGTGAGATTTTACATTACCTTAGGTCCGATTTGCTTCGTAAGTGTCCAAACATCCTGTATAATGATTTAAATAATGTCATTGACTTATTCCAGAATCATATCCATTGTTATGATATCATATATGGTCATATTCTTAACTTATTATTAGTAATATTTCATTGCTACTTGTTATTAAGGTGTTTATTACTTTTTGTTCTTATGTGTGTTTTGTCGAATAAATTATTATTATTATTATTAGGTTATAGATAGATCATTTACAAAATGGTATTAGTGTAATATATATCATTTTTATTCATTCAATTCATATATATAATAATTATGCAATGTGGATCACGTAGAATGAGTCACATCACATCGTGGAGACGGTATTCCGTACGTATGCACGAGCGATGATATCATTCCAATGATCGTGTAATTTTATTGGAGTGTATGTATGCTATTTCAGAATAAATATCACTTTACAATAATCATATATAGTTATTATCTACACCATTATACCCATCCAAGTAAGGTGGTGGTGGAAAACTGATTACACCATGGCGTGGAGATGGTATTCCGTACATACGCACGCGGGGTGATTTCATTTTCCGTAGGATGGATAGAAGGTGAAATAGGTTTGTTTCATATTTATAATAACATATCACTATATGAGTCATACTGATGTTATTACTTCATAAGGAAACAACTAAATAAGAATACATAGAAGAAGAAATAAAGTTGAAAGAATCAGTAACGGACATTACGTCTTCTTTAAAGCACCTCTTCTTAACCTCCTCTTTGGGCACTAAAGATGGTCTTTGAAGAATACCAGAACCTCTAGGATGTTTCTAGGGAAGTTTATAGGAGAAATATTCTGGTTTTCGCCGAGCTTGAACGCTCAAAGTGGTGTGAGGAGGAGAGGGAGGAGGTTCCCTTTTATAAGGGAGGAGAGGGGCACCTTAGGAAAACTTAAAATATCATTTTATTATAAAGTCATATTCGGTTTTCAATAGCTCAAATTGATTTATTTCTTATCTAAGGTGGGGATGGGTTTAAAGCCTCTCATACAATATAATTTAGATAAGTTTAGGTTTCTATTTTAACCTTATCATTTAGATTTACCTTTAAGTTAAATAATTTTACTTTTACCATGTCTTCTTATTTTCTTACACTATAAGGTTAATAAACTTAATATAACAAGACAAACAAACCCCATGATTTTTATTATCAATATATATATATATCCTTATGTAATTCATTTGGCAGAACCATAGATTTTTAAAAATAAAATAACAATTAATAGTATAATATTTTTTTACAAACTATTTTATATCAATTTTGACACTATTTGGTAATTGATTTTTGTGAAACTCATAACAGAATTATTAGTTCAAAAAAATTTAATTAAATCAATAATAACATGTCATATTAACATATAAAATTAGTGGAATTCATAAAAAGTATAAAATTAAATTTATTTGGGTATTTATAACATCAATTATGTCAATATTTCATTAATAACAGAATTACTGCATCATCATTGTGTCATAAATAAATTAAATTATTTAATTGCTAAAAATTATAAATAAAATACCATTATGTAGGAAATATTTTTATATTTCTAATGAATACTTATAGTCGAATTTATCTTATGTATAACCCTATATTAAATTTTTTTAATTATTAAACTTTGATTTTAACTATATTAACTATTCTTTAAATAAAATAATATTAAATTTCATAATCAAATCCAAGTGGACCTAAATGGTCATATTTTATTCCTATGGTTGTTTTTGGTCGAATTAAACTTATCCAATAGAATTAGGACATGTGTTATGGTAATAATAATATCATTTTTACCGTTAATTACCCTATTTACTTTTAACCGTGGTAAATAAAAGTAAAAAGTTACTATTCACCAAAAAAATTCATCTCATTGAACCACATTTAATCTTTATTATTAACCGTGTCTCTTAGATTTTTTAAATTCCACTCACAGAAGCAGTAAAATTAAGTATTATGTGAATTTCCAAATTAACCTAGGAGGTGGGTAAAAAACGATGAAAATTCAATAAAAATTTTTTATATATAAAATAATTATAAAATGACTCCAATGAATTACATGTAACTTATATAGGTATTATTTATCAATTTTGACCTAAAATAAATTTATATAAAATAAATAATTATTTAAATAAAAAGTCGGTATTTAAATAGAAATCTGGTGTTTTCACTATTTATCAAAAATTGAACGTTTTTAGAAAAATACCAAAAATTCACCCTAGGCTAATTTCGATATTCTGAATCATAAAATGAAGTCCATTTTGAGTGATAAAATTTATAAAATTATAAAAAGTGGGTATTACTATTCATAACGGCTAGTTTATATAACATATCATTGTTTCGTGAAACTCGGTATTGCGTACAACACACACTATCGTGGAAGGTCGTGATTGCGTGTAATGCAGGACAATTCACGGAGGCGTGTAGTGCAAGCTCCATTTGGTGTAGCGTACAACACAAGACATCAATAAAATTAAAAAAATATTTTTCATTAAATCTCGGGGTGTTACATTCTACCCCCCCCCCCTTAAAATGAATTTCACCCTCGAAATTCGTCGGGGTTATAAACGGTTTACTACTTGAAAGTTTCTTTAATAGAAACACACATCGTAAAAAGGAATACCAAAACCAATATTTAAAAACTAAATTATGAAACGTAATAGTTTCCCAAATTAACTAATCAATGGGTTTCAACATAGGAGAAGATAGGTGAAAATATGGATATGGAAGAGAAATCTGGCCATCATGTTATGATGGAGAGTGGTAGAGATCATAGCTATGAAAAAGACAATAATCACAAAGCCATATATTTTTGATGATCTAAGGTACCATCTGATTCATCGAATATAAGGGCACTAGGACAAAATTTTTAGTTTTCAAGATCATTTCCCTAATGTTGATGAAATTGGAATTAGAAGAAATACTTTCTTTATTTTGGTACAATCTCACCGTTGGTCATTCCATGGACAATTTCTACTTCATCTCTTAAATAAATTAAGTTGAATTTGTCAGTCGTGAAGTGTTAGCAGATCATGTGATAGTATGATGGGTCATTCCATCTGTATCAAACAAAAGGTTAGAAAAAGTTTTCAAAAATACATAAGTCCATCTATACAGAGATTAATCATATATGGTTCCTAAAATGGACTTATACTTCATATATCATACAGCTTAATATAATAAAACTGGTTTCTACTAAACAGGGACTTCTTGTAGGCCAGTGGTAGGTGATAAAGGCATGTCGCACTTCAGTTGTGGGTTTGATTCCCACTGTCTTTTCCGACGCGACGGGTTACCTCCCATCCTATAAGTTGTGCTTTTTCGAAAACTACATTATTATAACATTCCATAAATAATATCGAAAAAAATTATAGCCTTAAAAAATTCTATCTGATGTAAAACTTAATTTATTCCAACCTTTAAGCTTATCAAAAATACTTCTGTCCAATCTCATAGTGTAAAGGAAATGATTACTTGAGAGGTCACATATCAAGTACGTGAATACCACCATTTATCCCCCATATATCATATGATATATCTTGTTGGTCACCTTACAAATATTCTAAGTCCTTAATCATGTATTCTCTTGAAAAATGAATACCCATTGAAACTTAGTAAAAACATGAATGCAGTTAAAAGTTAACAATTTCCACATACCAAAATCCTCAAAATTCTATATTCTCAAACCATGATATCACTTAGTCCTTATATCAATCATGAGCTAATGAATACTATCAAACAATTTATTTTATCCTTATCCCTTCATTATGTGCATATCATCTGCTTTCCAAAATATTTACATCACTTTTCATGGTTACCGGTACCATATTCCTATAGAAGACCACAATGGACCAATACACAGATATTTCAAAATTCCACGATACTATAAATGATATTCCATGATACTATTTTGAAATCCCATTACATAGAAACTTAATAATTACACAACATCATTGTCATACACAACATCACAAATAGTGATCACATGTGACTTCCCTTTAACCTTTTCCTTAAGAGGTTTCTCACATTGGTCATCATTAACCCTTGGATTAGGGCATTGATTAGCATAATGCCCCATTTCCTTGCACTTGAAGAATTGATGTGTTGGTGGTGCGTTCTCTACAGTCTTATCTTTTTTCACATCATTAGAAACCCTTTTTCCATTACATCGACACTCAGTAGCTCGATGACCTTCTTTTCCACACTTAAAACATTTTCTAGTCCCTTTAAGACAATCTCCACCATGCTTATTTCCACACTTTGAGAAGAAAGAAACATGCATCTTCTTTTCACCATTATTATGAGATTTATCTTTGAACTCCATCTTTCTTTTCTTGTCAAAACCATGATATGGATATGTAACACCAGCTTCCAATTCTACCTTGATAGCACAACACACATTTTCTTCATATCTACTGAAGTCTATTATAGCTAATGCCCTTCAATGAATTGGTTTTAAGCCACTAAAAAATCAATCAACTTTTCTTTCAGGTTGGATGATAAAGCCAGACGCATACCCTATAAGTCTTGTAAAATTCGCTTCGTATATACCAACAGATTCATCATCCTTCTGCTTAAGCTCCAGAAACTCCTTTTCCATCTTTGTTTGAAGGATTCGAGGGAATTACTTACTGAAAAACAAGTTCATGAACTCGTCCCATTCCATGGATTCAATTTCAACTTGGGGTATTGTATTTTTAATTAGAGTTCACCACTGGTCTACTTCACCTTCTAAACGGTAAACAGCTAAAATGAATTTTTCATGATATGAACAGCGAAGTATGGAAAATATCTTTTCAATGGTACTGATCAATTTTTCAGCAACAAGTGGATCAGAAGACCCATTGATAGATGGTGTACGTTACCTCATGAAGAACTCAATAGAATATTGTTCCATTCTCTGATCATTTGGAAATCCAGAATGATTTATAGCTTGTGTAAGTATAACAATAATCCTTTTCACTCTATCTCCCATCACATTTGGTTTCTTGGGAGGACAATCATTGCATTGTCCATTACATTGATCTACAAAGTTCCTTCGGGTTCCAACCATTGTCTAAAACCCAAAAAGAACAGTGTGAGAGGAAAAAATCATGTTAGGAAAACAACATAATAAAGGGGGAGTACCTTTAATATTTAACATCTTAGGTTTAATTCTAATATCTTTACCATAATTTGAGGACTATAACCTATACTTATATTTATCATTAGGAGCATCCCTATATATACCTTAAAAATATCTCTAGGGATCTCACTAATGTTTTTTGCATCCTAGTTTCCAAAGGTTAACTAATCCTTTCCTCTGATACCAACTATAGATACCCAAAGTTTGACGTAAATGGACATTACATTACTTTTATAGAATACTTAATACATAACAAAATCAGACGCACAAGGACTTTAATAGTTTAATGTCTTTGGAAACTCAAAAAATAATCTTCTAATCATGGTGAAAGATGATTAACATCTCCCATAACGATCTTCCACTTCGATTTTCTTACCTAAAACATTTCATTAAATCCTGGGGAAAAAACATATAAACGGTGATCTCAAATGCTTAGTAAGGGGAAACAAAAGAAATGTCAATCACATCATATACATAAGAACATAACATTTTGGAAATCTTAACCAGGAAAAGAAATCGTAATTTCATAACTTGGGATAAATCATAGTAGTGAAATGTAATACCAATAATCAAAACATAAAACATGAAACTTTGTTTCATACACACATAATCACATAGAATCATTTCATAGTTGTCAAGTATCATTGCCAATACTATCTTAGCGGACAAAGCCCATTTGTAATACGAGTTCACTCCTCGTTTCAGTCCTATTTCACTGAACCAGATTAACCTGCCGTTCCAGCCATGTCTATCTAATGAGATATAAATCTTTACACAATGCATTCGAGGGAGATATTGGTCCCAAAAACCTCATAATTAAACCATTCTTATGTGTTCCACAAGATTATAAATCATAAATCATAGTATAACCCATGTAATAAAAATGGGATTCATATGCATTATTCCATCATAACATAAATAATATAAGATAAAAATGACATCATAAAATTAATTCCATCATAACATAATCAAATAAATGTAAAAATAGGGATATAAACAGAACCATATATTATTTTAGATTGAAAATAATTTTGAAAAAACACTTGAACTCCGTTCTTGAGAAAAATATCCTTTCCACTTCGAAAACATTTTTCCTTTCTTAAAATGTCATATAATTTTAAACTAAAAGAAGTTGATTAAAAATAAACTTCAAAACATGTAAAGTATGCTTCATGGAAATATTTTTCTAAAAGTCCATTCAGGCCGTATAAGTTAAAAAAAACATTCTTCTCATACTTTGGCCGGAAAAGTCAAAAAGTACCTCATACTAAAAACGACAAAAGATTCCTTTCATATATTTTACTAAAAACTGACCAATGGGTAAAATTGGATTTAAAATATTGAATGTGGATGGAAATAATATTACATATTGAGAAAACATGGATGTGGATGATAAATATTCCCCAGTAAATTCTGATGTATAAACAAACTCGGATAAAAATGAGATTGTGAGATTTTCCATTACAGTAGGTCCGATTTGCTTCATAAGTGTTTGAACCTCCCGTATAATGATTTAAATAATGTCATCGACTTATTCTAGAATCATACTAATTGTTATGATATCATATATGGTCATATTCTAAACTTCTTATTAATAATATTTCATTGTTACTTTTTATTCGGGTGTTTATTTCTTTTTGTTCTTATGCATGTTTTGTCGAATAAATTCTTATTCTTATTTTTAGGTTATAGATACCTCATTTACAGAATGGTATTAGTGTAATATATATCATTTTTATTCATTAAATTCATTTATATAATCATTATTCAATGAAGATCTTGTAGAACGAGTCGCATCACATCGTGGAGACGGTATTTCATACGTACGCACGAGTGATGATATCATTCCCATGATCGTGGAATTGTATTGGTGTGTATGTATACTATTTCAGAATCAATATCAATTTAAAATAATCATATATAGTTTTTCTCTACACTATTATACCCATCTATATATGGTTGTGGTGGGAAACAGATTACACCACGGCGTGGAGACGGTATTCCGTAAGTACGCACGCGCGGTGATTTCATTTTTCGTAGGATGGATAGATGGTTAAATAGGGTTATTTCATATTTATAATAACATATAAGTATATTAGTGATACTGATGTTATTACTTCATAATCAAACAACTAAAGAATAAGATGTAGAAGAATAAATAAATCTGAAAGAATCGGTAACTGACATTACCTCTTCTTTAAAGCGCCTCTTATTAACCACCTCTTTGGGCACTAAAGATGTTCTTTGAAGAATACCAAAACCTCTAGGATATTTTGAGGGAAGTTGATAAGTGAAATTGGCAGGGGTTGGCCGAGAATGAAGGCTCAATGTAGTGTGGGGAGGAGAGGGAGGAGGTGCCCTTTTATAATAGAGGAGAGGGGAACCTTAGGAAAACATAAAATATTATTTTATTATAAAGTCATATTCAGTTTTCAATAGATCCAAATTGATTTATTTCGAAGCTAAGGTGGTGATGGGTCGAAATTATCTCATCCAATATAATTTATACAAGTTTAGATTTCTATTTTAACCTAATAAGTTTGATTTAACTTTAAGTTAAATAATTTTACTTTTACCGTGTCTTCTTGTTTTCTTACACTATAAGGTTAATAAACATACTATAACAAGACAAAAGAATACCAAGTTGTTTATTATTAATACATATAACCTTATATAAGTCATTGTGATGAACCTTAGATTTTTAGGAATAAAATAACAATTAATAATATAATATTTGTTTTAAAAACTATTTTATGACAATTTTGACACTATTTGGTAATTGATTTTTGTGAAAATCATAAAAGAATTATTAGTCAAAAAAATTTAATTAAATCAATACTAACATGTCATATTATCCTAGAAAATTAGTGGAATTCATAAAAGTCTAAAATTACATTTATTTGGGTATTTATAACATCAATTATGTCAATATTTCATTAATAAGTTAATTACTGCATCATCATTGTGTGATATATAATTTAACGTATTTAATGTCTAATAATTATAAATAAAATACCATAATGTAGTAAATCTTTTTATCTTTCTAATGAATATGTATATTCGAATATATCTTATGTATAACCCTATATTAAAAATGTTTTAGTTGTTAAACTTTGATTTTAACTATTTTAACTATTCTTTAAATAAAATAATATTAAATGTTCTAATCCTATCCAAGAGGACCTCAATGGACATATTTTATTCCTAAGGTTGTTTTTGGTCGAATTAAACTTATCCAATAGAATTAGGACATGAGTTAGGGTAATAATAATATCATTTTTACCCTTAATTGCCCTATTTACTTTTAACCCTAGTAAATAAATGTAAAAAGTTACTATTCACCAAAAATTATTTTCATCTCATTGAACCACATTTTAGTCCTTGATATTAACTGTGTCTCTCGGATTTTTAAAATTCCACTCACAAAAATGGTAAAATTATGAATTATATGAATTTCCAAATTCTCCTCGGAGGTGGGTAAAAGACGGTGAAAAATTCAATTAAATTTTTATATATCTAAAATTATTATAAAATGACTCCAATGAATTGCATTGAATTTATATAGCTATTATGTATCAATTTTGACATAAAATAAATTTAAATAAAATAAATAATTATTTAATAAAAAGTCGGTTTTTAAATAGTAACCAAGTGTTTTCACTATTCATCAAAAAATGAAAGTTTTCAGAAAAATACCAAAACTTCACCCTAACCAAATTTTGACATTCCGAATCCAAAAAAGAAGTCCATTTCGAATGTTTAAATTTATAAAAATTTTAAAAAGTGGATATTACTATTCATAACAGCTAGTTTATATAACACATCGTTGTTTAGTGATATTCGGTATTGCATACAACAGACGCTATCATGGAAGGTCATGAGTGCGTGTAATGTAAGCCGAGTCTGGGATGTGTGTAGTGCCATATCCTTTTGGTGTAGCTTACAACACGAGACATCAATAAAATTAAAAAGAATATTTTTCCTAAAATCTCAGGGTGTTACACAACCTCTTCCCCAATACATAGAAAAAATGGTTAAACAAATACCTACCCAAATAACTTCTCCACTTATCTCCCTTCACCCTATTATAATTACCATGGGATGAAATCCAACCAATGAATTCCTTTAGTGGAAACCAAAAGGAGATACCCGAAGAAGAGATAACATTAATCAATTAACATTTCATTATTACTTCATAAAACCCCATAAACTAATTTTATATCCAAATTATATAATAAAATACTTATATTAAATATAATTATATTTTTTTGTAACGACACAATAATATTTTAAGTAATTTTTTCAAATTAATTTAATCTTTTTTATATTTTTCATTTACTCAACGGTGAAAATAGTTTATTTTATATTAAAGAAATATGTTTTTCTCATGTTATATACACCACCATGTTAAAATTTCACTAAAGATAACACATATTTTATCTTCATCTATAATTAATACTAAGTATATCTTGTATTACATGAATAAATGACTTTACATGAATTCTTCTATGGCACACATGACTGAGTTTTACCGAACAATAATATTAAACAGAAATATTATCATTTAATATAATAAGATATATCCAAGATATTAAATTATTACATTTTAATATTATTAAATAATTTATCAAAATTTATGGTGTACAAAAATATAGTATTATTTCACAGGTTACAAATAAATTAGAAATGAATTTGAAAAATGATCGAATATAAAAGAAAAATATTAATATTTTATGGCCACAAAGTGTTTTTACCCTAATACATTAATTTAATTACAATTATTCAGTGATATTAATGTAATATATATGAAATATAATAAATCATATGTGTTTTTATTTTCATCCAACAGATTTTACATTCATAAGATAAAAACAAACCCAATTTTATACATAAAAACCAATATTTTTTATCATGGTAGTTTTACTACCATTTAAAGGAGAACCCATTTTAAATAAACATTTAAAAACAATTATTGATTTAAAATTTCAAAATATAAAACAAATCTAAAACTGAAATATATAAATTAGGTTATTATAATTTTTCGGTATTATTCTATATGGTTTCATTTTTTTAATGAATAGTAAAAAATAATGAATTTTAATTCAAAAATTCTTTTTCATCTAAATAATTTAAAAGGATAAGAAATATATTAAATTGGTTGTAATGATTAATTATGTAATATTTTTATAAATTAATCCAATGTAGGTCATTAGAATCAATTTCACTTTGAAATTGGATATAAAGACATAGCAAAGCTTTTGATATATTTACATTAAAAACTCGCCATGTCCTCTCATCTCTAGTATTATTTTTAAATTGATTTCATCCAATTAGTTTATTAGAATTTGGAAAATATGGTTACATATTTTTTATTATAGTAATTTATAATTTATAATAATGCCAAAGTTGTTTTTCACCAAAATTATGTGTTAATATGATTATAATTACTTACAACGATTATGAGAATGTTTTGTTTAACAAAGTACTAAACCATAAATTAATGATACAAAACGGCCAATAAAATTGTCCAAAATCCATTTTACACATTTATATAGAACATATCCTCCCTTAAATCTACATTATACCATTATTGATCCATTTTAAATTTATAAAATTGATGCGGTTTTTATTTTCCTAAATATTCGAAGAGTGTAACTCCTCCTCCACTATAAAAGGCCTCACCTCCTCCCACTTCATCACACCTCTAAAAAAAGTTAGATCATGAAAATTTCATACCAATACAATTAAAATCATCCCTTCATTCATATTGGATTCCTACCCTAGGGAATAAATCTACCCAAGGAATCCATTTGGCACCTAGAAAAAGGAGTTAACTGATTAAGAGGTAATGGCTTTTCTAATGATCCTTTCAATTATTTTCTTCCTCCACCCTCCACTATTTTTATTCAATTATTTTATAGGAGAAATTAATCTTAAATATACTATTATGTTTTTATTATAATTTTATATCCTAATCTTACACATCCCCCAATCTAATTAGTAACGAACATTTTATATTTGTGTATGGTGAACTACCGCCACACAAAATGATGATTATTCATTTTTCCATTCCACCTATCATTGTGGAAATTAGGATGGAAAATATATATATATATATATTTAATTATATTATATTTATCATGTATTTATTATTAATTAATGATTTTATAACAAATATATTTATACTTTCCTTTTGGTGTAAATATGATAAATTTGTTTGGGGAAGTATGGACTACCGTCCCTCAAAGTGACGTGATTCATCCACACACTACATGGGATTTATTAAGGATTGGTTTTGTAAAATTATATAATATATATATATATATATATTAAATAATCATTCTAAAAAACTATTTATAAATATATTTACATATATATACCCATAGTTCATTTACCTTCTTTCTTTCAATGAGATAATAAAAACAGAAACATCATTCATGCGTACGTATGACTTACCGTCTGCATGAAATTTTTATTCCATTAAATGATTCTATATTATAATCATTATTATTAAATAAATATAATGAATATAAATTTTATTTATACCATTATGTATATTCTAGAAATCATGATATAATTATATGTACAAAATATATAACATATTGAGACACATGCAAAGAACAAATCAGATATTATGTGAAGTGAAGCCTTAAAATAGAATTGTTAAAGAATCTATCATATATAGTCATAATTAAAACATATAAGTTATTAGATATAATAATAAGTGTCTGTGATAGATTTATAATAAACTTATATTAATTATATATGTGTTTTTAATGAGTACTATGAGAGTCAAGATACAAGGTAAGGGGATTTCATCTCACTTTTTATTTTAGTTAGATAAATGACTTATTTTCCACCCATTCATTTTTGGTTGTGTGTATACTGAAAATGGAAGAATTATATTATATTATACTTATATTTATTTATATTTAAAAATATATTTGATGATAAATTTTCAGGGGTTTTATGAATCAAAATTTACTAAATCGAAAAATTAATTTTGTATCAATTTTCTATATTTGAGACACATGTCATGTTATATACCTATATTTTTCCATGAGGTGTATATAATACAATTGAAATTTTATACGAGTAATCTAATTATATTAATGATATTTTAAGATTTATATTATTACATTTTAATAATTGGTAATTGTTTTTAAATGTTAGAAAGTTGTAATAGTTTAGTGATAAAATCTCCTTGCTTGTCATGATTCATTATGTTTATGCTTCCTTTGATGAAAACATAAAATATATATCTTAAGAAAATTAATTTAATATATTCTCCTTAGGTTATTCATTATATAGTATTTTATTGTTAATATTTTACCAATCATGGGAACATTTGATAGTTATGAATATATTTTTAAGAAGCCCCAAATTTACCATCTCTTCTATTAGAAATCTCTGTTCATTTCAATCCTTATTTTCAAAAATTGGTTTCCAATAAAATTATAATAATATCTTATGATCATTAGATGAAGCATTTTTATTTTCCATTCACCATTGATTTTAGATGAATCATCATATCTCCTTCCAAATGAGGGATTTTTTTAACCTTTTTACCATGAAAAAGTAATGTTTTTTACCTCATATGACATGTAAAAATTCATCCACTTCGAATTCTTTGAATCTTAATTATTATATTTAAAATCGTATTTTTTAAGAAAATGTTTTTAAAATATATTTCCAATGAAAATATTTTCAATTTTGTTTCATTATTCTTGTATATTTTTGTAAAGGATTTTTTTTAAAATATTTATAAGCTCCACTATAAGTAGTACAGTGAAAATGACTTTCAAACTAATTTAAATTATTCAATTATAAGTTTTCATGTTTAATTTCATGAAAATAGTGTCCAAAAGTATTTATGTATTATGAATAAATTTTAAAAAGTTAAAGTTAATTTCCTTATAATATCTTTTTAAATGATATTTTAATCATATTTCCCATCTAAGATAGAATCTATTGCTATTACTTATGCATTTCTAGTGAATTTATTTAATCTTTCCATTCATATTCTTTCACTGAATTGTTTAAATTTTATATAATTATCTTTAAAAAATATTTTTCTAATTCATGTGTGATATGTTTGTGAAACACAATCTTTTATGGGTTATTATTTAAAGAAATGATTATCAAACATGTTTCTATTTCCTTTAATTAAGGTATGATTTATAGTTTATGAAACCTATTTAATTTCATGGGTTTTGATAGTATTTTTTTCCAATTTTGTGGCACATATATGTATTATTTCCATACGATATGGGTGACATCTATATGTCACTACAATGAATTTGTTAATGATAAAATTTCTATGATGACAAAGGGTAAATGAGTGGGAATCCCAAGCCGGAAACAAGAGGGTTCATGATAGGAAAAAAATCTAAAACATGAGGGTATATTGAAGGACATGACAAGACCAAAATAAGTAGTTACACATAAGGACATACCAATACAAAAATTATAGGGTATTTGAGATGGTATCAGAATTTTAAAGAAAAAAATGGGTGATTAACCCAATAATAACATGTTACAAAGGCCATGGTAGGCCAACTTGATGAAATGTTTTTATATACATATGTTTCAGCCAAAATTCCAAGTCTTATTCTTATATTATTATTTCATGGATCATTTTATATATATTTTCTCATGATTAATTTATTATGATCTATAATTATTTATACCATGAATCATGATAATGATATTTGATATACAAGTATGAAATTTTAATGATCATGATCATGTTTTCATACACATATGGTCATATATTCCTATGTATTTATTTATTTACCCTAATTATGAATTTTAGCTAACCCATTTCATGTTTTTTTTCTTACCTAGATTACGAAGAAAGGTTTTTAAGTAGAAATAATTATGAGAAGATATTTTTGGGAATAATTGAAGATATTTAACTGAGTTATAAGAGTTTTATTCCATGTTTCCAAAGGTACTAAACTAATATGGTCTCCGAGCGTCTGTTTCTGTAATGTTTTAGGTATTCCGCCAAATTGAGGTAATGTGTTTTATATTATGATTGGGTTTATATAGTAGGTATCATATCAAAGGATTATATATCATTTGGATGCTATGATGAGAAAGCCTTAGTGAGAACCCTTAGAAAATATCTAGGGATAAGTCTATGGATAAGGAAGAGTATAGGAAAAGGTTAGGTAATTTTGGTAAAGGATAGAGTGAGTGGTTTCCATTAAAAAAATACCCATCTGGGCATTAAATGTTTATTTGGATCTAGCACTAATGAATTTATGAGTATCAATTTTATTAAAAAGTTTTGGGGCAAACATGGGGTAAAATAGTATATGATAATGGGCTTTTCTACACACCTAGTATGATACTCATGTGGGGTATGCATATGGAATTCCAAAACTATTCATAAACCATCATTAAGGATTTAAATATAATATAGATATTAATAACCAATAATAAATCTATTGTGTTATATATTTGGAAGGTGTTATAACTTTGACATCCTATAAGTGACTTTTCATGATTGTGTGGTTTCCTATTATGATATCTATTTTTTACAGTAAAATTCATAGTTTTAGTCAGTTGAACATGTTTAAAATTAATTTTTTTTATTTTTAAAGTATTCACATTATATGAATAAATTTACTATGTTAAAATAACAAAAATATAATTAATAATGTGGTATGAGTATTGGTTATACATCAGAAGATAAAGAGACTACAAATGGAATGTTAAATTGAAGTGACATTATTCCATTATTGTTTAAATTAACCATAAAATGAATTATTATATTGAGGTTGAGGAATCACAATAGATGATACATATTTTATATTATCGGAAGAAGGTATTAAAGAATATGATGATGAATCCTGAGTAATGGTTTCAGATTAGATTTTTATGAATGAAGTTTTTATGTTTTAGAATTCAATGATTATGTTATATGGATCTTAAAATATATAAGTATTTTTAGTATATGTTTTTATTTTTAATTTAATGGGACATGTTTAAATTTTATAGGACATAGAAATGTGATTTCATGTTAAGGAGATATGCTTATTAGTGGAAGGAAACCATTAAATAAATCTTGATGTTGAAAAAGAAATGTTTGGGTAAATATATGATGGATATGAATAAGTAAATTTGATGATACAAATTACCATGTAACAGATTATTGATAAAGTGGTCAATGTCCTCAATTATTATGTTTATAACTTCTTGGATTTAAATAATGTATCCAGTAATCATTATAAAAAAGAATCATGCATGTTCAACAAAAGGATTAATGGTAATTCAGGTTGTTACCATGTTTCCTAGGGATTTTAAATGAGTGTATTAACATATTTTGAAATATATGTGGGATATATGTTAATCTAATTTAATGACTTTATTTCTAAAGCATTAAATTTTCATCATTACAAAGGTATACAAGGATAACAATTTATGGAAAGTTTATGTTCAACAATAGATACATGCAGTAAGATTTATGTGTCTACTCTCTATATAAGGATTTATTCATTTTTAATAGCATGTTCAAACTACTATGTATTGATGATAACTATAGGGATGACAGATCTTGGGTCTCACGATTTTTTAGTGCTTTAAAAATGAAAAAGTGACCTTCATTTTTTTTGAAATAGGTTATGTGGATAAATGAACAATAGAGGGTGTTATTGTACTGAAATCATGCCAGTATATATTTTAATGAAAATTCATAAAATTTTGGAAAATAATAATGAAACAACAAATGATGCCATGTTATATTTTTTCCAATAGATTATTTGGTTCCTTATTTCAACACAAATATATGGGTTTGTGATAGTAATAATTATCACATCCTTTTTCTCTATAACTCTTCATCATAACATGATGGTTATGTTTTTCTTCTATATCCATGTTTTCAATTGGTACCAATGTTTTTATATGTGGGAATCTCATTAGTAGTTACATTGGAAAAATGTTATACACTCAACAGTCCATTTTTAAGGTATGCACTATTGTTAATTTTTAGTATGTGTATTTATTTGAATTAAACTTTTGATATAACATAATAATTGTTATGGAAAACATAAATTTAAGGTGGATAGAATGTTACACCATAACATTCTATGGATTAATTTATTTTAATTAAGTTAATCTTTTGGATATTTTTTATATCAAGAAACACATAAAATAGTTTATGTTATATTAAACCCCATGTTTATATTACACTATACACAAAAAAATTAAATCTTGCATTAAATGTATTATATATTTTACCTTACATTGAATAGATCACAGGGGTTATCATTTATTACATGAAATAATGTCTTTCCATGATGGCTTTTATAACAAGCATTACCAAGTGTTACTTAATAATAATTTATTATTAAAATATTAATATTTTATATAATAATATATAACATAGAAACTAAATTTGATTTTATGAATAATATTAACTAATTTATGAAAATATATGGTTTATAAAAATATAATACTAATTCGTGTTTTACTAATTAATAATAAATGAAAATGAAAACGGTTGAATATAATGAAAAATATTATTATTTTATGGTCACAATACAGTTTTACCTTAATAAATTAAAGTAATTTCAATTAGATAGGGATATTAAGGTAATATATAAGTTATATATTCAATAATATTTTATATTATTTCAATATATTTTATAGACATTAGATAAGAACAAAAACAATTTTATGCATAAAAACCTATATTTTTTAATAAAGGTAGTTTTAACACCTTTTATTGGAGAACCCCTTATAAATCCAAAATTTATAAGTTTTATAGTATTAATATTTCCAAATAAAATTAATCTTTGATAAGAAAACCTAAATAGTTGGTTATGATAAGTTTCTTTGTATCTTTCATTATGGTTTCTGTTTTTTAATGAATAATAAAAAATAATAAATTTTAATTGAAACTAATTTTTCATCTAATTAATTTATTTGGATAAATTATATTTTAAATTTTTTAATGAATATAAGGTAATAATATTTTAAATCAATCTAATAAAGTTCATTGGAATAAGTTTCACTTTGAAATAGTGTATAAAAACATAGCAATCTTTAAGATATTCTTACTTTAAAAACCTGCAGTATCGTCCAGTCAGTTGGATTATTGTAAAATTCATTTGATAAAATTATGTGATTATAATTTGGAAAAATGAATTTCAAATTTGGATTTATCTCCGTTTATAATTTACAATAAATTAAATTTTTTTAACAAAATTATTAGTGAATGTGATTAAAATTAATTATAAAATTTAAGAGAAAAATTTGGTTTACAATGTTGTAAACCATAAATTAAGACCCAAAAGCCTATAAACTTGCCAAAAATCCATTAGATAAAAATATATTGACTGTATACTCTATCTTCTATAATTTTACCACTATTTATCCACATTCAATTAAAAAACATGGCTGAGGTTTTCTTTTTCAAAAACATTACAGGAGTTCCACACCTCCTCCACTATAAATGGACTCCTCTCCTCCCATTTCTTCGCACCACCCAATACACATAGGGTCATGAAATCTCCTCCCAATCCACTAAACACTATCCCACCCATTCCCTTTGAATGCCCCTTTTTATGAATGAAATCCAAGGACGCCTTTTGGGATAAAACAAAACCATTTACCTGATTAAGAGGAAACGAATTCCCTCAGTCTCCTTTATATTATTTTATTTATTCACCTCAAACAATAAATTTTATCATTGATTTTATAAAATAACAATTATTTTCTATATTATATTTGTCATTTAGTGTGTTCCTTGGTCCATTACATTGTTGTTTTTGGGTGTTGGGGACGTTTGTGGGAGGTTATGGTGGTTTTCATAGGTATTGGACGTGCAAAAAATATACTATATTTATTACATGTAGTGTAATAATATTTAATGATGTGAATATTGATTTTGTTGCATGTCCAGGACTTTTCAAAACGTTAAATTCTTCAGAGTTTCAAAATTAAAAATAAATTGATAGTTTATAGGTTTTTCGATGGAAACTGACCTAGAGTTTTTCATGTCATGAAAGGGGATTACATGTTTTGTAACCCTATAAGTTTTCATGTTTTAAAACATTCGAGCCACTTTGTTTTTAACTAAAACTATGGATACAAAAGTATATATCATCCTAGGAAACCTAGTTGTCCCTTCCTAGATATTTTGGAAATCCATTTCATGAGAATCAATCATCTATCATCCGTTGTTGATGTGTTGAAATCTATCTTTGATCTGAGGTGTGTTCTTCCTCATTTTCAAAAATATCTCATCTGATTGTATCTTTTTTACAAAAACTTTTTGAAAATAGATGGAGGAGGTTAATCCAATCTCATAATGAGTCCTTATTCAGTCATTGGTCAGTGTGGTGGTTCCATTGTATCCATGGGTGGATGCAGATCTTACAGAAGAGGAAATTTGAAGATCGTTGCATAATTTGTCTTCGTGTGGAGATCATTAACACCACATCATGCTAATGATTACCTCATTTGTACTTTATTGTGAACAATTTGTGAAGGATCCACTCTTTTTTTGTATAGATCTTAGTTTCCCCATACCAATTAAAGATAAAAATTGGGTAAATGATTTGAAATGGGTAGAGAGACCTGATTGTCATGTTTTATAGCCATGATATTATTATGATATTGTGAACTATACAGGATAAATAGCACATTGAAAATCATGACATGTGGTTGACCTTATTTTTGAATAAAAAAATTTCATATATGTTTAATCTTATTGAACACTTGTATATTGAAATTTGTAAATCACATACACTTAGCTAAAAAATAGATTCTATAAGATTACCCAGTTTTAGTTATATATGTTGAATTAACATGTGAAGTGAAATAAGGAATTCATTTTTAAAACACGAATTTTGATATTATTTGGTATGTGGGGTGGTGCGTTGTTTAAAATAGGAGTGGTTGTGTGTGCGGGATATTTGGAATCGGAATTGGCTATGTTGTGATGTGGGGATACGCACTAGTTGGTGATTTAGTAAATATGTGGAGCATAGATGTGTGATAATGGTTGGTTTGGGAGGTGACATTGATGAACTAGGATATGATACATCGACCTGACTATACAATTTAATCTCATGTTTTAGGATCGATTGAATATATAATGGATGAGAAATGCGATGGTACGAGCCCATGAAGGTGGTTGTGCGGTGGTTTTTTACCAGATGGTGTTGTGAGTTTTGATTGGCTACATTGGTATATGAAATGAGTGGGATGAGTTTGAATAACAATAGTAGAGGTTGATATTGGTGGTTTACCCAGATATTCTTCTTTCGTAGCATGAATAAATATTTCCCTATGTCTGAGGATCAATGTATCATTAATGGGAGTTAAACACAGAGGAATCTGAAGCTACATTAGATTAAATGTATCTTCACATTATTGAGATGGATTTGGTTGTGTTTCCTATGAGGGGTTGTGTTTAGTATTTCCACATATAGCAATGGGATGGTAAATAAATTTTTTAATAAATAATTTTTGTGTTTAAATGAATTTTGAAATAAAGAACAAGTGTGGTTAAAAGGATTTGGATAGAAATGTAAACAGTTTTGTGGAATGTTTTATGTTATAGTTACTTTAGAGGATTGATTAAAAAACATGGTAGTTGTGAATGGGATTTTATGATTGGGAACCAAAGACTGGGCTAGAGTCTTTGGTATCATATATGTATCTACTTGTATTTTCCTTGTGATATATATACACACTCACCCTTGTTCAGAATAGTGTGATAAACACCTTGTTGTCATGGTGGAGGGTGTATTTCCCAAGAATCAAGGTGGGAGGATGGATGGAAAGCCATATATTCTTCGCTACTCCCATTTCCAGACAGTTTTCGCCCATGATTCTTCAGGAAAGTTTTGGTTTGAGAGGCCCATGTTTGTGCGGGCAACTCGATATTTCCCATGTGTTTTCATGATGACATGTTTTGTGATTTCCCAGGTTTCATAGGTATGAGGTCTGGTTTTTCCCTGTAACACCCCCTAATGATCAAGGGGTTAAATGACTAAATTATAAGCCTCATGTCAACATGGTGCACCTTCCTTTTTAGGAGCCTACCTGAATAGAACCCGACAGTTAAACATGCTTTTACCATAGTAGTAATCAGGATGGTAGACCATCTGAGAAGTTTCCTAGGGTGTGTGAGAGTGATGAAAAAGCAAATAAGAAAGGACATGTGTTGGCCTATGAGACAACCATTAGTCAGATGACCCATTTGGTCACATGGGTGGGCCCCAGGGTGGGGACCACGTGTCTGCGGGGCAACTAGTGATACCTGGCAGGCGAGGACACGAAAACCATGTTAAGGTGGGGTGTATGTCCTGTCACTGGGTCCTAATTGTCACATTTTTTATAAATGGTGGTCCCTAGGCTTAAGTGTGGTGCATTTCCTGGGTTGAGATGTAGGGCCCACAACGATGACGTTGTGCTCTAAAGGACGGTTATTGTGACACCCCAAAGTGATAAAGGGGTTAAATGACTAAACGATAATACTCATGTCAATAAGGTGCACCTTCCTTTTTTGGAGCCAAACCGATTCGAACTCCATAGTTAATAATGCTTTTCCATGAGTAGTTATCGGGATGGGTGACCTTCTAGAATTTTTCCTAGGGTGTATGTGAGTGAGGAAAAAGCACACTAGAGTGGACATGTGTTGGCATGTAGACCAATAATTATTCTGATGACCCGTTTGGGCAAGTGGGTGGGCCCCAGGGTTGGGACCACGTGTCTGCGGTGCAAATGGTGGTACATGGCAGGCCACGACCCAATGACCATGTTAAGGTGGGGTGTCTGTGCTATCACTGGGGCCTAGTTGTTACAGTGACTCAGGTGTCTACAGGTGGGATGCGATCCAATCAAGGGTTTGGTGTATGTGGGTTGGATGTGATGTGGTTTTGGCCCATGTGTCTGTAGGTGGGATGAAATGGGGTTGTAGACTAGGTTTCTTCAGGTGTGATGTGATGTGTCTCATGTCCTAGGTGATGGGATGAGGTGTAGTTTTGGGGGCCAAGGTGCATGTGGGCGGTTTGTGACATGGTTTTTCGAAAGAGGTTGGTGAGAAAGGACCTTTTCCATTAGGAAAGAGTGGATAAACTAGTGGGAAGTGTTGTTGGGTATCGAAACAATTTATATTCTTAATACAATACTTTACATGACATGGGTTACATAATGTTTGTGCCTTGGAGTGGATGGGATGGATATTATACCTTATTTGATGTTTTTTGGTTCTTCTGTTTTATAATAACTGAATAAGAAGGCGTCTTTTAACATGTGCATGAATGACATAGTTTTTTACCACTAAGTATACATTCATTATCACCATATGTATATAAAAATATCATTCACGTTTCCAGGAGGACTATATGGACCATGTTAGGGGTTACTAGCTCATACATTTGGATAGTTTTTGTGTCACTTCTTATCTTACTTCTGGTAATTAACATGGATTTTTTATTTCATTTATATCAATTTTATTTTAAAAAATGCATGTGGGTTAGTTTTTTGATTTCATTAATATATTTTTTGGATTTTTTTGTTTGATATATCATATCTCCAAATCAAGTTTCACAAAATGGTAATGTCTCCCATATAGTGAGATATATATACCATTGTTTGTAGTTTCTATCCCGGGGCCTACAGGAGGTAGGATTCGTGGGTCATTATCTCCATTGATTCACTAATAGTCAAAGAGAGGTATATTTGGTGGTAGGGGTTCATTAAATTGTAATATGTTTTTATTCTAATAGTTTTAAATACCCTTATACACTCCTCTATTTAATGGGTAACATTCATAATGATTATGTGTATAGTGAACTGCTACATCACAAAATGATGAATGTTCATTATTCCTTACCACCTCTCAAGGTGGTCATTATGATGGAAAATATGTATATATATATGTTATATATTTTATTTATTATTTATTTAATATTCATTAATCCTTTTAAAACACGTATCTTTATACTTTACATTTGGTGTAAATATGTTAACTTCAGGTGAAGAAGTGTAGAATAACACCCCATCAATGCAATGTGTTTTGTTCGCACACGACATGGGATGTATTAAATATGGTTTTAGTGAACTTATATGATAATTATATAAGACAATATGTATACTTTAATAATTAAATATATATTCACATATAAATCGATACATTTTTAATTTACCTGCATTCATAAAATTGTCAATAAAAATTGAAACAACTTCCACACATATGTTTGGCTTACCTTCTCCCTGAATGGTGTATTCCATTTAATTCTAATATATTCTATAGATTATTATGAAAAAATTTAATGAATATAAATGATATTACAAATTTAGACACACGCATAAAACAATATTGTTATTACCTGAAGTGAAACACTAATGTAGAATTGTTATCAAAAGTGTAATATAAATTAATAATCAAACCATATATGGTTATAGATATAATAAAATTTTATTGGGATAGATTTATAATAAAATTATATTAATTATAAAGGATCATTGAATGAGTATGACATGATTCAAGACACAAGATATTCGTCCCAATTTTTATTTATGTGAGATAAAGGCTTTATTCACCAAAAATTCCATTTGGGAGGGGTGTATTATACCCACTGATGTATTATATTATTTTATTAAATAAATTTATAGTCATTTAAACATCCATTTGATGACATTTCATTCATGGATTTATGTTTGAAAAGGTACCAAATCGGTAAAGTATTTTTGTCTCAATTTTCATTATCTGAGAAACATGCCATGTTATAGGCCTATATTTTTCAATGAGGATTATATAATAACTTTGAAATGTTATTTAATGAATATTATAATTTTATGATATTTTTATTTTCATATAATTCATTTTCTAAAATAGTAGGTATGGTTCAATCCTACCAAGTGGTAAGAGTTTATTGAAACAATCTCATCGCTTTTTGAGATGTTTTATGTTTATTATTTTGATATTAAAATATTATGATCCATATATTAATAAAATGAAATAATTTTATATTATATATTAAATTATGATTTATTCATGATTTGCTACCATTTTTCCACAATTTGGTACATAATATTGTCAATAATTGTTTTTAAGAAAGTTAGAATTTACCCTCTATATGTTTGAAAATAAATGTTCATTAAAAACCATGTTTTCTAAAAATGTTGTCCAATAATATTATACTAATATCCTATAATCATTAAAATAAATTTTACCCACTTTTTCTTTTACCAATGTTTTCAAATTTATATTATTTTCTCTTACTGAATTTGGAAATTTACTATCCTTTTTACCTTGAAAAAGGAATGTTCGTTGTTGCTTTTATGATAATGAATAATTTACACACCATCAATTAATCAAATATTTATTTTCATGATAGAAAGGTGAGTTCTTATGAAAATGATTGTAAAATTTATTTTTGAAGAAATTGTTTTAAAATGTTTATCTATCTAATTTTATAATTTTTTTCAATAATAATGGTTTTAAGAGGTTTTAAATATCTACAATATTTTTTTCAATAAAAAAGGTTTTCAAATTGTTATCATTGCTTAATGTATTTGTATTCCAGTTTATTTCCATGAAATTTGGTTTTAAAAGGTATTACATTTTATGAATAATATTTTAAAGTAGAAAGGTAATTTTCCCATAAAGTGTTTTATTGTATCTTTAAATACTATTTCCCATATTAGATAACATAAATTGTTATTACACATGGATTTAGAGGGAAATTATTTAATGCTTCCATTCATATTATTTTTTTGAATTGTTTAAATTTTATGGAATGATATTTATGAAATCATTTTCCCTTTAACAAGTTATAGGTAAATTAAAAACACTTCATTTCATGGGTTATGCTTTCCTGAAATGATTATAAAACATGTTTCTTTTTCCTTAAGATAAGGTATGATTTCATGTTAATGAAACCCATTTAATTTTATGGGTTATGATATGATTTTTATAATTTTGGGGTACATGTATGCATGATTTTATTATGATATGGGAGGAACCTATATCTCAAACCAATGTATTGGGTAATGATAAATTTTTTATGAGACCAAAGTGTACACGAGAGGGAATTCCCATCCTAGAACCATAGGGTACACAATATGTCATTCCAAGCCCAAAATATGATGGGTACACAAGGGGGAATCCCAGTCTTTGAAGAACATATATATGTGATTAACCCAACCCTAACATATTACAAAGGCCTTGACAGTCCACCTTGACATAGGGTTTTTATATACTTTTGTGTCTCCCATAATTCAAAAAATTATTGTTGTATTATGAATTAATGGATCATGTTTTTAATTTAATTGTGCTTAATTTATTATGATCTTCAATTATTTACACCATGATTGAGGTTTTTTAATTTTTTATATGCATTTTATGATATTGTAATGATCATGATCATGTTTTCATACCCTTATGATCATGATATTCTTATAAAATTTGTTTATTTACCATTTATAAGCATTTGAGGACACCTATTTTATGTGTTTTCCGCCCCATGTTGTGAAAAAATATTTTAATGTATCAATACACAGTGGTATATCTTTTTTCGGTTACATGGATTATATTTCACTGAGTTATAAGATTTTCCTTCTATGTCTCTAAAGAAACTAAAATAATATGGTCTTAGTTTATATGATTTTGTAATGTTTTATATAATTTTAAAAGGTTATGTGAATTTTATTTATGTAAATAATTGTTAAATATAGTATATATGTAATTTTTATGATCTTAAACTTTATTCAATTCATATCAAATAGGATACACTATCATTGTTCATGTGTACAACAGAAGACTATCTCACAAACCAATTTCATTTATTTTTCCATTATCATCTTTCATGGTTAAGAATAATGATGGATTTATTGTTTATATATTATATTTATTTTTTTATTATGTTATTGTGATTTTAAATTTTTTATATTCCACATAAAATCATTCTTTCAATTTTGTTGGAATACAATTACATCGTTCATTTGTGTGGAAGACTACCACCTCACAAAGCATTTTGATTTATTCCATCTTTATATGGAATGTATTATGTATGTTTTTAATAAATATATTTGATATATATTGAAGAAATTAATCAATAATGATATCCTAAAATATCTTATTATTTATTTTAATCTGATAAGAAAATAAAAATGGTGTTCATGCGTATTTAAAGGCCACATTGTCCATAAATGGTGTTTCATATTTCCTATATCTATATTTTATATATTAATAAAAATAAATATATAATTTATATATATATGTAATATTTATATCATGGATATAATTTTGTATATTATTAAATAATAATATAATTATGTGGAAAAGAATATAACAAAATAAATCTAATATGAAGAAACAAGTTTTTATTACCAGAAACACAACATTAACATTGAACTGTGAGTAAAAAGGTAATAAAATGTCATAATAAAATAATATAAGATATGTTATGTATGAATATTCTTATATTATAATTCTATAATTTATTTATATTCTTTATACAAAATGTTTGATTGAGTACGTTGGAAGTCATGACTTAAGGTAAATGGATTTCAAGTCTCACGGTTTTTTCTGAGAGACTTATTCAATATTCACCACTAATTTATTTTATGTAGTGTATATAAATACCTATTAATTGAAATATAATTAATATATCTTATTTAATGATAATTAATTTTCCATTGATGTTATTATTTTATGGGCATTATGATTTAAATGTTACACATGTAGTAACAGATTTTTGTACCAATTTTCCTTCTTTGAGATGTATTTAATGTATTCCACCTATATTCAATTATGAAGTGTATATATATAATCCCAATTTAATTTAATATTGTGAATTTTTACCTACACATGATTCTTAGATATCATTTTGGTTTTTTTTCTTCATGGTGTTTTCGATTAAAAGTTATGAAAGTGGTAGGTGTTTATTATTACAATCTCATTATTTGTTAGGATTGTTTATCATTATGTTTAAAATGATGAAATATTTTGATCCATACTGATAATTATCATGAATTTTATTATCCTATAATTACTCATGATATCTCAAGAAATAGTACAATTTTTTCCAATATTTTCTACTTAATAAAATTAAGAATTTTTTTTAATAAAACAACACATTTTTAATCTCTTTAGTCACATATCATTTTATCTATCAAAAACGTTTTTTATAAAATTATATTCTAATTCTTTTTAACCTTTTAAAAATAATTTATTAAAATCATTTCTATGAACTTTCCATTATATTTTTTCAGTGTAATATTCTTGTCATCTTCCAAACCAGACACTTTTCTATCTTTTTAGGGGGAAAAGGGAATTTTTATTTAACATGTATATAATGTAAAAATATATTGGTAATTATAACCATAATTAAATTTATGATTAATTTAAAATATTGAAATGTTTTTTATTGAAATGTTTCCCAAATATTATGAACATTTATTTATTTTAATGTGGGTTTAAAATAAATTGGTTTTCAAAATTGATTTAATTTTTAAAAAAACATTTTAAAATAGTAAAGAATTTTTTCCTTTTGAAATGTTTTAAATGATTAGTAAAAATTATTTTCTATCAAATATTACATTATTTGGTGTTACTCATGACTTATAGGGGATATTATCCAAGGTTACCATTCATATTATTTCCCTAAATATTTCATGTTTTTATAGCATGATTTTTATGAATTGTGTTTCTCTAACACGAGTTATATTCTTAGAAAACCCACTTATATTCGTATTCAATGAAATTAGGATGAAACCTTCCCCTTTTTTATAGGTAAAGATATGATGCAATTTTTATGATACTCATTTAATTTCATGGGTTATAATATGATAAGTTATTATGATCTTGTGGAACACATATGTATGATTTAATTATATGACAGGTGGTACCAATATATCCCACCAATGAATTGGGTAAAGATTTATATATCTCATTTGATAGATATTATTGGAATGGGATGTGAACTCAGTTCAGTAATATAGGGCTGGAATGTGATGTGAAATCAATTTAGTAATACAATGATGGAACAAGGTGGGAACCCAATATATTAAAAGACATTGTACACTATTATGTAATTCATAGTGATCCTTGACTAACATGTATTGATTTTCTATATTTATGTGTATTAAAAAACTTCACTGTCTCATTTTAATATTATGCTATCATGGATAATGTTTTTTTACTCCCTTATGATTAATAAATTTTTAACTTATAATATTAATGTTATGAATCATTATTATGGTCTTTGATACATATGATTTGATATTATATTGTAATGATCATGTACTTATACCCCTATTCTCATTTTTATGCGGACATATGTGCCTTTTTCCCTCATTGGTCATCTCATCTCACCGTTTATTTTGTTTTCTTTCCCTAGGCTATAATGATTGGTATTACGTATAATGTGTCTAAGAAGTGTCATAGTCACGGAGAACCCAGTGAGAGATAATATAGACCACTTATGTACGAATGTTTATGTTTCCACAATTTCAATGGAACTCAACCAATATAGTCATTGAGAATCTCTTTTTGTAATGTATTGAGTATTCCAAAAATATGATTTAATATATATGTATATCAACCCTACTTTATTATAGATTTTATAAGCGAGAAGTTTTAGTTATCCTTTGGAAACATGGATGATAATACCTTAGTGATATCCCTAAGAGCATGTCTATGGATTTGCCTAATGATTATTCAGATTAAATGAAAAATGATCATGAATTTGTTTAAACTATATAGTGAGTGGATTCCTAGAAATACATTCATGTATAGATAATAAAAGTCGATGTGGCTTTAGAATAGATTAATAAATGGTTAAAACATCTGAAAGCACAGTACTGATCTTGACTCGGTAAGGAACTGGGAAATGAAAATGGGTGTTACTTCACACATTTTTTGACACTACCAAGGGATATATTGTGGAAATTTAAGAACACTTTATGAACCATCATCATGGACTTAAATTAAATCTGTCTATGAATATCCTATGATAAACTGAAGGTGTCATAGAACAAAAAAATGTTTCATGTTTTAGACATCATATAAGTGATTTTTATGATTATGTCATTCCACATTATTGTTATTTTTTCCTAAACAATGTTTCATGGTTTTATCCAATGAATGATCCCCAGTGGAACCATGTTAATGATTAATGGGATGGAACATGAAATAGTTTTCCTCCTAGGAATCCAAAATTTATGGGAAATGGAATGGAAAATATTATGACCATGATCACACAACATTGCTAAGATACAGATCATGATTGAATTATGAACCAATAAACGAGGTAATAAAATAATAATCCATCCATAATGAGGACAATTCCTACTTATTTTTAGGGTATTCTAATCTACTTGTATTTGAATAATGGTCCGATACCACTAATAATAGATTTTCTATTTTCTAATGTTCAAAAAAGGAAATTTAATATTCTTATATATAATGTGGAAGGTGATGTTTATTACTTGTTGACTCTTATCAAGATTATTAGGAAACAAAATGATATCGACATCATGGATTGGTATGTTTTCAAGAAATTATTTTTAATCAGCTCCTTCCTCTTATACATTATATGAATATCAAGATGTAGTTCCTTCTGTTAAATAAAAATGATAATGAATCCATTGGTACCTTCCATAATATTTTGACTATCCATCCAAGGTAAAAATCAGTTATTTTTATACAAACTAAAAGTATGGTTGATCAAATTTATGGTGGCATAAAGAAAAGTCTCCAAACAAAATTATCCAAAGGTGAATTCATTACCAATGAATACATTTTTCAATTAGAAATAAAGGTGTAAATGGAGAATGGATTTATATATAAATCGCATGGGTTTGACAAGAAATATAAGATTGAGTTAAAAAGAATAACTAAAATTCCTGGAGAAAAAAAATTATTTTTCCTTTGTGATCTAGGTGTGGGAAGAAGCATGGATGAAATTTCGGTACGTGCACTAGTAAATGTTTTATGTGTAAAATTTAATGCCATCATGAAATTTATTTCCAATGTGATGGGAAGAATTTGTCTAATGATGTTAATAGATATAATTCATCACATAATACACATCCCCCAATTTAGTGCTTCATTTTTATGTAGAATGCGAATTATACGAACCAGTTCCCAAACCAAAGGGATTGTGATGATGATAGACATTAGAAACATCTCATATCGGGGGACAAAGGGAAATTGAATATGATCACTATTTCTACTATAGGGTGTGAAAATGACATGGTGAAATGTACAATTCTCATTCTTGTATAGAACTACTAATGTCTTACATCACTAGATGTATTTCCATTTATTCTTATCTAAACAATTTTCTAATTGTATCAAGATGAAACCCAAACAATTAAAAGTATAATGAGGGGGTAAATCCCTAATTATGTGATAATTGCATCTCAAGTCTATTATTCTTTTCTGGTTAAATTATTTTGGAATGTGCTTCCTATAAATCATTACATTCTAAATCTCGATTAAGTTAATTTCATCGTGGGCATGGATTGGAATTCCCTCCATAAGGACCACATTACTTTTCAAGGAATATATGTTATGTTTGATATTTCAAACCATCATATGCTTTTTTATAAATGTGAAAATATGTAAAAACCCGTGATAGATAATACATATGGTATATGGATATTAATTTCCATTCAAATGGATTTTATCTCAAATAGTTGGGTGGAAACACTACATTGATAATATTACCATTGGATAATAATTTATTGATGTCTTTATATAATAGTTACCTAGGATTCCACAAAATCATTAATTTATGTTTTCAATAGAACTCATACATAGTAACAGAAAAATTTAAAACATCCCCTATATAATGGTGACGATTTACTCTAGTAATTGAAGAAGCGACACTTGGAAAACCTTTGAAAGGGATCCATTTGTCCAGGTGTGTCAAATTGGGGTTCACCAATTATTTTTTTAAATTAAATACTGATTGATAAGATTTTTCATTGATTATCGAGATATTAAAAGGAACACGATAACGATCAAGTGTCTTCTTCCCCAATTTAATGACTTTATTTATCAGCTTTTTGGAGAATAATAATTTTCCACGATTTACCTTCATTCAGGATATCATAAATGCTTATGAAGGAGGATAACCCCAAGATTCCATTCCATACATGTAATGGAATCATTGAATATATATTAATGCCATATCATCTTACAAATTATCCTATTTTCAATATGGATTTTTTGAATAGAGTCTTTAGAAAATACATTCCTCGTCTTTTTGTAGTATTTAGTGATAATATTATTATCTATTAAAAGATCATATAAGAGCCTGAATATTAATTGATAATTGTACTGAAGAACCTAAATATGGAGAACCTATATGTAAAAAATTTATAATGTGGGAATTGGTTATGGAAATGGTTTCATTTATGGGTCATATAATCTCAAGAGAGGGTATACGAGTATAACAATAGAAGAAAGTAGTTAGTAAATATTGGCCTAGAATATTTTTTTTATTGATATCTATATTTTTCGTAGTCTAGTTAAATATTATCATAGTTTTGTAGAGAATATCTCATGATTTTCTAATTATCTAAGTTAACATGGTTGTCAAAAATTTATTCTGGATAGATGAATGTAAGGATAATTTCAAGGAATTTAATAGAAGGATAGTCATCAAACCTATAATAACATTTACCAATAGTTTAAAAACAGATTATGAAATAGAGCTATGTATAATGGAAGAGATTTTTATTTTTTTATTAGGATGAAATACATGGTTATAATTTATGCCTAATTAAAACTGAATACTCATGTCAATAATTACCCAAATAATGATTTGGAGTTTTCTGTTCTAATTTATGAGTTATATACATGATGGAATTATCATTATATTGTAATGTGTGATATATATATACACAAAAACACAAAAACACACACACAAATATATATATATATATCTCTATCATAATTTTTTTATGTGAATAATAACACAGAAGGAGATAAATGTGCACCATAAAAAATTTATAGAGATAATAATGGATTAAGAATACACAATACATTACCACCATAGGAAAGTGAAAAAAGTTTTCAATTATTTGATAAGTAGGGGTCGTTATAGCTTATCCATGCAGAGGATCAACATTTCTCTAATATTTATATATTTTAAAAGTAAGGATCTTAACATACTGAAGGAAGGGGAAAATAATGTCTTGATAATATGAGTGTTCAACCACATATCCAGGTAAATATTAAAGAGGTGAAGAAGGAAGATATAGAGTTGAAAAATAATGTTATAAATGTTCTTGAGTTTAACCTTGATCATTATGGAATGATAAGGTTCATGAAATTTTTATGCATTCCTTCCATACTAGATTTGATGATGGAGTTATTATAGAAAGATCATAGATCTTCAATCTCTATTAATCATGGATTTGTGAATATGTATAGTGATTTTAAATAATAATTTTGGTTTTATGTCATTAAAATAGATATCATAGAGTTTTTTATCTCATTTCAAGGTATTATAATTATTGAGGATGAAAGATAAATGTATGGGGGAATGTTTCTTCTAATTACCATACTAGAGTTAAAATAAGATAGCATCACTATAGATTTTTTAATGGAATCCCTAAAACATCTTATTAGAATAATTCTATATGGGAGGTAGTAGAATACTATAATACATAAACACACTTCATTTCTATCATAGGAGACTTATGTCCGAGTCAGTTTTCCCTGATAGACAATATGGAAGTGGTACATTTTCATTTAGTACTATATTGTATTGTATGTTATTAGGATTTGTGGTTTATCTCTATGTTTTGGTGAATTATTCTAAAATTAATTGATATGTAATTGATTCCCCTAACTACTTATCATCCTTATATTTATGATGATTCATAAATAAAAATTCAAACACTAGAGGATTTATTGATATCTTGTTCTTTGGATTTCAAAAGTGGTTGGGATCAACTCCTTCCTCTAGTTGAGTTTTTATTTAAGAAAATAATTCACTAGAGAATTTACAAGGATCCTTATAAATCCCTCTATAGGAATAAATGTACAGAAATAACATGCTAAAATTATGTTAGAGAAAGGAATTTATTGGGACCTGACTTCACTGATGATATGGAGGAGAAGGTTTTATCCATTGATCATAATATCACGGAATCTTAGTTTTAGAAAAAATTCTAGATGGTTATATAAAACATGATCTATAATACAAAGTATGTGATAAGGTTCTTCTAAGAATTTCTTTCTAGATGAAGGTTATGATATTCAGAAAGAAATGGAAATTAATCTACAACTCTATCAGTCCCTTTGAGATTATTGTTTTAATGAGAAACATATTCTCTCAATTGAAACTTAAACTAAACCTCTCTTATATACATTTTGTGTTACACAAATCATTTTTCATTAATTACATACATGACCCTTCACATGTATTGAACATGGAGGTCATACTACTATAGAAAAATATTTTTAATGACGATAAACATAATGAATATCTGGATCATATATAAAAATTTATACGAAACAAGACTACTCATCTGGTCAAAGTATTATGGTGAAACCACCAGTCTGAAGAATATATGTTAGAACTTGAGGATATTATGTGGCCAAAGTATCCTCATATTTTTTGTATGAGTGTCATGAATTTTTATGGAGAATTTTATTTTAAGGGTGGTAGAATATAACACCCAATGTTTTTTATGATATTCTTTTATTAAATTGAATTTATTTGATGTCATTAATTTTACCCTAAAATAATTTAACATTTATTTATAAAATAATCCAATTTATGCTTGTGATACATGAAACACCGACTTATCTTTCATTACAAATAAAAAAAAATTTCTACGAAACAACATTTTATTATTATATCTTTCTAAAAATATATGTATTGAATATCCATTAAACAACAATAATTTGAATAGTAATAAATACCCTTTAAATATTATTTATTCTAATTTTATATAATTAAAAAAATATTGATAATGAGATATATTTTTTAGGTAAGGTCATCGAATTTTTTTGAAATACTATTTTTTCAATAGAATTACTTTTTATATCCTTTTGTGAATAGTGATAATATTATTAATTAACACATCCAAAAATTTTATTGGATAAAATAAACCTAATTTTTTATTTCATAATGCCAAAATTAATTGAGTGTGATTTTTTTGTATCATTATGAAATATTGAATTTTTTTATTATTAGTGGAAATTACTAAATTTTAATTGAAAACATCCATTTATGTAATTTATTTATATAGCTATATTCAATTTTAATTTAGTTTTCAAATATATTTTTGTCAATCACATATATATATTAATCCAACTGAGATCATTTGAATAAAATTACCTTTAAAATTTAATATTAAATAATTTCAAACATTTGAATATGTCTTCATTAAAACCCATTGGTCTTGTCACATATAGATAATTAAATTTTAAATTAATATGTTTAACATCAATTATTTTTAAATTTAGTAATATATTCCATATTTTTAATCAGATTAATTTATAAAAAATAGTAACTCTAAAATAAATTTTGAATAATGTGATTGGTGATAGTAGATAAAATTAATCACGATGATTAAGAGAAAAATGTGGGAAACAAGGGACTAAAAATAAAAAATAATGGAATAAATGACATAGAAACAAGTTCAACACCCATTTTATTGACATATATAAACAATGTCCATTAATCTATCTACCTTTTTTCATTATTGAATACAAGTTTTAGGTAAAAATATGGCAGCATCTAAATCTATTTTCAAAAATTCCTTGTGAGTTATCTCCCCCACTTATAAAAGGTCACCAACTCCTCCCCTCTCTTCAAACCCTAAAAAATATTCATAAATTTCCAACAAAAATAAATTCTTGAATTACTTACCTTCACACAATAGACCTTTATTTGGGAGTAAATCCAACCAAGGAGGGCCTTTGGTGAAACCTAAAAAAAGATTCACAATTAAAAGGTAACGTTTAGGAACAATTTTTTTTATTATTCATTCCCCAAATCCAATTAATTATATTTATATCCGGATTATATTATAAACTCATTATATTACATATACTAATATGTTGTTTTTTTATGTAATTTAATTATAAACACAAACACATCCATGAAATGGGATATGCAATCATCATTCATGTGTAGGGTGCTCTACCTCCTCGCAAAATAATGTTGTTATTTCTTCCGTTACCACCATTAAAGTCTAATAATAATGATATATTATTAGTTAATATATCATATTTATGAAGTTTTTATGGTTATTTAATTTTTTGTCACACATAACATCTTGCTTTGCATGCCGTGAGAATATGATAACGTCATTCGTGTGTACAATAGACTACTGCCACATGAATCGACGTGATTTGTTCACACATTTCATTTGATTTATTAAGGATTTTTTAATAGTAACTTTTGATATATATAACACAAATGTGTTTTGGAATCATTACATATCAATTAATTTTCTTTCTTTTAATCTGATTATAAATTAATATAACATTCATGTGTACGTACGACATGTCGTCTCCCGTAACAATGTATCTCATTTTCTAATTTCTATATATTATGTATTTTTATAAATAAATAAATAAATAAATAAATATTATATTTATATCATAGTAATCATTTTGGATATTATAGAATCATAATAAATATAATAGGTCAAAAAACATAACAAATTTATATTTATGTGAAACACAACGTGTTATTACCCAAAACATAAATTTAAAATAGTATTATTAATAAATAGTTAATAAAATTACTTAAAAAATCATAAATTATATTATATATATTAATATGGTTCAATTATTTATATATGAAAAACTGAAATTTGTTATATTGGAATTTTTAATGAGTATAACAGAAGTAATGAGCTTAGGTAAGGAAATTTTTAGTGTTACTATTACATTTGAGAGTTTTATTAAACATTCACCACTTACTCCATTTTGGAGGTGTATATACATCCCTATAAAATGATATATCATGAATATAAATCATTTAATGATAAGTACTATTTCCATTTTTTTTCTCATTCATAGTGGTTATGATTCAAATGTTACTCATGTAGTATTGTATTTTTTCTTCAATCTAACTTCTTTGATACATTTGTTATGTTTTTCACCAATGTTATTTTTGTAGGGGTTTATAAATACACTTTGACATGTAATTAAATTAATATTTTCATCCTAATGATAATTTATATTTAATTTTATGTTTTTACTTAATGGGGTTTTGATTCAATGTTACCGAAATGGTAAGAGTTTATTTCTACAATCACATCATTTATCATGATTGTTTATGATTATGTTTTTATTGATGAAATATTATGATCCATATTTGTATAATTCTAATTAATTTTCTTCAATTTTGTATATTCATGAAAGAATCATATTATGGTATAGTTTTTACACACTTTGGTACATAAGATAATTATGAAAATATTTTTTATGAAATTCTGAATTTATTTCTCTCTTTGGTCATATATCTTTTTACTATATAAAACATGTTTTTTATAGAAATAATGTTTTCAAAAAATATTTTCAAAATATTTTTAATCTTTTAAAACTGATTTCTTAAAAAAAATTAACACAATTATTCTTCTACTTTTTTCAATGTAAACTTTTGGACATTTTAATATCCGGGTACTTTTTTAATCTTTTTACCATGAAAAAGGAATGACCATTTATTATGAATTCCAAATATGTATTAACCCAATATCATAACCATCATTTAATTGATGATTAATTTTAATATTTACATTTTTTATTTCTAAAAGAATATTTTTCCAAATATTGGGAAACATTTCAACATGGGTTTTAGAAAAAAAAACTTTTTAATTTTTTTTTCTATTTTACTGAAAAATACTTTTCCATTAAAAATGATATTATACTTAAGAAATGTTGTAAATGAACATTAAAAACTACTTTCTATGTAGGATTACAAACATTGAAGTTACTCATACCATACCGGGGATATGATCTACGTGTACCATTCATCTTCTTTCACTGAATGGTTTCTAATTTCATAGCATAATGATTATGATACTTATTTCCCTTTCTAGGTTATATGAATAAGAAAACATATTCTATTCTCAGGTCATGATATTATTATGAAACTCTTCTCTCTTACACTATTTACGATATGATGAAATATTTTTCATACTCATATCATTTAATGGGTTATAATATGATGAAAATTATTGATCTTGTGGTACACATATTAATGATTTCAATATATGATGGGTTGTCCATATATCACCCTATAATGACTAGGGAAAATATTTATATAACTCACAATATAGGCATAAATGGAATGGGTAGTGGACTTAGTTCAATAATAAAGAGATGTAATGGTAAATGATATCTGTTTAGCAATATAGGCCACGAACGGGGTGTGGTCTTGATTTGGTAAACAAATTTGTCTACTATAATGGTCTTAATAATGTGCCTTGTACAATATGAAATTGTTTTATATTTTTATATTTATGCCACAAATTCCATGTATTACGCCAATTTTATGCCCTCATTTCACTGGATATTTGATTCTCTTCTAATTCACGACTTATAAAATGAAAATCCTTAGGACATGCCTCTTGATTAAGATCAATTATATTGATCTTATGATCTTATAATTTTATGACCACGTTCCCATAACCTTATACTCTTGAATATATATACATATATCCATTGTAATCCTATAATAATAATCTGATCCAACTCTTTCCTATGTTTCCTTAATATGTGTCATATTGATATTTATTGTATAAGATGTGTCTAAAAAGTGAGCTAGTCATGGGGAATTTAGTGGGAGAAAATGTAGCTCCATTATATACAATTGTTTAAGGATGCATTTTTCCAAATCTGCTAAACAAATACGTACTTTAGGTGTATGTTTGTGTAATGTAATTATTATTCAGAAAAAGTGATTAAGTTCTATATATGTATAGTCTGACTCAATATATTGTACCACTATACCATCTTATTTATCAATTTTGATTGTTTTAGGGGGTAGGGAATCCCAACCCTCTATCTCAAATATAAAAATAACTAGGGGATGTGCATTCCTCCCAACCATCTCATTTATCATGTTCAATTATTATTATGGAGGAGATC
Source organism: Viscum album (assembly GCA_963277665.1). Classification (NCBI taxonomy): domain Eukaryota; kingdom Viridiplantae; phylum Streptophyta; class Magnoliopsida; order Santalales; family Viscaceae; genus Viscum; species Viscum album. The sequence continues at coordinate 1,684,972,567 of OY728143.1, read as the reverse complement.
ATATCATCCACCCATCTCAAAAAAAAATTATCAGGGGAAGTGGATCCCACCCAACCAACTCATTCATCAAGTTCAATTATTTTCAAGAAACACAATGTCCCTCATGTCCATTTCATATATCTAAATAGTCATTGGATAGTGCATCCAAGCCAACCACTTCATTCATCATGTTCATTTATTATTATGTTTAAGATCATCCCACCCTTCCATATATATATATATATATATATATAATTGGGTGTATTTCATCCCACTCAACCGTAACATTTTTCTTGTCCATCTATTATTGGGGAAGAGTGTCCCACCAGTCTATATAAAATATATAAATAATTAGTGTAATTTATTCCCTCATGAATATATCATTTATCAGGTTCAATTAATTTTTTGGTTAGAGAATCCCACCCAGCCATCTCATATAAATTAATTTAAATTATCATCACATATTATAATTCCCATTTTCCTAAAATATAGATGTAGATATCAAATATTTTGTTCTATGAACTTTGATATACAATTTATGATTTTTTCCTCACTCATAATTCACATGTCAACTTTGGATATAAATGTATCTCCATTGCCAAATTTGAATAAAATGGGATTTAAATGTATTGGACGAACACACGTACACACAATGAGAGATGAATAATTTTCCTATATGATTAAATATATGATATTGTGGTGGTGATAAATTCCCTTATCGAGTATGTGATATATTTTACCGGATGTTAGTGAAAGGTGTGTTGAAACATTGTAATCCATTTTGACGGTATTATAGGAATGTTTCTCATTAATAACCCTACCACTATGGTTTATATACTGATTAAGGGATTATTTTACTTCACAGTTTTCAAATAGACTGGAAGAAAAGACAAAATGGATATTCAGAACAAAATTTATTTATTCTAAATGTTGGTAATAAATATGAATTCCATTAAAATATGACTATACACATGGGTTCCATCTTAGTCACTCATCCTACTTTGCATCGGTATCCTCTAGTAACTCAACCTTCATAACATCGGTCATCTTTATATGTTTAGGGTTCGTTTATAATGTGACATGTGCATGACCCCAGTACCTTGAACATCATACTCACTAAGGTCATCAACTTGTACTATAAATAGGCCCTCTAACCTCGAATTTTCAAAAGACAAAAAACGGTGTGTAAGGACAAACAAGAGGTGGGATCTCATATTACTCTACCATTATTAAACCCACACGTGTTAAAGTTTCCCCCTTGGAAACCAGTAACCAACTGCCTTTCTCCTAGCCAACCAATCACCAGAGGCCCTTCACTAGGAGACCAGTCTACTGGGGACTTTCACCTATGCAACTAGTTTCTTAAGGCCCTTCACTAGGGAGACTCATCATCTGAGTACCCTCACCTTATTGAAATGGAACCTGAGGCCCTTCTGGTAGGTGACTAGTAACACTGGGCACCATACCATGGTGACCAGTCAACTGGGGCACTTCACCAAGGTGATACATCAACCTTCCCTCTACTATGGTTATTGACTAGGTCACCTAGAATTATTTTATTCCATGTTTCTTTTATAATCCCTTACATGGGATAAAAACATTATCTAATCTTTCACTAAGGGCTATACAATTAATGTAAGACCTCACCATGGATAATAACCATCTCAAATCCATTATTGAGGGCTATGTGGTTTAAATAATCCCGAACTAGGGATAATAACATTTACCAATTCCCTATGAGGGATAATAATGTTCACTATCCCTATTTAGGGTTAATCACATATTCACTTAGGCCACAAACCAGGGCCTCTTTATCAGTGTAATCCCAAAGATGATCAATTTCCCTTCCCAATCCTATTACCAATAGATGAGGGGTGGAGACTATACTAGGGAATATTTTAGTGCATATGTCCAATGCATTGTTTTAAACAACATAAAGGGATATACCTACTTTAGATTATATAATTTTCCAATCTTTTAGATGCCTCCTTTTGGATTTACTTTAACAACCATGATTTTAGGAGAAATATTTTTATTAGTTTCATTGATGTGTTGTGTTGTACACTACACCAATATTATCTTGCGTTGTATGCAACACCGTATTATATTTTTTTATATGAAAACACTATTCTTGACTTGTGTTATTTGCAAGAGTTGCCTTCCTCAATAACATGTGTAGTACACAATGCTGAGTTTCACTAAACGACGATATAATATTATAAAATTAGTATGAAATCGTTGTTTGTTATAGTATTAACAAAAATTTTAATTTTATAATAATGTCATTCATCTTACACATATTCTAGAAAATGGTATGAGAACGTAATAAATTTTTCAGGTAAAATAAGTATTTTAAAAAAATGCAGTTTTGCCACCTTTTGATGGAGTACCCACATTAAGTCTATTTTTTGACATGTATATAAGTTAAATTTGATGAAATAATCGTATTAATTTCAATATGGATATAAGAAGTAACTTCGTATAATTTTTTAATATTTTTCTCTTAAATTTATATTTCGATGAATAGTAAAAAAATGCTAAATTTTAATTAAAAACAACTTTTTTCATCTAGATAATTTATATAGTTAAATTGAAATATTGAATGGTTTTGAAGTATAAATATAATATATTTTACCAATTAATATTATGTATGTCATTATCATTAATTTTACATTGAATTCACAGGTTTAAACATTTCTAAATTTTTCAATGTTTTAACTTTTAGAACCCATTTCTCAATAGCGAGATTTATATTAAATTAAATACTGAAAATTTTTTGTTTTGAATTTTGAAAAAATGGATTCTATATTTTTAATAATTATATCCAAGTTATGTTAATTGGCTATGTTTTATTTTTAGGTATTATGAATTGTAACTACGGAATATTTTATATATTACAGGTAATGGTAAATCAGGTAATTAAGGGTAAAAATAATATTATAGAATTACCCTAAAACTTGTATTAATATTATTTTATGATTATATTTTGTCCTAAAATATAGTTGGGTCGAAATGGTATCTTTTGGAACCCAATTGGATGTGATTAAGACCGTTAATTTATTTTATTTAATGAAAGTGATATTTGTCTCACTCAAACTTTAATAATTAAATTATTTTTAATATAATGTTATACAGAATATAAATTCAATTATAAATTCTCATTTCAAATAGAAAATGTTTTTATTCATCGTGTTAATTTATTTTTTATTTTTATGAAAAATATATTTACCTTAATATCTTATACATTAATGATTCAGAAATTATTTATTTACTGAAAAATCAATAATATTGTTTTTATTAAAATAATTATACCAATCAAAAGGACCCGACACTTGACCAACTGTTATTGGTAAAGTATATATATACCCTAATCATCCAAGTGTCTACTTTTGGACCATTTAGATCCTTATAAAACAGATTATGAAATTTATATTTTTTATTTTAAATGATGTCAAAGTTGTCAACTTCATAAATTAATAAACATATCATTCTAAATATTGGATTTTTTGATGATAAATTCGACTAAAAGTATTCTTATGAAATATATCATATTTGTCTTCATCATGGTGTTTAATTATAAATTTTCACGCAATGATATGTATAATAAATAATTATACAAAATTGTTGTAGTAATTATTTTACTAAGAAAAATATCAAATAAATGGATTTAAAAATATTAACATTAATATTATATGAATTAATTAATGTGCTCAAAAAAATTTCATGATGAATATTACATTTTATTAATCTATAAAATATTTTGGTTCGAATATATCCTATGTCTGTATATTATTTAAATTCCAATAAATGAATACTTTCAAAATTGACAGTATTGATATTTTATAAAAATAAAATATTATTAAATTGTTTAAAAAAATATATTTAAAAATTACAAATTGAAATTAAAATAGTCTAAAATTTCATAAAGTATCCAATTATGGACAATTCACAACACAGAAGTAAGTATTTATAACAATGTAATATTTAGAATATTATTACCACAAATAAGATTAAATAGATTAAATAAGGATAACTCAAATAGGTATGGTTTAAAATAATTTCCCAACATGTATAAATTTATTTATAATTATATTACAATTCTATCCCATATCATCATCTAATTAATGTCTTTTTTTGGGGTTTTAGGAGGGGTATGATTTTATTATAAATTGATATTTTGGAGGTTTCCAAAAGTGCTTCTCTCCTCTCTTTTAAAAGGGCACCTCTTACCTCTTCTATTCACTCCATTTTAAGCCTTAAAGTTCGCCAAAAACCTAAAATTTCCTCTTCTAAACCTTAATAGTTTTATAATATAGGTTCTGGTCCTATCAGAAGACAAACTCTAGTGCCCTAAGAGGATGTTTAAAAGAGGCATGGCGAGGAAGAGGTAATCTCTTCTACCGATTATTTCAAGTTTCTTTCTTCTTCTACATCCAATTATTTATTTGTCTCAGTATAAAGTAATAATATCATTATCAATAATATACTGATATGTTATTATAAATGTGAAACAACTTTATTTCACCTTATATCCATCCGACGAAAAATGAAATCCCTGCACGTGTGTACGTACAGCTTACCGTCTCCATGTCGTGATGTAAACTGTTTTTCCACCACCACCATACATGGATGGATATAATGGTGTAAATTATAACAATATATGATTATTATAACATTATAATAACTTTGAGATATTATATCATCCACTCCAATTCTATTCAAGAATCATGGGAATGATATCATCGCTCGTGCATACGTACACATTACAGTCTCCACGACGCAATGAGATTAATTCTCTATTTCAACCATTATAAAATGATTATAAAATATATATACTAAATAATCATGAAATATATGAAATAATAATGATACTGATTTTATTTATATGATATTTACATACTTCAATTCAATTGAAAAAGGAAACGAGAACAACGTTCATGTGTACGTAACGCCTACCGCCTCCATGAATGGTGTATTTATTTCCATTTATTAATCTATTATATATTTGTATATTATGAATATATATTATATATAAATCATGTTTTAAATTATGTATTTAATTAATCATTATCTATGTAATAATATGAACAATTAGAAGTCAAAACACGTACGACGAATGAAACAATTTTACCCAAAACACTGCTTTAACATGGAATTAACAAATGAACGGGTAATATAAACTCATAAGTGAATCATATATGAGATCATAAATATTATTATGGTTCATATAAATGTTAATAATACGTTTAAAACCACTATAAAGAAGTCTCAGACAAATATGGATGAATTTGGACATAAGTTAAGGGACTATTTCTTCTCACTTTTATTTTTGTGAGAAATATGCCTTAATAACCAAATATTTATTTTGAATGGTGTTTATGCTTCCCATGAATGTTTTATGATTTTTATTATGAATTAAATTATATTTACATATGCATGTAATTTTCATTATTTTATGACACATATTATTCTACTGATCATAAATGGTAAGGGTTAATTATTCCCATCTTGGTTTTATCCGAGATTGTTTATTCGTAAGTATTTTATGGGGTTTTGTTTATCATCCATGTCCATGTTTTCTCAAAATGTTTTCATAAAATGTTTACTATTCTTTAATGTATGTTTAAAGTAATTTTTAACCTTTTTTGACTTTTACCACATTGTATGGATGGAATCTTTTTTTCCACATGAGGTATTTTTTCACTTTTATAACAAAAGTACGAGAAGAATGTTTTTTAAATTATACAGACTGAATGGATTTGTATAGTTTTGTAACACATTATTTTCATGAATATTACACTACACTATATCATGATTATTTTCAACAAATTTTTATTTTAAATTTCATGGAATTTTGAAAAAAAGAAAATGATTTTTAAGAAGAAATGATATTTACCTCAAGAATTCATTTCAAGTGTTTTATCTAAACAACATTCCATCTAAGATGACATTATTTAATATATTTATGTTTCATGTATAATGACTATATTATTTACATGGTTTGATTTTTCTTATGATGCAATGATATCCATTTGGTTTGTATGGATTATGATATGATGGGATGATGTTTATGAAACCCATTTCACTCTTTGGGTTATGATGAATGATTTTTGTTTATTTTGTGACGCACGTAAGAATGATTTAATTATGAGATGGGTGGGACAGGTATCTCCCTCTAATGAATTGTGTAATGATTTTTATCTCCAGAGATATACATGGATGTAATGACAAGTAAATCTAGATCAGTAATATAGGGCTGGAACGGTAAGTAAACTTGGTTTAGTAATGGACTTTGTCAAATATGATGGTCTTGGATGCAATGCCATGGCTAGTATGGAAATAATATCATGTGATTAATGGTTTTCCACAATTACATGTTTTTTAATGCTATTTTATCATTGTTGATATCCCTTTATGATCTATTCCTTACGTACTGCCATGATTTATTTCAAAACTCATGATTTTTATGTTTAAACTTCATGTTCATGCTATTAAGTTCAAATGTGTATGGTTTGTTTCAGTTTCTCCATGATTACCCTTACTGAGAATTTGAGGTCACCCTTTATATGTTTTCTTTTCCATAGGATATAAAGAAATGATTTAGGTAAGAAAACAAAATGGGAAGATCATTATGGGATATGTTGAAGATCTTTCACCGTGATTAGTAGATTATGTTCCGAGTTTTAAAAGACACTAAACTACTACGGTCCATGGATATCTATTTTTGTTATGTATTATGTATTCAACAAAAGTAATGTAATATCCATGTATGTCAAGCTTGGGTCTCTACATTTACTATGATTACACTACCTACTGATATATATAGATAGAATTTCTTACATTCTATATATTGAACCCCAAATTTTTTGATTTATCATGCATCATGATTCCAAACTCAGATCCTCCTATTGGATCAACCCCAATATGGGCATCCCCCTATATGTAATCCCCAACTAGTATTTTGAGAATTCTCCATGTTATAATCCTTGAACATTGCCTAATAAGAATTTAGTTGATATAATTCTCTTGGTTATGTGATATAAACCTATTTCTAGGTGTAAGCCACAAAATAAAACTTCACCTGACCCACCTACTAGGTTAGGTGTTTCAAGTAAGATCATGTGTAAGACTGGATATATCTCTTATTATAGACTCATTCATGTAAAAATAATATCTATTTTGAGGAATCAATATGTAGTCCCAACCTTCAAATCTATTTTTACTATATCATAATATTTTTATGATCTTCTGATATATATTTTCTCTCATAACAAGTATTAATTACATGGTCAAAGATATATGTGATGATCACGCTAGAAACATGATGAAAGTGATTCCATTATAGGAATCCTATATACTGTTATCCATAACCTTTCATTTAAGGAAGCTTTAATGTATAATCACCATTATATCCTCTATTATTATACAATTCATGATATAAAATACCTACTATATGACATTAAACTTCATGGTATATTCCTTTTCTCATTAACATAAAACATATTTTGTGTCCCATTATATGGAATTAAACAATGTGGTATCTAATTGTTGTTTTTTTCATGATACATAGAACCCCTCTTTTGTGTCCCACCAAAGTTTTATATTCCCATTATGTATTCAATTACAATATATGTTTCTTGATTCCTCATCTCATATGACAAAGAAGATTCTTCTTTTCGGATCAATCCCAACACCAAAAAACCAAATACCCCCATGTATGGTATTAAACATCATAATTACCAATTGTGTCTCTTAAAGGAAACAAAAAAAATTATTACAAGAAATATGGAAAACCTAGATTACACAAAGGTGTCTACTCATCCAAATGATTTTGATCAGATCACTATTATAAGGCTAACCAGTTTAATAATAAGACTAAGGAAGGATTCATGAATAATTAGTAAATCTATAAGAGATTCTCTTAGTATGATATATTACACCTCAAATGTTTATGGTGGCCCTGAACTCCCATCCTATCGAATAATACATTTTGTAATATATCACTAGTGCTAGAAATAAACAAGGGAAATAATTTGAGATTACCCTATATGGACAGTGAATCAAGGTATGCAATATCAAAGAAAAATAAAACTATTACTCGTTTAGAGTCTCACATTACTAATAGGATATCAACCTCTCATCATTGAGGGGAAATTTTTTATGATCTTTAACAAGTTGTTATGTAGGTATCTTGATGTTTTTTATGTTCATGAATAATGTAAATATGCATTTGAGTATTTTCAATCGGTTCAAGAAAAGGAATAGTCCATGTATCTTTTTACCAACATTATACTAGTGAAACAAAATCACTAGGATCACTTCTTAAAAAGGATTGGTAATGGTCACTCATATGTCAAGGATGAATTTTGTTACAAGGATTAGGGAAAAACCACCTCTTACAAAAGGAAACTCCAATGAGAATTATTTCTTCAGATCACTACCAGTTGAATGGATAACCTTCTTCAACCTCCTTTTATCACATTTTAAAGAAGGATTCTCAAAATGTTTATGGACATGTGTGTTCCATCATCAGAAACATTTAATGCATCATAAAATTGAGTATACATTTTAATTTAGTAATGTTGATATACTTAGTCTCATATATGAGAATATATTCATGTATAACCTTCTTTCTAGAATATCCTTTGAACTCAAACTCTTTTTAATAGACATAAAAATCCATTTTTTTATTTGTATAAAAATTTATGAACAAAGTAAATTTTACATATGAGCATAAAATACCTTCTTAATCATTGGAAAAACATATAATAATTCCAATTATTTATTCTTCTATACCCTCATTTGACGAAACACTTACTTATTCATGAATTCAAATATTTCAATGAAATGATTTCTATATATGTCGTTATTCTACATATATTTCATATAGTGTATATTATTCATTTCATCTCTATAGTCATATCTTATGCGATTAATGTGTTTTTGATCTTATAATGTTATTATCGCATGAGATGTAACAACCATTTTAAAAGACATACATGACACTTTAATTTATCCATATATCTCAGTTTTTAAATTCCATGATATTTCTAGTGGAAATAACTCCCAATGAATTTCTCCACCATGATAGCTTTTATTTCCAAACAATATGTAAAACTAAATCTGTACTATATTCATGAAATATGGTTATAAATAATATTTAAAGAATATCTCCACCATCAAAACATTAATTTCCCTAAAATATTTGAAAATTTCAACATACACGATGATCGTTCTCTTCATATTTAAAAACCATTATAGACCATGTTTATAACACCCACTATCAATTTTTAACCCTCTGTTTATAGATAACCAGACACATTCAAAAATCAGATGTTAATAAGGAATATTATAATTTTCTTTTGATTTACATATCCATTTATAACTATTTTTCCATGTCATATTAACATATCCAAAAATTCATGTAGCATAGGGTTAACAGAGCATTCATTTGTAAATCATAGAGGATTCATGTAACATTTTTGATATAGTGTATAGTTCACATAGAAATCACAATTTTCTCACATATATATTCTGGTCATATAGATGATTCTTGTATATATTATATCTATGTAGTTGATGCCTGGGGCTATTTAATCCATGTACGAAATATTCCCAAAAACCTAATTCGAAAATGTAGCCAATTCCTTTGAGATTATATAATTCTATAATTTCCACTAATAGAAGGTTTTTTTCACAACTACGAACACTTACGCAAGGATTTACACTTGTCCAATCATCACAATGTCATTATTTAACCAAACCTAAAGACATAATGAGTCTTTTAAAATTAACAAAGCATCTATAACGTAGACTTAACTTTGGTAACTACCAATATCCCATGTAATACTTCAACATAATAGATATTATCAACGTGTGATGTCAAAAATACTATTGTAAATAAATACAATTTTCTTTATTGAGATGAATACACAAATATTATTCATCAACCTTGAACAAAATTCATGATCCATTTTCTAAAGATATTAACAATGCGAATTTCTAAATATTCACATGTGATATTCATAAATCCTATAATAAAACGATGTCGAAGAATAATGTAGGAACCATGATATTTTATAGATACAAACAATGTTATTATTTTCAATCATGAATACCCCGAAACACACCCATAATTGATTTTGATTTCTCACTTTCAAAATTCAACTTGTGATACGAATAACTTAACACCAAATCATTTGAACATCTCATTCATATGGTTTTGTTATAGAAATAAAATATAATGATGAAATTGATACAAACTGATGATAATTGGAACTACTTTTGTAATGTGGGAATCATTTTTATTAAATAACATAATTTGAACTCAGTAAATTTCACAACTTCAAATGTTTCTAAAATTTCTGATAATGATTAATAGTCTATCATGTGGAGTATAAATCTCTCAACGGTTTTTTACTTTGACCCCATTTATGATACATTAGATGGTGTAAAAAATGGTGATAGAACATGTTGAAAACATTCATCTAATTACATAGTTTTTTATAAACTTGAAAAATTAGATAAAACGAAACAGTAGTCCACTTGATATAATGAATAATATATTAATATTAAATTTAGTATGTAGTTGATAATGTTTCATAATCCCCTTCCTTCCTTTTAAGGCCCAATTTAAACATAAAAACTGATGAAAATTTTGTTAATAACAATATAATACAACATTTCATTAATTTTATTCATGTAAATTTTCTTCATTCATTAAATTTTCATCTACATTAATTCTTGTCAGTATTTTTATGTAGATACATCAACTTATTATTTTTTAGAATAATAAATTAGTTGATTTTCATTTAAAATTAACCCGTAGATTGTATATTCCGCTAAATAATTTCCATATTCCAAAATATTTAGATTAAATAAATGATACGGGGATAATATTCCCTCAATGATCCCCAAGCTAAGAAATATATCCGACCATGATGAACCAATCCATGACCATCCACCTTTAGTTTTAAATTTTATATGTTTTAGAAAAGGAATGAAAGAACTATTCAATATCTTCATTATCAATTGGTATATGATTAATTGATAACATTATGAAGTATATTGTTATTTGATAACTCTTAAAAAGAATTAGATATTTGAACTATCTCTTCCTTCTATAGCTTGATATTTCCCACAATTGTGGAATCTGTCACACTTAAACAAATATATTATTGATTTAGGTCATTAGTGGTTCTTACCTACGACAATTTTCTCCATTTCTTATTATTAATTTTCCTCTTATTATTTATGATGAAAATATGTGTGAAAATATTTCATTATCATAATAAGATACATTATTGAATACATTTTTTGATGGATTAAACATCACATTCTATTTAACTTTTTTTACAATAAGAATGACCTCTGGATTTTGGTTCCAGATTTATATTCTTTTCATCCAAGAGAGTTATTGTGACTTCTTGGATTTTTTTTGATACACCCATTTTTATGATAATTTTCATCCTCAAATAAATTAATATACATTACCTCATAATATTCATTTTCCATGATAGGTAAAATCCTTGTAATTCATTAGATATTAGTTTCTATATATGGCATCTCTACCCTTATATTAATTTCTCGAACTATAATAAATTTACATATGATCAACATTACAACAAATAAACCATCTACCATTAGAATAATTCCATGTTTGGTCACTCCTTGAATTAGATGATATTTCAATTGGGGTCATTTTAAAATCATTGGGCTCATTTACATTGTAGAAACTTTCCATGATATACCCAAATATTTCACAATAAATGATCTTTTGTTCATACATCATTTTATGATAAAAAATTAAATAATATTTATTGAACAAATCATTACGTAATGATTTCATATGTACATTTTTTTTTTGATTTTACACGTAGGGATTGGTTCTTGATGTGTTCATACTCTCCTAAATGTCTATTGTCTTATTATTATTTTTCTATAGATATGAATCTATATTCATAATCACTATTATACAATACCTCAATGACCATTTCAATTATTCAAACTGTATTATTGTTAATGAATAGTTTTTCTTCATCTTTGTGTCCATTTTTATTCTGATCTCTTGAAAAATCTGTTAATGAGTTTCTATTGGTTCCTTCATATTAATTTTAATTTATGCATTTTAAAATCCAAGGAAACTTACTCATCGTTTAGTTTCGAATTTTCTATTGAAAAAATTTCTATAATTATATAGTATAGTCCATTCATGATACCCTATCAGTCTTTGTTTTTATTTTATAAACATTATTTTGAATAATAACTTGATGTTTTTTCCAATTATTCTATTGGAGGAAAACTCCTTTTCATCTCTAAGAGAGAGTATAAATTTTAAATTCCATTATCTATATTAAGGTAATAATTGTAATTATATTCTTTATATTTTATCTTGACTGGAGATGGACTTTTTTGGGTGACTTTTTCATACTCTTCATCTTCTTTCCCTTTGTTGTAAGTCACTTCTCACTTGAACATTATTGTTTTCATAAGAAATCCTCCAATTTCATCCACTTTCCATTGGAGAACATGAAATAATTAGTCTCATAATTAATTTATTCATCATGAACCTCCTTTATTTACTCTTTAATAAAAGGATCAATTGAAATTTCTATTTGATTTATTTGAATTATAACAATGTATCTTCTCAAAAAACAAATCCATATTCCACCACTTCTCAAGAAACTCAAAGTGGAATTTTCATTAATTAGATGACCTATTTTGTCAATAATTTTTATTAAGGATGCCAAACTCTAATATCTAATATTTTATGTCTACTTTATTTCATTGTTATAATATACATGAAATATAACAACATAGAATTAACCAGTTTAATAGCTTTTGAAAACTATACACATAAATATTCCCTATAATACGCTATAAATATAAATTACATATAATAGGAAACATTATTAAAATATAGATATCATTCATAATATCCTAACATAAATTCACGGGAATAGAAACTAATAAAGGGTTATCTGAGTTGCTCAAAAAGGGATATGTAGATCGAAAGTTAAATTAGTTAAAATCAATATGGCATATAAGATAATTAGAACAAATACCATTCAAATAACTCTTGAATCCAATTGGTATCTATATATAATTTCAAGATACCAAACACATATATAAAGAAAATTAAATTGTTCAAAAATTAAATCAATAATTCTGTACAGTCATGATCATGTCTAGTTAACCAAGATATTTTAAACCCTACTATCATGGCCTCTTAACCAATATATCATTAGTAATAAATTGGTATTTTTAACCCAAATTAATATCTAATATGGAATGAATGAAGTTTTCTATACAAATATATATTTATAAATCAATGGTATATCATTAACTGGGCCACAACCATCACTTTCACAAATTATTGATTGCTTATATTTTGGATGATCAATACAATTCATTTTCAAAATATATTATCCGAAAAAAAATTATCCATACTTATAAATGAATATGAAACTTAAATAATTTATAATCATGGAACATATCTATAAACAATAAATATTCTATCATTGTCTAAGATTTAATGTAGAATCAATAGACGTTATATTTGTAGAAAATATATTTAATATATCACTATAAAATATTTGGATATGAATACCATTTCCATTTTGAAGTTGATTGTTACAATAAAAAATTTCAAAATAATAATGAAAAAATTTATTTAAAATAACTTCTGAATATAATAAATTAATCTTAATATCATTGAGTTGTTATGGAAATGGTAAATTTAATTCATGGTGTGTATGTTAAAACAAATATCCCCTATTCATTTTTTTAAAAATTTGAATAGTATCTCATTCCAAAAATGATAAAAACAATTATTTTAAAATATTTTGTAGAATTTGAAGTATAGTTTAAAATTAATTACAATACTCTTCATGGAATATTTGAATCAATTTTGGAAACAATTTTAGAAAACATGGATATATAAGAATAAATTCCCAACTATTGACAAAATAAATTATGTTTTTCTTAAAAAAATATTTCACAATCATTTTAATTATCCATTTGAGGAATGGGGTAAACTTTATCGAACATTAAATGAATTGATAAAGTATAATAATGTTAAATATTCTTATTAGATTAGTATAAAAGTAATATTTCTAAAATATATTTAAACTTTGACACTCCCACAATAAAATTAGATTGTAAAAAAATATCTTACCTCAAGTTCTACTTTCCTCATAATTGATTTTAACCATGTATAATATATATTTATATTAATTATACATTTATAACATAATTGTGTACATTATTATAATATCATATATGATTCAATTATAACATTTCATTAACCATTTTTTTCATAAAATCCATCAATGTATAATTTTAGATTTTTTTGGGTTGATTGTGTTTGTTAACAAAGCATATCGAATAGGTAAGAAATGGAGTTAATGTGTAATTTTTGACTAGTAATATTTAATATATTTAAGATATTGTTATGGAAGATCTATAAATGTTATATAAAATTGTGCGTACAAGGCAGTATCATTTCCCTGGGTTAGCCAAACTTTAGGGTACAAAATTTGGAGAAAGGGATATGTTTTGTAAAATAAGGATTTAAAGGATTTCCTCATTTAAATATGGTAAAGTAATGGAATTTGATAAGGTTTTGATTCATAATGTTTTGTAGATATTTTAATGAATGTTTGATGATATATGGTTATGTTATGGTGGAGATATGATAAGCTATTCGATTACATAAGGAATAATGAAAGGGAAATTTTCTTGAAGTTCCAAAAATAAAGGTAGTTTTATAAACATGATTAATGAATTTTGAGAAAGGAATCCTGTAGGGCTGTAATTTTAGCTAAGGGGAACAAATTCATATAAATAGGTGGATACCCCCAAGATTTGGGGAGATAAATACAAAATGAAAATATGAAGTCTCAATATTCACAATGTAATTTCTGGAAAAATTTCATAGGTGAATGATTTATAAGAACATTGGTTTCACAATGAAAATAATTCATTAAATTTAGATAATGTTTTTTGAAATATTTTATTATTTTAAAGGGAAATTTGTTTGAATTCTTTTGAAATGTTTTTTGAACCACAATTTAGTTTTGGTATTGTTTTTACAGGGTTTCAAAAAAGCGTTCTTTCAAGGTATAAAAGGATTTTTAAAGGAATTATTTGGTAAAGAGGATTTCATCAATAGGATGATTTTATATTTTAATGACACAACATATGAGGATTAAACTATGTTGATTCTAGTGATCAATAAATGAATCTCTTAAAGGAGAAGTGATCACTCATTTGTTGAGAGAGTAGTGATATTTCAAAAAGGATTTGGTTTTAATCAAGAAGGGAGAGTTTTTGTGATCCATAACATATAGAAAAAATGATATTTAGTGTATTTTTTACATCACCACATTGTTTTTGTGTGATACATCAATGTATCCAAGTGAGGGTGAGTGAATTATATATTTTTTCGCACCATTTTTTTCAGTTTTTCTTCTATATTGCAACATTAATGGTGGAGAGGAAATTTGTTAAGGAAAAAACAGGATCCAAATGGGAATTTATTTTCATCTACGATAAAATGAATCACACATCATATATTATGATGTTTATCCTAGTTAGGAAAACACATTTATTAATAATTATTTATTAAAACCATCATTTTTAGGTATGAATTGTTCCTTTTTCTTCACATGAGCATCAACACGATCTGTGGGGACTCGGAAAGTGCATCCAAGAGACTTGAAATCAAATCTGGGTGGAGACATATTTCTGGGGTATTGTATCAGTACTGTACTAGGTAATGATTGGTATTCTAGAAACAACAACTATTCATCCTCTAAGGCATTTAGGCCACCGGTTTGTTACAAGGGTCCTACAAGGCCTTCAGGCCACCCAATACCTTCATCCCAGTTTTCTCTCATGGCCTTCGAGCCATTTCAAGCCCATCAGGCCACGCTAAGGCTTTTGGGCCACATGAGTTTATAGATAAATCATTTCAGATTAAAGGGTAAAGGCTCCAGATGATGATTTAGAGCATAAAAATTCACTAGAGGAGAGATAATCAGAATTAGAAGAAATATAGAGTATTTTATTTAC
The DNA here is from genome assembly GCA_963277665.1 of Viscum album. NCBI lineage: Eukaryota > Viridiplantae > Streptophyta > Magnoliopsida > Santalales > Viscaceae > Viscum > Viscum album. The sequence goes on along the minus strand of OY728143.1, from coordinate 1,684,956,514 downwards.
TTAGGGACCAAGCTTGTGCCCCACTACTCAAGACAACTACCCGATATTCCTTCTGAAGGTAGAGTGTTGATATAATGAAATTTTAAGGGGAGGTGCAGTTCCAAGTTATCTTGTCTAGTTGATACATATAAGACCTATGGGTAATGTAATTTTACATTATTTATTAGAGAATTTAATAGATCTACTTGACCATATAAAAGGTTTATTATCAAAAATAAAAAAAAATTTATGGTCTTTGGGCGATTCATACAGTTCGGGTTTTCATCAAAATCTCATTTTAGTAGTTCTGGTCTTTATACATTGATAATGGTACAACTGTCTCATAAATTTTAATAATGATATAAATATAATAAATATTCAATATATATATATAGTAATAAACATAATTTATATATAAATATATAAATGAATTACTCCAATCATGGAGATGATAGACTGTACGTATGCATCAACATTGATTTCACTTCAGGACAGAGGTAATGAAAGAATTGAAAATAAAAAATAACCACTCCAGAATCACCATTCTATCAAATATATGATATTTATTTGTTAAATATATTATTATTACAATCAATTTATAGAAAAAAATGAATCGTTAATCACATGTCATTGTGGAGGGGGTAGTCTACACGTACACGTGAGTGACACCATCATTGTCAAATGAATGTAAATTTACGAAGATATATAAGATATTATAATTAAAGAAGAATTATTTAGTCATAAATATTATATATAAACATTATATCTATAATAATAACCATCCTTTAAAAATGGTGATATAAAAATAATTGTTTTGCTACATGGAGGTAGTAGTCCAAACATATACACCAACAATTATTTAAATTCCATTTTGATTGAAAAATATGTATAATAAAGGTTGATCAATAGTAATAATAAAATATAATTATATTTATGAAACATAATTTATAATTTTGAACTAAATACAATAGATTTTAATAATTTCAAACACAAAATATATTCAAATTTTTTTGTTAATACATATACATTGTCGTAGAGAATCCTCTATTAGTTTAATGATAAAACCATGAATGAAAGGTATTTTAGAATCGATAGAAGAAATAATTCTTGAGTATGGAATATAATTTTTTATGTTACATGTCAACAATTTCAGAATGATAAACATGTGCATGTAAGATAGGATAAGAGGTTTCCATTTATAAGTGAGGGGAGCGTAAAACTTGAAAATAATTATTGAATTAAATTAATATAAAGTAATATTAATGATAATGTGGATATAAATTTATATAATTAGAATAATATTTTTATTTAAGTTCATATACTTATAAATAATACTAGTTTGACAAGTTTGGTTGATTTGTTCACCCTTACCTCTTAGTTTTTGCAATCCGTTATACCATTTAAAAAGTACCGAGATATCAAAGTTTGTTTCTCCTTAAGGTTCAAGAATGAAAATATAAAAGGGAATGTTACCGATAAATATAAAATTGGTCATATTCTAAACCACATTACCGTTAACATGTCTGAAAATATTATTTTATGAGTTTTAGATAATTTTTCAAAATATAGTATTTCATAAAATTCAATTTATGTCATTATTGACACCATTCATTTAACTAGACAGTAAAGACATCAAGAAATAGATGAACTTTGAATATAAACTTTTAAAATATTACTATTATTTTATATTTATCTATATAATTTATGGAACTGAGTGACTCACCTTAATTTCATTACTTTTAATAATTGTATCTTTTTTATTATTTGAATAAATATTATATCAATGTTGTGTATGAATATATAGTACTTATTCAATCAATATAAATTAAACATAAATTAACCTGATAAAAAACAATTTATCACTAAAATAATTATTTATTAAAAAACATATCCTTTTTTGATATGTATGAAAAATCTAAATATATTATTATCCAGATAGTGCCATTTTTTATTTATTATTTTCTTAAAATAATATAAAGGTCAATATATTAGAAAATTCGAATTATTGTTTACATTATTATCCATGTACAAACATGGTGAAAATAAAGTCATGAAATAGGATAATGGAAAGTATTATAGTTATTTTAGATCCTCATCCCATAATTTAAATTCAATATTCTCATTTTACCCTCACCGAGGTGACAAATATTTACTACGGTTAATATTCATAATGAAAAAAATATGAGGTAACTATTTTTAAAATTATACCCTCCTAATTCAAAATATGGAATCCATTTTAAAAAAAAATTATTACACCTAAGTGAAATAACATAATTAAAAATCAAACTAACAAAATGAGATTCTCCATAGATATGCATACTTATCTATAAAAATGTTATTATTCTATATTCAAGAATAATGGTTATTATAATAACATATTTTTTGTTATATTAAATTATAATATAATAACTAAATTCTACAACTATTATAAAATATAAGGAGCATTTCTTAATTCTTTAAACGCATATATAATAGTCAATAAAAATTAGAATTTGAATGGTTCATTAAAAAGGAAAAATTTTAAGAAAATTATGAACAATTCACCCTATGATAATCTTGATATGATTATTATAAAAATAATACACTTATATAAAATAAATAATATAAAATTTTTAGAAATTAATTATAATATATGCTCAAAAAAATAAATAAAATCAATGTTGAAGAAAATATATTTTTGATGTATAAAATAGCTTTATTAAAATATTGAGTTATTGTTCCTTGAGAATAATTCATTAACTTTTTATTGAGTAATTCCTTTATATAAATATGTATATATATCATAATATTTTTATTTATATGCACAACATGAATTTTAATAAATATTTTATAACAATATATAGTATAATGGTTCAATTTGACACAGGGTTGCATGTATCACAAGATACCGAAGAAATTTAATTTAGTTATAAGCTAATATATTATAAAATATTCAGGTTTAAAATTATACCTATTACGAGAATTTAATCCTTAGAATTCTATCACTATTATTTAAAAATCTAAAGATAAATCTACCAATCACATCCATAGTTTCCCATATATCTTCATCAGTTTTATGATTTCACCACAAAACATTTACTGGGCGAGTTGTATTTTTTCATTCCACATAATCTATATAAACCATAATCTTTGTTGTTTTTTTCTCGTAAGAAATTTTTTTATTCATTCATATGACCAATGAGATCGATACTTGTGATGGATCAGGTATATAATTTTTTAGGAGAGATACATAGAAAACATTGTGAACTTGAGAGTGATTCAGTGGAATGACCAAGTGATATGTTACCATCCTAATTTGATAAATAATTTCAAAGGGACATATATATATAGTGATACACATTCATTTCAATCAAAACATAATAAATCATTCAAATTATATATCCATAGGAATAGTTTTTTTGTAAAAATCAAACTCAAAATACTGCCAATGATTATCAGCAAAACTTTTTTCTCGATTCTGATATGTCCTTATGTGATATTGAATGGATGAAATCATCTATATCATTTAATCCCCTTGACCAAGACCCAATATTTTTTTTGTCTAAGTAGATGACTCAAGAGGAGGGTGAATTGAGTATCTATAAAAATTTCTATTAAAATTGGTTCTATAAAATAAAATCCCCTATTAAAATAATAAAAAAGTCAGTTTTTAGTAAATTTTTAAAAGTCCTGAAAGTTAAATTGGTTTCTCAAATGATTTAGTAGTTCTCAATTTTACCAATCTATGATTTTTCAAACATTTTAAAATAATCAAATTATTCAAAAAATATAAACAATTGATAAAATAACTATTAAAGAGCAGTTTATCTTAATGTGAAAAAATATATATCAGATTAAAATACAAGACAAATAGCACAACAGATAAAACAAGAGGTTCTGTCTCAAGCTGATATGTAGTCCTCTCATCTTTGTGATCACCTTCCCCCAAGTAGTTTGTATTAATAAAATTTTGATCCATGCACTGGATTGGGGTTCACAATATCACACAGGGTTTTCCCAGTCACACTTAACCTCTACCATTGTAATTTGTGGAAAAACTAACTAAAAAATCACATAGGATCTCTTTTATAGTTCTACATGGGATTCAAGAGTAAAAAGGGATTGAATGTGAGGATAATTTGGTATCCTCCAATTAAGCTTAGGACATAGGGTGCATGATACAAAAAAATATACACACTACTCAAATAGTAACTACAAGAACGCGAAAGATTTATTAGAGAAGAATGAGGTTTATAAATCTCTGTCTGTTGTGCAATAAAGCTCTGGACTCAATGGATGTAGAGAAAATGATATTCAATTCCTATTTTGAAATTTGGATTCAGAACAAAGTGTCGTAGTTTCTGTAATCATTATTCCATGTGGGAAAAGGTTCAGATCTTCTTTTTGAGGTTCTTCTGTAAGCTTCAGAAGGTTTTTTCTTGTAGACCTTCATGTGACCACATGATTGGAGTTCCTCTATTTGCAATATTTCTTGTTCAATCAGTTTTTTTCAGTGTTTTTTAGCTCTCTTTTTATGTTGATGTTGAAGTCCTTTTATACTTCAAGGTCCACTAGACATGAAGATATATGAACATGCATGTACCTCGTACTGTCTAAGGATAGTCATACAGACAACATTATATAATTTCAAAAACATTAATTTGTCTAAATATGACCACTAGAAATAAATTTGAATTAATAAAATATAAACAGTTATTTATGACTATTGGTGAGTCATTTTCATTGGTCTATCATCTTCGGTCTGTTAGCATCGGTTTGTCATCTACGATGTGTCACTGTCAGCGTGTCATCTTTTATATGTCAATATTGTTGTGTCATCTTTGGTATGTCTTCTTCAGTGTCTCGTCTTCGGTGTGTCGAACATTGGTGTGTTGAAATCGGTGTCTCAAACATCGGCCTCTCAAACATCGGTGTGTTGAACACTATTGTGTCAATCATCGGTGTGTCAAACATCAGTGGGTTAAACATTAGTGATTCGAACAACGGTGTGTCTAATATTGGTGTGTCAAACATCGGTGAGTCAAACATTGGTGTGTCAAACATCGGTGTGTCGAATAGTTGTGTGCCGATCATTGGTGTGTCGAACATTGGTGTGTCGATCATCGATGTTTTGAACATTGGTGTGTCGAGCATCGGTGTGTTGAAAAATGGTGTGTCGAACATCGATGAGTCGAACAACGGTGTGTCAAACGTATGTGTGTCGAACACCAGTGTGTCGAACAGCAGTGTGTTGAACATATGTTCAGTGCCAGAACTCTAAAAAGCCTATGAAGAGTCTGTCTTACAAAATACATTAAAAGACTAAATGACATTCAAAAATACATGTAAAAATAAACTTGTAAACATATGGATTTATAAATATAGGTTATTAACTTATTAAATTATATTTTTCCGTGTGATATTATTGATTTACTTAGAGATATTAAATGTAATGAAAGAGTAGAATCTATAGTTAGACATTATTTGTGATTACGAAAACTACCATATCATAGATGGTCCAACAATCTACCCATTTTTGATTATCACAAATTATGGAATACATAAAAATAAAAAAAATAAAAAAAAATGGGCATAACATACAACACTAAATGAGATTATTCAATATAACTAAAGCATTACAGTGTTTGAGGGTTTAAAACAAAACTCCCCCTTAATAAATGTGTTGTGATGGGTACATGCCATGTGTCTTATACCAAAATCCTCCCCTTTATATAAATAATGTATGCCTTATGCCTTTTCTCCCCCTTTTTTGATTAGAAAAAAAAGCAGGAAGTAGGAGGATAAATATCAGAAAAGGAAGACACCATAAATATATTCATTAATGTGCAAAAAAGAGGCCAAAAAAAGATCAAGGACCTATAAAAGATACAATCCATCACTAAGGGTTTGGCTTCTGGGGGCTTTCCATTATCTGAAGGATCCTATGTTTGAGGAGAAGGTTTGGGAGTGGAAGATGGTATAAGTGATATGAAGATAACACAAGGAAAGACAACACCTGCTGGGACATTGGCTGCATGACTAGGATTTCTTTTTGACAACACATGAATGTGAGTTTACTCTATAATGACCGGTCGAATCTAGGAAAGAGCATAAGATACAGTCATTGGAGCAGGAGGCCGACAGGGAGTACCAAAGGAAGCAGTAGGAGGGACCACAATTTCTTCATCATGGACATGCATATATGGATTAAGGATATTGATGAAACCATTAATGATATCACCACTATATTGCAAAGCTTTCTTGAAGTCATCCTCATTCTCCATTAACTTATTCAGAAAAGGTAAAATTTTTCAATTGAGTAACTTGAATCTTGAACTCTTCTGTGATAGGAGGTATTTTGATGTTCTGTGCTAGAAACTTGATGTTATCGATCAAATCATGCTTGGTATAAATCATAGTAAAGTACTTATCCACCTTTTCTATAATCTCTTTATAAGAAGCATAGGCTTCATTTTTGCAATGCTTTACTATATTGTACACGAGATATGTATTTTTATATACCTTTTCTATAGTTTCATTGTATGAAACACTCTAAAGACATTAGAGTTCCTCTTTCATAACATCCTTGAGAGACTCCAAATTAGAAACAACACATTTTTCACTAATAAAAAAAGATGGGCCAGTTAACATTTTTCCAAGATCTTCTTTCAATTTATTTAGATCTACAAAGAGGAGATGAGTCACCAAGTTCCTAAAAACTTCCAGAATAGAACTGAATGAGGTCTTGAAGTCAGAGGCTGGGGAATTTAACTCATTTATCATCATTCTTACTTCTTGTGTCAATAAATTATTTTTCCTAATGATGGTTTTTTGTGGTTGTAATGAGATTTTTTTGAATTTCCTTGATAACCATTCTTGAAATTTTTGCTGCATCTATATCTAGAATGCCTATTTAAGTGGAGGACTCACTTATGGATCCAATAGAGGCTATCACTGACTCATGTATATCATTTGGAATTTCTCCAAATCAACCATAGTGACATTGTCACTGGGTGCTATCTATGCTACTGATTCTACTTTTGGAGGTGCAACTGGTGGAATAGGTGAATGAAATTTTTGATTAGCTTGGACTTGTGGAGATGGAGGAGGTGGCAACCTCTCCTCATCTGAGTCATACCCCAATCCAAAAGGAATGTATACTCGATCATTATTCCTCTCTGTAGTACATGTCAATTCTCATGGATCAACAATATAAATATTGATCCTTCTTTCCTGGGGCTCATGATCAACATCATCTTCATCAACTTCTTCATCCGGTATTCAATCCATAACAACATTTCTAGGTACATGATCTACATGAACATCATGTTCTGAATGACCTCTAGCCACATCAACTTCTCCAGACACTTCCCCAATTTGACTAACATGATCCTCAAATGCTTCATCATGGACACCCACCATATGTTTATTCAATTCTTGAATGATGTCTTGATTTTCAGCATTAATATGGGGTGATCTGTTCTCATGATCAACATCTCTATGAACAACACCCTATTTCTAAACAGGCTCAACACTATCATCAGCTCCATGTACAGATTCCTTACTGGATCTGTCAACCACTAGTTGTCCCAATTTTAATGAATCACTTACATGATCAACATTTCCTCATTCATCATCATCATCATCAGACTCCTCATCTGATTTACTTACATATCCTTCAACTCTAGTAACCACAGTATCTTCTTCATCCTCATCCCCTAATAAAGGTTCTTTTGATGGTATGTATAAAGGTGGACTAGCAGGTCCATATGATATATCTTTGGTACATTCAGCAATATCAGGATCAATATTGTCATCAAAAGGAGATCCTTCTTCCCTTGGCACTTCAGGCTCACCATCCACATATGAAAAACCATGTTCTTCTCATGGTTTTAGACATGGAGAAATTTGATCCTTTGGTCTAGTAGGATGGTAAAATAGATTAGAATCCTTATAAAACCTTTCCTCCTCACAAGACTAGAATTTCATCCATGGGTTCTCGAATATTTTCATCCATTTAGAAATATCTTTTTGAAGACCGAAACCACTACAAACACTTATTACTTCATCTTCTTTTTCCTCACAACCTCACTATTTCAACATGGTAGAGATCATCCTCGAATAGTATAAACATGTTTCCTTATTGGATGGTTTTATCAAACAACATACATGAACCATTATAAACATACATAGTTTCAGTTTTATCCCATATTTCAATAGATAGATCAGGAATACATCCTGATACTTCATAGTAGTGAAATCCCCATTCCTTGGGTAGATTTGATGTTGAATAAACATAAAATGTAATCTTAATTTTCTTGGAAACACACTTTTAATAGTTCTTCTAGATTCCCCATTTCCAGTAAGATCATTCAGAGAATCTTTATATAAGAAGAAATCAGAGGATGGTGGAATATTGCCCGGATAGTCATCATAGAAAACTTAATGAGGTATCTCCAAGCACTCAGCCCATTACTTAGATAGACTACTTCCATTCCCTTTACTGCTGAATTTATTCTTGATGCCTCAGCTTCATCCATAAATATCATAAAATGCTGATAAAACTCATGCACTAGATAGGTATAATTAGGTCTTTAATTGTAATCAAATTATCTCAGCCACCCTTGACATTCCAACACTTTTAATAAAAACAACTTGCTTGATAAAAGCCACTCAGCAGACACTTTATTTTCATCCATAACCACTCAGCCTTACAAGATCAGTTTTGCAGTCCCACTGGACTCACCTTTCTAACATTTACCCGATAGAGATTTACTTGGATCTTATATAACGCGCTTGTTCCTTTCCATGTTGAGGCTTTATATTCCAAAAGTGTTTAGGATTAGGGTCGATAGGTTGAGTGACAAAGGTTAGAAGGCTTTACGACACTGGTGAGAAAAAAGTTCAGGATAGATTGAACTAAATATATCATTTAGGGATTGTAATTCGTAAAACAAAAAATTTAAATGCTAGAAAAAAATAATACAAAACATTGCCTTTTTATTTAAAACAGACAGAATCACAAAAGAATCCTTAAATACATCGGTGAAAATGAAACGGTTTCCAGGATTTGTTTCATAAGATTGGTTTCATGGATCGGTTCTAGGAGAACAGTTTCAAGAGGTGGGTTTCAAAGATCATTTCCAGGAGATCAGTTTCAAGAGATTGGTTTCATTGATCATATTCATGAGACCTGTTTCAGGGATCAGTTTCAGGAATAAGTTTCCTTAGATCGGATTCAAGGATCAGTTTTATGTGATAAGTTTCATGGATTGGTTTTGAGAGATATGTTTCAAGGATTGATTTCATGAGATCGGTTTCATGGATCAATTTCATGATTTTGGTTTCAAGGATATTTTTCATGAGATCAGTTTCAAGGATCCTAATGATTTATCATTCCTTGATCATGTCTAATAGAATTCATTTTCTTATAGTTTAAGGGATTAGTGAATATATCAGAAAGATGATTCTTAGTCTGAATAAAATCAAGTGTTATATCACCTTTTTTATAATAATCTCCCCAAAAGTGATCTATTACATCAATATTCATTGTTCTAGAATATGAAATTAGATTCTTAGTAATGTTAATAGCACTTGTCTGGTCACAGTTTGTGGGGATATGTTTGAATTGAAATCCATAGACCAATAAGGTGTGTTTTATCAACAAAGTTTTTGAAAAAACAACTACCAGTAGCAATATATTCCGCTTCAACAGTTGATAATGCAACTAAATTTTGATTTCTACTACACCATGATATTAGAGACTTTTTAAAAAACTGAAATGTTCCTGAGGTACTCGTTCTATCTAACTCACATCCTTCGAAATCATTATCTGAATAGAAAACTAGAACAAAAGGTTTTCCTTTAGGATAGAACAGTCCAAATTTAGTAGTTTATTTAACGTATTTGAAAATTCTTTTAACAACATTTAAATCTGACTCTTTTGGATTTTCTTGTAATATTGCACACACAGACACACTGAACATAATATTTGTCTTATTTGCTATTAAGTACAACAAAATCCCAATAATTGCTTTGTAAGTAGATTGATCAACTGATTTTACACTTTTATCATGATTTAGCTTACATGTATAACACATATGGGTTCCAATAATCTTATTTATATCAAATCCATATCTTTTCAAATCATATTTTGTGTACTTACATTGATTTAAAATAATACCTTATTTATCTTGAAATATATTGAAATCCAAGAAAATATTTATGTTCACCCATTGAACTCATTTCAAACTCATTTTTCATAATATTTGAAAATTCATTACATAAATAATTTTTAGAAGATACAAAGATAATATCATCTACATATATTTGGGCTATTAGAACTTCTTTTGAAATTATTTTTATAAATAAAGTATGATCTACAAGTCCTTTTTTAATTCTTTTAGAAATAAGAATGTTACTCAACCTTTCATACCATGCTCTTAGTGTTTGTTTGAAACCATATAATGCTTTGGACAATTTGAACACTTGATTTGGAAAATGAGGATTTTTATAACCTGGGGGTTGTTCAAAAAAAAACATCCTCAATTATATAACCATTAAAATGAACTTTTGACATCCATTTGATAATGTTTAAAATCCAAGTGTGCTGCATATGCAAGTAAGGTCCTAATTGCTTCAGGTTGAGCTACTGGTGAAAAGGTCTCTTCATAATAAATTCCTTATTCATGATTATATGTTTTTGCAACTAGTCTAGATTTATTTATAACTATTTTTCCATATTCATCTACTTTATTTCTAAACACCGATTTGGTTCCTATTGTCAACGTATCCTTCAATCTATCTACAAGTTTCCAGATAGTGTTTCTTTTTAACTAGTTAAGTTCTACATGCATGGCCATTACCCGAAATTTATCATTGATTGCATCATTGATATTTTTATGTTCATACTGGGATAAGGAATATTGATGTTCAACCTCGTTTCTTAAGGAAGCACTTTTTTGTGTTCCTCTTTCTAAATCCCCAACAACAGCATCTACGGGATGATTCTTAAGGGTCCTAGTTTGCCCTGAGAATGTAGGAATTGATATTTCAGGTTGACCTAGTTGATGTAGTTCACTATGGTTACGTTTTCATATATTCCTTCACATGATGATTTGAGGTATTTTCATTAATGTCTTGATTGGACGTATCCCATTCAATATTTTATAGAGACGCCTTGGGCTCATGTGGGTCTCCTTCATCAAACATGATGTGTACATATTCCTCTACACATTTGGTTTTCTAATTAAATACTCTATATGTGTTTCTTGATGTAGAATATCCATGAAATATTCCTTCATCACATTAGGAGGAAAATTTATCTAAATTATCTTTAGTGTTCATAATATAAACTTTACATCTAAACACTATAAAATAACCTACATCAGGTTTCATATTATTACACAACTCATAAGGTGTTTTCTTTAGGATGGGTCTGATTAAGACCTTATTTATTATGTAATAAGCTATATTATCAGCTTTATCCTAGGAAAAAATTGGTAGATCATATTCATTAAGTGTATTTAGAGAAATATCTTGTAAGGTTATATTTCTTCTTTCTACTACACCATTGTGTTGAGGTGTCCTAGGAGTAGAGAAGTTATGATTATAGCCATTTTGTGAGAAAAAATATTCAAAATCATGATTCTCAAACTCATAGCAATGATCACATCGTAAGGATTTAATCATATGTCAACTAGGATTTTCTATAGTCATATCATACTTGGTAAAATGTGAAAAAGGTTCATTTTTTGGAGAAAAGAAAAAGGTACAAGTGTACATAGAGGATTAATCTACAAGAACATAAACACAGTGCTTACCATTGCAACATGAAAACTATAGATGGTCCAAACAATTCCATGTTAACCAACTCAAGATGTTGATAAGTAGTCACTTCATTCTTTGGTTTGAATGAGATTTAACGTTTCTTTCCATTTTTGACAAGGATTACACATTTTATTGTTATGAAACTCTAATTTGGGTAAGTCTCTAACTAATCCTTTTCTAGGTAACCTCCTAAGAGAGTGTATGTTTCAATGTCCTGGTCTTCTATTCCAGAGCCAATACTCTTTGAAAAATGTATTTTGACAAGATACATTCTGTGAGGCTAGTGTGTCTATATTTATAGCATATAATTTATGATTTCTAAATAATGTAAATACTAAATTATTCACGTTATAAAAAACATGGAATGAGTCATTTTTGAGTTTTATATTAAATCCATCATCACAAAATTGAGATATGCTGAGCAGATAATACTTTAATCCGTCAACATAATGTACATTAGAAATTGAAATAGAGTTAGGGTTACCAATCTAGCCTAGGCCGAGGATTTTTTTTACCACTGTCACCAAAAGTGACATGTGCTCCATAGATATTGATAGGAATTTTAAATCATGAAAATGCCCTGTCATATGTCTTGAACAACCACTATCCATGTACGACAACTTTTTATAGGAACACTTTTGGTAGTTTACCTCAGATGTGTCTGTCATAATACACATATTAGACATATCAACTTTCTCATTCTAAGAAGATCCAAACTCTCTTGAGCTATCCTCAGAGGCACTCCAGGTGGCCTTAATTGATTTCTTATACCTTCTATCTTTATTTTCATAATTTTTGTTGTATTTAAACTTTGGACAGTCAGCCTTGACAATTCCTTTCCTTTTACATTCATAGCAAACTATATCTTCTCATTTCATAGTTTTCTTCCAATCCTTGTTCAAATTTCCCTTATTATCATTCTTTCCATTGTAATTGGGATTTTTGAAAAACATCATTTCCCTATAAATTTCATGAATCAAATATCCAACTTGGCCATTTATTCATCACTGTCCAAACCTAATTCATCACTCCTTGAGCTTTGAATAGCAGCTTTAAATTTCTTCTTGTATTTACTTATAGATTATGTTTTCTTGAAGGCAACAGACTTTCATTTTAGTTCATCCTCTTCTTGATTTAGCTTCAATTAATATTCATATATCAATATTCTTATAATAAATTACTTCACTAGAATCTTATCAATATCACATGTTTCACTAATATACACACACATTCCACTCAATTTTTATGGTAAGCATCATAGAATCTACATAATCTGCTCTTTGGTCTTTACTTCCCTTCATAAAGAAATTATGGTATTCACGATCTCATTGAACCTAAGATACATATTAAAAATCGACTCATATGGCTTCATTTTGGTGTTTTTATATTTAAATGTATAAGTATTTAATCTCATTTTTTTAACAATCGATTTTCGTTCATGAGAAACAGATAGAGTGTCCCAAATTTCATCTGCAGTTTTGCAAACAGAGTTATGGTTAAACTCATTATCTATTAGTGGATGGTACAGAGCATTCATTTCATTATGATTATTATTAAAGGCGGTCTTGTTTTTTTTCATCCGAAGTGTTTCTACCAGTTTCAGGAATTACATATCTACTTTCAATAGAAGTCCATATTTCAAATCTCATGCTTTCTCGATGTATATTCATTTAAAGCTACCACTGATCATAATTAGTTCCATTAATGAAAGGTGGTCTATTTCTAGTAGCCCCTTCTAATCTATTTTCTATTATACTGATTGTAAAATAATTTCTATGAGATGAAAACATAGAAATAACTGAATTTTTGAGATATTTGGAAAACAACTATAATAACAGATAACATGATTTGAAAAACTGAAAATAACTTGTAAATGCCTCTGATAAAAAATATTAGTCAGAGTAGATGACTCAAGAGGAGGGGTGAATTGAGTATATATAAAAATTTCTGTTAAAATTGGTTCTTTAAAATAACATCCCCTAATAAAATAATAAACTAATTCAATTTGTAGTGAATCTATAAAAGTCTTGAAAGTTCAAATATTTTATCAAAAGATGGATTAGTTATCAATTTTACCAATCTATGATTAGTAATACATTTAAAACTAATATAATCATTCAAAAAAGATAGGAAAACTTGTTAAACTTTCTATAAAAGATTATTTTTTCTTAATGTGAAAAATGTATATCAATTTAAAATATAAGACAAAACACACAACGGATAAAATAAGAGGTTCTGTAACACCCTGAGATTTTATGAAAAATATTATTTTTTTATGTCTTGTGTTTTACACTACACCAAAAAGAGCTTGAACTACACGCGTCCTTGACTTGGTTTGCATTACACGTAATTGCGACCTTCCACGATAGCGTGTATTATATGCAATACCAAGTTTCACTAAACAACGATATGTTATATAAACCAGCCTTTATGAATAATAATTCCGACTTTTTGAAATTTTATAAATTTTATTCTTCAAAATGGGCTTCATTTTAGGATTCGTAATATCGAAATTAGCTTAAAGTGAATTTTTGGTATTTTTCTGAAAACATTCAATTTTTGATGAATATTGAAAACACTAGGTTACTGTTTAAAGACCGACTTTTTATTGAAATAATTATTTATTTTATTTAAATTTATTTTATATCAAAATTGATACATAATACCTATATAAGTTCAATTTAATTCATTTGAGTCATTTTATAATAATTTTAGATATATAAAAATTTTGTTGAACTTTTCACCGTGTTTTACCCACCTCCTATGTGAATTTGATAATTTACATAAAATATAATTTTACCACTTCTGTGAGTGGAAATTGAAAATCCAAGAGACACGGTTAATATCAATGAGTAAAATGTGGTTCAATAAGATAAAAATAATTTTTGGTGAATTGTAACTCATTACTTTAAAAATAGGGTAATTAAGGGTAAAAATGATATTATTATTACCCTAAACAAAATTCCTAATTCTATTTAATAAGTGTAATTAGATCAAAAACAACATTATGAATATATTTTTTCCCTTTAGGTCCACTTGGATTAAGATTAAGTCATTTATTATTATTTTATTTAAAGAAGAGTTAAAATAAAAGTTTAATAAATAAAACATATTTAATATAGGGTTATACATAAGATAAATTAGACTATAAATATTCATAAGAAAGATAAGAATATTTCTTACCTAAGGTTAACATATTTATAATTTTTAGACATTAAATAATTTAATTTATTTATGACACAATAGTGATGCAGTAATTACCTAAATAATGAAATATTAAAATAATTGATAATATAAATACACAAATAAATGTAATTTGAAAATTTAGATGAATTACAATAATTTTATAAGTTAATATGACATATTAATATTTATTTAATTAAAATTTTTGGAACTAATCATGTTGTTATGATTTTATCAAAAATAAATTACCAAATAGTGTCACAATTGACATAAAATCGTTTTTAAAACAAATATTATATTATTAATTTTTATTATATTCCTAAAAATCAATGGTTCAGCCAAATGACTTATATAAGGTTATATATATTAATAATTAACCACACGGGGTTCTTTTGTCTTCTTATATTAAGTGTATTATCCATGTAATCTAAGAAAAAAAAGAAGACACGGTAAAAGTTAAATTACTTAACATAGAGTTAAATCTAAATGATAAGGTTAAAATAGTAACCTAAACTTGTCTAAATTAAATTGGTTGAGAGGATTTCTGCCCATACCCACTTTATCTTAGAAATAAATCAATTTGGAGCTATTATGAATCAAATATGACTTTATTATAAAATAATAATTTATGTTTTTCCAAAGGTTCCCCTCTCCTCCATTATAAAAAGGGCACCCCTTCCCTCTTCTCTTTACACCCTTTTGATCCTTTAAGGTTGGAAAAAACCTGAAAATGCCTTTTAAAAACATCTATAGTTACATCATAGAGCTTTTTGTCTTCTCAAAATACCAACTCTAGTGCCCTAAGAAGAAGTTTAAAGGAGGTGTGTCGTGGAAGAGGAAGTCTCTTCTACAGATTATTTCAAGTTTCTTTCTTCTTATACTTACTCTTATTTAGTTGTTTCATTATAAAGTAATAAAATTAGTATTAATTATATACTGATATGTTATTATAAATATTAAACAACCTTGTTTTACCTTCTATCCATCCTACGGAAAATGAAATTACCGCGTGTGCGTACGTATGAAAGACTATCTCCACGCCGTGGTGTAATCTGTTTTCCACCACCACCTTACATGGATAGGTATAATGGTGTAAATAAATAACTATATAATATTATTTTAAATTGATATTGATTCTGAAATATTATACATACACTTCAATAAAATTCCATGATCATTGGAATGATATCATTGCTCGTGCGTACGTACGGACTACCGTCTCCACAAACACGATGAGATTCATTTTCCATGATTAACCATTCATGTATGATTATAAAGTATATATAATAAATAATCATGAAATATATTACATAGTAATTATAATGTATTTATTTACATATATGTTTCATTTACTTAATTCCATTTAATTAAAGAAGGAAATGAAAACAGCATTCATGCGTATGTAAGGCGTACCGTCCCCATGAATGGTGTATTTCATTCCATTTATCGATCTATTATATATATGTATATTCTGAATATATATTATATATAAATCATATTTTATATTCTGTAATTAAGTAATCATGATCTATGTGATCATATTAATAATTACAAGTCAAAACACGGACAATTATTGAAACGATTTTACCCAAAACATTACTTTAACATGGAATTTACAAAAGAACGGGTAATATAAAGTCATGAGTGAACCATATATGATATCATAACAATGAATATGATTATGTAATAAGTTATTGACATTATTTAAATCATTATAATGGAGGTTCATATACATAAAAATCATATCAGAAAAAAGGTAAGGGATAATTATTCAAATCTCATTCTTATCCGAGATTGTTTATTCGTAAGTATTTACTGGGATTATGTTTATTTTCCATGTCCACATGTTCTCAAAATGTTTTCATAAATTTTTTTCTTTTCATCCATGTATGTTTAAAGTCATTTTTACCCCTTTTTTCCTTTTACCACATTGTATGGAAGGAATCATTGTTTTTGTTTACCATAGGATGTACTTTTTGATTTTTCCGAAAAAATTACGAGAATAATGTTTTTTTAACTTATACAACATGAACTGATTTTTACAGTTTCATAACGCATTATTTTCATGAAGCATACTCTACAAGATTTAATTGATATTTTCAACAAAATACTTTTCTTTTATAATATCATGGTATTTTTTGAAAAGAAAATGATTTTCAAGAAGAAAAGAAAATTTTCCTCAAGAATTCATTTCATGTGTTTTTTCAAAATAATTTTACATATAAGAAGTCATTATGTCATATGTGTATGTTTCAAGTATAATGTCTCTATGATTTACATGTTTTCACATTTCTTATGATGAAAGGATATCTATTTGATTTATATGGATTATGTTATGATGGGATGATGTTTATGAAACCCATTTTATTCTTAGGGTTATGATGAATGATTTATGTTAATTTTGTGGAACAAGTAAGAATGATTTCATTATGAGATGGGTGGGACCTATATCTCTCTCCAATTCATTGGGTAAAGATTTATATCTCATGATATATACATGGATGAAATGGTAAGTTAATCCGGTTCAGTGATATATTACTGGAACGAGGAGTGAACTCGATTCAGAAGGGACTTTTTCTACTACGATGGTCTTGGCAGCAATGCCTTGGGTACTATGGTAATCATATCATGTGATTAATGGTTTTCCACAATTAAATGTTTCATTACCATGTTTTTTTATCATGATTAATGTTTTATTATGATCTATTCCTTACGTACTGCCATGTTTTATGTCATTGCTCAAGATCCTGATGTTTAAACAATATGTTCATGTTTTGAAGTTCAAATGTATATGGTTTGTTTTATTTTCTCCATGCATACCCTTACTAAGCATTTTATCCCACCCTTTATATGTTTTCTTTTCCCCAGGATATAAAGAATGGTTTTAGGTAAGAAAAAAAGTGGACGATCTTTATAGGAGATGGTGAAGATCTTTCACCAAGATTGGAAGATTATGTTCCATGTTTCTAAAGACACTAAACTATTACAGTCCTTTGGTGTCTGTTTTTGTAATGTATTATGTATCCCGCACATATTAATGTAATTTCCATGTTCGTAAAGCTTTGGGTCTCTACAGTTGGTATCAGAGGTTCGGTTTAGTTAACCTTTGGAAACTAGGATGCGAAAACTTTAGTGAAATCCCTAGAGATATTTCTATGGTATATCTAGGGATGTATCTAAGGGTAAGTATACATATAGGTTAGAGTCCTAAAATTATGTTGATGATCATGAATAACCTACGGTGAACTTAAGGTTTCATGGATTAATGAATTTTTTATAATTTAGACATTGCATTAGTGACTTTTTATGATTATGTGGTTCCCCGTTATTTTAACTGTTTCATACACTATGGTTTCTGGTCTTAGTCAATCGAGGGAATGGGAAGGAATTCAGTTAACATTGATTCCAATGGACAAATTAGTGACTATGATCAATGAATTTTTTTAATGCCTGGAAAGAAAGATATTTTGATTATGCCGAATCAGTCATCTCGATATATGATTAACAATGTGAACATTAGTTGTATTCGTAAGTCATCAAATAAGAGGAAGATGGAATTTTATGCATGTTCACATGGTGAGGAGAATAGAGAATGTAAGATTGATATTTCTAAAGAAGGGAAGAATAACCTTGAAGAATACCTCAAATGTAGGGGAAGATGTTATCTATGTGGAGAAAAGGGTCATAGAGTGACAAATTGTTATGGGGTCCAATGTCTTGTCTGTGAAGAACATGGTCATTACCTAACTCAAGGCCCTGACCTAAGAGGTTACTTCTAAATCAAGGAAGGACTTATTCCCCAACAATAATTGAAGATGATGGGTTGAAGTGTTTATGTATTGGTATTCAAAAATAATATTGGTGAGGTACTTTTATGGTATATTAAAAAATATATATATTGGTCCATTGTGGTTTTCCATAAGAATATGGTACTGGTAACCATGAAAAGTGATTCAAATATTTTGGAAACCAGATGATATGCACATAATGAAGGGATAAAGAAAAAATGAAATATTTTATAGTATTCATGAAGTCATGACTAATGTAAGGACAATGTTATATCATTGTTTGAGTATATAGAAATTTTGGGATTTTGGTATGTAGAAAGAGTTAACTTTTGACAGCATTCATGTTTTCCCTAAGGTCAATGGGTATTCATATTTCAATAGAATACATGATTAAGTTATTTACATGTTTGGAATGTGACCAAAAAGATATATCGTATGATATATGGGGGATAAATGATGTTATTCACATGCTCGATAGATGACATTTATAGTAATTGTTTTCTTTATACTATGAGCTTGGACAGAAGTATTTTAGATAAGTCTAAAGATTGGAATGGATTATGTAGGAAATAAGTTAGTATTGTTTAATTATAGAACATTTTTTTTTGATATTATTAATGGGATGTTATAAAAATGCAGTTTTAGAAAAAGGACAACCTACCGGACTGGTGACAACTCGTCGAGTCGGACAATGTTGTGGGAATAAAACCCCCAACCGAAGTACGACAAGCCTTTATCGCCTACCACTAGCCTACAGGAATTCCATGGTTAGTAGAAACTACTTTTATTTTATTAATTGATATGATAGATTAAGTATAAGTCTATATACGATTAATCTCAGCATAGATGGACTTATGTATATTTAATAAATTGTGCTAAATTGTTTGTGAGAGAAATAGATGGAATGACCTATCATTCTATCACATGATCTGCTAACACTTCAAAAATTAAAAATTCAAACTCATTTCATTAAGAGATATTGTAGAAATTTTTCAAGGCATGAACAATGATGAGATTGTACCAAAATCATGTCTTTATTTCTTTTAATTCAACAATTTTTTCAACTTTAGGGAAATGATCTTGAAAACCAAAAATTTTGTCCTAGTGCCCTTGTATCTGATGAATTAGATGGTACCTTATATCATCAAAAAATTATGTCTTTGTGATTCTTGGATTTTCCATATCCATGTACTCTACCACTCTTCATCAGACGTTCATGGTTATATTTCTCTTCCATATCCATATTGTCACTTATGTTGTACTATGTGGAAATCCAGTGCTGAGTTACTTTGGGTGACTATTATGATTCTAAATTCCCTTTTTCTAAATGAAGTTTTAGTGTTCCTTTTTACGATGAGGGTTTTTATGAAAGAAACTTTCAAGTAGTAAACCATTTATAACCCCGACAAATTTTGAGGGCAAAATTCTTTTTAAGGGGGTAGAATGTAACACCCAGATATTTTATGAAAAATATTATTTTTTTGATGTATTTTCTTGTACGCTACACCAAAATTAGCTTTCACTACAAACAAACCTAAAGTTTCTTGCATTAAACGTAATCGTGACCTTCCAGGATATCGTGTGTTGTACGCAATACCGAGTTTCACTAAACAACGATATGTTATATAAACTAGCAGTTATGAATAGTAATACCCACTTTTTGAAATTTTATAAAATTTATTTTTCGAAATGGAATTCATTTTTGGATTCGGAATAACGAAATTATCCTAGTGGGAATTTTTTGTATTTTTCTGAAAACTTTCAATTTTTGATGAATAGTGAAAACACTTGGATACTATTTAAAAACCTACTTTTATTTAAATAATTATATATTTTATTTAAATTTATTTTAGGTCAAAATTGATAAATAATACCTATATAAGTTCAATTTAATTAATTTGAGTCATTTTATAATAATTTTAGATACATAAAAATTTTATTGAACTTTTCACCGTCTTTTACCCACCTCCTAGGAGAATTTGAAAATTTACATAACACGTAATTTTTCCACTTTTTTTAGGGGAATTTCGAAAATCCAAGAAACACGATTAATATCAAGGATTAAAATGTGGTTCAATAAGATAAAAATATTTTTTGGTGACTAGTAACTTTTTAATTTTATTTTCCATGGTTAAAAGTAAATATGGTAATTAAGGGTAAAAATGATATTATTATTACCCTAACATGTGTCCTTATTCTATTGAATAAGTGTTATTAGACCAGAAACAAACTTAGGAATAAAATATTTTCCTTTAGGTCCACTTGGATTAAGATTAGGACATTTATTATTATTTTATTTAAAGTAGAGTTAAAATAGTTAAAATCAATGTTTAATAACTAAAACATATTTAAAATAAGGTTATACATAAGCTAAATTCGACGATAAATATTTATTATAAATATAAAAATCGTTCATACTTAATGGTATTCTATTTATAATTTTTATACATTAAATGATTTAATTTATTTATGACACAATGGTGATGTAGTAATTACCTAAATATTGAAATATTTAAATAATTGATATTATAAATACCCAAATAAATGTAATATGAGTCTTTTTATGAATTAAACTAATTTTATAGGTTAATATTACATGTTAGTATTGATTTTATTAACTCATTGCTAACTAATCTTGCTTTTATTATTTTCCCAAAAATAAATTACCAAATAGTGTCAAAATTCACATAAAATAGTTTTCCAAACAAATATTAAATTATTAATTGTTATTATTTTCCTAAAAATCTAAGGATCATACAAATGACTTATATAATGTTATATATATTAATAATTAAGAACTTGGGGTTCGTTTGGCTTGTTATAGTAAGTTTATGAACCATGTAGTGTTAGAAAACAAGAAGACACGATAAAAGTTAAATTATTTAACTTAGAGTTAAATCTAGAAGATAAGGTTAAAATAGTAACATAAACTTGACTAAATTCTATTGGTTGAGAAGATTTAGACCCATCCCCACTTTAGAGTCGAAATAAATCAATTTTGATCTATTTTAAACCTAATATAACTTTATTATAAAATAATATTTTAAGTTTTCTCAAATGTGCCCCTCCCCTCCCTTATAAAAAGGGAACCCCTTCCCTCTTCTCTTCACACCCTTTTGAGCATTGAAGCTCTGCCAACCCCTAAAAATTAAACTTCTCAACCTATCTAGTTATATCATAGAGGTTCTGGCCTTCTCAAAAGACCAACTCTAGTGCCTTAAAAAGATGTTTAAAGAAGGTGCGTCGAGGAAGAGGTAATCTCTTCTACTGACTCTTTCATGTTTCATTCTTCTTCTACTTTCTCTTCTTTAGTTGTTTCATTATAAAGTAATAAAATAAGTATTAATTATATACTGATATATTAATATAAATATTAAACAACCCAATTTCACCTTCTATCCATCCTACGAAAAACAAAATCACCGCGCGTGCGTACGTACGGAATACCTTCTCCACGCCATGGTGTAATCTGTTTTCCACCTCCACCTTACTTGGATGGGTATAATGGTGTAAAAAAATAACTATATATGATTATTATAAAGTGATATTGATTCTGAAATATTATATATACACTTCAATACAATTCCACGATCATGGGAATCATATCATCGCTCGTGCGTACGTAAGGACTACCGTCACCACGAACTCGATAAGATTCATTTTCCCTGATTAACCATTCAAGTATGATTATAAAGTATATCTAATAAATAATCATGAAAGATATTACAAAATAATGATACTATATTTATGTACTTATCTGTTACATTTACTTAATTCCATTTAATTCAATAAGGAATGGAAAACAACATCCATGCTTACGTACGACCCACCGTCTCTATGAACAATGTATTTCATTCCATTTATGGATCTATTATATATATTTATATTATGAATATATATTATATATAAATAGTGTATTATATTCTGGAGTTAAGTAATC
The DNA here is from genome assembly GCA_963277665.1 of Viscum album. Lineage (NCBI taxonomy): Eukaryota > Viridiplantae > Streptophyta > Magnoliopsida > Santalales > Viscaceae > Viscum > Viscum album. The sequence goes on along the minus strand of OY728143.1, from coordinate 1,684,933,816 downwards.
ATGATCTAGTTAATCATTTTAATAATTATAAGTCAAAACACGGATGATAAATGAAACGATTTTATCCAAAACATTTCTTTAACATGGAATTTACAGAAGAACGGGTAATATAAAGTCATGAGTGAACCATATATGATATAATATCAATGAATATTATTTTTTAATGAGTCAATTACATTATTTAAATCATTATACAGGAGGTTTGGAGACATATTAATCATATCGGACAAAATGTAAGGGATAATTATTCCAATCTCATTCGTATCCGATATTGTTTATTCGTAAGTATTTACTGAGGTTATGTTTGTTATCCATGTCCATATGTTATCAAAATGTTTTCATAAAATGTTTACTTTTATTCCATGTATATTTAAATCCATTTTTACTTTTTTTTACTTTTACCACATCGTATAGAAGGAATCTTGTTTTTGATTATCATACGAGGTACATTATGACTTTTATGGAAAAAGTATGAGAAGAATGTTTTTTACCTTATACGGCATGAACAGATTTTTACAGTTTCATAACGCCTAATTTTCATGAAGCTTACTCTACAAGATTTAATGACTATTTTCAACAAAATCATTTTCTTTTAAAATTTCATGGCATTTGTGAAAAGAATATGATTTTGAAGAAGAAAGGATATTTTCATCAAGAATTAATTTCATGTGTTTTATCAAAACTGTTTTCCATATAAGATGTCATTATTTCATATCTGTATGTTTCAAGTATAATGCCTCTATGATTTACATGGTTTCACTTTTCTTATGATGTAACGATATCTGTTTGTTTTATACGGATTATTTTATGATGGGATGATGTTTATGAAACCAATTTTATTTTTTGGGTTATGATGAATGATTTAAGTTTATTTTGTGGCACAAGTAATAATGATTACATTATGAGATGGGTGGGACCAATATCTCCCTCCAATGCATTGGGTAAAGATTTATATCTCCTGAGATAGACATGGATGAAATGGTATGTTAATATGGTTCAGTGATATAGGACTGGAACGAGGAGTGAACTCGATTCAGAAGGGACTTTGTCCACTAAAATGGTCTTGGCAGCAATGCCTTGGATACCATGGAAATCATATCATGTGCTTAATGGTTTTCCACAATTACATGTTTTATTCCAATGCTATTTTATCAGGATTAATGTTTTATTATGATCTATGGCTTACGTACTGCCATGTTATATGTCATTACTAAAGATCTTGATGTTTAAACATTATGTTCTTGTTTTGATGTTCAAATGTATATGGTTTGTTTTATTTTCTCCATGCATACCCTTACTGAGCAGTTGAGCTCACCCTTTATATGTTTTATTTTCCCCAGGATATAAAGAAAAGATTTAGGTGAGAAAAAAGGGGAAGATCATTATGGGAGATGTACAAGTTCTTTCTCCAAGATTGGAAGATTATGTTACATGTTTCCAAAGACACTAAAATATTAATATCCTTTGGTGTTGTTTTTTGTTCTGTATTAATTATTCCACAAAAAGTAATGTAATGTTCGTGTACGTTAAGCTTTGGGTATCTACAGGTTCAGTCTCAAGCTGAGACATAGTCCTCTCCACTCTGTGATCACCTGCCACCAAGAGATTTATATTAATAAAATATTTATCCAAACCCCAGATCAGGGTTCACAATATCAAACAAGGATATCCCGGTTACACATGACCTATACCTAAGTTATTCATGGGAAAAACTAACAAATAGATCACATAAGATCTCTTCCACAATTCTACGTGGGATAGAAGATTAAAAAGGGATTGACTGTCAGGATATTTTGGAATCCTATAGTTATGATCTGGAGACAGCGTGTGTGAGAAAAAATGATATACACACTGATCAAATAGTAACTACAAGATCACAATAGAGTTATTAAAAAAGAGTAAGGTTCAGAAATCTCTGACTGTTGGGTAGTAATGCTCTGGACTGAATGGATGTAGAGAAAATTATATCTAAGTCCTTTTCAGAATGTATTCCTCAGAACAGAGTGTCACAATTTCTGTAATCATGCTTCTTGGTGTAAAAAGGTTCAGGTCTTCTTTGTGGGGATGTTTAGCAAGCTTTAGTAGGTTTTTCTAGTAGAACATCTTGTGATCACAATCTTCAAGTTCCTCTATATTCAATATTGTGTATTCACTCAATATATTTTTCAATGTCTTTTAGAGCTCTCTTTTTAAGTTGAGGATGATGTACTTTTATACATCAAGGTCTACTATGCATGATGTTATCTACACGTTCATGTACCTCTTACTGTCTAGGGATAGTCCTACAAATAACATTAAATAATGTCAGAATCATTAATTTGTCTAAATATGATAGTTATAAATAAATATTAATTAATAAAATCGAAACATTTATTTATGACTATCAGTTAGTAATTTTCATCGGTCTGTCATCTTCGGTCTGTTAGCATCGGTCTGTCATCTTCAGACTATTAGTATCGGCCTGTCATCTTTGGTGCGTCATCATCGGTGTGGCATCTTCAGTCTGTTAGCATCGGTATGTCATATTCGGGGGTGTCATTATCGGTGTGTCATCTCAGGTATGTCATCTTCGATGTGTCATATTCAGTATGTCATCTTTGGTGTGTCATCTTCGGTGTGTTGAACATCATTGTGTTGAAAATCAGTGTGTTGAACATCAGTGTGTCGAACATCGATGTGTCGAACATCAGTTTGTTGAACATCGGTGTGTCCAGATAGGTGTGTTGAACATCAGTGTGTGGAACATCGATGTGTCAAAAATTGGTGTGTCGAACAATTGTGGATCGAACAATATTGTGTCGAACATTGGTGTGTCGAACATCGGTGTGTCAAACATCGGTGTGTCGAACATCAGTGTGTTGAACATCAAATCGATGCCAAGATCTCTAAAAAGCCTATGAAGAGTCTGACTAGCATACAACATTACAAGGCTAAGTGAAATCCAAACATACATATAAAAATAAACTTGTAAACATATGGATTTATAAATATAGGTTATTGCCTTATTAAATTATATTGTTCTGTATGATTTAATTGATTTACCTAGAGATGTTAAATGGCATGAAAGAGTAGAAACTATTGTTAGACATTATTTGTGATTATAAAAACATCCATATCATAGATGGTCCAACATATTTATTTCTCTAAATTCTACCCAACACATTAGATTTCATCAATTTTGGTTGTTGAGGTATCTATATGGAGCCATGTTAATTCTCATGTAAAAGATATTATTGTATGAAAACTCCATTTATAGAGGATGCTAATTCAAAAAACGTTTGAAATCAATAGGTAAATATCTCAACATGACATATATATTTTTAATGGCCATCCTAAACCATCTATATGAGGGTGATAAGTAGTATTAAAGCTAAAATTATAAACAATTTCATGCTGAAAATATTCTCCAAAACATCAAGGTAAACTTTTGATCCAAATCATATATGACTGAGAGTGCTATTTCATGTAGTCTCAAAAAATCATTAATGTATAGATATGTAAGTTGATCATGAGAGAAATATTATATATTAAAGATATTTTTTTTAATTTTATATGGAGATCCATTACTACTCAAATAACATTATGACATTTAGATGTATTTCAGATTCCAAATTTTAACTCTAGGATAATGCTTTTCCATTTTTATTATTATATAGGTAATGGTTGTAACATCACATTAAATATGTATCTCCCAGCATTGACTTGTTAACACACTAGGCATTGGGATACAAACTAAGAAATATCTAGTTTCATGTTATCCCACCAGAAATATTCTTTTGTAAATATATGAATCTTTGTACTACTAGGAATAATAGATATTTTGTACTATATGATTCATCTGAAATATCCTTCTTCATGTCTAGTATTGATTGAACTGAAACATTTTTATTGAACATTATCATTCCTTTTTTATCATGGTTTAACTAAAGAAAATTCCCCATTATCTTATATAATTCCACATCTTCCTTATATGACTTCTTATTCCTCTAATATAATCATTATATAACATTAATCTACAGAAGATATGATAAATCCCACTTTAACAATATTTCAAGATCTAACTTATGGAAATCCATAAATTTCGGGTCTCTTCCAGTACCCATCATGGAAAAACTAGCATGATATTTATAACTCAGAGCATCAACCACATTGTTCAACTTTGTAGGGTGGGAATGTATTAAATTATTATAATTTTTTTTAACTTCATCCAATATATTTGGTGAATATTAAACTCTTTATATGTAAATATATACCAAAATATTTTATGATCAGTATATATATCTCACCTTTCACCAAATAAATATTTCATCCTAATTTTTAATGAATCATTTACTACTAACAACTCAAAATAATGGGTCAAGAAATATTTCTCAAGGTTATTCATTTATTGTGATAAATAAAGAATCACCATATCATTATTCATGAGTATGCATACCAATCTATATTTGATTCATCAAAATACCTCTGAAACCCTTATCAAAAGTAGGGTAGTGTAATAATATGTACACTGACCAAAATTATCTTCATTACTATGATATTATAATCACTTCCATCCCTCCACAAAACATAACCCCCATAAATGTGATATAGGTGACTGAATTTGATATTCATGGGAATTATATTAAAAATAATTGGTATTATATAACCATACTATGAAAACATTGGATCATAGTATCCATGATTGGTCTAGTCCATTAGTCAATAACTTACATCATTGAGGGATCCTCTAATATAACTTCACATGAACTTATATGACCCAAGAATGAGTCTTTTTTCATCCAAAATAAACTCTTGGTGAATTTTTCCAAAAGATTATCCATCATCAAGATCATCATCATTATAATGACCCTGACATTCATTAATGAAAATTACACTTGATCTAATGTTTTATTATAAAAAATGGTTTTATAAAAGGTGATATACTTTTTTTTATGTTTCCATATTTTAAAATATCATTACTAATTGTGAATGTTGCTAATATAGTCGTCGAACAATGATCACATGATTAATATAAATAGAAGGCTTTAACAAATCAAATTTACTCAGATAATGGAAGTGATGGCCTGATCAAGTAGACTTTTCCTGTATGGATCCCATTTGTTATAGCTCAGAAAGAAGGTGATGTCATTGAGATTCTCTCTTGACCAAGCCCAAGATGAGCTTGAATACATTAAGCTTGAATGGAATCGCCTATAGGAGAAGTGGAAGTTGATAGAGATTACCACACGGGCGATGTTATCTGAGCCACCCCAAGAGTGTCACCATCACACACCTTACCCTTTGGACACATTAAGGTGTAATAAGGGGTTTTGTAACAAGAACTAATCACTATGATTATTTAAATTATTATTTTTATATAATAACGAATATACTTTCATTTTATTGTTGTTACTTTCTAAATATTTTTCAAAGCAGAAATAGTATTTTTAGGTAATATTCAACTAAGGAATTTATTTTCATAAATTAATGGATTTTTGAATTAAATAATATTTTAATAATATATTATTAAATTACCATTTATTATATATAAATGATCGTATAATTTTTATGAATACAATTGTATTTCTTATTAAGGATTGAAAGCTATTTTTGTCAAAACCCATGAATTTTTGATAAATGTCGGTTTTTATATTACAAGTGAAAATTTATATATTAAAATAATTATTTACATAAAATGAATATTATTTTTGGAATCAGGATGTTGAAATTATCCAACGGTTATTTTTTTATCGTTTTATGAGATAGTGGAATTTTTGGGTAGAAAATTAAATATTGTTTAAATATATAATGTTTATTATGACATAATAATTACCCAATAGTGATTTAATAAAATACTATAAACCATATATTCGGAATATATATGTTATTACAATTAAAATAATGTGATTTTAGATTAGTTTGATTTATTTTACAAGCTTTAGTGGACCGTCTAAGACATATAAACATTTTAGGTTTTTAAATTGATTTCTTTGAGAGTGTGATTCACCTCCACATAAGAAACCCTATTATTTTAATAATTAAGTCCATTTAACTAATAAAATATTATTTTAAACTACTATTTGGGATACAACATGGGAAAAAACAAGAGGCTTGTTTGTGGTTTGGATTAGTTTAATGTGTGGTGACTCAAACCTAAATAATAATGAATTCCACATCTTTTCCTATATACAACCTCCCAAGATCCCAATTCCTATTCACTAAAATCCAGTATAGAGCTTTAAAAATCTTCTCTCCTCTCTCTATAATCCTCCAATGGCACCCCAAGATCCCTAGAATCCTCTCTCAATCCTTTGGGATCACTTTTCGATGTAAGGGATTTCTTCCTTTCTCATTTTTGTCCATATTTCATTATGTTGAAATTCCCTTTTATTTTCAATTATAAATGTTGGGGTTTGATTTAAAACCTCCCTCATAATGCACTCTTTATGTTTGAAATGACGATAGACACCTTTCCCTCTCATTAATGCCTCCCATATACACATGTTACCCTGCTGAAATTCCGCAATGAATTTCTCTCTCATCATTTACATTAAAGAATTTTATTTTTATTCTGATTCCAAATTCCATTAATTATCTAGAGACATGTATCTATATGACCCCCATACATTCCATTTCATGTAGATATTATGTGACACCCCATTCACTACAACAGAAATTGATTTTGGCTGCGGTTTTGTAGAGGCGGTTTTGGGAACCGTCGCTAAACCCTTTTTAAAATGGTTTCGCATCGGTTTATAATAAAACTTTAAGAAATTTTTTTTTCTTACACTACCCACCCTTCCCCCCCACCCCAACCCCACCTCTCACCCCATGACCCCGCTTCCCCTGGCCCCCTACCTCCCTCGCGACACTAGCCCCCCACGACCCCGGCGACCCTGCGACCCCAGCGACCCGGTGACCGCTTTGACCCCAACCCCCCGCGACCCCAATGACCAATAAGAACCCTAAGGTTTGAATTCTATTAGTTTTACCTCAAATATTGTCTACATATATTATGAATTATGATGATTCATGGTTGATTTTCCATTATATTCTTTAAACATACACATAACCCCTGTTTAATAGTATATCCATGATAGAAAAAATTATTATCAAATTGTTATTATTTATGTTTTTACATAAGTTCAGTTAAACCATGTCTTGAGTATTATGATTCCATGAGGGGAGAGGTTTTTTGGAATTTATTTTATGGTGTTTCTTTTTTTATGTTACTTAAATGGAATTTTTTCCATGGAGTTAATTCCATATAATTTAGCTCTTATGGACATACTTATATGAATGATGACATCAGTAACAATTAAATCTTATGTTTATAATTTTATTTTTCAAATATTTTTTATTGATTTTTTTATTTATTTACAGTAAAAAATTTTAAAACCTCATGATTTCAAATTTTGTTCTGAACTTTTATAAATCATATCTTCTCTCATAAATTTTTTTTTCTCTATATTAGATCACTTTGGACTAAATCCTTACTTTTTGTTTTAAAAAACAATAAGTTGATGATGAGAATGAAGTGTCCTTTTATGCTATATTCACCAAAAGAATAACAACTCGAAGTGAAATAAAAATCTATCGGGAGAAATTATGTTCATCATAAAAACCTGAATCTGTTAACACAAGAGGTTTCTAAATAAGAAATAGATTTTGAAAGGATGACATGCAATATATAATTAGTTTAAAAATATATTCATGATAAAAGATAGATTCAATGGATTTTAATAAATGACCAAAATTTTTGTCTAATATTAGCAAAATAATTACATTTAAATACTTATTTTTAGGTGGGTCAATATAAATTCTATTTTTGAACTTATGTGAAAAAATAAGAACTAATATTTTCCATAAAATGGGAAAATGACTATGTTTATCGCATGAAGGATAATAAAAACATTATCAAATATTTAATATTATTATGAATTTGAGACATGATATTGATAAGGCTCTTTAGGAGGTTATTGAGAAAAAAAATACAAGGACGACAAATGGTATTAAATTGGATGGTGAATGTCAGTTTTTAATGATGCTAATATAGAACCTTATATATTATAATAAATAAGACGTTATTATATTAAGAAATAAAGATGTTTCTTCGTTATATCTCGTTAATAATTGGGTAATGTTGAGTTTAGAAAAATATTTAAGGAGGTATAAAAATTATTTGAGAAATATTTCATCTAATTTTTATTATTTACATTACCTTAATTTTATAAATTCTCTGTTGGATCATAATGAGATTATACATGAAGGGGTGGGAGGTTACCTAGTATGAATATTTTTTTGAGTCATTATAATAGTATAAGGATGAAGATAATCTAGAATAAATATTATAAAATATAGGTTTAAAATAGATAGAAACATTTATTAATATTAATCTTAATATGAAATATCTAAGAACTAATAATATAATTTACCATAGTTTTGATGCTGATGAAGTTGTTGAGTAATAATACAAGGATGAATTAGTTGTTAATAATGATAATGATGTAGTTATTAACAGTGATAATGATGTACTTGATTCTGATTATCTTATTATGTTGTCCTGGAGGATAGTACCAACACCCCACATTTCATCTCCAAATTACCAACCTGATTCTACTACGAAACTCCAAACACCAAGCCCAAACACGTCAACTATTCTTCAAATTCCCTAGATTGATCCGCAAACCACATCAACCACATCCTGAATGAAATTTATGATGTGGTATCTACCTCACCACATATATTTTTACACAAAAACACTATTATGTCCTTCTCTATATTAGTTATACCAAAGGTTCTCAATCCCACACATCAATGCACTATCATATCCCGACCACAATGCCTTAAAACACAAGGAATACCTATAATGTTCAATTCCCACACTAAATTCCGAATCTGAATATTAGTTAAACTCTATGGTCAGATCCTTGATCGTCCCATTTAACCATAATTCTTCACTCATGAGCACTAACAAATATATGATCCAAATCACCCTCATGTCACACCACTGCTCTTTTCTAGGTGAATACACCAATGAGAGGTTTAGGAATTCAATCCACACCAGGTTTGTAGAACCTCAAAACCTAATCTCCCATGTTATTTCTTCCTGAATTTCAATGAACACCGCCAATTATCATGCCTCAAGACTACCATCCCTCATGTGGTTCTAGCCACTCCAAGTAACAAACAATGAATTCATCCAAATCTAATGCCCCAACCCCCCCCCCCATGACCCCATGCCCCCAGCGACCCCGTGACCCCGAAGACCCTGCTTCCCCCGGCCCCCACGACCCTGGTTATCCCTCTATATCTATTGTTTCTAAAATTGGGAATGTATCACATGGGATTTGGGGTTTGGATCTATTTTCTAATTAGTATTACCGAGTTACCTCATAATCATCCTCCCCATATTATGTGAAACTAAATATTGAACATCTTTACCCCATGTAATTAAACAATACAATATATACCCCCATCTGAGGACTGTAAACTATGTGATACCTTAGTCCATTCTTATGTGGAGGTGTATTCCCTTATCTTGATTTTATTGTACCAAGTGGTGTGGTGGTTTGAATATGTATTATCTTATTTGATTTCCCCTATGGTGTTGTACTTATCATTTGTTATTCCAATTATGATTATGTTACTTTTCGTTATCTAATATTATAATTTGATGCTATAAAGGATTTCAAAAGTCAAGGTTTGAAAATTTAGAGATTTGAGATAAACATGATAGGAATAATATTTAGAATAACTTTTAGAGTGGACCATGCGGTAATTGAGTAATATGGCATTGTTGGTTCTATTGACGATTCTTATTATTTCAGCAGATTTTCATTAAACATTCATTTTCGTGAAAAAAATTTGGATGAATGGACTATATTATAGATTTTTTCTCATACCTTATGAATGATTTTTATATCCACATTGTTATTCCAAATTAAAAATGCGAATTGGTTTTCAGGGTAATGTAGCTACCACATTGTAAGTACACTGCTTCTCTTTACCAAAGAAACTTTCCTTATCCCAAACACTATAGGGTTCATATCTAACTTAGGGTCTCATCTTTATTATATTATGTTTATGTAATCTTACACAATCATATATATGAATCTCTTTCTCTATTTAGTAATAATTATGTGTTTTATTTTTTTTATTGTGTAGGTACATTGTGATATACATGGATAAAAGATGGATCACATTACCGAGGAACACACCTTAGTATATTAAGGGTTTTAATGAGTTTTTAGATTTATTAATTTCAAATAGATCCGTTGATGGGAGAATAAGATGTCCATGACCTAAATGCAAATTTAGAACATGGTTTAAGAGAGATGATGTTTATAAACATTTAATACTGAAACAATTTCCTTGTCAATATTACTATTGGATTTGGCATGGAGAATCGAATGTTACAGAAAGATTGAGCACTGATTTTAATCCACATAATGAGGTCCCAAGTTCGTCGATAATGGAAAATTAAATGAAAAACCTCATAAATGATGCATTCAGCACTGCAAGACACCACAATTAGCATCAAAACATATCTGAACAACCAGAAGATGGTTCTACAAATTGCAACAGGAAAAGTGATGTTTTTGATACTGTAACACAAGAAGATCAAGATTGTAACATATTATTAGATCCTCCTCTTGATTCTATGAATCCAAATGTAATATTAAACTTTACTAAGGAAAATTCATTTCATGATTTAGTTGATGATGGAAATAAAGAGTTGTATAGTGGGTGTTTGAATTATTCAAAGCTTTCATTACTGCTAAAGTGGTACCAAATCAAATGTCTATGTGGAATTATAAATAAGGAAATGTCCATGATATTGGAATTGATTCGTGATGCATTTACTAAAGAAAAAATTATCAGAATATTTTAATGATATGAAAAAAGTTTTTTACAAGATTGGTCTGAATTATAAACAATACATGTGTGTCCCAATGATTGTATGCTTTATTGGGGAGAGGATTCAAGTATACAGAATTTCCTGAAATGGTCTTCTTCTAGATGAAAGTCAAAGGGAGATGCTGGAAGTCTGAATGAACATTATTTCATGGAGATGAAGAAAAGGAACACACATGAAAAGGTTTTGTGTTGCATTCGTTTCAATACTCGATTGCAAAGATTATCTATGTCATCAAAAACTGCCGAACACATGAAGTAGAATTTTGTAGATAATAAAAATGATGGGTTAATGATACATCCACGAGATTATCAATCGTGGAATACATTTTATTAAATTGGACCATTAGTGACTTCTATGGGCTTGGGAATTTATTTGGTTGGAACACTTACACGAGTTTGTATTTTCTTATTTGTAACATTTATTTTGAGGCCAAACCGCTATCTGACAGTAGAAAATGTTGCTTTTTGTGCTATCGAATATTTCTCGATGCACATCATAGATTTGGGCTGAACAGATCAAAATTTATTGGTTCCATTCATCTTAGACCACCTCCAAAGTTGTTAGCTAGTTCTGAAATATTGACACAGCTTAAAAATGTTGAAACAGAATTTGGTAAGGTTCCTCATTTTAATGATAGCGGGAAACTGGTCTGAAGTGCATCATTAAGTGAAATCAGAACACAAAATGGATATTGAGAAGAATTTCTATGATAAATTGATTTTTCACATTACATAATGAGCATGGAAAGTTGAAGGATAATCTCAATGCTCACAAAGACTTACATGTAATGAACATAAAACGTGATCTCTAGCCAGATGAGAATGGAATGTATGCTCCGACCATTTTTGCAATGAAAAATAGTGATAAAGATACATTTCATAGAATTTTCAAGAATGTGAAGGTATCTGATGGGTATTCTAGTAACATCTCAAGGTGTGTTGACTTGAAGAATCGTATGTTACATGGATCGAAAAATCATGATTCACATATTTTGTTACAAAAGTTACTACCATTGACATTCTGTACATTATTTCCTGAAAAATTTACTCTTGTTGTACTCCAATTATGCACATTTTTCATGAAATTTTGTGAGAATGCTCTACGTCAATTTCAACTTTAAAACCTCCAAGAGAGGTTTGTATTGACCCTTTGTGCAATAGATATGATCTTTCCTCCATCGTTTTTACGGTCATGATGCATTTAACTGTGCATTTGGTTATGGAAGCTAAATTAGGAGGCCCCTTTCATTATCGATGGATGTATCCAATTGATAGTTATTTTATTTATATTTTTTCAGTTAAGAAAACAATTTTTTTCATTTAAATAAATTCATAATATTATTATTTTATTTCATAGATATCTTTTGCATTTGAATGCATACGTGAGAAATAAAGAACAGTTAGAAGGCTCTATTACTAAAGGTTATTTTGCTGAGGAGTGTAGTAACTTTTGTTCGAGATATATAGATGATATTGAGACAAGATTTAACTAAGTTGGATATGTTCAAGACACATCAAATCAATCTCAAATACATCAGAAAGAAAAAATATTTACTGCTATTGGCTGATCAGTTGGGAGGTCCTCAAATGTGACATTGACAAAATTGGAATTATTACTGGCACATAGATATGTGTTTCTGAATAGTGAAAGTGCAGATCCAATTATTTAAGAGTTGAGGATACAAACAATGAGATGAATGAGAGGCCGAACACAAAATGAGAATGATATAACAAAATCTGTGAATAAATAGCTTGTAGAATGGTTTTTACGACGTGTAAGTTCATAAATATTGTAATAAATACGAATATTAGTTTGACATATAAATTATGTAAATATATTAAATTATATTTCTTATTTGAGATCACGAGTACTGATACTCAAGAAGACTTGTTAGAAGATTTTATGATTCTTGCAAGAGGTCCTATAAAACAAGTTAGAAAGTTCTATGGTTATAAGGTGAATGGCATTATATTTCATACAGTCGATCGAGAAGTGGGTTTGAAACCCCAGAATAGTGGTATAATTACATTTTCTGAATTGGTATACAATAGAAAGATACATGATATTATTGAATTAAACTACCATAGACATTTTTCTCTTGTTTTATTCAAATGAAAATGGATCAATATTATCTGAGGTGTTAAAAGAGATTCCTTGAAATTTACTTCTGTGAACTTCTCTCGCTTGATGGATGTTGGTGATCATGAACTGCATGATCCATATATCTTAGCATCATAAGAAATAATAATATATTATGTAAATGATGTTGTGGTTGAACGGTAGAGTGTAGTTTTTCACGTAATATAAAGATATTTGTATGATATAGGTGATGAAGTGGAATATTTGACCTCTGAAATTGAATTTCATCAACAACAAGAAGCAAAATTATTTTTTCCATCATGATATTAAAAATATTAATTTATCAAGGATGAATGAAGTGGAAGAAGTAATGGAGCAGGAAACCGACATGATTGAAGGGGAAAATGATTGTATTTACAATTATTTATTCTTTCAGCAATGGCTTGTTTTCTTTCTGTAGTCATTCATTATCATTGTTATATATATTTTTTCTATTAGTACTGGGAATCCATTATCAATTTTAATTTTTTTTCTGCATGTTTTTTTTTGAAATATATATTATGAACATAATTTTATTTGATTAAATGGTAAGAATACCAAAGAGGAAGTGGTACACTATTTCTTCTAGTTCTGTTACAGATGACGATCTTTCTGGCTCCCTACCCAATACATCTGAAGCACCAATACCCAACAAACCTACACCATATCCCCATGCACCATCTCTCACACCATTTGTGGGTGTCACATTAAAAGCTGAGTCATCATCTCCCCCTTCAGGAGCCTCATTATTGGGGCGGTAACATGCCCCTTCCAGTTCATCATGGACATACTAGAGTGTCACTGTCATAGGTACAAATTTTAATTAAATAAATTTATTGCATTTTGTTTACACTAATTTTTTTCTCATTGATGATGAAAAAATGTATCCGTGGAGGAAAACATAAAAATTTCAGATGATATGAATATGAATGGAGAGAAGATAGTCATGACATTTGATTCTTATGGGGCCCTTATGGATAATTCCGCATGGTTACTTGGCCAGATTCTAGGCCAGCTAGCCGTGGATCCCATTTCCCTTCCTATTTCTTATGATGATTGGAGACATATGCCTCCAAGATAGAAAAATGATGTTTTTTATTCCAAAATAAAGGTAATTTTATTACATTGTGTTTTAATTGAATGTCGTGTTACTAATATGTTCAAAATGAATTTTTGTATACAGATGTTCTTCCACTATATAGTTGCTGAAGTGAAAGCACAGAAGTGGACATTGAAAAATCATGGTAAGAAATGGAAAGATTTCAAATGGAGATTGTGGTGTGATGTCAACGATACTTCGTTGACCGTGAAACATATGTATGATAAGCTCCCCAGTTGGTACTGAAAGAACAATGGAAAGTTTTTACTTAAAGAAATCGTGATGAGAAGTGGATGGTATTGAAATATATATTATTATATTATCCTCATATTATATTTATACATTTTTATGAAGAGTAGATGACATTAAATACATTACTATTAAATTACATTTTATTTATTTCAGGATCTCTCAAGATAGAATGCATCAAACCGGGCTAAGTAAGTCACCTATCACACTACGGGCTCAAAAATATTTTCTCGAAGCTGAAGGAAATTGGTAATCTTTTAATTAGTTTTAATATTTATAAGATAATATTATCTATTTAATATATTTAATTGTAGATTTATCTTTGATTAATGAAATAAAAGAGTTTAGGGCATGAAGCATCCTGAACTGAACTCTGGTTAGATGTTAAAAAAACTAGATGGAAGTATTGTTAATGAGGCTGCAAAAGAAGTTGGGGTATAAAGTCAATTTTTTATTATAATAACTTATTATTAGTTTTTATTATGTTAATATATATTTATATTTGATTCATAGGTAAAAATTAAAGAAGTATGGGATGCTAATACTTGGCAGTCCTACCTAGTGTCCTAGGATGACCTAGTTGCAAAAGTCCTTGGGAAGGAGCATCCTACTAGAGTGCGCAGGATGGGATTCAGACCCATACAATCTAAGGTCTTTGGCATGCCACCAGGGATTCCAGCAGCATCTACACATGGTTATAGTAAGTCCATACCCGGAGATGCTCAAAGGGAGATTCCTTCTCTACAAACCACAGTTTAAGACCATGGGGCACAGATATCCACTTTACCGAAAGCGATTACTGATATACATTAGCGGATGAGCAGATATTCCCCCAGTGGTGGTGCATCGAGTGGTGGTAAGTAGGTAAATCACAAAAAATCAAAATCATTTATTTTGAAAACTTTCATTATTTATCATATTTAATATAAATATGCAAAAAAATTTAATTTTCAATATAATGTTCTTACATGTGACAGCAGAAAGTGGGGATGGAGGTGGAGTGGGTGACGATGCATCATCAGACCGTGAGTAGTTATATTTTTGATTTTTAGATCAAATATGGGAACAATTGGTTTTGTATATATAACATGTGTGGCACAAAGTTTCCACCAAACATTTTCATTTCCAAAAATTTTCTTGATTTCTCATGTTTCCTTTTATGCATTTTTTTTGATTTCTGATGTTTCCTTTTATGTATTGATTTCTCAAGTGTGGTATACATTATTACATTTAGGCATGTGTTTGAATTGGAAGTCTAGATTTTTTATGACTAGGAGTTAAACCCATTTTTGATATGTTGAACACTTTGGGTCATTTCATAATGATCAAGGATATACTGTTGTGAACACTTTGGTGAGGCAGAATGTGTAGATAGTGAATCTTCATGCATTTTTAATAGTTATCATATTCTGTTCATGATGATAAAATGTGATCATACACCATATAAAACTGAGGTTCCTCTTAATGGGAGATGGTATTAAACCGTATAAAACCGGGATTCATTGTACGATGTGTGTTAGATGATCTAAATGTCTTACACTATATAAAATTTGGATTCATCATATGATAATTATGATATGTTAAAAAACATTACCTCATATAACACATGGAAGCATCCCATTATGTTAAATGTTAAAAATCATTTTCGTTAAGACATGACATTAAACATTATCCTTATCTCATTCCTTCAAAATGTGATGCCTCATGATAATAATTATATTAAAAAATTCCCTCCATATATAATATTACCCATAGTTCTAATGTAGTTCTTATACTATACCGTATTCTAGAATAACATTTGTCTTGATTCACACACTCAAGGGATACATAATGATGCTTAGACGTCCTTTTTTGGGTCTAGAAGTAAATTTATTAAGCCTTTGGCCCCATTTCTCCATTTACGGTCCACGGATTATAACCTTAAATAATGATTAGTTCATATCAAAATGTTCATGTGGTACCTGGGACTACATTAACGCCTTATACAATGGTTTTTACCCATACCATGACACATAAATACCATGTAGACAATCATCATCCTAGTCCATGAATCATGGCGTTAAATTTTTCATCATGGCCTTGGTTGTATGATCTTACACTGTGTGCAATCATATTCAAGATTTCTTCATGGGTTTAAGGGCCTATTTTATCCTATAACCCCAGGTTTTATTCACCACAAAAACCTTCTTTATTCCCCCACCTCAACAATCTATACAATAACAGTTTATATCAAGAGATACCGAGTCCAAGCATTACAACAATAAAATATGCTCATACATCCATCGCATGGATTTATTCATCCATGGAGTTTCATCAAACATCTATTTCAATAACATTCTAGAACTATGGGTGGATTGATTCCCATTTCCATGGGATACGTATTGATGCATATATCTTCTATCATTGAGCCTAGCTGATGATTTTCCATATAATAATCCATTAAATAAGGTGTCATTTCCCCAAAACACTCACATGAGCCACTTTTTTAGCAATAATTTCCTTTCATTTATGTTGACACATCAGTGGGCCAAGATGCTCTCATTTGATGATATGAGGAAGTAAATAATCGGTATATAGTTTCTAAAGACCTTCTAAAATCCTAATAAGATGAATTCGAACTATATCATTACCCCGTGTAAAATATATATACATATTAATGATGGATAATTTAACCCCATAAAAAATTGATATGTCTCTTAAAGAGAGATAATTTCACCTCTTATAAATTCTAGATTCCTAATATTATAATATGTAATTTTTCAAAATCATCATCCAAGAAGGTAAACCGTACTAGATTTGGTATCCATTGACACCGTGAATCCTAAAAACATGTGGATTGATTCCAATAATCATGATATAAGTTGTTACATATAAATATTTAATCTAGGGAACTACGCTATCACTGACTCCTTATAGTTTTCTCCCTTTCCTATCCACATTGGTCAATGCTTGGATACCATTAACTCAAACTTATTCCTATATTTGGAGATCTAGGAATTTAAACTAGTATTAGTCCAAGTCCATGTTGTTTGATTTTAAACATCAAAATCAAATTTCCTCAGCAAACAATGTTAATTAACAACCATAGCCTATTAAATGAAATAATGATGCCTCATCCGATATATGGGGGATGATTATAAAAATAATTACCACATATAAAACTAAAATTCCTCATATGATAATTATGAAATGAACCACACATTACCCATATAAAACATGTATTTATACGAATATGAGATGATATGATACCCTATCCAGAGATGAAATCACTCCACCGACAATAGTCTCTTACAATGTCACGCATCAAAACTATGTATGTCTTGATGACCATTATGAGGAGACACATATTGATGCATGTATATTTCATCTCAGTCACATCCCTACCAGCAACTCATCATGGGGATGTTTCCCTCTGAGATAGTCTTGAATCTTTTCAACCCACATGTTTAAATATAACATTTGATCACATTAGGAAATATCTCCCATGGAACCCAATATAATATATGGTACATCCCCACATACACTTGTGCGGTTTTCACATTCTACTATTTGGATAATCCTGACCTTGAATATCTAAAAAAAATCTCTAATGAAATGATTCATGGACATAGTGTCTTACATACCATCTCAGGCTCATTCAATGAAGTACATTTACTGATAAAAAGAAGATTTAATGCTTTGATCTCCATGAAAAGTAGATCATGATATTTTTCATCCTATCCTCAACCAGCTCAGGTATCCTATGATTCAAACATGGTTAGTAATAATTCTATTTATGTCGATTACTCCCAATTCACATCCCAGTTCTAAAAAGTTGTAAATGTCATTGTGATATTTTTTAGGTCACTTATTCCCCTTATTGGGTTCACCCCTATAATCAATTATAACTATATAAATATCATTGATCCTTGAATAAATCATGGCTCAGCAGGGCTTAGGGGTTGGGAGGAAGTCCACCTCAAGCATGGTTGAGTGGCATGATCACCACGTGGTCCTAATTCTAGAAATATAAATGAGTATTCTATGTACATTAATAACTAATCTAAACTAATTTTAAGTCAACCATAGAATGTGTTGTGTGGTGTTGAACCCATTCTCTATCAATTCAGATCATGTTGGTTACTCATCCTCGCTACACATATCCATTTATGATGTTCCACTATATTTTCCAAGCATCAATACCACAATATTTTTACTAGTTGACTCCATTATTTTTTAAATTTTGTGTGCATTAATTTGTTAGGTTATTGGTGTTTTTTGGTTTGATTTGATTTTAAGGACATTGGTGCAGTGGAAGCAGCAGAACTATATTTTTTTCTGGTCAATCATTCGCTACGGTTTTTACCGTAGCTAAAGTATACTTTTAAGACATTAGCGGTGGTTAAAACCGCCACTAAATGTATATTTGATTATATTTAGTGGCGGTTTTAACCGCCATTACAGTGTCGCATCACCCACGTGCATTCTACGACAGTTTTCGTTCCTTTAGCTGCGGTTTTAGGGCTGCTGGAATTTATTTTATTCGTGACGGTTATAACCACCGTGAATAAAATAAAATCGAGGGCCCGTAAAAACCGCTGCTAACCGCAATAAAACAACCGAAAAATGAGGTAGCTACAACGCTTCCCTTTAACTACCACTAAATGGAAATAACTGCCACTAATGGATTGTCGACACCCAATTTAGTGGTGGTTTCTGTAAGCCGTCACCCAAACATATAGCGGCGGATTAAACCACCGCTATATAAAAAAATAAGCTCCGATAATAGGTGACTTTCTCGTAGTGATTATCTCTAATTTTTTTTATTATTTCTTATCTCACACTATTTTTATGCTGAAATTGTACCACGATTTTCCAAGCCAAAGTCATTGTATAGTGAATACCATTCCCATTTCACAATCAATATTTTTCACCATTATTAACATTTACTTATTATTTAAATAGTTTCATGTATGTATTCCACATTACATTATCATGGTATAAATGATGATATTTAGTGATCCAATGTTTTATGATCCATGTGGCACACATATACATGAAATGAAATGTTGAAGATGTGTGCACCCTGATAGGGCTCCAATGCATTGGGTAAAGTATAGTGTCATGATACATCATGTGAAATGAGTTTTGACTCATGATAATTCAGGTGAAATGATGGTTTATTCATTCTTCATGTGCAATGAGGGATTACTCATTCTCCATTTGTAATGAGCCATGGCTCATGCTAATTTCATGTTACGTGTTGTTTCTACATTTCCATGTTATTAAATGAGGCTATATCATGCCTTTATGCTCATGTTTATTTTATGGTCCATTGATATTCTTACATCCTAAATTGTACTGTATTCTTCATTTTATTCCTTTTTCTCTCCCTTACTAGTATTTATAGCTCATCCTTTTCTTATACTTTTCCTCGGGTTATCCCATGTAAGGCTATGTACGAGGGAATGTAGTGGTCATGTAAACGATGTTTTCAATAAGATGTTGTGTTCTATGTTTTAAGTGGTTATGTAATGTTCCTATGCAAAAAGACACTAGAACTCTTTATATTTTATGATGTATCAACTAAAGGTTTTATGTAATAAATTAAGATTAATTATGTAATAAAGATCATGGTTTTTATAGGTGGTATCAGAGGACATGTTTTGTTATTTTTTGGATTAGGATTAGGAAACACCAGTGAAGCCTTAAGAATAAGACTAAGTACAAAAAATACACCCCTAAATTTTGGTGAGTATTGAGTAAGTGGTTTATCAAGAAGATACATCCATGTCTAGTTATAAGTAGGTAGAGGCGGCTTTGGCACCAATGTACCTAGGAGTGAAAACATCGACAAGGAGTTTTGGGCATTACCTGGGGTATCTTAGTACACGATAACATGCCTTTATTCACGCTATATTATGACACTCCTGTGGGATATGCTTTGGAAAATTCCTAAGAATAGTATGAATCATTTTTAAGGGAATAAAATTCCCATAATAATATATGTTGGGAATTAGATCATGGATAACATAGATTGAAGCCTATAGATTCATATGATAAAGGAATAATATAAATTTTTAAGTCATCTGTTTTTTTCTTTGAATTACCCTTTATGTGTACCCCTAAATTTCCTTTTATTCCAACCAATAGCACGTAATAGGAGGACTGAGGAATACAACCGATGTGATGAACAATGTGATGATTGTTCTAATGAGATGCCCAAACTATTGGGAGTGAGAATCACAATATTTTTCATGATACTCTCTCAGTTAACTAATTTTTTGAATATAAGCATGGGTTAAAAGGAATGTTCAACCCCCTCCCCCATAATAAATAACAAGTAACTATGAAGTGATTCTTGATAAAAAGGGGTCATACTTTTATGGATCATCTGATCCCTCAATCTCTGAACAATAGTTCAACTCCATTGAAAGTATCTTCTCAATCCATCAATGTTATAAACAATAGAGGGCTATTCTAGCTTTTTATTGTGTGGAGAGTGAACCCAATAAATGGTTGGAATTTATCAAAAACACAAAGCTGGAGGATGAGATCAAGGCGTTGGAATGGAAGGATTTCCAAAAGATGTTTTATGATATATATTTTTTGTTCACCCTCTAACTTACGATGGAAAGGGACTTCCTTTCCCTAAAGAAAAAAAAGATGAAAAAATCATCAGATCAAAAGTGGAAAACATCATAAGAATTGCATGATACACCTCTGGCTTTGTCATTACCCATGAATGAAAGGTTGACCACTTCTTTGGTGGGGTGAATCCTCGCATGCCGAAATCCCTTGCAATCCGTGACTTTGACAACAATGCGGAAATTGTCTTACGTTCCCTCTAGGTCAAAATTGAGATCAAGGAATCTAAAGGGTATAATGGGGATAAGAAAAATAAGGTGGAGTTCAATTATGGTGATCTGATGGAAAAATCCAATGGTGTTATGATGATCCCGCACCCCACTTCCCAGAGGTGTGGAAAGAAGCACCTTAGAAATTGCCTGAAGGGGATGAGGAAATGCTTTATGTGTTGAAGAGAAGGTCACCTAACCATTAACTGCCGATATGAAAAACAAACAACTACGATAGAGGAGAGGAACACTCAATTCCAATATCAACTCATTATTCATTTCTTCAACTGTAAAGGTCCAACACACCTTGAAAATCAATGCCCTATGCCAATGGTTTTTGGAGGCAACCAACAGCCTCTGAGGTAGCAATGGTGAGATTTTTCAATCATTACAGCTGAAGTGAACCCTGAAAATGATGTGGTGATAGATATATGTGATATTCATTTTAAAATAGTGCATATACTTTTTTATTCTGGTTCTATGCATTCTTTTGTATCCTGAAGGTTTATTGGAACAATCCCAACACTACCAAAAATCCTGGAAGTAAAGATGTTAGTAGGTACGAAAAATGGTGCAATAATTTCATCCCATTAATATAACTCCTCCCTAGTTACAATATGTGGATTAAAATTTTCGGCGTACCATGTCATACAATCTATAGTGTAATTTAATGAAATTCATGTCATGGATTGGATTTCATTATATATATCCAACATAAATTTTCATGAGAGGGAAATCACTCTCCATGTGGTGAATTGACCTTGATCCTATACAAGTGCAAGGAGGAGGATGAATCATATATATCTCCATCATTTCAAGAGTGGATATCCCTACAATATGAGCACACAAATCTTGGTCATATGATTTTGTCAAATAAAGCAACAATCCATGAAGACGTACCTATTGTGAGGGAATTCACTGATGTGTTTCCTGAAGAATTTCCTAGTCCTCCTCCTAGAAGTGATGTTGAATTCTCAATTGATTTTATACTTGGTGTTTTCCCAATATCCATGACTCAGAATTTAATGGATATTGTGGAGCATGAGGAGTTGACGAAGCAATTATAGGAGAATCTAGATAAAGGGTTTATACGCCCAATTGCTTCACTGTGGGGTGCTTCAGTCCTTTTCATCAAGACGAATGATGGGTCAATTCGTCGTTGCATTTAATATCATGAGCTCAAAAAAATATTGATAAAGAACAAGTATCCTCTTCCCCGAATTGTTGACATGCTTGATCAGCTACATGGAGAACAATACTTCTCCAATGTTGATTTTCAGTTGAGATATTACCATGTAAGGGTGAAGGAGGATATACCCAATATTTCTTTTCATACATGCTATGTGCACTATGAATTCATAGTAATGAATTTTGGACTGACTAATTCTCCAAAACACTTCATGGAAGTGATTAATAGTGTCTTTAGATACTTCTTCGTCAAATTCATGGTATTATTTATAGAAGATATTCTCATATACTCTAAAACCAAGGAGTAGAATGATGATCATCTAAGGACTATACTAGAGACCATGTGAAAGGAGAAGATCTATTAAATGTATAGAAAGTGTCAATTCTGGATGAAAGATGTCTCCTTTTGAGTCATATCATCACAAGAAATGGGACATCTATTGATCCATCCAAGATAGCTACAACAGAGGACGGCCAAGGCTGACATCGGTAATGGATATCCATATATTTTTGGGGTTAAGTAGATATTATTGAAAATTTGTGAGAAATTTTTCACGATTTCCAAACCCTCTAACCATGATAATTTAGAAGGGAATAATGTTTTCATGGAGTGATGAATGCACAGAAAACTTCATGGAGTTGAAAAAGAGGATTATCACAGTGCCCGTGCTCCCACTACCCACAAGTGGAGAAATTTTTGTGGTATTTAGAAATGTTTAGAAGAAGGGCATGGGATGTGTGTTGATGCAAAATGAGAAATTAGTTACCTATACTTCATTTCAACTCAATGTTCATGAGTAGAACAATCCAACACATGACATTGAGTTGGCTATAATGATATTCACTTTGAAAATTTGGTGGCACTATATTTTTGGGGAGAAGTGTGAAATATATACGGATCAGAAATTCCTCTAGTATATATTCACTTATAAATAGTTTAATATGAGCCAATAATGATTGTTAGAGATGATCAAATACTATGAATTCTCAATCGATTACCATCCTGGGAAAGTGAACAAGGTGGGAGATTCTCTAAGTAGAAAGGATCCAACGATTATGTCCCTGATGAGAATTGGGAAGGATCCACTCTTCTCAGAGTTGATGTAGATGGACATGGTAATCATAAATAAGGTAACATCATCAATTATTTCACAAATTATTTCTTAAACCTCTCTTTTAGAAAGGTTAAAGTATTCTCAAATGGAAGACATGGGAATTAAAAATAAGGTATAAACTATCAGAAAAGGAAAATACTTAGAGTTCAATGTCAATGAAGATTGAATTGTGATATTTAGGGAAAGGCAATGTGTCCCATCATGTCTGGATAATAATAAGGAGCTTATGGATGATGCACATAGTTAAAATTTTTCCATCCACACAGGTAGAAAAATGATCGAGATCTATGAGAGTATTATTGGTGGGATAACATTAAGAAGGATATCATTGAATATACATCAAAGTTCCTTTTGTGTCTGCAAGTGAAGGCTGAGAGACATAAGTCAAAGGGGATGATGTAACCATTTCTAATACAATTATAGAAATGGGAGAACATCAACACGGAATTTTTCACTGGAATTAAAGAGACATCCAAAGGAAACAATGCTATCTAGTGTTGTTGTGGATCATCTTACAAAGATTGCATGCTTCATTGCAATTCGGGAGGATTTCTCCCAAGATCAACTACCACAGATATACATCAGCGACATGGTAAGGATGAATGGAGTACCTCTATCTGTTGTATCTGATCAAGATCCAGGATTCACCTCTATGTTTTGAAAGACTTTTCATCTTGATCTGGATTTTGAGCTGACATGAGTACGAGTTATCATCCTCAAACTGAAGGCCAATCTGAGCAGACTATCTAGACTCTTTATGACATGTTGAGATCATGGTCAATAGACTTCAAAAAAAGGGATCAACATCTTCCACTGGCTGAGTTATCTTATATCAATCGTTTCCACTCAAGCATCCAAATTGATCCTTATGAAGACCTGTATGGGATGAGGTGTAGAGCACCAACATACTGGGATGAATTTTGGGAGAGAAACCTCATTGGTCTGGAAATGGTAGATGAAATGGTGGATAATGTTACGACTATCCAAAAGAACATTAAAGCTCTTATGAGTTGACAAAATAACTATGTTGATAATCAGCAATGAGACCTGGAGTTTGATGTCGGAGACATGGTATTCCTCCACATATCACCATGGAAGAGAGTTATGATATTTGGGAGGAATGGAAATCCTAGTCCAAGGTACAACGTCACTTTTTAGATCATTGATTATGTTGGAGTAGTGGCCCATCAACTAACATTCCTAAAAAACATGTCTCACATATATGATGTATTCCATGTATCACTCTCAAAGAAGTACATACCTATCCTATCACATGTACATAATCTAGATGTGGTACCATTTGAGAATGAGCTCTCATATGAAGAGAAGCTGGTGAAGATCATAGATCTTATGGAAAAAGTTCTAAAAATTATGACAAGACCCCTCATGAAAGTATTGTGTGGAAACTAAAAGTTTGAAGAAGTGACATGGGAATCATAGGAAGTGATTAAGAAAAGTTACCCACATTTATATTATTATGGGAAAAGGAAATTTCGATGGTGAAATTTGTTAAGGGGGGAAGATTCTACCAACCCGAACTTTCATTAATGAACATTACTATTGATCTAATGTATTATTATATAAAATGGTTATATAAAATGTGCACTTATTTGGTTTTATGTTTTTGGATTATAAAATAATTTTAAGAACTATGACCATTGCTAATATAGTAGTTGAATTGTGATCACATGATTAGTTTAAATACAGGGCTTTAAAATAGTCAATTTACTCAAACAAAGGAAGTGATGACCTCATCCAGTAGACTTGTCTTGTACAAAGACAATTTTTTAGAGCATGGAAAGGATGTGGAATCATTGGGGTCCTATCTTGGCCAATCCTAACTGAGATTGAACACGTTTAGCTTGATCGGAACTGCCTATGGGTGAAGTGGAATTTGATAGAGATTACTACATGAGCGATGTCATCAGAGCCACCCCTAGAGTCATTAACCATCGAACACCTTAACCTTAGGACATATGAAAGTATTATAAGGGTTTTTGTAATATGTACCTTCCACTATGATTATGTGCATTATTTTTTATATAATAAATAATGTACTTTCATTTTATTATTATTACATTGTAAATAGTTTTTAATCCACAAATAGTATTTTTAGTTAATATTCAACTAAGGAGTCTATTTTGATAAATTTATAGAATTATATTTTAATAATATTTAATAAAATATTATTAAATTACCTTTTATTAAATATAAAATATCATATAATTTTTATGAATACAATTGTAATTTTTATTAAGGTTTGAAATCTGTTTTTTTTTCAAAACCCATGAATTTTTGATAAATGCCAGTTATTATTTTAAAATTGATGACTAAAATATTTAGAAAATTATCTACATAAAATTAATATTTTTTTTGAATCAGAATTTTGAAATTATCCAATGGTAATTGTTTTAGGATTTTCTGAGATCGTTGAATTTTTGGGTAAAAAATTAAACACTGTTTAAATATATAATCTGTTTTATGAATTCATAATGACACAATAATGATTTAATAAAATACTATAAACATTGTGTTCATCTAATATATTTTTTACCATTAAAATAATGTAATTTTATATTTTTTTTATTTATTTGACAAGATTTAGTGGATCCTCCAAGACCTATAAAATATTTTATCTTGTTAAATTGATTTCCTTTAGAGTGTTACTCAACTCCACATAAAAAACACTATTATTTTTAGATGTTCACCCATTGTCCTTATAAAATATTTGTTCTCCACACCCCTTTTTAAAAACCATCGGCAAAAACCAAGGGTTGGTTTTTGGTTTTGATTAGTTTAATGTGTGGTGTCAAAAACCTAAATAATAAAGAATTCTCCCTCTTTTCCTATATTAATCCACCAAATATCCAACATATTATTCACTCAATTCCTTTGTAATTTTTCCTAAATCTTAAATCCACTCTCTAAAATACTCACAAGGCACCCCATGCTCCCAATAATACTCTCTTAACCATCTCACAAGACTTTGGGATCACACTTCAAAGTAAGGGTTTTCTTTCTTTCCCATTTTTGTACAAATTTTATTATGTTTTGATGCCATTTAATTTTCAATTACAAATGTCAGGGTATGATTTTGTACCTCCCCCATGCTGACCTCTTTATTCTTGAAATGAATAGAGACCTCTTTCTCTCTCATTAATTATTCCCTTATAGACCCATTATCATGCTGAAATTCCATAAAGAATTTCTCTCTCCACATTTACATTCAAGAAATTTTTTTGTATTATGAATCCAAATTCCATTACTTATCTTGGGACATGTATCTATATGACCAAATACTATCCATTTAATTTAAATATAATGAGACACCCCATTCTCTCTCATCAACCATTTTTATGAATTCTTATGTCACATCATTATGCTGTCTAAATTACACCACGATTTTCCATTCCAATGTCATTGTGTAGTGAATATCATACCCATTTCTTTATCAAGGGTATTCAACATTCAGCACATTTAGTTATTGTTTAAAGAGTTTCATGTATGTTTTCTGATTCACCCGATTTGTGTATACATTTTGATATATATTATTGAAATTAACAACATGTTTTAACCAAATATATGTTGTTTCATGAACATATTCTTTGATTTTGGTGATTCTGTTTATCATCAAGAGATTTCTAGACAAAACACACGAATCGAGAGAAGCTTGTAAGAATTTTGCAACTACACGGCGTGTACATTTATACACATCGTGTACACTAAGATAGGGACACAGAACAAAAGGGTGAGTACATGTCCATGTCACCAGCTAGAGACTACATGGCGTGTGGATTACTAATAGACGTCGTGTACTAGCTTCAGGATGCGGTTGGTAGAGATGGAAAGGGATTACACACTGTGTGTGGTGCCACTACACGCCGTGTACTTTCCACCAATCGGCCACTGACGCTGTGTGAGTCAAAGACGGCGTGGATGGCCACCTACCAATGAAAAACCGCATTAAAATCATGTTGACAAGACCACATGTCATGTACTTGTTTACACGCCTTGTAATTTATTTTTCTATAAATAGATACCTTGGACTCGAGACCAAAGAGAGCCAAAACACTTGAAGAGGGGGGAACTTCTACTTCCATTCATCTCGATCCACCGTGGTATCACTACTCCGCAATTCAACCTTCTGACACCTCTCCTTGAAGCTTGTCTGGTGACCACTTAAGGTATCAAAGGTCTTATTTTCATTATGTCCTATATGTGTAACTAAACACCCCTTGTGTTGGGGATGTGGAAGATGAAGAAAGATTTTATGTTTCTTGGATTTGTAAAGTTGTGTCCATTATTCTAAATTCCTCTTATTCTTCTTTAACTATTTTTAAATATTACTTATAATTCTGAACCGGACAAAGGGAAGAATTCTTAGGGACATCAAAGAAGAATTTTGATGAATGATTTCAAGATCATTGAGGGGATTCATCGATTAAAAAATGGACTAAATTGAAAGTATGATTTTTGAAACACTAACTAATGGACTAAGGAGTCAGGTCTCTTCAATTCCAAGACAAATCAATTGGGCCAAGGGAACCTTGTCATTAATGATATCCATAATGTTGAATTATCATGGACAACACAACCATATATGTAATCCGCATTCAATATCCATAATCACCGTAGCCTCGACATGCTCTTTTTCCTATTAAATACATCAAAAATTACTTGGTGTTTTCTCTTAAATTGTTAAATATTATTTTATGTAAACAAAACAAATGTAATAAGCCCAAAAAGGAAAATCCACTCTAAATTCAGCGTAACTCACAGAATTAATTCTAATCTCAATAGAATTCACGCACTTACCATGTTCCCTGTGGATCGACCCCATACTTGCACTATACTAAGTTTAAGAGTGGGTAATATCAATTTGGGGCACCGATAACATACCTTTGGTAAAACGACTGACCAAATTTTGGTATCGTTGCAAGGGAACTGACTGTTTAAGTGCTAAAATTTAGTTGTGTTGGTAATTAATTAAGTTAAAATGAAAATGAAAAATTACCAATAATTTATTTCCTAATACCATTTCAATTTATCTTTTATTATCCTCATTTATGCTTGATATTTTTTTTGTTTTTTGTAGGTCCATAGGTGTATGAGAGGCCACCTCACACATTATAAGAGCACTGAGTCGTCAGGGTTTTTCCCAAATGACCTGGAGATTAAACGGACGTTTTTGAGGTGCCAATGAACACTAATGGCTGAACAAAATCATAACAACCCCACGACACCGAACAAAGAAGGAAATCTAGCCACTGTCCAAGGAAATGGACAACAGTTAGGTCTGGATGACAGCCAGAACCAGCAAGCCCCTCTTGCTCCACCATATGACCCGTCGCAGATCCCAAAATTTCAAACAGAGCAGATGCCATTTTTCAACCAAGGTTATGGGACATAATATGCCCCTCATGACCAACAGTACATACCGATTCTCCCTCCTCAGCAGCCACCTCCACGTCATAATCTCATAGAGTATGGCCTGCCATCGATCCCCGGAGCTGATACAGGCATCGTTCATCCTCCAGCACAGGCCCAGCACTTCGAGATCAAGCATGCTATCATGCAGCTGATTCAACATAGTGTTCAATTCGTCGGACTGCCCAGTGAAGACCCAAATGCCCATCTCTCTAATATTTTTGAGATCTACGATACATTCAACTTCCATGGTGTTTCTGAGGACTCCATTTATCTTCTCTTATTCCCCTTCCCTCTATGGGACAAGGAAAAAGACTGAATCAAAGGGTTTCCCCAAAGATCCATTCTCACCTGGGAGGAGCTAACCTAGGCATTCCTATCAAAATACTTCCCACCATTGAAGACGGTAACTGTACGGAACGAGATCCACAACATTCATTATCATGACTCAAAGTCATACGAATCTTGAGATCACTTCAAGGAGATGTTATGTAAACTCCCAAACCATAGAGTTCCACATTGGATGCAATTACAAACCATATATGGCAGGTTGACTACTATACCAAGTCTGTGGTGCATGCTGCTGCTGGAGAAACGGTAATGAAAAAGTCCCTCGAAGAACTGTTTATAACTACTCAAAGAAATGTCTGCCAAGAGCTTCCAGTGACATTCCGAGCAGCGACCCAAAAATGAGGTATGAAAAGTATTGATCCTACTACCATGCTTGCTACCCAGTTAGACGCAGTATCCAAAAATATAGATGCACTATATCTCTAGGGAGCATCTCAAGTTCATGAGGTAAACCATCCAGCATGCGATGAATGTTGTAACAACCACATCCAGGGATAATGCCCCGGACATTAAGTCTTCCCTTCAACAAGTGAGGTGAGATATGTTGCTCAAAACAGAGGGTCAATGAAGTATCAACTATACTAGAACCATACATGGCGAGATAATCAGAACATAGGATGGGGCCAACACCTGCAGAACCCTCCACCCCAGCGACTACCCGGCTACAGTCAACCACAATATAAGAACCAGTAATAATGGCAGAAACAGCCCCAACAGGTCCCTTACCAGCTACAAGGTTATCAAAACCCTCTCCCGAAGTATCCATTTCAGCAACCACCTCTACCAACTGCACAACCACCTCAGCAAGAGAATACCTCAAGTTTGGAGGATCTTATTAACAAATTCATCTCTACTACTGAGACCCGATATCAGAACCAGGAGGCTTCTAATTAAGTCCTCAAGAACCAATTCGGCCAATTAGAAAACCATCTCTCAGGGAGGCAGCCTGGTACACTACCAGGCAACACCGAGAAGAACCCATGGGAGGAGGCCCATGCCATCAGTTTACGAAGTGGAAATAATCTACACCAGAAAAAACCAGCATGGTCAAGTGTACCTATACTCCCCATTGATAAAAAAGGTACAGTTTCAGACCCCTCTTCATCTGGAAATCCAACACTAGAGGCTCCAACAAGAAAAGGAAAGTGGATAGTCAAACCATTCGAGCCTGCATTACCTTTTCTAGAGAGGATGAAGCAAAGGAAACTGGATCACTAGTTTGGAAAATTTATTGAGGTATTTAGAAATCTACACATCAAAATCCCTTTTATAGAGGCTCTGACTCAAATGCCCACGTATGAAAAATTCATGAATGAAATCTTCTCGAATAAGAGGAAGATGGAGGATTTGGGCACCATATCACTAACAAAGGAGTGCTCTATAGTCATACAACATTCCATTCCTCTGAAACTCCAGGATCTTGGTAGCTTTACTATCCATTGTACAATTGGACCCTGTGAATTTGGAAAATCTCTACGCGACTTAAGATCCAGTGTCAACCTCATGACATTCAGTGTTTTCCAAATCCTCGGACTCCAGAATCTAAAGCCTACTTGAGTCGCCCTTAAACTTGCTAACAGATCCATTAAATATCCAAAAGGGCTACTAGATGATGTGCTCATGAAGGTTGTACGATTGATCCTCCCAGCAGATTTTAATATCCTAGACATGGAGGAGGATTAGGAGGAACCTCTTATATTGGGGAGACCTTTCCTGGCAACAGGGAAAGTCTTGATTGACGTGAACCATGGGGAATTTATTTTTCAGGTAGTGGATCAAATAGTCTCCAATAATGTTCTAAATGTTGTAAAACAAGCATCGTTACCCGAACATGAGCGCTGATACCCAGTGACTACCATTGATGAAAAATTGAGTAGACAAGAAGATGATTTGGTATGTTATTCCATTTTAGATGATATGAGTTTTCCAGACATACCCACTGAAGAGATGCCAGAGGACCTGAAAATCATCAAAGGCTAGGGAGGCCACCACTAGCAATGAACTATCATTCCTGACATCCTATAGTGGGAAAAAGTACAACCACATGTACCTTCAGTTCTCAAGGCACCTGAAATAGAGTTGAAGCCTCTCTCACCTTCCTTAATGTACGGGTATTTGGGAGATCATCATACGTTTCCCATTATACATTGTGCAGAACTATCACAAGAATAGAAGGATGTACTTATTCAAGTTTTGAAGCTGTTAAAGTTGGAAATTGGATGGACTCTTGCATATTTGAAGAGTATCAGCCCTACCATTTGCACCCATAAGGTGCTACTCCAAGAAGGAGCAAAGCCATATAGACAACCCCATCGGCGTCTGAACACTCCCATGAAGGAAGTCATACAGAAAGAGGTAATCAAGCTTTTAGATGCAGCCATCATTTACCCTATATCAGATAGACCGTGGGTAAGTACCAATCAAGTGGTCAATAAGAAGGGAGGAATCATTGTGGTATCAAATTACAAGAATGAGCTCATCCCCACTCGCACAGTCACGGGATGGAGAGTCTGTGTAGATTACAGGAAGCTGAACGACGCCACAAGGAAATATCATTTTACCCAACCCTTCATGGATCAGATGCTATAAAGGATAACATGGAATTAATATTACTGCTTCCACGATGGATACTCTGGCTATAATCAGATCTCCATTTCCACAGAAGATCAGGAGAAGATCACTTTCAATTTCCTATACGGAATATTTGCCTACCCCAGAATGTATTTCGTTATGTGAAACCCTCCCTCCACATTCCAGCGTTGCATGCCGGTTATTTTTTCACGACATGCCAGAACAAATCTTGGAGGACTTCATGGATGATTTTTCCATTTATGGGACGTCATTTACCACCTGTTCGTGGCACCTGGAGCTTGTAATGCAGCGATGAATTAACACTAACACAGTTTTGAACTAGGAAAAGTGTCTTTTGATGGTGCAAAGTGGCATAGTCCCTGGCCATAAAATTTCAGCAAAGGGGATAGAGGTGGATCTGGAAAAAATAGATGTCATTTCAAGACTTCCCATTCCAACGTCTATTTGAGCCATTCGCAGCTTCCTGGGCCATGTTGGTTTTTATAGGAGATTTGTCCGCGATTTATTGAAAATAGCCCTGCCCCTCACTAATCTCCTGAAAAATTATTCCATTTTCAAATTCACTAAGGCATGCACCTCGCCTTTTGAGCATCTAAAGAAACACCTGGTCAAAGATCTTGTGATTATTTCCCACAACGGGGAGGCACAATATGAAGTGATGTGTGATTCCAGCGACTTTGCGGTGGGAGCTGTCATGGGACAGCAGCTGGACCAAATCTTATAACCCATCTACTATGCTAGAAGGATACTCAAAGAGGTCCAAATGAACTACACCCCTAAAGAGAAGGAGATGCTGGCAGTAGTATTCGCCTTCGACAAGTTTCGTTCTTACCTTGTGCTTTCTAAAGTCATTGTTTATACTGACCATGCATCACTTAAGTACATGTTAAACAAGAAGGATGCAAATCCCAGATTGATCTGATGGGTCCTCCTCTTACAAGAATTTGATTTAGAGATCTGTGATAATTAGGGGTGTGATAAAATGGTTTCTGGTCATCTATCCCATATGAAGCTGCCGCACGTGGAGAAAGAGGATGATTGAGAGATAAGATAGTATTTTACTGATGATCATATCTATTCTATTATTGAATCCCCTAAGCTCTGGTTTGCTTATATTGTGAACTATTTAGTTACAGGTGCCATCCATCCCAACCTCTCCTTACAGTAGAAGAAAAGGTTACTCTCTAATGTTAAGCGATACTTCTGGGAAGACCCACTCCTATTCCAATCCTATGTAGACAGGGTGATCCGACGGTGCATCCTAGAGATGGAGGTCCAAGGGGTCCTGGAATTTTTTCATGCCTCACCCATTGGAGGATATCATGGACTGAATCATACCATAGTGAAGATTCTGCAATCTGGGTTTTTCTGGCCCACCATGAATAATGATACCCGAGCCTTAGTTTTCCATTGTGATCCATACCAACGTACATGTAATATGGGATGAAGAGCCGAGATTCCTCAGCACCCCATCCCGGAGATCAAGATTTCTGATGTGTGGGGAATTGACATCATGAGACCATTTCCCCCATCTTTCGGGCATACATACATCCTATTCTGCATTGATTATGTCTCCAAATGGGTGGAAACCACTGCGACGGCCCACCACATAGCCATGGTAGTCGTGACCTTTCTAAAGAAACACATTTTCTACAGGTTTGGCATTCCTCGTGTGCTGATAAGTGACAGAGGGAATCACGTTGAAATCGCGTTAATGAAAGGAGTGTTGTCGAAATATGGGGTGAAACGTCACATGGGTACACCATACCATCCCCAATCAAGTGGACAAGTGGTTCTCTCTAACCGTAAGCTCAAATTGTTTTTGGATAAAACCGTGAATACCTCACAGAATGATTGGTCCAAAAATCTAGACGACGCTTTGTTGGCCTATCGCACTGCTTTTAAGACACCATTGGGGATGTCACCATTTCATCTCGTCTATGAAAAACCTTGTCATATGCATGTGGAGCTGTAACAGAAATCTTATTGGGCTGTCAAATCCATAAATTTTGATCTGGATGTAGCCATAGAGAGACATAAGTTCCAGCTTTCAGAACTCGATGATATCAGAAGGGAGGCAAATGAGAACACTAAATAGTACAAAGAGAGGAAAAAAATCCATTAACGATCGAATGATTTCTAGAAAAAATTTCATCCCAGTGATCATGTACTCCTCTTCCACTCTCGCCCTTGTCTATATCCAGGAAATCTCAAATCAAGGTTGTCGGGACCGTTCCATATCATCCGATTATTCCCTCGCGGAGCGTTGGAAATTGCTATGGAGGATGGTCAAACGTTCAAGGTAAAAATCCAATTCCTAAATGTTTACCATCCCATGGAAGATACAGTGTGTGCGATCTCCACCACACCGCTATGGTAAGTCAAGTTAAGAAGGCCGAGCCAACGACCTATAACAAAGGCACTTCCTGTGAGGAGACCCAGAGGTTACAGGCCGTGTCCCACTTATGTACATGATGTGTACTTATTTGTTTATTTTATAATCATAATAGTATAAATCAAAAGTGTAGCTAATCAATAACTGGGGATGATGTTGGTGACGATGGTAAATTCACTAGTGTTTATCCGAGCCGTCCCTTCTTCGAATCCTCCCGATATACCTTCGGCACGGGGTTTCTCCTTTTCGTACATGGCATGTGTAGTAAATTATATATATATATATATATATATATTCTTATAATGAAACCCATGATGGGGATGGACCGGTTGGATAGGATCCTAAAACCAGATCCAAAACACCCGGATTCGAATCCTGAAAACCATCCCATTTCCATCATTTACCCTTTTAATAAAACCACACGGCATGTATTCCAATATATGTCGTGCATGCCCTATTTTCTTTATAAAGAAAAAAAATATAAAAAAACAATTTTCTATATAATGTAATTCATGTGGCTGAACCTAGAAGATTAGAAAAGTCTTGGCCTTGGATCCAAAAGACTCGGGTTCAAAATCGGGTAATCTCCCTGCTTCATCCCCTTCTTTTATAATTAAAAACCAAACTCTATGCCTTTTCTTTTTTCTATTTGCATAAGATGTATATATATATATATAATAAATATGGGAAGCAGCACAACCTTTTCTCTAGTGATTGAGGTGTTTTGTTCAGAATGGCCAATCGCCGGTTCGAACCTCGCCCCGAGCACCAGACTAAAAATTGTACTTCTCTTTTTACAATTTTTAAACACACGATGTGTATTTCCCCCAAAAATTATGAGTATAGTTTTATTTTCTTTTAATTCTGTATATAAATGTATATAACTATTTTACTTTTATTTTAATTAATTAAAATTAATTATTATATAGTATATTTTATTTGTAAAAAAATATTTGGATATACAGCGTGTAGACTAGATTTACATGCCATGTACCTCGTCAATATAAGCCGTGGGCCACCCAGATTTACACCGTGTCACGCGGATTCCCCCTCTCCACTTCTTCTTCCTGTTTTCTTCTCCCAAATTCCATCCAAACCAACAATCACAGATCTGTCTATTTTGGGCGTTTTGGGTTCTGATTCTTCTTGCATTGCGATCCTCAGTCAAGGTACGCCGTTCTAAACTCTCTATATCAAGTTATCAAATTCATTTAGGATGTTTTCGGATATTCTGACAGTTCGGATTCCGATTTACACAACCACAAAATGAAGAACACGCATTGTTTACTTTCGTACATGGCCACGCACAAAATGCTTAGCAATTTGAATATACATAATGTGTATGTTCGGTACACACTGTGTACTTTCTCCATCATGCCCGAGTACCCCATTTTCACATGACCTCACACTCCATTTTCATGTACATGGTGTGTGTGTTCGGTACTCTCCGTGTATATCATTTCATTTGGCCTCTCTGTGTCTGGCACTTGACACGGCCTCTCACCCCATGCTCACATACACGGCATATCTATTTGGTACACACCGTGTAGAGTACTTATTTCGGCCGGCCTGTGTCTCACTCCCCAATACGACCATGTTCCTAATGTCCTTTTTTCTTATAACTAATAGAATCATGGCTGTGTTTCTTGTGTTACACGACAATATGCACTTTATCTGAACACGATGTGTATGTTCGGTACACACCATGTACCTTTACATGGTCACTCTTTTTCACCCTTGTCATGTTTATCCAGAGAACCAGGCTGTTTCTCTGCTTGTACTACACTCCGTTTACTCTGGATGTACACGCCATGTACATTTTGTTTTCAATTTTTCAATTTTTCTTTGTTTTCTTTTGTTTTCTTTTTCTTTTGTTTTATTTTTTTTAGGTTATGGCGGATCATGATCCTTCTTGGGAGAAGTGGCCAGCCTCCGTCACTGAGGGCGAGAGGCCTATTTCTTTGTGGATTCGACTCTGACCTCCGATACAGCCAGACCCAGATGCTCCAGTCTACGAACTCCCGCCATTGGCCGCCCATCCACCCCTCACTCCTTCCACCGAGGCTAGTCTGAGCACCATACTACAATCTCTCCCAGAAGCCACTCCCCCAAATATCTCTTCCTCTACAGCTGGCCCTTCCTTGACCACCCCATCAAGTGACCCTTCCCCTACTGCAGCCAATCCACCCCCAGATCCAGCTCTTACTGCTTTAGCTGCACCTGGGCCGGGACTTGCAGGTTCTCCCTATCCATGCGTGGTGTTCCCGGTCACTGATCTGTCACATGACCGAATTTGGTGCTTTTCTCGCCAACTGATTCCAATGAACGGCCGAAACCTTGACAACATCGTTCCACAGCAGTTAGGCATCTAGGGAGAGTTAAGGGATCTCCTTTCCCACACTCCCCATAATCACCATTTTCCAGGTCAGAACTCCAATATTCCACGATTTATTTTTGGAATTCATGGCCTCTTTCGAGTTCGACGGAGCTGAGTACCGGGAGACACCTGGCGATGCGGTGCTTGTGGTATGGTTCCGGTTGGGCGGTCGATGGTTTTCCCTCACCATGATAGAGTTTGGACAAGGGTGCAGTTTCTACCCCCATACCATCACCCCACCCCCATTTTCATCCCTGACCAGACCCGACAGCTCTGAGCTTGTGGCTATATGGCGGGAGACATCTGGGCTAGACCACCGTTACGGCCCTACCTAGCAGAAGCCCACCCTTCTCATTGATCCCATCCTTCGTTTTACCCACCAGTGCTTCAGCTCCATTCTTTTCCCCCTCCCTGAGGATATGGGGGTCGTGACCAGTCGGGACATGGAGATCCTTACCTGTGTCATCTAACAGGACTACCCAGACCTCCCTTACCTCGCCGCCTCCAATATCAATTCTAGGATTACCGGCCGTCAGGGCAACCTGAATGGCAGGTTTCACACCACTCGCCTCGCCCACCACCATGGTGTTTTCGAGCATTCCTTACCCATGAACTGTTAGGTTATCCCCAGAGGATGGACTTTCTCATGCTCATTCGCATGAGATTGGTCCAGAAGTAGGGGCTGCCTACATCCTTAAACAGGCTCGCCCCAACCCACCTGCTGACCCTCCTGCCCCAGCTGATGCACTGACTCCTTCTTCCCCACCCCCTCCAGCTTCTCCACCTCACCCACCACCTACTGACCCCACTTATTCTGGCCTTCAATCTTCTGTACCACCACCAGCCCCACCTACCCCTGCACTCTCGGTCGATCATTCCATTCCCCACCGCCTTGCTGGATTGGAACAGGTCTTGGTTTGCCTTGTCAGCTGACAATATTAGATAGATCAGAGAAAAGTTCATATCGCTAGCCACGAGGACAACCTTGAGTAGCTGCTGGGGATTATTGTTTGGCATCTTGAAATTCCCGTGCCCCCACCACCTTCCTCGGTTCCTGTCCCTTCTTCTTCTGCTCCACCGCCATTCATAGCACTGGCCACAGATTCAGTAATGTTATCTACTATGGGCCATGCTGCTACTTCTCCTACCGCCACTGTTGCTGCCAGACTAGGGGGTATGCTGAGCTTCCTTTACCGAGTCTAGTGGCTTCCGCTCCTACTTCTATAGCTTCCCATCCCACCACCAAGTCCGAGCCTCCAGCTTCCACGGCTCCTGAGCCATCTCTCCCGGCTGATCTTTTCCTGGATGATGCCTCTTCTGAGGTGACCCCATTACTAGTTTTGGGACTCATGTTATTCTTTATATATATATTTTTGTGCTCTCTTATTCCTAAGTTTGTTTTTCTTACTTGTAGTGTTCTTTTTCCTTCCCTCTCACAGGTACTATAGAACATTTTGGGTTGTGCTTTTCCATCACATACCATTTTCCTACACTTCGACACGGGGGGAGTTTTCTTTTTCCATTATTTTACTTTTCATTATTTATTTCCTTATTTCCATACTTTCCCTCGGTCCGGTCCACTATTGTGTCCCCACTTTCCGTTATTCTTTCTTGGGAACTTGGTGGACCATGTGTGGTATTAAGTGTGGGGGAGCCACTCTATATTTCACCTTAGTATTTTCCACTGAACTAATCTATGAGACTTCATTTTTAGATTATATATTTTCAAATTTGAAGAAATTTTGGTTAATAATATTTATAATTGATAAAGTTATCAGTAGAAAAATTTTGAGGGTTGCATGCTTATTCTGATTCTTAAGTGTTTTAAAATGACTACTGCTATAGTTTAAATTGCTACTTTAGTCCTTGTCAAATTACATCGATTAGGCTAATCATTTATATGCATGTCATGACCTGATTGTCCCATTATTTATCTTTCCCACTCTTGAGAGGTATTTTAAACCATTCATTTTATTTATTTCTAATACCCACATTCATGAGAGATTCATAGAATATACATAACTACCATAATTTATATGTTTTCTTTTCAAAACATTAGGAATTTTTGAATTACATTAAAATGATTTAGGCATAATATTTTTAACCCCTTTATCTTGAGCCTACCCTACATATTATCTTCATGAAGCCCATAAAGACCATGTATAGCCATTATAGGAAGCAATATTTCAAGCCTATTTCCCTTCCTACCCTAATTCATTTATGATTTTGGATGATTATTTATTCAAGCTCAATAGAATTTATTGGTAACACATGGTATAAATTCATGAATTGTGATTAAATGAATTATGGGGGAGTGCCTCTTGATCATTTGGGGTGAAAAAGTGTTCCAAACCTTAATTTGTTAAATTTAGAAAGGTTCTGCTTTTGATATGAAAAAAATTGTACAAACAAAGGGGCCTTATACACATTTGTTGGTTTGTGACTCTTACTTAGCTAAAAGAGATGGCGGTGATGAGATATTTTCCTAAAGCTTGTTGAGGACGTTTTTAAAATGAGTTTATCTTCGAATATAATGCATTGATATTTAAGAATTTATCCTCCTTTTTCAAGCCTCAGAGATATTTTTCACATCCTTACCCACAATCATTTATCCACAGAAACATCTGATCCTTTTGGAAAAGTCCTCATGATTTTTTAAAAACAAAATTTCTAAAGTGGACAACTAGAATTCGTGCAAACATATGGATATTGTGTATGTGTATTTTATTGAGCATAACCTTGTTTAAAAACATCTTAAGTATTGAATGTTTTTTTGTAAGTAAATCATCAAGTGGATTGCTTATATTTGTAATGTTGAAACTTGTGCAAAAATAGGATGTAGGTAGTTAATTGTATTATATATGAGTCATGATTCAAATTTTTTATGAATTAAAATTGTTTGTGCCTTTTAGAATTTTCCTCTGTAACTATATTGTTTATACTTTTGATTAATTCGATGCCTTCATTTTAAAAATATATAGACTCTTTTAATTAGATTTTGAGATTTTTCTTGAGGGAAAGCAAACAACTAAGTGTGGGGGAATTTAATGCACCCGATTTGTTTATACATTTTCCTATATATTATTGAAAATAAAAACAATTTTTCACCAAATATCTATTGTTTCAGGAACATATTCTTTGATTTTGGTGATTCTGTTTATCATCAAGATATTTCTGGCCAAAACACACAAATCGAGAGAAGCTTGTGAAAAATTTTCAAC
The DNA here is from genome assembly GCA_963277665.1 of Viscum album. NCBI lineage: Eukaryota > Viridiplantae > Streptophyta > Magnoliopsida > Santalales > Viscaceae > Viscum > Viscum album. The sequence continues at coordinate 1,684,893,948 of OY728143.1, read as the reverse complement.
TACACAACCTGCACTTTTATACACACCGTGTACATTTAGATGGGGACACGGAACAAAAGGGGGAGTACATGCCCATGTCACCAGCCAGAGACTACACGCCATGTGGATTAATAATACACACCATGTACCGGCTTCTAGATGAGGTTGGTGGAACTTTCAAGGGATTACATGCCATGTGTGGTGGTGCTACATGCCGTGTACTTTCCACCAACATGCCACTGATGCCATGTGAGTCTAAGACGGTGTGGTTGGCCACCTACCGAAGAAAAATCGCGGCAAGAGAAAGTTGACAAGACTACCCAGAATGTACTTTCATACATGCTGTGTACTTTATTTCTCTATAAATAGAGGCCTTGGCCTCCAGACCAAAGAGAGCCAGAACACTTGAAGAGGGGGGAACTTCTACTGGAAATCATCTCGAACCACCGTGGTATCACTACTATGCCATTCCACCTTCTGACACTTCTCCTAGAAGCTTGTCCGATGACCACTTCAGGTATCGAAGGTGTTATTTTCATTATGTTCTATATGTGTAACTAAAAACCCCTTATGTTGGGGCTGTGTAAGATGAAGGAAGTTTGAATGTTGGTTTGATTTGTAAAGTTGTGTCCGTTATTCTAAATTCCTCTTATTCTTCTTTAACTTTTGCTAAATTTTACTGAGAATTCTGATCTGGACCAAGGGTAGAATTCTCAAGGACTTCAAAGAATAATATCGATGAATGCTTTCATGATCATTGAGGAATTCATCGATTCAAAAATGGACTTAACTGAAAGTAAGAATTGTGAAACACTGACTATCGGACAAAGGAGTCAAGTTTCTTCAATTTCAAGACAAATCAACCAGACCAAGGGAACCTTGTCATTAATGATATCCAGAATGATGAATTATCATGAAAAACACAACCATATAAGCAATCTGCATTAAATATCCATAATCACCGTAACCCCAACACGCTCTTTTTCCTGCTAAATACATCAAAAATTTACTTGTTGTTTTCTCTTAAATTGTTAAAGATTATTTCATGTAAACAAAATAGCTTTAATAATCCCAAACAAGAAAATATACTCTAAATTCAGCATAACTCATGGAATTAATCCTAAACTCAATTGAATTCATGCACTTACCATGTTCCCTGTGGATCGACCCCTATGATGCACTATACAATGTTTAAGAGTGCTCAATATCAATTTGGGTCACCGATAACACACCTTAGGTAAAATGACCGACAATTTTCCACATTCAATTATCTTGGAATAAATGATGATTTTGAATTATCCCATGTTGTATGATCCAGGTGAAAACTTATGCATGAAATGAAATTTTTAAGAAGCGTGCACCCTGATAGAGCTCCAATGCACTGGGTAAAGTATATTATCATGATACGCCATGTGGATTGAGAGTTGAACCATGCTAATTTAAGGGAAATGAGGTTTTACTCATGCTTCATATGCATTGAGGGTTTACCCATGCTTCATGTGTAACAAGCCTTGGCTCATCCTAATTCCATTTTAAGTGTTGTTTACACATTTCCATGTAATGATACTCATGATATATCATGTGTCTATGTTCGTATTTCTTTTATGCTCCATCGATATTCCAAATTCCTAACATGTATTGTATTAATCATGTTATTCTATTTTTAATCCCTTACTGGGCTTTAAAGATCACCCTTTTCTTATACATGTCCTTCAATTATCCCATGCAATGCTAAGTACGACGGAATGTAGTGGTCATGTAAAGGATCTTTTCAATATGATGTTTCATTCTATATTTTATGTTGTTATGTAATGTTCTTAATACATAATGACACTAGACCTCTCAATCTTTTATGTTTTATCAACTGAAGGTTTTATGTTATAAATCATTGTTAGGTATGTAATAAAGAGCATGGTTGTTATAATCATATTCCACAAATGTTTGATTTTCCCTTTATATTCAATTATAAAAAATATTCTTCAATGAATACTATAAACGAATCAAGGTAATATCTTTTAACTCTATTGATTAAATCCATGTAGATAATAGGATCATTGGAAATTACAAATGGAATTAATAAAAATTCATAATGACCGTAAAACAAATGAAATAATTTATTGTGTTTATCCCCAATTCTGAACATTAGATGATGATATCCAAAAAAATATAAATCCAGGGAAAATATGAATCTCCTCATAATTCATCAAACGGAACATTGATACATTGTAAATGATACATTTTCATAATAGTGATCATGAATATTTCCCAAAAATCAATACAAATACTCATTAATGAAACATTATTTTTTAGAAATTAGATGAACCACATGGTGAAGCACTAGGAAGAATGAATCCCTTATATAGATTACCCTTTATTTTCTCCTTCAATTCCCAAATACTTAATCGGGGAAATTTTATAAGGAGTCTTTAATATTTTTTTAGCACAGGGTATGAGTTTTATTGAAAACAGAACTTCACAATTCTATGGAACACTAGGAAAATCATTTAGAAACACACCATAATACTATTATAAAATAAGAATATCGTCACTTTTATGTTTCTCCTCCACCAAATTATATAAATAACAGAAATTAATATGTAGTAAAAATCATATGATTGAAGTAATTTTCATTTAGAGTTTAGGATAAAATAAATAATGATATATGATCATAGATTGATATATAATATTTACAATAACATCCCTTCATTGAAAATTTATATAGTATCTATAAAAATATTGCTAATAAATTCCAAAAATTACATCATATTCTATTACTGGATGAATAAAAAATTTTAAACGAAGCACATTCCCAAAAAAAATATTGGCTAGGAGCTATATACTTGAGACACATTCATCTTACCAATACGAGTTTTCAATTCAATCTCAAAATATGATATTTGAGGTGGGGAATTGGTTTCCTTTGTATATTATTTATATCTAAAAGAGTGGGTAGAACCTAAGTCAAATTATATATTTTCAATTTTAGAGTGGAAGAAAATTTTACATTTCCCCACATCACATGGAGCTCCTACTTTGGTAATAGTAATTGTATTAGCATGGACTTACCACATTGGAGTTTTTTTGGTATGTATAGTGACCTAACCCCAGAAGCCCATATCAAGTGAATTATTTTATTACATTGGAATGATTATAAGGAATTATGTGATGAAGAACCAAAGAGTTTAGTAGTCTTTTAAAGTCATATTACATACATGATACCCAATTTATATTTTGAAAAATAAAATACAAACATGAAACAAAATAAAATAAAAAAAACTATATCCTTGAATGCATATTCATATATCTATTCTTCAAAACATGGGGAAAATATACATAATAAGGGTGATATCAAATGATCAGTAAGGTTATGTAAAGTGGAATCAAGAATGGATCAATAAGAATAAATTAACATGTCAAAGTAAATAAATGATAACACAAACCATTCAAAATAGATAATGAAATATCAATATAGAAAGGTAGAAAACATAAACTCATTCCATTAAAATAAAAAATATGAGATTGAAATGTGTTCCTATATATGTCATGAAAAATCCCATGGAAAAATATTAAATGAAACAAAATGATATAAATGCATAAACATTGGATTCCATGTTTCTAAAGTACATTGTATATATACATTCAAGGCCATTAACAAGATGTTTAACACCATTTATAGTAAAAATCCATATAATTTGGCCCAGTTATTCATTTCATGAGACTTCTAATGCATCCTGGGGATATCTATAACTAGGCCCACCCTTGTTATACCAGTCCAAATGATTCCTCAAATTTATGAACAATGTGCCTTATAAAAATATCCTCATTGAATATAAGATGAAAATTTATGAATAAATCCCAAATGGATGATATGTATTTAAAGAACCAGATTTCCCATGTAATTTTAAATTATATAGAAATATTATGAGTCCATAAAAATTGACAGAGCGTGATTCCAAGGCCCAGTGTGCCCGTAATGATTTTCATAACTTATTTTGGGTACATTCAGTAAACGAGTGAGTGAAATTTTGTAACTAATGAAACAATGCTTAGAATTGAAATATGAGGACATCGTTTTACTTACAGTGCCGATATTCTCTTAATAAGACCATCCACAAAACCATAGTAAGGGTGGAAGTTATTTTCTCAAATTTTAGTGGGAGAGTTAAAAAATAATAAATTAAAACAATAAAATTTTATTTTATTTAATTGAAACTTCCCATTTGAATTATGGTGGTGGGGGAAACCTGAACTTGAACTCCACTCTTAATGACAGATAACACTAGAAATTTCCCCTATTAATGAGCCAACATTAAATGATTAATTAATTAGGTAAGCTTATATGAGAGTGGCTCCTTACCGCTCCTGGGGTTGTGGGAAAATTGTTGGAAAACCAATTTGGTGGAGAAAACATGAAGGAAGATATTTCTCCAATGACAAATTCCATCCAAAAAAGAAAAAAATATTACCGAGGAATGGGGAACCAACTTCTGAGAAGCGCCGACACATCCTTTCCTCCTCACTCAACCTCTAACAGATGATCGATGTAGGGAATTTATTTTGTAGTATGAATAATATCGATTTGTTGATTCTTTATATTCTTGATTCTCAACAATGAAGAATAGAAAAACATGTCCATCGATCCACACAAATTCCATCATCTTTCTAATTTGTTATTCACACATTTTTTGTGTGTTCTTGGACGCCAAATATTTAATTGGTCTAAAGACAGAATGTTTCATTAAACAAGATATATGGATGTGGAGATCTGGACCCAAGGATTTATAATTTGAGATCATCTCATTTTTTGGTCTTAGAATGAATCTGTGGTGGACCATAGAAGAGGGTGGAGGCCGAAATTCTAGTCGAACGCATGGAATAAGGGTGGTGCACATCTGAGCCGCTGGTAGAGGAAGAGGCAGCAGCTGTCGAGCTGTAGTGGTACACCCAGAGGGCTGCTGACACACGGTCGGCCATAGTTTGAGCAGGCGGTGCACCTAGAGGGCTTCTAACACCTGGTCGTCTGCGGTATGAGCAGGAGTTTCCCCAAGAGGGTAGCCGACACCCGGCCGGCCGTGGAGACAGCAGCGGCGCATGTTGACACCGCTGGGAGGGGAGCCGCCAGAACCCTGGCCGGCTGCATCACACTGAGCAAGACCCGCTCTGGCAGGTCCAGCATGCGAGCAGGCAGCGCCCCGTGGCGCTACCGGGATGGTTAAAAACGAAACTGCCCATGGGATGTATGGAAATTTAGGGTGGGGGGATCCCTCTAAGTGGCATCTCTGGCAGGCCCCGCTTCAAGGGAACACACCCAGCTGGGCAGACTGCACCGAGTGGGCCGGGCCGCCCCCTTGGTGGGCCCGGCCGGACTGCGACCTAGCAGGATAAGCCCACCGTGGTCCCGCCCATCCAGTCTGAGCCCAAACTTGGTCGGGTCGACCCAAAACATGTTGGGTTTCCCCAAACCAAGTCGGGTCGGCCCATGCCAGGTCGAACTGTACCCGGGCCCATATGGACGAAGAAACGCGTTTTGGACATATCTTAAGAACTAGGTGTCCATTTGACAAACCATCTGCATCACCAGAGTACTTGGATCCATACGGTCCTAATGGTGTACAACAACATGAGTTTTGGATAATGTTTTGGTATAGCCAGGTTTGATCGAACGTTAATCCAACCGGGCCCTCAGAACGAAAACAATAATAACTTACAGACCGGACATCCGATTGACATGTTGTCTGTTGTGTTGGGTACCTTTTGAAGTGACAATCCTTCACGATTCTTCTTCTTGTGAGTTCAAGGAAGTTCATGTATCTAACTATGTATTGAAGAGGGTAACCTCTATGAATCAAACGTACTTAGTGCGAGAACCCTGTGAATGGTAGTACTTGAGGAGACATCAGATCCTATGTGGAATATCTTCCGATCCTGTGTGGGTTAGAATATTAAGATCGTGCGTGGGGCATCTTCAGATCTTATGTGGGTCATCTCTAGATCCTTTGTGGATTATCTTCAGATCTAGTGTGGGCCATCGTCGATCCTGTGTGGGTCAATAGCAGAAATTCTCGACAAATTTTGATTATCTATAAATACAACTAATCATCTATACTTTAGTTCTTAGGTTAAACATGGTGTGAGCTGAGTCCTTACCATTGTGGTATTCTACTATGTGGAATTATCTTTATGGAACATAAATTTCTGTTACACTTATGTGTGGTGATACCTTTGTGGTATTCTTCTCTGTGGTGTCAAATATTTGGTACTTACCTTTGTGTTGTTACCTTCGTGGTATTCATTACTTCATGGAACAATTGTGATTTTGGATAATGAGATGGCCATTGTGAATCCTCATGAATGATATGGGTATACTTTATAACATAGGTATATGTACAGGAATATACCTAAGTAGAGTTGACTATTGTTTTCATGCTTTGTGTTAATACTTTGTGGATTCTGAGAGAACTTAGTGGGTCTCGAGGTCCCAAATTAGTATCTTTATAGTCACCCCTACACAGGCTATGCCCGAACCTTGCTCTATCTTGTGAAGACCTTGGACAACACTGATCAAGGTTGTGGGTACCAGGACTGGAGGCTTATCATATACGAGGTGTACCGTAGAGATGAAAGTTCAAAAGATGTACCTCCCCTTTAGGTAGGATCCTCGGTGGGTTTTCAAAAGATCTTTTTTCTATTTTACTTTTACTATTTTCATAGGATTTGGTTCTACCAGAGAACTTGGACTCTAATGATTTGATTATGAAATAGTTTTAAGTTTGATGAGTTTGGTTTTCAGTTTGGGGAATCCAGTGTTGGGGTGGTAGATAAGACACCGATACACCATGACCCTACCTTCTAATTACCGAATCTGTGTAAAAAAAACTGATTACATGTGTGTCTTTGAATTTTTTTTCTGATTTCTTTGACTCATCTCACTAGGAATAACATAATGATTATGGTTCACCTATTTCTTTTTAGGATGCCTCCACGAAGACAACCATCCAGGGTTCTAGGTAGAGTATTAGATGAGAACACACCAAATGACGAGGCAACAGTGTAGGGCCCCCTTACGGTTGTTGTACCATTGGGTGGGGAACCAATAACACCACTACCTGTTGGGATGTCAATACCACCAGCCCCAACAATAGAAGGTACATGCCGATTGAGGGAATTTCACAAGTTCCAGCACCAGAGTCCACTGAGGTTCCAGGGAGAGATGGATACACAGGCGACTGAGGACTGGATGGAGGCCGTTGTTTGAGAATTTCAACTGGTAGGGGCACCAGTTGATCTCATGGTGATCCTTGCTAGCAGTCTTCTTTAGGATGTAGCAGCAATATGGTGGATCTGGATGCTCCATGTTCATGATGATGTGACTCTAATATAGGCAGACTTTGAGAGTCTTTTTAGTGTAGAGTTCATACCAATGACCTTACGATCAGTGCATATATAGGAGCTTCTCCACTTGCAGCATGGTAGCATGACCGTGGGTCAGTATTCCGTGAGGTTCACCAACCTCTCATGATACTCCCCGACAGGGTGTAGGACCCATCCTTTAGGGCCCAGAACTATGATCAGATGCTCATGCTGGATATTATAGCATCAATGACTTCTCTTACCATCCCGACGCATGTGAGGGTGTTAGAGAGACCACTCTTAGTAATGATGTTCCTTGCTGACTAGTCACTGGTAATGAGACGCACCATCGGATGTCATATAGCAGATTCATCTACAATTGGAAGTAGACAAATGACGTAGAGGTCCAAGAAGAAAAAACCTGTTTTTCGAAGACCACAGGTTAAAGGGTTGGTTTTTTGGGGCTCTATAGATATAGAATGACATACGAGGAGAAAGTAGTGTTACTCGTGCGGCAGGCATGGTCACATGGCTCGCGACTGAGCGACCTTCTGTACATATGACCAGCAGAGAGCCGAAGGACTGCCTAGAGAGAAGAGATGATTTGATCGAGGAGGTCCGTAGAAAGCAGGAGGGCGTGGCAGAGGATTAGGACATGCATAATGCAGTGGGTGGCGATTTGAGGTTGTACCACCACCACCTTTAGCAGTTCTACCATGACCACAGGGATCAGGTGGAAAGGGACGAGTTCAACTCAAGGAAGCTGAGGCCCATGAACACGGTGCTCCAGAGATGATACGATGTACAATGTGTGTCTACTCTACCTTATCTATAGTACTTATAGACAGGGGTTCTAGAAACTCTTTTATATCCATGACCCTCATTCGAAGCACAAAGATTCAGGTGGATCCATTGGCTCGATATTTATGGATAAAGACTCATACAGGAGAGGATTCAATGATTACACATTGGTTTCAGCAGTGTGAGATTACTCTAGGAGGCGAGAGTTTCTACTGGGATCTTCTAGTAGTAGCGTTGAGGACTTATGATGTCATCTTGGGTATGGAATGGTTATCCATCGACCATGATCAGATAGACTATACTACACGCAATGTGTGGTGTGTCTGCGAGGATGGGACCATGTTTTAGTTCTCCAGTGAGAATGTAACCTTTGCAGCACATGATGGACTTACCCAGAGGATGCTGCCACCAATCACACATCAGCTGGCCAGCATTACCCTCATAGCAGTTGAGGATGAGATTCCGAGCTATCCTGTAGTGGTGGACCAATATTCTGATGTTCTCCATGATGGTGTTACATGTGTACCTCCTCATAAAGAGGAGGGATTTTATATTAACTTGTACCCCAGGACATCACTTATATGTACACTAGCATATGATATGGATCCCACGAAGGTTCGAGAGATGCAAGTACAGCTAGAGGACTTGCATAAAAAGGGGTTCATTAGGACCGGTGTTTCTACGAGGGCATCCTTGATTTTGTTCTCCAATAAGGTGTATGAGATTTTGACACTCTGTATGGACTATAGGTGCCTGAACCAGGGGACCATGAAGAACAAGTAACCACTACCGAGGATTGATGATCTTTTTGATCTGATGAAGGGAGCACAATGGTTTTTGAAGATAGACCTTAGATCAGGCTATCACCAGCTCAGAGTACGATATGAGGATGTGTAGATGATGACTATCAGATGATTGTATGGCCACTATGAGTTCTTGGTTATGCCATTCTATGTGACCAACACCCCAGCAGTGTTCATGAGACTCATGAACATGATCTTCCAGCAATACCTCGATTGCTTTGTGGTAGTCTTCATCGACGAAATCTTTATTTACTCAGGTACGGAGGAGGATCATGCATATCATATGCAGATAGTTCTATACACACTCCGAGAGAACTATCTATATGGTATGCTCTCAAAGTTCAGGTTATGGACCCAAGAAGTTCACATCCAAGGACATGTCCTCTTGTTGGCTAGAGTTGGAGTAGATGCAGAGAAGATTGAGGTAGTGATTGATTAGGATCCACCCATTACTGTGATATATGTTCGGTGTTTTTTGGGTTTGGAAAGTTACTCCCGGAGGATTGTGCCTAACTTTTATAGAGTTGCAGCACCCTTGTCAACATTGACAATGTAGGGAAAATCCTTCGTGTGGTTGGAGAGATGCCAGCAGAGATTCCAGGTGATGAGGCAGATGATGACGAGTCCCCCCATTATGAGGTAACAGGAGGAGGGCGTTGGGTACATAGTCTACTTTGACGCATCAAATAATAGTCATGGAAGTATCCTGATGCAGGAGCGAACAGTGATCACTTATGTTTCTCAACAGTTGAGAGAGCATGAGAATAATTACACAACCCATGAACTGGTGTTGGCAGCCATGATCTTCACCTTGTAGACGTGGCGGCATTATTTGATCGGTGAACATTTTTCAATCTACTCTGATCACAAGATTCTTAGGTATATCTTGTCTTAGAAGGACCTGAACCTGAGATAGCAACGTTGGCTTGAGTTCCTCCATGACTATGACTTTTAGATAGTCTATACTCTTGGGAAGGGGAACGTAGTAGCAGATGCACTCAGTTGGTGATTTGGTATATAGTTTTTGAGTGAGGTGATAGAGCAGCTGGACACTTTGTGGATATCCTACATGGATTGAGATGGATCAACTTATCTTCAGTATCTGAAAGTCACTCCCCCAATCCATTAGAGATTTAGGGAGTCATATCTTGGGGACACTGACTGCGAGACTTGACGCACTGAGATATCCGCAGGACATGCACCTCATGTATTTTTTAAAGGTTGGGATCACATTATCCTCTCTAGAGTGCATACTATGGTACTAGTGGCACTACCGGAGGAAGTGTTGAGAGAGTTCCATACATCCACTCTAGTGGAACATCTAAGAGTGGTGAAGATATACTATGACCTATGGAATCAGCACTGGTTTTCAGGAATGAAGAAATCAGTGGAGGAGTTTTTCTCATGGTTCCTCACTTGTCAGTAAGTGAAGGAGGAGCATCAGGTTCCAGCAAGCTTAGTTTAGCTGCTATAGGTTCTAGAGTTTACGTTGGAGGAATTTCTAGGGTATTCGTGATAGGACTTCCACGGACATCCATGGGTCATGATTATATTTGGGTTATCGTTGACCGACTAACAAGGTCGGCCTACTTAATACCTATGAGAGAGTAGGTACCGGTAGAGGGATCTGGAAGCCTCTACATATAAGAGATTGTGCGGATTCATGGGGTGACATTGATGATTGTATTCGATCATTATACACATTTTACATCCAGGGTATGGAAGGGATTGTAGGAGGCATTCTAGAATCAGCTACGATTGAGCACCACCTCCCTCTCTCAGATGGATGGTCCGATAGAGTAGACCATACATACCTTGAAGGACATGTTGTGTGATTGCTTCCTTGACTTCGGCCGCATCTGGGAGGATCACATTCCCTTGGTGATGTTATTTTACAACAATAGATATCACTCCACCATATATATGGAACCATTGGAAGCATTTTATGGTCAACCATGCACATCACCTATGTGATGGACTAACCTAGGGGAGTCAACACTCATGAAACGAAAGGAGGTACGAGCTACCACAGAGATGGTAAGGATCATCCAATAGCAGATGAACACTACATTGAGTATGCAAAAGTGGTATGCTAATAAGAGATGAAGTCCTTTGGAGTTAGAGGATGGTGTCCTTGTCTCTCTATGAGTCTCACAACAACGTGGTTTGAGGAGATTTGGCTAGGGCAGAATGTTATCTTTGAGGTTCATTGGACCCTTTCACGTCCTTAATAGAGATGGCGAGGTTGCTTACTACATAGCTCTTCCAACTCATTTTCAATGGGTGCATGACGTTATACATGTATCCTAGATGAGGAGATACATGCTTGATAATTCACACATCGTTGAATGGGGTGAGCTGGACATATATGATGGGGTGACGTTTTTGGAGGTTCTAGTGGAGATCGAGGAACAACAGGAGTGGGTCCTTCATGGGTGTTCGATACCTCTGGTGCGTGTTTTTTTTTCAGCATGGGATCCTCCGGGAGAGAACATGGTAGTGGGAGGCTTAGAATCATGCATAGTACCACCACTTGTTTCCCTAGTTTGTGTTGTGGCTTTCATGGATGAAAATAACTGATTGGGGAGAATGTGAAGTCCTGATTTTTTCAGTGTAATTTTTTTTATTTATATAGAAATATAACGAGTCTGCGAAAAATAAAAGCAACTGATTCTGAGGCCCAGTGTGCCTAGAATGAATTTATGAACATTTTTTGGGTACGTTCAGTAAAATCATGAGTGGTGTTTTATATCTTATTAACCATTTCTTGGAATTGTAATCGGAGGACACCGTTGAACTCGGAACACCAATATTCTCTTAAAGAGACCTTCACCTCAAACGTAGTAAGTAGAGGGTGGAAGTTAGTTTTTTGGATTTTTGTGGGAGAGATAAAAATAATAATAAAATAAAGCAATCCACTTTTATTTTATTTATTTGAATCCTCCCATTTGAATTCTAGTGGTGGGGACCACCCGAAATTGAAATCAACTATTAATGTGGGGTAACTCTTGAAGCTCCCTCAATTAAATGGGAGGGCCTCCTCAACTCTCCTGGGGTTGGGGGAAAATTGCTGGAAAACCAATTTGGTGGAGAACTCTCGAAGGAAGTGCTTTCCCCAATGAAGAAGATCCTCATACGAAGAATGACCTCCGAACAAGGAACTAAGAACCAACGTTTGAGAAGTGCTGACGCATCATCTTCCTCCTCATGCTACCTCAAAATGACGATTAAGGTAGGTTGTTTATTTTGAAGTATGAATAATATCTCTTTGTTGATTATTCGTATTCTTGATTATCAATGATGATGGTCAAACAAACATGACCATCGATTTTCACATATTCCATGAGAGTTTGAATCCATTCTACATGCGTTCTTCGTGCGTTTTTCGATGCCGAATATTTAAGAGTGAAAAAAACGAATTGTTTACATGAGCATGATTTACAAGCACAGTGATCTCGACAAAAGGATCATGAATATGTGACCGTCACATTTTTCAGGCATAGAATGAAGCTGTGGTGGCCCGTGGAAGACGGTGGCGGTTGGAATGATGGCCGACCAAGTTGATGAAGAGTAGTGTGCGTTTGCATCGCCGGTAGAGGAGGATGTCATGGCTATTGAGCCACAATGGCTAGCACCCTCCCAACTACTGTTTGGGTAGGCAGTGCACCCTGAGGGTAGCAGGCACCTAGACGACCGCAATTTGAGCAGGCAGTGCACAAGGAGGTTTGCTGACACCCGACCGACTACAGAGTCAGTAGCGGCACACACCAGCGCTGCTAGGTGGAGATCTATACTTTACGCCGACTGTGCACATTGCACTGATCCAGACCTACTCTGGTGGGTCCCTCATGCCAGTGTGTTGCACAATGTGGCCCCGCTAGGATGGTCAAAATCCTAACAGCCCTTGGGCCGTTCAAAAATCTAGGGTGAGCCTCTCCCCGGGTGGCATATTGGGAGGGCCCCACCATGGCGGAGCACACCCAAATGGGTGGACCACACCTAGCTAGGTGGACCACACCCAGCCGAGCTTTTTCCACTATGTGGGCTGCGCCAAGTAGGCTGGGCCGCCCACTTTTTGGGCCAACTGAGCTATAGAACAACAGGTCCGGCCCACCACCATCTAACCCATCCAATCCAGATATGGACTAGGTATGGTCGAACTGAACGAGATTGGGTTAGCCAAGCCTAGGTCAGTGCGGATCGTTCGAATGGGGACAGACCGGACTCGAGCCCATCCGGACCCAGATATGCCTTTTTGGCCACATCTAGAGAACCGGGATTCTGTTTGAAGAAAAATATGTGGATATAGAATCCTCAGATAGAGACGGTCATATTGGTATATTATAATTCTGTTTTGGATAATTTTGAAGTATGTATGGGTTGGATCAAACCCAAATCTAACCAGGCCCTCAGAATGGAAATGCTAATAACTTACAGACCGTGCGTCTGATTGACGCGCCATCTGTTTCATTGGGTCCCTTATGACTTGAGAGACCATCATGATAGTTATTTGTGGGACATCGTGGTATTTGAAGTATCAACCGATGGATTGAGGAGCTGAACTTCCCAGAATCAAGAAGACGTAGTGTCAGAACCCTATGGTTGTGTGTACTTGGGGAGACATCAGATCATGTGTGGGTCATATACTAATCTCGTGTGGATCAGCATCTTCAGATACTGTGTGGGTCATCTTTAAATCATGTGTGGGTCATCTCTAGATCCTGTGTGGGTTATCTTCTGATCCTGTGTAGGTCATCTTCGATCCTGTGTGGGTCAACAACAGAGGTTTTTTATGAAGTAAGATGATCTAGCAATAATGATAATCATTTATACTTCTGCACATACGTTATACCTGGTGAGATTGTGGTAAATATTTTGTGGTATTCTTCTGTGTGGTGTTACCTATGTGGTACATACCTTTGTGGAGTAACCTTCATGGTATTCATTCACTCATGGAATAGTTTTTCTTTTGGCTAAAGAGCTGGTCCTTGTGTTTCCTCATGAATGATATGTGTATACTTGATAACATAGATATATGTGTGGGAATATAACAATGTTGGGTTGACTGTTCCTTTCGTGCATTGTGGTTATCCATTGTGGATTCTTAAAGGCCATAGGGAGTCTCAGGGTACCTATTGAGTGACGTTATATTCACCCCTGTATGGGCTACACCTGCACCTTGTTGTGTCTTATGTAGATAACAGACAATACTGATCGAGGTCGAGGGTACCAAGACTGGAGGATGCACAGGGGTGGACTTTAGATGAGGAGTACCGTAGAGACGACAATTCGAGAGCTGTACCTACCCTCCAGGTAGGATCCTTGGTAGGTGGTGGCATGAGCAGTTTTCAATTTTACTTGCACATTCTAGTTGGGATTGTATTACAGCCCCTTTACATACTGTACACACTATTTTTACTATATATTTTACATTGTTCTTGTATCTTTATGTGTGCTTGATTGTGTGAGTTTGCAGGTCAAAAAGGCATTGCCTTCCCTGTTTTATGAATATGCTTATTCGGTGCTAATCGTCATCCCCTAGCCTATGGAAGGTGGGCTTGGGGTATTCATGGCACATGCCCTAGGGGATGGTTAATGAAAATGAAACAATAAGTGTGGTTTACATTATTTAATGGAAATAAAAATAAAAAACAATAATTTTTTTTGAGGCAAATGACATTTTATATATTCCAATGTGTTTCAAACCACATTGAAACATTTAAATCATAAACCAAATGAAGGAATAATATGAAATGAAACATAGAATATCATGGGAGTAAGGATACTCATGATTTTTTTTAATGTTTAGTAAATACACCAAATACAATATAATTGGTCTATAATTACAAATAAGTCTCAATGAAATGTAAATTGAGATGAAATACCTTACCTTAACCTTAATTATGGTTTGTGATTTTTTTCCTACTATATAATGGTATAAAATATGATACTAAATAATAACAATATAACACCCATGTTTATAAAATAATATATTAACTTATTACAATACTTTATTACCATTGGGGTAATACTTTTTCATTATTATTACTATTTCAGATGTTAATTCCCTAGTTTCTTGTTGTATGTTTTGAATTGTTACATGTTGTTCCTATTTCATAGATGATGATTTACTCATATCAATAATGTATACAATGACTTAATTATTTTATATATTCATTACATATGTATTTAGTACAGTCCATAATATTAGGAGATAATAAAGGAACTAAACTGTTCATAGAGACAACAGACCATACATATGCATGAACGCTACTTTAATTTTTTTTATCATATTAACGGAATGTAAAATAAATGATACATATGAATATTGTAATTATAATATCATATAAATGTTATATATGTTACATAGTTTTATTAAAATTATGCTTAATACAATCCATGTATAGCAGGAATGAATTATAGCACTTCTAGGGGGTGGTATTCCATACATCCTCAAACGATGTTACCATATTTACACTGAATGATAAAATTTAGAGGTATGTTATAAATAAAAATACAGAAGAATAAATAAACTAAAAATATTATATATAACATATATAAATATTGTTCCCATCAAAATGGAAACCATAATAGGTGGTAAAGGAAAAATGAACAATCATCATTTCATGAGGCTGCAATTCATTATTCACAAAACTAGTATGGTTGTTATCCATTATATAGAGGTGTGTGTAAGTGTAGGTAGAAAAATTTAGTTAATAAAATTTTAGTATATTCGATATAGTTGTTTTGTTATATAATAATAGAATAATGAGATTTTATGGGTGGGATGTGGAATGGAAATGAAACCATAGACTTTGAGAGAAGAAGTTATCTCTTAATCATGTAAGTTCTTTTTGTTTACACCAAAAGGATTTCATGGAAGGATTAATCCCATAAGGGAGGAATCATGGTAGAGTGTAGGGATCTTTTGAACTTATTAGTTCTGATCTTGGAAAAAATAATGTGGTTTTATAGGTTGGAAGAATGGGGATATGTGGTGGTTATTAAATTGATGGAAAATGACCCAGTTGGAATTTTTGGAAACAAGTTTGGTGGACTCAAGTTCCTAAATAAATATACATAAAAAAACTAACCAAAATCAATAATGGAATATTTATTTATATTATATGGCTATAAAATGTGTTTTGGACAAGTATCTTGGTCATTTGGGTACTTAAGTTAAATTCTTAGTCCTTTATTAAGATCAATTTTTCCTTAATAATTGTAATTAATAATAATTACTTTCACTATTAATTTTGGACAAAAACTAATTTGGTCATATTATAAATTATAAACTATGGTTACTGAAAATATGTAATCCAGTTTTCAAAACTACAATCATATATGTGGAAGATAATAATTTAAAATTCATCACGTAGGCAGGACATCAATGTGGGGTTTTAAATAAAAAATGTCCAAAAGTATGCTTGGTTTTTATAGTCAATTTAAAAGAAATATTTATAGCAATGAAATAAATTTTAGTAATTTATAAAAATATTTTGTAATAAATATCTAAACCCAATAAAAAATATTATTAATTTTTATAAATAAATAAGATAAAAATCATATTTGAACTAAAATTCAGTATTTTAACTATACATTTAAAAAAATAAAATGTTTCAAATAAAATATGAAAAATTCAACCTAACATATTATATATATATATATTCAAATATGGTGTTTATTTTTATATAATAAATCAATTAATTTTTGAAATTTATTATTTAAACTATGTTATCAATTAAAATATAGTAAATTTCCATTATGAAAATATAGGGTTTTAAGGGTAATATTTTGTTTGTTATTATCTTATTGTTATCAAATATATTGGATGCACATATAAATTATTATATTGAATATATGATATATATATATGACATGATTATAAACCACAATTTTTTATTAAATAATTTTATTTGGGTAAAACAGGTTTGTCAAAAATAATAATATTTACATTTATATTAAATTAATTTTCAATTTCATTTATAATTAATTTATAACCAATGTATTTATTTTATATTTTTATAACCCATAGATTTTCATAAACCATTTTCCTATTTTTCTAACCAATAATTTTAAGGGACTACTATAACTTATTATATTTAAAAATATATCGTTATTCGTAAAAACTCAGTCTTGCGTGTAATGCAAGCATTCTAAGAAAACCGCTACTGTGTGTAATGCATGTTAGATCGGTGTTGAGTGAATTACCATATATGGTATATATAAAATCAATTTAAAATAATAAATATATTTTAAAGTGTTTTGTTATTATTTTCCCTTACATGATTGGTGTTTTTTAATTCACACTTTCATATATAAGTTTCTTACATTAGATTTTTAGGGTGTTATAGTTTTTTTCCTTGATGCTTGGGTCAATTGTTTGAATAATTCAATAAATATTTACATTTTAATCATAAAAAATAGTAACTTCATTATTCATATTGATATCAAGATCCTTATAACACTTGTCTTGACACATAAAATAATCTCATGTTCCCATTAAGATACTACATAGGTGTTTCATTTTACAATCCAATCATATTTGAAATCTCATCCTCCATCTCTTCTTCTCTGAAAAATAATTTTTTTCCATTCAATTTCAGATACGATATTATTGTACCTACATAACATGACTGTATATGATCTGTAAAAAAATTTCTCTATCTTGACAGCTCATGAAACTATATCATCATATGACATTTTATTGAGAAACCAAATCCCTTTACAGACGTGGTTTACGTCTATATAACAAATGATATGTATATATTTTTGGTTTATTTATTTCATCCATTGAATTAAAAGATAAACTTTCAATGCAATCCTTATACTATTACACATATTCTTCTTTATAATTTTTAAAAATGAGTAACTTCTTATCCATTTTAGATCACTATTATCGAGGGAAGTAATTCTAAAAAATATGTTACATTAGACATTATGTATTGAATTATTTCTATTTTATCAACCTCATTATGTTTAAAGATCATAGAAAACCATTGACCGACATATCCTTTCATGAAATACCCATCAAAAATAACATTTTCATAGTCATTATATAAAAAAATTTGAATATATCTTTAGGAGACATAATTATAGTTCCTTTAAAATGTGGAGTCTTTTTTTACTTGAGGTGATACCATATAGGTGAATCACATTTTGGAATAATATATTATTCTATATGGGAATGAATATTCATTATAACATGATTCAGTTTCCCAATTATTGTCTGAATTTCCACTTTTCCAACATGATATGTATTATCTTTCGTAAAGCAAAATTCCAAAATTATTTATGGGTTTTAGATTTATATCATTTATTAAGAATTGTCACTAATAATATTATGCAACAAGTTACCTAAAAATAATCCTTAAAATTGAGAAATAAAATAAATATTCACTCAATGGTAAACATTCTCAATTACTATAAGGGATTATAATAATTATCATGTCAGATAATTTTCATTTAAAATTTTATTCCCAGGGTTAATACAAAAATTATTCAAATACAAACAGTACAAACCCCCACTTTTGTGAACAAGAGAGAGATTTCCTTATTATATTTCCACAATATAAATAGAATGTTAGATCGTAGGATCAATTAGTTTAGTAGTCCTGGAAAACATGATACATACAACATTCCAATAATGCATTGAAATGATAAAAAACATATATAGGAAACATTTTTTAATCCTTAATTTTATTCATTATATATATCTTAAAATAAAATTAAAAAAACAAATATATTTTTAGATTAGATGTTTTGTAAGGGTTATGTACAATGGAATTTAAATAAGGAATAATCAATAAGGACGAGTGGAGAATCAAAAAACATTCCATTCAATTTTCACATTATTTCGATGAGAAAAACTAGATAATATCAACATATAAAACACATGGATAATTAAAAATAAATTTTTAATGTAGTAAATTTATAATGAGGTACATTTATATTGATGGAATCAAATTAATGTTATCAAAAATATTACTATGAATTCCACTCAAATGAAAAATAATTCCTAATAAATTGGTATGTTTGAACCAAATACCCATATGACACATAATTCCTTTTCTTATTATGACTCCTATCAATATATTGATGGGTATTTATTGTAATTCCTCACATATCACATGAATTTCTAATGAATTCATTATATTTTGAATGACCAATAAAATTCATTCTCAAAATTCCTTATAAGTCAACTTTTATCTCCTTTTAATAAATAATATGGAACATCAATACATCATCATTATAAATCATCTAGAGAATAATTTATTAAGGTATCATTGGTTTATATTTCCATTTAAATAAATGTATGTTATCAAACCGCTAAATATCATTAAAATATCATTGAAACATTTATTGAAAAAAATACACTTTTTACATTGAAACCACATAATAAAATATAAATATTTCCCAAAAATTAATAAAAAATTTATTTGAAAGTTACATATGATACTTGAAAATTTATCATCAATGCATTGTGTTTTAATGATGGCGGGAAGTTCCATTCATTTTATGAATGGTAAAATAATTATTCATTTTACCTTTTTTATAATAAGCAATAAATACATCATTCGTAAAATGACAAGAAGATTCCTTTTAATTTTTTTGAAAATATTAAATCTTGGGAAAGTATGACTTTAAAAATCTATAAGGTAACAATAAAACAATCCTGATTTTTTTTGAAAACTTGGACATGGATGAAAGATATTTCTAACAGTAGATAAATAATGTCAATTTGTCTAAAAAACATTTTCATGAAATGTTTTAGTATCCAAGAGATTAAAATTCAAATATTACTTAAATATTTGACAAATAACTAAACGGAATAAAATTAATGGGTTATATTTTATATATATCATAAAATATCCATTAATAAAATTTCAAACAAAAACAATCCCGAAATAAAATGAGATTTTAATAAAAATCATATAATAGGTGTTTGAATTTCATCATAAGTTATTTTAACCACCAGTATTATAAATTTATAGTTATTTAAATTATATATCATATTTATTTAAATTAATTAATTATCATATACTATACAATTATAACATTTAAACACCAATTTGATAATAATTAATTATTAAAATCATCATTTCTGTGTACTAGCTATTCTGTTTTTCATGAGAAATTTGGGTCAGTTGTTTATATCCTTGTACATTGTCCAATGTTCCATAAAATCAAGGATTTTAATTATTATATAAATATTATATATATTCATTAAATATATATTTACATTCATCCATAAAATTTATAGATTGAAAATTTTCTTACACAATTCGTGGAGATAGTATGTCATACGTACGCATGCACACTGTTTTCAGTTTTTGGTGGATAAAATAAAAGATAGGTAAATAATAATTATACTTTAAAAATATTTTTTATATCATATATATCATATGTATTCATTAAATATATCCTTATTACTATCCATGTAAAAAGGAAATAAAAAATGAATCACATCGGTTCGTGGAGGTAATTGTCCACATGTACACATAACCAACGTTATCATTTTCCAACGGATGATAAGTTAAGAAGATATATATACATATATATATATATTATAAAACCATAAGAATTAATTTTTCATAAACATTATATAAAAATATTAAAATAATCATAGTAAACATAATTGGATGATGGAGTAGAAAATGAATTAGGTCGTTAGATAGACATGGTAGTGAACACTTACGCATGAGGGACAAATTCGCATTACGATTGAAGGAAAAGAGGGTGAATAATAGTGGTTCCATGATCATAATTAAATTTTCATATATTTTGGATATTATATATTTTATTCTATTACTAAACAAATAAATTTATAAGAGTTAGATGAAGAATAAACATAATGTGCTCAGTTAATAGTTGAAACTATTCATTGACAAACCTCATTTGGTTCACACATTAATCCTTAAAAGTATGATATTTAAGGAATAATGAAATAAAATAAAATGTGGTGAAGGAAAACAAAAATGTATTTTGTTAGCTATTTTTTGAGTTCAAAGGCTCTAATGGCATGAGGATGAGAGGAGGATTGGTTCCCTTTTATAAGTGAGGGTACGGGCAATCATGGAAATAAAAAAAATATTATATTAATATAACTTATTATTCATTATCAAGTTGATCCAAATCGGTATAAAAAAATATTTGATGAAGATGCATCTAAATAATAACATAAAAAACATTTATATATGTTTAGGTGATGTTTCATTCCCAACATCATAGTTCTAACTCCACGTAAACCCTTTTGAGAATTACATCAATATCAATGTTTTTAGTCATTAATGGTCACAAATATTACTATAAAAGGATAATTTAGCCTTAAATATAATATGGTTGATATTTTCAAACAAATCCCATTAAATTTATCAAATATTATTTTTTTATAAAATAAAACTATTTAATTAAAAATATTTCTCTTAAAATTACATCAATGTCAATTTTATGACGATTTATTTAGTTTGACTTAAATGTCATAAAGAAAAAAAGTAATTCACATATAAATTTATAAAGAATGACTATTCTGTTATATATTTCTAAAAAAATTGAAACATATTAATATACTCAAATGTTATTACATTTAAAATTTTAAAATCATTTATTTAAATTTTTTTAAATGAATTAATACTTTGTCAATTTTGTGTACACATTTTAGATAATTATTCAATAAAAAAATTAAAATAAATTATCATGATTAAAAAATAATTTATATTTAAAATAAACATTTATAATTAATCTTATCAAATTTTTATCATTATGAATAAATCTTCTAAATATTAATATCAAGAGTGTGATGTTTTGTGTTTATTCTTATTTTAAAATAATACAAACATTAAAATAAAATAAAAATTGCAAAAAGTTACCACAGATTAAGGAATTTGATATGAATAGATTAAATAGACTCAAAAAATTTGATAAATGAAAATATTTTAGTAATTTTAATTTTTTATCACAATTTATTTGTACAATTTTACCCATTTTCTCTTAGTTTTCTAACAAATATTTACCTACATTACTGTTCACAATGGAAAAATATAAAGTGACTTATTTACAAAATTTTATCCTAATAATTCAAATTACGTAATCCATTTTATCTAATTTAATTTACATATGTTACTTCATTTAATTTTAAATTAATCATGTGTGATTGAATGAAAAACTATTTTTTTCAGAAGAATGAATTTTAAAACATAAAAATGATTTTATAGTAAAGAAAAGTAAAATGATTATTTCAAAAAGATGTTTTGGTTATTTTTAATTAAAAGGTTTTAATTTATTTTTTAATCTAAAAAAATATTATTTTAATTTCTAAATTCTTGAAATTAAATGTTAGTTTGTAATAAAAAAATTTATTTATCACCAATCATAAAAAAATAATTTTTCTAGAAAATAGTATGAAATTAATCCTAAGACAATGAAAAATTTAGAAATAAAAATTATATAATTTTTATAAAATATAGGTTATATATGTTTCAAAAATTAATTATAAAATTTTCTAATAAAAATAAAAAAAATTCAATTTTGAAGAAGAAGTATTTTTGAAGAATTAAATGAATTTTCTAAAAAATTGTTGTTTTTAGAATAACTAATCAATAATTGTTTATTGAGTAGTAACTTTATAAATATATTTTATAATGTGGTTATTACTAATCATACAAAAAAATTTAATGCCTAGGTAATAAAGCCAAATTTTATAATTGTTCAGTTAGACTTGGGGTTTTATGTATCAGAAGATATTGATGAAATTAAATGTATTAGAGGATAAATATAACCTAAAATAATGCAGTGTTACTTTAAAATTATTTTTTATCAAATAATTTAAACTTCACTATGAATTTAATTTTCAACATAACTTGTGATCAATTAATTTTATTAAAAAAATAAAAAAAAATTCACATATCCCATTGATACAACGTGTTAGAAAACAAATGGAATTTATTTTTTAGATTAACATGAGAGGGGGAAAATCAATGTGTCCAATATATTTCAAAAATAAAAATATTCTCATTTAATATATTTATTATCCAATAAGATATTCACTAAACAAACAATGTGGGTTACATTTTTATGATATTAACCAGATATTTATTATTTCCTAATCTTTTCTAGTTTTCATGAATAAAATAAATCTATACAAGTGCATTTTTAATTGGTTCAACACAATAGATAGTTTAAGGAGAATGCTACAAATATTTTAGTATTTCATTAGAATAATTAGGCTCCTTTCTCAAATAGTCTAGTCTAGTTCACTATTTTCCCATGGTCACTGAATTACAAGGTTTAAGGACAAATCACTACATTCCAAGGGTGAGTCTATCAAAAATTACTTCATTAACTCTCTACTAGTAAAAGTGATTACCTTCTTCTACCGAATTTTATCAATTCTCTAGGAAGGATCCCTAAATTGTTGATGGATATTTAAGTGTCATTATTAGAAAAACCTAATGCATCTTTAAACAAGGTAGATTTTCTAATTTATTTTTGTTTGGTTCTTTTTCCACCTCTGTGAGAATGTCTTGATGAAAAACCTTATTTCCAAAATATTTATGTAACAACATACCATTTCTATATAAATGGTAAAAAATATTATTCTCATTTCTAGAATAATTTTCAAACAAAATCATTTTTCTATAATCACAACAAAAAACTTCTACAAAATTTGATGTGTCTTGAATTATTCTAATTCATAAAGCTTAGAACCCTTCATCTGGAATGATACCTTCATCTTCCTCATATTGGATATTTAAATTGAATTATTTCTCACTCTCTCTCTTTTTCTCCTTTTATAGATAATTCTGATGGTGGAGACCCATCATTCTAATTTCAAGTGATATCTCATGTGATGTAGTGGTTTATATCTTATACCATGATTATCATATGCGATGTACCTACCATTTTAAGAGTCATAATTGACTCATTAATTTCTCTATATATCATTGGTTGTAACTGAATGCATATTTCTAAAATAAATGAATCCCCAATAATATCTCCACTAGAACAACATGTATTTCCATTAATATGAAAAATTTAATATACACTTCAGCATGATTTTGGTTTTCAATTAGTAAATAACATCCTTGGAGTATCTCTTCTTACGAACCATGTATTTACATAAAATATATACATCAAAAGGACAACCCAGTATGATCAGGGAATTCATCTTTAAAACTCTTTATTGAATATGATCATAAAAGGAACCATCAAATGTAATCAACCCTCCATTTATAGATAACCACACACATTTATGTATGTGCTGGTAATATGAGATTTGTCAATTTCCTCCTGATTCACATATCCATTTCAAATGACATAGCCATTTTTTTACAACATATATATTTTTGATTCATGGAGAGTAAAAGTCCCGTAGTTTTGGACTTATGATTGATAGGTTTTAGATATAATTATTGAATCACATAGGTATAATTGACGCAATGTTCACATATTGCTTTTGTATAATTCCTCACACATGGTATATTTGAAAAAACATTCACAATAAGCTCATATAGTCATTTAGGACATGTAACCAATTTTACAAGGTAACCATTTGTATCACGTATCCAATTTTATTATATAACTAATTCACATAGCAATTATAACCACATATCTAATTCACAAATTTAATCTATCCACCTTTATGATTTGTGTATTCATTCACAGCATGTACCTGATTTACTCACGTAGTCATTCTGGACATGAATCCAATTTCCTCAAACATATATTATTCCATTTTTTATCATAGATAATTTACTCCAGTATATATATTTACATAATTTTAACTTTTTTATGGTTTGTGGATTAATTCCAAAGGCCTCCACTTCTCTCTGAACTTGTAAAATCACCACTTTGGAATTATTTTAACAACCATACAAGGTTAATGAGTTCATAAAAATTATAGAAATATATTTAACATAGTCCTCACATTGGGAACTACTAGTATCCCATGTAACACTTGAAAAAATGTGGCATCCATAAATTATGATGTCAATAATGATATTTAAAACAAATTTAAATGTCATTATAGAGATAAAAACAACCATATTGGTCATATAAAATGAAAAATAATCTTGATCTGCCATTTTATCAGGCACCAAAGACAATGTTGACATATGCAATATAAATCATATAGAATTTCTAGAAAATAGAAATCCCATTCAAATTATGATTTTAGAAAACTAGTCCACATTGATTGAAAATATGCACATGGAAAAAAACATATCAAAAATAAAAAAAAGTGAACCTAAATTGAACATCTAAATTGGATTGGTCTTTTAAAGTTAGAATCCATCCCATTCTCACATGAAACAACATATCCTCATAAGAAACCTTAAACTATGAAAGTGATTTATCGACCATGAAATCTTATTTGTGATGTTGAAAATGTTTCATACATTGGTTTCCTTTTTATGATTTTTTTATCCCAAAAAAGAAAATGAAATAATAACATGCACAAATGAATTCCAATCTAATTGGAAAAAGTTTTATTACCCACCACACACCTTAATCCAATATGCACAACAAGTTTACACTTCGAACATGCACTATGAATACCATGAAATAAATTCCATAGGGACCCTGATATAATTCTTTACCAAACTAAAGACTCCAAAACCAGTTGGTGAACACCCTCTTATTTGTGTACAATATTAATGGATTCATCCATTCTTCAAAGTAAGCTCATAAAATTTACATGATGATAATACCATTAGGTCATCCTAGAAATGAGAATAAAACGAGAAGTAGGTCACCCCTGTTTCAAAATCCAACCACATTATGTACCTATAAGTGGAGAAAAAATATCTTCCTTCCTTATATTAGTGAGTTGGAAGAGGAATCCTAAAAAATTAAGAAATCACCATTGATATTACTAGGATGGATTATATTCATCGTGTTCATTATCACAGATATGTGACCCCAATCCTATATGAAACTATAGAGAAAGCTACAATTGTACTAATAATCCTTACTTGGTATCTACATGGAGATCTTATTATGGGTAGAAAAATATTAAAACTCAAGAGATGTTTAGTGTCCCTATAATTAATAAAAAATGTCACATCCATTTATGTATTGCAATAGCATCCCAGATCTGATACCATATCACCTCTATCTACAATCTTCAAAATTTTAAGTAGCTTTCCTTGTCAGCCATAACATCCCATGAAAGGATACCCATCCCATATTTATGGGTTCATTTTATGGATTTTTATCATTGTAGTCACCAGTAGTTTGATGAAGTAAGAATGAATGCACCATGATTCTGAATTATCCTTATAGATAATATATAATCATTTTCATCTATTTTACATTAGTAAATTTTATCATTATTAGACAAAATGATCATATAAAAAAAGATAATGTTGTAAATGAGATAGGTGTGTTCATATTCACTAACCACCCATCACCAGACTATTGTCAAACGATCACTATATAATACAGGAATTCCCAAATCTATTCTTGAATAATAGAACTTCAAAATATCAATGTTGTGTTACTCAAGGAATTAAAATAAATTGAGTACGACCATTATATTTAAGGAAACATGCCTACATCTACTAAAACAAATCTATGTGGGAAGATTTATGAACCCATCCTAGAATAACAGAGCTACCTCATTAAATTATAATCACATCGATAGGCCGGTTTTAGTATAGTTTTAATAAATTACCTAGTGTTCCCACCATTGTTAAGACATCACTGACCATATTAAAAAACTCATATGAGTTTAAATATGATTGTAATATCTCATGAATTAGTGTATTCACTCATTTCTTCATTATAGTCACTTAAAATCAAATTTTCATGGTAAAACTAGAGAGTAATTCCAATCATGATTGGGTAGATTTGACACTTCTCACTCCAACTATCCGGAACCCATATTTCATCAAATTTAATTTAATGGGATTTCATGAATAGAACCTTAGACATTTTTATTCCCATTATGGACCAATTTTTGGATCCATATAAAAATAACATTGTTTTCAATTATTGATAATTTTTACCCACATTGGAAGAACCTCCTTTTCATATTACCATAACCTTGCATCTAGGTCTATATCAATTAATTAATACATCAATAAAAAATTACACTTCTAATTCATCTCGAAAATGAAGAATATAACCACCATCAACATCTATAGATTCATTCATAAAAACACAAGATTTATATATTTCATTTTAAAATGAAAGTGTATAAAAATTCATTAGTAATATAGCTTTCCCCTGAATAATTACCTAATATAGATATGACAAACCTAGAGGATGAATTTTCAACAATAATTATTCCATTGGAGTACCAAGGTGGTTTTTGAGTGTTTTTGAATATAGAAGTAGATAAATAGGATTATACTTAAAGATGAAAGAATAGAAACACCATTATGTTAATATAATATAAGGAAATTGAAAGTATCTTTTTCCACCCTCAAACAAAAAAGGGCGTTAAGAAGTGATCTCAAGTGTGTGAGTAATAAAATTTAATCCACCCATAATTATTAGTTTATAGGGTACTTCAAATTTGATATGGAAAAAACATAATTATGATTCTAGAAATGAATAATCTTTATTATGCGGGGTAAATTTATATATAAAACTATTACTATTTTATTCATATATTGATCCATATAAGTTTCAAATGCTTCATCAATAATGATATTCTATAAAAGTTGATCAATGAAGGTCTAATGTCATTAGATAATCCCACATAACATGTGTCATATGTTTTAAAAATATTCCATAAAGAAAAACAACAATGGTTATGAGAACCATACACCCAAACGGTTCCATGGGCGATATCCCAGAAAATGGCACATTAGGATCCAACCCACCAAATGGGATATTCTACTATAATGAGAACCATATCACATAAATATTTATAAATATGTTTTGAACCAAGTTATATCAACCAAAACTCAAATAATTTCTAAATAATGAGTTATTAATACCATACCTACCTCTAAATAAATAATTATTCACCCTATTGGTGCTAAAAAGTGAAAGTTTTAAGGATCATTTCCCAATATAAAAAATAGATCTAGTATATAGGGTATATGTTGAGATTTTCATCATCTTCCACACATATTAACATTGAAAATGGAAATAGTTTCATTATTTATTTTTCTAGAAATCCCCTATAGGATTAAAAGTGGATTTATTTTAATGAATAGATCACTTAACGGTAGTGAGAGATTGGTGATATTTGTGAAATAATCATGGAAATTCTTCAAGTAAAGTTTACTGTAAGATACCGACCTTTTCTGGAGTAATTATCAGGTATATTATTAGGTAATTTTATTATTTTTAAGTACCTATGTTTTGGAGTAGTGACTTGTGGTGCGTTTGGGTGAACTTATAAGTAAAACAAAAGGGTGGTGGGTTGTGAACGGTTTTCACACGATTTGACAAACAGTGCGACCAAACCTTGCTACCAAGTAGAACTAGATAGAGAGGTATGCATAGTTTACCTATGGTTTGACAAACCATGCGACCAAACCATGAGAACATGAAATCCTAGAATGAGAGGTCTGCGCGGTTTGTACACGGATTGACAAACTGTGCGCCACTATCCAGAAAACCATGCACGCGGTTTTTAATTCTGAAAATCATTTCTAAAACCACCCGAAACTAGGGACTTCTTTATTTCATGTCTTTACCTCAGGCTCAAAAATTTATAGGTGTTTAAAAATCCTCTTAGAGAGATTATGAGGTGATCTTAACACCTTTTCTCAAGATTAAAGGCTTAGATATAAGATACGATGTCCTTTCGGTATGTAGATTTCATCCTGTTGTTTCTTCCGTTATTTTCTCTAACTTTATTTGATATTTTCAGAGGATATTTCCATCATTTCAGGGATCTAAACCAATGAGTTAAGGTATAGATCTAATATTATGGATCTATATAAAGTTTTTCAAGATCATGATGCCTTTGATATTATTTATTTTGGTTTTAAGGATTTAGATCCAGAACTTGATCGACGACGTTGTGCTACTTGGATTTTGGGGATTTTAGTTAGGATAAATTCCATAAATAAATTTATGTAGGAGGTTTAAAATCCAATCCCACAGTCTCATATTGTTTTTTGTATGCAATTTTATAGGTTTCGTGGAATAAATAATTAATTAGTGGTTTGGTTGTGCGGTTCTTTGTGAATTGTGGATCTAGTTGAATATGGGTGAGAGTTATGATGGAAGGATAAAGATGATTAATCTTTTGAATATGGTTGTATATGTGAATTGGATATTTGATTTGAAAAAGAGTTGTGGAAAACAAACTGATGCTCCTAATACCCACAGAGGTTATAGAAATGGCGTTTTAGAAGCAATGACATGCATGAAATTGATATTTTATGGGACAAGGACTGATGCTCCAAATATCAATGGGGTTGTCAGATGGGGACTGATGCTCCAAATACTCACATGTGTGCTAGACGTGACATTATACATTCTTTCACTTATTTTGTACCATGGTTTCATTTTCATATTCATAAACTTAATATTATGACATAGTATTTATGAATTGAACAGGGGAAATGGTTCAGGCTCCTACACGGGCCGACGGCGTCATTGTATTTTGGGTGTTCTCGGGAACCTGGATATTTTACGTATTAAAGAAAGGTTAATTGGAAAAATATAATTTTTTTCTGTATTGAATTAATTTATTATTAATGCAGCTACATATAATTATTATGACTGGATTTGTTTTTGACACTCTTGGTGGTGATCTACTGAGTCGTACTCACACCCTACCTGGGATGCCTGAATGGTACCCAAATAGACTTTTTTGTTGCAGGACAAGACAAGGGAAAGAGCCGTGGTAAGAGTGATGTTTGGGGCTGAACCATGGATGGGGAAACCAGACATGGGTTGGTACCCATTTCAAGTCGTTGTGTATTTACTTTTTGTTTCATTGTAGACACTTGACACTTTCATAGTAATAGCTTGTTTTACCTTTCAGTTTAGTATTGTATTTCAGGGTTGTATTATTCTAGTGACATGGCAATCATATATTTATATGTGTTTCCACTATTTCATGGTTACTTACGCTGGTATTTTATTCTAATAACAGAGGGTATATTCTCCCCAAGACTAACATTCTAGACCCTTACTGATAGTTGGCACCCTCTGGCGTACGGGGAGGTGCGCTTGAGGGTTTGTGACCTACCGCCTCAGAGCAGCGTTTAGTGGCTCCTGGGTCGGGATGTTACAAAGTGGCATCAAAGGGTGAGTTTTATTTATTCTTTTTTTCTTAATATTAGTGGAAGGAATAGAGGAGACTAGGGAATGTCGAGGCTTGATAATGAGCTCGTGTATGGGAGTTGTAAACCCATGTACGAGGGAAAAATCAAGTACTCAGGGTGGGATCAATTTTATTGTTGTTTGTTATTAAAATTGAATATTATTTCACCTCTGGTTATGCACTTATTGTGATATGTGATTATTATTTCTACAATTTATTGAGTATCGATTCGTTGCAAAGAATTTCATGAGTGTATGTCGGCATGTATCATTTTAGGCACTACAGAATAATGTGACATGAATCATGTTAGGCATGCATGGGAAAAAAATTATGGGTAGATTTTTGAACATAAACAATTTCTTTTCCTTTCTTGAGAAATTGAAATTAAATGGTGTCTAATTTTGAAATTGAAATAATTATTGGGAATTTTTAGGAATAATTTGGTTGTGTGTAACTATTATAATATTGTGAACTGTTTTCTAAGCAGCATGTTTGGCTTTGTAGAATTATGACTCCACACCACTAGTTGAGAGGACGAGGGGGGTATCGTTAGAAATGGTCCTCCAATGGGTGAAACTGAAGCACTAATAATACCAAATGAATAAGCGGGGAAAATGTTTCGAGAGTAACACACCCGTTTCATGAAAATAATCGAGGGAGACCCAGGGTGGGTTGTGAAAAGTATGTCTAATCTTATGAGGGAGTTTCAATTGCAGCACCCGCTGATTTTTACTGGAGAGGGTGGTCCAGAGAAAGGTGGGATCAGGATTGCGTCTACCTCGACTATTCTTAAACACCTGGAGACACCTATTGAGAAGAGAGTCAAGATGGCATCATAAATGTTGTGAGGTCAAGACAAACTATGGTGGGACATCCAGACTCAGAATGGGAAGCTGGAAGCTATGGAGTGGAAGGAATTTCAGGAGATGTTCATTGAGCACTTCTACCTAGTGATTCTAAGATAGGATAAAGTGGTTGAGTTCATGGGGCTAACTAAAGGGAATATGTCTATAATGGACTATTCTGGATGCTTTATAGAGTTACAACGTTTTTCTCCACCATTGGTAGCAGATGAGGCCACTTCAGAAAAATGATTTCAGGATGGACTTAAAAGTTAGATTAAGTCTCAAGGGAATAATTTCAGGCTGGAGAAGTTTTCAGAAGTGGTAAATCAGGCTCTCATCTCTGAGTGGAACCTGAAGGAGTCTTCAAGTGGTGGAAAAATGGTTTTTACTAGATGTTTATGTGGTGCGAATTTTGAGAGTAGGAACAGATGTTATGAGAATGCCGGACAGGGAGGTGGGAGAAAGAGTAACCTGACAGAGGGGTCGGTTTCACAGGACCTTATCCGAGTGTTTTTCAACCCGTATGGAAGGCCAATACATTATTGTTATCAATGTCTCTGACCCCCTATTGAATGCAGATCTTGTGGTATGATGGGAAATCTCTAGAAGTTCTGTAGAATCCAAAAGGATCCAGGTGTTGATGGATTAGCTAAAGAGAGTTAGAGTGTGGGAAGGGGATCCTTTGCACCCTTTCAGTCTCAATGATGGAGTTCCACTAGCCGAGGAGGTAAGGGTTATGTATGTGGTGCTTTTGGGAAACAAAACGCTTATCAGCAAAGTGGTACAAGTCATGGGAGTCAGATGGAATCACAGGGAAGAGGAGTACTACAATTGCATGCAGTACAACCTACACTTGTGGATAGCGAGGCTGGACCATTGACAGTGAGAGGTACTATTCTTGTGGATTCTACATTATATAATTATTTATTTGATACTGGTTCCTCTAATTCCTTTATATCTAAAATACATGTTAATGGTTTGAGTTTGGTGGTGGAGATTGTGAGCAGGGCTATAACGATAGTCACACCTTTGGGGGTATAGTCTAAGAACATCTATATGTGCAAGGGATGTTATCTTGAGATCAGAGAGTACCATTTCCTGTGGGACATTTATATCCTTGATATGATAGGCTTAAACCTAATCCTGTGTATAAACAATTTAGTCACATATTGATCCCCCATTGATTGTTATCATTGAAGGGTGGAATTTATGTCGCATGCGGTTGACCGTTACTTTCACCGTGGGCAGTGGGATTTCCAGGTAGGTCGAGTAGGGCCAATTACTCATCAACTGGAAGAGCTCACAACCCATGTTTCTAGTCTTTTACTATATGATGAAGGTGTTAGGAAATATTTCCTTCCACAAGTGGTTAATTTTTTTGAAGATGTATTTCTGGAAGACTTCTCAGGGCTGACACCTAAGGGAGATGTTGAAATAACTATTGATCTCATGCTAGGAGCTGATCCAAAATTTGTTCTACCATATAGAATGGCACCAATAGAGCTTCAAGAACTCAATGCTCAATTGTATAACATGAAGGATAATGGACTTATCCGTCCAAGTAAATCACCATGGGGATCGCTTATACTGTTTTCAAAGAAGGTAGATGGGAGTTTAAGTTTTTGTGTTGATTACCGGAGGTTGAACCAGATGACCATGTGGAATCGATATCTTCTACTGTGTATTGATGATGTGTTTTACAAGTTGAAGGGAGCCCGTGTTTTCTAAAAAATCGACTACATATTGGGGTATCCCTAGTTTAGAATTCATACTTCTAATATACCGAAGACTAATTTCAGGAGAATATATGGGCTTTATGAGTTTGTTGTAATGCCATTTGTGTTAACAAACACACTAGAAGGGTTTATGGATATGATGAATAAGATATTTCATCCATACCTAGATCGGTTTGTCGTAGTATTTTTGGACAACATCTTGGTGTAGTCTAAGACTCATGACGATCATTCCCATCATCTGGACATAATCCTGAGTACACTGAGAGTGTATCAGCTATATAACAAGATATGTAAGTGTCACTTTTGGATTGATGAGGTACACTTCTTGGGACACATCATCTCTATGAATTGTGCTTCAGTGGATCCAGTGAAGGTGCAAGCAGTGATTTCATGGGAGTAGCCCAAGATTATTATTGATATCTGAAGCTTCCTAAGGTTAGATGGATATTACAAAAGATTTATCCATGACTTTTCCCATTTGTAAACACCACATTCAGGCATGAACAAAAAGGGAGTAAATTTTGAATGGGTAGAAACTTTCAAGACATATTTTCAGGAGTTGAAGAAACCTTTCACATCTGCACCAAATTGGGCTCTACCTGAGTCAGGTGAAGAGTACATGGTGTATTGTGGCTCTTCTAGGATAGAACTCGGGGATTTGTTGATGCATAGAGATAAATTTGTGGCATACAGGTCTCGATAGCTGAGGCCACATGAATGTTATTATCCAAAGCATGACCTTGAGTTGGTAGTGGTGGTTTATGCCTTGAAGTGTTGGCGACACTACCTCCTAGGTTAATGGTTTACAGTTTATACTGATCACAAGTGCTTGATGTACATCTTTTCTCAGTGTGATTTGAATCATCAATATTGGAGATGGGTTGAATATATGGAGTATTTTTATTTTTAATTAATATATACATCTGGGAAAGGAAACTATGTGGCAGATGCTTTGAGTAGGATGAATCAGACTAAGATTGTTCAGGAATCTTGTGCTGAGTGGAGGATGATGTCATTGCTAGGTGAAATTAACGTTGTGGTTCGGGAAAGGCAGGAGGAAATGGTACTCGTGTAGATTACAGTGGAGTCTACACTATTGAGATGGATCAGGGACAAACAATATGATACCACTAGATGCTTAGCCTTGAGGGATAACATTGAAGGCTGAGAGACACCTTCAGGCTGGAAGGTAGATGAGAATGATATAGTTTATATGAAGAATAAGGTTTTTTTTCCTACAAACATGTGAGAGGAGATCATGTGAGATTTAGATGCCTCATGTTGGGCAGTGAACCTTGGTGTGAATAAAAATTTATCATGATATACGATGATAGTTTTGTTGGCCAGACATAAACAAGGAGATAGAATGGTTTGTGACTCGATTCTTAGCAGGTGAAGGTGGAACATCAACAACCTGGAGTTTCACTACGACCTTTTTCCATTCCATAATGGAAGTGGAATGACATGACCATTGATTTCATGATAGGCCTTCCAAATACACTAAGGAAGAATGATTCTAGTTGTGTCATTGGGGATCGAATGAAAAAGATGGAATATTTCTTATCTATAAGGGAAACATTTACAGTTGATTAGTTGGGAGAATTGTATTTACAAAAGATATTTCGATTACACAGGGTGACATGAACTTTAGTTTTGTATCTCTATTCACGGTTTACTTCGTACTTTTGGAAGGGCTTGCAAAAGGCACATGGTTCCCAGGTAATATTGACTACGAATTTAAATCCACAAACAGATGGACAGTAAGAGCATACTATACATGTGA
Source organism: Viscum album (assembly GCA_963277665.1). Classification (NCBI taxonomy): domain Eukaryota; kingdom Viridiplantae; phylum Streptophyta; class Magnoliopsida; order Santalales; family Viscaceae; genus Viscum; species Viscum album. The sequence continues at coordinate 1,684,859,416 of OY728143.1, read as the reverse complement.
TTGAGGATATGTTGAGGGCATGTGTACTTGACATCGGGGGTACGTGGGAGAAGCAACTAGATTTAGTGGAGATTTCCTATAACAATAGTTATCAGGCAACTATATAGATGGAACCAAATGAGGCTCTTTAAGGTAGGCCATGTAGATCACCTCTATGATAGATGAAAGCTTGTGAGTCAGAGTTTTTTGGACCAAGCCTCATGCTGGAGATGACTGAGTAGGTTCATATAATTCAGAAACGAATAACTACATCTCAATGTAGGAAGAAGTGTTATGCTGTTAGCTGGAGGCGACCTCTAGATTTTATAAACAATGATCACATTTTCCATCAGTTATCATCCAGGTTGGGTCACTGCAGGATACAATGTCTGGGAATGTTGGCACCCAGGTTTGTTGGGTCTTTTGAGATCGTGAAGAGTGATAGGCTAGAAGCATACCAATTGGCTCTTCCACAGAAATATAGAGCTATACATGATGTTTTCCATGTATCACAACTATGAAGGTATCACCCTAACCCTCCTCATGTGATTGTTGTGGATGATCTTGAGCTAGATATATATGTTTCCTTTGAGGAGAATCTGATACATGTGTTGGAACGTAGTGAGAAGGTGTTGAGGGGAAAGATCGTACTGATATTTCATGTTCTATGGCAGCATGGACGTGTGCAGAAGGAGACATGGGACAGGGAGGAGGATATACGGACTTAGTGACCCGATATTATTATCTTTGAATCTTAGATAAGTTCTGTAGTACAGCTCGAGGAAGAGCTGTTATATGGTGGGGAGAATGTAAGATCTTGGCCTTTTCTAGAGTCACTCTCTAGCACATTTTCATGTAATTTTTTCATTTTTAAGTGCCTCTATTTTGGAGTAGTTACTTGAGTTGCGTTTGGGTGAAATTTTAAGTAAAAAAAAATGGGATTGGGTTTTGCGCGGTTTGCGCAAGGTTTGAAAAACCATGCGACCAAAATGATCTTACCAAGAAAAACCGGACAGAGAGGTATGCACGGTTTACATACGGTTTGAAAAACTATGCAACAAAACCATGAGTAACGTGCATATCTGGACCGATAAGTCCTTACGGTTTGCGCATGGTTTGAAAAACCCTGCGCCACTATCCATGAAATCGTGAGCGTGGTTTTTAACTCCAAAAATCATTTTAAAACCACCTGAAACCCAGGACTTCTTTATTTTCGGACCTTGGATTGGGCGTGGAAATTTTATGGTGTTTTCAAAGCCTCTTGGAAATATTCCAACGTGATCCGAAAACGTTTTCTCATGAATGAGGGCTCGGATTAAAGATCTTCTCTCCTTTCAAAAAGTAGATTTCATCTCGTTGTTTCTTCTGTTATTTCCTCTAACATTCCTTGATCTTTTCATGGGAGATTTCCATAGCATACATGGATCTAAACCAATGACTTATGGTATAGATCTAGGATTGTGGATCTATATCTAGTTTTGCATGATCTTAATACCTTTGATATTATTTGTTTAGGTTCTATGGATTTAGATCCAGAACTTGATCGATGATGTTGTGCTACTCCGATTTTGGGGATTTTAATTGAGTTAACTTCCTCCAATAAATTGAGGTAGGTGGATTAAAATCCAATCCCACAGTCTCATATTTTTATGCATATGGAATTGTATAAATTTCGAGGAATAAATAATTAATTTTTGGTATGTTTATGATGTAATTTGTGAATTGTGGGTCTAGTTGAATATGGACGGGAGTTATTATTGAAGGATAAAGATGATTAATCATTTGAATATGGTTGTATATGTGAATTGGATATGTTATTTGAAAAATGGTTGTGGGACATGGTATAATGCTCATAATACCCAAAGAGGTTCTAGACATGGTGTTTTAGAACCAATGACATGCATGAAATTGATAATTTACTGGATAAGGACTAATGCTCCAAATAACCATGGGGTTGTTAGATAAGGACTGATGCTCAAAATACTCATATGTTTGATAGACATGAAATTCTACACTCATTCATTGATTTTTTACTATGGTTTCATTTGGCTGTTCATAAACTTGATATTATGACATATAAAATATGAATTGAATAGGGTAAATGGTTTAGGCTCCTACCCGGGACGAAGCAGACATTGTATTTTGGGTGTTCTCAGGAACTTGGGAATTTAACATATTAAAGAAATGTTAATTAGATAAATTTAATTATTTTCCCTATTGTCTTGATTTATTATTAATGCAACTGCATACACTTCTTATGATTGAATTTGTTTTTTACACTATTGGTGGTGATCTAATGAGTTGTACTCACACCCTACTCGGGCTACCTGAATCGAACCTGAATAGACATTATTGTTGCAAGAGAGGACAAGGGCAAGAGCCCTGGTTAGATTGTTGTTTGGGGTTGAAGAATGGAACAGGGAGCCAAACATGGGTCAGTAACCATTTGGAGTCATTGTGGCTTTACTTTCAGTTTCATTGTAGATACTTGACACGTCTATAGTCATAACATGTTTTACCTTTTAATTGAGTATTATATTTCTTGTTTGGATTATGCTAGTGACATGGTACCATTATATTTATATGCGTGCTTGAGGGCTTGTGACCAGCCTGTTCGAAGCTCTGTTTAGTGGCTCTCGGGTCGGGATGTTACATTTAACCATGATGAAATACTAACATCATCTTACAAAGGTCGTCATTTTAGTGATATACCCTATCCCACAGGGTTGGGAATATATTCAAAAATTTCACCCCATCAGTAGGTAACTTTTAGACATCATTAAATTTCATCTCATCTGATAGGGATGGGGTAATTTCTTATTTGTTCCATCGTCTTATTGGGTGAATTCATAGTCTTAAGTAGCCTTAATAAATTCCACCAAATATTTTAATATTGAGGCACCACCTCCATGACACCAAATTCAACCACATCCAAAAGACAATTTATTAATATGTGGAATATCAGGGAAAATTGTGGACTCCCTTATATGAAATATAAGAAAATAAATGTATATTATATTCAAATGTTGAACTAGGATCATCCATCACTCTACAGAATACACAAAAAGGAATTTTCTTTTCTGGCTAATCATATGGACGCATACATTACATGATCACTTAAGGAATAATTTTTGTAAAATCCAATTATTTGGATACCTAAGGAGGTATTCATGAAATTATTCCCTGTTATCTTACTTATTACAATATTTTGGAAAAAATTATTAATGAATTATATTTCTTTAAGTATTGGATATAGAAGGATGTTAATGCAAGATTTATAGAGTTAGGTAACCCTGGGATTGGTAAAAAATGCATGTGTTCCATCTTCTCTATATAATATAAGATTACATCCTAATGAGATCTGTCAAAATAACATAATTTCCACTTGATGTTAAACTTCATGGAACACATCTTTTTCCTAAGATGTAAAATTGAGCGACAATATAGTACTCACTATATAACATAAAAATTCACATACAAATGTATTTAACCCATGATTTTGATTTTTACGACACATGTCATTATCAAAAAATATAAAACTACAAAAAAAATTATTCCCATTGTATGACATAAAACTATATATACTATTATCCTTACCACATGAAGATAAACTGTATGAAACATGTCATCATTGAAAGACATAAACATGTGTATCACGATGTTAAACATCATTTGAATTATTGATTCGTAGACTAACTTATTTAATGCATCATGATGAACTACATAGAACACATCCTATTCACAAGACATACAACTATGATGTGTATGTTCTTTATATAAGACCATCACTACCTTTAACAAGTGTATCAAATCTATATAGATGTTTTCTAATGATTGGGTTCAACAACTCATTCATTATTTTATTTAAATGGGACAACACTAGGATATAACTTCCTTGGGTTTTTCTGGAATGGATACCTCACCCACATTAGTCATCCATAGTTATCAAGGAGATAAGCTATCCAATTTCATTATCAATTTTTTAAACCCTTCCATGATATATACTGTTAATGAAATTTCCTCTACCTAATATATTATCTTGATCAATGTTGGGGATCTATTATTTTTAAAAATTACATGTTCTTTGATTATCATATCATGGGATATAATGTGATTTCTTTTACTCACATACTGATTATAACACAAAAATATTGTGTGAAATAATTATCTTTAAATGAATTTATTTTCATCGATAGCTTATGATACACAAAAACCCATCTACAAATGAACCATTATATAGTATATCATCATAACCTAGCTATCATAATTGGAAGTATGAACAAGAATAAATACATTGTAAAACAATATGCATCAAAAATATGTTTTATTAAAAAATTATTTTTATTTTTTTTATTGAGAAAATAATATATTATGTTTATATAATTATTAAAAGATTTATTTAATTAAATGGGTCCATTATTTGAATCAAAACACCAAAATTATCATGGGTTTAATTTTTATTAATTCTATCAAATGTTTGTGTTTTCAATGAATTGTTAGAAATATTAAACATTATTGAAAACTAACATTACATTTCAATTGTTTACAAATTCACATTGTACTGTGGAATAATTTTAATTTATCTAACATTTGATTAAAAATAATATGATAAATGGTATTGAAATCACATTTTAGTTGAATTCATAATTTTTTTTACTTAAAATCATTTTTTCGAAATTCGATTTTCATCATGTTTCATGGGATTAATTATAAATTTTATTATTTCACATCAATGAATTAGATTTTTAAAATTTATTTCCAATTTGGAATCAGGTGGCTCAAATTCCAAAAGTAGTTTCATTTTTTTAGATCATTGAGAATAGTAACTATTGTAAATATTTGTTATATCGGTAAGGGAAAATGGGTTAAATAAGGTTTAAACATGGGGATATGTGTTTAACATTACTCTAACACTTTAATTTATTCTATTTTTGGAGTTGGGTTCAACCAATATCATCCATATATCATGAATTTGGAAACTTGTAGCCATCTTTCTTTGATATTGAAATTTATATAATTTTATAAAAATAATAATTACAAACAACCACTGTCTTGATTTTAATATCTCTAAATACTTATCATAGGGATAAATAAGGGATATGGTTTGTTTTGAGCTTTTATTTGATAAGTAATATTTTTTATCATTGTAATTTATTTAAAAAATTTATTGATTGAATAATTACCTAAAATGAATATGAAACACTGAGACAATATTAATTAAATTAATTTAATAATAAAATAAATGAATTTAAAAAAAAATTTGTAATTAAATTTTTGTGAATTGTTGTGTTACACGAGTTTTTAGAAATATCATATATTAAAGTGATATTTGGAATGTTTATATTAAAAAAAACTTTTTATATATTTATTTGAATACAAAATAAATTAAAAGTCACCAAAATGTTATTAATGGTATTTTATGAAGAATAATATTTTATTAAATTATTTAAAAGGTCATAAAATTAGATTTTATCCAAATTAATGGGATATGGATGAAAATATCAAACATGGTCCATTTATTGTTCACTTTTTATTTTATGTTATAATATTTGACACTTCAATAGTGAAAAAATTTGATATTTTGGGAATTGTCAAAAGGGTTTATATGAATTAAAACACAGATGTCCGTGTTAATAAATCACCGAATTTTTTTTAATTTCTATAAGATAATATTATAATTAAATATATTCTTTCTAAAATTTAAATACAAAAATTTGTTTTCAATTTATTCTAAAAAATTTATTTATACTAATATAATACTTTATGTATTTCCAAGAGTGCCCCTCTCACTTATAAAATGGAACATCTTCTCATATGCTCCACAAAAATGTTTATCCTTATATATCATATAATACATAACATTATAACTTCTTGTATTCCTTAACCATAATATATAACATTATGTTTTTCCAAAATACTATCCTCTCAAGGAAAAAGGTGTAATCAAAAAGTGGTTTCTCAATTAATATGTACAACTCATAAACAAGTACATTCAATTTGTATGTTATTTAACTTCTTATAAAATTATTTTATTCATCATAAAATAATAAATTATTTATCAAAAATATTCTAAAATTTTATATTGAATTTTAAATTTCTATTATTCACTCTTCTTTCATCAAATGTGATGTTAAAGTATCCCTTCTGCGTATGTGTTGACTACTGCCTATATATAATGATACAATTAATTTTCAATTACCATATGTCATGTATGGTTGTTATAATGTGTTTAATATTTATATAAAATAATTATGAAACAATCATTCATCTGTAATTATAATTTAATAATAAATTTCTTACCACCCCATCATTTGGAAAATGATAATGTCGCTTGTGCGTATGTGTGGACTAGTTCTTTCTTAAGGCATTGAGACTTTTTTTATTTCATCTTTACAAGGATGTTAGTAAGGATATAGTTAAATAATATATATGATGATAATGAAATATTATTGATATTATAAAGGTGAATTATTTTTTCTCTTTAATTTGTCTTATTCGTCAAAATATGAAATATTTTTCATGCGTACGTACGACCTACCATATTCATGAACAGGGAAATTATTTTTTCTATATCTACCTTTAATGGTTGAATCTAAATATGCATATATTAAATATATATAATATTTATATGTTAATTAGTATATTTAATATGAAGTAATAATGATCAATGCATAAGAACTATAACAACACAGTTGATGTTATCATGAAAAAAGATATGTTTAACAACCATAAAAAAATGATTTAAATAATAAATTTTTGATAAATTATAGTTGAAATCAAAAATTGAATCATATATGATATTATAAGAATTTAAATAAATCTTTTAAAGAATTAAAATATTTGAAAAATTTATTATTCATGCGGTTGAATTCATTTACAAAGAAATTCAAATTTTAGAATATGGATTTCTCTTTGATTCCCATTTTATTTTAGGATCAAATATGTTTGAATTTAAAAAAATAGAAATTATAAGATACTTATCTGATAAAACTCTTCCATGTTATTCTCCATCGTTTTGGCATGAAATTTTCATGTAATTTTTCAATTTTTCACTCCTTGGTACTTGAAAATACTGAGATTTTTTTAATGAAAAGAAGACTTTATTTCCACTATATCTGGATATATATTTCATCCATGTACATTTATTATAAAAACTATTTCATGAATTTTTTAATATTCATTAGTAATTTTATATTTTATTTTTAACCATGAAATAATTTTTACAAGATATTTTAAAATTAATATTATTTTCTTTTTCTAAATGGGCGACTTTTGACTTTTTATATAAAATGTAAAAGTGATATTTTTATAACGTACTAGAAATGAACATAATTTCCCTAAATAATAACCTATAAATGACTTAATTCTTCCTTCATATATTTCCAATTTTATTTTAAAATAAATTTTTATTTAATTTTTATTAATATTTTATATTGTAATACCTATTGTCAATATGAGAAGGGTATTTTTCCAATGAAATGTTTTGTGATCATTTTATGATATTTAAAAATACAAAAATAGTCATTGATGTTACTTGGAATATCTAACAATTATACCTTGTCCAGTCATTATCTATATGTTTTAGGATAACAATGTATTTATGTTCCATATTCTTGATTTAATATAAATAATTATTAAATTATAAGTTATTTTCAACATGAATTATATTTATCATTAACAATATATATATAATGCATATGAAATGAATGTGAAAGGTGAAATCATGATATAAATAGAACATTGAATGTTTGAATGGTCTCTTTATAAAAAATAGAAGTCATGCCATATTAGGTGGGTATTTCATTTACACTATCCCATTTTCTAAGATTTATGTCATTGTTGATTGTACATAATAGTAAGAATTTTGATATGTTGGTTAATAGTCCATGATCATGAATGTCTAGAAATATGAAATTTCATTTATTAAGAATTCAGTTTCATTTATCCATTTGTTTGATATGTTAATGTTATCCATGTATATGAATTCAAATCATGTTTTTCTTAAATGGAAATTTTTAATATGTTTTCCTTGTTGATTGATCTTTATTTAAAAACAATTATATATATACCGTGCTGAGAATATGAGGTCAATTATTTTTTCATTTCCATAGGATTTTTTTAATATTTCCAATGTACTATAGGAATCTTGTAGGCACCTATTTTTCCAAGACACCTAAAACGGTTGATCATGTGGAGCGAGGTTACGTATATATTTTACCAATGTAATAAAGAAGACATTGATTTTTGGTTACTGGATTTGGTGCTTCAAAACATTATATCATTTCATGTTTACTAAAATCATTGGGAACTATTTTAAATAAAAAATAAAACATGATAGTTATGATAATCCCTTATAGTATGTGATAACATTTTCCACTATATGGATTTTTATTTTATATATTAATATCCAAAATGATTATTAGATGACTCACTATGATATATTATTTGAGATGGTTCTTAATGAATGAAAGAGAATCAATAATTGTAGAAAATATAGGTATTTCCCTTCTGAGCAGTCTACTGTAGCTAGTGTTGGAACAGGGAAAACCACTACTATATTAGGGATGATAAATAAGGTTATGATGAATAACATTGACCATTCAAAAAAAAACATACTGTTCCACAATGTGATATTCCAATAATGGGTCATTTCATGGGATATATGCCTCCATATTTTATGGTTAATTCTAATACATTACTATTAAAATAGTGGAGTTATTCCCTTGAAATTATATTCCTATATTTGGTGTGGAATAAAAGTGAAATGGTTATTCTTGAAATGTATTATTTTAATTGATATGTCAATAAATGGATTTTATTGATCCATGGAAATAAAGAATATGATGAAATAAAAATCATATAATGAAGATGATTTAATGTAACATTTTTTGAGAAATACCTCCCACGACAACAATGATCTAATAATAAAGGGGATATTCCTCACCTTGAACCAGAATACTGAAGAAGGTGTGGTAGAGTATGAAACTAACATTATAATATTATCCAATCATGTTATAAGTGACATAAGTAATATAGTAAACATGATTGGAATTTTTTGATGAGATTAAACATATTATCCAAAGGTCACTACATTCTCAGAAGTTATCATCAATTGATGATATAGAATCATGTGATATCATGAAGTAAATAGAAATTTTCAGGTCCTATATCTTTAGTAGATGTTAAAAAAAGAAAAGGCCAACTGATAATTATGATGAAAAAATAATATATAAAATCTGAATAAAGAGAGTATGAGATTTCAATCATGTGATAATTATGTATAAAAACACATGGGTACTTTCTTAATTGGAATATGTTTTTGTTTCATGTGTGTGGATAGTGGTCATGAGGATCTTTAATGAAATATAAACAATGATAACAATGTTAACCAGTTCTTCAACTATAATGATATGAGGAATTATTCAACCCAATGTCCCATATATTATGGGAAAAAACCATTGAATAATACAAGGGGGAAAACAACATATTATGTTATTAATATATCGAAAAATGGATTTGAAAGTGATATGGTGAAAGGTACACTTAATTTCTACTCTAAAAGTGAAATTGATTTTATTTGATGCATGTTTTACCCACTATTTTATCACTTAAATGTTTTTATAGGGTTTCATGTCCCCCCATAAACGATTAGATGTTGAGTTGGAAATGAAAAATACTAATGGTAATAAAACAATATCTCAATTATATATGTTTTCATTGATAGAATTTTGTGGGAATTTTTCCCTATAAATCATATTATTAATATTTTATTTTAATTCAATTTAGTTTTGGGAATGGATTTATTCTCTTAGTAAAGATCCCATAACAAATTTATAGTTAGGAATGTTACAATTGATATTTCAAGTCAACCTACATTCATCTATTAATTCGAGGAAGAAATTGAACTCTCAATGGTAATTACATCAATTATATGGGTTTTACTACCAATTCACGAAAGATTTTTATCACAGATGGTTGGGGAGAAACATTCAATTAATGAATTTCATATTAAATAACAATTCATTGATGTATTTCTATAAGAGTTTTGTAGTATTCCCCTAAATAGTGAAGTTGATTTTTCAATAAAACATATACCTTGGGGTAAAAATACTTAAAAAAACTCCATATAGTATATATTTGGTTATGTTATAGGAATTGAATAATAAACTCTAAGATAATATATATAAGTGATTCATTCATCATAATGCTTCACCATGGGTTTCACATGTTTATATGTAAAGAAGACACTTCCAAAAATACTTAAACTAGTGATATTTTTTTGTAGATACATTTTAATATATCAGTAATTCTTTTACCGATTTTTTATGAATCTTATGTAAATAAAACCTCATTTTTGGATGTTATTATGATATGGTGATAAATTATTTGACATTAATTATCAAGGTTAATAAGCATCACTAAAAAATTACTGACATTTTTTAGAAATATAGGTAAATCAAACCTCATTTACTGATATTTCTAAAAAATAATTGTAAATGAGGTGTCCCTAAATAATTTTTTTAAACACAACCTGTTAGAATCATTTATAAACATATCTAATTAAAAAAACCTCAATAACAATCATTTCTAAAAACACATTAGTAAAGTTTACTTTATAACCTCAATTTTTTATATTTTTTTACAATAAAATATTATAAGAGTTTTTTTTAAATTCATAATTATTCGTTTTTAGAAACCAAAACCACTTGAATCTCCCCTACAATGCCTGTAAATACCACTCCACCTCAACCTTGAAAGGTATGAAAACATACAGGAAACTGTTAAAAAATTTCCCTTTCTCCAAGACCTGATCGCTTCACCAAATCATCTTATTGCCAAATCCCTAACTAACGCATCAATTCATTTATTGTATTAATTATTGTATTAAAATATATATATTTATATATTTATCTATTTAATAAAATAATATATTAGCGATATTAATTTATATATTAATATAGATATATTAATATATATATATATATATATATTGATGTGTATATTTTACATATATGCTCACATTTTATATTATATATCTACATGTATATATTATGTTTATACATATATGATTATATGTATATATGTATATATATATATTTATATTATATGGGTTTATATTTTACATATATGTTTATATATATATGTGTATCTATAAATATATATATATTTTATATATATTATATTTCTATTTTAATATATATATATGACTGTGTGTATTTAAATATATATATTTATGAAACATATATATAGTCAAAATTATATGTAAATATATATATATATATACACATAATTATCTATGACATAAAATAATGTTAAAAATGTCATGAAAATTTTGATGTTTTCATAATATTGTGTTTAAAATTAAAAAATATATTTTTTATTAATAATTTTATATGTTTATATATATATATTTATTTATTTCTTCATGTTTCTATATGTATAAAATATATATGCGTGTGTGTCAATTTGTCCGTGTTTTTATATATTAATATATATATATATATTTCAAAATTTATATCATCATTAATGTAGGAAAATGGAATATATAAATATATATTATCACATACATTTCTAGAAAAGCATCGATAATTTAAAAACAATTCCTAAAAACCATCATTAATCTTAAAATTTTTTCAGGAAACATATTAAAATTTGGGATATTTTTTAGGAAACGTTGCTAATATAATGATATTTCCTGAAATTTCCACCAATTAGGGGACATTTATCAAAACAAATTCATGAAATTGGTGATGTTTTTTAAAAAAACTCACTAAATTAGTGATGTTTTCTAGAAGCACCACTAATTATATATATTTTTAGCGATGTTTTGTGAAAAATGTTAGTAATTTTGTAACTTTTCCAAAAAAACCTTATGTAAATTTAGGATGTTTTTCCCATATATTAAATAATATTTTAAATTTTCTATTTTATATATAAATATATATTTATATATTTATCCATGTGTGTGTTTATATTATTTATATATATTTATATTATATGTGTTTATATTTTACATATATGTTTATATTTCAGGGTGTATATATATATATGTTTATATTTTATTTTTTAATATATGTAATGGTTTATATTATATATGTATGTGTCTGTTTATATTATATATATTATATATATTATATATTATATATATTATATATTTTTTTATATTATATATATATGCGTGTTTACATATATCATAATATGAGTGTGTGTGTGTGTGCGTATAAATATATATGTTTATGTTTATATATATATATAATATGCCATGTTTTTTAATAATGATGAAAGTGTCACTAAAATTTCAATGTTTTATTTAGAACATGTGGAAATCTAAAAATTATTTGATTATTTATATATAAATATATGTATATATATATGTATCTATTTATATATTTATATATTTATATATTAATGTCTATGTGTGTTAATATATATATGAATATGTATCTTTACATATATGTGTTTCTATATTTATATATATTAAAATACCTAAATATCAAAATATATATTTTCATTGATGTGGGGAAATTCGATAAACAAATATGAATATTTTTAAAAATGCTTCCCCAAAAAGGTTACTAATTTTTCCATGTTTTTTAGGAAATGTCACTAATTAATGACCTTTATCGGTAGTTGTCGATAAATTAGTGATTCATTCCATGATTCTTCACTAAATCAATGACATTTTTTGGGAACATTTCTGAATAATGGATTTTAAGAAGTATCTTTAGATATGAATATTTTTTTGATATGTTTCCTAAAAAACATTAGTAATTAAAAACTTTTCATAAAAACCAATATTTTATTAACATTATTTGATTAAAAATATCTGATTTACTGATATATATCCACAAAAATAAATACATTAGAAATTGTTTCTAAAAAACAACTCCAAATTAGTGACTATTTGCAATAAATATCATTAATTTAAAAACAACTTCTAGAAATATCGCTAAATTAATGTTGTTTTCTGAAAATACATCTATAAATTTATAATTATCGATGATTTTAAAAAAATACTGGGAATTCGTGTTTTATTATAGCGAGAAATATTGATTATTGAATCTTTGAATTTATTACTGGGAACTAAAGAAGACCATCATTAAGAAAAATTATCCTCTACCCCATATTTAAGATATGTTTGATCGATTATAATGAGCTCAATTTTTTTCCTCAATTGATCATTGAATTGGATATCATCAGATAAGGGTCAATAAGGATGATATAACCACCAAATTATTCTATATATCTTATTTTCATTTTGAATTTATAGTATTTTTATTTGAACTTACCAATGCTCATTATATAACAAAGTATTTAATGAATCGAGTCATTAGAGATTATGGTGATCAGTTTGTGGTAGTCTATATTGATGGAATTTTTATATATTTGAGGAGAATGAAACATTATGCAGAAAATTTAGGATTTTTATAATTACCCCTAGGAAAGGGGTACAAAATTTAACATATACAAAGTGTGATTTTTTTGATAATTATTTTTCATTCTTGGATCATATAAATTCCAGTGAGTGTATATCGATGGATCTTTAAAATATTGACGTTATTGATCAATGTATAGGAAAACCACAATAAATAAGATCCTTTATTATATTGGTATGGATTGATACTTCCAATACATTGTAATATATTTCTCAACAATACCAAATCTACTCACCAAGTTGACATGGAATAGGGTTAAATTCATTAGCAATGGAGAATGTGAGAATAATTTCAATGGATTAAAAAGACGGTTATTAGTGTGACTTTTCATATGATACATTTTACTATAGAATCATTATTGATATATAGTGATGTGTAATATAAGGGATTGATATGATTCTTCATGAAAATTGATATATTGATATATTATTCCCTCACTAATTGAATACTCACGAGAAAAGTTACATGACATGAAATTTTATGTTAGTAATAGTAATTTTTTCATTAATGAAATTTGGGAATTATTATTATGGATGAATGTGATATATATATATATATAATGATCAGAAAAAACTAAATTATTTATTTTTATTGAAATTGTTGAATTATGGGGTTGGATTTAATGAAATAGGGTGTCTCTTAAATACATTACCACCCTAAAAAGATGAAAAAACAGACTGGAGCTCTGATTCAAAAATACCATGCTAGTTTTTCCACGATAACAGTTGAAGGATATCAAATATTTATAGATTTTAAGAAGTTGGATTTTGAAATATTGAGGAAAGGGGACAAATATTATATTTATCAAATTAATATTTAGACATCCTGTCATGATATGACTAAGAATGTGTGGAAGAAAGACATTGAATTTCAGAAGAAGGTGAAAATGATAATGAGTTAAAGATTGACCATGATGGAATGATAGGGTTGAGAAACTGAGTATATGTTATGTCCTTAACCATCATGAATAAAGCTTATTGGATGAATCCCATAATACATCATTATCTTTTCATATTGGATTGATTAATATTTATGGAGATCTAAAATTATATTTCTTGTGGGATAACATGAAAAGGGATATTACTGAGTATGTATCCTAATTCTTGATGTGTCAATTTTTTAAGGGTGATTGATATAATGATAAGGTGATGTTACATCCATGTCCTATATCAGAATTTTATTGGAAACAATTACCTTGTATTTCATTTTTGAACTCCCCAAAACATCTAATGTCCAAAATACGAGGTGATTTATACTTCTTTTCCTTATGAAATCAGTGAATTTAGTTCATATTAGTAAATATCTATCTATATAATCTTACCCAGTTATACATTATTGAATTTTTGAGGTATTATGGAGTATTGTTCTCAATCATATTTGATTGCAATCCAAGTTTTACCTCAAATTTATAGATAAGTCTTCAATATGATCTAGATATAGAGTTGAGTTTTCGAAAAACATATCACCCTAATACTTATGGTAAGTATTATAGGGAATTTCAAACATGATAAGTTGTGCTGGGATCTTTCTTTATTCAATTTTAATGGGGGTTGGGAGAAATACCTTCATTTAGTGTAATTTTCATACAAAAACAGCTTTCAATCGGGCATTCAACTAGATAGTAATAATAATTGTTATAGAAGGAAGTGAAGAACCAAAATGATTTGGAATAAATATATATAAATAAGGATATTTTGAACTGAACTAGATGAGGTAATTTTAATTAAGTATTGATTGATTAAACAACATATAAATCAATCTCATTATTGGGAAAGCATTTATGATGAAAATCAATAGGTCATATTAGAGTTCGAAATTGGTGATAAGGTTTTTCTATTAATAAAATCTTGTATGAAGTTTATGATATTTTGGTATAATGGAATTTTTATCCCTATATATATATTATATACTTTATAATTATTAATCACATAGGGATAATAGCTTATAACTTGGCTCTTCCTCCAAATCTCTCACAATTACACAATGTGTTCCATGTATCACTCATGAGGAATCACATAACTGATCCTTCACATGTTCTAATTGTAACAGTCATACCAATGTGTAAATATATATATTATGAGGAACAAACAATGTATATTCCGAACTATATAGGGAAATTGAAATGAAATAAGTCCACTCACCAGATTAATGTATTGTAGTGAAGAAAGAAATTTGAATAAGTTACAAGGCAACTAGAGGATATGATGAGGTAGAAGTATAATTAGCTTTTTAAATTAGTGTAATGGAATTTTAAGGGGTAAATTATCATATTTTTGGTGAATATAACACCCTGATATTTTAGTATATATTTCTCTCAACTAAGCTAAATTTATTTTATGGCTTGTGATACACGTGGCACTGACCCTAAATGAACTATTATAGAGTACACTATTATAAATTAACTTTTAAAATTGTATATATGAATAATAATAACCAAATTATGATATATATATATATTATTTAATATAAATATTTTGATTAATTCATAGAAAAGAAAAACTCACTTTTTTAGTAAATACATTTTTTAATCAAAAATACGTTTTATTCCAAAATGAATTGTTTGTGAAAATTTGTTACAAATATTTTTGGGAACTTTTATAAGATTTATTTTTTATATAGGATATAATATTTAAAGTATTATTTAAAAATTATATTATTAATGCTTTTTGAGAATTTTTAAAAATATTTATTTGTCTATGAATATTGAAAAATCTGATTTTTATTGAAATATTTCTTTCCATTTCAAGTATTTAAAATTTTACATTGTATATTATATTAGTTTGAAAATTTAATTAGATTAATTTCATTTAACATGATACAATAAATGGTACTATAATCGATGTTATAGTATAATTTGGTACAAAATATTGTTATATTAAAGAAGCAATTGTTTTTGGAAAATAACTTTTCATCATGTTTGAAAACATTAAGATTAAAATAAATTATATGAATTTTTTGAATTTAATTTTATAAAATGGTTTCAAGATATTAAATTAGGATGTTCTAATTTTTTATACAGACCACTTTTATTTTTTTCAATTATGACTATTAATCATGGTAAATATTTCTCACCTCAGTAATGATATAACAAGTAAAAGAGGGTAAATACATTGGGATAAGGAATTAAATTTTCTATTACATATGGATTTAACAAATTTTATGATTTCAAGTCAGGAATTAAAATACTATTATCTAAAATATTTATAATTGGTTACATTTTTCATTGATATGGACATATATATTATATTATGAAAAGAGTGAATAAAAAATGTCAATATCTTGATTTTAATATCTCAAATTTTTTTTCATATGGATACAAAAATGGTAAGTTTTTTTTAAATATTTAATTGTAATATATATTATTTTTTCAGAGTAATTTAGTTTTAATTTTTCATGATTGAATATTTACATTAAATGCTTATGCAACCTTGATACATTATTTATTCAATTAATAGATATATAAAATAAAATAATATAAAAATAAAAAATGAAATGAAATTTGGGTGAATGATTGAGTATGAATAAATTTATTGATTAATATAAAATATTAGTAATGTTTTTAAATGTTTATATTTGAATACTATCTTTCCCTTGTTGGATTTAATATCAAATTAAACTAATACTATCAAAAATGACATTAATGGTATTTTATGAAAAATGATATTTAATTGACTTATACTATCTTTCCTTTTTTGGTAATATTATTTACCCTTAATGAGCTAAAAACTTTAATATTGCAGTAATTTTCCAAAGGGATAATAGGGGTTAAAACTAGATGGTAAGGGATATATCATCATATATTCATTTATAAATATCATTAAATAAGAGTATTTTTCGTTATATTCATAATATATTCTAAGTATAAAAATTTTCATCCTCTTTATTATGAATACTAATTTATATTAGATTAATACTTTATGTATTTCCAAGAGTTCCCCTCCCATCACTTATAAAAGGGAATCTCTTATGCTCTCTAATTTTTAGATATTGAGCCTTATATCTCAGAATATAACTACCATAATACATTCCTAGACTCCATCAACACATCTTAGAGCAAATTTTCCTCCCAATATACCGTCATCTCATGTTTTATAGAATAATCCAAAATACTTTTCTGAACTCATAAGTACAACTCTTAAATGAGTTCTTAAAATTTATTTCAACTTCTATATCCTATAAATCATGGTTATTATCATAAATAATAAATTAATTATCATAAATATACTAAAATTTTATTATTATTATGTAACCACCATTATTCACCGACTTTTATAGCAAGTGTGATGTGAATATATCGCACGTGCGCCCATTTAGACTTCCACCTCTATAGAGCGATAATCTTCATTTTCCAACACCACCAATCATTGATGATTATAATGATTGGTATACGGTGTATATATGATATTTATGATGTAATAATGATTATATAATTATAATATCATATATATCTTCTTACATTCTTATATGTTGGAAAATGATAACATCCCTCATGCGAACATGTGGACTACCACATCAATGAAGTGATGTGATTCATTTTTCATTTATGATTTATCAAGATTATAATCAGGATTAATTTAGT
Source organism: Viscum album (assembly GCA_963277665.1). Classification (NCBI taxonomy): domain Eukaryota; kingdom Viridiplantae; phylum Streptophyta; class Magnoliopsida; order Santalales; family Viscaceae; genus Viscum; species Viscum album. The sequence goes on along the minus strand of OY728143.1, from coordinate 1,684,841,422 downwards.
TAATATATATATTTATGATATAATAATGATTCTATAAAGTTGAATTATTATTTATCATTGTTTCTTTTCATCTGTCGAAAAGTGAAATAGTGTTAATATAACAACCCTTCTCTTTATTACACACTTAAACATGATTTAGTACATAAACATACACTTAATAAATCCATGAATATAGAGAGGTATAGTTTATTTTGGGATTAGTATAATTATATGAAAACACAAAACATCAAATACAACATCTTAATTGAAACCATTATTCACATGACTACATCATTCCTTCGTACTTTTCATTTCATGGGATAACCTGGGGAAATACATAAGAAAAGGGTGAGCTATAAAGCCCAATAAGTGAGTTAAAAATACTTAAAAAGAATAACACTATAATTTTTATTAATTAGGCATACCAATATAAAATAATAGTTACGTGAACATAAAGGCATGGTATATAAATATTATCATAACTTGGTGATGTGGTAACAACATTTAACATTATATTATAACGAGAAAATGATCATTACACTTGGAGTATCAGTAAAACATAAGTTCACTATAATTATCATGAGTAAACACTGAATGATCAATAATAATCATGAGAAAATCCACATTTCACATGTCGAATCATGATATTATCCTTTAACCAATGCATTGGAGAACTATTAGCGAATACCTTTTATACACATTTCATTTCATTCATAAGTGTTCCACATGGATCAAAAAACATGTAATCATTCAACATCAAAACTTATACAATGAAAAATGAATATTAAATAAATACATGAACCACAATAATCCATAAGTAAATGTTCATAATGGTTAATAACATTGATAGTGAAATGGGCATGGTATTCACTACACAATGACATTGTCTGGGAAAATCTTGTTGCAATTTCAGCAGCATAACAGTGTTACATAAGAAATAAAAAAATAGTTGATGAGATAGAAATGTGTATAACAAAATTTTTACATTAAATGGACAGTAAGGGGGTCATATAGACACATGTACCATCATATTTAATGGAATTTAGATTCATAATATAAAACAATTTCTTCAATGTAAATGAGAAGAGAGAAATCCTTTATATAATTTTTTCATGGTAACAGGTGTACATGAGATGAAATAAATGAGAGAGAAATAGGACTATCATCATTAAAAAATTACTACTGATGTATAGGGGATGTGAGAAATCCTTCACCATATTTTATTAATTGAAAATTAAATGGAATAACAATATAAGGAAACTTGGACAAAAATAAGGAACGAAGGAAGGTGAGGATAACTTACTTGGAAGTGTGATACCAATGGCTTGGGAGATGATTGATAGATGATTCTTGGGAGATTTGGGAACCTTGGGAGGATTCTAGAGAGATGAGGTCAGAGTTTGGTCAAGCTCTAAATGGTTTTAGTGAAGCGGAATGGGAGGTTGAGTGGGTTTATACAGGAAATGAGAGGGAATTTTTTATTATTTAGCTTTTGGAAATACAAATTAATCTAATGAAAACAAAAAACCATTCCAACGTATTTGTCTATGGTTTTTAAAAAAGGGGAGTAGGAAATATTTTTTTGTGAGTACGATGGACGAACATATTAAAATATTTTGCTTTTTTATGTGGACGTGAGTCACACTCTCATGAAATCATTTTAAAATTATAAAATATTTTATAAGTTTTGAAGGGTCCACTAAGGCACCATAAAATTAATCAAACAAATGTAAAATAACATTATTATTAATGGTAAACATATATTATCTGAATATACATTTTATTGTATTTTATTACATAAATATTGGGTCATTATGATGTTATAAAACAAATTATATATTTAAAACGATATTTAATTTTTACCCAAAAATTTGACTTGCTCAAAAAATTATGAAAAATTCACCACAAGGTAATTTCAACATCTGGAAACCCAAAATGAAATTCATTTTATATAAATAATTTTCTAAATAATTTATTTTTATCTTTAAAAATAAAAATTGACATTTATAAAAAAGTAATGGGTTTTGACAAAAATAGTATTCAATCCTTAAAAAAAATTACAATTGTATTCATAAAAATTATATACTAATTTATATTTTATAAAATGTAATTTACTAATAATATTTTATAAAAATATTATTTAATTAAAAAATAAAATAATTCATCAAAAATAGATTCCTTAATTGAATTTTAATATTAACTAAAAATAATATTTGTTCTTTAAAACCCATTTATAATGTAACAAAAAAATGAATGTATATTATTTATACCAAAATAATGAACATAATAAATGTTCTAGGGTCTTTTTATATAACAACTTATAATACAGAAATAAGACCTAATGGTAAGGTGGGAGATGGTGACTGACTGTTGGGGTGTCTCAGATAACATCGCTCAGGTGGTAATCTATATTAACTTCCACTTCTCCCATAAAAGATTCCGTATAAGTATACCGTTCAAAATATTAACTTAGTATTGGTAAAGAGTGAATCCCAGTGATGCTACCTCTTTTCTGATCTCTGGTCAATTGGCTTCGTATGATGCAATTATACAAAATGATGTCATCACTTACTTTATTTGGGTAAATTGGATTTGAAAAAGAGAAATATTTATTCTAATAATTTGATCACTATTCAATGGCTATATTAGCATCAGTAAAAATTAATAAGGTTATTTTACATTCTGAAAACAAAAAAAATGAGGAAGTGCATATGTTTCATATGACCATTTTACATAATAATACATTTAATTAGATCAAGAAGAATTTTCATTGATAATGGTTTTAGTTGTTACAATCTTACCCCGTTAAAAAATTTATCACATGAAATTTCCTTTTCACACAATAAAAAAGATATGGGTAACTCTAGTTCATCACTTCCTCCAATTCCTATGTTTCCTCTTCAAACATTTGGTTTCACCAAAACACCTTGAAGAGGGGTATTGCCTTATTTTGTAGAACTTTTTCCCTACGATCTCATATCTTCACCAGCTTCTCTTTATAGGAGAGTCCAATCTTCAATGGTACCACCTTTGGATTGAGTACATGTGATGGGTTAGGTATTTACTTCCTCAAGAGTGATACATGGAGTACATCATGTACTTGAGATAGGTTTGGTTGGAGTGATATTCTATAGGCTACCACTCGATTGTCATCAAGGATCTCAAAATGGTTGATGTACCTTGTAATAACCTTTCCCCTATTCATAAATATCATAACACTCTTCTACAATGTTCTTCATAGTAATACCATGTATTCGACTTCAAATTATAGGTCTCATCGATGATTATCAACATAGATATTTTCTCAACTAGGAGAAAATTTAATGTGCTACAGAATGGCCATAAATTTCCCACCATTTCTTCAACCAATTATAAACATAAGAGTTTTCTATCACCAAATTCATCCCAAAATGCTGGCATTCTTCACCTAATCCCATAAAAGGATTCATAAGGATCTATTTTTATTCTTGACTGGAAACATTTATTATAAGTGAACTTAACCCGATGAAGATGTTGATCCCATCATCCTTCGAATTCCATTTATCATTCTCTCAACATGTCTTCATGTTTTGGATAGTTCACTTATATTGTCCATCAATTTGAGGATGATAAGCAGTACTAAAGTTCAACTCATTCTAAAGATAATTTAAGACACTATTCCAAAACATAGAAGTGAACCTTGGATCTCGATCGGATATAATAAATAGTGGTACTCCATCCAGTCTTACAACTTATCTAATGCATATTTATACTAGTTGATCCAATGAGAAAAACTCTATAACTACAATGAAATGTGCAGTCTTTGTAATATTATCTACAACAACCCATATAGCATTGTTTCCTTTGAATGTCTTCGGATTTCCGGTGACAAATTACATGGTGATGTCCTTCTATTTCCATGTTGGTATGGGTAAATGTTTCATCATCCCCTTAGACATCTTCTTATTAGCCTTCACCCATTGATATACCAGCAATTTTCTTGTATACACAATGATCTATTTATTCATGTGACTCTACCAATACTTATCTCTTAGTTCTCAATACATCTTTGGGTTTTTGGAGGAATGGATAAATTCTAACTATGTGAATCATCAAAATGTTTATTCTTTAAATTTTTATTCTATGGAACACATTTCTTGTCCAAAATCTCAAAATTTCATCTTCATTAACATTGATCTCTAAGGATTTCTCATTTATGATAGTTTACACTATCTTCTAATTTCTTATATCATCCTTTTAATCAGTCTTTACCCATTCCAAAAGAGAATGTTGAGAAATTATTTGTGAAAGTATTGATGATGTTCCCCTATTTATGATTCCCATGTACATCCTCATTAAAACAAATATGATTATATCCTTTTCAATTATCATTAATGATAGAATCGCTTGGTCCTTTCTACATAGAACGTATTTAACTTTATTATCTTTCCCCAGATGGTAGAGAATTGAGTTGTCATAGCCTTTGATCTGTTCCATCTATATTTATTGTTTGATATTCAACTCTTTCAAATTGAATATATACTTGAGGCTTTTGTGATACATATATATTTCACACTTCCCCCAAATGATAAAATGTCGGAAAATTTATAATGTGATGATTACTATTGCAAACTTTAGATCCTTTGTTGGATAGTTTTTCTCAAGAACATTCAATTTCCTTGAAGCATAAGAAATGAATTTTTCATTTTCCATTAACTCACAACCCATTACCTTTTTTAAAACATCACTAAACACCACAAAAGTTATAAACTTGTGGGTAATGTGAGCAAAAATTCATGGAGAAGCCTCCTTTTAGACTCCTTGAAGCTATATTTTCATTCATCAATCCAAGAAATATTTACTCCCTTTGAAGTTAGTTTTTAATGATGGTTTGACAATCATGAGAAATTTCTCAAAAATAGTCCATAATATCTATTAAACCCATGGAATCTTCGGATATCCATCACCGATGTTTTCTTGAAACATCCCTCAACTACATTTGTCTTGAATGGACCCATAGATATCCTATTTCTCATGTTGTTAGGACCCACGAATGAGACATACTTTTACAAGAACTCATAGTTGCTCTACTTTTCATAGAGATTATCTTTTCTCAAGGTCTTTAGTACAGTGCTAAGATACTCATCAGTCACCGTCATGGTTTTGGAGTATATTAGAATATATTCTATGAAGAGTACCAAAAATTCATTGAGGTAGTCTCTAAATACTCTATTCATCAATTACATGAATATTTTTAGAGAATTAGTGAGTCTAAAAGGCATTACTAGGAATTCATAGTGCCCATACATTGTATGAAAAGAAGTATTGGGGATATCTACCTTCTTCCCCCTTAACTGGTAATATCCTAAACATAGATCCTCCTTGGAGATGTTTTGTGATGCACATAGCTGATTGAACAAGTCATCAATTCATGGAAGAGGATACTTGTTATTTATCGTGATTTTTTTTGTGATCACGATAATCAGTGAAAAAGGCTCATTGACCCATCCTTATTCTTGATAAAGTGGAGTGGTGCACCCCATGGTGAATCACTTGGGCATATAAACCCTTTATTTAGATTCTCCTGTAGTTGTTTATTTATCTCCTCAGGATTCACAATATCCATTCTATAAGCAGATGTGGATATCATAATTTCTCCATGTATACGGTCAATTGTGAATTCAACATCTATTCTACGTGTAAGGCCAAAGAATTCCTTGGGAAACACTTTAGAGAATTCCCTCAAAATTGGTATCTCTTTAAGGATGGTTTATTCTATAGACTCAACCATATAAGCTAGATACACATGCTCATAGAGTTGTAATATTGATGCTGAAGATGATGGTTATAAATAATATTCATCCTACTCCTTGAACTTGTACAGAATCAGGGGTCGATTCACCATAAGGTGGGTGATTTCCCTCTCATAGAAATTTATGATGGATCTATATCAGGAAACCAATACATGTCAAAAATTGTATAAAATTCCACTAAAGGGTTTATGAAAATGTTCTATTGGATGTTCAATCAACAAATTTTGACAGGGGAGGAGCTAAATTCATGAGATGCAATTATTTCCCCATTTTTCGTTCTCACCGACATCTATACTCTCAGGATTTTTGGTGGTGTTGGGATTGTTCTAATAAAACTTTTGGATATAAAATAATGTATATAACCAGATTAAAAAATTATATTCTCAGTTGATGAATGAATAACTAGAATACCTATCATTAATTTGTTTTAAGGATTCACTACGATTGTAGTGATGGATTTTTTCCCTTTCTACATTGGAGGTTGATGGTTTCCTCCGAAAACCATGTATTGGGGAACTGGTTGAAAAGGCCCCTTGTTCTTTATAGTTGAAGCAATGAACAATGTGTTATGGTTCAAACAGAGTATTACTCTCTACTATCCCAATATTAGGTTTTTCTTGTTGGTTTTTAATGGACATGTTACCTTCTCTTCCACACCTAAAGAATTTCCTCATCCCCTTTATGAAATATCGGGGGTGCTTCTTTCCACACCATTGGAATGTGGGGGGTTGGAATTTCATACCACCATTGGATTTTTCCCTCAGTCCCTTGTTCGATGATTGATGGATCCGATGATCCATTAAAATTCGGAGGCCTTTGTCTCATGAAGCTCTTGATTGTGGAATGTTCTTTATTAGGAGGGGAGAGGGGGCGTGTTTAGGTTCAACTTGACCCATGTTTCTATTAAAAACATGAGATAACATAAAGTGTATAGTGACAATGTTTTTGATTCCCACTCGCATCATATTGGGCATCTCATTAGAACAGTTATGACATTGATCTTCACATTGTATGTTAGCCCAAGTCCTTATATTAATGGCCATTGGATGGAATTAAAGGAATTTTATGGGTAACACATGATGGGGAATCCAAATATAAAAGGGATAACATAAAAATTATATTTATTTCTTTAACATATGAATTTATTGGATGAACTCTATGTTATCCATGATATACTTCCCATAATATATTATTAGGGGAAATTTTTATTCCCTTAATAATGGTTCATACTAGGCTTGTAAATTTACCAAAGAATGTTGCCTAAGAGTGTTGAACCAAGAGTGTAGTAAGGCCTGTCTTCATGCACCTATTTCTATTCGAGTCAAGATAAAAGTGGTGTTTTCGGGTTTTACCCATAGATACATCTATGCCAGAGCCACCTCAACTTGTTAGTATCCAGATAGGGATGTATTTTCTTGATTAACCACTTAATCTATACTCACAAAAATTAGGTAGGTTTTTATTATAATTTTTATTATCCCTAAGGCTTTCAATTGGGTTTTCGAATCCTAATACCAAAAATAACTAATCCTATCCTTTGATACCAACTATAACAACCCTTCTCTATATTACACAACTAAACCTGATTTATTACAAAAACTAGCTGTTAATTCTACATAGAAGATCGTTAGGTCTATTGAATTTGGGGATTATGAAAATTACATGATTACTTTAAACATAATATACAATAGTTTTATTGAAAAAATAGTTTACATGACCACAACATTCCATCATAATTAGGATTGCGTGAGATATCTTGGGGATATACATAAAGAATGGGTGAGATATAAAGGATAATATGAAAGTAAATAAGGAATAACATGAATAATAGAATAAATTTAAGAAAATAGGAATATTAATGGAGAATAAGAGAAAAATTAACATAAAGGAATGATTTATCATGATTATAATAACATGGAGATGTGGAAAGAAAATCTAACATCATATTAGCATGAGCCAAGGATTATTTCATATGGAGCACGAGTAAACCATAATTGTACTTGAATTAGCATGATTAAACCATAATTTCACTTGAATTAGAACTAGAAAACCTTCATTTCACATGGAATAATAGAATATTATCCTTTTCATAAAGCATTGGAGCATTATCATGGTTCACCCTTTATAAATATTTCATTTCATGCATAAGTGTGACACGTGGATCCTTCAATATGGAATCATTCAACGTCACCATTTATTCCACAATAATGGAATGTTGAATGAATAAAAGAGAATATATAATAAATTAGTAAATGTGAATAAATTTTAATACCCTTGACAGTTAAATATTCTTGGAATTCACTACACAATGACTTCAGCTTGAAAAGTCGCGGTGCAGTTTCGACATCATAACAACGTGACATAGGAAATTCATGAAAATGGATGATGAGAGAGAAAAGGGTATCTCATTATATGTGCATGAAATGTAATGTAATGGATTAATATAGATAAATTCCTCATCATATGTAATGGAATTTAGATGCATAATATAAAATAATTGCTTGAATGTAAATGATGAGAGAGAAATACCTTTCGGAATTTCAGCATTGTAATGGGTAAAAATGGGAGGCATTAAATGAGAGAGAAATTAGTATATAATCATTCAAAAATACAGAGGGCAGTATAGGGGAGGTTCTAAATCATACACCGACATTTTTAGTTGAAAATAAAAGGTAATAACAAAATTAGGAAACATGGGCATAAATAAAGAAGGAAGGAAAGTGATGATCCCTTACTTAGATGTATGAAACCCAAAGGATTGAGAGAGTCTTGAGATAGGATTATTGTGAGGATGGGGTGTTCTAGGTGGATTATAGAGAGATAATTTTGGAGGTTGGTTGAGCCCCAAATTTTATTAGTTAATAGGAATGATAGTTTTAGTGGGTTTATATAGGAAAGGAGAGGAAATTCTTTATTATTTAGGTTTTGGAAACTACACATTAAACTAATGAACTCCACAAACCATCCCATGGTATTTTCAAATGGATTTTTCTGAAAGGGAGTGGAAAAAATTATTTTATAATGCCAATGGCCTAATATATTATAATATTAAGGTTTCTAATGTGGAGGTGAGTCACACTCTCAAGGGAATCATTTTAAAATGTTAAAATATTTTATAAGTGTTTGTGGGTCCACTGTGGAACTATAATGTTAATAATTACAATATATAATCATATTAATTTTTAGGTAAAACATATATTTTCCAAAGATACATTTTATAGTATTTTATTACATAAATACTGAGTTATTATGATGCCATAAAACCCTATATATTTAAACGATATTTAATTCCATCCAAAACATTTGACTTTCTTAGAAAATTATGAAAAATTCACAATTATATTATTATGACATACTAAATTAAAAATTGATATTAAAGTTATCTAAATAATTTTATAAATATCATAATTTTTAACTTCAGAAAAAAAGCCAACATTTATAAAAAATTAAATGGTTTTGAGAAAAACTGTTTTCAAAACCTTAATAAAAATCACAATTTTATTCATAAAAATAATACAATAATTTATATTAAATGAAATTTAATTTAGTAATAATAATTTATTAAATTATTATTTAGCTTAAAAATCAAATAATTCATCCAAATAAATTTCTTAATTGAATTTCAATATCAACTAAAAATTGTTTTTGTTCATTAAAAACCATTTATAAAGTAACAATAAAATGAATGTATATTTTTATAGAAAAATAATGCACATAATTATAGTTCTAGGGTATTTTTACATAACACCATAAAACCCTGAATATGGCTTAAGGGTAAGTTTTATTATGGTGACAGACACTAGGGGAAGCTCGGATAACATCCCTCGGGTTGTAATATTTATCAACTTCCACTTCTCCCGTAAGAGATTACTTTCGATTTTAATGTGTTGAAGCTCAGATTCAGATTTGTAAAAAGTGAATACCATTGACTCTATCTCTTTTTCAACATCCTAAAAATGGATTTGTATAATGAAAATCTACTGGATGGGGCCATCACTTCCTTCGTCTGAGTAAATTGTATATTTAAATCCCTATATCACTTTTTAATGACTATATGAACAATTGTAACAATTTGAAATGGTATTTTGAAATACAATAACATAAAACCAAGGATGTGAATATGCTTAATATAAACATTTTACTTAGAAATACATTTAATTATATCAATAGTTGTTTTCATAAATAAAATCTTAGGTCGTTACAGTTAATGTGCGTGTATAACCTTCCATCACCATGAATGATGTAATTAATTTTCTATCTATAAAATCTTTGAAATTATATATATATAATCAATATATATGATAATTACTCAATAATTAATTTTTTATAATATTTAACATTCATTAATTTACAAGTAATGGAAATGAAAAACTGAACATCCCTAAAAAAATTAAACGTTCAATACATAGAAATGATTATTTTAATTTGTAATTATTAATATATGGGTGTAGAAAAGTTATAAATGGATAATATAAGACATTATAATTATGAAAATAGATCTATTATAGAATTATAATAAATATAAACTTATTAAACATGAGTTTTAAAAGAACTTTTGAGTAATGTTGAACTTGAGGTAGGTGATTTACTTCACAATATCTCTATATTCTTGATTTATTATGTCTGAATTTACATCAAGGGAATTTACATTAAACTTATTTAATTAGTCTATATAAATTTATTCTCTTATGTATATTCAATTAATTTTCTTGTAATGGTACCATTTTCCTCTTTTGGGAACATAAAAAGATCAATAATTCTTCTTCATAATAATTAATTTTCGTTCATCTATAGAAGAGAATATTTTTCATCCATAACCATGTTTTCTAAAACAAATTAAGTAACATTTCCAATATTCCCCATTGATTGTTTATTGAAATTTTTACCAATTATTATATTTAAATTAAAAATGAATTGTCTTTTTATTTTCTAAATGAGTTACTTTATTGTTCTTACTATAATTATAAAAGGTATCTTTGTTTTGACACACACGATATGAAATTTTCATTACAAAATAATGATCATTATTTAATTTGAAACATATATTACATGATTCTAAATTAATATTACAATAATATTTTTCATTAATATATGAGTAATTTATATATTTTAATAAGAAATTTCAATGTGAAAATGCTATTTTTATCCAGAAATGTAACAATGATATTATATATATAATTTTAAATATGAAAACACCAGTTGATTTTTTTGGTAAGATAAACCAAATATTTGTTTTATTTTTAACTATTATATTGATATTTTCTGATGATAATGTGGTGATGTTCATTATGTCTGATGCAATAAATAATTATTTTTATTTATAATCCATTTTTATTATGAATTATAATGATCATTTAAAATATAACGAATGCATGGGATATGTTATTGATGAGTGGTTTCCAGTTCTATATAGCCCTACGATGTATCGACTTGTCTCATGAGATAATTAAATAATCATTCCATTTTATATGGGTAATTATATTACACTTACACATTTATTAAAAATGATTTGTTGGTTGAGATTCTATAATGGTATGATTCATGATATCTTATGTGAGAGTGCTTCATAATGAGTTTCTATAATTTTGAATTCCTTTATTAATAATTTTTCCCTTATCCATGTATTTTCAATTTTTATATTATATATGTATACTAGATGAACACATGTGCTGATAGAAGTAATGTGTTTTGAGTATACACTTTTCCATGATGATTATGATTTAATTATCTTCAACTGTGTGTAACCCTTACAATGCATATAACCACATCCTATTTTTGTTACTTTTCCCAAGGATTTGAAGAAAAATATTATGAATAAAATTAATGATTAATGAACCTTTCCTACGATATATTTTTTATATCTAATATATGATTGGAATCATGTATGACTCTAGTTTTCCATTAATTCTAAGATGATAGGTCATTCTTGATGATATTACTCATATCTTATCTCAATGTAATAACCTAAAGAATCCATATAGTGGGCTCAGGGTCTCTACACCATTCTAAATAGTAATTTATTATTACTTTTATCCATATCCTTCCATTATATCCAAACCCATGTATATATTTCTAAATTCCACAACACCAGTAGCCCAGAGGAATACTCTATTACATTGTAACTAGATACAGTAATTCACATCCTAAAGGAATGAATTTTTTATTAGTATTGATAAACAATATAAATACTAGATTCCCAAATTAAATTTAAAAACCCAAATTACAACTTTTTTTTCATGAATAACATTATTCACACTTGTATGTCGTTGAGTAACAATTATAGTTAACATTAACATTTCCTAGTGTAAAGAAACAAAATAAGGTTGAGGTCAATTTCTAAGTAACATTTAAGTATATTATAAGATATCATAAATACAAATCATAATAAATATGGAAATTAAAATTACTAAACACACATACCATTAATGAAAATTGAATATCATGATAAGATAATACAAAATCAAAATGACAATGTAACTAATAGGAAAAACATTAAATTTAATCAATAATTGAGACTGAAAAACATCATGAGATACTATTAAATATAAAATATCATGGATAATAATAATATATAAATTCAAAATGAATTAAATGATTAATTTTCAGATGTCATGTTTTAGAAACATGATACCCCTGGCATCAAGAGCTTTCACAAGATAGTTTAAAACTATTGGGTAAAAACAAATTAGGTTTGGCCAACATTATCTCTAATGTTATAAAATTTAACATAAATAATTAAAACCATTGTGTACAATCCAATCAGTTTTGGCCAACTAATTTAACTCATGAGACCTACCAATGAATTAAGGGGATTTCGTTAAATGGTCCCCACATGTACATTCATGTCCAAATAATTCGACATATATCGAATAATCGATTTAATTCATGAAGAAATATTTATTATTAAAATATATATGTATTGATTAAATGATATTTATTTATTAACATTTCTTAGTTAATAAAATTAAATTCAATGTAGACTACATATATAAAAATTTTATATGATTTAGGAAATAATAATAACCACGATATAATAATATAGATATTTAATATAAATAAAATATCTAATGATCATATGTAGGTTAATTATTCAAAATATGGCATAATTATAATATGTACCCAATTAATAATAAATAAAATAATTGTATTCATTTATTAATAAAAGTACAAAAAATGTCATTAAAAACATTTTTAGGAAAAAATATATCTTCAACATTGAAATTTAGTCTTTATAAATAAATTGAAAAAATTGGAAATGAAAATGTTTTATTTGAAAGTAACCATTCCAAATTTTATTGAAATATTGATATCATTTTGAAATAATGATGGAGGTAATTTTTTTTACACCATATAATTTAAATAACATTCATTTCATAGTTTTTAAAAACATACATTGTTCCGAAAATTATATGAAGTTTCCTTTGAATTTTATAATGAAATGTAAGAATAATTTCATAAAAAATCTAAAAAACATATGAAGAAATTAAAAAATAATATAATTTTTTTCAAAAACATGGTTATTAAATAAAGTATTCATCAGTATAAACTTAAACATCGGTAATCCTAAATAATAGTGAGATTGTGAAATAAATCCTTACCAGTTGGGTATCATTGTAATATTAATACACATAAAGGAAATAACATAAATTAAAACAATAAATATCATGATTACAAATATATTCATCATATAATAAATCAAAGGTGTAGTATATACAGTATAAAAAATAAATAAGAAGTGAAAGAGGAATATGTCTCACAGAAGTGAAAGTGATCTGATAGACACTTACCCCTTTGTAATAAGTTGAATCTTATTCTGCATGATAGAATAAATGTTAGTAAAACATTAAATATAAGGATAAAGAATAAATTCATTATATAAAATATAAAATAAGAATTATAAACCCCTAAAAAAATATTATATGTTTCTAGCATCAATATTTACCTCCACAAAAGATAATTGGGAAGAAGACCCTTATATCAGGTTTTAATTCCTTTTTACATGTTTAATCCTCCTATATAATAAATATAGATTTATAATACAAATATTTATGAAACATAATAGTACATATCATATCATATATGATTTACTTATAATATTTTATCACCCATTTATTATTAGTTCACTTTTAAACTCGTTGTTTCGGGTGCCGACTCCTTCGTTTTCATGTATGTTTTAATTTGGTAGTTCCAGTCATTTTATATTTATTATAGTTTCATCATGTATAGAATATTTTGTATTATTTAAAAATTAATTAATATTAAATATATATTTATATATATATTGATACATCTATAATGATATAGATATAAAAATGAATTACACAAAACCTTGAGAATGTAGGTTGTATGAATACATGAATGCAATATTCATTTTTTGATGTATGGAACCATTGAATGATAATGAATATTTATCATTTTAATAATAATTATTATTTTATTTAAATATTTATATCCATTATTTCCATATTTATACACATATAAGTGAATTGGTGATGTAAAAAGAATTACAGCACTGCATGAAGATGATAAGTCACACGCATGAATGCATAATGCTTTCATTTTTTCATTAATGGATAAAAGGTGGAATATGGTTGTATCAAAATAAAAATAACATATCAGTATATATATGGTACTATAGTTCTAAAATTATAATGGAAGAATATATGAAGAGGAAGTATAAAACAAATCAAATTTGAAAGATTTGTTAAAGATAGTTACATATTCTTTGACATAGTTCCATTATATCTTCTCTCCAGGGATTTAGGATTGGTATTTTAGAAGATATAGAACATATATAACATATATAAGTAATATTATTAGATTAATTAGAATATTTTTGTTGAGATATATGGATTAATGTGCAGTGAATTTGTGGATGATGGAGTGACCATTTAAAATTTAGATGAGGGGCACTTTTAAAATTTCTATGAATATTAAATATATAAATAGACTATTCTTGATGGAAATACTTCTAAATAGACAATAAATTAATATTGTATGAATAGTTTTACCCTATATTATTAACTTTTTTATTATATAATTTTTTTATTAATTTTAAATAATTTAGTAAAATGTCACATTCATGAAATATCAGTATTGTAAATTTTGACACTATTCATTATATAGAATGTAATAATATAATGACAACATGAAATAATTGATGAAAATATTTTATTAGGTGATGAATATTATATATTCATATATTTTATTTTTGTATCACTTTAATTATATAAAATTATATTTATTTTTATAATGATAATATCTTTTATTTAATTTTTCAATTAATTTACTGAATGTGATTTTTTTATTTATTGAAAAAACAGAAAGGGACACCACACCAGCCCATTAAAGAGGGAGAAAGTGATGGAGACCCAAATTATTCCCTTTGAAAATGTTTTTGTACTCAATGAGAAGAGATTCTAAGCTATCATAAACCCGAATCTCCTCCTCTTATCTACCCAGCTTAGCCAGTGAGTCAGCTGCAAAATTAGTTTCCCTCCAACTATAGTGAACTATACGCCCATTCATGGTTTCTCCTTTTCATCGTCGAATGAGATATGTCAGGTCCTAAGGGACCTCATGGCATCCCTGAAGGGCCCTCACCAGAACCTCAGATTCGGATTCGATCTCTTCCACCCATAAACCCCTTCTCCTATAAACCAACAGTCCGGATATGAGTTTCAATTAATTGAACTATTAATTTATCATCATTTTTTAACAATTTAATTTAATAGTTTCGTTCACTAAAAATTTTAAATAAATTATGATGAAATAGATAAATCCTTAAAATTAAAAAAATATATTTATATTAGAACATATCCTCTAGAAAACGTTATAGTAAAAATATTATACTAATTAAAAATAAGAGTGTGACATATTTGGCTTTTAATTAAATAATGTACAATAAAAGTCATAATCTCATAAAAATGGATGAAAATCATCAAATATTAGTCACTTGTAATATTGTGGTCAAGATATACTCATATATTATGTTTTGGGTAAGTGTGTGGGTTATTTCATTGTTCTTATCATTTTCATTTTCCATTTTTTAAAATCATTTTTTCTATCTGCACAAGCTCTATATCAATATTGCCTAAGAAAATATTGTATTTATTTTATATATAAAAGATAAAATGAAATTAAAAAATTAAAAATAAATAAATTAGTCTCAATATAATCATTTATATTAATTAATTAATTATATTTATTCATATCCATATGAAGATGAAAAATTTTATTAGTTATTTTTACTTTTCTAGCATTATTTATGCATTGCATAATTATCTGGATAATATTCTTGTAATGAAACTCCAGAATTAGATATTATTATAATGAATCATAATTTATTGACTACTTTTAATAAAGTATCACCACATAACTTTTTTCCTCCCTATAATAATCTACAATACACAGAATAAGAATTTTATATTGTTGTGCAAGAAACACTTCAATATTGAAAGTTGTTTTCATAATTGTCATAAAAACATTATACATTGAATTTTATGAATTAATATCTTTTGGATATTTATATTATAATATAATAAATGAATAATTACATACATTTTAAAAAAATTTATCATAATTAATTATTGAATATATAACAAATGCTATCGCAAATAAAATAAGTGTTTTTAACTATTCACCCAAATTTTACTTTTTCATAAAATTATCAAAATATCTCCACAGACAAATTTTGATATTCTTATTTAAAAAATTATTTTCATTTTAATAAAAATATTTTCTTGAAATTCTGGATTTTTATTTTAATATTCACTTTTTAAAACCAGAAAAAATCAGTTTTGAAGAATTTTATTTCTAATGAATAAAATGACATTACTAAAACTTTTTCAATTAATATATAATAATTTACATTTATATTAATAAAAAAATACATATTTATATCATAGATAATTTACTCTTATTCAAACAATGACAAATAATGGATAGGTTATGATGTAAACAATTATATAAAAATATTTTTGGAGTTTTTTTATAAGAGTTGTGTGCAACATATGCTATCAAAAAAATAATTATTTTACAATACCATAGTGTTAAATTCTCCACTAAATAAGATAATTTTATCCTTAAATTTTAATATATTATTGGTAATTATAGGATCAATTTTTTGAAATAACTTTATAGAAACCTAACATTGTAAAAATTATTAATAAAATACCTTCTAAAAAATAGAAAAAGGGAATTGTGAAGGATTATCAAAACTAGGCTTTTGAATATAGAACAATAATGGGTTGTGGAAACATAAATATAGAATAAAAATCTAACTATCAAAGAATAATGGATAGTGATATAAACTATGATCATGATATAGTTGACCATAAAAATCACAAGCCTTTGGTGTGTTAGAAAGTCATTGGATTCTCAAAAGGAAATGTAAAAACATAATATTTTTATTCCAAAATACATTTCCTAGAGGTGATGAATTCTGATGCACAATATAGTTATAACATAATGAAATATACTTACATGGCATGTAGAGTTTCATGCATTAATTAATTTAAACCAAAAACACAACTTTTTCTCCAAATGACAAGTATGGATTTGTTTATGTCTAACATTCTAAATCAACTACTATAGAACATAAAATCCATAAAAAAATATTTCCTCCAAATATCATTATGAATTTTCCTAAACCAAAATTTGTAGATCACTGTTTGATAATTCTATTAAATAATTAACCATTATATTAATAAAACTACTTTAATATCCCTAAATTCAACTATTAAACCAAAAATACAACTTTTAACATTTAATAAATAATTATCCTTAAATGTAATGAATAATATTCTATACTATTATTGATGCCCATTTATTTTGAAGGATTTTATCAAATGGTTAACCATGATTACTTTTATATTTATCACCAAGAAATGAACCCGTCCTAAACATATAATCAACAATATATGATAACTATTTTCCTAAATAACCTAAATCATGATAATTTCACAATAATATAATATATTACTAAAAAAGACAAGTCATAATTTATTCCAAAAATTCAATTCCATAAAATTATTTTTCCCTCATTCATAATAAGGTTCCCAATATAGTTAGTATATTTTTAAATAACATAAATCAGATGAAAAGAAAAAAATCCCTATCTAATGTTTTTATGACTAAAAAAATCATTGATAAAACTACATATCAGTTATCATTAATATAAATTTAATAATGAAAAAATATTTCATACTAACCTTGACATCATGTGGCTGGTGGTAGGTGATTCACTGGGTCTACCTTCGGTTTTGTGTTCATGCATCATAGCCTTTCCATATAGAATGAGTTGTCACCCAACCAATAGGTTTTCCTACATTCTAAAACTATATTATTAAAATACATAATAAATTAAATAAAATGTGACAAATATCCATAAAAATAACAGAAATATATTTAATGTTAAGTAATATATTAACCTCAATGGTTTTCTCATTTGTTTCATTATTCAATTCGAAGAATATAATAACCAATAATAACATTAAAATAATAGATTATATAAACACTAATGGTTATCCTAACCATTAAATACCTGTCCCAAAAATGTAAAGTCATTGTTCATTAAATAATATTTTTTATTAAATCATATATTAAAAAAACATTATTATTTCAACAGAATATTTTCAAAATATTCTTAATATTTATTAACTATATTAACATAAAACATCAAAAGGGTGTTTAATAATTAAGTATAATGATAATAATTAATATTATAAATCCATGATTGTGTCTATAATAATTATTTTATTTAAAAACATATATGTATAAAAAATAAACAAATTCCATAGATGTTTAATGTTTGATAATACCATAATTCCAATTGTGATGTATTTCTTTGACCCATTTCTTATCACATTCAATGTTGATGTATAATTATAAGACTATTATAATCATATTGAGATATCAAATAATCAAGAAATATTATTTAAATTATGTCTAAATCATGACACCTTCTTCAAAATCTACGAGTCCTTAGGTTTGGCCTATGTTATAAATAGTCATTATAATATCTTTTGGATTTTATGCTATTCTTATACTTATCCTCATACTCAGTCCTAGTGTTATAATCCCTAATTTATGTTTTCCTCAATATAGTTACCAAGGATTTTACATAACATTCTCTAATACCAATTGTTAATACCACAGTCCTAGTATCACATAGTCCATTGTTACTTTATTATATTGGCACTATATATAAATAATAACATCCCAAAGGACTGAATAGTTTATTTGTTTTTGTAATGTAGATACACACATGACTCCCATATTACATTTGAAAACCAAAACCAAAAAACAAATGTTTACAAGAATAAAATTATTCTGTCAACAATATCCTTACATAATAATCATAGTACAATTAGTAGATTCATAGGGAAAAGAAAAAAAAGTAATTGTGATCTTAAATTCCAATTAAAGGATATGTAAACCTGAATCTATCCAAAAAAAATCAAATTATAATTTAAAGGTAAATAACTAAACACACTTGAAATTTAAAAAAACATGACTATCTTGATAAGACAAGGAATAATCAAATGGAATGGTAAATAACTATAAAAATTCAATTTAATCAAAAAATATGAATGCAAGGTATACTAAGATAATATCATAGTTAAAATTTCACTAATAATAATAACAACAAATATATTCCATGAAAAGGAAATGATTAAATATTGGACATCATGACTCAGGCACATGATACCTCTAGCATCAAGACCATTCACAAGACAATTTAAACGTACTGGGTAAAAACTGATCGGGATTGGAAAACTATTCCTCTAGTATCAATAACATTCACAAGACAATTTAAACGTATTGGGTAAAAATGGATCTAGATTGGAAAACTGTTTCTCTACTATCAATAACACTCACAAGACAATTTAAATATATAGGGTAAAAACTGGTCAAATTTGGCCAATTAATTTGTCTCATTAGACCTGCCAATGCATTAAGGGGATTCTAAAAATTGTACCCAACCATAATTTCCTGCCAAAATACATTATAATATATTGAATAATAGATTTAATTCTTGAATCAAAACTACTTATAATCAATATCCATACTGAATAAATAATATGGATTTATTAATATTTCATAGTAAATCAAATAACTATCAATGTAAAAACCATTTGTAAAAATGGCATAGTGTTTTGGAAATTATCATCAGCATGATTCATGAATATGTGTTTTAATGAGAAATGAAATATAAATTGACCACATTTAAGTTAATGATTCAACAGAAGGTTTCATTTCATCATATACAAATTTTTTTATAAATAAATTTAATGTTCTTCATCAATGAGGAATAAAAGTACTATAAAAATATTAGTAAATAATTTATAGTAAATATATATTTTTTCATTAAAATTATCTATTTTATAAAAAAAATGTTAATTATAAATGAAACCATTTCCGTAAAATTAACATGTAATATTTTAAAATATTATTAAAATAATTTATAAATAATGGAATCAATAAATGAAATTCATGCTATATAAATTTTAAAAATATTACATTGACTATTCTTAAAAAATATCCTTCTTCAGAAAACGGTTTGATGATTCATTTTAAAGCATTTTCTATAAAGATAAATATCAAAAAATTTATTTGTAAAATTAATATCATATTAGTCAAAACTTCTTTGAAAACATTTTTAAAAAATATTTATAAATTTTATAGAAATATTCTTCATCATAGACTTGAATTTATACAATCTCGAATAATGATAAGATTGTAAAGTAAACCATTTTAAGTTGGGAATATTTTAAGTAATAATTTCGATGAAATAAATACCACAAAATGAAACATCAATTTCCATGGATAAAAAGCGATTCATGATATAATATATCCATTTTTATATACACCACATAAAATAAATAAGGGTTCAATATGGAATATGTCTCATAGAAGTAATAGTGAGATGAGAAACAGTTACCACTTTGTAATCTATATAATTTTATTCCACGTGAAAAAAAAGAAACCATAAATATCATTATAATAAATAAATTAGAGATATTATATTTGAATGGGGGGGTTATACACAGCTCGTGAAAGAATATAAGTTCATAACATCAAAATATTCCTAAAAAAGAAAATTTAGACGAAGTCTCATACATTAAGTTTGATTTCCAATGAAAATGATTGAACTTAATATATAATTAATAAGGTTTATGATACATATAATTGATAGCCATAATAATATATATCATACCATATATAATTTAATTCTAATAATTTATGACCCCTTTATAGTTAATTGATTTTTAAAATCATTGTTTTTAGTGGCAACTTCTTCATTTCTCATCTATGTTTTGATTTGGTAGTTTTGTACCACATAATTTTATCATAGATACACATTTTACATAATATTATTTATGGATTAAATAACATATTATATATATTAATCCATAATGATTTAGATAAAAAATTAATTACACCATTCATGAAGAGGAAAGTTCATAAGTACACAAGAACACAATTTTAATTTCTCGATGGATGTAATGATGGAATGTTAAATAGTAATAAAAAATTATATAGAAATTATTAGTTTATATATATCATATATATCTATTTGTTTTATATTTATACCCATCCAAGTAAATTGGTGATGAAAAAAATATTAAACCTCTATGTGGGGACGCTAAATCTTATCTACGCTGGAAAATTGATTTTGTTTTTCATAGGATGAATAAAAGGTGGAATATGGTGGTCTACTAATAATAATAATATATTAGTATATATATGATAATTTATTAGTTAAATTTTTTTGGACACAACATATTTTTAGGATTATAAGATGAAATAAACATGAAAGGGATGGTAAAGGTGATTACCTCTACTTCAGTGGATTTCTTCTAGATCTCCTCTTAAGGGATATATGGTCTTTTTTGATGGAATGTAACCACTAGATCATAGAAAAAGATTTTTAGTAGTGAAATGGGTATATTTTTTGGATTTATGTTGCTCAATATGATGTAAATAAGTGGAGGAATGACTTCCAATTTATAATTGTGGTGAAGTACAATTTTGGTGTTTTTGAAAGTATGATAATATAATAAGATTATTCAAGATCTAAATGATTCGAAATTGTCTAAAAATTAATAGGGGATTAATATTTAAACCATATATTATACTCTATTATTAATAGATATTTTTATGATATTAAAATAAATTAATTAAATATTATATTTCTGAAATATCATTATTGTCAATTTTGACACTATTCCTTACATTGACATTAATAATATAACGATAAAAAGATATCTTAACGAAAATATATATTAATAAATCCCTAATATGATATATTGATCTATAAAATTCTTATATAGCTTTTATATTATAAAATTTTATTAATTACAATATTTTTAATATCTTCTATTTTATTATTTAATTAATTTAATAATTACAACATCATTATTGTTTAAGAATTTAAGATAATTATTTATTCTCTAAAAATGTAAAATAAATAAACATAGTATCGATAAATCATATATATCTTTTATAAAATATTTATATTCTAACATATCTTGTTGAATACACCATATTAAAAATATTACACTTATTAAAAACAAGAGTGTGGCATGTTTGAATTTTCATTAAATAAATTAAAGGTCATAATCTCTTCAAAATTTCTCCAAGAGGACACATATTAGACTACTAGATGATTATGGTCAATATAAAATTATATTTTATGTTTTAGGTATGTTTCTAAGTAATTTTTTAGTTATTATGATTTTAATTTTATATATTTTATAATCATTTTATAGATTTTTCTTCTTTTTTGAGTAGCAATGTGTCTTGGTTGCATAAAAATACAAGGTATTTATTTAACATATAAAAACGAAAAATAAATTACTATAACAAAAAATTAATTATCTAAAATATAATATTTTATAGTTTTTTAATTATTTATATTTACTTATATCCACATCAAAGTATCATATTTGATTAATTAATTTGATTTTCTAGTCTTATGAAATAATTCATTATATTTTAGATAAGATTGTTGTTATATAAAAAAATAATTAGAAATTATTAGTCCAAATAATAAGTAATACATTTAATTTAACCGAATTATCCTGACAATACTAGTTAACTCTATATTATTAACTATAAGACACTAAATTTTACTTTTCTAATGATATGCTACCACTGTATCCACAATGAACGAGATATTCATATTTATCATGAATGAAATTATAATTGACTTGTTCCGAATTACTTTTTCATGATATATATATATTCTAATGTCATATATGTGTCATTAAATAAATTGTTTAAAATTTATATCATAATTATGTCTTCATGATATCATAAAAATAACCATAAAAACTCTATTTTTCTATTCACAAAATATTTTACTCCTTATATAATTATAAAATATACACCGTAGAATAATTTTAATATATTTATTTCAAAAATTGATTTAATTATATCAAATAAATTTTATAAAACATCTATAAATTTATTATAATATTCACTCATAAAAATAAGAAAAAATCAATTTTGAAAAAAACATTTTTTTGATGAAAAAAATGACATTAATAAAAAAATTATTATTAGTTTCCCATCATTTACGAAATCATTTTTATTGAGATGGACCAATACAATAATTTGATAAATCAGTTATTCTTATTCATAGTAGTGAAATTAATGGGCTGGATTGAATATTAACATTTAAGTAATAATAATTTGGGGTTTGTTTACACTTATTATTTCATAAAATAGAATCTATAGAATGTAGTTTTCATTTAAAATATTGGGGTGATACAATATTATTTCAATCATTGAAATGAAAATTACAACACATGCATCCTACTGTGCATAGTCTTGTGGTTCAAATGATTTTACCAGTTGTCTCGTGTTTCTCACAACATTTGTGTCTCATGTGAGTTTAGAGGAACATGAGAGTCTATATGAATAAGGAAATTTATTTTAATTTTATTCAAATATAGGTGACTAAATTCTAGTTCTGTGATGTTAAAATTTAAAACACCAAATAATATATTCAAACATCATATTCCATAACATCCCAAGTCTGTCATGTAAGATATTAATGTGCTTAGATTGGACCATCCTATGGGACCCATTACCTATCACACAGTTACATCCATAAAAAGTAAAATACACTCCCCTATTTATGAGATCTATATACTTAGGATAACTATAACTAACTATAATTGGAAGGATCATTTGGACAATGTATAAATAATAACGGTTATGTTTGAACATCATCAATGTAGGTATTACTTTCCTTTCAAGAACTATATTTTGACTTGCTGCTTTTTCCTTCAATATACATAGTTACATCACGAAATTATATTTTAGGAAAAACAGAAAATTCTAATAATAATATGGGATTAACTTCCACCTTTTAAAAAAATTAATATTCCATTGCTGTAACATCCTGCTTGAAACATCACTCATTTATAATAGTTCATTTTCTACCTTGCATTGTGACATGACTCATACAATTTTTATATAGATTATACCCCTTTGAAAAAAATATTATTTCCTCATATTACGGCCTTTAAGTGACTAGAACATTAATCCTCATCTCAGGACACTAAACATCATTACACAAGTCCTTTCTGAATGGCCTTAAACTACAATCCATTTGAAATTAGTAACATAATAATTAAGCTATGAAGTTCATGGTCTATCATACATGACCATAAACTGGTCAAAGAGATAACACACAAATGATACTAATCAATGACCAATATTCCATAATTACATCTTAAGTATCAAATCTATTCTCTGTGAGTCCTAATTGACCTTTCCTTTATATTGGATTAATTTACCATACCAAAATATCAATTATAACATATAAAAATATTTCCATGGAGTTTTCCTATACCTTTTTAACACCCATTATGTCAAAAAAAATGTCTTCATACCATTATATGTTTGAATCCAATAATTCCTTATGTTAATATACTCATTTTGGAATCCCACAATCTACACTCGATTATTCATCTTATTTCCTTATTTCTAATCAAAATTGGTAGCTAGGATTGATTGATCTGAAGGGACCCTACATGGAACTGATAGATAACTTCATATGATCATGAAAAAAACCCTTAAGGGATGTTTTTTAGAATAGAACCATATACCAAAACCAGAAACGCTATCCTTAGACTATGTGCGGTAACAAACATCCTAATCCCACAAGTCTCTATTGATTAAGAATGAAATTATTTTTTGGACATTAATAATTATTATTCTACACCCTAATATATAAAATGTCTTATTTATATATTTAAAGACACTATTTACTTCATCTATTTACCTATTCTTCAAAGAGATCCAGAAAATTTCTTGGTTTTATTCAATAATACTCTCTACCTTCTAATAAAGAGCATCAAATTCATGCAAGAATAAATGTTGTAATGATTTATTGAACCCTCTATAGAAATAATGTAATTATACTAGTCAATCCCATAAGCCCCAACATCCACATAGAAAATTCATAGAGATGTAATATCCCTATATATATATATATATATTTATTTACATAAGTTTAGGCAAAGATGATAATTTCCCCTACATGAAGACACCCTGAGGTAATGCATGGTTTCAGTAAAGATTCTTATCATAAGGTTTACATTGTTTGAAAATGTAATGGTTTCATGAAATTAAACCACATAAAATCTATTCAAGGATACATGAATTTAAACTACCCTATATCGTTCCTCACAGAAAGACTATAAACTGAATATAATCAATGTCTTCACTATATGACATTGAACAACACACAAACTATCCCCATCGTATAACATATAAATGTGACATGGAAGTCCATCACAAATGAATCTAAACTTCCCATAGTGGCCCATATGTGGTTTATTATTTATTCCATACATAATAGCTCAATACTTATTAAATTATTTAGAACACATCCCATCAATTCCTCAAATAATTAATTATCCCCTCGTGCATATATATTGTATCTATAATAGAGATTCCAATATCAGTTCTATCATTTATGGATTTTTTCCAACAATAGAGTACCACTTTTTCATAAATATGAAAATAATTTGTAATGGGGATACCTTTACTTCCAAATTAATATGAATGTCTTGATTATTATGTATATATGATCCATAATGATTCAAAGATTTCAAAGCCCAGATTTTGCTAAAATGTCTAAAATAAATTCTCCATCCACAATTTTTGTGAGATAGATCAATTTGGTGAATTTTTGTGGATAAGTATGTTTGGATTTATTATCAAGAAAATTATATATGTAGTGATGTTAGGATCCGCTATCCATGTCCTAGTAAAACAATTATGGTCCATGATCAACAACATTTAACAATATGTGTTATCCCATTGGAAAATATATATTGTCATTGGGATCTATATTTATGTTGGGTTTTTCCTAATAATTTCTATATAGATTTTACAATCTTCTTTTTCCATATTGTGTGACCCATAATCTCATAAACAATTCTCCAATGTGGAATTACCATAAACACTTTCCCTATGTGGTAATAATTTCATGAGCATAAACTATAAATAAAATGATTCACAAAGGGTTTCATGGATGAAAAATCATAAAAGGATTATTTAGAATAAGCAATTTATTCACTCACTAATCCATTCCTTTTTATAGTTCAGTAAAAAAATTTATGAGAATAAGGTTAAATGATAAATAGAGGAAACCACTACGAGATCACAAAAAAACTATATGTTATCCCCTCTAGACACCCTAGCATATGAAAAAGTATAATTAGATATACCTTTTCCCTTTCATGTTGAAATAAGATACTCTCTATCTATATGTTCATACCTCATAATAGTTCCCCTAAAAATTGAGTGCATCACCCCTTTATGTGATTCCATGCTCAAAAATCTCATGCTTTATCCCTTCTCCCCAGGAATGTCTTCGGTACACAGTTTCATAACCTATATGGTTTCCCAAACATTATTGAATACACATGTTCTCAGTAAAAACACTTCATATCTATAATGAATTCTTCAAAACCAAAAAATTAATTATTTCGATATACCGATCTTGTAATCTGTTATCATTTATTCAATTTTTCCTCATAGTTATATATTTCATTGAAATATTTGAAATAGGTTTGGACTGAGTATGTTAATGGCCATCATACTATCACATGTCTTTATTTTCTATGCATTGAATTACTTTTTAAACATTTTTAATTGTAATTATTCTCTAACTATTCTATATCTAATCCACATATACTATTCGTATATTTAGTGTGTTAATGGCCCAACTACTCCCACATACTCCATTGAAAAAGTGCGGAATTAGTTTTTTCCAATTATGAATTATCATTCTACTCCCCCTAGTCTATATTTACAATTTAAATAAGTAGTCGTAGGTTATGATTTATAAATCACATAACCCAACTATTTAGGCATATTAAAATACCCTCAATGATATCGAAATCTTTATTATAAATATTTTTAGGAAAATGCTATGAAATTATATTTTTGTTTCCTTTACTTTATGGGTATTCATCTGTTATAGAGACCCTAAAAAATATTTTGAGATTGTAAATTTCAAAACTAATATCAGAAAAATGGTCACTATACTATAACATTATATTCATGATTAAATTCTCTATGAATAATGACTATTAACATTATTCCACTCATTTTGGGAAGGTTATATTATCATCATGCTCACTGTTTAAATTAGGAATTTCATTATCCTTTATATGTAGACTTCCCCATGGATTTGGTAAATATGTTATACCTGAACTTCTTTAATATTTGAATATGATACTATGATATTAAAATACCAACACATATCCATGATATTATCTACACTAACATTGGTCTCTCATTCATGTCTCGATTAATTTTTCCATTTCCATGTACAATCCACTTCACTATTTGGTCAATGTTGTCCGAACATAAAAATCAACTACATTAGTCTAGTAAGAAAGTTTATAAGATAAAAATGGAAAGAGATTCATTAATCTTAATGTTGAGAACACAAAAATAAAACCTTGGGAAAAAATTGATTTATCTAGTCATCATTCATGTACCCCACATAGGAAAGGAAAAACATGAGCATTTGAAACAAAAAGAAAATGCATAAAACATGTAATGTTAAACCCCTAAAAGGGGATCCAAAGTAATAAATACATGTCCTACCTACTAGGCCTCCCCAATAATATCTTAGTAAAATGATATAGTGAATAAATTTATATCTATTTGGGACATTAATATGGACATATAATAAATAAAGGTATTATTTTGAGGTCAAACAACCTAGGAACCAATTAGATTCCCATATTTTCTTCTCATGACCTTTCCAAGGGGACCAATTATTTATTACTTGAAAAAACAACATCATATATGATACATCTTGTATGACAATAAAAAAAATAGAGTTGATTAACCAATATAGGGTATCCATTATAGAATGAGAGTTAGACTAGTCCAACATTATAACCAGCATATGGATATTTTTCCATAGTTCCATAGGGAAATGAAAAATATCCACCCTTCTATATATGGGTTAAATCGATATAGGTTATTTCATAATTTATTTATCCATCCATGAAGCTATGTTTAAAATTACCCATCATTATCCCTTTACTTGATCAACAAAAGTTAACCTTTATAATAACAAAATTTAGCTTGATCCATTATATCAAGGGGTATATAAAAATATATAGATATCTTATTATTGGTATATCCACAAAAAAAATTTCATTCCACTCCATTCTCTATACTAGAATTTATATCTTCTATATTTTAGGATTTATGTGACTCGAATCTATATTTTTAATTTTAGAAACAGAAATTCCATGTTTATATTATTCCTTTTAGTTACCAGAACCCATTGAGTCGATATTGATCACTTTGGGAATCCCAAAATACAGGAGTCAAAACAGTCCTGCAAATCCTCTGACTAGTGAATCTATTGTTGAAGGAAAGAACATGGCCATTGATATAGAACATTTACATATATTTACCATAAAATCAAATTTATTTCATTCTAAATGAATCTAATTATATGGGGGGTTTTGATTGGCATAATAAAATATGGATGATGCAGTTTTCTATATAATTCATGATGTGATCCTCAGATAGAGAACATAAGTCTAGTTTTAGTTAAAAAATATCTCCTTTCCCAACAATGAAGATAACTGGATTTCCATATGGTAAATTGTTATCCACACACGAAGGGATGAAGATTCTTCAAAATCATTGCCTAGTTTGGTGATCTGGTGGTGATAACCACCCTCTAGACTATGCCGTTGATTTAAAAAAATGCCAAATATACTATTATTGCTTACTTAAAACATATTTTTGAAGGAATTTTAGAAAATTATTTTATTCAGACACTGTCCTATTAGTATGTAAAAACTAAAAGAAAGGGCATACTTCACTTCAAACGATTCTATTTGACTGTTAGTAGATACTAGAAGAACTGAAAAATAAAAATTAATGGACAATCCATTTTTGGAAAATATCTATATTCCAATATGTTAGGTTAATTATCATAGGGTCCCTTCTGGTTTCATAGCCTAATTATCACAGTTCTCCTATCATTTCTCAAACTATGTTTCCCTAGTATTCTATAGATTCTTAGGATGCATCAACAAGGTAACTTTCACATTCCTCCTCTCACATCAATCTCCTACACTCCCAGGACCCATCTACAACTCATAAATGAAACACCCTCAACTAAAATTTTAAAAATTTGGAATCCTTAGAGAAAATTTGTACAAAAGTTATGATATCACATTTCCCAACCTTTTCCAAACACAACCACATGGTTTACTAGACACATGGGTTGTTATTTTCCCAGGGCACTTCACCTGGGAGACGAATCATCAAGGGACCATCCATCATAAGACCAATCACCTAGGTCCCACCACCTAGGAAACTAGTTACCCAAGGACCAATAAATGGGATACTAGTCTCTTGGAGACCATCACCTAGGTTACCAGTCAACCTTATTCATTCAATCATGCAATCAGTTTCTTAGGATCCTTCACATGGTCGACCGGTCACCTATATCCCTTTACTTGGGTGACCAGTCACCTAAATCCCATCATATAGGCTCCTCTTTGGCAATACCTCTACTATATTGAGACACTATGGGTCCCTAGTCTCATTTAAATCCATGTACCTTTACTAATTCCACAATGGGGAAAGGCACATTCTCAAATCCATCAATGAGGGTTTTTCACATTGTCTAAACCCTTTCATGGTATAAGAACCATTATGAATACATCACTAATGAATATATACTTTAGTTATTCTCTAACTAAGGAAAACACCCTTTGGTATGTAATAAAAAAGGATAATAATATATTATATCCATAGTAAGGGTTAATCAACCAATCAATTAGGTATCATATCAGGGCCTCAAATTGGTGATGTCCCTGAAATTAACAATCTACTATCCTCTTAATTTAAAATGAGATCAGGTGGTATTTATTATTTAATTTAATATATTATTTCCTTTAAAATTTATTCAATAACTTAAATCTAGATTCCTGCTTTCATTTTTATCATTGATATCGATTTGAAATTCCTCCTTATGGATTTATTTTCAAAACACTACATGTTGAGGTCTCTCTTTTTATCTTTTATTTTATGCCTTAATTCCTAATTCCTTATTATGTATTTATCATTAATTAAGAGTCATAACATCTATTATCCACTTAGATAAATCCAAATATGGTTATCCCTCTTGAATGAATCCTTGAATGATCTTTGGGAATTCTCCTAGGTGTAATACCCACGTCAGTTTAGTAATTCATTCTTCAAATACAATGGCACTTTATCATACAATGAGATTAATCTTATTCTATTTCTTATATCAAACACCAATACTTATTCAAGTGAGAATATATATATATTATGATCGTATTAATAATAGGAAAAATTTGACTCAATTAATATCCTCCTATTAGGTGTATTCCATAAAATAAATATTAAGAAATCCTAAATGAATAATCCCTACACTATCCACTATTTTCATACCCATTTAAGATAGTGGTTTCTTTACCAAAATTTATTAAACTACATGGTATGGTCATTTTCACATGACCATAAATGGTATAATGTTCCTTGTTAACTAGAACTGATTTTCTGATCTCTGATTCCTATTCATTGTACGATAAATAAAAATCCATGTTGAGTTGCAAACCCAATTTCATTTTCTTATTATTAATTCAATATAACTATAGGTACATTGATTACAATTCTCACTAGGTACATATTATTCCACTATAAGATTAAATATTTAAGTAAAAAATACTATCCAGCTCCCTATATTGTGATAAAATATACAGTTCACAATTTTGTGTCTAAATCAAAGCAACATAAATTAATAATTGAAAGATGGGAATCCTATGACTCATAATTTATTCCAATTATCCGCATGGTTCTATTTGGATCACTAGCACAAGGGTGACCAAACAGGTGCTCGGATCTGGTAAGGATTGATAATATATTTTAAATCTACATGTGTCCATATAGAATTAAATAATACTATGAAAAATTCTATGGTGATATTGAACTCCCATCCAATTGAAGAAAAAATTATCTATTATTTCGGAAGAAAAGTCCTAGTGACTACATTAATTTTGAAATTAGGCCTTTTTTGATTTTAAATGAGTTAATTGGTGGAAACCCATTAAAAAAATATTCCCTCCTAACAAGGAGTCCATAGAATATGTTATCATTAATTATATATATAATCCATTCACATGGGATGTTTTCATCAAAAAAAATATACGGAATTTTTGTTATTTAAGATAAATTTCCAAAGAATATTTGATTGTCTGACCACACATAACACAAACTAAGAAAATAATACAAGACTTTAGGGATAAATTAAAGACCACATAACTTAGGATCATATAATACCAATCAATGAAAACTGCCATTTTTTTAAATATATATGTAATAAATAAATGATTTAGGAAAAACAATTTAAATGGAGTATCAATTATCATAAAAGGGATGAGACTAAGATAAAACGACAATAACAAAATGATGATGGATATAGTGTGTATGACCGAATAGTAGCTCAATATCCTAAAAAAGGGCAACCAATTCATTCATAGAAAAAAATAGTAATTACCAAGAATTTTAATTAGGATAGAAAGTCTATGAAAATTATGGAATTTATAGTAAAATGAGTGGGAGTAAACAAGTGGTTTTAGGGTTTAAAATAAAAATGTTTATTTTGTAAATTCCATATTTTAATGAAGGTGGACAAAGCACTTGATTTCCCAAACCACACATCCATTATATGGTAACATCTATCTTAGACACCAACACCGTGTATGATTAGAAGACATAGTAGGGAAAACAATGTTCCAACAATGAAATCAAGTGTAAAATATATTGTAGGCTTCCCATTGTATGGTTTCATGGCCTATTTACCATGAACTATCCCCAATTAAGCATATAATTTTGTTTCAATCCATACATGATTTCTCCTCCACCCCACATGCATTTTCAAACATCACAAACATGTAAAATCTATACATTAATTAGATTTAGGGCCTCTAACATCTTAAAAACAATTTATGAAAAACTATTCTTTTCATAGACACATTAGAATATTTAAATATATAAAAAAACACAAGACATGGATAATATTAAACTGTTTCATACCATAAGAATGTCTGTGGTTTTAAAAACCTTCCAACTATGTAGATTTTATACCTTGAGCTACATCTTTTAATATCATCAGAACACCTCAATAAACGAATACATAAACTAGGCCCATATATTAAATTAGCACACCCACAACTCCTTCTGGATGCACATGGGCTACCACTAAACTCATACTAGAGGAACCATCTTCCAACAAAAATACTTCTTGATATGATCCACAATACGAACTAAATGGTCTTAAAAAGTTTAATCTTTCTCAATATCAACATCATTTGTGTCAATTATTTAATTAATATATAGATAATACCTTCTAACCTACAAAACATAGAACGCACACTACATAACAAAAATATATATAAACGAGATAACTTATATGAACTTGTTCTGATCCTATATGTCAAATCAAATGTCCCCTTATACATGTTTGTTATCTTTAATGGCCTCATAATATAGTGATACCAAAATTAACGTGGTACCCATAAGAAAATATTATCTCCCACCTCAAACATTATAGGTCAGAATTTCTAGTTTGCATATAACTTCTTCCTTTACTATGCATTGACAGACTACATCTAGAATGTTTTGATATGATCTGATATCCTTTGAATAAGACATGGACCCATAATTTCTAACTCTTTGACCTATAACCAACATATATATGAATAAAATTAATAATAGTATAAATTTGTTGAATCTTCCATATATAACAATATCTGGTAACGTTTTTTGTAATAAAACATTGTATGTGATAGACTGTTCTTATATGAACCTCTAAAATTCATGATAGAATCCCTAATAATGTCTTCTAGAACCTTGATAGAATGACTGGTCATCCTAGTAGTATATGGTTTGTATGAAATCTTTATTTACACCATTCTTCCATTTTTTTTATAATCCTCACTAGAAAAATGATGTAATTTAGGGATCCTTATTCAAGAAAATACATTGTAGCACTCTCTATCACTAAACTATCTCTTACACAAAGCATAAATGGATTATAACTACCAAAAACATTTATAAATTGAATTACATTATAATATTTATTTAATAGAGTATAAACACATAAAATCACATTAAGAACACTAGAAAAACATTATAAATGATAAATTAATCAAATAAAAGGTATTTCAAGAAGTTAAGGATCATATAAAGATAAAATAGTATCACGAATTTAAGAAAAGTATTATGTCCAAAATAAATATTCACCATCCAATAAATAGTATACTCACCCATGAAAGTGCAAATTAAATTTAGGCATATTATAAATAAAATAATGGTATAATTATATCATTATATATGTAAATAATTTTTTAAAAAATTATTTATTAGGTGTTAGAATTTAATTAATTCATAAATACCTAATTTCAATTTTATGATTTCATAAATTATATAAGTAAAAAATTATTTTCATAAAATTAATCCATAAATATATATTTTTATGTATTTATTTTTATGATAATTTTACGAAACCCTATGTTATTTTCAATGTTTTATAAAACCAGTTATAATTATAAAATGTGTATTTTCCATGTAAATGATGATTTTAATTAAAAATAAAATTACCTATATTTAGGTAAATATTTTAATAAAAAATTTCATTTTTGATTTCTAAACATTGAGAAATGTTAAAGCTGATTTTTTGGGATTTTTACCAAATACTTGAATTTTTTGCGAAATAGTAAAATATTATAATTTACCGTATTAAAACATTATAAACTAAATACATAATTACTTCTGGAATTGATGATGTTGGAACCATATTTTATAAATGACATTGTACATTTACTATATTTAGTCTCATGAATCGACACTATTTCTTGTCTTGAGAAAAATTATTAACTAAAAAATTAAATAATAAGAAAACACCCCCATCTCCCACTGTAAATACCATCCCTCAATGGCTCTCCTCTTAAAACATCTCAAGATTTCAACCCTTACCAAAGACTACCCAATAATATTCCCAAGACCCTATCCCACATCCGGTATCTCTTGGTCTCATCAAAATACAAAAACATATTCTTTATGAATGTTTTCAAGGAAGAGAGATATAAGAGGTAAAATCCTCTTCCTTTTTCTTTTAATTTCTTTTCAATTTTATTTCATTTATCTTATTATCATTACTATATCTTATTCAAATGGAATTATAAATATATTATGTTTGATTTAATGGTTTTATTTCTTGTTAATAGAATATCCATCATCAAACTCCATTATCTCTCTCTCTTTTTTTCGAAAAATGATATCGTCACTCGTGATGTGTTAATTTTTTGACATCATTGGCGATGAACATTAATTATTCATTAATATATTCAAGGATATTAGTAAAACCATTAAATGGTTGAAAAAAGGAGTTAATTTTTTTGTAAACAATTTTGTGTTCTTGAACTATCCTATATATATAATACTAAATGATAAAACAAAATTACTTTGTTGTGATTGAAAAACCATCAAAATTAACCCAAAATGAACATCGCTAAATTTTATATAATGATTGATTCTCATAGCATATAACCAAATTTTTAGAAAGATCATTTTAACTTCTGTAATATTATTACTATATTATAATAAAAAATCTTGCTATTTATCCATATTTTACACAATGTTCCATTCATGTGTACAAGTGAACTGATCATGAAAACTATGAAAATGAACACTCTCGAATGATATAATTAAACTATATAAGTCATCAGAAGGTCCATAAATGAAGATAACAAAACTATAATGTATAAAATTAAATTTTAAAATGTTATATATTTGTAACTGATTAATTTAATGTGATTATACAAGATATAAATTTCACAAAATCATTCGCCTAGATATTAAGGGGAATTCTCAAAAACACCTCTATTTCTTTGGGTTTTACCGGCATCACCAAATTCTCTATATGGATAATCCTTAAATATAATTTATTTATCATTATCTTACCTTATATATGATATAAATTTTTTATAATTGGTTTTATGACAAAACAGGTTTTTTCCCAAAAGAACTCCTATTAAAAGAACACACATTTTACTACTTGAGAATATATTTTTTTTACTCACTGTTAATTATTCGTATATCAAGTATGTTATTCCATCAATCATTTTGGAACCCATGATATGAATTCATAATTTATCAAATGATACTCATTCCTTTTTATGTGATATTTTATTTCCATGAATGATATACTTTCTATTGGGGAATACATGATAATGTAATTTTTATGTTTTGATTGGTCTGCCTGTAATTATATAGCATAATGTAAATTTTATGTTGTGACATGGTCACATGAAGTTATATAGAACTCTAATTCATTGGATAGTGTGATGTATCACATGATAAAAGTTAAATATTCATGAACATGATTCTATCATTTTTCATAATTATG
Organism: Viscum album; assembly: GCA_963277665.1. Lineage (NCBI taxonomy): Eukaryota > Viridiplantae > Streptophyta > Magnoliopsida > Santalales > Viscaceae > Viscum > Viscum album. The sequence continues at coordinate 1,684,805,641 of OY728143.1, read as the reverse complement.
TGTGTTAGTTGACCACTATGATTTGATGTTTCATTTTTATACAATCCAACTTTCCATTCATTAGTGTAATTCTTACTATCAGGATTATGATGATGATGTTATGATTATTCTCACCCAATGTTATAATAATTTTTGTTCTAATCTATCTTCTTATTGGGATTTTGTCTCACCCATTTCTTGTATGTATATCACAAGGTGAGTACTAGTACTAAGGATAATTCAAGGGAAACTATGAAGGTAGAGAATAAGGAATTAAATAAATGTGTATATTTTACTATATTAAATGTAATGTAAGGTTTGGATTTTTCAAATACATTAAACCTTTGCATCCATATATTTTAATGATTTTATATTTTCAACCATTAAAAATATGTAATAGCAATGTTTTAAATATTAGAGTCTTTATATAGACCACAACCAAATATATCTATTTTATTAGATATCATTGAGAATAAATTTTCAACTAATATTTAATCACTCATATTGTATCACTACCTTAGCATTTTCTAGGTATCCTTGTCCAAAAATCCATGGTAACATCATCCCACTTCCACTCTGTGATGGGTATTGACTAATTTTGGGCAGTGGGTTTTTAGTGTTTGACCTTTATTAGATGAAAGGTGGAGCATGATGTATTTAACCAAACAATGTACCTCTTCATCCCATGATACTAATAATTACATTATATATCATAATACATTTTAATAAAACCCGGATACATAACCCACCTTGAGGCTTGTGAGTCCCTTATATGCTCCTCACATATACTCATCGAGACAATAAAATGACCTCCATCATATAAAACCTCATCAACATTAAGGTAATAGTTTGGTGGTGGATCCCAAACACATGCTTGGTAAATCATAAATATGAAATAAATATTTGATTGTTCAATATTATTATCCCAAATAAGGTTTTCATATATTTATATATAGATGTATGGTTAACTTGGTTGTGGAAATCCTTTATATCAAGAAGAATTTTATTAATTTGCTACACCATCATCCACTCACCGTTGGACTCCTGAATGAAACGATCTTGAGTGATTAATCTCATTTCATATGTAATGTAATTCCCCACCCCGAGGAGGTATTCTAGATAAAAGAAAAAAAAATCCATAGTTATTTAACCCACAATTATTGGAAATGGTTCAGGTCCCACTGTGAGAAATTACATGGTGTCCCACTATATTAATATGTAAAACTGTAATTACATAGTACAACAATTAATAATATTATCAAATAATATAATGTTTAGTACCATGGAAAATTGGATTGTAATACATGATAACATAAACAATTTTTTAATCCACATAAAATTATTCTTCATGTATTAATCCTAGGGAACATCTAATATATATCATATCTTAGGGACATACATTAACTGAAATGGGTGAGAAAAAATTACCTATAATGGAATTAAAAAATTAAATATTAAGAATGTAATCATTATGAATAAAAATATCAATTTATAATAAGAACATGGATCATATCACAATATATTGATCATGAAGAATAATATTGGAATCTGGTTACAAAAAATTTAATTCATAATCACGTCAGTAAGGTTTAACACTACGGTGTCATAAAAGATAATAAAAAAAGTTATTACAATTGATTTCTAAAAAGAATTCAAATATATAGATTAAATCCTTAAAAAAGGTAATAAAGTGATATCCGGATAGAATTTTTATTTTTCCATATTCATATGTACTGTGTAGAACATAAGAAAAGATTTTATTAATCACCTATGGGAAATAATAAACGGTTTCAATTAAATTTCATTATGCTTATAAACTCTTAATGAAATTATAATTAAAATTTTCTTACTACATGAAAATGGAATATTGGTTTTATGTACAGATATTCCAAATAAATTAATTATGTTTACATATAGGCTAAAAACCATTGATGGTTAAGTGGTTTGTGTATTCATAATAAAAACATATCATGAAACCAGAAATATTCGTGAAATATTTTGGTCGCATGAAGTTTATATAACATAGATTAATTAAAATTATTAATGAGATGGAATGAAGGACATATATTGATTAAAAACTATTTTTTCATTAATAATATAATGAAATATTCTTGAAAATAATATATTTTAATATTTACAAGACATAAAAATAGGGCACATGAATAGAAATGATGAAAAAAAGTAGTTCCCTTTCGTTGAATAATTTCTTCCTAGAGCATGAATATGGAAACTTTATACCTTAACGATAACTTTCATGGACTAATTTATGTTAATATAACCATTATATCTTTAAAAATTGATTTTGAGTGGAGCGGAATGGTGGCGTTGGTGTGTATTTTTAGAAAAAGTGATGGTATTTTCAACTAATTTCTAAATATAGGTCATGCAATTCAGGGTTGTGGAAAATGAAAAATCATTATTTATCCCACTAATTTACTCATTATTTTATACATATAATCCATGTTTTATAATATATTAAATAATTATAATCGAAATGCATTTTTAACATTACTTTTTCCATTATAAAGTAAATTTTAAAGAATATATAGTTTTAAAAATAATAATTTCCACTTTATAAATTTGAAAGTCACTTATAGGATTGTAAATTGATATAAATCTATGAAAATACATAATATTTTTAAAATAATATATTTTTTGGATGATAAATAATTTTTCATAATTATTAAATCTCTTTAATGAATTCATGATGTCGTAATAGTTTCCATGTGTTATATCATGTTTTATATGTTCTCAAAAAAATTGTAAGCTCCAATAAATTATTAAAAATTCAAAATTTTTTAATTTTCATGTAGTAGATTATAAAATGTCATCCTTTTCATTAGAAAAAATCTAAATGTGATTAATTTAATTTTTAAATCAAAAATATTAATTTATTTAAAAAATCAAATTTTTATTTAATAGTTGAATTTTTATTCATTACCCAAAAAAATAGATTTATAAAAATAATTTAGAAATAAATTTTGATGTTTTTAAAATTTTATAAACCTTATATTTTAATTTATATTTTAACAGAATAAATATCTATATATTCCTTCTAGAAAAAATGTATTCATGATATCTTTTTTTAATATATTTTACCATATTCATTAATAAGTTGAATTTTATATAAGGTTGTAACACTAAATAAGAATTTGTAATCAATAACACTATTATTTAATGTAAAAAATAATTATATCCTTATTCTACTAGATCTTATATATATATAACCCCTTATTACAAAAGAATAGTCTATAAGGGTAAGGTGTGTGATTTTTGTTGTTTCGGGAGGTTTTTCAGCCTACATTGTTCTAGTGGTGATCTCCACTCGCTGGAACTTATCTCATAGAATATATTGTTCAAGCCTCATTTATTTTTGAAATGATTGGGATTAATCTTGAAAAAACACCTAATGGATTCCTCCCACCATATTTTTAAAAAATGATCTTCATAGAGCATTTTTCTACTCATTGTGGCCTTCATTGATTCTATCTAAATTCTATTAAATCTTATCATTACCCTTCACATAATGTAAACCTAAAAATCACGTTATAATATCTACATTACTAATAGTTATATAGTCCCATAATCATATTAACAAGATGTCAAGTTATGTAATTTAACAATCATACCCTTTCACTTCTTTTATTACAACATACATATCACAACGAAAAAAATTTATTTATTCATTCCTTTTGATTCTATAATAACTTTAATAATGTCTATCATATTAAAAAAATCGTTTTTCATTTAATAATTTTCCTTATAGGTGTAATATTATTGGAAATGGTTTATCCTACAAAGTATAATATTGTGTTGTATTAATTTTTTTATTTTAATATTCCTTTACTAGTATTATCCATAGTAATTGTATTATTATTTCACATGTATTATTTTTTAAGTCTTTATATAAACATAAATTATGATGTATATTTAAATAATCATTTTGGAAGAGAAGAGTTATTCTATTAATAAAATAACCATTTTTCATGTCATTGAATTTTCATCCCCTTAATAAATTTCATCACTAAAATTTATGTCCTACATCAAAACAATTCTGGCATTTTTCCTTCATTACATTTTCAGGTTGAATATTATATTCATTAAACATGTGATTTTTGAATAGATATTTTTGAAGACATGTGTTCATGTTCCTTAAACTGCCATGATCTGAGTGAATCACTTTGAGGGGGAGGGGTGAATAACTGATCCCTTTAATTCTATTTACTAAATGATTATTTTCAATTAAATTTTTTTATCTAGTTAAATCCTCTATCCATTATTCTCATGTCTCTCAGCTTTACCTCGAATGGTGTAGTAAATGTAAAGGCACTAAACAAAATGGTTTACATGGTTCAATTAAAACACCCACTCCATGCCATGTTGGTTATTTTCCTCAAAAAATATTCTCCACAATAATTTGTTGAGTATTTACAATGTTTGATACAGAGTCCCACTGTATATCTCTTGTGCCCACCATGATTTTCTTTATACTGCTTCCCACATTATTACCAGAGTCCCACTAGACTACATTATATTCCCACTGTAGACTTCTCATCCTCCCTAAATCTCACAGGGTTCTTCAAGCACTCGAGTCACACAAACACCTTCCTTCATTATTTTTCTTGATTCAAGTTAAATGATATTATGCTCTACCCACATAGGCTTGTGTAATAACAGTAGCCTTTTTATCTCTTCAATAAAAATTAACAAAACTTTTTATGGTCTGTTGGCCTTGTTCAATATTTTTGATCACTTTATTAATTAGAGATTAGTTAAAAAATTCTTATTAATTTCTTTATTCATCTTATGATGACTCGTTCTCAGTAAGATGTGTGTCATTGGATTACACAACTTTGTCAAGAATATTATAAGCAGGAATAATCTTACACAATATCAGCACTCTCTCTCTTTTTTGTATTCTCAAACACTGTCAACTAAGATAAATGATTTTATTTAAGTATTTCTATCTTAGTCTCATTTCTCATCTACTTCATACATGGATTGCATGGGATCCAAAACCTCTTGTATTTGGATATCTCAATTACTTATCCTTCAAGCATGAGTTTCATGGAATTTATCCTTCTTGTTTACACACATGCATAAACTATTGTGGTTCATCATTTTATGATTCTTCACGTGTGCTTGTGAATTCATTCATATAAGCACAATCTATTTTCTTCTTTGTGAGAAAATCCCAATTGGAAAATCCATTTGAGCACACACACTTACTCTTTCTTTTTCTCACATAATATCACAATTTTTTTGTCTTTGGTTCTTTGCACACCATCACTTATTATTGAGTTTTGGATCAATATAAGTGTGTGTTTATTCAAAAATTAATAGGTTTAGTTCATGTGTGTGATTTTCCTCTTTCTTCCTCCTTTAAATGTGCACACACAATCCTTTCAAGATTTGTGCTAATTTTCAAACCTAAATGGGTATGATCAATATATGTCCTGTTATTTCACACTTGGGTGTCTAAATTCATGCATATCCATTCATTTACATCTAGCATGGATTCTCTTATCTACTTTTTAAAAACATGCGGTCTCACATTTCATTAAATAAATCATGTGGGTTCTTTAGATCAATGAAATAACACAAAATCTATTTCCATCATGAAATATCTTTCTCCTTCAAAAATTAACCCCTACAACCAACTACAATATATATATATATTAATATAATTGTATTATTCATTGTTCAAACTGGAGGTCACTTAGGATCTTCTTCTTCATGCAAGGATTGTGTGTGGTCTATCTTTAAAAAAATATGGTTCTTGGTTCTATATCTGCAAGGAAACAACTAGGTTGACTAGCACTAGTTGTTTACCCATGAAATGCTTCTCACGATGCACGAAAATGGAGTATAAAAATTATCACGTGTTCATGTGTTTTTCTTCACATAGAGGGTGAAGATATCCTCTTTCGCGAACCAATATGGTTTGTGGTTGGGCTTCATGCATGGGATATGCAGAACTTATTCTCTTAGCAAACCTGCTTGGAATACACGCCTTTCACCAACTATAGGGGTTCACATTTTCTCTGTTTCTTTGGAGAAACATGAGTTCCTTTCTTAGAGAATGGTTGCAACATTTTTCATCTGGAGGAAACTCTTATTTTACGGAGATATTAATGTTTAGATATCATGTGAAAATCTGGGAGATTCAATCAATTTAAATTCCTATGATCTTCAGGTTTTAATTACTCAAGAATAGGATCGAGATTTTGTTTTAAAATTCATGAAAACCATATCATTGAACATCAAACTGTAAGTGCAGCTTAGAAACATCATTTTCCTTGGCCAACATATGATCTATTTATATTGATGTGTACATACAACTTTAAATGCATTCATGTGTTTGGTTCATCCGAACGATTATCATTTAAGAGATTTGAGCTTCAATAGTTGTTTGGAATGCGATCATGGATGTCTGGAATCATCTGTAGCATTCTATTTTACATTATATGTCTAGAGGTTTAAGACATCAGAGCGGAGAATAGTTGAACGTTATATCAGCATAGATCGGTAACAGACGATGTCGATTAGATTGTGGGATGCTGGATGAAGTGTGAGGCCAAAATCTTCTGCGGTTTCAGATGAACGCCTAGGATTACCTCCACATTTTTAAAATGTTCTCCACATCAAAAGACACCTCTATTTTCAGATTATTAATATAAGAATCCAAAGAGGCACATACTCAGAGTTCTCCTTCTCCTCTATCGGTACCTCCCTGTACTGTGTTCACCCAAGGGCACACATCTGCACCCACTATGCTCCGTGGACACTGACCTAGCGCCCACTATGCATGAAAGATGAATGGTTTGATCACCGTGCATGAACCTATGGGCTTACACATGGCCTGAACACACCCTTCCTCATGTGGGGTTGTTCATAAGTGCTTTCCACAGGCACAATTACCCCTTGGGTCCAGCATGTTCTTGAGGATGAGGTCATCGGCTGACCTCTATGGTCAGCCCCATTTTTTGGTATAAAGGCATATAAAAAATAACTACATAATTTATAACTATGTATTTAGAAATATAAAATTACAAACAACTATTCAACTTTTCTTCTTCTTCAATTCTCTTTGGAATGAAGATTCCAAAGATCTTATCCAAAACATCATATTTATTTTGTTCTTAGATCATAAATCCAAAATATATTCAATATGTTTTTTCGATCCAATCATTGATGATTCATGGATCATTTCATCATTCCTCATGATTAATGGAATAATGCATGGCCTTCTGGTTGTGAGGGATGTGTTATATACTAACACGTATCATAGAATTTGAAGACAAATTCTTCAATCATATTATTTGATTCAAAAACTTCATCCAAAAAGTCATTGAATGGATATTCACTTCTTTGCTCATGAAATTGAGTATTTCAAGGACTTATTCAAGTGATGTAACAATGTTTCACCTTTATAGTAGTCTTAGAACATAGGACTAGATCAACAATAAGTAGACTTTGTATCTTTAATCATCATCAATTATTAAAGTGGGATCTTAAATTAAAAAATAACCTCACAACTTAAATCATTGGACCAACATCCATCATCACCTGGGCATGACAATATTGACAACATATTGATAGTCGGCTCCTTATTGACTAGTTATTGAAAACAAATGAAACATCATTTTCTAAAATCTCACCATTTTAATATTGTTGTCAATATCACTTAAGAACACATTAAATGGGTCAGTATGTGTTCCATTCTTTTCTCCCTCTTATTGGAAACCAAATTCAATAGTTAAAGTGGGTTCTTATAAAAAACATGTCCTATCATTGAATAACATCATTTGGAATATTTCTGAGAGTGGTATGATGTCACATGGTTCACAGAGCACATAACCTTTAGTTAATCAACTCATAGTCTACATGGGACAACAAGGTGTATAAAATAAGAGATATATGACCATGGTTTTCAATGTTGTCCATATACAACCATACATGTAGTATCATTATCAAAATGCACCAATTATTTTCAAAGGCATTGGAGATAATTAGATTTATGGATGAAATACTAAGCCCTTCACAAACTTTACAAATCTTAATAAATAGTTCAAGTGAAATGATAACGCTCCCCCTTTCATCCCATCCTTTCATCAATCAAGCACTCCTCCTTAATTGATATGAGAAATACAATTAAGACCCATGGAAGAATGTGAGATAGGAATTTGTCAAATTAAAATTTTTGAGGTGATATAAATTACCAGGTTTGTCTTGACATAATTCTTGTTATCATCTCGTTCATTGATTCTCCCACTCAAGGGGTGAACTACCTTTGATTTCCCTTGGTTGATAATAATCATCATATGATATCAAAGATATTTATATTGATATCCAACCACTATGGAAGACTTCAAGGAATTATCAAATCATGAATAATGTTTCCAACTTGTAGTTATCCACTTTTCCCAAAGAATTTTCATGTTGAGGATGACCTTCACAAATAATTCCACGAAATTTAAGCACATTCATATAAAAACATATAAGGGGATAAGATGGAACCCTTGTGAGATTCATAGTAGAATAATTGGGCCGAAGAATTTTCTCTCAACCTAAGAAATCATTTATTTTTATCTCTAATGTGTAAGGTACTCTTCATGATGATGTTTCCTCTCCATGTGACACATTTTTATTTCTTTGTTAGCATGTACCCTTTACTTCAATTCTCCATCAACTTGTGTGTATTATTTTTCATCATATATATCATTATTGGAGTAGCTTCCACTGGTTCATGTTCTTCAATTTTCATTATCTCCATTTGGCCTTGTAAAATAGACATAACTTTGATTTCATGATGTCCAGCCTTATTTTACCCTCCACACAGCAGTTGTGAGACACTTGGGTCATCATGTGCTGAAATCCTCTCATGAAATTATAAATTTCATTCATGTGGAACAAATTTTTTCCCTCATGACTTTGCTTTATCTAATACATCATATTCTTCTATTTTCAGTTAACTAGAAATTTTTAATTGATTAGTCTAGAGAACTAAACACTCAATCTTAACATTTTCTCATTTAGAGCTTCCACATAACTTCTTCATTGTCTTAAAATTTCATTTCTTAGAAAAATTATTAATATTATCATCAAGAATGTCTTCAATCAATCCCATATTCTTCTATATTGATTATACTTTTAGTTTCTTCTTACTTCAAATAATTTCCATAGCTTGTTTGCAGTGATCTATGGTATTAACTTTCTATTCACAAATAAATCATCTTTTCATTTTTGAGATGACTGTTTTGGAATCCCTCTTGAACATCCTATTGGGAATAATTTCATTCACTATTTTCATGACATAATAGTATTTCATATTCCAAATGGAAGACATTTCAAATACCTTTTCATTCTCCTCCCTTTGTTGTGGTCTATGATTTTTATCAACATATACCTGAGGCATGGTAGGAATACTCATCATAACTATGACCACTTCTGTTTCAATTATCACAGAAGCCTTGAAGATACCCAAATATGTTCTTGATAAAATATTTCTCCTTCATCTATTTTTTCAGCATTTTCTTTGTACGATGCTTCATTTATTCACATCTAGTTTCCATGAAAATAGGCCTTTTATATTTTTCATATAATAAAAAATTATTCCAGATTTAATTGGTCTAATTCCCATACTTCAAAAAACACCTACAGTAGCCAAAAAATCTATTTATTTTTCTTTTAGTAATTTTCTAGAATGATTCAGTGCTTTTTTATTTCAATAATTGTCTTTATTTATTTACAGAATCCATTTTGGATTTGTTATTCTTAATAATCTGAATATCCATCCTTGAAATTTTTGATGGATGTGTCAACATTTTTATCAATCCACATGTTTCTAGCTTTTATCATTGAACCCGTACTTATTGAGTCAACTTCATTATTTGATATAGAAATAATTTTCTTATGGGATATGTTCTTCTTGGAGGATGTTATCATTGGATTAGAGGATGATATGATGTAATGTTTGGAATCATATTCCTCAAAACAAACTTCAGTGGCAGCATCTCTTATTTCAGCTGTTTGGGATGTTCCAACTTGGAGTGATTGTTGATTCTTTAATTTCACATCCATCTCTAAACAATTCATGTTGAGGGAGTTCATCTCATCCTCAAAAGATATCATATTGCTTTCCCAATTTTCTATCAGCTTTATCATTTGTTCTTCATGAATATTTCATAATTTTTGCAAAGTGATGTTAAGATCCTATACCTCAATCGCTATGTCTTCAAGTTGAGAATATTTTAAAACTATAAATACTTTGTGAAAATTTTAAAATGCAAATAATTATTCTTAAAATACCACTTCAAAGAATTCTTAAAAGTTATTCCATTAAATTTTTTATTGATATCATCATATAATTCACTGCAAAGGGAAATTATTTCTTCTATTACTTCACATGTTTTGTGAGAGTGTTGGATAGACCAAACCATTAGCTGATTCCTCTTCCATGTAATTAGATTCTTCTTCTAGTGGTAATTTTTTATATTAAAGAGTAGCAATTATTGCAACAACGGTTCTTTCCACTTCTCTATCGAAATTCCTTATATGAACTTTGAGTGATGTCTGAAGATCACTAATTGATCTATCATCACCACAGAATGAGCATGCTTCATGAGAAGAATAATAATTATTATCAAATTCTATACCATTAAGATTACCGTCAGTAGAGGTTTTATCCCCATTATTATTATTACTATTATTATTCATCAGACTTTCATGTTTCTTCATTTGGTTTTTCAGAGTCTTGAAAGAAATATCCATTTCAGGTTGCTCAATCATTTCCTGAAATATGCACTTTATAAAGACTCTATTGAATCTTTTAGAGGTAACCTGCCTATGATACCAAATTGAAGTGCCCGGATCTGTGTGAATCACTGAGAGGGGCAGGGTTTGAATCTGTGATCCCTTTAAATAATATTAATAATTTATTCTTTACAATTTAACATATATGGATGGTAAAATAATCGATTCACTATTCTTGTGTCTCTCAACCTTACCACTAATGCTGCAGTAAATGTAAAGGTAGTGAACACAATATTTTACAAGTTTCTGTTCAAAGAACTACTCCATGCTATGTTGGATATTCTCCCCAACATAGATTCTCTAGTATAATTCAGTGAGTAATTACAATGGTCGATTCAATGTTCTGCTATATCTGTCATGTGTCCCAAAAGAGGATCTTTGTTCTTCATTACATAGTGTTACCAGAGTCCCACTAGAATGCTTCAGAGTCCCACTGAATACTTCATGTCCTCCTTAAATATCTCAACGGTCTTCTAGATCTAGAGTCACATAGGCATCTTACTTCTTTATTATTTATTTATTCATTATAGGAGATCTTACACTCTACCCACATAGGATAGCTGAATCACAATTTCCTATGTATCTATTCACGAATCTTCAACAGCCTTTGTTAAGGTCTATTGGCCTTGCTCAATATTTCTGATTTCTTTCATGATCAGTGCTCAGTTTAAAAATACATTGTCAATTCTTTATTATTATTATGAAGACCTGACCCCACTATGAAGTGTGCCAATGTTGAAGAAATTTTCATCAAGAATATAGTTTGAAGGAAATATCTGGCACAATATCAGCAATATCTCTCATCTTGGATTCTCAAACATTGTCAACTTAGCTAAAATATATTTTTTTTATCTCTGTGTAGATTTAGTCTCAATTCTCTTCTACTTCATGCATAGATTTCATTGGATCCAATACCTCTTGTATTTAGATATCTCAATTACTTATGCTTCATGCCTGAGTTTTATGGCATTGATTCTTGTTGTTTACACACTTGAACTGATAATATTGATTCTTCCTTTTATGCATCACCATGTGTTCAGGTGAATGCTTGAATGCATTCACAATCTCTTTTCTTGTTTGTGTGAAAAACACAATGGGTATATCATTTTGACCACACACACTTTCTCTTTCTTTTTCTCACTTAATATCACACAAACATTTTTTCATTGGTTCCTTGCACAAACACACATATTATTTATTTTATGTTCAATATAAGTGTGTGTTTATTCAAACCCAAATGGGTTTAGTAAATGTGTGTGATCTTCCACTTTCTTCCCCCTTATTCAAATGTGCACAGACAATCCTTTCTTGATTTGTAATCTTTTTGAATCAAGAATGTGTATGTTCAATATATGGATTGTTCTTGCACACCTGGGTGTCTCACATGATGTATATGAATGCATGTGCATCATTAATGCATTATCCACTCTCATTTTTGAAAGAATGAGGTCTAGGATTTCTTTAAATGAAGCACATAGGTGATTATTATAAAATATTTCACACACAAGATCATGTCGTCATCCAATCTCCTTCTCTATTAAGGACGAACTCCTATAACCAACAAAAACATATATATATATATATATTTATATTAATAGAAGAGTGTTCTTTTTCTTCATGAAAACATGAGGGAACACATGATCTTCTTCTTCATGCAAGGAGTGCATATGGTCCATCTTCATAAAACCAAATATAGTTCTTGGTTATGTCATCATAAGGGTGCTACAAGGGTGACTAGCACTAGTTGTTTTCCCATGGGAAGCTTCTCACACATCACGATGAGGGGTTATAAAAACTATCGTCGGGTCATGTGTTTTCCATCAAACATATGGGTTAGATCTCCTTTTTCAGGAACAATGATCATTCACGATTGTCCTTCGCACAAGGGATGTGTGGAACTTCTTCACATAGAAAATTTGTACGAAAACCCTGCCGATATATGATCTTTTTAAATTGAAGAATGAATGAAACTTTTAAAGAAATCATGTGTTAGGTTCATTTGAATGATCATAATTCAAAATATGTGAGCTTCAAAGGTGGTTGGGAATGCAATCATGGAGTTTTGGCAACATCTTCACTGTATGGGTTCACGTCAAATGGATAGAGGTTGAAGACATCAACATGGAGGATCGGTGATCGTTGGATTAGCACAAATCGGTAACAGACAATGAGGATTAGATTAGGGGATTCTTGATGAAGTGTGAGGCTGTAAGGTAAATTAAACATTAATGGGAATAAAATCCTTGATCTCATATACTAATGATTATATGGTATCATTTTTTAGTGTGGGTTGTGGTCCGATAATTCCACAAGGAAAGTAAGATATTTTATGGCTATATATTATTATACTTACATACCACCTTCTAGTGTATATTAAATAAGGATTTTTTGACAGTTCATACATATCTTTTATCCTCTTCGTGATAGTGGGTTGAATATATGAACCATATTTCATACACAAAAAATAGATTTTTCAATTAATAAGAAAAATAACGGTGCCAATTTTCATAAATATTTTATGAGGGAAAAAACTTTTTTGTTGATATTGACTTTTACAAAGATAAAGATATTCCTTAACCTGACCAAATAAATGTGTAATACTTCAACCCACTTGGAGAAGAAGTTAGTCAGAGTAAGAATTTTCTTTAATTATGTTTTCATAGAGGTAGGATACAGTATCACAATATCCATTCCCAATTTAAAAAATTGATAGGAGTATTTGGTTTGTGTTGATTATATGGAGGTTGGGGAATGAGGATTATGTAAAAATAAATGGAATGGAACATTTTATTAATATTTGTTCAATCCTACACTATAGTGGGCTAGTAGTGAAAAATCCTTGGGATTTGTTGGTAAATGTTGAACCCTGGCTGGTGGTTGTCATTGGCTAAGATATACACTTATTTCATCACAATAGTGGTCACCTCTCCATTAATCCACATAATAAAGACCCCATATATGACCTCACATATAATGAACATTATGATGATTCATTCTATAATATAGACAAAAAAATAATTTATCATCTCTATATTTTAAAATTCATAGCTATATCAAGTAGGAGTAATCATTTTTCTGTAATTTCCTAATGGGTTTCATCTTGGAAGTGGCTGGAACAGATGGTTTGGGGATAGGACTAACTTCATCCTTCTGTTCTGTGTTCTCCCAAAAAAAGGTGAGACCTTCTAAAAATGTGCAATAATGATGATTGTTTCACCCCACTCTAAAATGGATATAGCTATTTCTGCATTTACAAGAGCATATACTTGGTAATTTTTGTGATTATGGTAGATGAGTCAATATCAAATCTGATGGGAATTTCTCCATTAGTTCATAGAAATTTTTAATAGGGGTAATATCTATTCATTATTATGGTATTATCACTAATATCTATCTTGATAAAATATTTTAAATTTCTATTTGTCTTCATGTGATTTAATTGTACCTAATGTGAAAAATCCATCCCACAATGAGAGCCTGATATTTTGCATTCATTGTTCATGCATCATTACCATAGAAGGAAGGAGTATGGAAGGGTTGCCTTTACTGGAGGGATGGTCATGAGTTCCATACCAGATTTTTGGATCTTAGGTTATTACATCATCTTCCCTCTCAGTATATTGGATTCTCTATTAAACTATATCTCTCAAATCTCGGGGCCCTCTTAAAAAGAAAAGAAATATTCATTTTTTAATTTAATATCAAATGAAGTCATTTATGTTGAGGGGTGTTCTTCCAAATAATATTCTAATTCCTGACCACCTTTTTTTTTCTAAGGCCTGAGATAAATGTAAAACATATACATAATTATTTTCATCCATGATATGTGTCTATTCAATATTATACTACTATGAATTTAATTTATTACATTTCTATGAGAAACCATATAGACCCTGTGATGATACAGGTAGTTCCTCTATTTATGGATGACAAATATTAGACCAAAAATATATTCATGATATCAAAATAACAAGTCTCAACATCGATAATGACTTGGATTAGGTAATAAATTATATTTACACTCCCATTGTCGTTATTTATTAGGATGAAAGTACACAATTATCTCTCTATGGATGTCACTTAAAATGTAAGTGTCCTTTTTTATACATGTAGTACTAGCACTGATGGGCTTAGGGCTATTTTTTGGGGATGTACAATGTTTTTTAAAAGTCATCAGTCCACTGATATGTAACCCCCTTATTCATCCAATACGTGAATGTTATTAATTTTCCTAAAAATTTGGATATAAAGAGATGAGTGTTGTTCAAGTGCACATGAATTCCTCTTAACTCTATATGGTTTTGATGATGTGAAATAAATTTGACTAACATTGTCTTCTTAAGGCCAACTTCAATTCCTCGATGTTGTGCAATGGAGATGAGAAAGTTCCCTGAGATAACACTGATATCACATTTCAAGGGGTTTGTTTTCTAGTTGTGCTATCATAATTTTTTGTAGATGGATTCAACATTATCAAGGTGATCAGATTGATAATGATGTTTAACCACCAAGTTATTCATTTAGAACTCAATTAACATCCCCACGATAGGAATGATGATAATATTCTAGGAAAATTGATACATATTTCTAATATTCATTATGTTAAAGGGCATTACCAGATAACAAAATACACTCTAGGGGCCATAAAGGTTGTGAATGTTTTATCTTATCAAGCCATTCATTTTTTCTATATCTTGAATAGTCATATATAAAGGAGAGGGACTAATATCTTGCTACATCATTGGAAGATATTTCTATGATCAAGACTGGTGTATTATATTTTAGGTTGTGTATGTTGAGATCTCAACAATAAATTTATAATTTTACTTTCATGTTCTTATTCATGAAATGAATATATTATCTAGCAATTTTTTCTATTTGACCTCTAAAATTAAGATGAATCTGATGATCTTGTGAACTCAGGCATCAGTTTTGGTAGCATGTGTTAGATGCATTCTTTTGGATGCCTTCTTATAACCCCAATGGTCCCCTAGAAATAATAATTTGCGAGTGACCACCTCCAGTTAATTCCTGGATTGTCTATGTAGTCCCAAGTGAACATATCTTAATGATTTTTCCAAAATGATGTATATAACTCTGGTTCATTATGATACATGGCTACACTAATTAATGTGGGTATTGGCTTTTCTTCTATACCCATTTTTATTTAACTACGTTCATCAAATAGTGCTAGAGATATCCTCTTAAAATGTCTGAGGTTTGTCCCTCAGGTCATCCTCATCTTCCTCATCCTCCTCTTTAATATTCTTTGTATTATTGTATTGTGGGAGAGTGTAGTTGAGTAATATATAATGAGTTAAGAGGGGAGTCAATATATTGGCATTGACATTCAAGTTATAATGTGATTTCTATAACCCAACTTACAGTGTTGTATCTCCCTAAAAATACAGAGGGGATTGAGTGACGGATAGAGAAGGAGTTCCTTAATCCTGTAAGGGTGATAAGACAACCTCTTTTAACTTGACTAATTTTTCCAGGATATCTTGGATCTTTGGCGACATAATGATCACATTTCAAAATATGGTTTCCCACACTTGAACTGATTGATGTGTGACATTTACTCTATACCATATTTTTTTGAATGGGTCGGTCGGGATTGTTTACAAACCATTTGGGTGTGGTAACCTATGAAATACAAAAAACTAGTGGTTTTTACATTCCAATAGATAGAACCATTAATTGATATAAGGTGAAAAATTCGATTCAAATAGGACCTTATTGGCATGAAACATTACAAATTTTTATATTAATATAATATCCGATGCATTGATAGAACGATGAGGGTATTTCAACATGTTGATGAAAACAAATCCTTCATATAAAGACTTTGAAGGTTGTATCCTACAAATCAACATCAAATTCTATGTTTCATATGAAGTATCCTAATTGAGCCTTAAGCTTGATTTCACCCAGAAAATATTTCTTTCTATTTTCATGGCCCATTACTGTTAGAGTAAAATGTTCTTGGTTGTAATCATTTTACTCATGATGATGAGGTGTTCTTACTAGAATGATATTAACTCCAGGTTTGTTTTAAATGATATTTTTTTTGGACATTAACACTATTTATCCTACCAAACACGTACAAGTGTCTAATGTGTCCTTTTATAATGGTTTATTCATCAAGAACTATGAAGTAGATAACCATATGACAATCTATAAGATCATTTTATATCATATATCATTTGGTAGTAGCAACATTTTCTTCAAAATCATGGGGACTAAGAAAAGCTTCTACGAGTTACTCCCTATGGTCATTTGACAAAATAAGGGAGTCCATGATTGATATCCTGGATAATACCATGGAAAACCCTTTGAAGGTATCATACTTATTGTCCAAATTATTGTGATTCATAGTTTACAGATTCAATTTCAAGTTATATTTAGAAAATAGGGAATATTAAGTATATGGAACAACCTCCAATGCAGGAGTTAATGGTGATCATGTACTTGGTGGTTTAGGCCGAATAGGCATGTGTTCCATCTATGGGTAATATGCCACCTGTACACCCTCCAATTGATATTATTTAGTGATAAGGTCAAAATGGTGTTTGGAATATACATTTTTATTTTACATATCCTTTTGGAGTCAATTAATTGATATTCCATGTGTTTTTACATCATTGGTAGTCCAAGTAGGAACGTGTCTTGATTCATACTTCCTTCCATGACTGCTCCATTCATGGTATCGTCAGATCATGTGGTATTTTCCATCATTTTTGAAATTGGGAATGGGGAAACTAGTTCCATATACACAATCATAATTAATGTAGGGATCCATTAAATTCATGATATTAATGGAATCAAATATTATTTTCTCATCTGATGATTATTTGTTCGAGTTCACCATTTCCAGCGGTATAGTTTTTATTGGGGGTTCACATTGTCTCATATCTAAATGAAAAATTTATGAGAGGGTCAAAGACAACATTTTATGTGATTCATGTTGGTCATCTTTCTATTTTACAGAAACATCACATCCATACCACATCATTAAAGGATGGATTATAGATATTTTTGGTACCGATGAATTTTTTTTGTTCTAGTAGAAGTGAATAAGGGAATAATTAGTTTCTTTAACTATTCTTGTATAATACCATGAGTTCAATAGATTTTATTTCCAAACACCCAATTTTTAAAATTCTATTCCCTATAAAAAAACTAATTTTCAATTATCCCCTTCATTAAAGAGTGTAGCAAAAAAATACCCTACATTTGTGAGAATATTTCTTAACTTCACCTTCCCACAGTCTATTAATTTTTTCAGTTGTCATTAAATATGAGGCCTTCCAGAATGGTGTACCTTGACATCCTTTAGAAGGGTAAATAATTCGTCAAATCATTAAGGCCAACACGATCTATCCTCATAGAATCTAAAAGGTGGATTAAATCATTGTCCATAGTGTTTATAAATAATAGTGGACACGATCATCTCAAAATGGGTATAATATGCTACTACATATCCTGAATATTTTTTCCTTGGTCCCATTTGTGTGTCTCAGATAATTGTGGGATAAAAAAATTTCATGGGGAGAAGTTTTTGGAGGTGGGGCCAACATGTAGGTTTTCTTAACTATAATAGATTCCACCACCCCATTTAATTATATTTTTATCCTGACATGTGGAGTCATTCAGTACATGATATTAGTCCATTTTATGTAATGATCAATTCATTTTTTAGTGGATGTCAAATACAGAAACCCACCTATATACTTCATAAAGATGTGAGTTGTTTGTAGCTCATCACGAAGGTTATCTATAAAAAGAGATAGAAGATCTTCTTGGGGATGTTTTAGTTTTAGGGAGTAGGTCATCCCATTGCATATGGAATTAAAATATGTAAATCTCTTTTTATATCATCATTTTTAATTAGAGATTCCATTCATTGTTGTCATTTATAGTGTTTAGAAAAACTGAAATAGGAACTATATAAAGATGTATTTATGTCTATTGATTCACCAAGAAAGAAAACTAGTGTAAAACATGAAGGATTGAACATCCAGGGGTTGAAAGAAGCATTAGAGATTCAATTATTATATTTTCAATGAATTTCCCAACATCAGACCACTAAGATACAAAAAGTGTATATGATTTGGTTCATAGTCTTTTGTTCCACATAATAATGCAAATGTAGGACTCCAAAAATTTATAGGGGGTTATGTTTCTATCAAAAATTCCGAGTAAGGATTCTACTATGTCTATAATAGTTCATTATATTCCTCTAACACTTCCCATCAAATTGAAAATGACATGACAGTGTCAATGAGCACTTGATTAATTTTTTTATACAAGAAATTTTACATGTGTAGGAATAAATAGGGCTTGATTCACTAGTTATTACATTATTTATAGATTATATTAAGCTTGGGACAACTTCCAATGGTTTTCATAGATCTATACACGTTATTTACCTAATTGAGGGAAATCATGATTTCCATTTATAAGTAAGTCTATCTAAAATGTTGATATGGGTACCGAGTTGGGTAGATGTCATGGCCATACTAAAATCACTTTTATGAACACTATTTTTTGAGGTACACCTATTGGAAGTGTACATTTAGGCTCTTCCTAAGGATCATATTCAATAGGAATTCTACACCAGAGTAATTTGGGGTTGACTATCCTTGAAAGTTACATTTTTTTCTCCTACCATGTGAATCTCTCTTCAAGCATGAGGTGTTCAATTAATTTATGACAAATATATGTATTGTATAAGGCCTTGAAATTTCCATTTTTTGGGAATATATTCACTGAGGTGTTTGTAAAAGAATAGTTCATAGAGAAACCTAATATTGGGAGATTCTATTTCTCTGAATATGCACACCTCTTTCCATTATCATAGTTTGTACTGTGTTCTAAATGGAAAGATCCTCTCCTTACTTCACTAAACAGACATCATTTTTTGTGCCACCGGTAGGATTCACTTCCATGATATTCATCATTGAAAAATTCATTGTAGCCATCATTTTAGGTGTTGAATTATATGAGGTCTGTTTGTGCCATTTCTAAACCTCTCACTTCCTTTTTGATATCCTCTTCGAGCATCTTGGTGAAGAGTTACTCAGAGGGAACCTCTATTCAACATGTTCATATGATTCCCTTTTGAGGGAGATGGGTCATGAGATAGGATGAAGAAGGAGACCATACTTATTATTTTTCTTTCTATATTGTAAAATACTAATTTTCATCAATGGGGAGGTTCATGTAAAATTTCCCAAAGCCTCGTGGGCTTGGTTTTCTCATGTTCCTTTGTTTTTATGCCTCGATTCATACTTTTAGAACATGTAGGATTGTTAATAACAAATAATCCCATAGTACTATTTTCTATGGATGAACCCAAACTATTATAGAAACCACTATTTCTGTTTCTCTCCATATATATTGCAGCCTTGATGGAGAATGATCTTGGAAAAATTCCATATTGTTATGAAAAATTGTCTCTTCTAAAGACATTAGTAGTTCCTATTGAATAACATACCAAAATCAAGAATCAAGCTCATTGTTCATTATTACATTGTTAACTAGTTTTTTGATGTCTTTCCCTCACCAAGCAATATTCTTTGGAGACTTATTCAAGGATGATTCATCCTGAGAATGATATATTTCCTGAGCATGTTATTACTTAGTAGACTACTTGGAGTAATAACATTATATGATATCATTTATAGTGGAGTTTGCTGAGTGGGACATGGGAAATGTGACAATATCAATGTTCTCCAATCCTAGAATATGAAAAAAATATGGGACATTAAAATGTTGAAAAGATGACTCATATAATGAATTGAGGCATTTCAATTGTAGTACATTCTACCTATTCTTTGATTATAGACACCAAATATATGGAAGGGATTAAAATTAGACTTTAAGGTGAATCTATACTAATATTTTAAAATGGACTAAAAACTAGATTTATAGAAGGAACATTTGTTTCAGGTGGTGGACATATTTTGAGATATTGAGAAGGATCTTGTGTATGCCTTATTCTAGTAGTGGATCTAGAATGTGGAACTGATTATTGGATGATGGAAAAAGAATGATTGTTATATCGTACATGGACCATTTTCTTTTCATGAGAATCATATTTCATTGTTCTTATTCTAGATATGCCTCTAGTCAGTCATCCCAACATGATCACTTCTTGCAAATGTTTAAGCAAGGAGTGGGGAAAGTGGAGGGTTTCATTACTATGGAAATGATACAAAGGTAGTTAGTAGGATAATTGTTTCCATGAGATATATTCTAGTTGATAAATGATGTCTCTTTTAATTGATAGGGTATCGAGAATAAATATCCCGTCCTTCTACGCACCTCAAGATATTTGGACTTTTACATAATTGACCTGGTAAGGAAAAGAATTTCTATTGAAACGAAATGTCACTGTGGGAGGATCTTCGAAATGAATTCCATAATGGAGAGTACTACCATCATATATAGATGTTTTACTATAGGGACAATTCCAACATTTCATACCCTAGGGGCCTTTAGGGAAGACTAAAACAAGGGGAGGGAATTATTGCTTCAATGAAAAGTTTATGTTGAGAGGACCTTTACATGAAATTCCATCATGGTAAGGAATACCATCATAGATCAACATTTGAGAGTTTGGAGAATTTCATTAGTGAATAAACTAGGGAGGAACTTCATAGTGGAAAATAGATAAGGGAGAAACCCTTCTTTTTATTTTTTATATGTCCATGAACTGGGGTATTGTGACACTCATCAAGAGATTGGTTCTTATGATCGATCATTTTGTGCTTAAAAAGAAATCCTTTATGGTATATACTATGCGAATGACCGCTAGAGATACTAGTAACAATTTTTTAGAAAGGAACTTAACAACTTCTATTACCACTTCCATCATTTGGTAATAGATTTCCATTATCCTAAACCAATGCTAATAGTCTTTTGATATCCTTATGAAATCCAACCTATATGAGAATAGGGGTTATGAGTATTCTATTCATTTTATAGTTTCATATGATTTGATTTTTTAGGATCTATCTTGAGGAAGACTAGGTCTCATTACTATATGTTCTGTAAGTCATATATTGGTTCCTATTAATGTGGATCTTGTGGTAGATCCAAGATATGCTGGTAAGAATCCTGAATTCATGCAAGGATATAAGACTACCCTAGAGTGGTCAACAGAGTGGACAAGGGGAACCTAGTTGGAAGAAGTATTTCTTCCTGATAAAAATGTATATTTATTATATAATATTTTCTATGACCATCCAGGAAAGGAGTAGGGATTCATGTCACTCCAGATTGGCCAATATGTTGGCTGGATGACATGCACCATTTTAGGAGATAAGTTGTATTCCCGAATCCTGTATATTTCCAGTGACATGATTTCATCTACAAATATTTATAGGATATGGTCAAGGATTTATTTTTGATCCTACATCATCAATAAGATGTGTTGGGAAAGGATGTTTGTGGGAATATAGATATATTCCCATTCTACTGTTGGTGTAATGATATGTGCCTACTCCTATCATCCACTTCTAACCAACTAATGTCGATTATCAACCTATGTGGGGGAAGAGATACAAGTCATACCCTATTGTACAGGAGGGATATTCCATATTTTTTATACAATATTTATGGTACAATTGATATAATATAGTTGGTATAAACATATTCTTCTATTTTTCTACCATATTTAACTAGTGGCATTGATACGAAGGGGGAAAAGGATTTGGTTCTCTACATAGTGTGTCTCTATATTTTATTGGAATCCTTTTTATAAACTAAATGATATTTAAATCTTACCATTGTTTAAAACTATATTTCCATCTCCAGATTATTTACTACGATAAAGGATGATGGCATTATACATATTGTTTGATTGACATCCTCTATGAGTCACTCGAGAGACCCAGGTATGCATGAATTAGTTTAGGCCTAGCTAAGAGGTATCCTATTCATGGTGAGGATCCTGGGCCACATGATGTTGGTAGTGATGATTTCTATTAGGGGACTTGGGTTATGAGCACCGTGATGATAGGATGATGTTTTCAGAGACAACTTCATCAGCACTACAAAGGTAGTGGTGGAACTTTTTTTATCTTATGGAAATAAGATCTGGAGACGGGTTTAGAAGGGTATTGGTGTTGTATAGTCCAAGAGTACTGATTGCCATTGAGTGATAGATTGGTGGGGACTCATAGGATGGAGGCCCTATAAGGCTACCTAAAATATTGGGAATGTTCCATTTTGGAGATACTCCAAAAATAGTTCATATGAATCTTAGTGTTAAAGACAATATTTGGGCGATTGCATCCTTTATTTGTTCGAGGACCCGATATCTGCAGTGGGTGAGTCACTTGTATTTGTGAAATGGAAAAATATAATTATATTTAAGAGAGTTTTGGTGTAGAGTTCCTATAATATATAGGAGAAACATACACTAGAATAGGCCTGTAAAAGAAGAATCTCCATAAAAGAACTCATGCTCTATTAATCATTTTTTCGGACCTCTTCAATTTTCAGAGCTAAGGGGATTAATGGGTGGGTAATACCATCTTTTTGGTTAAGTATCCACATTATCTTCACCATTTATTATGATTAGAATGAAAAGGTTTTTATTAGAAGTAACAATGTGTTCTGACAATAATTTTGAATTCTACCATCTTTATCTTGTCATGGATATTCCATAGTAAGATTATTTTATGTATGGTTTGCCATTCAGTTTCTGATAAAAATAGATGTTCCACCAACATTTTTTATTATGGGGTGTCTGAATATTTCAAAATCATTTATGATGGGTTCAGTATTCTCAAACAACTTCCAACACGTTATTTCAGGAGCCATAAACTCCCATTGGTTCCTTTATTTGGGATATTTCATGAAACTACATTCCCAAGATAGGTGGTTGTTGAGAAATGTCCCCAAAGATGATTATAAACACAAATTGGTCAAGAGGATCATATTTTTGGCACTACATGCCCCATTGAGGGGAATGTTTACTATTTAATAACTATATTATAGATTTGAGACATGTTAATCAATATACTGTACATCTCAATGTTTGTTGTTGATCACCCAGAATTAATGATTAATTATTTTCACACATGGTTTTAGAATAAAATATATGTATCTAAGGTTATTCATTAGTAGAGGGATGATTATATATCCTCGGTCCCCTGTAATTCATACCTTTTTATATAGGGATCGGTGAATCTTATATTTTTTTTGTTATTATCAGTCATGTTTTATACCATATTGTGAGGTTCCCTAGAGTTTATCATCATACAGGGGAACAATCACTATTTTGATGTCATGATTGAACCCATAAGGTGGGAATCCGATGTATCCTCATAAAAGGAATCAGATCCCATGTATATCGGTGCCACATATCAAGACACATCACCTTTTAAGGTCATATTATGTGGAAAATACAATATAGTTTAATGTCAGGGGGAAAATATGTCTTGGGGGAAAGTGACTAGACAATGTTTAGTGTGGGAACTACATCGGGGTAGCTTGAGGGACCTGAAATATATATGGTCTCCCAGGTGCTGGAATTATTTTACTAGGTATATAACCCAATAGGGATGTGGATGAAAAGGTCCCAGATAGAATATTGACTTATGGGCCAGATATGACCCTATTGATAATGTATCTTGGAGAACATCTGTTTTAGTTTAGTTGTCGAGCGTGGACCTCAAGGAGGCTCTCTACATATCACAAGTAGTTTTGAATCAAGTCACGCATAGTTAGAAATGGTTTTGGATTACAAGGAATAGGATGCACGTTTGGGTGAGTATGGTTGGGACATACAATGAATAAGTGGCCCATAAGGGTGGTTTGGATATAGTACGGGATTATACCATATATGAGGTGAATTTGGGTGGATATGGTCAAGGATTATACTAAATAAAAGTACCATAAGATGATTTAGATTTTTTGGATTTCATAATAACCACTAACATATAATAATATGAAAGAGATGACTAGTGTGAAAAAAGGGGAAACAATATATTTGAATATCACATGCTCCACTTTGGCTACTGGTGGATATATGCTCAACCCAAACAAAGAGGGAATGAGAGATGGATTTGACACTAATTCCCTACCATTATAATACACTGGGATAATGAATTGGAAGAAAATAAATACCTCCAACAAGATAGACTAAGGGATTAAATAAGGATGGATATCATTGAAAAGTTTCAAGGGAAGAAATGTTGATAGTCCACCTCACATCAAAGAGAATGAAAATTGTGATTCCCCACTCTCCCCAACCATAACGGGGAGGTGCACGGGAGAACCTCTATGTTCAAGACGCATTATACCATGGAAATATGAAATGATGTAATTTAGATGTTCTTATATACAAGATAGGTTACTAATAATACTATAATTACTATGGGTATGTAGAATCAAGCATAAATATTGATGTGTCTAATGATCTAATCATACATATCATCTTCCTTTAGAAGATGCCTCAAACAAGAATCATTAGAATGGTTCATGGAGGACCCTATGTGGGGACTGTTGGTATAACATGGTAATGTGATTGGGGTTGGAGAGTAGAAAAACATAGGATGACCCATTACACATAGCATGTTCTTAGGTGGGAAGGAGTTCAATCCACATAGAATGTTTCTATACAGGTGAGGGTGTAATCCCAATAGTAGTTCATAATACGAAATAAAATTCCAAACACAATTCATTATTATATAATAGGATAGTTTCTTCATACGTAGAGTTTTTTATGTGATTCTTGGTTCCAACCATATTACATTTCACTAAATTGTCTCAGGTTCTATGTGTGTTCCATTTTTCTGCATGGTGAAGGGATCCCTTTATGTAAATTTATAATATGTGTGGTGGTGAACTGTAAATGGGTCATCCTATCACACCTCAAAAAAGGGTGTCCACAATGGGGTCTTGGATATTTGGAAAACCTTATGAATTTAATTCATTCCTTAATGTTGTGTATTAGTATTATGTACTTGGAATTGAAGGACTCACAATTCACTCCAGTGTTTCAGCTATTTTGAATCTCTTTTTCATGTTTATCCTTGGAGGTGTTTTATATATAAATAGAGAAACCATATACCGGGATGGCTGGTTGTACACATTGGGACATAGGGATGGATTTATAGGATAACTAGAGGGATGTACCACCACATGAATTAATTTATTCCTAGGGATTGAAAACACTGTCCCCTCTAGATAACATTTCATCATTCACACGGGATAGTAATTTTTGGAGCAAATAATCACTACTTGAAAGCACAATATGGTTTCACTTGTGGTCCTTGGTGCCCATCATCGTGACCTATGAATGATTTCATTAAAAAATCCATGTAGAATGGCGGTTTGTATAGTGATTTTTACTAAATAAGACCCCAACTACCATTGTAGCATTTTCACTATTGAAAATATTCATCAATCAATTATTTTTAAAATAAAAAAATCATTATTTAATTATTTTATTGATGTTCACATCCCAAAAACTACATTGCACAGTTGGCCCACACCGACTAATGTTAGGCTATACCTAAGCAAATAACACACTAATAAGCTCAATTGTGGTGTTTTAATTTCAATATGAGTCATCGTTAATGACTTATTAGGATTTTAAATGTAAAATAATTTTATTTATGAATTTTAATTTTGGTAATTACATTTTTTATTTTTCTCACTAGAGACCCATGCGTGCTAAAATTAAGTCGTTCATAAGTTATAAACACTAATATGAATGCAACGGTGCCCTCATATTTCTTTTGAGGGCACCCTATTATGATTTATTACAATTTTTCAGGAAAATTGTTCCAGGGTGTTATTAAGAAATTAACATTTTTTGATTGATGATTCTGAGAACTCTGGGGCTTGTAATCACATGATGTCTCAGAGTTTGGTCTCTTAATTTTCCCAATATTTTTCTAAAAATAGGACAAAGAAAATATGAGTTGTTACATTACCCAACCATAAGGATTTATTTTCGTAAAATCCAAACAAAGGGATTCCCAAACCTATGAGGGTGTGAGAACGAACATGAGCCACCTT
Organism: Viscum album; assembly: GCA_963277665.1. Classification (NCBI taxonomy): domain Eukaryota; kingdom Viridiplantae; phylum Streptophyta; class Magnoliopsida; order Santalales; family Viscaceae; genus Viscum; species Viscum album. Next base: position 1,684,778,806 of record OY728143.1, on the reverse strand, counting down.
CTTCCACATGCCCTCCAAGATATTTTTGTGCTACCACCGAATGCACACTATAGGAATCGATCTACCACATAGGGTCTTATACTGTTTATCTTATATCATTATCAAAACAATGAAAAAGTCTATATATCATCAACATCCATATCATCCTGGAAATGAAGTGTAATGGGTCGTGTATGAGTCACATGCAGGTATAGGTATCCCAATATCTCTGTGGGACTCCATTCCCAAAAATCTAATAAGTGAAAGACATGCTAAATTAGTCAAAGATCACCCAGATGAGGCATGTCATCTAGATATATGGAATAAAAATGTCATGAAGTCTGTTTATATTCCTTCTCACTCCCTTATTTTCACCCCAAGAAAAAAAAAGTGAAAACCCTTCCATTCACAGGGACATGACATTGTGTATTGAAAAAGAAAAAAACTGATTAAACGAGCACTTATCTTTTATATCAATAGGTAAATCCCACATCAACGTGTTCTGTCATCCTCAGTGTCCGACCAGACTCCAAAATGCATACCCCGATGCATCTTTCCAGTCTAGGAATCCAATACCACTACTATACGTCCCTTGAAAAGAATGATGTGTTCCACAACATTCGAATATCCATCAATCAAATTCCCTGAATACAACTGAGCATTTAGAGTCTCACAATCTGTATCATCAAGTTGTGCATCCCTAACTCATAGTAAGAATGGAGTCGTAAAAACCACCAATTGGAATTAAGCTACATCATCTCTATCCATGGAGGATAACTATAATGAGGCCCATTTCTCGGTTTCCACATTCAGCAACAATGAACTAGGTCTCATGCTGAGACCATCCGCTACCATGTTTCCCCTACCAAGTGTAAAAACTAATTTTAAGTCATAGTCTTAGAGGAACTCTATCCATCATCTCCATCTAAATAATAAATCCTTGTGAGATGGGATACACATGATACAATTGTGTTAGACCACCCAATAGTTAAAACATATGGTAATTTTCTAGAATTACACTCCTCCTCTACTATAGAAGGGCACTAACTCTCCCTATTTCTTCACACTTTCAGACGACATTGTTTCAAAAAAAATAGAGAAATAATTTCCAATTTTTTTCCAAATATTAAAAGTATTATTTTGGATATAAATCCGATATTTTAAGGCATTAGTTCATATATAATGAGGATTCTAGAAGAAGAGGTAATGTTATTCATCGAGCATTTTTTATTTTAAATCACTTTCCACCTCATTCAATTCGTATTTTACCATCCATTTATAGTAAAAATAATATCATTCATATATTTAGTATTTCATGCTACGATTAAAAGATATAATTCAACATAATTCAATCAAATGATTCATAAATCATTATTCATGAGTATCGAGGACTAATGTCTCATGAACAAATATCATTTGTTTTTCCATGGACATCTCTCAATGATGTGTATAATGATGGATATAATGTATATAAATGATATTTATAATATATTTATACCTATTGAGTCATTATATTATATATGTCTTCTCACCATCTATTCTATATACGATATGATAACATTGTGTGTGTGTGTAATGAAAACAACAACCTCATGGAGTGAGGTGATTCATCTTTCACAAACACATCACAGGAAATGAGAAAAAGAAAATAGTATTTATTATATGTGGTATATATGAAATAAATATGATATGAATTTAATAGTTAACATTATGGATAGAGAATATATATATATATATATCATTTTATTTATTTCCTTTTTACACATGTAATGGTGATAATATCATTCTTGTGCATTCAGACTACGACCTTGATGAAGCGATGTAACTCTATTTTAATAACCACATAAAATTGGTAATATATATGTATATTTAATAATTTAACATTATGATTATTTAATGATAAATATTATTGATAAGATAGACCCATATAACATGTGAAAGAACAGAAATATTCATGACATATAACGAATTATAAAATGATGAGATTAACACTCAACACAATGAAAATAATTAATAATATTTAAAAAACGGGTGATAGTATGTTATAGAAAGATTATATATGATATTAAAAATATTATTATGGTTCTAGGAAAATTTAATATCATGTTTAAAATCACTTTATAGAATATTAATGAAATTTCATCCAAAAGGAAGCGTAATGTAATAGATTTTGTCATTATTTCATTTTATTGAGTCTTATTGTATCTTTAAGCACCATGTTTCTTTTTTATGGTGTATATATGTCCCATTTTACAAGTTCATAACGAATAAATAATTAATCATGTTATGTTAATATTGAAAATTCATTTTTTTCTTTTAAATTTTTTTTGACATTAATGTTACCAATTAACTAATTTTATAATTCATTTTCATTTAACTTTCTCATCTCACTCCAGCATTGTCGTAGAAATTATATGATTTTATTATAATTAATTTTCTATATTATTTTTTATTTTTATTCTTTGTATTTTTATTTAATTTATATAATAAAATATTATTCATTGATTAATTCTCACTTAGATGTTATGATCAATTTATGTGTTTATCGGTTAATATAATTCTAATACAGATTGTTTATTTATGAATCTCCATTAAATGGTACTATTAAATAAATTTTAAACATACCATTTCAATTATATACCCTTTTTCATTCATGATATATATCAATTAATAGTAAAATTTTTACTCTCTTGGGTACTTCAAATGTCAAATATGTTTTTTTAAGGAAATTTTACTTCAGTTTTCCCTTTTGTTGGATATATATTTTCATCAAAACCATGTTATCCAAATATTTTTTCATATTTTTTATATCCATTTAAATTTTTTTAATATATGTAATTTTCTTATATTTTATATCATTATAGAAAACTATTTATAAGAATATTATGTTTTTTTTCAAAATAATGCATGTTTGGATTTTAAAGAAAATATTAATGGAATATTATTATCGTTTTATAATATGGAATATTCTTGGTATTTTATTGTGAATAATTAATATTCTTTTTTCAAATATTGAAATTAAATAATCACATTAGTCAATGAACACCATATTTTTAAAGCTTCCATTTCATAATTTTAAAGATCTTTTTAATGAAATTGATTATAAAATTCATTTTCAATGAAAATTATTTTTAGTATTTTTTTAAAATTGAAATGAATATTCCACCCCCATAAATTTTTCAATAAAGTTTAGTTTAATATATATTAATAAATGAAAAAAATCCTTTATTATTAGAAAAAATTGAATAAGATGATGCCATCCTCATTTTTCCACTAGAAGGGTTGTGATTATTTTTTATTATGAATAATGTAACATTCAAGGTAATTATAAAACGAGACATTTTCATATATATTAAATTATTTTAATAAGATATGAATTTTACTTCGAAGTGGGTTATATGTTTTATAGGGTACCTGACAAACAACAACCGGTTTCTCCAATATCTTATGTGGCACACAAGATTGAATTATATAAAAAAAGACACTATTAATATCAATATTTTATATGGTAATTATATCATAGTTTTTATATTAGTGGGATTGAAAATAAATAACTATATTAAGATGAAACATGATTATTTAATCTTTTAACTTTATTTTAATAACTTTTAGAGGATTAAAATTGGAATATATCTATATTAAGCATAAAATACTGGGATATTTTTTAAAGGTGGTTTTAACCCCTTTTGATGGAGAACCATTTTTAAATATACTTTTTTCACTTTAATATATTATATTTGACAAAATAAACTCTTTATTTATAAGTGAGAAATCAAATTTTACTTTGGTTAAAACATTGGTATTTTTCTTTTATATTTCATATTTTAATGAATAGTCTGAAATACAACATTTTAATTCAAAACTGCCTTTTCAAAATAGTTAATTGTATTGTTATATTGTTTTTTAACTGGGTTTAATTTATATTTATATTATGTTTTTATCATTTAAAAAAATAAATTTCACTAGAATTAATTTCACATTGAAATATGATTAAAACACATGTCAAACATTTGATGGTTTTTAATTTTTCCACCTTGGTGAACTGAATATTCAAAAACTAACATAAATGATTGTAAAAAAAATGAGAAATATGGTTCAATAGGATCAAAATAATTTTTTTTAATTGTAACATTAGTATTTTATTTAGAATGGTTAATGGGTAAATCAGGTAAATAAGGGCCAAAATAATATTTTAATAATATGAAAATACACTAACACTTGTTCTAATAATATTGGATGAGATACGGATGACCAAGAAAACCATTGGGATGAAAATTTTTCCTTTTTAATCCACTTTGGTGTGATTATGACACTTTTAACATTTAGTTTAATGTAAAGCCAAAAATTATCATAAACATGACTCTAATTAATTAAAAAATTCTAATATAGTTTTATATAAGTTATATATTCAACTATAAGTATTAATTAGAAATAAAAAATTATTTCCTACTTCATGGTATTTTATTTAAAATTTTTAGACATTAAATAATCATATTTAATTCTGACATAATGATGAAAAAATGATTTCCTAATGAATGAAAGAATTAAATAAATGATATTACAAATATTAAAAAAATAACATTTGATGTAATTTATGTCATCCATGAATTTTATAGAAGAATATGATATTTTAGAATAACATTAAATGTTTTGGTTATAAGTTTTATAACTATTTAGATTCTATTTAAATTAATTACAATTTTGTGTAATATTTGAGATAATTAATATTTTATATAAATAATATTTTATTTAATTATTTAAAAATTGTAAAAAAAATATAAAATCACAATGTTATTATGATAATTTCTAAAAGTTCAATAAATCTATAATTATGGGAAATTTTCCCCATATAAGTAACATTTATAGCCTCTTAATTTTTAGAATGTTGTTACTATAATTATAACTAAAAGAGAATAATTAAGGATAAACCAAAAATATAAGGTTTAAAATAAAATAAATACATGTCCAAAAATTAATTTACAGGAGGATTTAAATTTATAACAATGATAAATTAAAAATATATAAATTTGGATCCATATTTATTAAAAAAATAATTTATATTAATTTAATATTTCAAGAGTTTCTAGGGGTGGTCCTCCCATCTCCTATAAAATGGTACCCATTGTTCCCTAATAATACAACATCAGGAACCCTTTATATTATACACCCTCTACCTAAATCAGTTCATAAAATATCTACCCACATTATTGAGGCCTTATTTTTAGTAGAACATACTTTTTTGTTGTTTTCAGTTGTTCCTAAAGGGTGAACAACCGAAGAAGAGGTGTCATTTTCTTTATGAATTTCAATTTTTCTTATTCTTACACTTCCTTCCAATCTAATAAAAGAGTGAAGAGAAAATAAATATTATATCCTGAATATAATAATATATTAAAAAGTTAATATAATCACATATAACCATATTCACTTACATCAAATTGGAAATGAATTAATCGTTCTTGCATGCATGTGAGCTATAACTTCCACGAACTGATCAAATTATTTTTTCATAACCATATTCAAATACATGTTATAATAATGAAATTAGTGTTCATATGTGATATTCATGACTTATTGGAGATTATATGATAATAATATATCAATTACATTCTTACTTTCCATTCACATAAAAATGATAATGACGTTCATGCGTATGTGGGACCTATCTTGTCCATGATGCTAAGTGACTGATTTTTATTAGTTATATCACTTATATGATATATATAAGTATATTTTAAATATTAATATAATATTACTGATGTTATGATTATTCATTAAAGTGAAAATAATTCATAAATTATTTCTGTAATGATCAACAATAAATAAAGACATTACTTATGTTTACATAAGGCTTACCATCTCCATGATTAGAAAGTTGTTAATTTTTCAAAAGCACACTTCATGGTTTGATTTAAAGGAATAAATTATGTATAATTATGATAATAATTTCATTTATATTTTAACCAACATTACGGACTTATGACCACTTGGACTAGGGTGTAACACCCTAATATTTCATAATATGTTATTTCGTCAAAGTAATTCAATAACTTGTATAACAAGCAACACCGAGTTCTAGCCCACCATGACTTTCCAAACTGGCCGTTTAAAAGTGGTTATGAATATTATTAACATAATTTTTAACATTATACAATCTTTATAATTTTATAATCCATATTTGGAGTTTCCTAGACATAATGTGTGAACAAAATCAATTTTTTCTTAATAAAGAAATATTTTAAAAAAAATACAATTTTACCACCTTTTAATGGTGAACCCTCTTCAAATCCAATATTTGAATCATTTATTTTTATTTTTTACAAAATAAACTTCTTCCTTGGAATCATGACATAATAATATAGTTTCAATAATTTTTTGGTGTTTGTATGATAACTATCATATTTGGGCGAACATTTAAAAATGATATATTTTAACTGAAAACAACTTTTTTAATCAAAATAATTTATAGTGTCAAATTATAATTTTGAATGTTTTGAGAGTATAAATAGATTATATTTTTACCATTTAATCCAATTCTATTCATTTTATGTAATTTTACTTAGAAATTGGACATAAATAAGTGTCAATCTTTTGATAGTTATTATTTCTTAAATCTACGCTTTTTGGTTTTGAAAAAGAGAATTAATGTTAAATTAATAAAATAATCTTATATGTATTTAATTTGGTAAAATTGACTTCATTTTTTAATTCATAATATCAAAATTAGCTTAGGGTAAATTTTTGGTATTTTTCTGAAAACATTCAATTTTTTATGAATAGTGAATAACACTGTGTTATTATTTAAAATGACTTTTTATTTAAGTAATTATTTATTTTATTAAAATTTATTTTATGTAAAAATATATATAATACCTATATAAGTTTAATGTAATTAATTGGAGTTATTTTATAATAAAATCAAATGTATAAACATTTATCGAACGTTTTAGAGTCTTTTACCCACCTCCTAGAAGCATTTGCAAATTTGCCTAAAACCTAATTTTACCGCTTATGTTAGTTAAATTTCAAAAATCTGAGAGACAAGGATAATATCAGTAAGTAATATTTTTTTCAATAAGATGAAAATAATTTTAGGTGAATAGTAAATTTTTACTTTTATTTACCACGAATAAAAGGAAATAGTGTAATTATCGGTGAAAATAATATCAAAATTACACTATCACTTGTCCTAATTCTATAAGATAAATGTAATTCGACCAAAAAAACCTTTGGAAAAAAATATGATCCTTTTGGTCCACTTGGATTACATTAGGACATTTATTATTACTTAATTGAAAGAAGTGTTAAAAGTGTTAAATTCACAGATTAATAACTAAATCAATTTTACTATAGGGATAAACATAATATAAATTCAACTATAAATATTCATTAGAAATATAAAATTATTTCCTACATAATGGTATTTTATTTATAATTTTTAGGAATTAAATAATTTAATTTATTTATGACACAATGATGATGCATTAATTACCTTATTAATGAAATATTAAAATAATTGATATTTTAAATACCCAAATAAATGTAATTTCAAACTTTTTATGAATTTAAATAATTCTATTTGTTAATATGATATTTTTGGGTTGATTAAATTAATTTTTATAGAAGTAATAATGCTCTTAGGAATTTAGCAAAAACAAAATACCAAATAGTGTCAAAATTAACAGAAAAGAGTTTTTAAAACCAATATTATATTATTAATTGGTATTCAATTCCTAAAAATTGATGGTTCGGCCAAAGGACATAAATAATATTCTATATTTCATTAATGAACCACTTGGGGTTCTCTTGGAAATTTATTGAAAGTTCATTAACCATATAATATAAAAATACAAAGAGACACGACAAATGTCAAACTATTTAACTAAGAGTTAAATATGAATTATATGGTTAATATAGAGACCAAAACCTATCTAAAACATAATGTTTTTGTGGTTTTCGACCCATCCCCACTTTATACATTAAATAATTTATTTTTGAGCCATTATAAAGAGAAAATTATTTTATTATAAAATAATATTTTATTATTTTCTTAAGGTTCCCCTCATCCCTCTTATAAAAGGGCAGTCATCCTTCTCTAAACATCACACATCCAATGTCATTTGGATATGCCATCCCATGACCAAATATCCATCCAAATATCCTAACTTCATCCTAGAGGACTTTGTTTGGTCCGGAAGCCAACATAAGGGGCCATTTTGATCCAATCAAAAGGAAGATCCCGAAGAAGAGGTAATGATTTCACCACCCACTTTCATGTTCTTTTCTTCATCCACATATCTTTCTTTATTATTACAATACCAAAATAATAAATCCAATAACTTATATATACTGGGATGTTATTATAAATATGGAACAACCATATTCATAATTATATCCATCCTATGAATGATAATGTCACCATGCCTGCGTGAGTACGACTTAACGTCTCCACGTTGTGGTGTAATTTTTAATTCAACACTATGTTATTTGGATGGAAATAATGATGAGTAATATGTTTATAAATAATGAAAATAACATGATAATGTCTCTGTAAAATTAAAATACCATCCAATTCAACACATTTAAGGAAATGATTTTCTCACTCGTGCGTACGTTCGAATTATTGTCTCTACGACGTGATGAGATTCATTTCAACGTTCACAATTCATTGATGATTATAAAAATATATATTAATAATAAGTATGTAATATGTGACATAAAAATGATACTATATATATATATTTACTTACATATATCTTATTCCCTTACTTCTATTCAATACGATATGAAAACAGAAACATCATTTAGGCGTACGTACGACCAACCATCGCCATAAATGGTGTTTTCTATTTCATATATCAATCTATAATAAATATTTATATTTTAAATATATATTATATTTAAATCAAGGATTATATTCGGTAAGTTTTAAATCATTTTATGAATGATATGATCAAGAATAACAAGTTAAAACACATACGATAAAGAAATCGATTTTCAACCAAAATGTTAATTTTACATGGAAATCATTATTAAAGGGATATCATAATGTCATAAATGAATAATGTATGATATAATAAATATTAATATGGTTCTTGTATAATTTAATAACATACTATGGTCGTTATATCAGAGGATAAACATACTCTTTACCAAAAGAATGTGAAATGTATTGTTTAATTTCACAATATCTTTATTTTCTAAGGTGGTTTTTACGTAAGTATCTAGTGGGACATATTTATTATCCATGTCCATGCTTCATGAAAGGGTTTTAAAAGGTATTTTGTTAAGGTAGTTTTTACTAAAACATCATTTTAAATGTCTTAAATCTTTATTCCTCTAAATATTTCTCATTAATATCCATATTTTCAAAATGGTTTTTAAGGATTTATCTATGTTGACATGAATGTTTTTAAAATGTTAATTTCATTCAAAAGATAAAATTTGGTATGGTAAACTTTGATTCAAAAATATCTTTAAATTTATTTCTTTATAAATTGTTTTACTTTTAAATGTTTTCATGAAAAAAGGATATTTCTCAAAATGAGTTTTAAAAATAAATTTCATCTATCTCAACATTCATTAATGGATTTAAAACATGTTTGATGTTGATTTATTATGAAACAAATCTTCTATATTATATTGATATTTTTGTGATATGTTTTAATATATATGTGTTATTTTTATACCATTCATGGTTTATGGATAAAGTATTGACATTTTGTATGCTAGTTATAATACAAATGATTATATTATGTTTAAATGTTTTCATATGGGCAATGCGTTGGACTTAGTAAGTGACGTGTGGAGCCCAATATAGCTCTTTGATGCATCGGTAGGTCTCATGAGACAAACTAGTTTCTTGTAACATGGCTTTGAAAAAATATTATTTGTAGTCTTGGAACAATTCATTAACTATGTGGTTATGAAAGTATGGAATTATGCATTCCATAGTTATGAATGTTGTTATTGATATTGCATTTGTTTATTTGACTAGATAATATCGATGTGAGTATGTAAATGTCATTATTTTGATTTATATTTTCCAAATTATGATTATGTTTATGTTGAAAAGGCTTTAGTTTTAGTTTTATACATTGCCTTTAATGTTTATGATTATTTATGAAATTTTCTGCTATATTGTTATCTTTAAAAAGAATTTGACCTCACCCCTTTCTTATGTTTTATTTTCTCTGGATCCCCAGATGTGTTCGATGTTTGAGATGTCAGTTTAATCTGAGGGATAAATGGAATTTTCAAAGGAATGTTTTGTGTTTCAATGAAATCATCTTTATGATTATAGATTATATTAATAAATTTTTCAATTTATGTTTGGTATTTTATAAGTCTGTAATTATGAATTTAGATTTATAAACTGGCCTAGTGTATTCCATTGTTAAGAAATAGTGATTAGTAGAAGGAATTAGAACTCCAGCAATATGTATGATCACAAAAGTAAAAATGGATCATATCTTTCCTGGTATCAAGACAACATTTATATGGGAAATAGTTTCCCACTTATTCTCAACAAATAAATAAATAGTATCATGTGTTTATATGATATGTAAATAATTCTCTGAGTCATATGGCTTTTTAGGGAAGTAAGCGATGTAATGGATGGTCGAGAGAATGATGTATAAAGGAAGAGGGGAAAGAAGAATTTTACCATATGTGATAAATGTTGAAATAATTACCTAGGTAAATTCATGAATGGGATGGGATTCAGTTATAAGTGTGAAGAAAAAGGACACCATGTACGTGATTGCAAAGGTAAAAAAATGTTTCAAATGTAAAATGCTTCATCTGCAAGGCATTGGGACACTACGGGAATCAATTTCCCTATCATTAGAGTATACCTGTAATGATACTATTAGATAATAAAGAAGTTATGATACTACCTAAGATGAAGCAGAATGACTAGTGTTTTTATGTTGTTATAATAGAATTAATTCATTTGAGTGTTGTATGAACAATATACTAGTTATATGAATAATGACGATAAAAAAGGATTGTACTCCAGAACTATTTTATTGAGGATTTGAGATTATATGGTTCTATGAAAAGTTACATAATAGTAAGCTACACTTTTTGGAAAATACATGCTTGAAGGAAAGGTAATCCTTAATATGCTTCTGATAATGAGGTAGTGATTTTGGATTAAGAGAAGTTTGATTTAGATAAAATATTTTGGATATTCTTGACTTCCTTGGAACTGATTAATAGTTTATTTTTTTCATCATTGTCAGAATATTCAAATTTTTTAAAAATAATGAATATATTTAGTAATATATAAAGAATAAGGCAGCACAAATGTAATCAATAAGGTTTTATAGTAATTCATGGTGTTACCATGTTTGAAAATAATACATGATGAAGGTGTTGACATATTATTATTTGGAAAAATGATATTCATTGTGTTTAACTTCCTTATAAATTTTGGACTATGAGTTTGGGTAGAAATATTTTTGATAAATCTAAAGGTAGGAATGAACTAAAATTGAAATTGGATACTATTTTTATGTTTATTTTTATATTTTTATAAAAAGAACAACACACAGGCTGTTTAACAATACATCACATCTGACAAAGCCACGGAATCAAACCCACAACCATAGTGTGATTGAGATTTATCACCTAACACTAGACTATGTGATGTCTCTGGATTGTATAATCTAGTTCTTATAAATTTTTATATTGGTGAATTCTAAATTCATGAGTATTTTTGGAGCCCAATATTATTAGGATAAATTGAATATTATTATTTTTTGAAATCTTATGGAGTGAAAGAGGAGTTTGTGGTAGGAATTAGATGAAGGATGGAACTCTACTTGTCAAGTGTATATATATATATATTTCCTCTTATTCTATTGGTAAATTAATTATTAATCTTATGAGAAGGGATATTAAAAGAAAAAATGTGTTATCATGATTACTTATGTTTTGTTGAACTGATGGTATTCTAAATTATCAATGATTAATGGATTTGAGGACCTAAATTTTACACTTGTTTATAATTGATGACCTCAATAAATACCTATAAATATATATGTTTTTCCAATAATTATGGTTCTATAATTTCCACCAATGTTCTCCTACTCGAGATCATAATTTGGGGGTGACCCTTTCATTTCCCTTTTCTTCTTATTAAGACTTAATTTTATTAACCCAATTTCTGATGTGGGTTTTCCCAGAAAGGTATTTTCTATTTTCAACCATTTATATTCAAAAAACAATTTGAAATTGCGAGAATGCAATTAATTAATGGATGGAAAAATGTAGCACCACAATATTTTATAGTACATTATTTCTTCAAAGTAATTCAATAACTTGCACTACACACAACACCGAGTTCTAACGCACCATGACATACCAAACTAGCCGTGAAAAAGCAGTTATAAATAGTATTAACAGAATTATGAACTTTATATAATCCTTATAATTTTAGAATCAATATTGTGAGTTTCTTAGACAAATTATGAGAAAAAAATCACTTATTTAGATAAAAGAAGTATTTTTCCAAAAAAATCAAATTTTACCGATGGTTAATAGAAAACCCTATTTAAATCCAATATTTTAAACTTTTATATATTAACTTTTAAAAAATAAACTTCTTCATTATAATTGAGACATAACAATTTAGTTTCAATAAATTTTTGGTGTATTTCTGATAAATTTCTTATTTGGGGGAATAGTGAAAAATTTTATATTTTAACTGAAAACAACTTTTTTAATCAATATAATTTATTGTTAAATTATACATTTTTATGGTTTGGAAGTATAAATAGATTATATTTTTACCATTTAATCCAATTCTGGTCATTGTAAGTAATTTCACTTTGAAATTAGAAATAAATAACTGTCAATCTTTTGATAGTTATTATTTCATAAAAATACGCTTTTTGGTTTTGAAAATGGGAATTAATTTTAAATTAATAAATTCCACATATATGATTTGAATTTGGTAAATTGGAATTCATTTTTGAATTCAGAATATAAAAATTAGATTAGGGTAAAATTTAGGTATTTTTCCAAAAACATTCAATGTTTGATAAATAGTGAAAAACACTGTGTTATTATTTAAAACGGACTTTTTATTTAAATAATTATTTATTTTATTTAAATTTATTTTAAGTAAAAATAAATATAATACCTGTATAAGTTCAATTTAATTCATTGGATTCATTATATAATAAAATTAGATGTATAAAATTTTATCAATCGTTTTACCGTTTTTTACCCATCTCCTAGGAGCATTTGCAAATTTACGTAAAACATAATTTTATTGCTTCTGTAAGTTGAATTTCAAAAATCTGAGAGACACAGTTGATAACAATATGTAAAAAGTGGTTCAAAAAGTAGAAATATTTTCTTGGTGAATAGTAACATTTGGCTTTTATTTACCACTGTTAAAAGTGAATAGGGTAAATAAGGGTAACAATTATATCATAATTACCCTAACACATATCCTAATTCTATTGGATAAGTTTAGTTCAAACAAAAACAACATTAGGATTAAAATTTGATCCATTAGGTCATCTTTGATTAGATTAGGATATTTATTATTATTTAATTCAAATAAGAGTTAAAAGTGTTAAATTCAATGTTTAATAACTAACCCATTGTTAATATAGGGTTAAACATAATATAAATTCATCTATAAATACTCATTAGAAATATAAAAAGATTTCCTACATAATGGATATTTGTTTATAATTTTAAGACATTAAATAATTTAGTTTAATTATGACACAATGATTATACATAAATTACCTTATTAAAGAAATATTAAAATAATTGATATTATAAATACACAAATAAATTATATGTTAAACCATTTATGAATTCCTCTAATATTATAGGTTAATAGGACATTTAATGGTTGATAAAATTATTTTTTCAATTTTATAATGCTGTTATAAATTTAGAAAAATCAAAATACCAAATAGTGTCAAAATTGACATAAAAGAGTTTTTAAAACAAATATTATATTATTAATTGGTATTATATTCCTAAAAATATAATGTTCATCCAAAAGGCTTAAATACTATTATATATTTCATTAATGAACCACTTGGGGTTATATTGTAAGTTTATAGTGTGTTTATTCACCATATAATATAAAAATACAAAGAGACATGGTAAATGTCATACTATTTAACTAAGAGTTAAACATAAATGATATTGAAAATATAGTGACCCAAAACCTATCTAAAAACTATGGGATGAGTCAGTTTCGACCCATCCCCACCTTAGAATTTAAATAATTAATTTTGGAGCCATTATAAACAGAAAATAAGTTTATTATAAAATAATGTTTTAGGTTTTTCGTAAGGTGTCTCTAACCCTTTTATAAAAGGGAACTTCCCCTTCTGTCAAATTCACACTTCCAATCCCATCTATCTTAGCCAGACCCTACCCGAATATTCTCCCAAATATCCTAATTTTATACTATAGGCCTTTCTTTGGTCAAAAATCCAGCATAAGGAGCCCTATTGATCAAATCAAAAGGAAGAACCCAAAGAATAGGTAATGATTTCACCACCCTCTTTAAAGTTCTTTTCTTCTTCCTCTTACTCTTTATTTGTTGTTACAATACCAAAACAATAAATCCAATACCTTATATATACCGTGATGTTATTATAAATATGGAACAAACATATTCATTATTCTATCGATCATATGAATGATAATGTCACCATACGTGCGTACATACGACATATCATCTCCACGTCGTGGTGTAATTTCTTATTCAACACTATGTTATTTGGATGGATATAATAAGGATAAATATTTAAATAAATACTGAAAATAATATGATAATGACTCTGTAAAATTAATATACCATCCAATTCCACAACTTTCAGGAAATGACATAGTCACCCGTGCCCACGTACGGATTACCGTCACCACAACGCGATGAGATTCATTTCCATGTTCACCATTCATCGACGATTATAAAAATATATATTACTAATAAGTATGTAATATGTGACATTCCAATGATAATGGAGATATATATATATATATATATGTATTTATATGTATATATGTACTTACATATATGTTATTCACTTACTTCCGTTCAGTACAATATGAAAATAGAAACAACGTTTATACGTACGTACGACATACCGTCTCCATAAATGTTGTTTTCCATTTCATATATCTATCTATTATAAATATTTATATTCTAAGTATGAATGATATCTAAATCAAGGTTTATATTCTGGAAGTATTTAAATCATTATCTAAATGAAACGATCAAGAATAACTACATAAAACACGTACGATAAAGAAAACGATTATATCTCAGAATGTTAATTTAACATGGAAATCATTGTTAAATGGATAGTATAATGTTATAAATGATTAAATTATGATATAATAAATTTGAATATGGTTCTGGTATAATTTAATAACATAATATGGTCATTATATATAAGGTTAAACATAACCTCATCCAAAGTAAAGTGCATGCTAGGGGTTAATTTTAGAATCTCATTATTATCCGAGGTTGTTTTTACGTAAGTATCTATTGGCAAATTTTTATTATCTACATATATGATTTATGAAACTGTTTTAAAATGGATTATTTTAATGTAATTTTTACTAAAACATCAATTTATATGTTTGAAATATTTTTTCCTCTAAATCATTCTCATTAATGTCCATGTTTTAAAAATGGGTTTTAAGGATTTATCTATATAGAAATGAAGGTTTTTAAAATGTTAATTCCTTTAAAAAAGATTAATAGTTATATGGGACACTTTAATTAACCAATTACCTTAAATGTATTCATTTATAAATTGTGTGACTTTTAAATTCTTCCATAAAAAAGGGATATTTATCTCAAAGAGTTTTACAAAACATTTTCATTGATGTCAACATCCTTTGATAAATTTTGAACTCATTTGAAGTTGATTTATAATGATAAAAATCATCCATATTGTATTGATGGTTTTGTGATATATTTTACTGTAGATGTGTTATTTTTATACCATATATGTTTTATGGATAATATATTGATGTTTCGTAAGCTCATTTTAATACGACAGTTTATTTTATGTTTAAACCTTTTCATTTGAGGAATGATTTGGACTTAGTAAGTTGTGTGTGGAGACTGTTATATCTCCTCAATGCATCGGTAGGTCTCATGAGACAAAATAGTGTCTTGGCACATGGTCTGGAAAAATTATTATTTGTAGTCTTGGCACGAGGCCTTGACTATGTGGTTATAAAAGTCTTGCATTATCCATTCCATCATTAGGAATGTGGCTATTGAAATTGCATTTGATTATTCAACTAGTAGAATATATAGGTGAGTAAGTAAATGGAATTAATTTGAATTATATTTTCCATATTATGATGATTTATATGTTGAAATGGATTTTGTTTTTATTTTATACGTTGCCTTAAATGGTTTTGATTAATTATGATAGTTTCCTCAATATTGTTATCCTTGCTGAGCATTTGTGCTCAGCCCCTTCTTTTCTTTTATTTTCCCAGGATCTGAAGAACTATTTTATGGTTGAGATGCAGGGTTAAGCTAAGGTAATGATGGCTTTCTAAAATAATTTTTTTTGTACGTTATAAAGTGTAATTTAACTTTCGTGCGTTAAATCAATTTTTCAAGGCTGCTAAACTGATTGGTCATTCAGAACATGATTTCTTGTAATCATGCCAATGTATTAAAATAATGCAACAAATTTGGGAGTCTAGGGTTGGCGCCTTACAATTGTTATCATAGGAGGTTTAGCAATAACCTTGGAAACTAGATTTGGATAAACATTCATTAGAGAACATTACCCTAAGATATAATTTGAGGATTAGAATAGAATAACTTCCTAGAATTTTGGTAAGGTGTATATTCTGTGAGTTTTCAATGCAATACATCCCACTCTAGATTCAATCAGGTAGAGGTGGCTCTGGCATAGATGTTCGTAGGGGTAAAACCCAAAAACACTGCTTTGATCTAGAGTCGAATGGGTATTGGTGCACGACAATGGGACTTGTTGCACTCTTGGTTACGACACTCATGGGGGATATTCATAAGATAATTCATATTATCATTAAAAGCCATTATGATGGATTTAGAATTAATTACATTATCAAGAAAAACGTTTTTATTATTATAGATTATATCCGTAGACTTTTCAATTTACATTAGGTATTTTACAAGTTTGGAATTATGAATTGTGATTCTTAAACTAGCCTAGTGTATTCCATTGTTAGGAAACATCACCTAGTAGAAGGAATGATAACTCCAACAATATGTATGATCCAAAAACTAAAAAGGGAACATATCTTTTCTGGTATTAATCAACATTTAGAAGGAAAATAGTCTACCACATATTCTCAAAAAATGAATATATAGTATCTTGTTTTTATTGGATAAGTAAAGAATTCTCGGAGTCCTATGGATTTGAAGGGAAGCAAGAGACGAAAAGGATAATAGAGGGCAAGATGGATAAAGGGAAGATGGGAAAGAAGGATTTTCCCATATGTAATAAATGTGGAAATAATCCCCTTGTTAAATATTTTAAAGGAATGGTAGTTTGTTATATGTGTGGATAAAATGGAAATAATGTACGTGATTTCATGGTTAAGAAAAACGTTTCAAATGTAAAATATTTCATCTTCAAGGAATTGAAATACTAAATGATTCAACGTCCCAGTCATTAGAGTATACCTCAAAAGATGATATTGGATAATAATCAAGTTATGATACTACCTATGATGAAGAGTAATGACTAGTGTTCTTATGATGTTATAATAAAATTATTTCGTTTGACTATTGTATCAACAATATACAAGTTATATGACTTTTCGAGAAAAATAAGGATTGTACTGCAAGACTATTTTATTGAGGATTTGAGATTATATGGTTCTATGAAAAATGACTTAATAGAAAGTTACAATTTTTAAAAAATACATGGTTTATGGAAAGGTAATCCTTAATATGGTCCTGATAATGAGGTAGTGATTTTGGAATATGAGACGTTTTATTTGGATAAAATATATTGGATATTCTAGACATTCATGGTACTAATTAACAGTTTATTTATTTCATCATTGTTGGAGTATTCAAAATTTATGGATATAATTAATATATCTATTATTATATAAAGGATAAGAGAGAATTAATGTAATCAATATGGTTTTATGGTAATTCAGGGTGTTACCATGTTTTAAAATAATACATTATTAAGGTCTTCACGTGATATTATGTGGAAAAATGGATCTTCATTATTTTAAAATTCTTATATATTTTGGACAGTGAGTTTGGGTAGAATTATTTTGGATAAGTCTAAATGTTTTAGAGGATTAGGTTTAAAATTGGATACTATTGTTAATGTTATTTTTGGATTGTTATAAAAAGTACAACATGAATACAGTGTGACAATCTATCACGTCTGACAAAGCTGTAGGAATCGAACCCACAACCATACTGAGATTGGGATTTATCGCCTACTACTGGACTACATGAAGTCTCTAGATTGTATAATCTAGTTTTTTTAAAGGTTCTAGTAGGTGAATTATAATTTCATTATTTTTTTTTGGAAACTAATATGATTAGGATAAATAGAATATTTTTTTGGAAATCATTAAGAGGGAATGATTAATTTGTCATTGGAATTAGTTGAAGGATGAAACTCTACTTGTCACACATATATATTTATAATTAATTTTTTTCCTATTATTATATGGAAAATTAATTCTCAAATTTTTGGGATGGGATATTGAAACCAAAAATGTGTTATCCTAATATCTTTTGTTTTTTTTTGAATCGATGGTTTTTTAAATCATCATAGATTGATGGTTTTGAGGCCCTAAATTTTACAATTGTTTGTGATTGATGACCTCAATAACTCCCTATAAATATTTACATTTTCCTGTAATTATGTGTCTCTAATTTCAACAAATGTTCTCCTAATCATGACCATAATTTGGTGGGGACCATTTCATTTCCCTTTTCTTTTTATTAAGACTAAATTTCATTAACCCAATTTCTGATGTGGGTTTTCCGACAAAGGTAATTTCTATTTTTAACCTTTTATATTTGAAAAAAAATTCAATTGATAAGACAAAATTTATTGAAGGAGGGTATAATTTAACACTCCATGATTTCATAATATATTATTTCTTCAAAGTAATTCAGTAACTTTCACTACACGCAACATTGTGTTCTAGCACACCATGACATGACAAACTAGCCGTTCAAAATTTCTTATGAATAGTATTAACAGAATTTGGAACTTTATAAAATCCATATAATTTTTGAACATATATTTTGAGTTTCTTATACATATTGTGAGAACAAATTCAATTTTTCAGATAAAAGAAGTATTTTTCTAAAAAATGCAATTTTACTGCATTTTAATGGATAACCCTATTTAAATCCAATATTTAAAACTTTTATATATTAAATTTGAAAAAACTAAACATCTTCTTTTGAATCGAGAAATAATAATTTAGTATAAATAAATTTTTGGGGTTATTCTGATAACATTCATATTTGGGTGAATAGTGAAAAATACTATATTTTAAATGAAAACTACTTTTTCAATAAAAATAATTTATAATGTTAAATTATACATTTTAATTGTTTGGTAGTATAAATAGATTATATTTTTAACATTTAATCCAATTCTGGTCGTTGTAATTACATCCCCTTTGAAATTGAGCATAAACAAGTGACAATGTTTTGATAGTTATTATTTCTTAAAAATACGCTTTTTCATTTTGACAACGATAATGAATTTTAAATTATTAAATGAAAATTCTATGTTCTGAATTTGGTAAAATGAAATTCATTTTTTAATTCATAATATCAAAATTATCTTAGGGTGATATTTTGGTATTTCTCAGAAAACATTCAATTTTTTATGAATAGTGAAAAATACTATGTTATTACTTAAAACGACTTCTTATTTAAATAATTATTTATTTTATATAAATTTATTTTAATTAAAAATATATAATACACCTATATAAGTTCAATGTAATTTTTTGGACTCATTTTATAGTAAAATTACATGTGTAAAATTTTATCAAATGTTTTACCGTCTTTTACCCACCTCCTATGAGCATTTGCAAATTTGCATAAAACATAATTTTATCGATTCTGTAAGTTGAATTTTAATAATCCAAGAGACACAGTTGATATCATTAAGTAAAATGTGGGTCAATAAGTTGAAAATAATTTATTCTGAATAGTAACTTTTGACTTTTATTTACCACAGCTAAAAGTGAATAGGGTAATTAAGGGTAAAAATGATATCATAATTACCCAATCACATGTACTAATTTTATTGGATAAGTGTAATTTGACCAAAAAACCTTATGAATAGAATATTATACATTAAGTCTACTTGAATTAGATTGGGAAATTTATTATTATTTAATTCAACGAAGTGTTAAAAGTGTTAAATTCAACGTTTAATAACTAAACAATTTTTTATAAAGGGTTACACATAATGTAAAATAATCTATAAATATTCATTAGAAAGATAAAAATATTTCCAATATAATGGAATTTTATTTATAATTTATAGACATTAAATAATTTAGTTTATTTATGACACAATGATGATGCAATAATTACCTTATAAATAAAATATTAAAATAATTTATATTATTAATACCCAAATAAATGTAATTTGAGACTTTTTTTGAATTAAAATAATTTTATAGGTTAATATTACATGTTAGGGTTTATGAAATGATTTTTTTCGAAGTAATAATGCTGTTATGAGTTTAGAAATATCAAAATAACAAATAGTGTCAAAATTGACATAAAAGAGTTTTTAAAACGAATATTATATTATTAATTGATATTATATTCCTAAAAACTATAGTTAAGACAAAGGGATTAAATACTATTATATATGTCATTAATGAACCACTTGGGTTTCTATTGGATGTTTATAGTACATATATTAACCATATAATATAAAAATACAAAGAGACATGGTAAATGTCAAAATATTTAACTATTAGTTAAATATAAATGTTAAGGTCCATATAGTGACCCAAAACTATCTAAAACCTATTGGATGATTGGGTTTAAACCCATACCCACCTTATAATTTAAATAATATATTTTGGATCCATTATGAAACAAAATTAAATTTTTTATAAAATAATATTTTACGCTTTTCCTAAGGTGTCCCTCATTTTTCTCGGCCAAAATATCCTAATTTCTCTCTAGAGGCCATCCTTTATTCATAAATCCAACATAAAGAGCCCTTTTGATCAAATCAAAAGGAAGAACCCGAAGAAGAGGTAATAATTTCACCACTCTCTTTCAAGTTCTTTTCTTCTTCCACTTACTATTTTTTTACCATACCAAAATAATAAATCCAATAACTTATATATAATGTGATTTTATTATAAATATGGAAAAAACATATTAATTATTCTATCCATCCTATGAATGATAATTTCACCATGCGTGCATACGTACGACTTACCGTCTCCAGGTCCTTGTGTAATTTGTTATTCATCACAATGATTTTTGGATTGATATAATGATGAAAAATATGAATATAAATAATCATAATTACATTCTAATGTATCTGTAAAATTAATATACCATCCAATTCCACACAATTAATAAATTGATATTGTCGCTCGTGCGTACGTATGGATTACCATCTCCACAATGCGATGAGATTCATTTCCACATTCACCATTCATCGACGATTATAAAAATATATATTACTAATAAGTATGTAATTTGTTACGTAATAATGATACTGGAGATATATACATTTATATATATGTATTTATGTACTTACATATATCTTATTCACTTACTTTCGTTCAGTACGATATGAAAATAGAAACACCGTTTATGCGTACTTACGGCGTACCGTCTCCATAAACGGTGTTTTCCATTTCATATATCTATCTATTATAAATATTTATATTCTAAATATATATGATATCCAAATAAATTATTATATTCATGAAGTATTTATGTCAATATCTCAATGATACGATCAAGAATAACAAGTTAAAACACGTACGATATAGAAAGCGATTATTACCCGAAATATTAATTTAACAGGGAAATCATTGTTAAATGGGTAGTATAAAGACATAAATGAATCATTTATGATATAATAATTTTGAACATGTTTCTGGTGTAATTTAATAACATACTATGGTCATTATATATAAGGTAAAATGTATCCTCGACCAAAGGAAAGTGCAAGGTAGGTGTTAATTTCATAATCTCTTTATTATCCGAGATTGTTTTTATGTAATTATCTATTGGGACATATTTATTATCTATGTACATGTTTAATTAAAGTGTTTTGAAAGGTAATATTATAAGTTACTTTTTAATAAAACAACGTTTTATATGTTTTAAATATTTTTCCCTCTAAATCATTATCATTAATATCTATGTTTTCAAAATGGGTTTGAAGGATTTATCTATATGGTAATGAATATTTTTAAAATGTAAATTTAATTAAAAAGATTAATAGTGTCATGGGACACTTTGATACAAAAATGTCTTTGAAAGTCTTAATTTCTAAATTGTGTGAATTTTAAATGTTTTCATGAAAAGGGATATTTTTCTCAAAGTGTTTTCCAAATAATTTTCATCGATTACAACACCCATTGATGGATTTTAAACATGTTTGAAGTTGATTTATTATGATACACATATTGCATATTGTATTTATGGTTTTGTAATATGTTTGACTATGGATGTGTTATTATTATACCATTCATGGTTTATAGATAAAGTATTAACGTTTCGTATGCTAGTTTTAATACGAATGTTTATGTTATGTCTAAACCATTTCATATGAGGAATGCATTAGACATAGTATGTGATGGGTGGAGCGCTATATAACTCCTCGATGCATGGGTCGGTCTCATGAAACAACGTAGTTTCTTGGAACATGTCCTTGAAAAAAATATTATTTGTAGTCTCAACACAAGGCCTTTACTATGTTGTTATGAAAGTCTTTCATTCTGCATTCTGTCATTATTAAAGTGGCTATTGATATTGTATGTGATTATTTGACTAGTAGAATATCCATGTGAGTGTGTAAATGGACTTAATTCATATATTTTCTATAATATGATGAAGTTTATGTTGAAAAGCCTTTTTTTATTTTTATACATTGCCTTAAATATTTATGATTATTTATGAATGTTTCCGCTATATTGTTATCCTTAATGAGATTTTGAGCTCACCCCTTTCTTATGTTTTATTTTCCCATGATCCCAAGAAGTGTTTTGTGTTTGAGATGTAGGGTTAAGCTAAGGGAACAATGACATTCTCAAAGGTTTATTTTTTATGTGTTGTATATTTGATTTTGTAACATAACGTTCATTCATGTAATCTATTTTCCAAGACTGCTTAACAGATCATTTTTTTAGTACATGATTCTTTATATTCATGCCAATGTATTAAAATAATGCACCGACTTTGGGAATCTAGGGTTGGGGCGTTACATAGGGAAATCGAGAACTAATTCCATTTCTACATAAGTACTGAATATTAGAAAAAAATCTGATTTGAACTTCAATAATTATGTAATTTTTTTTACAAGGTAATAAGGGATATAAAAGAAATAATATAATCTAAAAAGGTTCTCAACAAAGAATAAATTATCCTATATTTACTATTCAGTAATATAAATAATTTACAAAATGATTCAGAATCACAATATGGGACTTCTTCTCATTATCCTTTCATTGAGTCGTATTTCAATAATATGCACCACATTATTTTATACAGTGTATTATCGATCCCTTTTAATTTTAACTTCATTCAATGGTTTTCAAATGGAATAATTTTTATATGAAGTTTTTTACTAAACAAAAAAGTTAAATTCATTAATCATATGTGATGACAAGGAACTTTCATCCACCATGGCCATTATTTGGTATTTTTCTTCTTCTACCAGACATAATTTGATTAAAAAAATGTAAATAAGATATTTAATTTTATGTATTTTGTTGTTGAAAAGAGTTTTGAAAATGAATTATAATATCAATATCTTGAAATTATATCTTATGATTGAAATTTGGAAATGTTATTTTCCTTTTATGGATGGTTTATGTGTCATTATTGTGTTATGGTTGATGGGAATTTCTTATGTATACAGGTGGTTCCCTGATAAAACAACGGTGTCTGAGCCCATGATATCTCTAAAATGCATTAATTAATGAGACAGAGTTAAACAAAAAGGTTTCTCCTAATATATTTAGAGAATATATTTTGATGGGTATTCCAAACGTAACCCTAATTTTTAATAATTATAAAGCTATGAAACTAATAATGTATGTATGATATTGATTCCATAAGTTACCTTTATGATTTATGATTACTAAGATATAATTTAGGATTCTTATGATCTCACTGGTTTATAAATATTCATTGACTACCATTTTCTTTTTTTATTTTATATCCCATGTTGTGCCTTTTGTTCTTATACCATGTTTATAAAATGATTTCACATGGTGTTGGGATGGGTTTGATAAATGAAGAAGTCTAGAAGATTTTTATCAAGAAAAATAAATCATGATAACTCTTAAATGTTTTATGTTGTGGAAGAAATGGATATTGTTGTAGTTGTATCCAATTTTTATAAATTTGTGTAGTTATGTATTAGCTATGTCACAATTCAGTAAAACAATAAACCCAAAAATATCATAAATGTGGATTTTTAACATAACTCATGATTATGTAATGTGTAAGGATATGGCCTTATAGTTTCTATTAAAGGATGGTGTATATTACATTAAGGGTGAGGATAGTGTTAAAAAAATATCCAAAAACTACTTTTTTTATATGATCAAAATAAAATGGAATAAAATTTGAATATTATCTTGTTTCATTATGTAAGATATTTCTTCTCATAATTGTTTACTATAGAGGAAATAGGGATGCTATGCTGGGTTGGTATCCAGTGGAAAACATCCATCCAAATTAGCATCCATATATGGTCGAAATTGTAAGCAAATAATTTTTTCAGTGATCATATAGTTTTATTGAGCTATAAATGGTGGTGGTATCCATAATCAAGATTAGCTAGATCAAAAATAGTGGAACACATTGGTAGTGGAACATTTCATGAGGCCATGTCCTCCATCATTCAGAGTATCATCTGACCCCATTCTCAATGAAGGATTTATTAATGCACTAGAAAAGTTTTTTGATGTCATGGGGTGTTCATACAATAAAAAGGATAGTATTGTTTTTTACCATTTTTAAGGTGAAGTAGATCAATGGTTTTCGATGGTTACTAATATCATAGAAATTAGAGAGCTTAGTTGAATGGATTAAGACGAATTCAAAGGTATTTTTTAGGGGCAATATGTTCCTAAGGTGGTTAAACTTGTGATGGAAAAACAATTCGTGGACATAAGTTAGAAGGACGGATCATTGGACGAATAAGAAGTGATATTTATTCTAACTACTAGGTATTCCCCAAATTTCATCTCATATATTGATAGTAGGATAAATATTTATTACTCTGGATATAATTGAAATTATTTAATGTCATTTGATTTTCATGAGTTTAAATGTTGTGAAAATTTTTTCTATGTCCAGAGAATGTGGAAATGGAATTTTATGATGATTATGGTCCTTTAAAAAATTGTACAATAAGTGGCTGATGTGGCAGGAGAATGTGAAAAATTATTCAAAAAATTATGATTGTGAGAAAATTAATTTTATAGTTTCTAAAAATTGAAGTAAAACCCACACAGGGGAATGCCTGTTGAATTTTTGTATGTTCTTCCGATGTGGTAAGATGAGTCATAGGGCTCGTAATTTCACTAAAAGATATAACTATACTGGTAATACAATATCTTATTTATAGTTAATAATTTTTTTTCAGTTCAATGAGATTGTTCATTATGCATATGAGTGTGTGATGAAGAAATAAAATGAAGGGAGGTGACTGCCCTATAGTGACATGTCAAATTGAATATGTTTTTAAGGTTGATTTATAGTATACTGTAGACCCTAGGTTGTCTCTCGAGGAGCATTGATAGGTTTGGAGTATGTATTTTTAATAAAGATAACTAAGAGAGGGGGGTGAATTTGAAAATAGTTTTAAGAAAATAACATAACATAATGAGTTTAATAGTTGATAGAATAAGGTGATGGTTTATGAATATGATATATGGATATTACTTCAAGTTCACTACAAATCTTGTATAGTTCATTGTTATGAATATTTTACAAGGTTTTGTATAATTCGTTGGTTTAGGGTTGTCAAGATCATGATTCCCCTCTTGCCTCTCTAAACGTTCCATAAAGTACCAACCCTTGACACAATAATCATTTTTTCATGGTTTGGACTTCAAGAACAGATTAGAAGTATCCAATGCATACTAATATCATTTTTATGTGTGAGAGAAAGAGGATCGTTAGGTTTCCCAAGCTGAACAACTTAAGTTTTCCACTTGAAATTTAAACCCAATCGGTGTTGAAATGAAAATATTTTCACTTAATTAAACCCTAGAAATGAACTCAGAGGAGAAATATGTTAAGATAAAAAATAAGTGAAATAATACACACACAAATTACAAAAAACCAATAGTGTATCAAGTGTCATAACTCCCTCTAACGTATATGTAGCTCCCTTGAAATGATCGTCCACCGTTTAGCTCTCCCACGAGAGGAGGAGAAGGCTCGGGTGGAACTCCTTATTCATTTTTGATCCCCCAATGATGATATGGGACTCTAGAACACTAAGTATGATGAGGGAACTCATTTGGGTCTGTAAAAATCTAGTGCTTTTCCTCCTTCTTGAACATGAAAATGAGGATCCCAATGTGCCATTTTATAGGAAAATGGGAAGGTGGTTTTGAGCATACATAATTCTTAAAACCACTTTTCATAGGTGTTTTGACCTCCAGAAAACATTATCTCAATTTAGAGAAAATAAAAAATTTGTATCCCCAACACTTGGATGTCTACACTGAATGTATTGAATAATTTGGACACCTATTTTCACATGGTATAGACAGATCACAGTACACCACTTTTGATTTCGTGCAGATTTGGTGTGCTAGAAAAATCAGGTAGGTTGGGCCACCATATGGGTGAATGAGTCTTTGGTCCCTTCATATGAAATGTATCCCAATGAATTCGGGACTATCCCACAAAATTTTTGACTATTGGGATTCACAATCTAGTTTCAAGGTGAATATTAATCCACTTGTGTGCTTAGATCCTCTGCAGTTTGGCCTATTTTTCTTGGACATCATCATGGGCCCTCCAAATCACCTCTTCCTGCAATGGAATCATCATAACAAGTTACATTTCCCTTTTTAATATTGATAAACAAAAAATAAATGATTCAAACATGGAATGAAACTTGTCATTATTTTTATAATTTTCAATATAAAATAAGATTAGCACAATGGTGTAAAGGTGAAAATTACACAGGGAATCGTGGTAAGATCACACCCCCACACCGAATCACTTTCACTCTTGGGAAAATTCACATATCCAAATAAAATGAGGCATATATATATGCCAAACATCATTAGTATTTTTAATTTGACGCAATTTTAATTCACTAAAGTAATGTGATCATTCCACAAACCCCAGAAAGGATTACTTCTTAGTGAAAATTGAAAAAGATGTCTCATAAATCATATAACAATGAAATTCAAAGAGATTCATGACACCAATGTGATAATGAAATTCAGAAGTCAAACATTCCACTAACTATCCATGTGTGTGTGTGAAAACCATTCCATGCTATTCTTTAAACATTCTATATAATAAATATAGGCTATTTATAATTATTAAGCATTAAATGAATTTTAACTGAACCTACCATACATTCTATGAAATCATATTTCAAGACACACTCACCTATGAATTCATTGATGTCAAACCACAATCTGTCAACCTAGATATCTCCATATGTTGTACATTTCATCATTCCCCTCATTTATTGTTGTTATTTTTTAGATTTTTTAATTGGAAAAAATCTCACACTTATCTCTCAACCCTTGTTTGATCTCCTCACAACACTAATTGAAATAGTTATAACAAGATAAAAGGATTAAGAGTAGTGGTTTTTGACCTTCCCAAGACACAAATATTTTTGAGGGATTATAAAGTTAGACATTAGGTACACACTCATAGGTCAATCTGGTATAGTAATGAAACAAATATGATAAGGAATGAACATATGAAAATATCATTTCAAGATGAAAAATTATAACCAAACATATATTTACCTTATATTAAGTAAGAAATATTCACACATCGTGGTTTCATGCCAAAATGTAAAGAGATATTAGTGACAATGATTTCCCAAAATCTACTCACACAAGGGGTATAAATCAACTGAAATGTTTCACAGCGATACAACCATTTATATCATTGACAGAAAACTGATTCACTAAAAACCACTCCCTGATGGTAACATCATACAAATATTATTTTTCACAATTCATTATGGTATTTTTAATTTCCCCCATTTATGGTCACCGAATCATAGAACATTGAAATTTTTTATGGGGAAAAAATATACCATAAAGGAGGCAAAAAAGAGAATAAAGAAGCAAGAAAATAGAAATCCTAACGAACTCAAAAAGATAGGGAAAAGTGAAAACACCATAAAGAAGGTGAAAAAGAGAATAAAGAAGAAAAAATGATGATAATTCCTATCTAACCTATGAATGTACCCATCCCCCACACACCTATAATGTGCAATGTCCTCACTATAATAATTGAGAAGGTGAGAAGGAAGGATAAAACATGGTGTGTTTTATTTGTATGTTGCTTCTTGAACATGGAGTTCCTCCATGGGGAACTCCGAAAGGGATTCATTGAAGTGCTTGAGCCACTTCCCATTGACAGTGAAATTTTGATTGGATTCTTCATTTTGAATGTGGATGCAACATCATCCTTTAATTATAAAGGTGGACCTTCTTCCCAATGTGGAACAGACGATGAAGTATAAGATTGTCGTAGGAAGCTTTAGTTTTCTCATTTTAAATTCTGGAGTTTTTATATTCATATCTTCTCATTTCCTCCAACTCATGAATTTGTAACTTTTTTTGAGAATCAATATCATAAAAATTATAATTTCATTGTTTGATGGCCCAGTAGGCTCGGTGCTCAATCTCAAGTGGTAGGTGACAACTCTTTCCAAACACAAAATGATAGAGTGACATTCCAATGGGGGTTTTTAAAGTTGTACGGTATGCCCATAATGAATCATCAAGTCGTAGACTCCAATATTTTCTATTGGTTTGGACCATTTTTTCATGAATATTTTTTACATCTATATTTTACAGCTTATCTTGACAATTGGTATGTGGATGATATGTAGTAGACACTCTATGAATGACCCCATACTGAAACAATAGTGATTGCATTGATAGGATACAGAAATGAGAACCCTGGTCACTGATGATAAACCTACATAAGCCAAAACAACAAAAGATTTTTGTTCTCATGAATTATAAAACTACCTTAGAATCATCAATCCTTGTAACTCATTCCTCTACCCATTTTTGAACATAATCAACTGCCAGAATAATGTACAAGTTTCCAAATGAATT
Organism: Viscum album; assembly: GCA_963277665.1. Classification (NCBI taxonomy): domain Eukaryota; kingdom Viridiplantae; phylum Streptophyta; class Magnoliopsida; order Santalales; family Viscaceae; genus Viscum; species Viscum album. Next base: position 1,684,749,259 of record OY728143.1, on the reverse strand, counting down.
GTAAAATGGACCCAGAAAGTCAATGCATGAAACATCAAAAAATTCATGAAAGAGAAAATTTTGTTGTGGCATTTCATTTCATTTAGAGACATTCCCCTTTCATTGACCATGAGGACAAGATTTTAAAAAATCATGGGCATCTTGAAAAAGTGTTGGCCAAAACAAACCAGAATCAAGGACCTTGTGAGAAGTCCATTGGGGACCAAAGTGTACTCCACAAGAAATAGTCTTACAAAATATTAGGACATACTAAAACTCACTATCTGAAACACAACGCCTAAGGACTTGATCACTATAGGTGCGCCAAAGGTAGGGATCATCCCAAATGTACCAACAAGACTCATGTTTTAGAAGGCTGGATTGGTTTTTTTGAAATCAGTAGGAATACAAGATGATAGAAAATAATATACAATTTAAGCATGCCAATGAATAACATCTTGCACTCGGTAAAATTGCTTATCAGGAAACATGTCATTAATGGGAATACAAAGGGATGAATAAATTTCTGAGGATGTGAGGATCTTAATGATATGTTTAGAAACCACATTCCCTACTGTTTTTATCTCTAATTTATAGAATTAATTCTTAAAGAAGGAGCATCCAATGAATGAGACGTGGTATGGATTTCGGTTTCTTAAGGAGATACCAAAGGGCAGCTTGGTCTGATTATAAAATGATTATGGACCCTGAACCGTATGATCCGAATTTTTCCAAGGATAAAAATGGCAAGGAATTATTTTTCAATTGTGGTGTAGTTTTCTTGGGCAGGGTCCAAAGTACGTGAGGCATAGGCTATGACATGTAGATCTTGGTCGAACCCTTGGGATAAAATCACCCCAATTGCATAGTTAGAGGCGTCACACATGAGCTCAAATGGTAAATCTCATCGAGGTGGTTGGATTTCCAGGGGTGTTGTGAGACTACATTTTAACTTATTAAAAGCATCCTCAAATTCATTAGAAAGAAAATATTGTTTTTATTTTTGGATTAATTGGTAGAGGGGGAATGCAATTTTATTAATGTTACTAATGAAACGATGGTAAAATCCCGGAAAAACTAAGAAAGACTGCACATACCATAAAATTTTGGGGAATGGAAAATAAGAAATGACATCCACTTTAGATTTATCTACTTGGATTCCATCCCGAGAAATGACATGCCCCAAAACTATACCTTGTTGCACCATTAAATGGTATTTCTCATAATTTAATACAAGATTCTTTTTAATACAGTGACGTAGGACTGAACCAAGACTACTCAAACATTCATCAACAAAGTAGCCATAAATAGTGAAATCATCCATGAATACTTCCATGCAATTCTTTAGTTAATCTGAAAAAATACTAACCATACATCATTGGAATGTACCAGAGCATTGCACAGACCAAATGGCATTCTTCTATAGGAAAATGTGCCAAACGGGAAAGTGAAGGTTGTATTTTCCTGATCCGCTGGGGAAATATGGATATGAATGTATCCAAAATACCCATCAAGGAAACAGTAGTGGGAATTTCCAGCTAGCCTCTCTTGCATTTGGTCCATGAATGGAAAAGGGAAATTGTCCTTCTTAGGGTGTTGGTTTAGTCGGCGATAGTCTATACAAACACACCAACTATTCTGCACATGTGTTAGAAGAAATTAATTGTTTTCCTTTATAATTACTGTAAGGCCAGACTTATTAGGAACTACATGAATGAGACTAACCCATTGGCTGTCAGAGATGGGGTAAATGATTCCAGCATCCAATAATTTTTCTACCTCATTTTCCCCAACTTTTATGTGGTTTGGGTTAAGTCGACGTTTTGGCTTCCTCACTGGTTTAGCCTCATCATTTAACAAAATATGATGTGTAAAAATTAATGGTATAATCCCAAGAATGTTATCAAGTATCCATTTCAAAGGATTTTTATACTCCCTCAAAAGTTCAAGCAGTCACAATTCATGCTCAGGTGGGATTGAACTAGAAATGATGACAGACAACTTGTTTTCATTCTCAAGATATGAATATTTTAAATCTTGAGGCAGTTGTTTTAGTTCCAATTCAAGTGGATTTTGGATTTATCAGAGAGTGTGTGAATGTGACAGATCACTAATCTAATCTAACCGCTCAATGGTATCATCCTCGTATAACTAATGAGCTTTTAGAAGATTTGCAATTTCATCGATGGTCAGTGGATCCACAGTATTCAAGAAATCATCAATCGATGAACATTTATGAAATTTTTATAATCCACTAAAACATTCAATTCATGAATCATTTCCTAGAATTTATATCAATGAAGAAAACTCAGAAATGGGATCATGCGAAAGAAATTTTTTTCAAGGGTAGGGAGTTCATCAATTGAATTAACATAGAGAGGGGAATGTTCTTCTTATGGGTGTTTCATGGCATCAAATATGTTGAATTTGACTATGGTACCACCAAATTCCATAGATAATGTAGCATTTTGGACAATAATTATGGCTTTGGCTATTTTAAATAATTGTATCTGTAATATAATTAAGTCATGTCTATTCATTCTATCATCCTCTTTTTTAAGCACATAAAAGTTATAAGGAAAAATTAAATTTTGGATCCTCAAAAGAACATCCGATAACTCACTAGAGGGGTTTGAGGTAATCCAGTTAACCTGTTGAACAATAATTCTAGTCGGTTTCAATTCCCTGACAAGCAATGTATAGTAAATGGTTTGAGTCATCCCATTTATAGAAGAACCTAAATCAAGCATAACATTAGAAAAATAATAATCCACTATGGTGCATGGAATTGAGAATGTTCCAGGATCATTGCACTTGGTGGGATGTGATGGCATTATCAATGATGAAACATTCCTCCCCAAGATCACTTTCTCATCACCATGATTTTGCCTTCAGTGTGTAGACATCTCCTTTAGAAACATATCATACTGTGGAATTTTTTTCACAGCATCAATCAATGGGTTGTTAATGAATACTTTTTGAAAATTTCCAATATTTCCATATCATGTTCAGTTCCCTTTTGTTTTCATGGTTGGGTGGCCCTTTGAGGAAATGGAAGTGGAATGCTTGGGATATGTGACTCATCAATGTACACACTCATTCCTTTAGAAGGGCTTCTCTCAAGACAAGGTTCTTCAACATTTTTATCATTATTAATTATTGGGATGATGGTTTCCTCTTGAGGGGATGACTCTAATAGAGGATTCATTTTACATATGAGTTTTTTTCAACTACTATGGTTGATGACACTGATATTTCATTTATCCCTAGGGTTAACTACTGGTTGAGAGGAAATTTTACCTGACCCATGACTTTGAATTTCAGCCACTGAGTTAGCTAGTTAGACTAATTGGGTTTTGAGGTCTTTTATCGCTGCCTGAGTGGTTTTTTTGGAATTTAATATTATTGGTATCCATTTGTTTCATAATATGTTCTAGGACAGGCTCGGGTATTGGAGGGTTTTTTTTGGAAAGGCCTTTGGGGATTATGAGGATTTCTTGGTGGTTGTGGTGGATCACTACTCTACCCCTGTTGGTTCTATTGTTTTTGAGGTTGGATAGAATTTCCCTTACCAATAGTCTGGGTTATCCTTCCACGCATGGATGGATGGATGTTAGGGTTCTTGCCTAAAGTGTTGGTTAAAGGGGAATCCTGGAAATATTAGCTCACAACACTCAGATGTTTCCCTCAATTAAGGACATTGGTCAGAGTAGTGTGTGTCATAAGAACATATACAATAATAGATGGGTGGAGGGCAATGGAATTTCCCTTGGGAAAGATCATGTTGTCGAAGAAGGGTACATACCTATTCGAACATTGTTTCCACCTTCTTCTCGAATTCAGTACTTTGTACGTCATGGACACCATGAATCATTACACTGGACCTTGAACCAAATTTTTGTGTGTTTTGCGCCGTGTTCTCAATTAGGGTTCTTACAGAAATTGGTGTCTTATCAAATTGCACACCACCTGCAGCAACATCGATCATATTTCGATCAATATAGATTAATCGTTCATAAAAATATTGAATTAAATGTTGATCACTTATTTGGTGGTGTGGCAACATGAACATAACCTTTTAAAGTTTTCCAAATATTCTTGTAATGTTTCCACTTGAGATTCTCTTATCCCACAAATTTCATTCCTTATTATTGCAGTTTGAGAGGATGGGAAATATTTTCCCAGAAAAAAGTCATTTAATGTCTTCCCAACCTCATATTTGTTAATTAACATAGTAAAACCAATATTTCACAGTGTCTTATAAATAAAATGGGAATGGTCTAAGCTATAATTGTTCCTCATCCACATTATAAGGTTTCAATATTGAACAAACAATATGAAATTCATTTATGTGCTTTTGTGGATGTTCTCCAGGATGTCTATCGAATCTTTGAAGCTAATGAATTAAACCAGATTTTAGTTCAAAATTGGGTTCCTCACTACCTAATTGAATATAGGTGGTTTGGATATCAACGTCAGGTGAGTTTAGTTCATTTAGTGTTCAATTGTTTTCAAGAATTTTATTCATTTTAATTTTAGTTTTTGTGTTAGTTCCAAAAGAAGATGAAGGTTGAAGAAGAGTTTCAATATGTGGTGTGTTCTCTTTTAAAGTGTTGTCTTCTATGTCTTGGTGTCGTTGATGTAGGGTCCTCTCCGGTTTGGGTTCGAAAGGTGAAAAATTTCCTGGAGTAGAATGTAACAAGAACCAAACATACCCAATAAATAGATCATAACAAAAATAAATTGAAAATGTATAAGAGAAACAAAATAAATATTCACAAACATTACAACAACCTTATAAAAAACATGAACTAAAAACCAAAGTGCTCTCCATAAACGACACCAAAATTTGACCGCGCTTTAATGACACGTTAAATTGATTATGTTTTTAAAGTTGATTTATAGTCTAGGGTATCCCTAAATTGTCTCTCTAGGAGAGTTGAAAAGTTTTGAGTATGTATTTTTAATAAAGATTAATAAAAGTGGGGGGGGGGGGGGTTGATTTTGAAAACAGTTTTAAGAAAATAACATAACAGAACGATTTTAATATTTTTTAGAATAATGTGGTGGTGTAAGAGTTATGAGGCAATGATATCACATCAATTTCAATACACATCGAGGATAGTTCGTTGTTCAGAAAATATCACATGGTTTTGTTCAATTCTTTGGTTGAGGGTTGTCAAGATCTTGATTCCCCTCTTGCCTCTCTAAATGTTGCAAAAAGTACCAACCCTTGACAAAAAAATCATTTTGTCCAGGTTTGGACTTCAAGAACAGATTAAAGGCTACCAATACATACTAATAACTTTTTTACGTGTGATATAAATAGGATCCTAATGTTTCCCAATCAGAATAACTCTAGATTCCAACTTGAAATTTCAACCTAATCGGTGTTGAAATGAAAAGCGGTTCAAATAATTAAACCGAAGAAATGAACTCAGAGGAGAAATATGTTTAGATAAAACATAAGTGAAATAATCAACACAAAAATTAAACAAAACCAATAGAGTATCAAGTGTCTTAACTCCATATCATGTATGTGTAGCTCCCTCAAAATGATCATCCACCGTTTAACCCACCATTGAGAGGAGGAGAAGGCTTTGGTGAAACTAATTCTTCATTGTTGATCCCCCTATGATGATAGTGGCCTCCAGAACATCAAGTATGAGGATAGAACTCCTTTCAGTCTCCAAAATACCATAGATTTTCCTCCTGGCCGAACTTGAAAATTAGGAGCCCAAAGTTCCAATTTATAGGAAAATGGGGAGATGGTTTTGAGCACATAGAATTCTTAAAACCACTTATCCCAGGTGTTTCGACCTCCAGACAGACTTATCTTGATTTTGAGAAAATAACATTACTTTAGAACAACCACTTTTCTATCTTTACTGAATATTTGGAATAATATGAAAAAGTATATCATGAGATATGGATAGATCATAACAAACCATTTTTCACTCCGTGCAAATTAGGTGTGCTAGATATATTAGATCATTTGGGTCATCATATGGCCGAATGAGTCATTCGTCCCTTAATATGAAATGTATCCCCATGAATTATAGACCTGACAAAAAATTGTCAGCCCAGTTGGAACCAAATTCTAGTTTCAGTGTCTAGATTAATCCACTCGTGTTCTTGGATCCTACGTAGTTTGACCCATTTTTATTGCACATCATCATGGGCCCTCCAAATCAACTCTTCCTGCAATTGAATCATCAAAGAAAGTAACATTTTCTATTTTAACAGTGATAAAATCAAAATAAATTATTCAAGAAAGAAATTAAACATGTCATTATGTGTATAATTTATAATATAAATTAGGTTCATCACAGTGGTGTAAAGTTGGAAGTTACACAGTTAATCGTGGTACGATCAGGCGGCAGTCAGACTATAAGAAGAAAGGGGTAGTGAAATACTTGGCAACAACTTCCATTGATATTGGTACATCATATAAAGTGTTATTAGGTGCATTTATTGTTTATTTATATTATTCCAATGTGTTGTTTGATTTCATGGATACACATTATTTTCATTTATGACAAATTTTATGGCAATTGGAAATTCAACCTCCAGAACTGAATCCAGAACATGTGGTATAAATCACATGGGGCAAATTTTGAGGGAAAAAGAAATTATTATAATCTTCTTGTCCTTTTCTTTGGGGAGAATTTCTATAAAAAATTTCTTATTTTTCCTCTAAGAGAGTTTATATTATTCTTATAGGGATTGGATTTTTTAACCATACTACGATTGATTATAGATCTAAAGATGTTTCTTTTCTGAAAGACATTCAGTTTGTGTATAGTAATGATCCCTAACCACTTATAAAATATCATGAAAATTAGAAACTATTGAAAGAAGTTAATGAATGTTAGCTTAAAAATATTGTTGAAATCAAATAAAAATTTCAAAATAATGATGTTCTAGAGGTAAATGAGTATCTTGATGTTTTTCCCAATGAGTATCCTTGTAATATAACTAATCGGAATGTTGAATTTACTGTTAACTTAGTTTCTAATTAAAATCTAATTTAAATACACCCTTATTGGAAGGCATGGAATGCATGTTTAGTGTTAATGAAGAAATTTCATGAGTTCTTAGAAAAAGTTTTCCTTCAACCTAACACGACACAATGGGGTTCTCTTGTCTTTTTTGTTAAAATAATATATAATTTAATGAGACCGTTCATCAATTATAGATCCTCGAATAACATAATTTTAAAGAAAATGTATCATTTTCATCATATCGATGATTTGTTTGATCATCTTGAGAGAGCACAATATTTTTCAGAGGTTGACTAGATATTAGGGTACTATCAGCTGAATGTAAAGGAAGGAAAAATTCTGATGACCATGTTTCAAACACGATATGGCCATTATAAATTTGTAGTAATGCCATTTGGGTTAACTATTAGACATGCAGAATTCATGGAGACTACAAATAGAATATTCCTAGAGTTCTTGGACATGTTTGTGGTTGTGTTTATTGATGATATTTTTTATATTCTAAATGTTAGGAGGAACATGAATGTCGCTTATGGATTTATTGGAAAACCATAAAAGAAAAGACACATAATTAGAAATATATCAAGTGTTAGTTTTGGTTAAAAAATATTTCATTCAATGGTCACATTTTTTATAAATAGAGAATAAATTCTGATTAATCTAAAAAATGTTGTTTAAGAATGAACAACACCCACAAATATTACAGATATTCATAATTGTATTAGTTTAGAATGTTATTACCGGAGGTTTGATGAAAATTTGGAACGGTTATCTGGTCCACTGACTATGTTAACTAAATGTGGTGTTAATTTCATATGTACAATAGTATGTGTTGAATTATTACATGAATTGAAAAGAAGATCGTTGAATACTCTAGTTTTGGCACTGCATTCCTGAAATGGTGAAATTTTTAGCAACAATGATGGTTCATTTAAATGAATTGGCTATTCCCTAATAAAAAATGGTAGGGTAACTACATATTCTTCAGGTTATTTGAAAACTAATGAGTTAAATTGCCATACACGTGATTTGGAATTAGCTGCTATTGTTTTTTTCTTGAGAATTTTTTATGCATCATCTGTATGCAGTAAAATTTGAAATATATAGTGACCAAAAATGTTTGAATGATATATTCACTCAATAATAATTGAAAAAAAGATAGATATTATTGTTAAAATTAATCAAGGATTGTGAATGTATGATTCATTACTATCCAATGAAAGAAAATAATGTCTAATGCTTAATGTCAGAAATTTAATGCTACATTGTCCATGATATGTTAAGAACATGAACATTTAATTTATTATTTTATGAAAATTTTCATGGAATTTGTTTGTGTAGAATATTCATTTATTTTTTTTTAGTTTTCAGTGAAATCATCTCTATTAGATTGAATTAAGAATGCACATAAGGAAGAAAATGAATTTATTTAAAAGGAATAATTTGTTAAAAAAGGTATATATATTTAATTTAACATTGATAAAGACTGTGGTTTGAGATTTGGTAAGAGTTTATGTGTTCCTTGGGATTCAAATTTTAAGAAATAGTTGTTTTGTAAAACTCATAGTTATACATTTTTAGTTTGTTCTGGTAGTACTAATATGTATGGAGATATAAGAGAGTATTAATGGTGGGATAGAATTAAAAGAGATATTGCTTACATTACTATGAAATGTTTGATTTATCAATAAGATCATGCAATGTTCTAGTTACTAAATGGTATTAATTATCCCTTTTTAGCACCAGAGTATAAATAGAAAAATATATCCCTAGATTTCATAATAGGATTACCAATGAATTTTTTAGGTAACAACAAGATTTGTGATATTTTTGATATATTGGCTACATCTTCTAAATTTCTTCCCATTCAAGATACATTGTCTATAAATTAGCATTTTTGTTTGTATATTCATGATATGGTCATGTTAAATGAGGTTCCCCTCTCAATTTTATTTGATAGTGATCCCATGATCACTTATAAATTCATTTGTAAATGAAATAAATTTTAGTACAATTTTTCATCATCGATCATATTGGCATGTGGAATGAAATATTCAGACCTTGGACGATATTCTATGGGTTTGTTCAATCTATTATCAGGGATGTTTTGATTAATATCTTTTTTTGTTGATTTTTCTTATTCTAACAATTTTCAATCTAGTATAAAGATAGAACCATGTGAGGAATTTTATGGAAATCAGTATCAAAATCCATCATTATGGGATAAATTATGTGAATGGAAGTTGATGGAACCAGACTGGTGGAAGATATTGAAGAAAATTTTCATTATATTTATAAACAAATGAGGATAGCTCAGGGAAGGTAGATAATTTATGTGGATAACTAGAGGAATGATATTTCATTAGAAGTAGGTGAACATGTCTTTCTCAAAGTTTCACCATGGAAATGTCTAATGTGTTTGGGTAAGAAGGTAAAGCTAAGTAGATAGTTCATTCCACCCTATGAAATCCTAGAGAAAGATGGATCAACTTTCTATATAGTGGCTTTACCTCTGATTTTATCCTATGTACACAATGCATTTCATGTATAAATGATGAAAATTTATTTTTTATATCCACCTCATGTTTTGTGTGCAGAAGTAGTTATATAGGATGAGAATCTTTCTTATGAGGAACAACCTATCTAAATTCTTGACTGATATAAGGACCCAATATTGAGGTACATGGGAGTTAAATTTCATTTTTAGAATAATTAATACATGAAACAAACTGATTCCCAAGACCGTATTAGTATATCACCCTTGGAAACATGGAACATAATGTTCTCACTTGGTGAAAGATCTTCAACATCTATCATAATGATCTTCCCCTTTCCCCTTACCTAAAACCATTCTTTATATCCTAGGTAAAAGAAAACATAAAAAGGGTGAGCTCAATTGCTTAGTAGGGGTAAACATGAAGAACACAAAACAATCCATAATCATTAGAATGTAAAAACATTAACATAATGATTAAACATCAAAATCAATAGTCATGAAATAAATATTGGTAGTTCATAAGGAATATATCATAAAGGAACATTAACAATGATAAAATATCATTTACATAAATCATTGAATTGGGAAAACAACTAAGTACATAATATGATTTCTATAGTAGTCAAGGCATTTCATCCAAGGCCATTGTAGTGGAAAAAGTCCATTATTGGACCATGTTAACTTGTTGTTCCAACCATGTATTATTGAACTGTATTTACATGTTGTTCTAGCGCTTTATTATCCATGTATTACTGAACCAGATTTACATCTCATTCCAACACTGTATTACTGAACCAGATTTACTTGTCATTCTAGTCATGTCAATATCATAAGATATAAATCATTACCCAATGCATTGGAGGGAGTAATAGTACCCTCCCATATCATAATGAATTCACTCTTACATGTTCCACAAAAATATAAATAATTCATTATAGCATATCCCATGAAATATATGGGTTTCATAAATATCATTCCATTATTAAATAATCCATAAAATATTAATAGATTTTATAATTCCATTATAAAAAAATAAAATAAAAGTAATAATATTGATATTAACATAACTCAATGTCATATTTGATTGAAAATAATTTTGAAAAATCACTCGAGCTTAATTCTGGAGGAAAATATTTTTTCTTCTTCAAAAACATTTTCTATTCTCAAAATTCTATGTAATTTTAAAAGAAAAATAATTTAGTTTAAAACAATACTAAATTCATGTATAATAAACTTCATGTATATAAGGTGTTATGAATATTTAAAAATCCTTTCAGCCAATATAATTTAAAAAAACATTCTCTCATACTATTATCAGAAAACAAAAATAGTACCTTACATGGTAATCAAAAGAAAGATTCCTTCCATACCATGTAGTAAATGTAAAAAATGAGTAAAAATGTCATTAAAAATACATATAATAATATTAAACATTTTATGAAAACAATTTTATAAAACAAGAACATGGATGATAAATATACACCCAGTAAACACTTACATATAAAAATCATGAATCAAAATGAGATTGAAAAATTATCCCTTATCATGAAATTTTTATTATTTGGGTTGCGGTAACTTCTTTATTAATGGTTAAATAATGTTATTAAATTATAATAGGACAATATACATATTTATGATATCATATATGATACTATTATATCGTTTGTTAATAGTATTTCAATATAACCATTATTCCAGGTGTTAGCTGCTTCGTTTTACCATTCCAATTATGTCGTGAAAGTCATGTTTTTAATGAATATGATGTTTTTTATTCATGAAATTAATAACATAGTTATTATTTTTAACCCATCATATAAATTTTATGATCATTATTGATCTGTTAACATTCAGAGTGAATCACACCACATCATGGAGATGGTAGGACATACGTATAGACGAGAAACGATATTATTATCTTGATATTTAAATTGTATGTAATTAAATCATATATTAATTATAAAAAATAAATTTCATGTTATATTCATTATTTAAATGCATTATAGGAATCATTATACCCATCCTGATAATTTATTTTTTAATAACAACTTACACCACGACGTCGAGACGACAAGCCATACATACATACAAATGGTGATATTGTTATTCGTAGGATGGATAAATTGATGTATAAGGTTGTCCCATAATGATAATAACATTTCATATTGTAGATTATACATAATTTAATACTTTATAATGTAATAAACATATAAAGATGATGTAGAAGAATAATGAAATTGAATTAATTTGGTAAAGAAATTCCCTCTTCTTCGTGGGACTGACTTTGGATCTTTTATTTGGGACACTAGGGATTGAATTTTTAGAAAACCAAGAACCACTGAAGTTAAAAATTAATTTTAATAAGATAATTGTTCCGGGATTGGTCTAGCTAGAAGGCTCGAGGAGGTGTGAGGAAATGGGGGAGGAGATTGTTTTTATATGAGAGGAGATGGGCACTTTAGGAAACTCAAAAAATATTAAAATTTACTAATATTATTCTAGATATAAAAAATTAAAAATGGACCAAAAACGAAATTTATAAAACTATTTAGACCATATATTATCCCCTTGTTATTATGTAACATTTTTTTATTTTTAAATAATTTAATAATAAATTAATTCAATAAGATATTATTATTTCTATATTTAATACTATTCCTTTAATTTGACATAGAATACAATAATTTAAAGTGGTAATTCAAATATAATGCTTTAAAAAATCTATAATATATCATATAGTTCTTTTAAATTTTATAGACACATTAAATTATCCAAAATATAACAAAATTAATATTATTAAAATCAGTTATTCAATTATTATATTAATTGAATAAATATTGTTATAGAATTGAAGTGACTTTAAAAGTAAATAAATAACATCCATAAATTCAAAATAAATTTATATAATGAAACTATATTTGTTTTTATAAAAACTAGCATTTATATTCATTCATATATTGACTTTGGTACTATGTGGACACATAAAAGATATTAAAATACAAGATTGTGATATTTTGTAACTATCTTTGATTTAAATAATATATAATTTATTTTAATGTACAAGTTTCCATTAAACAACTTAAAATCAATCATACCATGATATGTATTGATTATTATTCATCCATTATTATTTGGACATGTTTTGGTTTTATTTTAAACATTACAATTTTGATTTACACTTAATTAATTCTTTTAAATCATACCGTGACAACAAGTTTCTTTATTTACAAAAGATTAAAATAATCATTCTAAAATACCATAGGAGCCATAAATGGATAATTTGGGATATATAAAACTTCGTAAAAATTAGTTTTCCAATGTTTATATTTTTATGAATTTTATATAATTTAATAACATATTATTTATTTAAAATATCAATACTGTCAATTTTGACACTATTCAATATATGGCATTTTTGAAATATTATAACATATAGATATGTTTGAAAAAACATGGTTAAACCATAAATAATATTTTAGAGTCATATATAAAATTAGTGGACGATAATAATTCACTCAAAATATATATATTTTGTTATTTTAAATATTATTAATTTTATATTTTTAATAATAAAATAATTTTTTCATCACTATTGAGTCACCATTAATGATAATTATATAATATATGAAATTTATAAATAAATTTCTATGCTGTAATTAATAATAATAACATACCAGAGACAACCTATAGTTGATTTTATATCCTAGTTATCCATACATTGAAATTAATATACTTATATAAAATGAGTTTGTGACATTTTGTAACATCCGTTAGATTTTATTACATTCATGTCATATTCATAGGTGAGTGTCCATAATGTGATTCCATTTTTAAAAATCGATGGTAAGGGTCCAATTTAGTCATCTAATAGGATTTTTTCAGGTGTCAATGTAATCTTATAAATTTATTTTTACCCTTAATTACCCGATTTACATTTAACTATGGAAATAAAAATAATTACCAAAGTCACTATTCATATTGACCAAAAATAAAAGAAACCTATTAAAATAATTTGTAACCATTGATTCAAAATAGAAAATCATTTTTTTCATAATTCAACCAGATGAATTTGTAAAAATTAATTTAAAATTAATTCAAATTTTAAAAAACCATGAAGCGAGTTTGTAGGAAGCAATAACTTATCCAATGATTGCAATGTGTTTATAACCAATTTAATATAAAATTACATAAAATGAGGTAAATTTTATTAAATGATAATATAATAATCCAAATACACTTTAAAACCAATTAAAAAGATAATCTATCTATATAAATAAATTAGATGAAAAGGCAGTTTTGAATTAAAATGTAGTATTTTCACTATTCATAAAAATATGATTTTTATCAGAAAAATACAACAAATTCAATGAAAGAAAATTTTTATTTTCATCTTCCAAATAAGAAGTTTATTTTATATAATAGAATATTTTAATGTATTAAAAACTAAATTTAAAATGGATACACCGTCAAATTGGGGGAAAACATTATTTTTGGAAAAATAATTCTTTTATCCAAAAAATTGAATTTCATCTAATTTCATGTCTTTAAAATAAATAAGATGAATTTCAATGTCATATAAAACTCAAAATTCGGTTAATAATATTCAAAATAGCCAGATTATTTCTTAATAAAATATAATATTTTAAAAACATATCATTGTTTATTGAAACTCGGTATTGTGTACAACCCAAGCTATCATGGAAGGTCTCTCTTGTGTGGAATACAAGGAAAGAATATTGTTGCACATACTGCAAGCTAATATTCTATTTCATATAGTTCAAGTTCATATTAGTGTATTGTACACCAAAATTCATCATGGAAATAAAATAGAATCTATCTCAAAAAATATGAGGGTGTCACATTCTACACTCCTTAAAATGAATTTGGCCCTCAATATTAATCATGGTTATAAATGGTTTACTACTTGAATGTTTCATTCATGGAAACCCACGTCATAAAAATGAATAATAAAATATCATTTTAAAAAGGAGTGTTAGAAACATAATGGTTATGAAAATTAACTAATCACATGGATTCCACCATGGAGAACATAGGTGGAAAGTGATAACACATATATGGAAGAGAAATCTAATAATCTTGTTATGATGGATAATGATAGTGAATAAATATTAGAGAATGTTAACTACCAGAAATCCACAATGTTGTGATTATTTAGGGGACCATGTAATTCATCATATAAGAAGGTACTAGGATATCATTTTTTGTTTCAAGGTATTTTTTCTAATGTAAATGAATTTTATATGAGAAGAAATACTTACTTGATTGTAGTAGAATATCATTGTTAATTGTTCCATAAAAAATTCCACTTCATATGTAATTTAAATAAATAATGTAGAATATTTCATTCTTAATGTGTTAGTAGATTATGTGATGGACTGATAGGTTATTCAATCTGTCTCAAGAACAAGGTTAAAATATGTTCTTAAATTTTCATAAGTTAATCTATAATGATATAATACATTAATCTAACAAAAATCAACCAGAATATAACTTATAACATCCATCAATATATAACCTTAAAATCCGTCTAAAAAATGAAAAATCAAAACATTAGAAAAATGAGAACTAAATTGACTTATCCTTTGTCTCTCATATCTCATTTTGTAGTTATTGGTTGTTACAATCCAATCATCTGAATAAATTATTCATTTATTCTCATGAAATATGGTAATTACATGAGTTACCATAGAAACTTAGTGAAATCATATATTCTGTCAAAATTAACTCTTTCCACAAAAGAAAATAAAAAACATTCTATAAACTCAAACCATGGTATCACTTTATCCTTAAATCTATCATGAGCTCAATTGTACTATCAAACATCTCACTATCTTTTCTTCCCTTCATTATGTGCATATCATGTTATTTAAAATAATATTTAAATCCCTTTTCATGGTTACCGGTACACATAATTATGGAAACCCAAAATGGACCAATAACCAGTTATTAAAATATTCCATAATACCATAAAATAGATCCTACAACACTGTTTTGGAATCCCATTACAAAAATACATAATCATTTCACCACTTCGTTTTCATAATCAAAATCACCAATAATGATCACATGCCACATTCCTTTGTCTTTGTCCTTAATAAGATTCTAATGTCAATCATCATTAACCCTTGTATTAGGGTGTTGGTTATCATAATGTGTCATTTCCTTTCACTTGTAGTATTGAAGTGTCAGTGATTTATTCTCTGTAGTCTTTTCTCTATTAACATCATTAGAAACCTTTTTCCCACTACATCATCACTCAATTACTCGATAAACACATTTTATACACATAAAACAGTATCTATTACCTTTAAAACAATCCCCACAATGATTCATTCCACTCATTGAGTGTAAGGAAACATTCATCTTCTTTTCACCTTAGTTTTTAGATTTTTCCATGAACTCCATCTTTCATTTATTATCATATACATGAGATAGATATGTAATACCAACATCTATATCTAACTTGATAGAGAAACACATAATATATTAATAGAAGATAAATTATGTGATATCTAATTACCATATATGACTTGGTTGTAATACACTAAATAATTGATCAACTTTACATTCAGGATGGATCATAAAGCAAGAAACATACCTTTCAAGTCTTGTAAAATATTCCTCATATGTAGCAAAAGATTCATCATATATTTTCATAAGATCAAAGAACCCATTTTACATATTAGATTGAATAATTATAGGGAATTAAATTATAGAAAACATATTCTTAAAATCATCCCATTCCATGCATTCAATTTCATCTTCTTGCCTTGTATTTGTAATTAGAGTGCACCACTGGTCTGCTTCACATTAGAAATGATAAACAAACAAAATTAATTTTCATGTTCTTAACAATGAAGGATGGAAAATATATTTTTAGTGGTACTGATACATTGTTCAATGACAAGTGGATTAGAATACCAACTGAAAGAAGGTGGACGTTGCCCCAAAAATTACTCAATAGAATATTGTTCCCTTATAAGGCCCCAGCCTTAATCCTTACATAATATTGAGTTATCACAAGATTCCACGTTGAGGATCTTTTCAGGTTTAGTGTTTTAGAGAATTAGATCTTAAAACATGCATTACAACCCACATTTAAACAAAGTGGTTACAATAAAAGGTAGTATTCTTTTTCCCATCAACGGAAACATATTGAAAATAAAACATGGATTCTTTCTTAACACTTCCTTGACACTATCATCTTATCATGTACCTTTCCCGTGACCTGTGAAAAACATTTCAAAAACATGGGATGAGCATAAAAACTCAGTATGGGTTATAAAAAAAACATGGAAAGGAAACATGAGTTCATATATACATAATAATGAAATCATACTTTACCCATAAAACATAGGCACTTTAACATACCTAATAAAATCCTGAATAAATCATAGAAATCATAAGACATAAAGGTAACTTGAGGCATTCATAACATTCTTACGTTTGGAGTAACCCTCTTGGTTACGTTTGGAATACCCATCATAGTATATTCCCTAAATCTCTTCGTTGAAACCTTAACGTTTCACTCCTTCGCGTTACCGAATGCATTGGAGAGCTATATCGGGCTCACCCGCCCTTAGTTTATCACGGAACCACCCGTCTTCATAATAATGCCCAAGAACCCCAACATAATCGTATCACATAAAACATGCATAAAGGAAACATAACATTTCCATCTTTAAATCACAAGATATCAATACAACACATTGATATAAAGACATTATGAAAACCATTTTCAATACCAAAATAAATTAAAAGTAAAACATGGTATTTATTTTTCTTTTAAAAAAAAGGTATGGCTTGTAGAGGAAGCCGAAACTCCAATAACGGTCACGACGGTGGAGAAGTCATTGTCGCCGCATACGTACGACAAAAACATTCCCTTTTGTCGTTAAGTAAATGCTTCATATAAAAATATTCCTTTTGAATAAACGTAAAAGTCAAAGGGGTTTATAAACCGTATAAAATATGGTTGTGTATAAAACAAAATATGCCTCAATGAAAGGAGATTGAGACGAAGTCCCATACCTCGTATCCGACTTGACCCGACCGTTCTTTAATCTCCTGAATAATAAACTTGAGTTAATCTCTACTTTCTTAAGAACCTTTTTCATGTTCATTATTCCTTTTATACCATGTTATGAACATCATGTAATCATTTAAGTTAATAATGTTCATTTTGTCGGTATTTGGTTCTTAAGTCAAAAATAGACTTCTTACACTTACATGTTGTTAATTTGGTCAAAGGTTCGTTATATCCAGAATGATATTAATGATTTTGATAACATATATATCATATATATTCAGCATATACATGTATTTATAATATTACATAACATTCAGAGGTAAGAAATGAAATGCACCGTTCCTGAAGACGGTAAGCCGTACATACGCATGAATGCTACTTCCATTTCTATTTCGTATTTTCTGGAATGGAATCATAATGATATAAGAGTATATTATAATTCCAGTATAGTAACATATATAATATCATTAACTTTATCCTTTACACATCCCACATATGCTATTGACGAATCAAATCACTTTCAGGGGGCGGTAGTCCGCACTTCCTAAAATGAAGATATCGTGTTACCCATAATGGAAACAATAGTGGTATGCCATAAATGAAAAATACAGAAGATTAAGGAAAGAATAAACATATTATATATCATATATAAAAATAGTGACATCATAATGGCCACCTTTGAAGGTGTTAGATGAGTATTGAACAATCATCGTTTCGGGAGGCAGAATTTCGCAATCCACGGAAACCGTATGTTCTTTAACCATTTTATGTAGTTGTGTGAGATTGGAGCACGAATAAATCTTATAACAACATCCTAGAATATTTAATATACTGTTGTTGTTACAAAAGAAGTAAATAAAAAGAGTTTAGGGGGTTGGAGAAGCAAAATAAAACAAATGAACATGAGAGAAAGAATTACCTTTAAAAGTGTAACTCCTTTTGATTTGAGCCTAAAGGCTTCCTTTGAAAGGATTCTGCCCAAAGGGAATCATCTAGGATGAGGAGAGGGATTTGTAGAGAGTAAATTGGCAGGGGATGGACGAGCCAAAGGCGTGAGGAGTGTGTGAAATGAGGTAGAGGTGGGGGCCTTTTATAAGAGGAGAGGAGGGGCACTTTTTGAAATCATGAAAATATTATTTTATTTTAAAAAGTGTATCGAATTTCTAAGGTCCCTAACTGATATATTTCGAATATAAGATGATAAGTCTTCGAAATAATCCCATCCAATAGTTTTTGGACAAGTTTAGGTCTTAGATATTACATTATCTTTCCATTTTATTTAAATCGTTAAATAATGAGGTCATCGCTGCATCATCATGATGTCATAAATAATTTAATTTATTTAATGTCTAAAAATTATAGAAAAAATAATATGATGTAGGAAATCTTTTTATATTTCTAATGAATATTTATAGACAAAAATATGATTAGTATAACCCCTTCTAAAAATTGTTTTTGGAAAACAATTTACGTTAGTGTCATTTTCACCTTTATTTTAAAAAAAAGCATTAAAGTCATTATCTCATCCATGTGGCTCCATGGGATCCCCTAAATCGACCCATGGGTTTTCTTGGTCGTCCATGACTCACCCAATAGTTGTAGGACAAGTGTCATGGTGTTTTCACATTTTTATAATATCATTTTTACCTTAAATTACACTAATTACCTCTAATCGCGATTAATGAAAAAAAGTTACTATTCAACAAAATAATATTTTAATCTCATTGAACCACATTTTACTTCTTAATGAAAACCATGTATGTCATATTTTTTAAATTCAGAACACAAAAGTGGCAAAGTTTCATTTAAACGAAAAATCAGTTTCTTTAACTACCACTTAGTGGTTTCACTATTCATCAAAAATTGATGTTTTTCAGAAAATTATCAAAAATTCACCCTGGGCTATATTTGATATTCCAAATTCAAAAATGAAGTCTATTTTAAAAAATTGAAAACATATAAGTCACATTAATTAATTTAATAATTAATTCCCGCTGTTATGACAAATAGCGTATTTTTAGGAAACAATATGTATCAAAAGATTGACACCAGTTTAAGTCCAATTTCAAAGTGAAATTGATTACAATGAACACCATTGGATTAAATGGTAAAAAAATATTCTAATTTCACTTCAAAACCATTTAAAAAGATAATCTAATCATATAAATAAATTAGATTAAAAAGTAGTTTTGATGTAAAATGCAGTATTTTTCACTATTCATTAAAAAAAGAACATTGTCAGAAAAATACCAAAAATTCACAAAAAGTAAAATTTGATGTCCCAATCATAAAGAATAAGTTTATTTTGAAAAACATAGTTTATAATATTTTCAAAAGATAGATTCAAAAATGTTTTGCCATCAAAGGTAGTAAAACAATGTTTTAAAAATATTAGTGTATTCCATGCTTAAGATTGGATTTATTTTCATTTTAAGCCTCTAAAACACTATCTAATTCATTAATAGAAAAAGATAAAATATCTATTATTCATTACTTACTTGGGATGTTACATCCTTCCCCCCTTTAGAATATTGCGTCCCCACAATTTATTTACTTATCGAATAAATGGGGGTGCTTATCCCTCATTGCATTTTCAGATTCCCATGTTGCCTCTTCAATCATGTGGTTTTTCCACAAAACCTTTACCTGGTGAATCATCTTATTTCATAACACTTGCTCCCTGTGGTCAAGAATTTGGACCGGTTGTTCCTCATAAGATAGGTTCTCTTCCAGCTGAACTACCTCTGGACTCAAAACATGAGATGGATTTGGCATGTACTTTCTCAACATCGAAACATGAAAAACATTGTGTACCTGAGATAAACTCGGAGGTAAAGCCACTCGGTAAGCAACTGATCCAAATCTCTCCATAATTTCATATGATCCAATGAACCTTGGACTCAACTTTCCTTTCTTACCAAATCGCATCACACTTTACCATGGTGATACTCTGAAAAAAACATGATCACCTACCTCAAAGGATAGATCCTTCCTCCTGTTGTCTGCATAACTTTTCTGCCTACTCTGAGCTGTTCTCATGTGTTTCTGAATCAGCTGAACGTTTTCTACCAACTCTTCTACCAATTCTGGTCCCATCAACTTCCTTTCACCCACTTCATCCCAGAAAGATGGAGTTCGACACCACTTCCCATATAATGGCTAAAATGGTGCCATCTGTATACTGGAATGAAAACTGTTATTATATGAAAATTCAACCAAAGAAAGATGTTTGTCCCAACTTCCCTGATAATCCATCGGACAAGCTCGTAGCATATCCTCCAAGGTCTTAATTGTTCGTTCTGACTGCCCATCTGATTGAGGATGAAAAGCTGTACTAAAATTTAATTCAGTACCAACGACTTCTGAAGGCCTTTCCAAAAGTTAGAAGTGAACCTGGGATCACAATCAGATACAATGGAGAGAGGAACTCCATGTAACCTGACTATCTCTTTAAGATAAAAACGGGAAAGTTGATCAAGAGAGAAAGTATCTCGTATAGAAAGGAAATGAGCAGATTTGGTCAAGCGATCAACAATAACCCAGATTGCATTATTTCCTCGAGATGTATTCGGTAATCCCACAACAAAGTCCATGGATATATTCTCCCATTTGTTACTCTTGCACTAGTAAAGGCTGAAGCATCCCTTTCGGTAACTACCGCTCTGCTTTAACCTGTTGACATGTCAAACACTTCACAGTAAAATCAGCAATATCCCTTTTCATTCCATCCCACCAGTAATACTCCCGCAGATCTCTATACCTCTTAGTACTGCCCAGATGAACTGAAAACGGAGAACTATGAGCTTCACATAACAAATCTCTCTTCAAATGCGAATCAAAAGGCACACACAATCTCTTCCCAAATCTCAAAACACAATCATTATCAATGTTGAATTCAGGAAACTTACCTTTCTGAACCAGATCTACCTTTTTCTGCAACTCACTATCTTGCTTCTGTGCTTGCTTGATTCTGCCTGATAGAGAAGATCTCACTGATACCTGAAACAAAACAGAAGAACATCCTGCACTAACAACTTCTATGCCAAAGTTCATCAAATCCTTAACCAAAGGATCACGTTCCAAACGCAACATTGCTAATGAAACATTACTTTTTCGACTCAAAGCATCAGCCACTTTATTTGGTTTTCCCGGATGGTAATGAATTGTACAATCATAATCCTTGATTAATTCCAGCCATCTCCTCTGTCTCATGTTTAACTCTTTCTGAGTGAATATATACTTTAAACTTTTGTGATCAGTATATATTTCACACATTACTCCATACAAATGATGCCTCCAAATTTTTAATGCGAAAACAACAGCAGCTAATTCCAAATCTTGTGTAGGGTAATTTACCTCATGAGTTTTCTACTTTCGTGAAGCATAAGCAATTACCTGATCATTCTGCATTAGGACGCAACCAAGTCCTTTCAATAAAGCATCACTGTATATAACAAACTCACCATTCCTAGAAGGTAGTGCCAAAACTGGAGCATTCACCAATCTTATTTTCAATTCATGAAAACAATCATCACATTCTTTTGTCCAGAAAAACTTAACACCCTTCCGAGTTAGCTTAGTCATTGGACTAGATAATCATGAAAAATTTCTAAAAAACCTTCGGTAATAGCCTTCCAAACCATGGAAGCTACGAATCTCGGTTACATTTGTGGGTCTTGGCCATTCTTCCATAACTTTTGTTTTTGCAGGATCAATAGTAATTCCATCTTTAGAAACAATATGTCCAAGGAAAGAAATTTGTTGCAACCAAAAATCACACTTGCTGAATTTTCCATACAGTTTCTTTTTTTTAATGTTTTCAAGATAACCCTTAAATTTCTTTCATGCTCCTCTTTACTTTTAGAAAACACCAAAATATCATCAATGAAAACCACCACAAACATATCCAAGAACTCATGGAAAATTCTATTCATTATGTCCATGAATACAACAGGTGCATTGGTTAGCCCAAAAGGCATTACTACAAATTCATAATAGCCATATCTTGTACGAAACGCAGTCTTTGGAACATCTGCCTCCTTTACCTTCAGCTGATGGTACCCCGATCTCAAGTCAATCTTTGAAAAAAACTGAGCTCCCTAGAGCTGATCAAACAAATCATCAATATGAGGCAAATGATATTTGTTCTTAATAGTGATATTATTCAAGGCTCTATAATCAATGCAAAGTCTCATAGAACCATCATTCTTTTTAACAAAAAAGACAGGAGCACCCCATGGTGATGTGCTAGGTCGAATGAAACATTTCTCTAATAAATCTTGAAATTGCTCCTTCAACTCTAAAAGTTCAATTTGAGCCATTTGATAAGGGGGTTTTGAAATTGTCTTAGCATCAGGAACTAAGTCTACAACAAACTCAACTTCCCGATCTGGTGTTATCCCAGGGAGCTCATCAGGAAAAACATTAGGATACTCATTTACCACTGGCACTTCATTAATCTGAACAGTTCCTTTATTTTCAACGATGTGTGCAAGGTAACATTCATTTCCATATTTTACAAGTTTTTTGGCCTCTTGATAAGTTATCAACAGTAAGGGTTCATTCTTGTACACAAACTGAAAGTCTTTCTGAAAATAAAATTCTTTAGCTCTACAGTCAATCTTAGCATGGTAAATAGAGATCCAATCCATACCCAGGATAACATCAAACTCTACTAGAGGTAGAACAATAAGGTTTGAAAGTAGGTTCCTTCCACAGATAAGGATAGGAAGATTCTTATAAATTCTTTTTTCCTCAACATTTCCCCCAGGTGTTTTTACCACAATTTCAGGAGTCATTTCTTGAGATGGTATTCCCATTTTAGTAGAAAAGGTTTGAGAGATGAAAGAATGTGTAGACCCCGAATCAAACAATACACTGGCATACTCTGAAAAAACAAACAAAGTACCTGATACAACTTCATTTGATGGCCCGACATCTACTGAAGTAGTTGCAAAGGATTTTACCACCCCTTTATGCTTGTAGTCTAACTGCTTCCCATCACTCAAGCTCTTTGTTGGACACTCGTTTGCATAGTGACCCATCTCATTGCACTTATAACATTTCACTAACTGTAAATCAAATTTGGTCTTACCTTCACCTTGATCTTTTTCAGTGCAATCACGAGCCTTATGTCCCATCGTACCACATCGGTAGCACTTTCCAGAATTCAGAAGACATTCCCCAGAATGCATTTTGCCACATTTATCACAAACTGGAAACATAGTTTTCTTACCATCAGACTTTTTTGAAGAATTATTACCTCTCTCCTGCCACCTCGGTCTCTTCTTCTACTGGTTGTTATATAACACTTGGTCATCAGCCAACTCCATTTCCACCTTCTCAGCACATCGAACAAGCTTTTCATAACTTTTAAACTCACGAGAAGCTAATGCCCTTCAATATTTTGGCTTTAATCCTGAGTAAAATTGATTGATTTTACTATCAAGGTCTCGGATAAAATTTGGAACATACCTTGCCAATCGAGTGACCCTTTCTTCAAAGGTAGCCACTGAGTATTCCTCTTGCCTCAATTCCACGAATTGCTTTTCCATCCTAAGTCGAACAGCCTTAGGAAAATACTTCTCAAGAAACATACCTTTGAATTCATAACAGTCGAGAGCATCAATCTCATCAGCGTCCCTAATATTTTTAACCATCGACCACCACTGACCTGCTTCACCCTCCAAATGGTAAATAGAAAGACTAACTTTTTGATTGTCTGAACACCCCATGACATCGAAAATCTTCTCCAGTGCTTTAATCCACCCTTCAGCTAACACAGGGTCAGATGATCCTCTGAATGATGGGGGATGTTGCCTCATGAAATGTTCCACCACTGACATGTTCCTCTGCGGGTTATCTTGCTGATCTCATGCATGGATACCACCACCATATATAGCCTGAGTCAACTATGCCATCACTGCAACAAACTGCTCAGTTCCAATTCCGACCATCTCGGGATGCTGATTTGGAAGGTTATTTCCTTCAGTATGCCTTCCTAGCACTGCTTCTCTGTTTCCTCTGCGGAAAACCATTCTGAACAAACATGTCTTAGATGAAGCAACATGGTAATCTTCAAATGCTATATCATTTCAAAAATGTATTTTTGGATAATCATTTAATAAAATTCTAACTCCTAAAGTTATCTAAACTAACCTCTGATACCAACTATAAAGCCCCAGCCTTAAACCTTACATAATCTTGAGTTATCACAAGATTACACGTTGTGGATCTTTTCAGGTTTAGAGTTTTAGAGAATTAGATCTTCAAACATGCATTAAAACCCACATTTAAACAAAGTGGTTACAATAAAAGGTATTATTCTTTTTCCCATAAATGGAAATATATTGAAAATAAAACATGGATTCTTTCTTGACACTTCCTTGATACTATCATCTTATCATGTACCTTTCCCGTGACCTGTGAAAAACATTTCAAAAACATGGGATGAGCATAAAAACTCAGTATGGGTTATAAAAAAACATGGAAAGGAAACATGAGTTCATATATACATAAGAATGAAATCATACATTACCCATAAAACATAGGCACATTAACATACCTCATAAAATCATGAATAAATCATAGAAATCATAAGACATAAAGGTAACTTGATGCATTAATAACATTCTTACGTAGGGAGTAACCCTCTTGGTTACGTTTGGAATACCCATCACAGTATATTCCCTAAATCTCTTTAGAGAAACTTTAACGTTTCACTCCTTCACGTTACCCAATGCATTGGAGAGCTATATCAGGATCACCTGCCCTTAGTTTATCACGGAACCACCCGTCTTCATAATAATGCCCAAGAACCCCAACATAATCGTATCACATAAAACATGCATAAAGGAAACATAACATCAATCACAAGATATCAATACAACACATTGATATAATGACATTATGAAAACCATTTTCAATACCAAAATAAATGAAAATTAAAACATGGTATTTATTTTTCTTTAAAAAAAGGTATGGCTTGTAGAGGAAGCCGAAACTCAAATAACGGTCACGACGGCGGAGAAGTCATTGTCGCCGCATACGTACGACAAAAACATTCTCTTTTTTGGTTTAGTAAATTCTTCGTATAAAAAGATTCCTTTTGAATAAACATAAAAGTCAAAGGGGTTTATACACCGTATAAAAAAAGGTTGTGTATAAAACAAAATATGCCTCAATGAAAGGAGATTGAGACGAAGTCCCATACCTCGTATCCGACTTGACCCGACCGTTATTTAATCTCCTGAATAATAAACTTGAGTTAATCTCTACTTGCTTAAGAACCTTTTTCAAGTTCATTATTCCTTTTATACCATGTTAGGAACATCATGTAATCATTTAAGTTAATAATGTTCATTTTGTCGGTATTTGGTTCTTTAGTCAAAAATAGACTTCTTACACTTACATGTTGTTAATTTGGTCAAATGTTCGTTATATCCAGAATGATATTAATGATTTGGATAACATATATATCATATATATTCAGCATATACATGTATTTATAATATTACATCACATTCAGAGGTAAGAAATGAAATGCACTGTTCATGGAGATGGTAAGCCGTACGTATGCATGAACGCTACTTCCATTTATATTTCGTATTTTCTGAATGGAATCATAATGATATAAGATTATATTATAATTACAGTATAATAAAATATATAATATCATTAACTTTATCCTTTACACATCCCACATATGGTATTGACGAATCAAATCACTTTCAGGGGGCGGTAGTCCGCACTTCCTAAAATGAAGATATCGTGTTTACCCATAATGGAAACAATGGTGGTAGGCCATAAATGAAAAATACAGAAGCTTAAGGAAATAATAAAAAAATTATATATCATATATAAAAATAGTGACATCATAATGGCCGCCTTTGAAGGTGTTAGATGAGTATTGAACAATCATCGTTTCGGGAGGCAGAATTTCACCATCCACAGAAACCGTATGTTCTTTAACCATTTGATGTAGTTGTGTGAGAGTGTAGCTCAAATAAAAATTATAACAACATCCTAGTATATTGAAGATACTGGTTTTGTTACAAAATAATTAAATAAAAAGAGTTTATGGGGTTGGAAAAGCAAAATAAAACAAATGAACATGTGAGAAAGAATTACCTTTAAAAGTTTAACTCCTTTTGATTTGAGATTAAAGGCTTCCTTTGAAAGGATTCTGCCCAAAGGGAATCCTCTAGGATGAGGAGAGGGTTGTGGAAAGAGTAAATGGGCAGGTTATGGCCAAGACAAAGGCTTGAGGAGTGTCTGAAATGAGGTAGAGGTGGGGGCCTTTTATAAGAGGAGAGGAGGGGCACTTTTGGAAATCATGAAACTATTATTTTATTTTCAATAGTGTTTCGAATTTCTAAGGTCCCACATTGATATATTTAGAAGCTAAGATGATAAGGCTTCGAAATATTTCCATCCAATAGTTTTTGGTCAAGTTTAGGTCTTAGATATTACATTATCTTTCCATTTTATTTAAATCGTTAAATAATGAGGTCATCGCTGCATCATCATGATGTCATAAATAATTTAATTTATTTAATGTCTAAAAATTATAAAAAAAATAATATGATGTATGAAATCTTTTTAGATTTCTAATTACTATTTATAGGAAAAAATATGATTAGTATAACCACTTATAAAAATTATTTTAGTAAAACAACTTATGTTAGTGTAATTTTCACATTTATTTTAAAAAAAAGCATTAAAGTCATTATCTCACCCAAGTGGCTCCATGGGGTCCCCTAAATCGACCCATGGGTTTTCATGGTCGGCCATGACTCACCCAATAGGTGTAGGACAAGTGTCATGGTGTTTTCACATTTTTATAATATCCTTTTTACCTAAAATTACACTAATTACCTCTAATCGCGATTAATGAAAAAAGTTACTATTCACAAAAAAATTATTTTAATCTCATTGAACCACATATTACTTCTTAATGACAACCATGTATGTCGGATTTTTGAAATTCAGAACACAAAACTAGCAAAGTTTCATTTAAACGAAAAATCAGTTTCTTTAACTACCACTTAGTGGTTTCACTATTCATCAAAAATTGAAGTTTTTCAGAAAATCACCAAAAATTAACCCTAATCTATATTTGATATTCCGAATTCAAAAATGAAGTATATTTTAAAAAATTCAAAGCATATAAGTCACATTAATTAATTTAATAATTAATTCCCACTGTTATGACAAATAGCGTGTTTTTATAAAACAATATGTATCAAAAGATTGACACCAGTTTAAGTCCAATTTCAAAGTGAAATTGATTCCAATGACCACCATTGGATTAAATGGTAAAAATTAATTCTAATTTCACTTCATAACAAATTCAAAAGATAATCTAATCATATAAATAAATTAGATTAAAATGTAGTTTTGATATAAAATGCAGTATTTTTCACTATTCATTAAAAAAATGAACATTGTCAGAAAAATACCAAAAATTCACACAAAGTAAATTTTGATGTCCCAATCATAAAGAATAAGTTTATTTTGACAAACATAGTTTATAAAATTGTCAAAAGATAGATTCAAAAATGTTTTTCCATCAAAGGCAGTAAAACAATCTTTTAAAAATATTAGTCTATTCCATGCTTAAGATTGGATTTATTTTCATTTTAAGCCTCTAAAACACTATCTAATTCATTAATAGACATAGATAAAATATATATTATTCATTACTTACTTGGGATGTTACATCCCTAATCTTCTTATATGAAATTATATAAAGATTATTAGATTATGTAAGTATATATATATGATATTTTTAATTCCCCCTCACAAAAAAATTTGTTTTCTAGTAGGGAAATAATTTCATTTCCACGTTTATGGATTATTAACATAGTTACATCAAGTTTCGTCCATCATCTAAACAACCAAAAATAGACTAAGTGGGAATAACCTATAGTGACCCAGCCTTTTCATATATTACTATTACATCGTTTCAAATATAAAAAACATAATAGTATTACACATAGAGGATATATAGGATTAGTGTATTGGGAAAAATAGGACCATACATAATAAATACAACATCATGCATAAACATTTATTTAATTTCTTCTTTACTAGCTTCATAGTGGCACTTGTCCTTTCCTTAGTACACATAGCCACCTGAGGATATACATAAAAAGGGGTGATCTAGAAGCCCATTAAAAGGATAGATAAGAACAATATAGCATGGGGTGAACATAATCATAACATAGGAAAAATTTCATGAACATGAGAGGAGCATAAATAAAAGACCTGAAATGTGGAAATGCATAAAAATGAAACATCATGTCTTAGTGGTTAACTACCGCCAATACTTGTGAACCAAGATAGAATCTTGTTCACAGATCATTTCACATTTACTCATGAGATTCATCACATTAACCAATGCATTGGAGCGCTATATAATTCTGGGCGCACCCGTAACATTTAAACATTCATATTGTGCTATATAATTCCAGGCGCACCCGTCACATCATAACATTATCATTTATCATGCTTGACACAATTAACATATAACATAAATAAACATAATTAAACCATCAAATCGAATGGGTTTCATCTCATAATAACACATTCATAAGCTTGGGGTTCCCAAAAGAAGGAGGGAATACCATACATGTTACAAGAACTGTTCACTTTTAGTGAGAAGTAAAAGGGGCGTTCTTAAAAGAAGAGTTCTTTTGTAAAACACATTTTTGGACATAAAAACCAGTGAAAAACATGTATATCCCATAAAAGTAAAATAAATGATGAAAAATGATCTTTGAGTAGTAACCGTATCAAAAAATGGAGTGAAAGAGGGAGAACCCGAAGGAAGATAATTGGGTTCGAGATTTCCCCTTACATTGTACTCGAATGCCTTTTTCGGTTTAATGTCCTGTATAATACATTATATTCATTAATTAGAAATTCCAGAACCTTTTATACATTAATAAGGTTCATTCTGGTTTCATTATGTCATATTATGTTCCTTTGGATGACTTATAGTGTTTAAAAACATTGTTTGAGGATGTTCGTTTTTATGGTTTTCTTGAGTGGTTCACTTGTATTCGTAAATTGATGTTTGGGTAGAACATGGGTAAACATCCAGAACTGATATTACATGTTATTAATGGTATTACAGGAGCTTGAATGATTTTATAATGAGTTATATTAGATTCATGTGGATGAATCATTAGATAAGTATTTATTGATGGTTATTTGGGTAAATTTGGGCGGTTTTTGGATCACAACGAACTTGTTTTAAAATATCACTTAGTAATATAGGAATAGGTTATTTCCAGAACATAAAATAGAACATAATACATAATACATATTTTGGTTCAACCATAAAATTGGTTTCATGACCAGATTTGAAGGTAGAAATGGAAGAAGAGAGCTTGTCGTTTTTGAAGGTGATAAATTTAACACCTCATGAACAACGTTCTCTTTAATAAAATAAAAGGAAGAGGGAAAGGGGGTGGGGTGATATAATATCCCATTAGAATCATAAAATTACAGTATATGTATAATACTGGAGTTACAAAACAATTTGGATGAATATTGATGGGGAGAGATCAAGAAAGGAACATGAACTTGAAACAGAATTAAAGGGGAAGAGGGAGGGAAATTACCTTTAGAATCCTCCTCTTGAGAACCTCATTAAGGGTCTAATCTTGGTATTTTGATGAGACCAGCAACTCTTGGACGTGGGGTAGGGGCTAGAGAAGGTTTTTGGTCAGATTTTAGAGAAATCTTGGAGCTTGAGAGGTGTGAGTAAAAGAGGGAGTGAAGGGTGTCTTTTATAGTGGAGGGGAGAGGGGTTTCCTTAATATAAAATTCATTACTTTATTAATTTCACCTAAGACAAGGAATAGTGAGTCTTGGATGACCAATAATAGTAAATAAGGCATGTGAGTTTGGGATTTGGGTGCTTACATCCCTTGTGATGTCAGGAATAGTGGGTTTTAATTAAAATGTATTTACATGGTAAATTAATGTATTCTACTATTCACCAAAAATTCAAGTTTCTCGGAAAATCCAAAAAATTTACCCCAACCATTTTTCAACGCGTAGAATCCAAAAATGAAGTCCATTTATCAAAAATAATTTTCTAATTAGTTTTAATTTAAATTTTAAAAAAAATCATAATTTACATAAAAAACAATTTTTAAGAATAAAACTGATTTTATAGTTCATTCAAAAATCACGTAGGGTCATATAAAATTAACTAAAAACTATTAGAAATTGATTCAATACATTTTAATGAAATAATATTTTTTCAAATTCATTAATTAATTATAATTAATTATTTATATATTATAAAATACCAAAACATTTACTAAGGTCAAATTGTCACCTTCTAAGATGTCTAAATATTATTTTATTATTCATAGGTAATGTTACTCTTATTTACTATTCATAAGGGTAATATTACTATTCATAGGGGTATGTTACTATTCATAAGTGTAGGTTACTATTCACTAAAAAATATTTTTGTTTCATTAGACTCCAAAAATCATCTTAAACACACCCGTGTATGTCAGATTTTCAAAATTACAAACATAGGAGTGAAAAACTTATGTTGAAAGGTCACTTATCAATTAGTAGTTTATTATGTTGTGATTTAATGTTATTTTATGACATAAATATAAGATGAGAAATTTTCAATGAAAAAATTTGGGTTGTTACATTCTTCCCCCCTTAAGAAATTTCGCCCCCAAAATTTCACGTTACACAAACAAGTGAGGGTACTTCTACTTCATTGACTCTTATGGTTCCAAAGTTTCTTCCTCAATCATATGGTTCTTCCACAACAATTTGAAAAGGTGGGTTGTCTTGTTGCATTGAACCTTATCACTTTGATCTAGAATCTTTACTGGCTTCTCCTCATAGGAAAGATCATCTTCATGCTATACCACCTCTGAGTTTAGTACATGTGAGGGGTCTGGTATGTAGTTCCTCAGTAGTGATACATGAAACACATCATGAACGTGAGATATATTCTGTGGAAGTGCAAGACGATAGGCCATGGCTCCTATACGGTCAAGGATCTCATAGGGGCCAATATACCTTGGGCTTAGATTCCCTTCCTTCCAGAATCACATGACTCTCTTCCATGGAGATATACGAAGGAAGATGTTATCTCTAACGTCAAACCCCATGTTCCTTAGAAGGTTGTTAGCGTAGCTCTTTTTCTGACTTTGAGCAGCTTTGATGTGTTTCTGGATGACTTGAACCTTATCTGTCATCTCTTGACCAAGATCGGGTCTAGGCAGCATTCTTTCTCCAACTTCATCCCAATAGGTTGGAGTTCTACATCACTTCCCATAAAGCGATTCATACGGCGCCATCTGAATACTCGAGTGGAAGCTATTATTGTATGAGAACTCCACCAATGGGAGATGCTGATCCCAACCACCATTAAATTCAAGAGAGGTGGCTCTTAGAATATCTCCATGTATCTAAATATTCCTTTTAGACTGGCCATCAGTTTGGGGGTGATAGGCCGTGCTGAAATTTAATTCAGTACTCAATGCATGTTGAAGGCTCCTCCAGAATTTAGATGTGAACCTTGGATCACGGTCAGAGACAATTGAGAGGGGAACACCGTGCAGTCTCACCACTTCCTTCACATATATCCTTGCAAGTTGATCAAGAGAGAGATCTTCCAGAATAGTGATAAAATGGGCAGTCTTGGTGAGTCGGTCAACCACAACCCATATTGCATTATTTCCCTTTGACATCTTTAGGAGGCCTGTGACAAAGTCCATAGTAACATTTTCCAATTACCACATTGGTATAGGAAATGGCTGCATCATACCTTTGGACTTTTGTCGCTCAACGTTAACTTGATGACATACCAAGAACCTTGATATATATTACGCAATCTCCTTCTTCATGTTATCCCACCAGAAGTGTTCTTGGAGATCACAATACATCTTGGTACTCCTATGATGGATAGTGAAAGTTGAGCTATGTGCATTATACAATATCTTTTTCTTTATTCTAGGTGATGAAGGCACACAAAGATACCTTCCAAACCAAATCACACCATCATCATCGATATGGAACTCTTGCATCTTTCCTTCCATTACTGCATTCACCCTCTTTTGTATCTTCACATCATCCCTTTGTGCTTTCTTAATCTTCTCTTGGATGGATGGTTGCACAATCATTTGGGCAAGGTAGGATGCACCCCCTTCCATTATGATTTCCAAATCCATCCTTTGCATATCCAAGAATATTGGGTCTTTCTCAATCCACAACATGGAAAGAGTAGTAGGATCTTTTCTGCTTAGAGCATCAACTACATTGTTCTCCATTCCAGGATGATAGTGAATAGAGCAATCGTAATCCTTGATTAGATCTAACCATCTCCTTTGAAACATGTTGAGGTCCTTTTGTGTTAGTATATATTTTAAGTTCTTGTGGTTGGTGTATATGTCACACTTCTCACTATAATGGTAGTGCCGCCAGATTTTCAAGGCAAAAATCATGGCTGCCTGCTCTAGATCATGCGTCGGGTAGTTCTGCACATGGATCTTCAACTTCCGTGAGGAGTAGGTTATCACATTATCATTTTGCATGAGTACACAACCCAATCCTCTCATTGAAGCATCACTGTATATCACAAAACATTATGCACTTTTTGGTAGTGTGAGTACAGGTGAAGTGATTAGCCTTCTCTTTTGCTCCTTGAAGCTTCCCTCACATTCTTCTGTCCAGACATACATTACCCCTTTCTTTGTTAACTTAGTTAGCGGGATTTACAATCGTGAGAAGTTTCTTAAAAAACGTCAGTAGTACCCAGCTAATCCAAGAAAACTACGGATTTCTGTGACACTAGAGGGCTTGGGCCATTCCTCGATCACCTTTGCCTTTGAAGGATCCACATATATTCCCTCACTTGTGACCACATGTCCCAAGAACATGACATGATTCATCCAAAAGTCACACTTTCTGAACATGGCATACAATTTTTCCTTTCTCAATGTTTCCAACACAAGTCTTAGATTTCCTTCATGTTCCTCCTTGCTTTTGGAGTAGATGAGAATACCACCGATAAACACTACCAAAAATTTGTTGAGGTAATGTCTAAAGACTCTATTCATCAAATCCTTGATGATTGCAAGGGAATTAGTATGTCCGAAGGGAATAAACCAAAACTCATAGTGCCCATACCATGTACGGAAGGTAGTCTCCTAAATAACTTCCTTCTTCACCTTTACTTGATGATATCCAGAACGAAGATCCACCGTTGAGAAGTATTGAGCTCTTCTTAACTAATCGAACATGTCATCAATCCTTGGGGGAGGATACTTGTTCTTTATGGTTATCTTGTTGAGTTCCCGATAATCGATACACAGCCGCATTGTTCCATCCTTCTTCTTCACAAAGAGCACTGGCGCACCCCACGGTGATGCACTAGGGCGTATGAACCCTTCGTCCAGATGCTCTTGCAGCTACTTCTTTAACTCCTCCAGTTCGATAAGAGCCATCCTATAGGGACATTTCGAGATAGGAATAGCTCTGGGTATGAGTTCAATTGAGAACTATACCTCACGATCCGGGGGAATTCCGGGTAACTCTTTGGGAAATACATCGCCATATTCCCTCACGATTGGAATCTTCTCAAGGTTGGAACTTTCCTTTGACTCAATCATTTGGGTGATGTATGCTTCTTCATATGGAATCAAAACCCATACCGCTGAAGGATTTTTCAAAGGAGATTCATGATCATCCTTGAATTTGTAGAGGAGCATGAGATAGTTTGGAATATGAAAAGATATTTCCTTTTCCCGACAGTTGATATGTGCTCTATATAACAAGAGGCAGTCCATTCCCATTATAGCGTCAAATTCCTCCAGGGGAAGTATTATGAGATTTTCCAGAAGAATCATCCCACATACTTCAACAAGAGAAGAGTCAAACACTTGGGTTGTAATGATTGCACCACTTGGTGTTTTTTCAGATATCTCTACATCAAGGTTTTGGGGCTTTGATTCTATAGTTCTAGCAAACTTGAAAGAAATAAAGGAATGTGTAGAACTAGAATCAAATAAGACTTTTCCCATTATTAAGTGAATAGTAAGTGTACCTTGTACGACTTCATTATCATGATCCACCTCTGCAGTAGTGATGGCATAAGCCTTCCCTTGTTCCTTTGGCTTTTTTGGCTGCAGACGCTGATTACCCTCAAGAGCCCGACGTTTAGTGCACTGGTTTGTATAGTGCCCTAGATGCCTACATTTGTAGCATTTAACCATGAGTGGTTCTCCCCTTTCATCAGCTACATTCTCCATCCTTTTCATATCTTTTTGACACTCTTGAGCAATGTGTCCTTCTTTCCTACACTTAAAGAATTTCCCCATCCATTTGAGGCAGTTCCCATTGTGCAACTTCCCACATTTTTGACATGTGGGTCGTTGATTTTTCTTCCCGCCTTTGTCATTAGATCCACCAGCTTGAAACTCCATCTTTTCTTTCTTATAAACATAACCATGAGACCATTCTCCAAACTCCATATCCACTTTCAGAGCACACCAAACAACTTCTTCATAACTCCCAAAGTCTCGAATTGCAAGAGCCTTTCGAAGGTGTGGTTTTAATCCACTAAAGAATCTATCAATTTTTCTATCATTGTTGATAACAAACCCCGAAGCGTACCTTGCATGCCTTGTGAAATTCTCTTCATAGATTGTAACATATTATCCTTATTTTTTCTTGAGATTTATTAATTCTCCCTCCATCTTTGTGTGAAGAGTTCGTGGGAAGTACTTATTAAGAAACATTATCTTAAAGTCTTCCCATTCCGTCTCTTAAATTTCCTCCATTGGCTGTGTGTTCTTAATCAATGCCCACCATTGATCGGCTTCTCCATCTAGAAGATAAATGGATATAGTCAACTTCTCCGTCTCAGAACAGTGAAGAACAGAAAATATCTTCACCATGGAGTTGACCCACTGTTCTGAAACTAGGGGATCGAAAGATCCACCAAACGTCGGTGGTCATTGCTGCATAAAACATTCGATATCCAGTTTCTCCCTCTTTGGTGAAGGAGGATGTTCCCCATTATTATGGTTATTGTTCATAACCTGAGATAATTGGGTAAGCATATCTATGATGTTTTTAACTCCACCACCCATATAATTGGGGCTGTCGTTCGGGCAATCGTTGCATTGGCCCACACATGAGTTGTTGGCCTGATTTATCTTGGTTCCCACCATTTTCTATAATAGAAAAGGTTAGACCAAAACATAAGTAATCAAGTAATGAATAACTTATTCATTTAAGCAATTATACCAAAAACATAACATATGGGATCCCTAGGTATATATTCTTGTGTGCATTTTTGTACTTAGTCTCATACTGGATGTTTTCTCTAGGGTTCACTAATCCAAATTCCCAAATTAACTAAACCTTGCCTCTGATACCAACTATAGCGACCCAGCCTTTTCTTACATTAATATTACATCATTTAAAAGACAAAGAACATAATAGTATTACAAATAGAGGATCCATAGGTTTAGTGTCATGGGAAAACTAGGACCATACATAATAAATACAACATCAAGCATAAACATTTATTTAATTTCATCTTCACTAGCGTCTTAGTGGCACTTTTCCTCTCCTTAGTACACTTAGCCACATAAGGATATACATCAAAAGGGGTGAGCTAGAAGCCCAGTATGAGGAAAGATAATAACAATATAGAATGGGGTGAGCATAATCATAACATAGGCAAAATATCATGAACATGATATGAGCATAAATAAAAGACTTGAAATGTGGTAATGCATAAAAATGAAACATCATGTTTTAGTGGTTAACTACCACACATAATTGTAAACCAAGATAGAATCTTGTTCAAACATCATTTTACATTTACTCATGAGATTCATCACTTTACCCAATGCATTGAAGCGCTATGTAATTTCGGGCGCACCCATCACATTTAAACATTCATATTGTGCTATATAATTCCGGGCGCACCCGTTACATCATAACATTATCATTTATCTTGATTGACACAATGATCATATAACATAAACCAAAGTAATTAACACATGAAAATGAATGGGTTTAATCTCATAATAACACATTCATAAGCTTGGGGTCCCAAAATAAGGAGGGAATAACATACATGTTACAAGAACCGTTTACTTTGAGTGAGAAGTAAAAGGGGCATTCTTAAAAGAAGGGTTCTTTTGGGAAACACCTTGTTGGATATAAAAACCAGTGACAAACATGTATATCACAGAACATTAAATGAAATTATGATCAAATGATCTTTTAGTAGTAACCATATCAAAAATGGAGTGAAAGAGGGAGAACCCGAAGGAAGAAAACTGGGTTTGAGATTTCCCCTTACGTTTTACTCAAATGCCTCTTTCTCTTTAATGTCCTGTATAATGACATTATATTCATTAATTAGAAATTACAGAACTTTTTATACATTAATAGGGTTCATTCTAGTTTCTTTATGTCATATTATGTTCCATTGGATGACTTATAGAGTTTAAAAACATTGTTCGAGGATGTTCGTTTTTATGGTTTTCTTGAGTGGTTCACATGTATTCTTAAATGGAAGTTTGGTTAGAACATGGGTAAACATCCAGAACTAATATTAAATTTTACTAATAATATTATAGGAGATTGAATGATTTTATAATGAGTTATATTAGATTCATGTGGAAGAATAATTAGATAAGAATTTAATGATGGTTATTTTGGTAAATTTGTGCGGTTTTTGGGTCACAACGAACATGTTTTAACATATCACTTAGTAATATAGCCATAGGTTATTTCCATAACATAAAATATAACATTATACATATAAAATATTATAGTTCAACCATAAAAATGGTTTCATGACCATATTTGAAGGTACAAATGGAAGAAGAGAGCATGTCGTTTTTGAAGGTGATAAATTTAACACCTCATGAACAACGTTCTCTTTAATTAAATAAATGGAAGAGAGAAAGGGGTGGGGTGATATAATATTCCAATAGAATCATAAAATTATAGTATATGTATAATACCAGAGTTACACAACAATTGTGATGAATATATATGGGTAGAGATCAAGAAAGTAACTTGAACTTGAAAGAAAATTATAGGAGAAGAGGGAAGGAAATTACCTTTAGAATCCTCCTCTTGAGAACCTCCTTAAGGGACTAAGATTGGCCTTTTGATGAGACCAGAAGCTCTTGGAAATGGGGGAGGGGATAGGGAAGGTGTTTGGTTAGAGTTTAGAGAGGGCTTGGTGCATGAGAGGTGTGAGGAAAAGGGGGAGTGAAGGGTGTCTTTTATAGTGGAGGGGAGAGGGGGTTTCCTTAATATAAAATTCATTAGTTTATTAATTTCACCTAAGACAAGGAACAGTGAGTGTTGGATGACCAATAATATAAATAAGGCATGCGAGTTTGGGATTTGGGTGCTTACATCACTTGTGATGTTATGAATAGTGGGTTTTAATTAAAATGTATTTATATGGTAAATTAATGTATTCTACTATTCACCAAAAATTCAAGTTTCTCATAAAATCCCAAAAATTTAACCCAAACATTTTTTGACGTGTAGAATCTAAAAATGAAGTCCATTTTTCAAAAATAATTATATAAATATTAGTAATTTAATATTTTATGAAAATAATAATTTACTTATAAAAATAATTTTTATGATTAAAACTGATTTTATAGTTCATTCAAAAATCAAGTAGGGTCTTATAATATTATCTAAAAACTATTAGACATTGATTCAATAAATTTTAATAAAATAAATATTTTTTTAAATTAATTAATTAATTATAATTAATTATTTATGACTAACAAAATACCAAACATTTACTAAGGTCAAATTGTCACTTTCTAAGATGTATAAATCTTAATTTATTATTCATATGTAATGTTACTATTATTTAATATTCATAAGGGTAATATTAATATTCATAAGGGTAGGTTACTATTCAAAAGGGTTTGTTACTATTCACCAAAAATTATTTTTGTTTCATTGGACTCCAAAAATCATCTTGAACACACCCGTGTATGTCAGATTTTCAAAATTCCAAACATAGGAGTGAGAAACATATGTTGAAAGGTCACTTATAACTTATTAGTTCATTATGTTGTGATTTCATGTTATTTTATGACATAAATTTAAGATGGGAAATTTTCATTGAAAAACATTGGGTCGTTATAAAACCATTCTATGAAAACAACATAATAAATGTGGATTACTTTAAAATCACTAACATCTTAGATCTAATCATGGGTTATTCATTTTTGTTACCATAATTATAGGACTTTAACATATTATTATACATACCATTAGGGACATCCATAGACATTACTTATAAATAGATCTAGGGATCTCACTAATGTTTTCGCATCATAGGGTCCAAAGGATAACTAAACCTTCCATATGATTCCAAATATAAAGACCCAAGCGTGAAATACATGGACATTACATTAATTTTTTGAAATACTTAAAACATGAAAAAAACCGATGCCTAATACCATATTAGTTTAGTGCCTTTGGAAACATGGAACATAATCTTATAACTTGGTGAAAGATCATCATCATCTCCTATAACGATCATCCCATTTTTCCTACCTAAAACCTTTCATTATATCCTAGGGAAAAGAAAACATAAAAATGTTAGCCCAAATTCACATTAAGGTTAATCATGGAAAACATAAAACAAACAATGAACATAATAATGTAAAACCTGAAAATAATGTTAAAATTTCAGAATCACGTGTCATGAAATAAATCATTGATGTTCTTAAGGCATAGATCACAAAGGAACAATAACCTTGAAAAATAGCATTGGAATAAATCATGGAATTATTGAAAATAATTAAGAACATAATATGATATCAATAGTAGAGAAGTTATCATTTCCAAGACAATCATTGTGGATAATGTCTATTAAGGAACATGATTTACTTTCTCTTCCAACCATGAATTACTAAACTAGATTTACATGCTATTCTAGCCCCATATTACTCATCCAGATTTACTCCACATTCAAGACATTCCTATCTAATGAGATATAAATATTTATTCAATGCATTGGAGGGAGATATAAATCCCACCTAAATCATTCTAACATGTTACCCAAATGCATGAATCATTTATCATGGCATATCCCATGAAATATTATGGGTTTCTTGATCATAATTCCTTCATAAAATAATCCATAAAAGATAAATGGATTTCATAATTCGATCATAAAAAAATAAAATCCAAATAATAATAGGTATTGAAGCACAACCTTATGTCTTATTATATGGATACTAATTTTGATAAAACACTTGAGCTTAATTCCAATGGAAAATATCCTTTATTCATCAAAAAAAATTCTAGACTCCAAATTACATGGCATTAATAAATAATTTAGTTAAAAAAATGATATTATGTACTGGAATATTCCGGGAAATAAGGCAATATGATGATATAAAAATCTATTCATGCTGTTTAAGTTATAAAAATATTCTCCTCGTAATTTTTCTAGAATATTCAAAAAGTACCTCATTGGGTATAAAAAGAAAGATTCATTCCATTCCATGTAATTAAAGTAAAAATTGGGAAAACAAAACATTAAATATACATAGAATAATATAATTTAAAAAAACATTCTAGAAAAAATGATCATGGTAAATAAATATACCCGCAGTAAACAGTTATGTATAAAAGAACTCAGAAATAAATGAGATTGCAAAATAATCCCGTACTATGTACTTTCCATTAGTTCAGTGTGTTCTTACCACCTGTATAATAGTTAAATCATCTTAATAAATTATATCAGTACTATATCCACATTTATGATATCATATAAGATCCTATTATATCAATTTTTCACAGTATTTCAATATGACCATTTTTTTGGTGTTAACAAGTTCGTTTTCCAATTTCAATTTTCCTTTGTAAGTCATATTCATTATGAAAAGGATTTATTTTATTCATGAAATTTTTCCCATAATTTTTTTTTCATTCGTCATATAAATTTTATAATAATTTTTAAATTTTTAACATGGAGAACGAATCTCATCGCATCGTGGAGATGGTAGGCAGTACGTAAGTAGGAGTGACGATATCATTCTCTTGATAGTTATGTGCTATGTAATTGGATAATATATTAATTATAAAAAACAATTATAATGTTATATTAATTTTTTAAATCTATAATACTCATCATTATATCCATCCTTATAAATTCTTTTTAAATAAAAATTTACACCACGGAGTGGATATGGTAAGGTGTACGTACGCACACATGGTGATGTTGTTATTCGTAGGATAGATAAAATGAGGTATAAGGTTGTTTAATTATTATAATAAAATTTCCGAATGTATAATATATTGGATTTATTATTTTAGTACTAAATCAAGATAAAAATAGGATGTATTAGAAGAAATGAAATTGAATTGAATAGGTAAGGCAATTACCACTTATTCATTGGACTTCTTTGGGAACTCTTCTTAGGGATACTAGTGATGGAGATTTTGGAAAACCAGGACCTCAATAAGTTATATAAGAAAGTTAATTGGTAAATTGGGATGATCATGTTGAATATAGAATGCTCAAGTAGGTGTGATGAAATGTGAGAGGATATTAATTTTTAGAAGAGAGGAGAGGGGAAAATTAAGAAACATTAAAAATATTAAAATAAATAAGATTATTCTAGATCTAAATAATTAAAAATGTCCCATAATAGATATTTGTAATAAATTCTAGTACACATATAATCCCATTTTTATAATTTTTTATTTTTTTGATTTTTAAATAATTTACTAACAAATTAAGTCTCTAAGATATAATTATTTCTAAATTTAATACTTTTCATTTAATTTCACTTAAAATAAAATAAGAAAAAGTGGGAACTCGAATATAATGCTTTATAATAACAATAATGTATCTTATAGATCTTTTATATTTTTTCTAAACATTAACTGATACAAAATATAAAAAAATTAATATTATTAAAATCATTTATTCTATTTTTATGTTAAATGAATAAATATTCTTATAGAATTAAAGAGACTTTTATGTTAATTATATAACATTAAATAATTCTAAATAAACTTATAAAATTAAAATGTTTTCATTTATATCAGAATATAAATTTATATTCATTCGTATATTGATTTTGGCCCTATGTGGACACATAAAAGATATTAAAATACAAGATAGTGATATTTTGTAAATATCTTCGATATAAATAATATATAATTTATTTTAATGTAAAAGTGTCCACTAAAAAATAAAAATAGATCATATTTTGATAAATATTGATCCTTTTTAATCTAATAAATATTTTGGACATGTTAATGATATATTTTGAACCTTATAATTTTGATTAACCCTTAATTAATTTATTTTACTCTTATAATGGAAACATATCTTTTTATTTACTAAGGGTTAATATAGTCTATCTAAAATGAAAAATGATCCATAAATGGACCATTTGTGATATATTTAACCTCATACCAATTTTGTTATGATTATATTTTTATTAATTTTATATAATTAAGAAAATATTATTTATTTAAAATATCAATAGTGTCAATTTTGACTATATACATTAGGTATCTTTTTATAAATATCATAACACAAATATATCATTAATAAAATTCCTTAAAACCATAAATAACATATTAACTTCATCCATAAAATTAGTGGATATAATTAATACACTAATTATATAATTATTTTTATATTTTTGATATCATTTATCAAATATTTCTATTAATAAAATAATTTTTGCATCACTATTGA
This sequence comes from Viscum album, assembly GCA_963277665.1. Classification (NCBI taxonomy): domain Eukaryota; kingdom Viridiplantae; phylum Streptophyta; class Magnoliopsida; order Santalales; family Viscaceae; genus Viscum; species Viscum album. The sequence continues at coordinate 1,684,706,951 of OY728143.1, read as the reverse complement.
GTATTCATTAATAACAATTATATAATCTCCAAAATATTTAAATTTACATTATTTATGTAGGTAATTTTATTATATTTCTAAATAAGACCAATATTTTATTTTATATCTTAGTTATACATATATTAAAATTAACAAACTTCTATAAAATGAGATTGTGACATTTTTTCACATCCATCAATTTTTATTATATTCATTTCATATTCATTCGTAAGTGTCCATAATTTGATTCCATTCCTAAATATAGATGATAAGGGTAAATTTTAGTTATCCAATATGATTTTTATATTTGTTTTGTTAATTTTATAATATTATTTTTCCATTAATTACCTGATTTAACATTAACCATTATAATAAAAATAATTAAGAAAGATACTAATCATGATGCTGAAAAATAAAAGTAACATTTTTACAAAATTTTGACCCACTAATTTCGAATTTGGAATCCATTTTTTATAATTAAAAACACATAATTGGAATAAATTAATTTCAAATTAATTCTTGTTGTTAAAACCAAGAAGCCGATTTTTATGATGTAAAAACACATAAAAAATTGTCATGTATTTATGTACAATTAAAATGATTAAATAATTCCAATTACCAATATTGGATTAAATGTAAATAACATAATAAAATTACACTTTAAAAACAATTAAAATGATTATCTAACTATATAAATAAATTATAAGGAAAAAAAATTTGTATTCAAATGTAGTATTTTTGTCTATTAATTAAAATATTAATTCTCTCAGAAAAATCCAAAAATTCAACAAAAGTTAATTTTTATTTTTTATATCCAACTAAAAAGTTTTTTTTTCAATTATAATATATAAAAGTGTTAAAAAGTAAATTTAAAATGGGTGTCCCATCAAATGGTGGAAAATTTGGTTGTTTAAATACATCTTTTATCTGAAAAATTGATTTTGTTATTATATGATTTCAAGAAAATATATAAGATGAATTTTAATGTTTTATAAAATAAAAAATGGGGTTAATAATATTTATAACATCTATTTTATATCCCATTAAATTATAATATTTTAAAAATATATCATTTTTTATTGAAACTCGGTACTGAGTACAATGCATGCTATCGAGGAAGATCACTCTTGAATGTAACATAAGAAAACAATAGTGTTGCGTATACTGTAAGCTAATACGTTGTTGAATATAACAGAAGCTAATATTGGTGTAGCAAACATCACAAGACATAAAATAAATTATGAATAATATATCTCATAAAATCTCAGGTTGTCACAACAGTAGAGAGAAACGATTGTTCAACAAGGTTTTTTTAGGTCAAGGTTTTATGAGAAAACCATATGGTTGAAGAGGAAAAATTGGAATCTAAAAATGATATGCTGGAAAAATACCCCCACTTATTTTATAAGTGAATGAAATTACGAGTATGAAATTTCTAAAATGGGGAAAGATGTAACATCATAGATAATTATAAAAAAGTCATTTTCATATCTCTTATAATTTATGCCTTCGATATGAATTTTAATTAAAATGGGACTATTTGTCTGATATAATTCCTAACACAAATCTACATGTTCTTCCTAAATATTATGTTGCACAAAAGATAGAGTAATACCAAAAAATAATACATTATTAATTCTATTCTTTTAATGGAAGTTATCACCTAGTCGTTATGTTGGTGATAATAAATATTATTAATTATACAATGTCTAAATTTTTTATTAATTGTTTTTTCATTCTACTAATAACTATTAGAGTCTTAAAATGCGAATAAATATAATTTTGAGCATAAAATACTTTAAATTTTTTATATTTAGTTTTACCACCTTTTACTGGAAAATATTTTTAAATCTAGTTTAATTCATGTATATATGTTCTATTTGAAAAAATAAACTTCATAATAAGAAATGGTACCTCAAAATTTACCTTCGTTAAAATTTTGGTATTTTTATGTAAAAATACATATTTTAATGAATAGTGAAAAATACAGCATTTTCATTCAATACTATGATTTCATATAATTTATATTGACTGATATATTTTCATTTTAAGTGGTTTTATTGTATTTCTATGTTATTTTTTTTCATTTATTCTAATTATGGTCATTGGTTGTAATTTCATATTGAAATTTCATATAAACACCTGTCAATTTTTTTATATTTCTTACTTCTTAAATACCTGGTTAATCATTCCGACAAAATGAATAAATTTTAATTTTTTTTCCCATCTGTAAATTAAAAATATAAAAATCTAAAAAACATGATTGTAATTCATATAAAAATTAGTTTTTAAAAGAGAAAATTAATTTTTGGGGAATAATAACATTAGAATTTTATTTAGCATAGTTAAAACGTAAATCAGGTATTAAGTGTAAAAATATTATTATAATAATATAAAACATCCATAACAAATGTACTGTTCTTAGTAGATGAGATATGTACGACGACTAAATTCATTGGAATGTAAATTGGGGCTTTGGAAGTCATTTGGGTCTAATTATGACATTTATTTCATTTAGTTTAAAGTAATGGAAAAAATTATCATAAACATGACCCTTATTACTAAAACAACTATAATATTTGGTTATATAACTGATATATTGGACAATAAATATCCATTAGAAGTATAATGAAATTTCTTACTTCCTGGTATTTTAATAATAATTTTTAGAAATTAGATAATTTAATTTAGTTATGAAGCAATGATGATGCAGTGATTTCCTTTTTAAGGAATGAATCAAATAAATTATTTTACAAAATGTAAAATAAATTTTCCTTAAAAAAATTTATGTCTTCCAAAACTTTTATAGGTGTACATGCAATGTTATGAGACTATTAAATAAGTTGGTTCATTGTTATATCTCTATTTGTATTTTAATTGAAAATAATAAATCGAATACTGTCAAAATTGACAAAATTGATATTTTATAAAAATAATAATTTATTATCTTATTTATAAATAATAAAAATATTTTAAAATCACAAAGTGATTACGATAAGTTCAAAAAGTTGAATAAGATTCCAATTATGATAAATTTACCTCATATAAGAAAAAATTAAAGCCTCTTGGTATTTTAAATATTTGTAACCACAATAAAAATTAAATGACAAAAATTAAGGATAAACATAAAAGATAAATTTCAAAAAGAAATAAATACAAGTTTAAAAATTATTTTATAAGAAGTTTTATAACTATACTCATCTTATAGTTGATATATATAAATTTTCAATCATTTAAATAAAAAAATTAATTTATATTAATTAAATATTTTAAGAGTTTCTATTGGTTCCCCTCCCATCTCATATAAAATGGTACCCACTCTTCCTTAATACTTATATATCGAGAACAAATGGGTTTCAATCGGATCTACCCAATACTCTTCCAAAAATACATCCCCACATTCTTGAGGCATTATTTTTTGCAGAAAACACTTCTTTGAGGCATTAAGGTGTCCCTCAAAGGTGATCAACTGAAGAAGATGTATCTTTTTCTTTATGTATTTTTATTTTATTTATTATTCCCCTTCTTAAAGTATCCTACTACGTTGATGAAATAATTACATTAGTATTCTCAATATTATTAATGTTATTATGTTAATATCATCACCTAAATCCATATACACTTCCATAAAATAGGAAAGGAATTAATCATTCATGCGTATGTGTAAAATATCACCTCTATGAACCGATCTAATTCGTTTTCCATAGCCATCTATCAAAACAAGTTATAATAATTGAATTAATGTTAATATGTGATATTCATGACATATTAGTATTTACATATTAATAATATATTATTTTCAATTTTTACATTCCATTCTCATAAAAATGATAACGTCATTCGAGCATATGTGTGAAATATCAAATCCACGAAGAGATGTGACACATTGTTATTTGTTTTATCACTTGTATGATATATATATATATAAGTATTTTTAAATTATTAATATGAAATTAATGATGTTATGATAATTCTAGAAAGGTAAAATAATACTCAAAATTATTTCCATAAGAATCAATGAAAAATGAAGACATTACTCATGCGTACGTACACCTTACTGTCTACATGATTATAACGTTGTTCATTTTTCATAACCACACATAACAATTTTATTTAATGAAATAATTTATTTGAATGATTATAATAAATTCATGAATATTAATCCAGATATGATTTAATTATGACCACATGGACTAGTGACATTAAAACCATTTTGTTTTTGGTCTCAAGTACTAAATATCGACAAAACATCTGATATGAACATAAATAATTATTTAATTTTTATAACATGTAGATAAGTGATTAAAATGAAATAATGAAGATAACTAATGTTCTTAATAATGTATAAATAATCATATGTTTTTTATTCATTAATATAAATATTGTATGTAATCAGTCATACTCATGGTAAGGGACATCATATCAATCTTCTTTCATTGAGTTGTATTTCAATAATATACAACACCTTCTTTTATATGGTTTATATAAAACCCCTTTTACTATTAATTTAATTCAATGGTTTTCAGAAGAAATATTTTATATATGAAGGGTTTTATTAAATTACCAAATTAATGTTTTTTAAACATATGTGGTGACAACATCCTTTCCTCCACCATGAATATTATTTGGTATTTGGATTCCTCTATAAGAAGTAATGTTTTTTTAAGTAAAATTTGAAACTGTATTCCATTTTTAGGTATTTTTTTCGAAAATTGTTTTCAGAATGACTTTATTATATCAATATATTTAAATTATATCTTATGATTTCAATGTGGAAATGGTATTTTTCATTTCTTCATTGGGTTTTTGATAAAATTATGTTATGGTTCTTCAAAATTCCTTATGAATATAGGTGGTTCCATGATAAATCTATGGTGGGTGATCCTATGACAGCTCTCAAATGAATTGGTTAATGGGACAGTGTTAAAAGACAATGTTTCTTCTCATAGATTTAGGGAATATACTATGTTCAATATTCCAATCTTAAAAAGGTAGGTTACTCCCTATATAGCAATGCAAGATACAATGTCTATATGATATGGATGCCACTAGATTACTTTATGATTTATGATTGCTATGATTATTTTCAGGATTATTATGATTTCATAGGTTTATTAATATTCATGGACTAACAATTTCATTCATTATTTTATATCCCTTACTATGCTTTTGGGGCTCATCCCAGGTTTTTGAAATGTTTTAACAGTGCATAAGGATGGGTAAGATAAATGAAGAAGTCATGAATATTTTTTCAAGAAAAATAAAACATAATTACTTTTAAATGATTAATATTTTGGGTGAAATGGATTCTGTTTTAGTTGGTTATAGTTTGTATAAATATTAGTTGTTTTTAATAGCTATATATTTATTATATAAATCTCTAAACTGAAAAAAATCATCAATGTGAATTATTGACTTAAAAAAATATGTAATGTTTATGGTTTGGTCCATATAAAAAGTTTCAATATTCTCTTCCTTGATTCTTTTTGTACCATTAATATCCCCTTGAAATATTGTAATTAATGTGATCATTATAAATTAAATTTATAGAGAATACCCATATTCATTATCAATGATATTCTTATTTCTTAATCCATATCTCATTTTTATATATGGTGTTTCACTTTGGAATGTTTTATTAGTCTTGGGAAATATTTATAAATCTGTATCCATTATTGAAGAAGGATATATTATATTACGGAATATTTATTGATGAATTAAATTGATTGTTTGATATATGAGGATTTGATAAAAATGAATAATATAGGTGGATACTGATATTATATATCCGATCACTGAATCAGTATGACTCATGAATCAATCTAGTTAATCTAGCATTAAATAGATTTTAAGTATTGATTAAAAAACATATAAATGTTCTTGATGTTATAGATATCATATTTGTGACAACTGGGTCTCGGAGACAACACAAACACCCCGCCTTAACATGGTCGTCATGTCCGAACCTATCATATACCACCACTTGCCACACAGACACATGAGGCCCACCCCAGTGTCCACCCACATGCTCGAATGGGACATTTGACTAATGATTGTCCCCACAGGCCAACAAATGTATTTTCCAGTGTGCTTTGTCCTCACTCACACACACCCTGAGAAACGTCTCAAAAGGTCACCATCCTGATTACTACACCAAGCCAAGCATGCTTAACTTTGGAGTTTTAATCAGACAGGCTTCCGAAAAGGAAGGTGCACCTTGTTGACATGAGTCATATCATTTATTCATTTAACCCTAAACCACATTCCCCAGAGACACTTGGGGCCCACCCCAGGGTCCACCCACATGCTTAGATGGGTTATTTGACTAATGATTGTCCCCACAGGCCAACACATGTCCTTTCTAGTGTGCTTTTTCCTCACTCACAAAGACCCTGAGAAACTTCCTAGAAGGTCACCCATCCGGATTACTACTCCAAGCCAAGCACGCTTAACTCTGGAGTTCTAATCAGACAGGCTCCTAAAAAGGAAGGTGCAACTTGATGACATGACTCATATCATTTAGTCATTTGACTCTTTATCATTCAGGGGTGTTATAATTACCCCCCTTTAAAGCATAATGTCCTCGTTGTGGGCCCTACATCTCAACCCAGACATTGCACTACAATTATGGCTGGGTGCCACCTCTGATACCAAATGTGACAAATGGGTCCCAGAGACAACAACAACACCCCGCCTTAATACGACCGTCGAGTCCTGGCCTGCAAGGTACCACCACTTGCCCCGCAGACACGTGGGGCCCACCCCAGGGTCGTCTCACATGCCCGGATGGGTAATCTGACTAATGATTTCCCACACAGTCCAACACATGTTTTTTCCAGTGAGCAATGTCCTCACTCACACATACCCTGAGAAACATCCCAAAGGTCACCCATCCTGATTACTACTCCATGCCAGGCACACATAACTCTGGAGTTATAATCAGAAATGCTCCTAAAAAGGAAGGTTCACCTTGTTGACATGAGTCATGTCATTTATTCATTTAACCCTTGGCCATTCCGTGGTGTTAAAATTTTCCTATTAATGGACATCGAACAATTATTCATTACCTATATTAATGTTATAGTTATAATTGTAATGGATATTTTCATAATGATATTTTATCTAGATGAATTTCATTCTCATTTTAATGATTAAATGGAATGTGGTTTTTGTTACTTACCTAGCCCTATTTATTATTCCTTACCCAATCATTTAAATTTCTTGTGTTCATAGTTATTTGCCTTTTTATATTCATTATTCATTAAAAAATTATTTAAATGGATTGTGTGATATGTTTCTATAATTCTATATTAATTATTCCATAAAAGTTATTTAAATTATTTGTGAGATTGATTATTTACAGTGCCATGTTGATTTTTACATGTCACAAAATATCACGGGTACCCTAGTAACCAATTAACTATGCTAACTCTAACTAGGAATGAAGGGATTTTGATGACCCCCATGGGTTGGAGACAATCATATAGAAACATAAATTATGAATGTGTGAATGACCATTCTAGAAACACAACATAAGTAAGATAAAAAAGTCAGATGTATTCAATAAAAAATCTATATGGAGAAGTGAAACACAAGTCAAACAGGTAAACAACCTACTGTACTATAGAAAGTTACTAGAATAATGGATAGAAATGAAATGCCCAATTGACACAACATTCCAAAACCAATGATCAACAACTACGACCATCACGAACTGGTTCCTTAGCATTACTAAAACCCAGAAGAATATAATCTAAAAACATCCAAAGGAACATAAATGGTGTGATATAAAAGCCCAGTATGGTATCACTAATGATTCAATAATAAAATCCCAAAAATAAATTAACAAAAAGAAAATTTTAATTTTAAATAAATAGGAATGTGATTTGAATGTCATATTTAAGAAAAAATTCTTTACATTTTAAATGATAGAAATATTTTAATCAAATATCTTAAATAATTTTTTTATTTAATATAGTTTATATAAAAACCTAATGTATGTTTAAAATATTTTACAATAAATAATGGAATATATTTCAAATAGAAAAAATAAAAAGTATGGTCATATTACAAACAGTACGATTGTTTTAGGATACTGGATGTCACACACTCAATGATGATAACCAAAATAGGTTGAAAGACACATCCCTCTAACATTGGCCAAAGAGGACACATCAATGTCCTATATTGTATATGACCAACTAGACTTGGAATTTTTCTATTATAAAGTGTAAAAAGGGTTTCGAATCCAATAAGACACTAACTACCAAGGATTTACTATTCTCTAATCACAACCAATAATAGGAAATTTATTTTAAATATATTTGAAATAAAATACCGCACATTACTTCATTTCATAAATGGTATTTTCCATTCAAAAACCAACAAAATATCCATTAATGAAAACATTAAATTTTCAAATATAAATCCACAAGGTATCTATGAAAACCATTTTATGATAGTTTATCCAATATAATAATCAATGACCTAAGACTAACACATCAATGATCTTATAGGATAGTCAAATAATGTCTGAAAATAATTCATTCTAATCATGGAATAGTAAATAATATTATAAGAAAATACAAATACAAACAAGATGGTCATCCCAATTATAATTAAAGTTAAGGATGTAGATGAAGGTAGTTTCATAAAAAATTAAAATATATCTTTTAGTCTGACAATTTACCTATGGATCATGGGACATGGTCAACCGGAAATGTTATCCCAGTTCCTATAGAGGGCCTCTTCAAAGGAGAGATATAAACTACGGATCTTTGTTAGAGAATATAATATATGAAACTGTGATCAATTGAGAAATACTTCTAATATTGATATTTCCAAACCCTTCAACCATTTTCATTTCATTAAAATGATTCTTGATTTCTAATTAAGTAAGCTGACCAATCACAACCATTACCAAATTCATCTTCATATGGGTGTGAGTAAATCCAACCACAAAGTCCATTAGGTTATCATCTTAATTCCCTGCCGTAAGTACATGTTGATAAAAAAACTGAAGGTTTATAGTTCTCAAACTTAACCGATTAGAACATATAACAACTAGCGATGAATTCAAAAATGCGCTATCTCATTCCCTTGTATAAGAATCTACGCCACAGTTTATATAAAATTTTCATGGTTCTTGGGTGTTCTTCCCTTTGGTAGTTATGAAAATCCATCATAGAAAACATCTGTACCACCCTCATTACTGGAAAACTATTTTGATAACATAGAATCCCATTTGCAGAGAATTACTAGTTATCCATTGTCTCCCAAAAATGTATTTTTAAGTCTATGGAATTCATCATCATGATTCTTTTCAAGAATAATCATCTCGAGTAGAGTGGATTTTATCTAAAAACTAGTCAATGAAGCCTTGGCATCTGAATCCTTGATTGAAATATATAAATGTGAAAATAGATCCATCGTGTTCCTCCCGCCTAATGATTCTTTCATAAAATGGGTTAGATGTTTTCTACTCAATGAATCTATGAAAATATTCCCTTTCATTAGGGTATATGAAATGTTGAAATCAAAAGATTGTAGTTACACAACCAAAAACCTTTGTTGAAGACTAAAATATTTTTTAGAAAATACATAACTCGTGATCTTGTATTCTAAAAAAAGGTAAAATTTTCCTTGTAAATGTAACTCAACAAACTCTTATGAATGTGAAATGTAGCCACATGTTCAATGTCACTGGTCGAGTAATTCTTCTCATGTGGAAAAATATTCCAATATAAATAATAAAATATATCGTCACCCTATATTATAATGCAACCAAAACCATATCTAAGGTATCAAATAAGAGAACATAACCATTTATACCCTCTAGAAGAGTCAACACCAATGCAGTTATAAAAATTTATTTTATATAAAAAAATAAATAGGAAATTTATTATCCAAAGAAACCTCTACTCCATTCCATGTTAAATCAACCATTAGATAATCCACCTTTGATAATCCCTTAAAAACCCAAAATAAAGCCAATGTAAACCCATTAATTTCTGAATATTGGAAAATTTTTATAGTTGTTGCCATGCCAAAAAAACATTCCAATATTTTGGATCAATAGAAATTTCATTTTCCAACACCATTATCCAAATAAAATTACATTATATATATAGAAATAACATTCCAAATGTTTGGATAATAGTTATCGGGTTCTCAATAATCCCATAACTTCTATTATATGATTCAAAAGATCCACTACATATATACAATAATAAATAATTACATCAACAGTGACCACCATGAAAGCATTAAGGTAATCTTGGAAAAATCTATCCAATAAATCCATAAATACTAAATAATCATTTTGATATAATGAATGTCAATTCAAGGAACACATAATGGTCATATATACTCTGAATGGCAGTTTTACAACATTCAAGTTCCTTTATTCTGAATTGATGGTAACCTGAACAATGTTCAATCTTCAAGATAAATTTTTCCAATTTCAAATATTAAATGAGACCATAAATTCATGATAATAGATAATTTTCTTATTGAAACATTATTAATTTTTTTCTAATCCTCAAAATTGTGAGATAAACAATCGATTTTATTATAAAAATGAATTAGTTCCACCCAAGGTGATACACATGATCATATAAAGATTTTATATATATGGTAATCCAACTAAGTCATCAGATTTTTAATTTCAATTGGTTCCATGAGTTAAGAGAGAATAAATAATGTTAGAGTAATAGTGAATATATAAATATAAAATAGTATCACTATCACTATTGGAAAATTAAATTATTTAAATGGAAATGGGTTGAGAAACAAAAAAATAACAAGAGGAAGATAACCAAAAAATATTATTTCTATAGATCAAAAGAAGCCACTAATATTACCTTCCCCAACTCTAGATTATATGATCCATCTTAACTCGTACTTGGGTCCCACTATACATTAATTATTTTGAAACCCCAATAGGGTGTCATGAAGAAGACCCAATAAAGATAAAAATATATCCATGCTTTATTTAAAATGATATAATCTATAAAAAATATGATGGTAAGTAGTTTAATTTTTTGATCCACTATAACTCTAAAACGATTGAAATATTATAATGATAAAACCCAAGTAAGACCCCAGTTGTATAGAAATATCCATCACATAAGAAACAACCATCATATGATGATTTAAATGATTAACAATATGGGTTGATATAAATGAATCAGGTTTATCATTATCAAATATAGTAGTATATAATTATGGGGATATAGTGGTGATTCCTCTAAAATTTTGTGGACCTTTTTCTTTATCCTCTAGAGACTCCTAAATAGTGTTATAAACCTCCATCCAAGATTCTTTTGGATATAAACACTTTATCCATGAAGCATCCAATTACACAACATTTTTAGAGGGTATTGATTAACCTCTCCCACTATGAAGTGGGGAATAAACATGGAAGAACTTCTACATGTTACATGAAAATATATAGGAGCCACATATATTGATTGCCACATTAAAATCCCTCTTTGAGTGGAAATGGATTCCACACTACTATAATATCAAAAGTCTTCTTCTAGGAAATACATGAGGTTTACAAAAACCATTTTATAGAGAGCCTCCAATAGAAACATAATTCTTCATCATTCCATTCGTGGAAATCCAAGATCCATTAGGATAAAAAGTTACTCTTATGAACCCTAACATACCAAACATGTCCATTTCAACCATTAGAGCTATATCTAGTACACAACCATTAAAATAAATATTCAAAAAGATATACTAAAAAAATTATCCAATTGATTTCCTAACCTGAACCATTGAGTCTTCATCTTCTCATTCGACATAATCTATGGTGAAAACTACCCATGTTTAGATAAATGATATGCATACTCAGTCACAGTCATACCGGTATTTAATAGTTTGAGAAACTAAACATCCACATCCAACAAAATAAAAATTATTCTTTCTAGAGAATATAATAATGGAAATAATAGAGTAATACACAAGGTAGAATTACAGATAGTTTTAAGGTAATTTATTGTGTGTTTATATATTTAAACTATTCTCTTGATTGATCATTCCTAGGGATTACATCATTATAGTATAATCATGTTAAAGGGTTTCTTTGTACTAGATAAATAACATGATTCCTCATCTAGAAATCACCTGTCGAATATTGGATAATATATGAAATAAATGTTTTAATATATTTAATATTCATACGAATGATGTTACATTGATTTTCATGATGCATGGTTATGTGATATTCATGATCTATTTATCGATCACATAATTTAACCTGGGTACGTTAACAAGTTAATATAGAAGTCCTCAAAACATATAACTAATTCTGGTTATAGTCCTTAGAAAACACAGCCAAGTCACTTAATATACATCTTAAATATTATCATGGGCATGTAAAAATCCTCACACATGACTTGAATGATAGTACACTACATTCAAATATGTCATCTTTTTCATCAGATAGTCACAAACATGTCATCCATGTTATGAAACAGTCCTCACACATGTCATTGAAGTTAGGTGATGAACATCACACATTCCATCCGAGTTACATGAATTCCCATATAAATTCCTTAATGATCATGTGAGGTCCTCTAGATATGACATCTAAATAATGAAAATTCTTCTAGACATACCATCATGATCATTTGAAGTACTTTTGAAATTTCATCCAAATCTTGTGGAGTTTCATGAAAAAGTAATCCAATCTATGTGGATTATGATATGTACTATATATATTTAACCTATTTTAATGTTAATCCTATTATAAATTTCATATTATTTTTGAGAATAACATAAGATTTGCAGATTCTATCATACGATGATACTCTAGACACACCATCTAGCTCACACAATGACCCTCAGTCAGGTCTGTTGGTTTTCATGAAATTATCAATATCTATTAGCTTAGTCATTTGAAGGAATATATACATGTAAAGTATAAACATTTGTAAATTTTATACATACCCTTGGTAAATTTCAGACAAACACTCTAGAAAAGTCAGGCAGACAACCTTAAAAATTTCAACATGGTCCTTTAAGAATACATGTCTAAATTCCCTCAGATCTTGTGAATCGATGACCAAGATATTTTTGATAAAAATTCCCCATTTATATGGTATGTTTACATAATGTACAATGGATATGAACTCATTGAAACTATTTGATTTTTATCCTACTATTTTTGTATATTTCAATTTGGATAGTAGGTCTCTTGCACTTCCTTATTTCCCCACATTATTTGTTTTGCATGGTGGGTGGATTCCATCAATTTATTTGGTGGTGGAAGCTCATTGATCGAAACAATTTGATTGTATTTCAGTTCCACCACACATGGATTTAACCTAGGATCTTGTTTATTAATATGGGTCTCCAACATAGATGGAATTCATGTTTATGAATCTCCTTAACAATTCCATCTAGAGGTTGATGATAGTAAATTATGTTCTTTATTTCTCAAAAATGATGTTTCCATAGGTCAGAGGAGGTTTCAAAATTGGTAATGATGGGCATGTTTGGGAACTAGGATGACAAAAAACACATAATTAATTCCTCTTTTTATGGTCATCTCATGTGTTAGTAATTTTTATTATTGAACCCAATGAAACTTGTGTTAGTCACGAGGTAGCTAATACCAAGGGAGTATGTTTTCTAAGGAAATTACATGAGTCATCCCATGTTCACTATATGGGTTCTGGGATCTGGATATTTTAAAAAGAATAAAATAATATTTAAATGTATGGGACGCATGTTTAATTTATTTTGGTATCTCACCTTTTGGTTAAAATTTGGGTGAATTTTTAACGTACTGAGGGGATTGGTTGGGATCATGTTTAATGCCTAGTAGATACATGTTGGTTGTAGGTTTAACATGACAAGTTGATAAGGTAGAACTTTTCCTGAAAACTAATAGTGATATGTATTTATTAGTTTAAATATATAGTGACAAACAAGTTGGTTTTTTGAGTGTGTCCCCAGGGGTAGATTTCCCTGTTATATGTTTATTTGGACTGTGTCACTAGGGGAATATTTAACAATCAGGTTTGTTGATATCGAAACTCATAGAGGCATTGTATATACGCACCATATAAAAAGGGATCAAAACCAAAATAGTTCAATGACATGCTTTATGGTCATGTGATTAGAGTAGTTAGTGTAGTTTAGTTTTATCCTATAAGGACTCTTGTGTCATATAATTAGTGTCAATAGGGGATGGTTTAGGAATTACACATAAAATATTCCTGTCTTTTGGGGTTTTATCAAAGGTTTAGAATTTCATCCCATGTGGAGGGATTATAGTGTACATAATATTCTGGGAAGCCTCAAATTTTGGTTTTTTCAACCCATTATAGGGAAGGGAGAGGCATCCCCTAATGATTGTTCATAGAGAAATATTTGTTAATCACACATGGTGTGGAAAAGTTTTGGAATCCTGTAGAAGTAATTTTGGTGTGCAGTTTAAAAACATAAGACTATGACATGGAGATAAGAATTTTTATGTCATGATCCATTATTTTGGTTTTGTATACACCCAATATATAAAAATATCAATGCATGATGAATATATTTCAGAAGGTCCTTCCACCAAGATATGTAACCCTTCACCCTTAGTGATTCCACCCATAGGTCATAATTTTTGGCTTCCATATGAAACAATCGGTGGAGAGTGGGGTAGAAACTAATAAGGGGGGGAGTATAAATAAGTTGGTCTGAAATTTTGGTACTTATTCTTAGGAGTAAATTGAATTAAATTACCCATGCTTAAGAGACAATGTTAGGGTAATGGACAAAAATCAAATATATAGGAAGTTATGCTGGGGACCGTAAATTGTTCTCATTATAATCTATTTTTATGATCCATGGGATAATGAAAAAGCATAAAAAATTTATTAAATTGGTGTTTTTGTGAAAAATATTTGGTATTTCATGAAAATAAGGTTTTTGTAATGGTTTCTTCTCTTGGGAAAACACTATCCTTCTTAATAGTTGTTTCTCTTGGATCTATCATCCACATGCTAAGAAACTTTGTGTCCCATTGGAGTTTAGTCATCAATGTTCTCATCCATTGAGGTTCCATGGCATTTTGGTTTTGTGAGATGTCATGAAAGAGGGGTTTGTGTGTGAGAGAGAATCACTTCATCATAGATGATCATATTGGATGATAATGGTCGATTGGAATGATGAGGAGTGGGGCTATAGTATAATTTAGGGATGAAATCTTATTGTTTTCTAAAATGAATTTATTCCTACATTCCTCAATGGTTGTCTTCTTCAAGTGAGTGATGCATGCATGGGATTTAATCTAAGAACGATTTTGATTGAAATAATCATGGATTATGGAAATTGAGTGAACATAGAAATACTAATGAAAAAATGGATCTATAGCCAGTTGTGGATATTATTGGTTTTAGAAATACAGAGAATATCTATGGTCGATTTTCGTTTTATAATGGTAAAATACCAGACATATTAGAGGATATAAATTCCCAAAATCCATTGACCCTACAATTTATGTTCTATAGTCCTCACTCCTCAACATCATAAGGGTTTTTATAGTGAATCTCATTGATTTTGAGTTGATATAAAGTATTTTAAAGTAAAAAATTATTATCATTAATCCACTATCGACAATATATGAAGATATGGTTGATAATATCAAGGGGATGCTAGATTTTCATGAGTATCTACACACCATCTAAGGGAGATTATTAGCCACTAAAAAATATAAACTGTTATTATTATATGTATACTATACATTGTTTTTCTAGAAGTGTGGATGTATCCATCATTAAATGAAGTAATATTACAAGGGGATCTACATGGAAAGGAATATTTATATCATTATTCAGTTGTGGTATATGTTTACACCTTAATGAATGAGGGATGTAATTATTCTTCTACCCAACATCATAAATTATTTCCTCTCACAATCATATATTGAAAATTGGATAACGGGTTTTTCAGAAAGAATCCTGTATTAATATATGTGGAGAATTACACTATCATGAGGATGTAGGAACAGTAAGTCTACGATTGTGTTTTACCTAAAGTTATCATCATGAATTGAGGGATCAAAAGGAGGATGATGATTACGTTGATCAAGGTTCTAATGAAACTCCACATATTATAGGGTAGGTCTTTCTTCATAAGTGGCGATTGGAGTTGGTTAAGAGATCTCGTGCATAGACCAGTATGACCTCAGAGGCACCCAAAAAATCTATAATATATGTTGTAGCCAGATGCCAATTCTTCCTTTCCTATTATCATGATGGAATTATGAATGAAATGGATATACCTAAAAATATAAGTTTTCTATAGGAGGATAAATTAGGATGGAATCGAGCATCCAGAGTTTGGTCTTTCTAGGATCACATATCGGGGAAACATGCATGAAATATTTTTTTACCAAGAGGATATATATGAATTTATGTTAAAATATTGGGAATAGATATTTATACAGTCATTGAATTTTTATAGATCAGTGGTTATGATGAGAGGAAAAATAAACCAATAAACTGATCAAAGAGTTGTTTTCCCTTAGTGCCAACACAAATGTCACAATTAATGAGACATCGTGGGGTTTAGTCATTGACTAGAAAAAAAACTCTGGAGAATGGAGAGGCTACCCCTCTAGGTGATGGCTTAAATAAGCTTCTTATCAATGAGGTAAAATCATTTTGATAACAGATATGTCTCTTTTGAACCATTCACATTTATTTAAAAGGTTATAGGAAATAATTTCCATAGGAAAGTGATTTTTAAGGTTGAAAAAGTGTCCCAATCAGAGAGGACATGGGTGATCTATATGATAACAGTTAGAAATAATTATTGTATACGCCCGGGGTTTTCGTTACTAGAGGGTCTGATGAATAATTTTTGAAGGTGTTTTTGGATCCCCTATCCCCCAAGTCATCTTTGAGGGACCTCACCCTTACATCCTAGTGATAATGTCTACAACAAGTATACATGTCATTAAGGGTGACTCATCATGGAGTTCCACATGACTTGATGTATAAACGATCCACAATCATCAAGTATCTCTTATAGAGTTTATAAATATATTTGATTATATTCCATGAATGTTATTATTTTATATAGAATCCACCCTTCCATTAATAAAAGTCATGATTCCGACCGTTTGTGTACCAACCAATGTTAGGGAATATCATTTAGTGGAATTCCCAATAGAAACTCAATAAACATATTTTTTTTCTAAAAGACTTACCCCTTTAACCCTTTTACCCTATACTATGAAACACATTACAAATATATCATCATTTTTCACAGTAATAGGTAATCATTCTTATAATGTAGTTCTCAAAAATGTGTCTTCCCAAAAAACAGATGTGGTTTTTCATTCTAGGGAACCTCTCTCAAAAGTTATGCCACTTATTTTGGAGACGGTCATTCAAGATGATCTTGTCATAATCCGAGTAGGGTATCCTACTATGGGAACATTTGATTAATCTCATGGTGAGTGGCTTAAGGTAGGTTGAATGATCATTCTCATAATTATTTGAATGAAGACAACCTCTTTCTCGACCCAGATTCCAACCCATTTAATATGATCCTAGAGAAATATATTTCCATAAATGTCTTCATAGTATTCCCAGAATATGAACCTATCCTACTTAAGGAATTAGAATATTAAGGGTCTGAAATAATTAAAGAAATAACATAATCTATCTCATGGTGTAGATGATCATGCGAAATATTATTAAACACACACTAGTTCCACTTTTAGTCATCAAAATTGTAAATTTCTACCACTAACTATGCATAATGGTCCCTAGAGAGGGGATTATAATTCCTTACTCGTAGTGATCTTTGAATACACTAATTAAAAGGTTCATGTACAATCTAATCAACTTTATGTATCATAGCTATAGTAGAAATTTTATGTCACAAATAATCACCAATTTTTCAGAAAGGATCATCAGTGACTCTATGACTATGTACATGTGAACTTATCCATCAACAATTCTCAAAACGATATCATCTGTTAGTGGAGTGTTTAACTAGAAGTGGATGATTAATAATTAGAGGAGGGTATGAAGCATAATGAATATTTATAATATGAGTATGATAGTTGAGATTTATTTGTAATGAGATTCTCCGAATGTATTAGATGGAAGAGTGATATCTCAACTGAGAAGAACAGGTCTTGGATGTCATATTCCAAAGGATGGATATGTTGGAGTGATAAATTACAAATGTAGAGACTATAAGAGAATTACTTTATGAATATAAATTAGTATATAGTGTGTGGATTACCTTCATAAACATCATATGTTTAGTTGTTTTAAATATACAATACTCTCAAAAAGATTCATTTTCCCCACATCCTCATCACACTATAATCACATTAGTGTTAAAAATAATGATCAATATTTTCTCCTACATGATCCAAGAATTTTTTGAGAATCAAGGAATGATAATGAGATTCATAACTCACTTTTTATCTTCATTCTATGGATAAGAACTCAGGGTCTAATCATGTTTATTTACCACTGAGAGTTTACTTGAAGGAAATATTTTTGAATGATAGTATGTTTATCTATATAGACTTCCTTAATTATCTATTCATGTAAGAGAATGATTATTTTAATTCAAGGTGAATTGAGTTCTACCAAAAAAATATTGGAATTAATAGAGTGAATTGATTTACTAATGAACTAGAAAATAAAAAAGATAATAGGATGATGGAGGATGCCTATTAACCATGTTATAAAGACAGAATCTGTTATTGTTTGGTTTAGGATGTCAGAAAATAAATAATGTTTGATTGGTTACTATTTTGGAATCATGTGACCTATCTAAAATTTAATTATTATTAACTCAAGGAATGTTCATTTGATGGTATGTGATCTATTATGGCCTAACACCACCGAATT
The DNA here is from genome assembly GCA_963277665.1 of Viscum album. Taxonomy (NCBI): domain Eukaryota; kingdom Viridiplantae; phylum Streptophyta; class Magnoliopsida; order Santalales; family Viscaceae; genus Viscum; species Viscum album. The sequence goes on along the minus strand of OY728143.1, from coordinate 1,684,688,088 downwards.
TAGAATTATTATTATGAATTGGGAAATGGGTGATCAAAATACCTATGTACACAATGTTTTGGGATTAAGTGAAATAATATTAAAATGGAATGGAGAACCCACTAAATTATTCCACAATATATATGAGCATGTTGGGTGGGAATATTAGTCTAAAGAATTGTTATAATTTTAATTTATGTGGAGTGTTTTATTTAATTCTATGAAGATTTTGAATAAAATGAACAATGTTGTAGGTGACTGATAGTATAGGGAGAAAGTTAAATATCAACATAGGGCCTCAGGTAATTCTGAGGTTTACATATTCCAATAGAGATGATGAATGGGAACATTAATGTCATAATGTGTGGCCGATGTAAACATATATTAATTTCATTCATTGCTGACTATGTATCACATATTTCAATTCCAACTGATTGAGATTTTAATAGAATATCTTGGATTATTGTGACTTGTTCATGTGAATAGACAAAAATAACACCCACCTAGCCAAGATGATAGGGGCGTGAGAGTGTCAAATGATATAGGTACACAATTAATGGGACCATGAAGTAATGGGGTCTTAAGATCTGAATCTATATTTAGTGAGTATATTAATTTAATTTTTTATGTTACAGAGTGGGTCCAAAGTTTTATTATACCACATTCCTCAAATCCACTAATTTTTTCCATGTTATGAGAGTGACCCAACATGGGATTTATAACACTTTTAAAGGATGACTCTACATGTTTTTCACCAAATAGATATTTTTGCCTCTTGAATTTGGTATTTTAATGTCATACCAGTCCAATATAGATGTTTTAAATAGTTTATGGTCATTATTCATGGTCTATGACTTCTATAATTAAGGAATAGATCTTATTCCATGGTTCTAAAAGTAGATTATGGTCATAATGATTGTACAAGACGGGGGTCATCACAAAAAAGTTCGTTTGAAATTAAATAATCCAAAACTACATAGAGTGATGTCCCAAGGTGGCCTTTCACTAAAAAAATTATATGGGGTGACTATCACATTGATTATGATAATTATTATTGGACCATAGGGATGTGAATCTCAGAGTGGATGTGTGTGGAATCTGAGAGAGGTAACTCGATGTGAATGTGGGTCCTACGAGGCCCTTAAACATAGAACATATTGGAGAATTATTTCACATAATAAAGGGTCATAGTGCATGGATCTAGGCTATAATTTTATTATCATAAAGTTCATAACAACTGAAAACATTTTATTATCATAATTCATGGATCATAGTGTATCACATCTCTAAGGATTGTGCATGGAAAAAAAGGTATATGTGGTCTAAGGAGGACTAATTCCACATGAATCATTCACAATATGACATTCATAAGGTATAATTTCATGACACTAGGTCCTGGGAATCCATTTTATAGTCATATAGAACATTCCGGTGTCCTAGAACATATTCATGTTATACTTTCTAGATTAAATCCTAACCCCATCTCCTAAGTACATGTGATCCATTCTCAATGTGAGAAATAGGATGGGGTAAGGTGTTACCGATTTTTTAATGGGATAACACAAAAATGAACAAATGTAACTAAAAAGATCTTATGAGTGAGATCAAAACCATTCAATCCAGGAATTATGAATGTGGATTGATGTATATTCTTGGAACAACTAAATAGTTTTTATGAAACATTGGTTCTATTGACACATCCATTCTAGATGGTGTAAAATAATACGGGATCAACAATTGAATGATTTATAAAAACAAGAGCCTCTATATTTTACCAATCATCCATTGAGACATAAGCCAAGTATGGTAGATAAAAATTTGTGGATATGAAATTTTTTCACTACGGATCTCATTAATATATAGAATATTTGGACTATTCACATTCAATAAAGCATGATTAAATGTAGTAAGAGTTTGTAATGTTTTAGGGTTGATAGTGAGTGCTCTGGGAGATTTTCCATTTTGTTCCCAAATATGTTGGACGATCCAGCTAATAGGATTGGGAAAGGTGTAATTATAAATATCATGAAATGATAAGGATTATGATTAGTAATATTGATATTCTATTACCTTTTATGTATATATATTATAAACCTTATCACACTCAATAAATATTATACCAAAAAATAGTGTACAATATTTATTTTGATTAATGGTTTGTAAAAAAACATTATTTGTAAAATATTTATACATGAAACTAAGAGGAATTTGTTAAGGAAATATCATGAGAAAAACTAGAATCCCGAGGAACATGGTGTATCTCCATGGGGTATTATTTAGAAATAAGGGAGAACTAGCTATAAAACCCCCCATGAAAGAAAGTAACCATCACAATACAAGTTATCTTTATTTAGAGAGAGAACATCCTCTAGTAGAATAGGGGGACCATTGTTGACTCTGATGATATTTATTATCGAGATAAGAAGCAGTAGTATATAAAATAATCACACAACTCTCTATATAATAAGGTGTTCCTAAAAAAATTAATTCATTGGAGTACTATAAGGGTTATATAGAAAGTAAGATATTATTTTACCGAAAGAAATTTTGTTAAATTCATATTAAATGATAATAATTGACCTCACTCATAGAAACGAGAAAAATATATATAATAATAAATATATAAAAAAGTCATTATTTATTATATTGGTTAAATTCATCATCACCGTGTTTGGTTTTTTGATTATTCTCTAGAAGATGTAAAATATGTTTTTTGTAAATGGGTTATGTGAAAAAAAATTAGACATGAAGGTAAATTAAATAACAAAAATTCATGGGTAATGGATAAATTATTTAACCATTATCAATGAATAAAATATATAGAAATATTTTTCATGCTTCAACATTAAAAATATGTCTTAATTATTTTTACTGTAATACCGTACCATATCATTTAAATATTATAAATGGATGTCAAAATATCCTTTTTAGGGAAAAAATCAATAAGATGTATATATAACACAACTAACTGGATTTATTCCCTATAAAATTCTAAAAAGATATACATATTATATGCTTCTATTTATCTATTGAATCAAGAACCTTTATCTGGAAATATTTAGTTAGTTGAGGAAATAAAATATATTTTTTGGAAAATTTATTTGGTCCATGTGTGGAAATAGGTTTTGAGGGAATGAATTCATTGTCCTAGTAGTTTATGTTTTTCAAATAATACATGTTAGAAATTATGTTGTAGTACTATAGTGACTTATTGACAAGTTAGATAAGTGATTATCTATGACTAACTTATGTGAAGAAACCCACATTCAATGGATGATGATCATTTGTGAAGGACTTATAAAATTGTTAGAATAAATTGAAATATTTAGTATAGATCAATCTAAGAGGGGATTGGATCCAATGTCACATGGTTTTTATCTTCCTCAAAAATTGATTTTCTAGTCTCAATGTCTGTAAGGGAAAATTATTAAGAGATGATATTAATATAATATAATATTACAATATATTCATTGTTATATAGAATATATTGTATTTCATACTCTTTTAGCATCTAATAAATATATCTAAATGATATATGAGAATATCATTGATCTATTGTTAAGGATATCACTAAGTATTTGAGGAGGAATAAAAATATATTCAATGTATATAAAGGATATGATGATGTAGTCATCTGTAGTTACAAATATGTAGGTTTTTAGATTGATCAAAATTATCATAAGTCCTAACCAGTATATGTCCTCAGTCTCAATAGAGGATAATTGAGCTGTAATGTCTAAATGTTGCGTGTTTTCAACAATCATTCATTGGATTCTGTGTATATATGGAATAATAACGCATATAAAAAATTATCTTTATATATTCATGATTTTATATAATATAATGTGGTTCCAATCGATCTATATGACATTATATTGTGATAATAATTCAGTGGGGGACCTCATAATGGACCCAACATCAAACCAATGAACAACGCGTATACACTAATAGTATATCATCTTGATAGTTTTTATAATAGGGGTGATGTCATGGTGAGTTGATTTTAAATATATGAAAACATTTTGAACCAATTAAATATAGCCATATCGAAAATAATTCATGAGTATATTGTGAGATATTAAGGACTACAGGATATTGGCTATTTAATATATTGAAAGTGAGTGTTTGTTGGAGTATGTGACATATAATAAAAATATGTATATGTTATGATTAATTGAATTCATTTTTTTAGTATTAGTAAAAATATTATCACAAAATGATTATTATTCTATGTGTCATAGTCTATGATAATATCCTAATGAAAATAATCATAATGATGAGTCATAGAAGTTCTCCAACATAATGACAAAAATGTGTCATCAAAAAATTCTTCATATTTTGTTCTATGTGTAGATTGAATTATTTGATGTTAAAATAAGATATATATTATTAGTGTTGTATAATCACAGGGCATTAAGAAACTATATTATTGTGTAATCCGTTGGGTTTCATTGGAGCATGAGAATTTGATAATGTGACCCCTCAGAAAGAAATCAATATTTATATTATTAATAAGATGCTAATATTTTTAGATTTTTTTAAACATTCATAATCTATTAAAATTTATTTTTATATATTATTAGTTTTTTAATTTGATATACGGATGAAAATTGTGATGGAATATGTTTACATTCATGTTGGATACGTTTGGCACATTATGTGTTTAATTGATCTAATGAAAAATTCTAGAAATTATTGTTCATTATAATTATTAATTAATGATGAGATCACATCAATTTTTTGGTAATGGATGAGCTTAAATAAATCTATGTCTATGTTTTATATAGGTATTTTTATTTCAAGAAATTCAATGAAGAGTCATCAAAGGCATATTTTGATGACAATTTTATACAATCTACATAATTAAAGATATCATGGTAAAGCAATCATACTTCATAGAAACTTTTCTGATAATTTTTTGTATCTTTGATATATTAGTATCATTATCTATAGGATTATAAACGTTTTTCTATATAGAAACCTTCTACTTTGGGAGTCTCCATAAAATATAACTAATAATGATTCTTATAGGATCACACACTATGTGTATACAGAACACTAATTAAATATTAATTATTAGTTATTAAATAACATGTTTAATAATTATTATTATCATATGTGGTTTATAAATTACTCATGATTAGCCTGATCATGTATATTTATTTAGTAGTAATTAGAGAGAATAGTTTTGATCTAAATAGTTAATAAATATTTACATCCGATATAATAAATTATATATATATATATATATTTCCATGAATAATGTTTTTAGAAACGTTTATTAAAAAACATAAATCATTCAAAGAACATTAAATATTATGGAGGTATAGTTTAAAGAGATTAAAGGTCTGGTGAAAAAACATTAAATATTATTTGAATAAATTTATACCAACATATTCAATATATAATATATAATTAACTCATAGGTTTTGAGTAGTTAAATAAATAATAATATTTTTATTATATAAATGAGTTTCAATTGATATTAATGAAATAACAATGGGTCATGTGATGTTTTTGCTTACAAACCCTAAAACAACTTATTCCCAATTTTAGTTCTCACAACACTCATTCTAGCCATTTTTTCCTTGTGCACAATGAAATTTAAATAATCATTTCCAAACCTATATATGTTCTATCCAAGAAAACTATTATGAATTGAGGTTGATCCTCCAATATCATCTATCTTAGTTGTAGAGGTATCATGGACCGTCTTTCATTGAAGAGGTTTGTGTGCTTGTCATAGATGAACAATGTAAGAGTTAGGATCTTTTATAGTATTGTTTGGACAGTTATATGGAATTAGTCATACCTTAATGGTGCATGTGTGGATCACTATAGGGTGGAATCTAAAAATGATTCATGAGATTAAACAATGGTGTTTTGTGGAGCCTTCATATTAAAAAATAATGAAATAATTCTTCAAAATTATAATTATATTACTAATTTAATAAATTGTAATTTATATTTTTATAATATCGAGTATGGACCTAGAATTATCATGTCAATTAAATTATTGATCAAATTAATTTCTTCATGAAATTGATACTCTTTAACTTTTTATAATAATGTTTTATTACAAGAAAATACTTATTTTATTCTTCTATTGTGCCCAAATCATTCCATTTGAATATAGATATTTAAATAAGGTATTCATATAATTTATATATTAAAATATATTGATTCATAAAAACATTCATTTATTTAAATAGTAAGTGAAGTTTTTAAAAATATTTTTTATTTGATTAGTCAATTTTATTAGAATATAATTTATAAAAAGGTGTATTTATTTTAATCTCATTCCATTAATTTGTAATAATTAATGTATAGATGAAATAACTTCACACTGTTACCATAAACTATCGATACAGACTTCCTGCTTTTTACAATTATAATATGTGTTTATATTAGAAAAAAAAATAATAATTTAAAAATTAAATTTACATATATATATATATACATGATAAATGTTTTATGTCAAAAGTTCATCTATTTATAACGTTTTAGGGCATTTTAAAAATAGAATTTTTTACTTATGTTAAATGAGGAAATTATTCACACTTATTTCATTCATTATTTGTTTACATCTTACATTGTTATTATAATCTATTCAAACATTCAATATCCTATAAGGTGTATAATTATTATACCATTAATGGAATCAAAATAATTTATATTCTTCTTAATAATGTGTAATATTAGTACACAATTCAACATACTACCCACACATTCCATAAACATCTTTTAGTTTAAAATTGGATATAATTATCCATCCTTTATAAGGTCTAAAATACTTTTAAAAACATTAATATTTTTCATAAGAATTATAAAAATTATGTGATTCATGATTACGGGTATTAATCAAATGAATTACGGTAAATTAATTATATTATAATTAATATTTATCTATACAGATATAGATAATAACCTTTTTGAATTTCAATAACAGAATTAAAATCTATCTCTGATTTTTAATGTTATAAGTAAATAAATATTTCACAATTTTTAAAGTATGAGAAGTTTTTAAAATAATATTATTTTATTTTAAAACATTAATCACAATATACAATTTGAAAAATTAATCCATTAATACCAATGTAATCAAATCATCTAGAATGGTTCAAATTTTAATATCTAATATATTTCAAAGCATCTAATATTTATACACAATTTTAAACATTTAGAATATATATGAATAAATAGAAATTAATATTTATATAATATAATTATTAATATATTAATATTATGAAAGTACATAAAAATAGAAATTATGGATTATAATCAACAAAGTCATTGTTAAAAAACATTTTTTTCCCAATCTCATTTTGATTATGAATCCCATGTAACCAATTTTTTACTATCTATAATTTTTTATGGAACGGATTTTAAATATCATTAATTGAAAGGGAAAAAGAATTTTCCTTGTTTGAATTTCATACAAAGTAGTTCACCTCTTATCTATCACATAGGTCTTTGGGTTTTATTAAAAATTTGGGGAAACATGTCCTATTTCATAACCAATTGGTGTTACTTCCTCATTCATCTTTTTTTATCTTGGTTATTGATATGTTGTTATGGTTATTTATCTAGTATATCATTGATATGTTCTTATTTTTATTATATAATGTGTCAATTATTTAATTTATTCCCTATTCAAAATAGTTAAATATATAACTAGTCTACCTCCACCATACTAGTAACACTCATTTTCGAAGTTCAATCATTGAGATCTCACTATTTGGGCATATATATAGTAAATTTTAGTGGGGTATTTTCTTTTGGGATCAAATTTTGTAGATCTAGTGGTTGAGGATTAATTGTTTGGGATGTAACATGTAGTGTTACCAGAACATGGAGAATGTATATGGTGTATTATCATTCATCATAGTTTTTCAGTCACATGTGATTGATTCATTTTTTTGATAGAATATATCACTTATCCCTTGATAAGTTTTTTCAACTTCTCATAATGTATCATTTTGTGAATTTTTTGAGCCACCTAATTAAAATATTTTTATTTATTATTTGTTATTGGTTGAGTATGAATTTATATGTCTTACTTTACTGGTTTCTTACTTTGGCAATTCTTAAGTTCACTGAAATTTGAAAATTTTTTCATGAAAATGAATGTTGGGTTATTCGGGTTTATGTTTACTATTTTTTGTAAAGGGGTATATTTATTTTTTTCTATTTGATGAGAATCTTTAATATCACTTTTTTGGGAAATGTGTTATTTTATAAGATATTTATTCCCATTCATGGTGATGATACACTCCTACATTTATGAAACATTAAATTCTCAGACTTGGTTGTCAATCTCTTAATTATTTTGGTGTTGGTATAATTCCTTCAAATGATGTATCCTTCTACAAATCTGTGAGATTTTTACATTACTAATTTCTAAATATTTATGTTGTGATATATTTGGATTGTTCAATGTGTAATTGTTTTTTGGGATATAATTTTTCAAAGTTGTTTGGATATTTTTCCCTGATGATGAATTAATATTGATGTTGTAATTCCCAATAGTAGACTTTATAGTTTACATTGGTGTTTGGATGGTAGGGGGTGTGGTAGGGGATCCAAATTCCATTGAATGTTTACTCATTGATTGTGTTTCAAATTATGGGGTTTGATTTTTATAGGATGTTATGATGGTTATCAGTTATTCCCATAGATGTATTTCTAATAGCCTCAAACTTCCATAGATGCTTATTCTTATTGAATGCTGCAATAATTGGAGTTTTGTGTTTTCAATTCATTTAGGGATGATATATATATTAAGTTATGGTAGATGATGTTCAGATAAATGATATAGATTCCAATAATCATACAGGTTTAATACCACAGTGCTCAAGTCATCATATTGAACCTAATTGAAAATGTTCATTAGGATATGATTTCAAAAAAAAATGACTAATGTGGCTATAAAGATATAATATTAACCACGAGTTGATTTCATTTATAATTTTTTCTATTTATATCTATAAAATATTGTGCTATTTAGGGTTAAAATATATTATTTTTTAGAGGGATAACCTTGAAACAACTCTTGTGTAATTTTATAATTTTATTAGACACAAAATCATATCGATATCTCCTTATATTGGTGATTAATAAAATACAAATAATAAGAGATACATGTGAGGGAAATTTTTCCAACTAGATGGAAAAAATTGTATTTTATTATTTTATAATAGGATAATTTTTTTAATATTAATCATTATATACATGTTAGTTTATTTTTATCTCAGTCTCATTTATATTACATTAATATAAGGTCATAATCTCTTTATCTAGTCAACAATCAACAAAAAATAAATTTGGTTACGCATTATAAAAAATATAATAATTAAAATGAACTTGGTACCAAATGATGATTATAACATAACAAAATATTATTCACATTTAAAGGGTATGAAAATTAAAATTGTTTAATGAGATATTTTTTGGTTAATGAAACTGCATTATTTGACACATCCATTAATATTATACAGTTCCTCAATATTTATCTATTTTATATGAATGTGTTGTTTAATAAGTCAATAAAATTAAAACATATATGGAAAATATAAACTCTATATGTAAAAGTATCACTTATGTTATTTCATATAGTTTATCATTATCAAAGAATTTTGTAGATGCATCATAATTCTATTAAAAAAATTAATTTTTACTATTTCTATTTTATTTTGTATAATTTTATATAAAAATGATATTTATTACTCCATAAAAATATATGATTCATAAATATTCAATTTATGAGAGGTATGGTATTATTTTTCAACATTTCCTAATGTTTTAATCAAATATCACAATAGTACTTTACCATTATCATATTCTCATAGGAACTAATCTTTTTTTGATTTTTCAATTGAAAATTGGAAAATTGGAAACGTCATATTTCCATTTTACCACTAATAATACTTTATCATACATTCATATAAATATATAAGATCTTTAAGATGATTCATTGATTTCCCTTACAAAAATTGTGTTAAAATTAGAACATTTTCAATCACATTCATTTAAATGATCATTAAAAAATTCATGTGATATATCTATGTCACTTCTTGAGTAAGGATATTTGAAAAAATATATTCAATTTATTCTATTACAGCATTTAAATTAAATATGTTGAGGTGAGGAGACTTTTCCCACTATAATTAAATTTAAATTATACCACATTCTTGAAATTAATTGTTTATAATTGTTTTAATATTTTGGATCCATATATAAAATGCATAGGGCGAAAAATTTGTACATGGAATCATGTCATGAAAAATAAAAATATATGCGATGCATTGAGGAATTAACAATTTTTTGATCCGTCATTGTGTTTTCATTATATTTATTCAGTAGGATAATATGTCATGAATCACCTAATGTGAATAATAATTTAATAAAGAAGAAAATCTTGGATGTTAATTAGTATTCCTAAACATGTTCTGTGAACATTTAATTCATGTTCCTAAGAAACAATGTTTATTATGTCAAGAATCACTTTCTTATTCTTATAGGTTGATTAAATAAGTTTAGATTTATTTTTTTCATGTAAAATAATATTGGTACAAGACATAAGTATATTTGGAAAATAAATTGTAGTTAACTGTTTTTTATATTATTTATATATGGATGATCAAAGGTACCATTATATAATTTATGGTTAAGTATATTTTACCTTTGTGAATTGATGAATTAGTTTATATGTTTAATTAAAATGTCCAAATGTTATTCACATTTATTAAAACATCATAGGAATTAAATTGAATGTTTTTTATTACAATAATTATAAAATAATGCCTTAAAAAATAATATTAATTATTCATGATAATTAATTGAGTAGATTACCATGTTATATTCTATTATTTCATGATGATATAATAGGTAATATTTCCATGAAAACATGTTGTTTTTCTTGAATACTTAATTTTATTTTTGTTGTAAGGTCTTTGGATTGAGTCCATGGTGTTTGAAAATATGATGGATGATTTTGAGACAAAATATCTTGTTTCACTAGGGTACTCATCTTATTATTTTATTTTCATAATGGATGGTATCATTTTCTAATTAATGTATAAGGGAACATTTATACACATAATGTAAAATATTCCATGGAATAAGGGAGATGTGTTAATGTTTTATTATGTATGGGTATTCATTTACATAGTATGTTTAGTTTAAGATAGTATAAAAGTAATTAAAATCATGTCTAGTTGTAATTGAGGTGCTATGTAAGTGTAATCCATGAACATCATGACATTCGTATGGGTAATCTGACACTACATAAGGGTAAAGGGATGTTTTATTATGGGAATATAACAGTAATATAATGGTGCATGAAATCATTCATAATGTTAAATACAGAATTTGAAATCTTTTTAAAGGTGAATGGGTGTTGTTTTAAGAGGTAGTAAGTTTTTTTAGGGTAAAATTAATTCAAGAAATGGTAACAATATTCATCTATAACAGGACCCCATGTAGGTTAAGGAATTGTAAGGTTTTATAGTGACTTCCTTAATGATATGATAAGTCTTTCAATACCAGAATAAGGTAAATATTGTTTTAGTCAGATAACCTTTGACAACCATGTAAGGGTATATGGATCGATGTAAATGTAAATTTATATGGTTATGAACTACACCATAGATCATATTCTCTACACCACTATAAAAAATGGATTTATAATTTTTACGATATACACAAAAAAATAAAAGATAATTTTATATAATAATGAATTTAATAATACCAATGAAAATATATGTTTCTCAAGAACAACATCCAAACCATAATTACAAGGGGAAGAACTCTATATCAATGAAAATAACGGGGTTTTCATCCCAGAAGATATATTTTTCACTAAAAGAATTTCTTTTATATTATGGTTATAGAAGATAAAAGGGTTTCACACTTTGGAATATGTACTATTCCACAAATATGATTTTTTTTCAATAATTAAAATATATAAATGAGGGATATATATTAGTGTATTTGTTTTTACATATGAATTTAGAGTGCGACATCAAATAAGAAATAGTTATGCTGCAATAACCATTAAATAATAATAGAGATATATTTTATAGATTGTTGAGATCATAAATATTTTAATATCACATGAAGGAAGAGATGAATCCAGATTCATCGTGATATTTAATTAGATATATTTATGGAAATTAAGATTATTTTAATAGATTAAAATATTAAGAAAAAATTTAACAAATTGAATGATAAAATACTGATGGTGATATTAATAGGATTTACATATTTAAAATATAAAAATATTCTCTCTGAAGGATTGAGATTAATAATCCCATATGATGAATATAAATTTTATATGAATGAGAATCACATGTTAGCTTTGAAATTTTTCAATAAAGAGAAAATTTATTTAGTAAAGTGTATTAATTGATCAGACATGTGTCGAAAATTATCTGATATATCAATGTGGTAGAATGTTATGAACCTGTGGAGATCATAATGATAATTTACTATGAATTGACGAAGAATAATAATCACCCTATGGATTGTTTTATCATTTCAGAAAACCCACTAATTTTAATATTTAATGTATTCATATGACTACATAATTTAGAAGTAGTTAATCATATCAATGGGTGAATATCAAATATGGATTGTTCCACACTTCTTATCACCTTTTGGGGAGTAGGCTAAAATATTTCATATTGTTATATAGAGATGTATCTACCATTGTCACTGATTAGTTATAAAAATATGAGCTCATGGTGATACCATTTATCATGGATTTATTAATAACAAACAAAATTTTGTGTGTGAGAAGTGTAATAACCACCTTAGACCAGGGATATTTTCATCCAAATAAGTGGAAAACATCATTATCTTATGATTATGTTCTTTTGGATTTTTGGTTTTATTTTCATGATTTCTAGATACAAGTGAAAAATAAAATCAAATAAATCATCAAATAAGTTATAGAGTTATGAGAAGAAGATAAATGTTTTAATTTTACAATAATCCACCACCTGATTAACCCATCATAGTTATTTCCATTATTATGTGATCCTAATAAGTTTTATTAGTAGGGCGTTAAACATATGATTATATATTTAATGTTATAATTCATAAAGATATCATTTCTCTTTTTAGTGATTGTAGACTAGAAAAAGGGATGATTGATATATTCTATAGATCAAAAACCTATCAAAACTAATACATTAATGTGTATAAGAGTGAGTAAATTGATAAATATGATAAGAAAATCCTTCTTATTGAAAGAGGTTGACGAGTCATTTTCTTAATTCATTTTTCCTAAACATGAATAATCTCTCCTCAGATTCAATGATCTAGTAGTCATATTTTCTACCTAGTAAAATGAAAATAATTCTAACAAATATGTTGGTTTATCCCTATATTAATAAGAGTTAACCAAAAAAGCTTTTAAAATTTTTTCTCTAGTTATTCCATGTTTTATAAAGTGTGATCACATGTAAAAATAATTGAGTGTTGAATATATTTGAACATTTAATGAAAAATATAAATATTGTATAAGATAAATAAAATACTTTATTTTTAGAACAATTAATGTAATATAGGAGTAGATTGATGATAATGATAAACATTTATAAATCATAGGTAAACTTTTTAATGATATAATGTTGTACAATATCAAGCACTCTAAAAAATAGACATAAAGAAATTAAAATGTTGAAATTGAAGAAAAATTATCCAGATTTTCCATATCATTAATGGAATACAATTTAAGATAATTATTATTCCACAATGGAATATAATGAAATTTTCTATGGATAGGAAAAAAACCAAAAGTTTATCATTGATGATTATAATTCACAAGTTTAAATCAAATAAAATCATATAAACAGAATTGACACAATACCATTAAGGAAACATAAAATAAACTATGAGGAAGATATGATGATCCAAAATCAAAGTGAAGATAGATTAATATTAGTGGAGGTTTAAAGAATCATCATAAATATTTAATTTTACGAACATAGAGTCAAAATAGAAAATATCAAAAGTGATCATAACGAGTCATTCCAATAAAATATAATTAAATATTATTACATCATGTACTACTACCACTAAATATTATAATGACCAATCTAATTATATGTGACCCATGTGATGTGGGAAAAAATATGGTGATCATTAATTGATGAACCTCAAGATGTCCTAAAGAAACAATTACCATCCCCCAATGATAATAATTATTGTTCTAATTATTCTTTTATCTATAGATCAAGATATAAATGAAAACCTATGTATTATTCAATGAATAATGTTTATGAAGTGTTTACCACTAAATATCTATAGAATAAGAAAAACCATAGAAATAATTGTTCCTATAATGAGTCTCATCACAATAATTAAATGATACAGAAATAGCATATATGTAAATATTGATAGACTACTCTTTGAAGTAGGAGATAAGAATGTTTGGGATATTATTTGTGACTTGAATTATTATAGAGCCATGCATATGATTTTTTGGATAATATTATTTTACAAAAATTTAGAAGTGTTTTTATATCTAGATGTTTGAATTTAGTGGGGAATAAAAGTCCACAAATAAAAAGAAATAATATTCATATTAAAAACATATTTGAAAATTTCAATAAAAAGTATAGTATATGGAAAAAATGTGGTCATAATATTGTGGTAGGCTAGAAAAAATTTCATTAATTCCCATAACATAATATAGATGAAAGTAGCATAGTATTTGAAGACACAATATAATCTTTTCCTGAGAAATAATTTGGTTAAAATGATTATAAAGAGAATTCCTAAGTGGTTTACATATAATAATTTAGTATAATAATGGATGAACATTCGAAGATATATATTTATCAACATAAAACCAAAAAATATATAATGGTTATATAAATAAGAGAATAAGATGCTTATTTTTTTGGTAGAAGAGTTCACACAATGAATCACTATAAGTAAGAAATTGGCATAACAAATAATGGAATCAATATTCCTTATAAAATGGATAAAAATATCCAATACAAAGGTATAAGGACTATAGAGGTAAATATAATACAAAATATTCTATTTGGACACACCAAAAATGATATACATATTCTAAATGATAGAAATTTAATTTTCCTAGATGGTGAATGTAGATCAAGGAAAATAAATTACAACTATGAAAAATTCGATGATAATGGAAAGGCGATAACTCTATAGGAAAAAATTTAATTATATGAGAGTTTTTCACCAAACTCTAACCAATTAATCTCTGAATTTATATGTTAAAGGTGAAATAAGGTTGAACATTTATATAATTGGTGTTCTATCATAACTCCAATTTAGGAAGAAATACTAAATAATAATTTAAAAGAACATAGTTTTTAATCATCATGGATGGATAGTGTGATAATGAATACTCCACAAAATATTATCACAAAATATATTAATGATACCATGATACCCAAAACTAAAATTAATTGTGGAAAAGTAATTATAGAGTTCCTCCTCAAATGGAGGAGGTAATAAGGGTATTTAATTTTTTAGAAATAATTATCAACCTTATTTATATCATTGAAAATAAAAATTTGATCTATCATAACATCTTATATATTATATTTTTAATAAAATTTAGGTAATTTAAGGTGATACACACACTCAGGTGTAGAGAATATGGTCATAGTACAATCATTGATCAATAAGATTGAAGTCACTAACATTGATGTGATTACACTTAATGTACGTTTGAAGAAGATGTAATGATAAGTTAAATCCTGATAATGTGAATATTGATATTATCCCATGAGGGGGAGTACCCAAAAAGATCCCATATAGTTAAAAATGTCAAAATAGTTATTCCAAGAAGGTACTTATTCATGAACGCCTTTATTATGTATGCTTTCACATTCTTCTATTCTCACTAAAAAATGAAAAAAAAGATATAAAAAATAGTTGGGGAATTTAAGTATACTAATAAAAAAATGTATAATTGTTGAAAAAATCTTTTAAATACATTCATAAATAATAATTCCATATTATAATTGAATATTATTAATCTTTTTATTGAGATAATTGGATATAATTTATTTTGAATATATCATTAGATGTTTTTATTTGAAGTTATAAAATAGTTGATATGCACATAATATAAATTGGTATCAACTCATTTCTAAAAACCTAGAAATATTTGAATAGTCTCATAGGGAACATACAATATGTTACATCAAAATTGGTTTCATATTCTGAATTTATATTGCAATAATTTGATATATCAATTTAGCCCTCTTATTTTCCACATTTGGTAATACCATGCTTAGGATGAGTGGATTAATTGATAATACATTGATGAAGAAATAAATTATATAATCGACTATCATTTACAACAAAATATTTATCAATAAGGGGGATTATAAAATTAAACAAATGAGAGAGGAATTGATGGAAATATACGTACATCGGGGGGGTGAAAGGTAGCCCGCAGCTCGAGACTACGCGACCCGAGGATGGGATATGTAGATCTGCTGCTTTTTGAATTTCAAACTGGGCTAGTGGTTTTGTTATTTTGTGTCATACGATGGGTGATTTTGGTTTAGTGGTTTTTCCTGTATTGGTTTTTGAAATTTGTATTTCGGTGGAGGTTTGGTTTGAACCCAGTTGGATGTTTCATGTGAGGTTCCCACATAATCCAGAAAGTGGTATTTGAAAATACACAAAAAAATGGATTTGGAGGATTTGTATTATTGTTAATAATATTTTATGTCATTAATCACATTATTTCATTATGACACTAATAAATTATAAAAACATTGAAATTTATTATTATTCAAAATCTATTTTGTTGAATACTGATGTGATGTTACCAATAAACAATGTGAAATATGTTTCGAATCACATTGTATAGAATAATTTTGATTCAAGAATCATGTATTTGTTTTTCATTATTCCATAGAATACTCTTAAAATATTGTTTAGATATTTTTTTAACTTTTTTTATGATGATTAATTATTTAAAGAAGATACATCCATGGAACATCAAAGTAAACATTCTCTATTTACAGATGATTTTGATTTTAAATCTCATGATTGATGAACTAGTCTACTTGCAATAACAAAACAATGAGACAAATAACAGAATTACAAAATGGCTCTCATATTTATTAATTATTCCAAACCATTTATTCATTCATAGCGAAACAAACACCATCCCTGGTTATAGTGAATTTTTATCATTTTTCAACACAAAAAAAGAGGGGGGCCACAAATTTAAAAGGACAACCACTCAAAATGGAATGTCTAGTCCATGTAATGATATGAATTATGATTAGATCGTATGAAGGACTAGTTTTATTATTTATTAACAACAACTAGGATTTCTACTTGAGATCACATTATAGAAAGCCTCTTGAACATGTTAATGCATCCCATAATGAAATAATAACACTAAATTATGGTATCATCCAAAATAAATCCTTTCATCCATAACCATCAAATGAATTTTTAGTAATCACATTATTCCAATAGAACCTATTGAATCAGAAGTATGATCTCCTCATTTGTTTCGAATGTTAAATGCTATTCTTTTTCTCATCTCCTTTTATTTTTACCTATTTTATCTCTCAATTTATCTTCATATTTATCTACAGATAATGATAAAAAATATATATATTTTTTATATTAATGTTTAAAATTAATAATTCAATTCAGAACCCGCAATACCCTTTTATGGTTAACCTTTGGAACAAAATTCTAAAAATTTAAATAATTTTTTTAAAATAGGATTTTATTTATGTAAAAAAACTATAAATTCATTAGATGTATCCATTTCAAAATGGAACCTTGAAACTATCCATAAACACACTTCCATTATATGCTCCATGGTGTTATAGAGAATCCTGCTATTTTTTTAATAGATTCATGTAATTTCCACGTATGTTTATGGTGTAGTCTAGGTGTTATGTCATGAAGGATAAACAAATTTCAGAAACATAAAAACACATATATATCATGACTATAGAATGGTATTATTAGCAAAAACACAGTGTTTCATAGTTTCAAAAACTATGGAATAGTCATGGGACATCGACATGGAGGACCCCAAAAATCATGAACCAATAAAAACCAACAGCCATGAAATATGTCATGGACATATCACTATGTAGTAGAGGTCCCAAATTTTCTAATGGTTCTGAAAACTATCCTAAACACCTTTTCATCATGTCTATGGGGTTTTGGAATGGTGGTTAAAATATCTATAGAATGTCAACATATAATTAAACTTACTTTATTTTTTTGAAACACTGCTACTTTATAGACACTAATAATATGATGTTGTACATGAAAAGTAGCATGTTCAACAATAATATCACCACTTATCCACTTGTTTCTATAAATTATATTACATCATGAGTTTCATTCTTAAAAAAATGAAGAACACAACACATTGAATCTTATGATTAACACATATTAAGATTTATTTATTGATAATATTTATTGAATCCAATCCACATCACCAAATCATTACTCTCTAAAAAACAACAATAAAAGCACCATATAGGAAAAAAAATCTCCATATGAACTTTTTTTTTCTAAAAATTGAATATAAATCACTACTATAATCTGATAAAATAGTAAGGAATCAACATTTAATAATTTTAAGACAATAGTAGAGATCCCATTGTTGTAAATAAGAACATTGAATAAATAATACCATGTTGTCCCGAAGATAATGATCAATAACCATATTTCAAAACTAAAAACTTCACAAAATTCAATGTTAACTTCATTATCACAAAATTAATCATTTCACAACTGAAACATTCCAACAATATCAAATAATAAGTTTTTAAAATATTTAATACCAAGATAAATCGCACCTTACCCATTTTAATAACTCTCTCTAAATATATGATATCTCTATGGAAACACATATCAATGAATAATCCCCCAAATATTATACTCCCCATTTTTGAAATAATATTAAGATAAAAAAAATTTCTATTTGAGTTATAAATTTTTCTCCTAATTTTAAAAAATTCATAATGATAGATAAAGGAAAATAAAATAATAGTAAAACGTCTATATATAGTGAGTGAGGTTGGACACCTTACTTCTTCCACATATTAAAAAATATTGTATCACTAGTTTCATTTTGAACACCTCAGAAATTATATCAATTGTAGAATAGATTCCATTATTAACACATTCTTCACAAATAGATCTTTGATGAGATGATATTTATATCAATGTTCACAATCCATTAATACAAAAATATTTTTTTAATGATTATTTTCATATTTATCATCTCACCATAAAAGTAATTTAAACATAACATCAAAAAAAATATCATCTAGTTGAGTCTTCATACACATTATTTATGATGATCTATGATTGGAATCTATATATTCAACCCCAGTAGTGCTCTAGGTTATAGAATTATTTTCTCTTAAATGTGAAATAACATATCTTTCTTGAATAATGGAATCTACACAATATATAAAACATATATCATAAAAACAACCTACCCAATATGTATCTAGATAACCTAATAGATCAAGCTTTAATTATTTCATATTTCAACACAATATTTTTCATAGAAATGAAGTATCTATGTATTTCCATTACATCAGAAAATTATAAAATTTTCATTCACTTTTATTCCATTCAAAAATGTTAATATCATGCACATTGTACAGACTTTAAGTTATCAAATAAACTTCTCATCAACTTCTTGAATTATCTAATTTCAATTACCTTACATTCTCAAGTATTTTTAACTTCATCCCTAAAAAAATTATTTCAAAAATTATATTTATGTTATTTATGATATATTTTATTTTTATCTCCTTAGAATAATTCTATTAACATAGATAAATATAATCGATCTCTTTTGAAATTTATAATCTAAGAATATATCTCATCTCACTGGGAATTGAAATTTAAAACATATTGTTCGTTTATTTATAAAATTCATGAAAAAGTACTCATAATTTATTGAAAAAATTATTCCATCAATGTAAATAATTTTAATATGAACAAACTTGTTATCATCATTAATATATCGATTTTTAGCTCTATATTTTTGAAATTCCATTTCCATTGGAGGGTGAAAATATTAGTGTGCCATGCTCTTAGGGATTTTTATATGCTATATAATTCCATCATAAAAATAAATCACAATTCCTATATTCATAAAGAAATAATCCAAATTGGTATTCAATATATTCTTTCACTTCTAATTTAATTTTTAGGAATACTATCATGAAATCCATTTAAGAGATCTTGATATGACTTTTTAATATAATGGAAATAAATATTCTCATGGATTAAAATATTGAAATAGGTAAAAAGGTTTTAGTGATGTTATATCATTTAAAATTTAAATAAATTTCACACACTATGAATTATTTATTTCTATTAGATTTTACTTTTTCGTTCATCATGCTTCCAAACAGCCACATTGTCCCAATAATGTTGTTTTCTTTTTTGATTGGGTACCATCTACCATATGATATTATATTTAATCATATCAATATCGTAATTTATTACAACAACCCATTTTCTGTGTTTCATTTAATATTTGACATATTTATTTTTAACTTGATTGAAAAATGTGGTATAACTGAATACCATCATTGTACTTCATGTTTCAATCATCTCACCTTCCCTCTCATTATATATCATAAATAAAATTTATTTATTAGCCATCAATAATGTGAATACCGATTTTCATCATCCATATAATTTATTATATCTTCTTCATCACCCAAAACATCCATATTATTCTCAATATTTTATAAAACATCACTATTATATGACACAAAAAATGATTCAGTATAACTACATTGGGAACTTTCTTCTTTAGTGTAATCCGTTTTATTTTAGTTATCCATAAAATTAACAATAAAAACATAAGTAATTTTACATGAATATATTTTGTAACAATAATATTCACTTCCATTTGGATGGTTACTATAGAAAATAAAATCAACAACTCTTCCTTCAAATTTTTAATGATATTCACCATTAAATTTGATAATTACATTATTGTCAAACACTATCCAATACATCATACATTAAGATTTCATATAACAAATTTCAAATGATTAATTATAAAAATGGTACTATAAATAAATGGATTTTGAATAATAATACTATTCTAATTACTTGTCTCTATAAATAATAATATGTGTCAGTATCCTGCAATGTAGTTCGAGAAATATCAACAAGTTTTCTATTGTATAATTCAATCAATATTTTTTTGTTGTGTGTGGTGTAAATAGTTTATCTCAAATAAAATTATTTTCAAGGTATGATGAAAATATTCTATGGGTATATTTCAAACAATTATCAATTCTAATCATCTACAAAGAGTAATCACACAATTTTTTCATTTATATTTAAAATATTATTCATTTTTAGATCCTTGTATTTATATTTCAAAACCATAATACATGTAATGCGTGTTAATTAATAAAAAAAATTATTAGAATAAATATATATTTCTATTGATTTATTTCAAAATAAGACAGAAATTGTTACAAAAAATCAACTCCAAAGGTTGATTCGTTTATATATAAAATTCTACCTGTGGAGTATTCACAATTCATACTTTTTTACCACTAGAAAACATACAATTCATTTTTATTTTCAACATAAATCATCATGATAATTTTTCCCATAAATTAAGTCACCCTTCTACCATTGTAAAATATAACCATGCAATTGATTTCATAGTCAATTTTCTAAATTTATTCTTAAATAAAGAAAAATCTATAATCACATATCATAATGAAATTTATAGTTGTTCACTATCATCATATCATTGTTATAAAAAACCTATTCTTTATTAATCATTATTACATGATTTATTACATAAAAATACATTTAATACATCCTATATGATGGATAAGTCTAGTGAATTTGGGAATTAGTTACATTACATAACAACAATGAACATGGAATACAATATCATAACATTCTCAAAATACTCTAATGAAATTACAACTGAATAGAATAAATTGTGTACATAAAAAATAAAAGGGTGAGCTAAATGACTAGAAATAGAATAAACTATTCATAAGTGATATAATTTTTAAAATATGTATATCAATGAGGAATAAATGGAACATGAATAATAAATCATGTTTTATAATGACAATCATAAAATGGTAAATGTCGCAATAACACAATGCACTAAATCATAAACATAGGTCAAGGGTAAATCTGAAAAGACATCATGGTCATAAAATTACAATAATGTAATAAAGATCAAACCCTCTCCCATTATGGCATGTCCTGATAGTAAAAATTACCCAATGCATTGAAGCTCTATCTTGTCACACACATCATATTAATTTCACTCTCATTATTATGTTTTCCACGTAGACCATACAATATTGATTCATTTATCAAAATAGATTTTTCGACATAAAGGAATTTGGAATAGATACATATAATTCCATAACAAATCAGTGAATTATTATAATGTTTAACAAATTTAATAGATAAATAGTAATGGTATTCACTACATAATTATTTTGGCATAGAAACTCGTGGAGAAATTTTGACAGTATGACAGTGCTACATAAAAATTCATAAAATGGATTAATGAGAGGGGAAGCGGTATCCAATAATTTCAAAATAAATTGGAATGTAATGGGGATATCTAATAACATATGCCATCATAAGTAATTGAAAATAAATGACCAAATTTAGAGAAGATTCTTGAAAAATTGGGAGAAGGGAATAGCTCTATTAAAAAATTTCAGCATGGTAGTGGGTGTATAGAAAAGATCATGGGAGGATTAATAAGAGCGAAAACGGGGATATCATAATTTTTAAATTAATGGGATAGTAATATAAATATATTATAACATATCCCCAAAAAAGAAAATGTAATTTAATAGACATACCATAAAATGAGTTCATCAATTGAAATGTTAAGATAAAGTTATCTTGCAGAATCATGACATAGTAAAGGCATAGGTGAAGCTCAATATGAGATAAAATTATAATTCTATCACCCTTAGAGCCAAGAGTTGCTACATAATTTAGTTACATTAATTTTATTACATGTAATAAAATATGAAAAGAAATATTAATTTAGTAGTCTTGGAAAGCTTGATTGCATACATGATACCCACAATACATTTAGAAATAGGAAATACACCCATAATAAATAATTAAAAGAAAAATTTATTATCATTTAAATATTATTCAAATATTTATTCTTCAAAAATTATTGAATGAAAACATCACATAGTGAGCTCAAATTCCCAGTAAGGGTCGGTAAGGCGAAAGCAATAATGAATAAGTTAGTATAAATTAACAACGAAATTTAGGTAATTGATAACACATTCCCTTAAAATAACTGGATAAGGAAAAATCAATATGGAAAGGTAAGAAAATAAATCAAATTCTATCTAGAAAATTAATATAAAGTGAAATATATCCATATAAATATCAATGGTAAATATCATGGATAAATAATCATTGAATCTATATAAGAGAAATGATTAATTATTTTACTCCATGTATCTTCATCATGGACCACTACCATCAAGAGATTTCACAAGGAAGTTTAGAATATTTATAAAAAACCAAATAATTGGCCAACTACTTTATCTCATGCCACTACTAATGCATCGAGGGGCTATCTAAAACCGGACCCCACCAGTTTTAAACATATCCAAAGAATTCCTCATATAGAATAATTGTCTTAAATAATAAACAATATGCCATTTAAAATATCTATATAGTAAAAATAATATAGATATCTCAATATTTACCCAATGGTAGATATTTATATAAAAAGGTTGTCGATGTTAATCAGTGTATAAAAAATAAAAATTATTAAAACATTCTTGGGGGAAATTACAGTTAGACATTCTGATGTTTTCCTATACCACCTTGAAGAAATTAAATCATAATATAAATAATATAATAATATGAAATTAATATTATAATATATTTTGTGTAATTATATTAAATATATAAATTTTGAAAAGGTAGTGTATACACCAAATAAAAGTGATTTGGTTCAAAAGATCAAATAATTCTCAATAGAATATAAATTGAGATGAAATTCCCTTACCTTAATATTCCTATTGTTTTGAATACTTAAACCTAAATTATAGTGGAAATTTTTTTTTACTAGCTTATATTATACAATAATCATGTTTACGATGTTATATATCATCTTTATCTAATATCTTATTATCTTTCGGTTAACAATAATTCATTATTTTAAAATTTTCAGGAGTTAATTACCAAGATTTTTACAGTATGTTTTGAAAAGTTATTATATATTCTTATTCAATATATCATGATTTAATAATAATAAAAATTTAATCCATGACTTAATTATCATATATATTTAGTATATATTTATTTATAATATTATATAATGTATGTATATAAGAAAATAAGTGCACCATTAATGGAGACGGTAAGTTCTATGTTCACATGAATGCTTCTTGAATTTCATTATTATGTTAAACATTTAAAAATAAATTATAAATATGAATATTATAATTATAGAATCGTATATATTTTATATATGTTATGGAGGGTTTCAAAAATAATCCTTTATGCATTTCATGTATAGTGTGAATGATTCATATCGCTTTGAGTAGGTGATAGTTCACACTTCCCTAAACTATGCAATCATATTTACACACATTTTAAAGTATAATAGTTTGTGTCATAAATTAATTAAATAAAAATAAGTAAAAAATAATTTTCATATATATATCATATAATAACAATTTTTACATCATAATTTCAATGATGAGAGTCGGTAAAGGAAAAATAAGCAATCCTAGTTTCGTGAGTCGGTAGTTTTCTGAACTCATAAACCGATTTTTCATTACCCTTTTGATGGAAGTTTTTATAATTTTTGTTTTAAACTATAACATAAAAAATTAATCCTATATTTAGGTTTCATGTTATTTTATATAATAATAGAATTAGAAATTTTAAGGGGGTGGATAATAGAAATAGTACAAAAAATCTTGAGAAAGTTTGTTACATCATAATTGGGTAACATCTTTTAGTTTGAACCAAATGGTTTCCTTATATTTTTTTCTGAAAGATATATGGATTCTAGAATGATATTATTTATTTTTATGAGATATTTTTTAAAACCTTGGTTGATCTATTGTGGCATGAGTTGTGTGAGGAATTAGGATGATATGATTCCCGTTTATAGTGTTGGAGGAGTGTCACACTTTTAATATTATAAAAATCCAAATCTATACAAGTTTTTCACATTTAATTATGATACTATAATGGTAATATTTAGATATATTTACATATAGGGTATAAATATATCTATAAACTGGTACTTGGATAGTTTTTCTGGTCATTTGGTACCTTAATACTAAGGTTTAGTCTCTTATTAATCTTAATATTACCTAAATAATTATAAATAATTTAAACTACATTATCTAATATTGTTGCTAAAAAACTAGGTTTACCTTAATATAAAATATAAATTATGAGGATATAAAATATATAAAACTTTTTTAAAATTCCAAAAAATATAGGGAGACATTAATTTAAATTTAATCCACAAGACGGGATGATAATATAGGTTTTCAAAGTAAATCATATGAATGTTTTCTATTTTTTATAGTAAATACCAATATTAAATTGATTCCAATAGACTAAATTGGATTAAAATAAAAAAATATTATATAAAAAAATTTACAACTATTTTACTAAGCAATTTATTCTTATAAGTGTATTAGATAAAAAAGATGTTTTGAGTTAATGTTTAGTATTTTCCACTATTTATTAAAAAAACAAATAAAAAATCAAAAAAATTTACCCTAAGATAATTACTATATTTTTCTTTCAAATATGATATTTATTTTGAAATTTAAACATATA
Source organism: Viscum album (assembly GCA_963277665.1). Lineage (NCBI taxonomy): Eukaryota > Viridiplantae > Streptophyta > Magnoliopsida > Santalales > Viscaceae > Viscum > Viscum album. The sequence goes on along the minus strand of OY728143.1, from coordinate 1,684,662,249 downwards.
ATGTACTCTAATATTGGATATAAAATATGGTCTCCATTAAAAGGCGGTAATTTTTTTTGAAAAAGTATATTATTTAATGCATAACATTGGGTTTATTTTTACATTTTAGATTGTCAAATATATAGAAAAAATATAAAAAATAATCATTTAATATAATATATCTATCTATCACATTAATATCAACCAAATATTTAAATTAATTTAATTTATTATGGAAAAAATAATTTTTGAGCATGAAAATATTAATATTTCCCATCATATTCGATAGCCTTTCATATTCATTTCCAGTTAAATTTTACCCAATGAAAACATTTTATAATACTGTAAAGAATAAATATTAATATTTTCGTTAACCATTTTCATATCTACTAATTTAAAAGCCAGATTATATTATATTATATTCATAAAAATTTAATCAAAATTATTTATTCGGTAAAACTCAATCTTCCTTGTAATCCAAGCCAATTGAAGAAACATGTTGTTGAATACGATGTATCATAATTCATTATAATTTTAAATGGATAAAATATTATGGATTTAATTGATTTATAATGTATGTCTATATTATTTTATCGGGGTATTGTGTTCTTTTACGTGCTTGGTGATGTGTGTGATACACACTATGAAATACAATGTTATTACTTTAGAATGTTTGGTGTTACATTCTCCCCAACTTAATTAAATTATTTAATAACAATATAAAAATTATCTAAGTAGAAAAGGTATTTATATTTGAAGATAAACTATTATTATATCCTTGACATCATAAAAAATTTTAATAACACATATCCTTATAAGAGAGAAAGTAATGTACAATGGTCACATAACTAGGATCCCTTGTATGAGAACATATAAGAAACATGTAATGATGGATACAAAAGAAAAATAAAACAATAAAGCTTTAATTGAGACTGTCAGATAACGTTTTTAGAGGAAAGTTGTTGACTATGAAACCATAATCCAATGGTTTGAATTAATGTTATTTATATCATCAAAAATGATGATAATATGATAATATTTTGTACACAAAACCCTTTTTCCTATAAATCATGAATTTATTTAGTCTATAAGAATATAGTTAGATATATATTTATAAATAAATAGGATTTTCCTTTTATTATACATTGAACTCTTTTTATATCATCTCTAATCAATTGATGCATCATATGGTGAAGTAATACATTAACCTCTAAAATCATATCCAATTGTCAATAATTTAATAAAATGATATCTTTTTGAAATGATTATGTTCTAACACATTAGAATAAAGTTAAGTGAATTCCAAAATTAAAATATCATTATACTTTAATCAACATGAATATGTTCTAAATTTTTTCATTCAAAACATGTGAGTAACTTAATAATGTATCCTTTTGAAATATTGTAAAAACTTGAATTATCATAATATTTTATTAGGAACATGAATTATTCTTTATTATATAATTATGACACTAGTAATTGGATATATTATATAAATCCTAAGGTGTTTTAACCTCCATCAGTGATTATGTGAACCACTTCAATAAATCATTACTCTGTTCAAGGTAGTTAGAGATTACCCAATTTTACAAGATGCAAGGTGATTATTTATTTATCCATACATCATTATATTAATATAAGGAACATATTAAGGGTATTATTCCCCTAAACCATGTTTTTTCCTTAATATTTTAATTTATATAGAACAAAATTTCATTATGCAATTCATTATATAATCTCAAATCCTTAATGAGAAAAGTCACTACAGTACAATCCTCACATATTTTATAATCCTTATAATGAGTACTTCACTGATAAAATAATAAAATGACACAATTTTTGAATGGGTATATTAATCATTCATCTTCATCCAAGAAATATCCTAACTCAAATATTATACATTAGAAACATTTTGGTATATATTCCTTTGACTTTTAAGAAATTGATTTGAATATTGCTCGATATCCATGAAGTTGAAGCAATGTGTATTAGAATCAATTTTCTTACCATTTCAATCAAAACATCATGGAATTTTATTCAACACCTATAATTAAATACAATTCCAATTAACCAAGTAGCAGGGTGTTATGTTCCAAAACTATCATATACAGGAATGTAATTATTTTCCTTCTTCCTTTCATCAATATTTTTCTCTACCATCATATTCTTCTCTTTATTCCATTATACTACGTAGGAATTTGTGAATTCATTACCTATAAGATTATCACATGATACTATTTCTTCATATTATGAGAATACTTGGGAGACTATTTCTATTCAAAATTTTGGCTTAAAACCATACACAATATGTTCCTCATTTCCCTTTTAAATCACATGTATTGGTGGAGTTATCATTCATTCATCTAGGTAATGTTTTTAAAAAAAGAGAATATGCTTTTTTAGCTCCTAAATTTATGATAATTGGAAAATATTAATATTTTTTATAACATGAAATAAATTTATGCATTGAAAATCCTATAATCACAATCTTTGGTCACATTTGTAAAATCCATACTAATAAATCAATCATAATAGTATGTTAGTAAAATGTAAATTATCATATGTTTATAACCTAGGTGTGTGAAACTAGGTGTGGAATATGGACTTTTGTCGTGTAACAGATTACACCATGTTTGGTTTGGCACACCTTGTTAGTACTGTTACTCATAGGTATATCTGTTCGAAAACCACATGTACTTGTAGTATTTAGATATTGATGTATTACATGGAATACCCACATAAACAATAACTTATAAAAACTATAGGATTTTATTATATACTTCTCCCCAATTTCTATTATAATACTATGTTCCTTAATAAATTTTTTCTAAATACAGGTTAAAATGTTTCTTCAAAAGTTATATTTATACCAATTGTAATGCCCTAACCCTAGGATCCCAGACCCGATGCATTATTTTATTACAATGACGTGATTATAAGGAATAAAACATCAAATGACCAACTTGTTTAGTATTCTTTTAAAGACATATTATATATGTGATACCCATAAAGAATTAGGATACAAAAAAATTAAACATGATACACAATAAAAAAATTATAATCCTTAAACACATATTCAAGGATTTTTTCATCATTACATGGGGAAATGAAACATAATAATGGTGACAGAAATGATCAGTAAGGGTATATAATTAAAAATAAATAATGAATCTATGAGAATAAATTTATATTGAAATATAAATAACTAGTAACACATTCCATTTATATAAATAGATAATGAAAGATCAATATGGTAATTAAGATAATAAAACACATTCAATATATTTGATAACATTAATATGAAATATATATATTGAAATTTTGTAGAAAAATCTCAGGGATAAATAAAAGAAGAATCTATATGATAGAAATGATTAATTATGTGATTTTAGATATCTATTACATGAACCAATACTATAAATAACAAAATATGATGTTTTATCATATAGAGTAAAAACCCATTTATTTTTTCCATCTATATCAACTCATGAGGCTACTAATGCAATGATGGACTTTCTATAACTGAGCCACACTCAGGTCATACCTATCCAATTCAGTCCTCATATTGAGTAATCACTGTAAATAATAAAAAACTTTCCTTAAAAAATATAATTATTGAATAATGGATACATATTTATCAAACTTTACCTATTTTAGGTTAATATAAACAATGGTAGATGATGTTGTAGAAAAACACCCACTGAAATATTTTTAAAATTTTAATTAGGGAAATAAAATTAATACATTCCAATGTGCCCCATACTACATTGAAGCTTTTAAATCATAATAGAAACAAATGAATATTATTAAATGAAACATATAATATTATTATAGTAAGGATATTGATGATATAATATGTCAAAATTCTTTTTATAGACCAAAAAAATGTGAATTGGTTCCTAATAAAAAAAAGCCTCAATGGAATATAAATTGAGATAATATTCCAATGACATAAACTACATTTTGGTTTGTGGTATTTATCCCAAATTATAGTGGATAGAAATCTGTTACTAACTTATAAAATTATGACAATCATATTTATTATGTTATATATCACTTTTATATAATATCTTCTTACACATTTGTAATCAATCATTCATTATTTTCACTATTTCAGTTGTTATTTGCCTTGTTTTCTCATATATGTTTTGTTTGGTTATTTGTTGATACTATTACTTAGATCATGATTTATTAATCTATAAAATGAAAACCATTGATTAATTACCCTATATAATCATTATATGTGCATTTTTATTAATCTATTATGATTGGAGATAATAAATGAAGGTCACTATTCATAGAGAAAGTATGTGGTATATATGAATCAACTCTCCATTAATTTATTTGTTATATAAACAAAATTAAAAATATATTATACATTTGGTTATAATACATACATTATCATATATTCATTATATATGTAACATAAAATTATTAAAATCATCCATTATATATTCCATGTATAGTGTGAACATGAAACATCACATAGAGGAGCGAGTAGTCCAATCTTCCACAAAAATTGTTATCATAATTACGAAAAAGTGTAAAGTATAATGGTATGTTTTGTAATATAATTTAAGAAGAATAGATACACAATAAATATAATATATATCATATTTATTCATAATTTCCATCAAAATTCCCACCCCTGAGAGGTAGAAATGTGAAAATGAACAGTCATCCTTTCATGAGGGGGTAGTTCACCATACGCGTATACAGTATGTTTGTTTCCAATTATATGGAAGTGTTCGAATGTTTAGTTCCAAACCATACCAAAAAAAAATTCTATATTGATTATAATTTAGTTTTATTATAATAACAAAATAATATGAGCCTAGGGAGTGAAGGATGGGTATAAAACAAAAAATTGTGAGGAAGTTTGTTACCTCTTAATCGGGTAACTCCTTTTGGTTTGAACCAAATGGATTCGTTGGAGTGATTTCCAAAAAACGGTGATAATTATAGGTTTAGGGTAGTTAGTTTTATGATATATTTTGTTTGATCTTGTTTGAGCCAATATGGCATGGGTGTTGTGAATAATTGGGAGGATAAGTGGCCATTTTATATTGAAGGAGGAGTGTTCTTGTAATATTCTGACAATGGAGTTCCATTCATGTTTTTCACATTGAAAGTGTCACCCATAGTGCTACAATAACAATATATTTGGGTATATGGTGTAAATATTTCCATCTAAAGGAAATTAGACAAATTTTAATGTCATTTGGCCTAACAAGATTAAGGTTTTGTCCTTTATTAAGCATTATTTTACTTTAATTGTTGTAATTAATTTTAATTACCTTCACTAATATTTTTGGTAAAAACATAATTTGGCATTTTTAAATGTTATAAATTATGATGATTCTACATATGTAATACAATTATTCAAATTCAAATCATAGAAGTGTTGTAAAATAAATAAAATTTAATCCCATAGATGTTATTACAAATTTTTAATGTAAAAAAACATCTAAATGTTTGATATATTTTTATAGTAAATATCAAAGTGAAATTGATCAAAATGAAATAAATATTATTAATTGAATAAAATTTATATAATTAATATTTAACACAGATTTAATTTTTTTAACATTATATATAAGTAAGATAAAAACTAGTTTTGAGTTAATCATCGGTATTGTCCAATATTCATTAAAAATGAGACTTCATTGAAAAATACAAAAAATTAACCCTAATATAATTTCTATATATGACATTCAAATTAGATTTTTTACTCTAACATATTAAACATAAAAATAGTCAATATGAGATTTTAAAATAGGTTATCCATTAAAAGGTTTTAAAATGATATTTAATGAAAATATATTATATTATACAAAAATAGGGGTTTATTTTTATCTAAAGCACATAAAAAAATATTGGATTAATATCAAAATCATTATATTTAATATAATAGATAAATATATCAAAATAATATCACTCAATAATTGTAATTATTTTAATTTATTTTGTTAAAATAACATTGTGAGCATAAAAATAATAATATTTTCTTTCATATCCAATCAGTTTTCAAATTCATTTATAATTAATTTGTAACAAATAAAATCATTTTATAATTTCAAAACCCATATATTTTATTTTGTATTTAACCAATTTCATTTATGCTATTTTAATGGATAGGTTATGTCATATTATATTCAATAATGTTTTAATAATTTATCATTATTCAGTAAAACTTTGTCTTCCCTATAGTGTAAGATATTCGAAGAAAATAATTGGTTTGTATAGAATATTATTCCTCATTGTCACATTTATTTCATGATATATCACTTATTAAATCTATTTAAAATAATGAATACATTTTCTATTTTGGGGGTATTATGTAATTCCTTATGTTCATGGTGATGTTTGTGATACAGACTATTAAACACAATTTTCATACTTTATAATTTTAGGGTGTTACATTAATAAATGATACATCATTAAAATAACATCCATTAGAATGTAGGTAATGTTTATAAAAAAAATTATATCATAAAAATTGTCAACTGAGAAATAAAATTCGAATAATGTTTTTGAATTCAAATAAGGAGTGGAAGGTCCCTTACTCAAGTGTGTTAATTAAATTCTTGTGATGTGATTATTGAGATCTTGGGGATGCCTTGGGAGGACCCTAGAGAGTTATGGGAAGAGTATTACTATAATAAATGGTGTTTTAAGGAAGTGAAATGGGAGCTTGGGTGCGCTAATATAGAAAGAGTGGTGGATTTTATTATTTTATATGTTTCTGATCGTACCTAACAAAATATCAAAATCCATAAACCATACCACAATTTTATAACATGGTTTCTTAAAAAATATAGTCATTGTAATTATATTATAAGTAAATGGGAAGAAATTATTTAAATAATTTCCTTGATTATGTGGAGATGAGTCACACTATTAAAGAATGGAGTTGAAAACCATAAAATGTTTTATATGGTTTGGTGGGTTTGTAATGGCATTACAAAATAAATCAAATAAACACCAAAAATAATTATTTTATATTTTAAAAAAATTGTTCATGAATAGAATTAAGTGTATTAATTACATCACTTTTGGGAAATTATGATGTCATAAATCACAAATAATATTAATATGATATTAAATATTTACTCTAAAATTTGGTTGTCTCGGAAAATTATGATAAATTCATATCCATTTAGGAAGAAAAAATATTTACTATACTAAAAAAATAATGTACAAACTCATCATGCAAGTGTTTTAATACATATCCATTTAGTACACTAGCAATCACCCAATGTTTAAGGTATGTGGTCGTGAGAGTTTGGTTGGGTGGTTCAGTGAACACGGTTTGCGCCAGGATCATGATGTGATTAAAATTCTCTCTTATATGGATTGTCCAATTCTTAAGTTGTTAGATTTATGATTTTTCTTAATCCAGTAGAAACCTAATAATGAAATATCCCTCAGAAGCTCTAATAATTGGGTTTCATATGGTATGATTTTACTAGTTGAGGTTAACACACCCTTTTTCTATGTCAACTGAACTTTTTTAAAACAATATATTTATACAAATAATGTGATCATTATTCAATGGATATATTATTAATTCTAATGATGAGTAATGATAATTTAAATTAAATTGGATATATTAATGTAAAATAAGATCATGATTTTTCTATAACTATATCAAATAACAATACATTTAATTATATCAAAAGGGGAAATACATTTATAATAGTTAGGGTCATTAAAATATTCCATCATTTGGAAATTTTTCCACAAAATATTATTTTCACGCAATAAAATATATGAGGGTAACTATACTTCATTAACTCCTCTAGTTCTCATGACACTTCTTAAAACATTTGGTTTCTTCGCAAGTCTTTAACGAGGTTCATTGTATTATTTTGTAGAACTTTTTCTTTATGATATAAGATATTAAATGGATTCTCTTTACAAGAAATGTCATTAATCAAAGGTACAAACTCTATATTTAGTACATTTGAGTGGTTTAGTATGTAGTTACTCAAGAACTATTCATGGGATACATCATTAACTTGAGATAGGTTGGGTGGGAGAGGTAGTCGATAGGGTACTCCTATAATGTGATCTTGGTACTGAAATGTTCCAATGTTTCTGGGACTATGATTTCCTTTATTACCAAATATCATGAATTTATTCCATGAATATATGAGGAGGAATACCATGTCTTTAACATATAAGTATTGGTATCGTCAATAATTGTCAACATAGTTCTTTTATTGAATCTTATAAGCATTAATGTGATTCCGAATGGTTTTACAGCTTTCTACCATTTCGTCAACCATTTTATGACCTTGATTTTTCCATTTCCCACCTTCATCACATCATGTAGGTGTTATTCACCACTTCCCATGAAGGAATTTATAAGGTACCATTAGTAATCTAGAGTAGAATATGTTTTTAATGAGAACTCTACTAAAAGAATATATTAGTCCCAAACCGCATTGATGTCAATAGAACATGCTCACAACAAGGCTTTAAATATATAAATTGTTTCCTCATATTTCCCAACAGTTTGAGGATGATCGGCTTTACCTATGTTCATCTCCATATTTTTTCATGTCGGAGACATTTCATGGACTTGTAGAGAAATATCATATCTTAATAAAATATAATATATATTGGAACACCATGAAGTCTAACCACTTATCTGATGTATATCTATGAAATATGTTCAAATTTGAAGTCCTATAAAATTGTGATAATGTGAGATTTTTTTTGTAATATTATCTAAAACAACTAATATATAATTTTTCCCTTATATATCATTGGATGTTTGGTAAAAAATTATAAGGTGATGTTCTCCAAATTCCATGTTGGTATGGTTAATTGTGTCATAATCCCTTTAAAATTATACATTTTAGCCTTTACGTGATGGAACACTAGAAACATTGTTGTATATTCAATGATCTCATTCTTTATATTTTCTCACTAATAGTGATCATTAAGATATTGCCATATCATTTTTTTCCTAGGTTAATAGAGAAGGATGAACTATATGAATCATTCCATAGTCCCTTCCTTAACTAATGGTTTTATAGAATATATAGTCTTGACCCAAAATCTCTTAATTCCTTCTTCATCAGATTTATACTCTGAAGAATTCTGCTTCCTCATGGATTACACCTTTTTACGAATTTTTACATCAAATATGTGAGAATATTTTATCCTTCTATAAAGAGATGATAGAGAAATCATTTGTTAATGGATTTATGATGTTACTTTTTTTTTGATTTACATGTACATCCTTTGAAAGACTATAAATATTAGATCATTCTCAATTCTCATTATTCTTAAAGATTTATGATATATTCTACCTAGAGTATCCCCCAAATTTTTAACATTACATTGATGGATGTGGATTGAGAATTCTTATTTCTTGATCAGCTCTAACCATGTTGTTTGGAGTATATTCATCTCATTCTATGTGAATATATACTTGACAATTTAATTATATTTATATATCTCACACTTCTCCCAATAGAGTTAATACCCCTATATTTTAAATTAAAATATCATATCTTCAAACTCCAACTATTGTGTGGTATAGTTTTTCTCAATAGTATTCATGTTACTTTAATCATAGGATATGATTATGTCATTATGCATTAAAACACATCCCACTCCATTCTTCAATTCATAGATGAATACTACATAGAGTTCTCCACTTGTGGGTAGTGTGAGAATGAGCATAATAGTAAGCCTTCTTTTTAACTCATTGAATCACTTTTCACATTCATCATTCCATATAAAAATGACTCCCCTTATATTTTTCTTGGTAACCTTGTTTGACCTTCGGGACAAATGTTTCTCAAATCGGTGATAGTAACCTAACAATACAACAAATCTATGGATGTGTGTCAAACTTTTTGGCCTCTACCATCATTAAATCTCTTATTTCATTGAAGCATTTACATATATCTCATTTAATATGATCATATTCCCCAATAATGAGAATGAATTTTACTACAAATCATTCATACTTTACTTTACATAAATCTTATCCCTTAACAAGGACTTTAGCATAATACTTAGATGCTCATAATGGTCCTCTATAATTTTATATTATATTTGAATATCATTAATAAACAACCAAATATTTTTCCAGGAAATTACTAAGAACTCTACTAATAAATTCCATGACGATTTTTGGAGCATTAGAAATCCCAGGAGGAATTATTGTGAACACATAGATCTCATATCTTGTATAAAAAGAAATATTAGGTATATCCTCCATCATTACCTTAACAATGTGATATTAAATATGCAGATCCACCTTGGAAATATATTTTTCTCCATGTAATTAGCTAAACAAGTCATCAATATGTAGAATTTGATACATTTTCATTATCATGATCTTATAGATCTCATAACAATCAATGTAACAGTGCATTGAACCATACTTCTTCTTGACAAATAGGATAGGTTCACCCCATGGTGATGCAAATGGGAGTATGTAAAATTTATCAAAATTATCCTATGTTTCTTTCATTATCTCCTCAATTTCCACAACATTAATATTATACAGAGTATTGGATATTTAAAACACCCCAGTTATAATCATGATTGAAAATTATTTATATTGGTATGAGTAAGACAATGTAATTCCTTAGGAAACACATTTGCGTTTTATAACACTATAGGAATTTCCTTGAGGATGATACATTCCTTAGAATCTATCATTTGAGATAGATATTATTACTCATAGGTAAATAATTTCCTTGTAAGATATATTGGTCCAAAATAATTTCTATCCTTAATTTTTAGTTGTACATAATCGGGGGTCGATACAAAATATGGAGTGTGATTTCCTTCTTGTGGAAATTTAAATTGTCTCTATATAAGGAACGATAGTCCATGCCCAAGATTTCATCAAATTACACTAAGGTAAATATTACAATGTTCTATGGTATATTAATCCAAATATAATTGATAGGGGAGGAATTATTTAATTGGGACGCAATAATTTCCCCATTTTCTATTTTTACAGAAATTTGTACTCCCACGATTTGAGGTTTTGTTTGAATAACTATAATGAACTTTTTTCAAATGAAGGAATCTGTAGAACCAAAATAAAAATGTCTATTTAATATTTTTTGAATTAATAACTAGTGTAGTTGTCACCACTTCTATGTTGGGTTTCAATTCAATGGTACTGATAGAAAATTCTCACCCCTATTGCCATGGAGGTTGTTTGTTGTCTCCAGAAACCCTTTTCATAGAGAATAGGACTGAAAGGTTCCCTAGTTCCTTGTAGTTGAAGAACTAAAAAATGTGTATAAATTTAACTTTAGAATTAAATTCCTCTAGATAATTATTTTCCTTCTATTACATGAAATTACTATCAAGGTTCCTTTCCCTCCCCAAACTAAACCATTTCTTCATCCCCATTATGAATTTTATGAGGTGCTTCTTTACACACCATTAAAAATTCGAACGTTGAAATTTCATAACACCATTATATTTTTTTCATTATAACACCTAAATTAAACTCCAAATTACTCATCTTATCCCTATGATACCCTTCTAATTATCTAGTCTATATTTTTAATTTGAGGGAATATGAGACAGTTTACTCAAATCTATCAATGCCATGTATCTCCAAGGAATTACATAGGATAGCCTTTAACCCAACAAAGAAATGGAAAACCATTCATTATAGGGTAATGAAATATATAAAGGTTTATCACCCAAGTCTTTTAATTTTTTACATGTATTATCTAATATATTTATCAGCTATATTCCTTGGGTTCAAGGAAATCCCTTTCCATTTTACAACATTGAGTGCATATAAAATCAAAATCAAAAAATCCTATAATCACATCTACTTCATCACATTGATTTCTTACTTAGGCTTCATTATAAAGATCAATTTACACCATTGATTTGATTATCCCACCATTATATGAGCTTCTAGTCGAACCTTCTCTTTCTCAAAACATATAAGGATGGATAAGATCATCTCAGTGGATACAATAAATTGTTCTCTAGTAATGATCCATTGAAAGTATGATTTCTTTTTCACATGAATACCAATATTGATTCTCTCTCTATATTAAGGGTGTTTGAGTGATTTTATTTATACTTGTTTATTTCCTAAAAATATTAATGTGAGATAGTATCTACATAAATCTTGTTATTCCTTCTCCAATCATGCTAGGCATCTCATTGGGGGAGTCATCACATTTCACATCACATCGATTATTTACCTGATGCCTCCAATTTTTGTTCATTTTATATAATGAAGATGAAATTATGGTTGATTATTTTTAATCTATTAATCACATAAATGGGAATCCAATGACATTAAATATAAAACTAGTAAATTATATTTAATAATATATCTTAAGAATATTTAGGCTTTAATTTATATTATCCATGATCTATTTTCTAACATATATTTTTGTGGGATTTTTTCCAATAGTAATGGTTCAAAACATTATTATGAATATAATTATGAATAACACCATGGATTTATAAAAAAGATTCATCGCAAGTCCTATTGTTGTGTACTAGGTTAACCTAATCCATGCTTGAAAAACCTTATCGGAGTTGTTACTCATAAGTACCTCTCTATCAAAACCATAATCACCTGTATCATCTAGATATGCATTTTTCTTCTTGATAAACCACTTAATCTATACTAAAAAATTATAGTGAAGTTTTCTTTTACATACTCTCATCCCTAAGGCTTTCCCTAGAGTTTTTAGATCATAAACCCAAAAATAACTAAACTTATCCTCTAATACCATCTATAAAAATCCTTCTCTTTATTTAAATTTAATACATGATTTATTACAAAGTATTAGACTTAATAAAACTCAAATGGTAATAATTCTATTTTCTCTAGGAATTATTTACAATAGATAAAAACATAAAACTTTAGATACAACATATTTATTGGAAATTATATTATCTTGTTCAAAATACTAATTCGATATAAAAAATACATAGGATAACCCGTGGACATCAATATGAAAGGGGTGAGGTATAAATCACAATAAATTGATCAACATTTAATAATTGTTAAATTTTATACAATTGGTGTATCATTGATGAATGAAAGGAACATGAATACAAAATAATGATATATCATGTCATAATGACATAGGAAATGTCAATAAAATTAAATCACTAATGTATAAACATAGGTCAATGATAAAACTCTCCAAGACATCATGGTTGAAAAATTAATATTATTTAATATGGTTCCATCCATTTCCAAACTTGAAATATCATGATACTAAACATTACCCAATGCACTGGATCTCTATCTAGGTGGACCATCATGTTCATTTCATTCTCATGCTTAAGGGTGCCACATATATCATAAAACATTTGTTCATTAATCCTGGTATATTATTCCTTTATAAAGGAATTTTGAATACAAATATTTTAATCGCCAATAAATAAGTATATAGGAATAATTTTTAATAACATTTATAGAGAAATGGGTATGGTATTTAGTAAACAGTTTTTTGGGAATAGAAAAGCATAAGGAAATATTTGTAGCAAAATAGAATTACTTAAAATTTCAAAAAAGGGAATAATGGGAGAAAATGGGGTATCTAATCATTCAGAAATAAATTTTATATTTATGGTTATATAGATTAACATATCCAATCATAAATAAGTGAGGATAAAAGATATATGTTAAATAATATACATAAATAAAGAGGCTGAGTTAAAATATGTTAAAAAAACTTCAGCATGGTAGTGGGTGTACATAAAGGATCGTTGGATGATTAATGAGAGTCAAAAGTGGGATATCATTAATTATAAATAAAATGAATAATAAGATGAATATTTAAGAAAATATCCCAAAAAAGAAAATGGAATTTAAAAGACATAACATAAAAGGAGTTCTCAAATGGAAATAAAAAGGGAGAAATCCATTGTGGAATTTCAGAATGGTAATAGCTTAGTTGAAGGTAAAAATGATAGATAATAAATGATATGTAATTCAAATAATATCTATATAATAGTATAGGATATTTATAAATAAATTAAAACACTAAATTAATTGAATTATGAAGACTAATTCAAAAGAAGGTGTTTTAATTCAAAAGAGAGGAATGTCCTTTACTTGAGTGTGTTACTTCAATAGATTGATAGGGTATTCTTGAGTGATTTTGTAAATCTTGGGACGAATCTAGATAGTGTATTTAAGTGTGTGGGAGTTTAAAAAGGATTTTTAGTGTATAGAAAATGGATCTTTGGTGGGTTTATATATGAATATTTGGTGAATTATTTATTATTTTGGTTTTTAACACTACACAATAACACATAAAAAACCACCGATCATATCATTGTTTTTTCAATGGTCTCTTAAAAAATGTAGTGGTTGTAATTATTTTATATTTCCAATGGTCAATACAATAAAAAATTTACCTTTATTATGTAGAGGTGAGTCACACTCTTAAATAATGGTTTTCAGAACCCCAAAATATAATATATGTTTTGGTGTATTTGTAATGAATTTTATAAATAAATAAATAACATTAAATGAAAACTATTTTAAATATAAAATATATATTTGGTTGTGGATCCCATTTATATCTACAATTTAATCTCTTTTAATTTATTCTGATTTCATGAAACATAAAATATATTTATATGATATTGAATTTTCACTCGAAAATTTGATTGTCTCAGAAAAATATGAAATGTTCATGGTTGGAAAATATCATAATTTTGATTATAAAAAGAATATTAAATTTACCTAATTAATTAAATAAATATTTTAATTTTCACTTTTTCAATAAAATCAACATTTATTACGAAAGGATGGGTTTTTAACAGGTTCAATTTCAGAACCCTTCTAAAAATTACATTTGACTTCATGAAAATTTTATGAAAATTTATATTTATTATTAAATATTTAATAATAATTTTTAATTTTAAAATTATTTATTTAAAATCTATATTAATTCATAAAAATAAATTCCTTAATTGAATTTGAATAAAACCCAAAAATATTATTTGTTCTTTATTTTACAAAAATAAAAAATATTAATAACGAAAGAAACATCCTATGAAAAAATATTCATTATGAAATAAAAATTAATGTAAATATTAATATTTATAGGGTCTTGATACATATACCTTTAATACACAAACAAACAGCCCAAGAGTATGGTGCATGATTGTTGTAATTTTATGGAATTGTTTGGTTAACATGGTTTGGTCCGTGATCCTGATGATCTTGAACATCGCCTGTAAACATTTTTATTCATGATAATTTTATTGGATATTATCTTGGTATTAGTTATGGTAAATACCTTAAATTATATCTCCCATTAATGCGTTGATAAATTGGCTTCATAGGGTATGATCCTTCTATTTGATGTCATCACTTCCTTTGTCTGTGTAAATTAGATATTATAAAACCCATTATTTATCATAACCTTGTTATCACTATTCAACAACTATATTTTCAATGGTAATTACACTTAAAATTTATTTAATTCAAACTGGATATAATAAGGAATAATATGTGCATGTGTTTTCTGTAACCATATTACTTAATAAGTCATTAAATTAAAACAAAAGAGGAATTTTATTTATAATATTTTGGGTCATTAAAAATATACATTTATCATTTATATTATTCATTAATTGAAACATATCTATAATATCACTATATTTAATTCTTCACATAATTTGTGACACACTATGATGATTTTGTTTTCCCCCTGAACATAAAATGTACATTTTGGTTGCACATTATCTATACCAATCATTTTTTATCCAACAACATTGATTTTCAGTAATCATTTATTTCTTAAGGCTAATGACCCTTAAATAAATTTTTCATAATCATTTAGTATATTAATATCTTCTATAATATGAGAGGAACAACTAATGAAAATATTACATAGATAATATCTTTTCAATTATTCGTTTGAAGCATGAAAAACTAGTTAATTTTTTAACATTCTCATTCCTAAAAAAATTATATCACAATTGTATCATGAGAACATTTGAGATAGTAAAATTAAATTATTCCTTTTTGGAAGCTTAAAAGATTGATCATATCATTTAGAAACATTGTCCATTAGTGGAAATCAATATTCAGATTTTAGTTCATATTTCAAAGGATTTCTCAAAAAAATTCTCTATTGATTAAGATGAATCCCTAAAATATTTTGTCATCAAACCATCACATGCATCTTTGTATGAGTAATTAACTCAAATCATTCTTTCTATGTTCTTAAAAACCACTGTATTGAAAACAAAATCTATAAATATTATATTTTACATTATAAGAACCATTATCTCTAAAACTATAAAACTATATTTCATCTATTATCCCTTCATTAACATTGGATCCTTTATGGAAACTAATGTTTTGTGAAGTCTTGAATATTTATTATTCATGTTAAAATGTTTATAATCTTGTATTCCTTAACTATATTTAGTAGTTATTCATTCATGTGGATATATACAGAATTTCTAAAACTAGTACTCGTCTGTGCTATTGCACAACACATTTGATTACTGGGTTTTTCTTTTAATAAAAGATTAATATTTATAAAACATCAGAAGAAATAATAATGTTGAAACAAATTAATTATAATGTAATGGTGTATAGTAATGAAATTAGAGTTCATATTATACCAAAATTTCAAAAATGTACATATTATTTCTTTTGAATTATTCAGAATCTATTGAAACCCATCCCTTTATATCATTGATATACCATTCCTCATGGTTCCATATAAATCTCAAAAAATCATGCCAAAACATCACAAAACTGTCCATATTAAAATGATGATAATCATAGGGAGAAAACATTGAAAATACATAACCATTAAATAAATACCTCAAATATGAAATGAAGGAATGTTAAATACAACACACTCCAGCTGATGAACATCAGAAATCTACAATATGAAAAACACTATCAAGATCCACTATTTGAAATCACTTTTTAGAACCACCCTATGGATATCAAAATTTGTCTACAAAATCCATATTCAAAGCATTCAAACACCATAACTTATAAATAATATTAGTAAAAACATCACCATATATATCACTAATCATAACTCAAAACCATTTCACTTAAAATTTTATCAAAATACCAATAATTCTAGCAGCCGCTCCAGGTGGAGTTAAAGAGTGTCACAAAATTTTAAAATGAGATGAAATCTGCAAAAATATATGGTGAGGTGTATCTAGAATCTTTTAATAAACATGACAAAATTTGAATGATACCCTGAAGACCAAAATATGGATTTGAATTTTTAAATAAAGTTAAAATGTATGAGAAACACGAAACGAAATAATTAAAACGTGTACCTGATGTTATATTATTGAAATTTAATAGTAATATGAGTATAAAAAAATAGTTGATTATGAAAATAATTAATCTGGGTTTTCACAATAAATTAATATTCGACCCCTCAGATGAAGAACCAACAGGACTGTCAATTTCTCTTTTATGTCATACTATTCCTCAATACCGTAATCTGAAATAAAATCAAAATCAAATACCAGTTTCTATTCATCAAACGGATTGTATTATTTGACCTAGATCTAGGAGTTGAGGAGACAAATGATGTCAGAACACTCCACCTAGAACAAGATATATATTCCCGAAGTAGTTATCACAAAAATCCGCAATTCACCCTTCACTGGACGAAGCATGTGGAAGATGGTGTCCTTTTGTATGTTGCAATATGCCAGGGTATGCCCATCCTCAAGAAGGTCTGGGCCAAAAACCCACTCTTAATCATATTTATGAGGGTCTTCACTGCACTGGATCATGGACTTCACACTATGGACGGTATGGAAACTCTATACCTAGAGAAAATCATCCTTCCCAATAGAGGTGTTTTCAGATAGCTGCATTCCAATCTTCTTGGAGAAGGCAGAATTTTTTTTATGTCTCTATCTGTTGAACTATATACATCATTGCCAGCTTTGTCCTGGATTTTTAGTACCGTCTTGTTAAAGGAATCAAATCTTATGACATCCACTGTTATGGTCTTTCTGCAGGCAAATGTTTTCAGATACCTACATCACTTACATAACCAAAACAAGACATCACAACCCTAATGATGGACGTGAAAATTATAGAAAAAACTTCCATCACCATTAATAAAATCACTACCCAATGGTGGAAAAGAAAACATGAAACTATGCTATATTACATACGTGGAATATGGAAATATAAATATACTTATTACAAAATGGAATGAGAAAGAGACTTATTGAAAACTATAAGCAAATACAAGTTCGAAGTAATTAATAAATTTTGATAACATTCAATACTTTTAAAAGCTATGAAACTAACATTAAATCTGTGAGATCAAAAGAATATTTAGAGTACCAATCACATCACATAGACATATATTAAAAAACTCAAACAGTTGAATAAATACACTTGTCAACTATGGTTATGGAAAATATTATTTCGAAGAACAATATGGATGTTTTTCTGAAAGAAAAAATAATTTGAAAAACATTTTTTTACTATTTAAAACAATATGTTTTTGTATTCAAACAAAATAGGAGAAAACAATCCTCCAATATCCATTTGAAAGTAGGATAAACTTGTTTGAGGTGCATCATAATTATAAAATTATCAAAGTAGTTGAACCTTGTAAAAAAATTAATGATATAGTAAGTAGATGAAACATAATATGGTTAGAAATTTCATGATGTACAATAAATAGAATCTAAATCAAATGTAACTAAGAAACATTGATATTATTATATCATACCATGAATCTCTACTCAAAACAATGAATCACGGAATTGAGAAAGCAGTGATTACCTAATACAAAAAAAAAATTTTGCAGTAAGAATAATCTTCCCTTGGCGCTTATTCAAGAGACCAATAGTCTTCTATTTGTGTCCAATTGTCCTCGTATGCTGTGAAACTACAGTAGATGGTGGAGTTATATTCTTATTAGTATGTTGTGATATTTAACATATGAAATTACTGTTTGGTGAAACATTATCTAGAATACATCTAAAACTTTTATCCATTATATGAGGTAGGGTAACAGAATTTCCTTCAGATATAAAATTTAGACGATTACCTATGAAAATAGAATAATCAATTAGTTAATGGGAGTAACACATAAAAATTAATATATAATTTTATAATATAAAAGATACATAATTAAACAAACCATGCACTGTAAATTCTGATAACAATATATTGTCTGAGTTTTTTATGTTAATTTCAACTTAGGAAATTAGATTTACATTATTGTTACTTCATAATTGTTTAAGGGAGCTTGAACTGGAACCAACAGATGATCCTCTAGTACTATATATACTATAAATGATTATATAATTAAAACATAACTATAAAATTTAAATTAGAATAAATGTAATGACTTGAGAAATGAAGTTATACCAAACCTCAAATGTGTGGTTTTTTTATAGTTAACATCCACCATATCACATATTCGTTACAATAGACATTTTGAATTATAAAAATTTGTGACATGTTTTCCATGGTATGATGGGTATGTATAGTGATATCATTAGAAATAGTTATGCTTTTTTGGAATTAGAAAATAAATTTGAGATGATGTCATTTGAAAATTTTAGATAAAATGAAAAGAATCAATGACCTAATAAATTATGTAATGAAAAATTACTGAAGATGTTTCCTAAAAAATTTGTATTTATGATCAACCTTCAATGGAATATTCTAATTTCTGAAGTGTGAAGAAATATCTGAAATATAAACATTAAATTATCAAAAAATAACATTTATACAATTTTTTACTATGAAAAAATTATTTAAGTGTTAAAAAAACAGCATATGAAGTAATTAGAGTATTTACATTTTACTCCAGGAACATATATTTGAATTTAAAACAAGAGTCTACCATAGGTATTCAGGTTGAGAAGATGCAGGAATGAAATCCTATTTATCAAAATCAATGATTTGTGAAGCATTTTCAAATATGTCTAGAACATTAAAACTATATTCAAATAGATGGTGATGATTCTAGATGTTGTTTTCATAAACCACCACGGAAACTAACAATGTTTAGGGTTTAAACAGATGAAGCACCCACCCGAATCCTAAACTCATTATTATTAAATATATACACCTTTGTATCAATCATTTATTTATGTATTCAGTATGCATATACTGAATATGTATTCTGAATATAGTAAATATGTAATATGCATTAAATATAATAATAAATATAAAATAACCATGTTATATTTTTAGTTCTCTTTTCCATAATATGTAATATAAAAATTAATCTTATTAAAAATTCAATGTTAAAATATCTATGTGGTCTATCTAGTTGAAAAAATATATTGACACCATATTATCTTATTGTCACTACATGAAATCCCACTTGCACAGAAATGAGAATAATATAACTTGTTTGAAATTTGATTTGATTATGCATATGATGAATATTAGATATTCAAAATTAGTTATACAATATTAGTAGGTATGTGTTGAATATGAAATCCGCATATACTGAATATGTAAAATGCAATCAATATACTGTTTAAAAATCTAATATGAGAAATATCTATATTATATATTACGAAAAATAAAATTAGAAACACAGTATCTGACTGAACTCAAGAAAGCCTAAAAATGATCTGAAATCAGATGGTGACTGCGGAAGACTAGGTAGAGGTGGAGACAGAGGCGCCGGAGGCAGAGCGGGCTTAGGGAGACTAAGGTGGAGAAGGTGGAGGCGGAGAAATATGAATGAGAGAACATATGAAGGGAAAAACAACCCTGAAAATTCAAAAGATACTAAGGGAAGAGGGGATATTTGAAGGAAATATGAACATGAAGTACAAAAGTTGAAAGGGGGAAGAGGGAAATCGACCTACAATCTCGAGATATAGTGAAATAAATCTTGTAAGAATGTGGGAGATCACCAGTACATAGAAGCATTAATGAACCATAGATGTTTCTGTCTATCGAAAACAATTCGGGGAAAAAATATATTACCATTAAATTTGATAACATAAAACTATCATAAATCATCAACACACAAATCTTATGGGGTATGTAGGTGCCCACTAATAGTCTTCCAATGAAATACATGCAGAATACCACCATAACATTGTATACATATGAAGAAAAAAATCATAAAATTTATCAGAAACTCATATCAGAAAAACTAACAATACTGTAACCTCTAATGGGAACTTACCAATTTTCTGGTGTGGAGAATAGATGGACTTTCTTTCTAGAACATGCTAGTTGGCCCCTGGTAGGATCCTAAGGGTAACCAATATGTTTAGGCCACCAAAACCCTCCAATTGATTTCTCAACTTCTTCCTTTTATATCTATACATAAAACCGGAAATAAACTCAGTTGAAACTGTTAAAATAATGAAATAAATAAAAGATAATTATGTTACAGAAAAAGGAAAATAGCTTGGGGATAACATTTGAGGACCAAAATGATCAACCCAACTGATTTCGATAATGTTATAAGATTTCCGAATATGTAATTATCACCCAAATCCTACATCTACAACTCATGTAATCATTAAAACACAGTAGGTAACATCATCTAAATTATGCACTTTGTAGAAACATAACTACTGTCCATTAGAGAAAATTGGTCCATTAATGTCAGTCAACAAACATCAGAAATTTTTGATGTTTAGAAATTCAACATGCTGAAAAGGTAGAAAGATAGAAGAAGGAAATTATACATAAAATTAAAAAATAGAGAAATCAAACTTGTGAGCCTGTGGGAGATCACCAATATAGAAAATCTTCAAAGCACCGTGGATTTTTCAGTCTATCAAAAAAAATTATGGGAAAAAATATATTATCGTCAAATTTTTTAACATAAAACTATCATTAATCTACAACAACCAAATCTAGTAGGGTATGTAGCTACCCACTAATTGTCTTAAAATGATAGACATACAGAATACCCCCTAACATTGCATCTATATAAACAATAAATTCAAACCCTTTAAAATAAATTCATGTGAGTATAAAAAAATATATATTAACCTTCAACAGGAAGTTATCAGGTTTCTGTCATGGAATACAGAAGCACCTACTTCCTAGCATGTCCTAGAGGGCCCCCGGTAGGATAGTAGGGGGAACCTGAGGGTTTAGACCTCCATTACCATCCAGTTGATTTATCAACATATTCCTTATATATCCATACATAGAACCAGAAATAAACACATTCAAAACTATTAAATCAATAAAATAAATAAAATCTAATTTTGTAGCAGCAAAATTACAACAACTTTGGGCCAAAAATTGAGTTCTAAAATGATTGATCAAGACTTTTATGCAGTTATGATTGTTTTAGATAATCTTATAATCTTTCCATATTAGTAAAGATCACCCCAATCTAAAAACACAACATATATTCAATGAAACATTATATATTATGAATATGAACTGTTAGAACACATATAAAGGTGGAGACATATATATATTAGAAACACAACATATGATAAGTGAACAAACTAATAGTGAATACAATATTCAGATAGTGAATAGAAATACAATGATGTTGTGGTTTGAGAAATACGTCGTTTGAAAATCAATTGAGAAGAATGAGTAGTTGTAGATGTGGATTGAAATCAAGAGTTTTAGGGAATCAGGGAATGGGATTCAGTGAATTTGGTGGGTACAAGAGCTAAATAATTCATGTAAGAGAAGATCCTCCAGCCATATACTATCTATAATCTCCGACAAGATTCTATCTCACTCCAAGAACCCTATACAGGCCACAAGTTGATCCGACCCTGTCCAAATAACTTCGCCCTAAGGTGATGGAAGGTTCGTGGGCCTTCCCAATTCTTCGAGATTTGGATGCTGCCAGCCGAGATATCGCTGAAGGATTGCGAGAAGTCTAGAAACTCTATTTCCTACGAAGAAGATGACGTTTTCACCTAGGTTTCCCGCAATTTGAGCTTACTGATCCACATATCGACGATGGGGTCGGTCAGATTCTCGGATAGGAAAGATAAATTTCTAACTGTGGAGTCGGTGAAGGCACAACTACTTCTGGTCGGTCTCAAAGATGGTGGAGCGTACAGTGCTCATGGAGTGGCTAGCCAGCCTCAGAGCGTTGGACCTTGGAATCGATGGTGGGGTGTAGAGAGTGAGTCTGGAAGCTAGTTCGCCGACGCTGGGAGAATAAAACCTAGTACAAGATAGAATGATTAGCGCAGAAGACATGTGCGGTGTTTTTTGGGTACTGTAGGATGAAATCGAAGCACACATATGTGAAGAGGGACCACACAGAGGTGAAGGTGGAGCACGCAACGGAGGAGCTGAAAACGGAGTATGTAGAGGTGGTGAGGCAGCAACAGGATATGATATGAAAGAACCCTAGTTCAAGAAGTGGGTATCGAGAGCAGGAATAGATAGGCGAAGAAGGGTGAGATACTACGCAGATGAGCGATATGAATAATTGGAGATAGGCCACGTATAGAATAATTGATGTGGACAAACATCATCTTGACACGTGGTAGTAGATATTACCTTAGATTAGTATATATATAGATATGTATATTTAATTGATTTTTATTCAAAATTAGCCTTCTTGAACAAATTCTTCCTCTTAGACATTGAACATGTCCTTTCAATGTTTCTCTTTTTAATTTGTGGATAAATTTCCTAATTTCCCTGATCATAATTTTCAATTGAACATTCCCGTGAATCATGAATAGGTTTCTAAAAAATTTTCTATACAATTTCAAGATTCATTCGGTAATCACCAATTATTTTTTGTCAAATCATGAACACAATATATTTTTCATTCACTCCTCCCTTCAAAGCTCCTGAACTATTCAAATCATCAATAATCATATTCAATTGATCATAATCTTCTTCAAATTTTAATTTGTATTCAATAAAAACCGAATCATTTTTTATAGGAGAATAATTTTCCATCCTCAGATATTATTATCTCAGTTTCCAAACTTATTGATTTTTCAAAAACACTCCTTGAGTTATCTTTTCAATAAATATTATATCTATGTTTGCTAATTTTCATTGAATTAACCCCAACATTCACTAGTGAATTCTCCATCAATTACCAATGAATTTATATTTTTTATCAATATCTCTTCAAATATCTATATATCATTCCTCATCATTTTAATCAGTTATTTTACATTTAGAAAAGCAATTTTCCATTCTGAATTTTGAGACTACCTTCTTTTATACTTTACAAGAAAACCATGGTTATTAAATCACTATTAATATCTTTTTAAAACGACCCATTATTAAATGATCATTATTTTTTTTATTTTTTTCATCTTTTATCATTATATAATTTATAAAGTCCCATACAGGGTTCATGGATAACTAACATAAATCATCTGGATAAATGACCTAATGTGCATGCCTCCATTTTCTAGAGGTAGCTGACTTGCAATGAAAGTATCTGATGGTACATTGGGGAGACAATACCCTCTTTATCAGAGTGGAACAAAGTGTGGAAATATAGATAGAAATCAGTTAAATAAGTAATAATGGAAACATTTTAATTCAATCATCCATGAAAGGTAAACTAAAAAAAATAATAACTAGTGACATGTATAGATTAGTGATGCCATTAATGATTACTAAACTATGTAAATCATGGTTATATAGTATTAAAAATACAATAAAAGCATTATAAATCAAAAGGATTGAAATGAACAAAGGTTTTCCCATTAGAATCTTGAGCAATTTCTCAACCATCAGCTACATGCAAGAATCCAAATAGTCAATGAAGCCTCTAAAACAAGGGGCTTCCCTTCTTCCATACATGCATCTATGACGTATTTCTGGGTACTAATCAGCATCATGAATATGGTGTGAGTAAAACTCCTTAGTCCACTAACAACTATTTAATACTATATAGTTTTTGAATATAAAATCACGATTGTGTAGGTAATATTCAATCCAAATCAAAAAATAAACAAACTTGGTAAGCCCATATTTTTTATGGGATGCTCATCTCACACAAACTACATCTACATAAGATAGAATGTCTCTTGAAAAATATTTATTTTCAATTAATTATATTCTTTTCTTAGGACACATGCTCATGATCTCGATGCCCCAGATGATGATACTTATATAATGGATGAATTAATCCAATGGAATTCAGAACCAAATAATGAAATTATAAAATATAATTCATATATATATATATATATATTATTTACCAAATCCAAGTGTCCTCATTTACTTTTTGGAGACATAATTATTTTAATTTATTATCAACATGATCTAATCAATGGTGGTAAACATAAGTAACACATGTATCTCTCTTGGTGTAACATAATATCATCACCCTATGAATCGATCCATTACATTCTATGAGGGAATCACTATATCACCCTTGGAATGGTATAAAACATTGTACTCTAATCAAATTAATGTAATTTTACATAGGTAACCATGTATCTCAAATGGTATAATATAAATCAATCTGCCTAGTGATCTTGTCCACCTTATTCTAAATAATAATCCATCTATCTCCCATGGTGTCATAGAATCTATAGACAATTATTAAAATTTATTGTTCTTGATGATCCTATCGATTTATTTCTATTTTGGAACCCCTGAATTGCTCACAACATGCCATTTTGGATGGAGATGGGATAGTAGTAAACCAATATCATTAAACGATTATCTTAATTCAATTTTAACATTCAATTAATATAGATAATTAAATATATATTTAATAAGAAAAATGTTCGTAGGATTATGGGAACACAATTATCTCATTTTTAATTCAAAATACATTTCATTTTGAGGGTCCAACCTGACACACCTCAATTGGTTATTAATATCATTTTAAATAATAACATCGTATGCCTTTATATTAATACAGACAATAGTCTGTCTAACGTCAATGTAGAAACCTCAATGAATTATGTTAGGGTGGAATTATATTCTATAATTGATGTAAATAATTTAATAATTATATTTTCATTTAAAGGTGATCACATGATTAATCTAGAACATGGAATGGTGGTGAAATATAATAAAAATTGTCATTTTTGGGGAAAAACTATAACACCAACATTTTTCAAGTAGATAGATCCTCATCCGATAACAACATCATATTTGAGAAATAATGGGAGAATTAAAAGAATAGAAAACTACCCTAAAATTAGATATATTATTTCACATAGAGTTATCATTACAAACTAAAATTTAAATGAAGAAAATAATGTATTAGAGTTTATGGAATACAATGGGGAGTCCAATGTGATTAACAACACATAAATTGAATGTAGTTTGATAGTGTTATCTCAAACAAATAATTTATAGCCATGTAATTACTCTATAAAGATTAAATAGAGTCCAAAAATAAAAAATAAATGAAAAATTTTATGTTATTAAGAATTAGGAGAAAAAGTATATTTCCACATTATATTATGATTTTTGACATATTTATGACATAAATAGTGGGTTTATTTTATAATATCCCATATTTATAGGTTATTCAATAGACAAATAAGATTTATGGAGTGTTTACAATGATAATTGAAAATTTATAGTGTAAAAAAGAAAATTATTCAATAAATATTTTCAAAAGATATCAATTTGTTATGTAAAAACCCCTCCTCCAATACCACCAAAAATACACATCCAAAATTCCCAGTAACTAAAATCGTAATTCCAAATCCAAATTCAAACAATATATAAAAACTATAAAGGAACATACCTATAATAATATGGGATCTTCCAACCTTCCATTTTTAAAATAATGTTTCCATGAGTTTCTTTCAAAGTGGATGAGAATGACCAGTTGAAATATCCACCTAGATGATTTAATCCCTAACCTCAAACTCTAAATTTCATCGACATTGATGATCATATGATTTATACATAGAATTTTCTATAAACATATTCACTTTGGTAATTTTTACTGTCATTGATGTCACTTAATTGAGATGAGATCGTATTATTTCTTTACCTTCTTCCTCTAACAAGAACAAGGGTGATTGAAAAAGACTACCATATTGGGAATCCTAAGGACATTTTTTTATTTCCACATATAAGAAACTATTATATAAAAAATTTGAATAGGTGGGTGCATTTCATAAGATCCCCATAAGTCAAGGAGTCATTCTCAGATAATGTCCTTTAACAACTATGTCATACAGTCAAAATATTTTCTAATCTACATGTGATATGTTTTATGCAGATTCACCCATGATCTTAATGGATTATTCAATACTTTCCAAAAAAAAGTGTCCCAATTTGATATGACTATATTCGAAAATCCATTATGTCTTAATAACTTCTTAACATATATCATCATTTTAACCTCAAATTAATGGGTCCCTTGAATATGTATAAAGTTGGTGACCTTAATCTATTTTTCAATGATCACCGATATAAAATCAATCCATAAAGGGACCTTGAAAATACCATAATAAAATCCATAGTGCCATCATCCCATTTCAAATATGGAATGGGTAAAACACGTTAACTTCTTTCTAGGTGCTAGTTTCACGCCTTCACCAGATAATAGGGGGAAGAACATGGAATGAAGCTATCTATATACCTTTTCATAATATGACACCAATACTAGTTTAATACTTTATAATACATCTTAGTAAAATTAGGAAGTAATAGATTAGTATAGGAATGAGACTCTAACATCAACTGTACAAATATGTCTTCTAAAACATAGACACACATATGAATGTGTAATATCAATTCCCCATAAAAGACCCAATAATTATGTAGGACTTTGATTGAAATTATATCCCTATCAACAAGGATATTAGTGTAAAAAATATTAATCCTCATTAAATTATATATAAGTGAATATTTCACTGATAATAATTTAGCATCATGCTTCGTCTGATAGTTATACACATCCATGTTCATCTAAGGAGACAAGGCCATCATCTTCCATTCATTATATGCTTGTAACACTACTTCCACTTAAGTCATCCTTCTCATAGAATCTTATTATAGATTTCAGTTCCATGTAATAATTTTATATCAATGACAAACAAATATAGTTAATCAACCAAATATTATTTTATGTGGTTCGTTTCATGATGATTAAATAGATATTTGAGTCTCTTGTAGTTTTTTAAATTTAAAATCACTTTTTTGTCCATTAGTTCACCCAAAAACCTAAAGCATGAATGACATCTAGTTTCTAGTTATTTTATATTGTGATGTTTTTATCACGACGCATAAATTGTTGAGACTCATATTCCAAGACTCTATCTCCCTATATAAAATTTATTCCTTGTTTGATTCTTGATGAGTCACAAAATGTTGTATATATTCTACATATACCTAGTCGTATCATGATAGGAGAAAAAGTAAATCTTCATTTCAACTCATAAAAGGATTCCTCACATGATTTATGTCATATAAAATTCATACCCTTTTTTTCAATATTGCATAAGGTGCTTATAGGAATCGTAAATCATAAATAAAAATCTTATGATAACTATATATCCCTATAATAATCTTAATGTCATATACATTTATGGGATGCTCCTTGGAAACCACAACTCCCAACCTATATGGAAAACAGACACTACATCTACATTTATAATGTAACCCATGAAGTGAACATTATAAATAAAAAACATTCATTTTATAGTATTTTCATAAATACTATTCCCCCCAGTCTACTCATAATGATATCAAGGTGTTTTTTATGATTGACTCAGATCAAAGAGTACACTAATATGATATGAAAAAAAATCTGTTTGAACGAATCTAGATACATGTTGAAGTCATTATTAATTAAATCCAGTACAATATCATGTGTGTCAATCAATATTAATGTCATTGACAAAAAATAATAAAAATCATATCTAATATAGAATTTCATTCATTTTATATATGATTTTTGGCTCATAATTTTGGATAACCCAACATCAAATTAACATATGAGAAATCATGATATACTCAAATATTACCAAAGATTTCATCTGTATGAGGGAATATATATTAGTTCTTAACTTTATGAATGTAAATTTTTTGTGATCTATGAAATGCCTATGGGTTTCATATGCCTTATTTGAAAAATGAATGGGTGATTCCCATGGTGGTGTTCAGAGTCATTTATCCCCCTTAGCTTCTAAATCCCCTAAATACCTAATGATCTCCACTTTATCATTAATAGACATCATGTATAGTTTTTTTTACAGTAGTTATAATTAAAGTATCATGTTAATAGTAAACTCTGTCTCTCTATTAAAAGGAATCATATAAAAGTCATCATGGAAGAAATACAAGAAACTATACATTATAGGATGTAAATATTTCTAACATTCTACCTTATCATCCAAAAAAACTACCAATATGGGTTGATACTTCAAATAGACCATGATTTTATGGTTCAAATTAATCTTCTTGGACATCCCATTATCCATTATAATATAAACTCTACCCTTGGGTGAAGTAAAGGAGAACATATAGCCATGTAAATCAACATGATAATTTTAAAGAACCACCTAGTCTATCATGAGAATGGTTTCGAGACCTATCATATAAATGATAATGAGATTCCATGTAAAATGGTAACCACCTATATAAATGGATAACTCCTTAAACTTGTGTATACATTTTCATTAGACTTCCAATAGATTATTAAGTGTCATAACCTCATATAAATACTAAATTTCATTCCCATGGATATCCATAATTTCCAATGAGGTAGTGGAATATTTTGTTCCTATAAAAAATAATAAGATATAAAATTTGAGGTCATTATGACCAAATATCTTACTATAGAAGTCATGTTCTTCTATTCCAAAGGATTATGTTTCACTATATAAATCCTGAATAATCTTTTTTATTGAGGTTCAACCTATATTACATAAGAAAGAAATCTATTCAAGTGATATATCTCATAAAATTAGATCTCATGTCTTTGTCCACCTCCTTGAACTAATCAACCAATAACGGTCTAACTCCTTAACCTGATATGGGGTTGAATATCTTTCTCTAAAACCTAGATTTTGTGCAGATCCCCACTCAATAGATATTATAGTGATCCTTTCTTAAAAAATATTAAATATAACTCATTATTCTATAATCTCATCAGTCAATTGGTTCCATGGTATAGTTAGTCTTATTATTTCCTAACATGCCACCACAGTTCCAAACAAGAAAACATGTTATGCATTCCATCTTAAAAATGTTACCCCATTTGCGAACTCAAAAAGATGCTTCATGTTCTATTACGTAGCACCTCCCGAACTTTGTACTAGACTACCCTAGACCACACCATCCCATTCCCTCATACTTCTATCACTATTCATTGACTGGTATAATATATTAGAAATTATATTCAACAAAAAATTTCTCCCGAGATCAGAAGGGAGACACGTGCCATCCTCAAAGAGTCTCATTTTTTACATTCATCACCAGTAAGGGATGGTGAAAAATGATGTATCAGGGTGAAGAAAACTAAATAATGCATCAAATAAATAGACCCACAATATAAGTACATGAAAACTCTAGTGTTTTCTAATCATAGTGTATGTATAAAGAAGTAATCCTAAAATACCATCTGGAAATATATCCATTCCATATCCTGATGATAATTCTCCTAAGTAATAACATCCCACCATTTAAAGGAAAAATTATGGGGAGTATAAGTTCCATGATTTACCTTGATATATAGAGGCATCAATAAATTATCAATGATAAATAACATAAAAACTATTATGGACACAACCTCATGGGGACTACCTTCCACTTAAATGGTATGAGGGTGTTGCTACTAGAATTTTAACAACAACTATACTATAGTAGGGGTAGTACATGGGTCTCCCTATAGATATTCTTCCAGTCTCATGATCTATCTCAAAACCAATAATCGGTGCCTAGATCTAGAATATAATCAAGTATCATATGTTCCACAATTTGGGGAAGTACTGGTGACTCTTATAACACCACCTCTTTGGCATTGAAATCGACTCTTTCATGTTGTAAAAGCCTATGATATCATCATGCATTAATTATGCAATTCTAATTCACACCACTGAATAAAATTTTATAATATAACATATCTTCAAAATTAAAATAGAAAGTATTTAACATTCTATAATAGTAGTCAATACTCATAAACATAGTAATAAAGATATGTCTAGGTAATATTGGACATCATAAAAGGTCACAATAGGAACTCCCATAACCATATACTAATTGTGATTCTGGGTCAAGGTATCACATTTTATTTCAATGGTTTTAGTATATATATATTCAATTGATTTTTATAGAGGAAAAATATCAATAAATTTTAATTGTATTCCGGATATAACAGAAATAATTTTATATTCAAATTCAAATTTAGTCAATAACTTTCTAATTTATATGTATATATATGTATCAATATTCAATTAGATAAATCACCATTACTTGGTTATATTTCCATATGGTTTATAATATGAAATTGTTATATCATGTAAATATAACATGTCCCATATATATATATTCAGGATATAATAATTAATATATATATATATATATATTCAGACCATAAAACCAGTAGATAATGGCTCAATAATCAGATAATTTGTTAATTGAGGTTCCACACTCTTGATAATCATTAAAAACATTTAGGTTTAAGTATAAACATAAACTTTTCTAATTATTTTTTCCCAACATGATATGATTTTATAAATATAATATATAAATCAAAGCACAATAAAATATTGTTGGAAATGGACATAATAAAATAAATATTGCATGAAATATTCATGAAATGTGAAACCATAAGTTCATAGAATTTTCCATTATGTAAAAACATCCTTCCTTATCTAAAAAAGGTTAAAATAAAATAGGAAATTGTAAGAAATATCAAAACCAATATCTATTACCTGGTGGGGAAATAAATAAAACTATACTATGAACAATTGAAAACTATAGGTCTCACCCTAGGAAAATTGGATTTTCCCATTATGTTAGATAGATACATCATAAAACTCATTTTTATTGAATATTTTATTGATAATAAATAAAAAATTTCCACAAATTGTGTAGATTTTGTTTATTTATAAAATATTTGGGATTAGATCATTCATTTTAAAATTAGATGGAAATTATAGTTTAACCCTTTATAATGCATTGTAGTGTTTCGAAGATATAGATTTTAGTATTTATTATTTGATCATGAAAATTTTTAATTTTTTTCTGGACTTATTGAGATACAACTTTTCTTCAAGACACTAGATCTAAAACATGCATTCTGCGGGACTAAATGGTTCATGATTTCAAATGTGGGATGGACTCAGCAAATTAGGTATTGGTTCTATATTGGGGCCATAAATTCATCATCCAAATTTATATTGGGACCCAATTTTGAGCAGATCTATATAACACAATTGTTCAAAAATGAATTACTCTTGAAGAACAACTGGTTCACATGTTTTGGAGGTCAAATGGGAGGTAAATGTTAGATTAAAATTTTTGGCCGAGATTCCCCATTCACACTTGAAATCTCTTTAAACATAGCCTACCATCCAATCTATAAATAAGTGTTTTTATCATTTGGTGGGGTTTGTAATAGAATTGGGAAGTTGAGGGAAAAGGATAAGTGGATCCATTCCAATTCTCCAACCATTTCTATAAGGGTAGCTCTTGAAGCGAGGATCCCTTTGACGAATGATTCTTCTTCTTCATCATCTTCTTTTTGTAATAATTTTGTTTATGTAATAATCTTCA
The DNA here is from genome assembly GCA_963277665.1 of Viscum album. NCBI lineage: Eukaryota > Viridiplantae > Streptophyta > Magnoliopsida > Santalales > Viscaceae > Viscum > Viscum album. The sequence goes on along the minus strand of OY728143.1, from coordinate 1,684,629,611 downwards.
TTGTTATTATTTTATTTCTTCTATTTTTTGTATTGTTCTATTCTTTTATTATTTACTCATACTATTTTTGATTTTAAAAAAAATTGTAGATGATATTGTGTTCTACCCTTTCAATCCTTTTCTCATGCAAAGTGTCTGCACGATGACCACAACACCCATGGAAGAGTATTTTTCAATGTGATCGATCTATCTTCTACCCTCTTCATTTATTTATTTTGAATTGTTGAGATATTGTAATTAACATAATATAATCTATTAATTGAGTTTTTAATTTATAAGAAACTTAGCACGCAAATTAAAAAATTACACAAAAACACGTGAGGTAGAGTATTGTTGGAATTGTGATAGCGTGATCTTAATCGGTAATGCAAGACCACATAACATAAATTTGTAGACTTAAATTATAATACCTAAACACAATTCATCTAAATTTTCCATAATGGATATGAACCCTAATTTACCACTGACCAAAAGATATTTTTAGAGCATCAATCAAAGTAGGGTGTTATGATTGCATGTTTCGAAGATAGCCTATTGTTTAATTCACATTATTTTTGTGGTAAAGTTGATTCTTTTAGGGTTTAGGGGTCAAAATTTTAAGTGATAGTAAATAAGTGTTTTATAATTTAAATTAGAATCATAATTAATTTAGTTAATATGTATAGATAGATAGACTATGACTTTTAATTTTTTTTTTAAAAAAACATCTCCTTGTTGTGTTAGTTTAATCGAAAATCGTTTCAAAAACAAAAACAAAAAAAATCCATTCTTCTTCCAGCAAACTTCTTCTAGATTTATAAATGAAAAAACCCCCATAATCATAATTTTTATTCATAATTCCTTTAATTTTATTTTCATAATACCTTTAATATGTTGATAAATATTATTCCTCCTTTGAGATATGACCTTGTTCAGCCACTATGCTGCAACAAAGTACGCAAAAATCACATATCATTTGAAAGTGCCCACGACACTACCATTCAAATTGGTGCTGCTTCAGGGGAGGTAAGTTATTATTTCAACTATTTAGAGGTATTTATTTTATTTTAAATTTTATTATATTCTTATCTTCTTTCTTCCTTCCTTATCCAACATGAATTTTTCTTCTTCTTCGGTTTTCTTCTTCTTCTTCTTTATGGACCATCAACTCAAAATTCAAAAAACATTTGGTCCAATTTTATTCTTTTCATTTTTATTTGATTTATGAAAACAAATAATCCCATGGATCATTTAAATATTAATCATAATATTGAGCATAGCCTTTGGGCTCAAATCAGATATTCTCAGTCTACGGGAAGTATCAACATTCAACCATTTAGAGAATTCCTCCACTCTTAGAACATTGAAATTGAATGAACATAAAATTCAACGATAAAACAAGAACCAATGGATGAAAATATTGTAAATACACATAATTGAACCATTATATAATTGGTTTCACTTGATATTCACAATCAACCAAACTGTATTTCAGGCCAAAATCTCAAATCAAACATTGAACTAAAATCATGATTAAATCACCTTCTTCCAAAATTACACAGATTATCTGGTATTGATCTAAATAAACATTAAAAAGAATATTATGTGTTCTGCTCAACCCTAAAACAAAAAAAAAATTTGATGATCAAATTAAACTAAAATAATTCTCATTCTCAATTGATGGAGGTGCAAAGGATTGGATGTATTATTTACATACTGAGGATGTAACTTGTTGGAACGATTTGAAACATCTTTTCTTGCTAAGATTTTTTAATACATCAAGGACCACTTCCATTCGAAAGGAGACATCAGGGATCAAGAAGGAACATGGGGAGACAATGTATGCGTATTGGAAAAGATTTAGAACTTTGTGTGAAAGCTTCCCGCATCACCAAATCAGTGAAAACTCCTCATCAAATACTTCTATGAAGGACATACACCAATAGAGAGGATCATGGTGGATTCCACAATTAGAGGGTAATTTGTAGAAAATATAGTATTATCTTCACATTTGTTGATCGACAAGATGGAATAAATCTCCCAACAATTTGGCAATCGAGGTACACCACATGTCCGCGGAGTACATCTGGTACTTCCATCTTCCCTTCAAAATCATTTTATTTATACTAAGTTGGAAGAATTGACCACTATTGTGTGGAATATTTCATTGGATCAAATGATATCCCAACACACTCTTTCAAGGCCATGTGGAATTTTCACTAATACAAGCCACCTAACTGACTGTTTCCCCCCAACTACAAAAGATATAGGATTGTGCAAAAAAAATCTCCAGGATACCATATCAGCAACAACAACAACAAACATATCCCCAAATTATGATTGATTCATTTTCTACAACATAAAACCAAGGGAGGAATGATCAATCAGAAATGAGGTAATTCTATGGATGTCAAAAAATTCCCCCTTTTCAACAAAACATCTTGTAGCCTCCACCTCACAAACTGGGTTTCCAAATCCCCCAAGGAAATTTGAAGCTCATGCACCAAAAAGTCAAAAAATTGAATTATCAACCATATCTAGATTCTAAAATTGATGATATTTTGAAGCAAATTTTTCATAATCAATAGAATGAGATGAAGAGACATGGTTCAGAGTTGAGGGTATTGAAGACTCAAATGAGTCATATTTCCACTACCCTTTATGAACTCGTAAGTAAGAATTATGGAAATCTACCTTCCCAACCTATTACAAATCCAAAGGGAGATGTCTGTGCCACCTCATTGAAAAGTGGGAAGAAAAAAGCTGATATATCTAAACCTATGGTTCCACCAAGATTCCCTCAACTCTATAGTAGCTCCATTCAATACCAACTAATGAGATATCCAAGGTGGAAGATAAAGGTAAGAAATATATTGATGATATTCCTCTTAAACACATTACATCTCCAAAAAGTGTTGTATATACCACAAAGATGGCTGAAGAGGTGAAGAAAAAAGTTGTTTTGGACACAATCATGGGTGTGGAGATCAAAATCCCTCTACATCAAGCCAACAAGAAAATCCAAAGGAATGTGATATTATTAAAATAACATTGTGCCAATCGAAGATGGCTCAAGGGGAATGAGAGGATAAATCTTGGAAATAATGTGTCACCACTCATTACACCAACTCTAGAAATGCATACAAATTACAAGGATCTAGGGACATTCACCATCTCATACGCCATATGGGAGTTACACTTTTTTTATGATCTTTGCGATTTAGGAGATTCCTTAAAAGTAATGCCTCACTTTTTATTATATTATATATTTGAAGTGAGTTGAAAGAAATGAGAGTAGTGGTGCAATTGGAAAATAGAGCTACAAAATATACATCAAGAGTCCTTGAGGATGTACTTGTCAGGATAAGAGACATGTTCTTTCCAGCAGATTTTTATGTGCAAAAAAAGGAGGATGATTAGGTAAGATCACATGCTCTCATTATCTTAGGTATACCCGTCCTCAAAACTAAAAAAACTACCATAAATTTTAATGAGGGTACACTTTCTGTGGAGTTTGTGGATAAAGTGGTGTTATTTTATGTTATGGGCTCCATGAAATACCCCTCAGATTACCATTATAGATTTTTTATCTCCCATTTTGAACCACTAAATAAAAACCCCAGGTAATTTTATTGTCATATGATTTGAGAGATTATGAGTATTGGTTTTTTTTTTAATTTCTAGGAGTACTTCCACACATGTTTCTAACGCGTAAGACTCTCTTTGATTTGATTTTGATGTGGATTTATATTTTTATTTTGATCATGTCAACTCTTATTATGACATGGTTATTGAGTATGCTAATGAAATTGATGGATTATTATCTAATTTTATGATATATATTCTAATACTAATGATCATTGTGCACATATTTTAGTTCCATCAATTTCTCCATCAATACATCACCCCCTACATTGTAACTAAATCCATTAAAACAAATCTAAAATACTCATACTTATTATGTGGTGATAAATTACAAATTTATATTTCCTAACAATATCCCTTTTGAACATCAATAAAAACTTTCGAATAATTTGAGGGAGAACATTAGGGAAATCGGGTGACCCTTGGCTGAAATATCTGGTATTAGCCGAAATATTATCATGCACAAGATTTTTTGGAGGATGGGGCTAATCGGGTTAGGCAGCCACAAAGGACACTCAATCCAACACTTTTAGAGGTTTTTAGAAATGAGGATGAAAAATTCCTTGATGTTGGTATAACCTATCCCACTTCAAATTCCCAGTGAGCGAGTCATATTCAGGTTGTGCCTAAGAAAAGTGGTGTTACTGTTGTTAAAAATGAGAAGTATTAGTTAGTTCCAATGAGGGTGAAAAATAGTTTGCATGTGTGTATTGATTATAAGAAACTAAATAAATCTAATCACAAGGACTATTTCCCCCTCCCATTTAATGATCAGTTTCTTGAGAGACTTTCTGGGAAAACACACTATTGTTTCTTGGATAGATTTTATGGAAATATTTAGGTTCCTATTTCTCATGGGGATCATGAGAAGAAAACATTAAATTGTCCATTAGGTACATTTTCCTACCAGAGTATGCCATTTGGACTTTGCAATGCCCTACGTACCATCTAGAGATGCATGATGAGTATTAATTTTGATTTTGTTGAGACCTGTGTAGAGGTATTTATGGATGATTTTATAGTGTCTGTATTCTCATTTGATGAATATCTAAGTAGTTTGGGGAAGATGTTGAATCATTGAATTGAGAATAATTTGGTATTGAACATTGAAAAGTTCTATTTCATGGTAGAGGATGGAATTGTCTTTTTCCAAGTAGTGTCAAAACATGGGATAATGGTTGATAGATATAAGGTAGATACTGTTTCATCCATTCTATATCCTTCATATATGGGTGATGTTAGATCTTTCCTAGGGAATGTATGATTTTTTCACCGTTTCATCAAAGATTTTATTTTGATTTCTCTTCATATGTCACAATTACATCAAAAGTATTATGATTTTGTGTTTGATGATTCTTGGAGGACATCCTTTGAAGAGATAATGAATTGTCAGACCACTCCACCTATCATACTACCCCCATGATGAGATCTTCCTTTTGAGCTTATGTGTGATGCCTCCATCTTCGTAGTTGGAGATGTATTATCTTAGAGGGTGTAGGGATGGTCACATGGGATTGCCTATGCATTTAGGTCACTAGATTCACACCAATAAAAATAAAAACCATGGAAAAGGAGTTTCTTACATTAATATTTTATTTAGATAAATTCGTTTCATATTTATTGGGCTCAAATGTTATTGTTTTTTTCTAACCATTCTGATTTGAGGTCCCTCTTGAAGAAGCCACAAGTAAAGACCAGACATATCTGATGGATGCAATTTATTATTGAATTTGATATATAGAGAAAGGACAAGAAGGGGTTAGAAAAAATGGTGGAGGAACACAAGAGTAGGCTTACTCAAACACTATAGGATAACACCTTGGACCAGGAACCACTTCGAGACACTTTCCCCAAGGAAAATCATTATTTTATATTAGGTACACATCCTAGGTATGAAGATTTAGTTAAATACCATTGTCCATATGAAATCCCTTAAAATAAAAAAAACATAAAGACCAAAAATTAAATGTGTGTCTCTGTATTTTGTTTGGGATGGTCCATTCCTTTGGTGCATATGTAGTGATTAGGTTATTAAGAGGTGTGTTAATGATCCTGGGTTTGGGTTTATTTTGAAATTATTTCATACACTTGCTTATGTTGGACACTTTGGACCCCAATGAACTATAAATACCCAAAAAATCAAGTTTATATTTTTAATTATATGGGAATATTTTGAGACTGTGATATCTAATAGCGTGTGATTCCGAGGCCCATAGTGCCCAGAATGATCCCTCGAAGTTTTGTTAAGATTTAACTAGTGAACATAAGTAATTTTTTTGAAAAATAGGAATAAATATTAAATGTTCACATGGATAAGAAATCTGAGGGCACCATTTCTCTTAGGATGTTATATTTTTTCTAGGCGAGACTTATGTTTAGTAGGTGTGGGCCTCCTGTGAGATAATCCAAAAATGGAATAACTGAAAATAAAATAGTAAATTAATTTTTTTTCAAATGCTTATAAGTCAAAAACAGTACCTCATATTGAAAATCTGAGACCACCATTGAAATCGGGAGGGGATTATTTATTTATGTAGAAACCAACATTGGACGGAATCAGCCACCAGTGAAAATTATTTTTTGGCCATAAATAAAATAATTATGTGAAAATTATTATATTGTAAAATCCATAAAATATAAACAATAACTCGGATTGGAAATCCGAGAGTAATTTTGGGTACGAGGGTGTGTGTTTCACTTGGGAAGAGCCTAACCTTGACCAGTGTGGATCACGGGTGACAGTTAATAATTTTCTGAACATTTTTTTATGGGTACGTTCAGATAACGTACAAGAAGCGTTTGTAATTTTTGAACCGGTTCTCAGTGTTTACATATTATGACACCGTTGAACAAAAAGATCCAATATTCTCTTAAGGATAATTTCACCTCGATGGCTATTGGTCGAGGGTGAAAGTTAGTTTTTGTGTTTTTCAGGATATAATAAAATAAAATATTTATTTTAACATTATTATTTTTTGAAACCTCCAATGTGGATGTTATAAACATAGGGAAAACTGGAACTAAAACCTACCACATGCTTATAATGGAGGTGGGAACACTGATCCTAAAACCTCCTTTTTGAATTTCTAGTGGTGGGGACCACCTGAACCCTCTTAATGGGAGAAACCCCTTGAACTCCCTCATTAATGAAGAGTTAACCATGGGACTCCCTCCAACTTTAATTATGCCAACACACTTCATTTAATTGAGACAATTAAATATGCCAACGTGACAAAATAATTAAGATACCCAATTGAAATTATATTGGAAACACTATCCATTTAGTGGATTTGGATGGCGAAGGAGAAGGGGAGATCTTGGAGAACTTCTCTCCAATGAAGAACAACCTCCTTCGAAGAGTGATAATCCGATGAACTGACGAATGATCCCGGGATCAGAGGCATGTGGTTTGCATGATGAACATTAACATACTCAATTTCTTTCTCATGTAATAATCAATTATCATTCAAGGTATGGTAGTTGTTTTAAATTTTCCCCTCTAACCTGTTCTTGATAATTCTTCATAAATCAATAAAATTTATAGCCTCTTGATACCACTCTAACAATGAGAGTGGGGACCAATCAAACATGGCCTGAGCTATTCCCAATTCTTGGTATTAATTTATGTGTTCTTCGTGATGGAGGAGGATGACAACCAACACCTGTGGGGGATGATAATGGCGGCCGACTGCACAGCTGGCCCTGAAGAAGGCGTCGGTGCAACTGCGCTGCCCGACAGAAGAGAACCGCGACTTGTGCCACGGTGAGTAAGGGAGGACTACTGGCCGAGCCGACCACTGGTGGAGGTGAAACACAAGATTGTGCAGTTACATAGCCCCCACACCGCACGGTGGCCCTTACACTACACAGCAGCCCCCGCGCCGCAACCGCGGCCCTGTGCCGCCCCGCGACCCCCGTGCACTGCCGTGGCCGCCCAGCCGCCTAGCGCGGGTCAGGCAGGACCTTGCTGGCCAGGACGAAACCAGCGGCCAGGGCTAGACCCAGTGGGTTAGGCCAGACACATGAGACTGGGATGACCCGAACTATGTCAGGTCGAGCCAGGCTGGGTTGGGCCAGGTCGGTTCGACCAGGTTGGACCGGACCCGGATCAGCTTCGACCCATTTCTACTATTTTGGCCATAACATTGGCACCAAGTGTCTGTTTGACGAACCATCTAAAGCGCTGAAAACCGTGGAGAAATGTGGTCCCTTTGGAATACACCACTAGAGATTTTGATAATGTGGGTGTACGATCGTGTTGGATCAAACCCAAATCCAATTGGGCCCTAGGAACTAAAAGGCTAATAACATACACACCGAGTGTCCGATTGATGCACTGTCTATTAGGTTGAGACCCCTATGTTGTGGAGGTACATTGGGATAAATTTCCATTGGACTTAGTGATATATTTATTATTGAGCAATTTCTTGAGTTGCGGAACCGGCCAGAGACAAGCGATCTTAGTGCTGGTACCCTATAGCTGGCTATGACGATGTACTAGGATCATGTCTGTGTCTGATGATGTACTGACAATGTACTAGGATCCTGTGTGGATCTGACGATGTATTGACAATGTAATATGATCATATGTGGTTTTAAAGATGTATTGATGATTTACTAGGATCATGTGTGGGTTTGAAGACATATTGATGATGTACTAGGATCTTATGTGGGTCTGACGACGTACTGACAATGTATTATGATCCTATGTGGGTCTGATAACTTACTAACGGTGTACTAGGATCCTTTTTTGGCCAGATGATGTACAGACGTTGTATGAGGATCTTGTGTGGGTCTAAAGACGTACTAACACTGTACTAGGATCCTGTGTGGGTCTGACAATGTTCTAGGATCTTGTGTGGGTCTGACAAGGTACTAGGATCCTATGTGGGTCTGATGATATACTATTATCCTCTTTCGGTCTCATGATGATTTTAGATCCTTCGTGAGTCGTCCGCTTAATAGGGTAAGATGAATAAGTAGTTACATCTAATGATCTATTCTACTATACCTTAGTTATACCTGGTGTGAGCTGATTCCTTACCTTCGTTGTGTTACCTTGAGGTATTCTTCTGTGTGGCGTACCATTTTGGTACTTTCCATCATGGTGATACCTTTGTGGTATTCTTCTGTAGGGCGTATCTGGGTGATACATACCTTCCCAGTGATACCTTTTTTTGTTCTTCTGTGTGGCGTACCTGGGTTGTACTTACCTTCGTGGGGATAGGTTTGTGATATTCTTATTTGTGGTGTACCTATGTGGTACATACCTTTGTGGAAATATTTCCTTCATGGAATAATTGTACATTGGCTCTGGAGTTGGGCCTTGTGTTTCCTCTTGAATGAGATGGTTAACATTTGATAACTTAGGTATATGAATAGGCATATACCTAAGTATGATTGTCACTGGTTTTTATGATTGTGGTTTACCCTTTGTGGATTTGTGAGACCTTGATGGTCTTGGTGTCCCTTTTGAGTATTGTTATACTCACCCCTGCATAGGCTTCGCCCGCACCTTGTCGTGTTTGGTGAAGACGAAGAACAGTGCTGATCGAGACTGAGGATACTAGGACTGGACAATGCCCGGAGTTGGACCATGCGGTATGTCGGTACGTAGAGGATACATGTGGACGTGGAGTGCTAAGGAGCCTAACTATACCTACGCTTCCGGTAGGAACCTGAGAGGATGACCTAGTAGCTTTCATTCACTTTCCTCAGTTGTATTGTATCTCAGTTTTATATAAACTGTTACTGTTGGTCTTAGATTCTGGCCCCACTAACTTTCAAGATTCTTTTTTTATACAATTTAGTTGTGTTTGTGTCTTTTTGTGGGTTTGGTTGTGTGTGTTTATAGGCTATAAATTCAATACCTTCCCATTTTTATGGAATATGTCTTTGGGTGCTAGTTTCCAGCCCCAGGCCTATATAAGGCGGGCTTGGGGTAGTCACGAGACGGACCCCGGCGGACGGGTCATGACACGAATAGCTAGGAATTGTTTAGTCACTATATTATATTATGATATCCTATTCCATGATGCTCATGTGTATTGTAATTCATGATCATGTTTCCCACACACTAGAAATTTTTCTTGGAGACATGAGATACCCCAACAACCCATATTATTCTGTGGGATTTTTCATGTATGGGGCATCGATTTTATGGGCCGTTTTCCTAGTTCCTTTGGTTTTTTTGTATATTTATGTTTCTCTTGATTATATGAGTTAATAGATGGAGGATAATGCCACCAAAAATGATGATTTTCATATTGTATTGGATATTGTCAAGAAATATATTTTTTGTAGGTTTGGAGTACCAAAGGCCATCATCAGTGACCAAGGGACACACTTCTATAATCGTAATTTGGCTTCCATCCATCATAAGTATGGGGTGCCACACAAAATATTAACACCATACCACCACCAAAAAAATGGCCTGGATTCTATTTCAAATAGGTTGTTGAAACACATTTTTGAGAAAACAGTGCTGTCGAATTGGAAATATTGGTTCAGGCACATGGATGATGCACATTGGGAATATATGATATCATACAAGAAACCCATTGTAATGTACCCATTTCAGATTGTTTTTGGGAAGGTGTTTCATCTCCCCATGGATTTCAGGCATCAGGCTTATTGGGCTATAAAGAAATGCAACATAGATTTCGCTCAAGCTAGAATCCAAAGGGAGTTGCAAAATAATGTGCTTGAGGAGATTTGATTGTCGTCATATGAGATCTCAAGGCTACAAGGAAATAACTAAATCCTCTCATGGTAGAATGATCTAAGAAAGGGAGTTTCATGTTGGGGGGAAAGTCCATATCTACCGTTCATGACTAAAGTTGATGTCTGTTACATTGTGTTCTAGGTGGTTAGGTCTTTATGTTGTGACTAATGTTTTTCCTTACGGTGTAGTGGAGATCACAGAAAAGGAAACATGAAAGATATTTATATTCCATGGGAAACATTTGAAGAGATACATTGAGGGAATTCCTTCTGATGCAGTGGATTTCTTTACACTCCATGACCCCCATTATCACATTAGCATATCAGGCTGTTCCTAACCCTTTTACCTTTTTTATTATTTGTCCTATTTAAAGTTACACATTTCATGTGCATATATCATTTCATGGGTTAACATTGTGGAAAATTCAATATCTTATGCGTGGTGGAGGGATCCTTTATGTTTATTAATTTCAATAGTTTTTCTATTTTTCAATTATTTTAAAATAATTATTGTTTTTCAAATTTTATGTGTTTATTTTACAATTTTTTTCTGTTTTTGAAACATTTGATATGAAATGATTCACATATAAATTTTGAAATTAATATTAATAAGTTAAATAATTTGTCTCATGAAACCAAGAAAAAATGAATGCTGAAAATAACTTTGTTTCAAGTTCCAATATTTAGTTATTTCATGAAAATTACACTGAATTTTGAATCACATTCCACATCTTACAGTCTTTATATTTGAAATCACTTTTCTTTGAGGCTTCCAAACAATATTTTTCATATTAATTACGTTTACATCATTTCTTGACATAACTAAACCATGCTTGATTTCACCAGAATTTGTCTTATTCTTATCAAAACCTTAGGGTTCTAGGTACTTATTTTTTAAATAATTGAATAATTTGTTTGTTATTAAATTACCTATTTCAAAGAATCCCTTTTTCATAATGTCCTACATTTAAAATTTAATCCTGGTATCCATTAGATTATGTTAACATCCTGTTAGGTTTTCCACATTACAATCTATTTATCCTTATCCAAAACATCGCTTTAAGTGAAATTACATAATCTAGTTGAACATAAGTGTGGGGGAAACTGTCTTGTATTGTGCTACCACATTCTGTGATACTTTAAGTGGAAAATTAAATTCTGAAGAGATTTTTTTTCTATTGAATAGTATCATTATATTGAAAGACACACATTTTCTGGATCATTCATGATAAGTGAAGTTGTGATTTTCTGGATCTTCTAATATAGAGATAAAGTTATGCAAATCTAGAACTTTCCAAAATATCATGTTTGGTAAGATTGAAATTTTTTACTTATGAAATGTTGAATGATGTTCACATTTCTATTTTTCATAATGAAGAAAATGAATCGATGTTGTGGGGATTGATGAGGAGAACATATTTATGTTATAATTATATTAATGAAATTATTCTTAAAAATAGTCAATCCCCCCTCATTTAGACATAGAAATTTTGACATCTAAATCTTACCCACTGAAAGCCATAGAAAAACACTGAAAATTATCCTTGATATAAATATGTCCTTCAATCATATCCGGATGTGATATAGGAAATTATCAACCCTATGGTGACCATTGTATGAGTTTCGATGAAAAAGACATTGTAGAAAAATTGTCATTTGTTTGATAAGAGAAAATCCAGGTGAGGTATGTGTTTTGTGTTTGGGAGGATACATGATGTCAAAATATAATGAATGATATAAATGGAGAAATTTAAATAATGGTTTTTTATGAGGCATTATATCATTTTTATTCTTCGTGTTGAATTGTGGGATCTCAAGGATATTTGTTTTAAAATTAGTTTTTATTTGATATTGTTGTTTACATGTCACAATTTTTTGGAATACATGATATGAGGTTTTTCCCATGAGTGGAAAAGAGTACGTGTGGGGGAGTTGATAAAACACATTTTTATTGAATTATTTTATTTATAATAAATGAAAACAATTCCTCACATTTTCTTAAATATGATTATTCATAAAATATTTTGGATTAGATCATTCATTTTAAAATTTAATGGAATTTCAAGTTTTAGTCATTATAGTGCACTGTAGCATTTCGAAGATAAATTTATTAACATTTATTATTTGAACATGAAAATTTTAAACTATTTCTTGACTTAAAGGGATACATATTTTTTGTAGGACACTAGAGAAAAAACGTTCATTTGTTTGGACTATGTGGACCATGAGGTAAAATGTGTGATGGACCTACCAGATTGGACATTGGTTCTATATTTAATACATAAATTCTTCATACAAGCTCTGATAAGGCCCAACATGTGAGAGGATATATTTAACAAAATTATTCACAAATCATTACTCTGGACCAACATCTGGTTAATTCCTTTTAGAGGTCAAATGGGCGGTGAATGTTGGATTAAAATATTTGGCCAATATTCCCTATTCACACTTGAAGCCTATTTAAACCAACACTCCCATATACACTATAAATAAGTTTTTTTTTCATTTAGAGGGGTTGGGACATGCATTTGGATGTTGAGGAAAGATGAGAAGTGGATATAAACTAATTATCAAACAATTTCAATAAGGGTAGCTCTTGAAGTAAGGATCCCTTTGACGAAGCCTTCTTATTCTTCTTCATGTTGTATTACTTTTGTTTGTGTAATAATAATATTTGTTCTTATATTATTTCTTCTATTTCCTTTTTTTGTTCAATTATATTATTATTTACTCATTATATTTGGGTTGGAATGTAGATTGGAGATGAGATTGGGTTCTACACTTTCAATCCTTTGCTCATGAAAATCGTCTCCATGGTGAAAACACCACCCATGGAAGTGTAGTTTTCTTAGTCATTGATCTATCTACAAGCATCATCATTTAATTATTTTTCATAATTGAGGTACTATAATTTACATAATATGATCCATTAATTGAGTTTTTTAATTATAAGAAACAAATCATGTACTTGAACAATTAACAAAAAAACATGCGAGGTTTAGTATTGTGTGAATTGTGAGAGCATGATCTGAATCAATAATACAAGACCCCACATGATAAATTTGTAGAGTTAAAATATAATCCATAAAAACAATTAATTATCTTTTTATAGAATGGATATGTTCCCTAATTTACCATTGACCATAATCGATCCTTATAACATCAATCAATGCAGGGTGCTACAATTCCATGTTTCGAAGATAGCATAGGTTTTGATTAACTTAATCTATTTGGTAAAGTTAATTCTCTTAGGATTTGTGGGATTAAAAGTTAGTGGATCATAATTAATTGTATTTTTATTTAAATTATAATGATAAATAATTTAGTTAATAGGTAGAGTTAGATCGATTACACCTTTTAAATATTTTCTAAAAAACATCAGCTTGGTGTGTAATTTCAATAGATCTTCATTTCGAAAATAAAAACAAATGAAATAAAATATTCTTCCAGAAAACATATTATAGATTTATTAATGATAAAAAACCACATCATATTAATTTTTATTCTTAATTCATTTTATTTTTTTTAAATACCTTTAAAATGTTTTAAAATTTATTTCCTCTTTTGAGAGATGACTTTGGTCTGCTACTCTACTACACCTAAGTACCCGACAATAACATATAATTTTAAAGTTCCCACAACAGTTCATTTCAATACTCTCAAGAGAATGATCCATAAAAAATTTCAATACATCTTTATTATCTTATTTTCTAACCCCAAATAGTAATAAAAATGAAAACAATACCACTTATAATGCATCAGCCACTATTCACTAATATGTAACCAAACGTAGTTGGCCAAATTATGTCAACCATAAATCCTTTTATTCTAGATTATTTAGATTAACATTTAGGGTCTATAATGGTATGTTAGTGAAGAAATACCATTATTATCATAGTGGAACATAATAGTGAAATATGGGTACAAATAACCAGAAGAATATATACATTAAATTGAGGATGTAAATCATCCAAACATGTTAAGTGACATTAATAATACCTACTCTCAAAAATAAAATAATTATTTCCTAATTCCATACAAAAAAAGATATAATAAATGCATTGAATCATGCATAAAATAAAATATATGATAAAAAAATTGGAAAATTATGAAAAATTATCCAATAATTGTCTTCAGATTTGTCTCATTTATCTATTACCAAACCCCATAAAAAAGATAATAAAGTGTCTATAATAAAAAAAATCCCCTTGTACTAACTAGAATCTTTGATTTTTACCTTGTCACTTATCAGTATCCCAGAGATATTTTTTACAAATCTAATTTGGGAAAAATAATTTATCTTTAACTATCCGGTCTACGAATATAAAATGAGATGTGTGTAGGTAATAATAAACATAAATCATGAATGAAATAAACCAAATTGTCCAAGGTTCCTTGGAGAAAACAAGCATCCCCTGACCGACTTCTGTTGAATATATAATTTCTATGAACACATATATATTTTTAATTAATTATATCATCGGAATAGGACCCACACTTATAACTATAGAGTCCCAAGATGATCATACTTTCATAAGGGATGAATGAGACCCATAGAACTTATAACATGAAAATAAAGGTATAAAAAGATGTCAAATATGTAATGAATTTACAAATTCAAAGTGTTTTTCTTGAATTGGAAGTCATTTCATTAAATTCATTAATCATATAACTAATCTGATCCCATTAATTCCTCATAGGGTACACATATATCCTCCTAGGTGTACAATGAACCCATAACCCTACAATACTATCTGTGGAATTATATATTGGTATATATGAATCACCAAAACCATGAATTAATGATTGTAACCTATGATAACATCTAAGGAATTCCACATATGGAACCATGGTGTCACTCTTGGCATAGCATAATTTATATTTCTCCCAATCCTTTCAATCGAATTCCTCATACAGAACCAAGTATCACTAATGAAATAATTTAAATCAATCTTCCTATTGAGACTATACAAGCTATTTTAGATACAAATCGGTGTATTTTTCCCTAAAATGATATAATCATTTTATTATTTATTAAATTTTCAATGCTGGGGGAGGTTTTCCAAGGAATTTTGAGCCATAACCCATACACCACCCTTTGTATAACAAGTTGGATAATTACTGTCTAGTGATAGACCCATACCATTAAACAAATCACATAATTCAAATTTACTTTTCAATTCATAATAATATCTCAAGATATACATAAGAAATAAATAAGATCCTAGGAATAAGGAATTAACATTCTCAATTTGATTATTGAAATTACATTTCATCCATATGTTCCAACACAACTCACCAAAATTGGGGGCTTTTTTCATTATAAATAATAACAATGTAGGAATTTAAAGCAATACATTGTAAATGATGGAACCTGTCAAGGATAAAAACCCCAGACATTTTTATGTTATTTTGAAAGGATACCCAAAACGTGGCCCAGAATATTAATAATATGTATTACATTTATAAGCTTCCAAAAAGAAATTCAAGAATGTGCCACGATGACCTAATAGTATAAACATCATGGGATTTAGGGGAAATACAATACAAGATATCATTTATGGGTAGATGAATCATCATATGGTATCTGTTTCAAATCAATTCTATATGTGAAGAAATAATATAAATAAAAAATACATTAAAAATTTGGATTATCAACATGAACATATTTAAAAACAAATAACATGAATAAAATGGATACAATAATGTAATTGATTCAAAGGCTTACTGTTTGGAATACAATGTGACTATGGAAACATGAGTCATAAATCATATAAAGGATTTTTCTCATTCTATATTTTTAATTACAATAGAGATCACTCAATGGAGGTTATATAGTGTAGAAATAAGAAGTACAAGAATTGATTTAGGTTATAAAGCATTAGAGACGAAAAGATAAATTTCCTATCATTTTATGTTTGGAGACATTTTTACAATTTAGATATAGGATTTAAAAAATAAGTTCCCTTTAATATGTGCTCTCCATAATAATATTATGACACAATAATGGTTTGAGATATAAATTAAAATATAAATAATAAATTTATTCCATATATGTTTTCTAAAAATATCTATTTTATATTTACATTCTTTTCCTTCTATACCTACAGACATTTAACTCCCAAGTTCCAAAAAACTAAACTCCCAACGGCCAAACATAACTCAAAAAATACTAAGAAGAATATAAAGAATTAAATTCTGAGAAAAAGTCCGGCTCATACATAATTAGCAAAAAAAATGTTCGAAAACTCCTCACCCAAATAATTTTAGTGGATGTTGACTATTAATCCTTCCCATTACTCTTCTCATATTTCTAGATATTGGAGACATAAACTTATATGAATTCACACAAATGTTATAATAAATTTATGAATATTTAACTAATTATTAATCAATATTATTTTTATTCTTATCATTCATTTATTATTTCAATAGAAGTACATTTATCATTTCACTTCTTCATGAGAGTACATTATTTACAAATCTCATATGAAATGAAAATAATATACAAATAATCTATATTCTGTAATTATATATCCATATCTTCTAGACCATAAAACATAGAATCAAATGAAACTTATAAGATATTATATATCTTATCAAACACTATATTATAATCCTACTTATCCCCCCAAAATATGATTTTACACAATATATCATTAAATGTTGAATAGATTATTTTACAGTTTCATCTGTATACATATTCTGATATTTATATTTCAATTCCCAAACCTAAACTTATCATTAATTGGCATTATATTTCCATCATATAAATTTTACAAATTTTCCCAAATTCCATTTTCTATAGTGATACCTCTACAAATACGAAATTCCTTCATAGATAATATTTACCCTAGAGAATTCTGGTCGGAACCATCATTCTCAATATTCATTTTCTCAATGATTATCAAAGAATTATTCTAAAAATGTGGTGGAAAAACATTAGTTTCATCCTGAATTACATCCAAACTAATTGATAGAAGACATGGAATCATTATGGATTTATTGGTATGATTATTTTCCCATCCATAGTGGGAATTGATTATATATTAATTAAATTATTTTTTTAATGAAAAAACACATTAAATTAAAAACAAACTACTTAAAATTGAGTAACAATCCTTATCAAGAATCATATATTATTCAACAATGATTGAATCATAAAATTTATTCAAATATAAATAGAACCTCCTAGATTAATTAGGTTCTACTTGCATGGGTGATAAATTGTTTTTGAATAATATCTATTTTCTTATTGATATTCCCCCCATCATTAGTTAAACTAAATTTTGATCATTGTTTAAAACAAACAGCAAATTAGGGACATAAATATTTATAGGATTCACCTCTCAATATTTCATATATAGTCTTATAATTATCAAAATTCCACCTAGATTATAAAAACCATTTGTTTTAAAATGTATGTATAATGAGTAGGGTTTATCCTTGAACAATTATAACAAAATTTCTTCTGAATTTGATAGTTCATACCACCCTAAAACAACACTAATGAATTTATGTGATAATAAAACCATTAATTATGAGTATATCTTTGAGATTTTTATTTGGTTATACTCTTCTTCTTCATTAAAATTTATAAATCTATGTTTCATCTCTTAACACTTTGTTTCTATGCATAGCTTTTCAAATTCTTTTTCTCAACCATATCTTTCTTCTTATCCTATGTAAATATCTATGTAAAATTATGAAGACACACACACATTACAACAACATGATTATTTTCCCTTCATATTTAAAATTTAAATTAAAAATATAGACATCATATTGAATTTTCATACTTAGTCGTTGGATCTTAATTCCTGAAATTCAGATCATCCAATTTAAAATTTGTAGTTATTATATTCTGAAATAAATAAAAAATAATCATATGTAGGGAAATTAATGAAAAATCTAAAATATAACTATGAAAACAATTATACGTAATGGTATAAGGGTTTATGACATACCCATTCATTTTTTATCTATTAAAATATAACTTCTATACGAGGATGTGTTGTGGCCTAGGTGTTTCTTGTGACAGACTCACAAAATCAATAACCACCAAAAAACAACCGTCTTTGGACTAAAAAATAAATTTTATTATTGTATCCAAGTATTCATTCAATTTTTTTATAATGAAATTGTTAATATAATATGTTGTAGAGGTCTCAAAAATTATAGAACCACCAAAAAATTAACTACCAAAAAATTTGGGGTGGACATACTACTGCAACATGTAAGTCCTAAAATATCTAGTGGATCAACAAATAACCCATCCTCCACTATAGTGTGTATAGGTGGTCTCATTGGAGTTTTGAGAATATATAAAAAATATATAAATTCTATCCAAATTATCTCTATATCATGGAAATTACATTTTTCCATGATCACTAAAACTGAAACCTCATCCTTACAATACATAGTTTTACAATTTATTATCTCAACTTATGATCCCACATCCCAAAATTATATATAATCCTGAACATTATTCTTGATATAAATTCTAATTGAATATCAATAACATCATCTAAGTTAACATAGAATATAATTTTTGTATTAATAATAAAATCCATAAAAATTACCATATCCTCTTCAGCAAATATTCACTCCCTAAAAAACACAACAAACATAATAAACCACTTATGATTAAAAAAATATTTAATGAAAAATTTCTACTTTTTTGTACATTTTTTTATAAAAAAAATATTTTTATTTAATTTTCAATTAGAAAATGTCATGTAAAATATTACATATTTTATGTGATGATTAGTTACGAAAAATGATATTATATATTATATTATTTCGAAATGAAAACATGATTGTAATTTCTATACAACAATATTGATTTTCATTGATGAATATTTATTTTACAGTTATAAGGAAATTTGATGTAGCCTCGTGTGTTTTATAGGGACCTATATGATTTTGAAACAAATTATCTTCTTATGTAAGGGTAGTCATCTTATACAATAGGCAACATAAGGAATATATCATTTTCTATAGGATTCATACAGGATCATTTACCTATATAAGTTAATATTATTAAATTTTTATTAGATTCTATTCATAGTATTGCACCTTAAGGGTACCCATTACTTGTGTATTTTATTATTAGGACCACATAATTATACAACAAAGACATTTTAAACGAAACCTAGGTCTTACATAAGGTTATCGTGATAATATATCTACTCATGTAAGGGTAATTGAGAACTATCTAAGGGTATATAGAATATTGTGTAAGGGTAAACAAAACCTAGGTAAGGGTACATGGAATCTCATGTAAAGATACATGTATAGTTATAAAGGTTTGGAAAATGAAACTAGGCAGGGTGCATCAATGTAACTTGCATACATATGTGTGTATGTAACATATGAATGGGTAACCACATTCTTATTTTATGGTAACCTATAATTCTTGATGCTTCATAAGTGTATCCTTAGAAATATCTATATATATTACATATTTATCAAAAAAGTTTTATCCATAATATAAAAGTTATGTAAGAGTATCCAATTACCACATATGGGTATAGGGATTTATTGTAAAATACACAAGGGTTTATATTTCAATATTGGGTTTACACAACATTAAACAATGAAAAGGTATATTGGAATCTTCTTGAAATACATATTGTATAATAATGTGACATTACACAATATAAAAATGAATACAGTTCATGAAAATCATTAGTTATCAAGAGAATATTCCACATTAAATTAAGATTTAATTTTAATTTCATATCATTGGACATATCAAGTTCGTCATCCCCAAAATGATATACTATATTGGAATAATATTATAGAGATTTTGGTTCTGGAATATAAAATGTTGTTGTACTATGGAAGATGAGCTACACCAAATATGTGAATAGAGTTTAATTCTAGGGTTATTCCATTTTATATATGGCTTTGTCATTCATAATAATTCATCATATAAGTAGTGAGAGTGTAACACTGTAGAGGAAATATCTATCTTGTAATAACCATTCCTAAATAAAGGTTGGATCTTTATATAATTTATATGTTATCAAATATTTTAATATCACCTGAAATAAGGTATTCATGATGATTTTACAAATATTTAAAATGAAATTTTAATTGGAATAAATATTTCCTTAAAGCAGAAATATATTAGGAAATAAATAAAAAAAATTAATGAGAAGATAATGAAACTTATAATTATTGTATCTTTAAAATTAAAAAGTAAAAATATTCCCTATAATATGTTCGAAATAAAATCAACATATTGTAAATTAATATTTGAGATGAATGAGAATAATTAGAGAATGTTTCAATCTATTTGTTAAAAGATGGTAATTTTATGTTAAGGGAGTGATTCAGTACAATAGTTGATTCAAATTATATGATATAATAAATTATGGGGAAATGTAGAACTGGTGATACACATCAATAACATTTCACCATTTCTTCTGTTTTTATACTTTTTTATATCATAGATTTTCAAAAATAATTCATCTGATACTTTGGAACTCTCATGTGTGATTATAGGACAACGCATGGGTCTCCACCCAAGGGATTAAAATTGGAAGGGAAGCCATTGGGTATGATGGTGTGTCCCAACTAGGAGGTATAGCAATGCATACATTCCTTATATAGGTATTAATTATAATCCACTGGAAATAATTCGAGATAGATACAGTTTGTATCTAAGAAAATATCCATATATTATTGGAAAATATGATTAAATACAAATTATGATCCCTTATGATATTTATATGGATATTTATAGGGATGTATCTAAGTTTAATCCATTGGATTCATATATTTAAACATAGGTATAATGATTTAAATATTTATAAGTGATTATCAATGATTATATTCATTCTATTATAGTACATTTTTCACACACTATTCTTTTTTTTAGTCAATAGCTAGAACTCGAAGGAATATTGTTAATAATAGATGCGATGGGAAATGAAATAATTATCGTCTTGAGAAACTAACTATTACCAAGGAAGAAATGTTAAATCTTATTTAAATCCTCATAGAATATATGGATCATGATAATGTTCTAAATGAGCAGATGATGGAAAAACTTTTCATTGTTCCCCTCATAAGGAAATGCCCACCATCTTTCAGTGGGTAATCTTACCCACTTGTTGATGAAAAATGGACAAATACTACTAAATATTTTTGTAACATTCTCCATAACTAATTACATGATAATTTTATTCTGGTTGTTCATTGTTTTTATGGTTAAGCGGATCAGTGGTGAAATTTATTCAATAGTACCATGCAAAAATACGAAGTTGAATCCATGGATTTGAAAGTGTTCATAAATTTTTTTTTTCAATAAGTAATTTCATTAGATTCATTTTATGAATATTAAAAATGAATTGTTATATCTTAAGAAGAAGAATTATGAATCCATATGTGACTATGACAAATATTTTACTATGCTTGTGAGGTACTCTTCAGGTATTATCATCCGTCCCAAAAAAATTGATCGATTCTTTAGTGGCATAAATTCTATTCTTCGAATGGTGTTGGATATTAGAGACTTTATTGGTTATTAATAAGTTTTTATAAGTGAAATAAATGTGGAAATAGAGGTAGGAGTTTTGTATCAACATCAGCGTTTTGAAAAGAAAATAATGATGGAGTCCAAAGAAAAATATAACAATAAAGGAAGAAAGAAAATGAGCCTTCCATTAGGAATAAATTATTGGAACCAACAAGGAAGGAATTATATTAAGAGACAATGAAATGTTTTATGATTTTATGGAATGTTCATTGAGTGAATGAATGTCAATGTGATAGGATAATGATATCTAATGATGCGAATAATGTTAAATCCCCACAGATTGAACATCCCATAATTTAGTTTTTCAATTTCAAGATGTTTGTACATTTTTCTAACAAGTTCACCAATACAAGGACTAATGTTAATGACATGCCATATAAAACTTATAATACAAAGAAAAACATGAATTATTATGTAATCATAATGGATGAAGTGGGACATTATGAATTAGAAATACATATCTTCCCCACCATAGATGGAAATTTTGTGTTTATTTTGTTTGAATAATCCCAATGACAATATTATTGATTATCCTTTGGTTATATTTCATGTAATCATATCCATATACATGGATTATTGAATAATAAAATCACATATGATATTACATAATTACAAGGAAGGACCAAATTTTCCATTGATAATGTTTTTTGTATAAAATAAGAGCTTATTTAAGGAATAAAGTGCGAATTGTATTTTGGAAGGGTAAAATGGTTAACCATTGATGTAAATTTTATATGAAACATTTGATATGGTTTTTTAAAATTAATTTATTATATATCCATATGTAAATTTATTTCATACTAGAAATGTTATTGAAACATTTTTTGTGATAAATATATTTGGAATGGAATATCATTCTATTTATAGATATCATGATATATTAGTGATTAAAAGATGGAAAATTCACCTTCATTTGATGGAACAAGATATGTAGTGGAAATTGATCAAGTCAAAACAAATGGTTAGTTTGTCCTAAAACCATGTTTGTATATCTTGTTAGGAAAATTCCTCAACATTATGAATAGGGTTTTTAAATAAAATGTTTTGGTGTTATACTCATTACTAAGGTTATCAATGACCTCTTTCAAGCTTCTTTAATTTATGGTTTTATGATTGTTATCATTCTCTAGATCAACCATTTCCTTGTGATCACATAATTTTATTAATATCTATTATTATTTATGCTTTTACTCTATATCCAAAATCAAATTTTTATCCTATATAGAAACTTATTTATGAATTATATTACATTACCATTATTTTTTAATGTTTAATTTTTTAAAAGGTCATTTTAGAATTCATTTTTTTTATTTGAGCTTATATGAAATAAAATATTATATTTTAATAATTTAAAAATACAAATGAATTTTGTGGGTGAAATTCATTTTATTTGGGGTATAATGTAACACCTAATGAATTTTTGAAAAAATGTTTTTCAAATAAATTTAATATTTTTATATTTTTCATTTCAAAAAAATTGAAATATGGGTTTTATTATAAGAAAAAAACTATTTTTAGATTGTGTTATATACAACACCAATATAATATTCTACTACATGAAACACATATATAACTATAAGTCAACCAAAAAAATATTTTCTGTATTCTGTTACACATAATTTTGAGTTTCTCGATAACTTCTATTACACGCAAGAATTAGTTTCTTAAAACAATATTATGCTATTAAAATATTATTATTTATTATATTGTAGGGTAAAAACTTTCCCTCAAATTATGGGTTATTTTATTATTTAATAACATATGAATAAATAAGTTCTATAATATTAATTCATTGGTTACCAATTAATTATAAATGGAAATAGGTAACAATTTCTTTTAAAGGAAATAATTTTGTTTTTATACCCCCAAAGTCAATTAGTCTTAAAAAAATTAATTATTTACAATAACTGAATGATATTAATTAAATGTATATGGTATATTCATTTAATATATTATATAGGCATAATATAAGAATAAAACAATTTTACACATAAAACCCTATATTTCTCAAAATATAAATTTTATCACCTTTTATTAGAGAACTCATTTTAATTCCATATTTTTACAATGATTGAATTTTTATACGAAAAAAATATTTTTATTTTAAATAAGGATATAAAAATTTACATTGGATTAATTTTTGTGAATTTTTTTTTAGAAACTTTATTTTTTTGATAAATATTAATAAATACTAAATTTTAGTTAAAAATTACATTTTCATATACCTTATTTATATAGTTGAATTATATTTTAAATTTGTTTTAAAATTTAATTATTTAAATTATACATAAATAAACCAAATTATTTCTATTGGAATAAAATGATGGTTTAATTTACTTGTAAAATCATTTTATACTTTTGAATGTTTCACTTTAAAAACTTTATTTATTGTTGTGACTGTGAGATTAATTTAAAATATAATTTTTGAAATAATGTGTATTAAAAAGGTTAATATAGATTAGATACTTATAAAAAATATCTAAATTAGGTAGTAAGTAAAATTAAATTTTTATGTGTAAAATAATTAATATGGTAAAAAAATTACGGGGGAAGAGGTAAAAATGAAACAACTTAATGTTAAAAGGGAATAAAATATTTAAAAAATTATAGCTTATTTGAGGTGTGTAACAGCTCTATACAAACTCTAAAATATTAATTTACTTCCCAATTAATTTAATATAAGGCCTCCTAAAAATGTTTGGCGTTAAATATAAAAAATTCACTATTTATCCATTTAAAACCACCTCTCCTCAAGAATAAATATAACCCAATATTGATCCAAAATATTTATAGGTCCTCAAATATCAGACCAATACAATACCCCTCACTCTTCACATGTCAATGTTCGTTTGATATGAACAAAATAACAAATAAAAGGTCTTCAATGGTCTCTCAAGGAGGTGATATTCAAGATGTAAATGTTTCCAATAAACCTCTCTTAATTTCTTATCTGTTTCTACTTTATCCTCACCACATTCATCTGTCATTGAATGATAACTATAGAATAATTTATATGCTATATATTTATGATTATAATATAATATATCATATCCATTTCATTTTTCATCTCCTCTTATTAAAAAAATAAATTATCTTCCATGTTATGCATGTTAATCGTCGTAGTGAATAAAGCTTTTTTCTCTTTCCATTACCACCTTCATGGCTAGTCATAAAATTAGTTTTATGGTTAATTATAATTTAAAATTTATATTATAATATTATTCATATTATGGATATTTTATATTATATATACCTTCTTTCTTTCAACATTGTGGATATACGATAACTTTGTTTGTGGACATGTGGACAACTTCCTTCACAAACCGATGTGATTCATTCACACATCACATAAAATATATTGAGTATTTTGAAAGTAAAATTATATTTTATCAGTGAAAAATTATTTATAATTTAATTATATTATAAATATACACACACACACACACAAATATATATATATATACTTATTTATAAACATGTCGTTTACTTTAATTCGTTCAATATGATCAGAAAACAAAAATAGTGTTCATGCATACATTCGACCTACTGTCTCCAGGAATGATGTTTTTTGATTATCATAAAAAATTATTATAAATAAATATATATTTAATATAATGGATATTAATATCATTTTAGTATTATTTAAATAATTTAAAAAATTTAAACCAGGAAAAAAATTTAAAATACATATGATTAAGAAATAAAATATAACTTGAAAGGTAACTAAATAAGGTTTTTATAATAAAAAGTTAATATAATTTCTTATATAAATCATACATGGTATTATATATTTTAATATTTTCCTTTTATAAATTAATTATACCCTTTTACCAATTATACAATAGTTTTTAATGTATACAAATTGATTCAAGATATAAGGTAAGAGAATTTTGTCTCACCTTTTATTTCTGTGATATACATACCTTATTCAATACTAATTTGTACTTTGTGGTGAACATAATACCCATTAATATATTCTGTGATTATTATTATATAAATTATGGGTATTTATAAATCCATAAAATGATTTATATTTTATGAGGTTTTATTGTTCAAAAGTTATCAAATTATTAAGGTAGTTTTGTCTAAATTTTCCGTCTTTGAGAAGCATGTTTTGTTATGCCCCAATTTTTTTTATAAAGGGTATATACTACCATTTGACATGTAATATCATTAATATACTTGATTTCATAATATATTAAGATTATTTTAATTTTATTATTTCATTGGGATTGTGATACAAATTTTCCATTAAAGAATGGGAGACGTTGAAATGTTTGAAGATTATTTTCCTCAAAAAATGTTTTTAAATATCACTTAATCTCATTTTCAAGGAAATAGATTTAAATAATTATTTATTTTTTATTTTTTTTCAAATTTTATATTATACGGTTTCAATGATATTTTCAAAAAAAACATTTAAATACAAAATCTCATTACTTTATGATATTGTCTATAAGTATGAATTTAGTAGGGTATAATTAACATCAATTTATGTGATTCATAAAAAATTTCTAAGATATTGTTTCTATTAATATACAATTGTTTAAATTAATTTTTACTATTTTATGTGTTTTAAATAATTGAAAATAATCTTTACTAACCTTCATAATGACATACTTTTTGTCTTTTTCATCAAAATTACTAATGAATGGTTCTTAACCTATAAGGCATGAAAATATTTTTATGATTTCATGGTGCCATAATTCCATTAAGAATAACTCACATGATTATAATGTTATATGAAAATAAAATGATTTATTAAATATTTTTTTATTTAATGATAAGACATGGTTTTAAAGTTATATATATTCTTTTACTCAACAATTATTTTCAAGAGTTATCTGAAAAATAAATTCCTTAAAGGATAACATTGTTCGATGTTACCTATATTTTACTAGAGACATGATTTAGTGTTTCCATAATTATTCTTTCATTGAATGATTATGTTTATAATGGAATGATATTTATGAAACCCATTTTATGTTTTTTGGGTTATGTTTTTGTTTTTTATTTTTACAACACAAAATACATACATGGGGTTTGACATGATAAATGATTTTATTTTATATCCCACATATATATGATTTCATTATATGATGGGTGGGGCCAATATCACCCTCCAATGGACTAGGTGATGATAAATACTTTATGAGCTCAATTGTGTACATGGGATGGGATCCCAAGCCCAAAAACAATATGATACATTAGTGGACATCCAGTGGATCGTACCAGAGGGTACATAGGAGGAAATCTAAATCCTAAATTAGTTACATGAGTTATTATACCAAGACTAATATTTTGTTAATGTAATTCATGGTAGATTTGAAATATTATTTTATATTGTTATGTGTCTTCATAAAATTTCATGTATTGTTTCTATCTTATGGTTTCATGGGATAATTTCATTATTTCATTATTATACATGTATTATGAACTAGTATGATTTATGACATGATTCATGTTTTTGATCGTTTATATGCAGGGGTTGATCTTATAATGTTATTACCACATTCTCATACCCATATTCTATTGTTTATTCTTACATGTATTCCTTTATTACCATTAATGATCATCTAAGCTCACCCATTTTAGGTTTAATACTATAGGATTTGAAAATATAATACATGTATGTTATCTCTAAGAGTGATTCTTTTCATGGAGAACCTAGTTGGAGATAATGTAGCTCACTCATGTACTAGTGTTTGTGATACCATGTTGTTAAAGGAACTAACTGAATACAGTCTTTTAGAGGCTTTTTTATATTTTTTTGATTATTCAATGAATGTTATGTACTTTCCATGTACCTCATTACTAGTTTGTTAACGAATACACTAAAATTTCCCCATTTAATTTCATGATATTTACTTAAACAGATTGAAATTGAACTATTTTTTCACATTAATTCCATTAAATAGATTTTGATTATTTTATTTAACCATGAAACATAATTTGGTCCTCATGTAATATTTTGAAATGTCTTTTAAATTCAAACGATTAATGAATTTTAATGAATTAGAAATATGTGGAGATCGATAAATATTACCCCTCGATGCATTGGCTGGTTTCATATGAAAAAAAATCAAGGGTATTAGTATATTATTAACTATCATATGTATGATTTTTACTGAATGGAATTTAATGTATGATTATGTATTCTATCATTATTTATTACATCAGTTTGGGACAAGTAATTATTATCCATATTTTATTTATTTTCAATAATATGGTATTTTCTCTATTTTATTTGATTATGTAATTATTTTGATTATTTATTTTTTGCATAAAATTTAGGTAATCAACATGTTATGATATATTTTGTGGTATGATACTCCAATATGATAAACAAAGATCAAATATATCTTTTTTCCTTTCTCTAGAGATCTAGAAGATAATCAAATATATTCATCAAAGACAATCTATAAGGGATAATAGTGATATCATGAGTTTTTTTGGTTTTTTTCATATTTAATGTGAAAAATATAAATGAATCATATTTACTAATGAGGTTACAAGAATATGTTTTATATGAGTATATTGATTATCATTTTTATCAATAGAATTATCTTTCAAATGTATTGTCGAGCAATTTAGATATAAACTTCCTTAGATTGAAAGAAAATATATTTATTCATAAACATGTTTATTTTTAATATTGTGTACTATTGTTTCATTATGAATTAGTGGATCTCATGTTCATATAGTTTATTTCCATTAGGTATTTATTTTTTAGATCATAAAATATTTAGAATAATATCATCATTAGCATTATTTTATTCACTTTTTCATTACTCATATGATAGTGATGTTATGATTGTTGCTACTGACTATGATATTCCGAAATTATTTTTGGTATACTTATTTTCAGACTTCTTGTTTTATAGAGGGTGATATTTTGATTAAATTGTGGTAACTATTACTTACAAGTGAGGAAAATATATCCAATGTGGGGAAAAGGAAAATGAACTATTCCAAGTACATTAAATGTATCTCATCATTATGGGTAAATACAACACCAGTTTGCGCATCAATATGAATTCCATAAAAATTCATTAAAATCTATATAGTGTTTATATTATGGTGTCTCAATAAGAAAAATAGGATCTTGAAATTAATTTATTAATTTTTTCAATGAGAACGATTTATGTAATTTTTAGGGAAAACTATCTTCATTCGATAATCATTTTATTCTAATTGATTAAATATGTAACAACATTTAAATTGAGAATATAAACTTTTAAATAACCCATTTATAGGTTCCCCATAAATTTATATAATTTTTATAATGATCATAATGGATTATGCATGACATTGGAGGTTTTATAAAAGAGTATATTGAATGGGATCTGTATGATACAATTCATTGATGACCAATTGTGCAGATCAATGTCCTAGTTACATTTTTCAAACAACAAATATGGGAATGTTCCTTATAATAGAGGATTTAAATGACTGTATTTCATTAAAATAAGGTAACATATTTTCTTCATTTTTCATTGTGGATAAATATGTAATATATAGATAAATTGTACCTCGATAATAACAAAAGGAGAAGTAATCATAAGAATTCTCTATGTGCCTTAGATTCAAGAAAAATAGTAGTGGTTATTATTCATAGAATAATAAAATGGTAATGGGACAGAAACAAGTTTTCCAAGGCCCAATGTGTTTAATAATATCTCGATAAAAATAAGGTCATCAAGTAAGATTCACATACCTTATATCCAGAAAATAATAACCATATATGATTAAATAATTTTATGAAATATGTGTTCCATGATGTGTATGGAGAGTTTGAGAGTACTCATGAAATCAATTTTTATACCCTTACAATAAAAACCAACCATAGTTATATTTCTAGCACCATTTAGGGGAAAATAAACCAACCAATCCCTAAACAGATCTTTTCTGAGTCACCTAGAAATGATCTCTATATTGTTATCAAACCATTGAAAATTTACAATTTGGAGACAAGGAACTATGTGGTATAATTATTGTTGGAATTAAAAATTCTATATAATATAAATGGTATATGAGACTATGTAACTGATATTTGGGGCCAGAACCCACCTACATTGAATCAAGATTAGAGGTACTTCTTGTTATTGGGTGTAATAAAAAAAGATAAAATATAATGGGGGTATTTTATTTTATAAAAAAACTAAGAGGTATATGCTTGAATATAATATACCCTCATATCCTAAAGAAAAAATTTAACAAGAATTGTTTTGAAATTGTAAATAGACAAATAGTTTGAATTATCCTGCACACATGCCAAAACAAATTCCCTGATATTGGTTTCCTATAGAAAACAATGTTGGAATGAATGTAAATACATGGAGTCTCAATAATAATTGGCTTCATGGATATCAAATAGTGGTTTAAAAATGTCATTCTAGGAGTATTTTTTGAATTTTAAGGTGAAAAAAGATTTAATAATTAATATTATATATTTGAATTATATAGCCGTTCAAATTCACCAACAAGATTCCCAAACATAGGTTTTAGTGGGATTTTATTTGTGGTCTTCGTGGAGGGATAAGTAGATATCATGGGAACTCCTAAATTTTTTTTGATAGTTTCCCAAGGCCCTTCTAATTAATACTGAATTTAATGTTAATATATTTAAATATGAAAAAATATTGGGAAAATATACATTATTCCATGATATCTGACATTTTTCAGTTATCTAAGTAGTAGAAATCCGTGATTTTGGCTAGTCAATTACATATTACAAGGTAACGCGATATCCAAAATACACTCATCTTATGGAATTATTGGGTAGGATATTTGGTTCATGTGATTGGATCACTCTTCGAATTCTCCCTCTAATATAAAAGAAAATCAGAGTTACCTTGTAATATGTTTCCAATTATAGATAATAAAATTATGCTTCCAATTGAATTTAAAAGAATTCAGAGATACCTTATGGAATTATTTTTAAAATATAATATATTCTAATTGAATTTATTAGAAAATTATGTTTCCAATTATAGATAAAAATAAAAATTTTATCAATAGTTATATAATAATATATATAATACATATACTAAATTGTCATTATTATTGCATAAAATAGTACCCATCATTTCATAAATATTATTATTATTGGATATTTAATTATTTATGGATATATGTTATATTGAAATTATATTAATGATATGTTCTAATTAAAGTAAAATAAAAATAAAAATAATATTAATATTCTATTTTGGACACAATACAAACACTGAGTGAGTTGAATCATGTTTTTGGTAAAATAAATTTTATTATTTTACTTTTGTATCTGCTATTGTGATATAATTCCAATGTTGTCATGAACCATGTTTAACTTCATAGATTATTATATTTTCCTCACAGATTGACTGAATGAAAAAATATATAAGAACGTAAATCAATAATGGATGTACATATTTACATTGATCTCAACTAAAGGAAAATCCATGGAATATACATAGATGGTGTGTCAACTTAATTGGAGGTAATGTTATAAAAACAAATCCTAAATTTTTTAGGAATGTTTCAATTTTTTTCTAATGGAAAATAACCCTTCTTCCGCTATCCTCAATATATCTAAAAATGAATATTATTTTATATACACAGTACTCCCTGAAATTATATAATAAATTTATAAACATGTGTGTCTCTCTATACTCTTTAGTGAGGGAAAAAACACCATGTATATTTATATATAAGTAGACATGTTGTTGATATCTACATTCACTACACTTATTCTTATAGCTAGGCTGAAAAATTCCTCATGTTGACAGTAGAGTGTTTATCTTCATCAAATAGTAGTAGTTGGAATGTTTTTTATGAATGTGGATGAATCTACAATAGAATTATCATGATGTAATATTATTTAGAGATAATATATTGAACAAGTCTGCCACCTTCATCTATGACTTATTCCTACCATAAAATAAGAAATTATTGAAAAAATCACCCTCTAGATTTCCACCCCCTTCTTATTTTGATATAAATTCAGAATGGTATTACTCTCTACATAACATTATTATTGGGGTATATTTTGGTCAAATAGTAGCTATAGAGTACCTCTCTACATTCCTTTTGTTCCATAACTCACATTTATTGGATAATTACCTCTAGGAAAACATATCAAATAATAATATTTTTTTTATAAACATTCAAAATATCCCCAGAAGATGTTTTTTCATATTTTATATATGGGTTATCCTTTAAAAAATTAGTTTTATTTTTTCTTATTGAATTGTTTAACTGAATCTATTGAATTATTTCTAAAAACCATGTCTTGTCTTTTTTCCAAAAAACAACACATGAATATTTGTAATATTATCACCACAGTTTCAATTATATATCATATTATTCAATATCCCACAAAAATAAAATAAAATAAATAAAAATATTTTAATAAATAATAAATTTCATATTATGTATTATAATAGTCAATTAAATCCAATTTTATCAGTGAAATCCTCCATTCACGTATGTTGTAATAGAAAAATCTGGAACTTTAAATAAAAAAACACACACCATAATCATATATTATTCATTATGATATATTCAATATAATTTATTGAGTATAATATTTCTATATAATTTCTTGAACCATATCTAAAAATGGAAATCATAATGTCCAAAATAATAAATTTAGATCATATTGAATTTTATGGAACATACTCTAATGAAAGTGGAGTTCATACAAATTAATATATCTCTTATGGAAAAATATTAACCTTATATATTATTATCCATATTAAATTTAAGAAATATATTCAATTATACTAAAAAAATTATTTTATATTTTCATAAAAATCATGTAATCCCATTATTTGCAATATATTATCACGATAAACTATCTTACTTTTACATATTGATTTCATTTACCATTCTATTTATCAAATTCATCATGAATTATAACAATTTATATATCAAACATAACTACTAATATGAAGGGATTGTTTTTTTCATTTTTAAAATTTATTACCCTATAGAATCATATATATAATTTGAGCCTAATACATGTAGTTTTTTGATTTTCCCTTTTCTAGATTATAATAACCAAGACCCTGTTATACTATGTAAAAATTACATCTAGAAAATACTAAAAAACAAACACTCTAAAGAGATGTTATTCATTAAGATATTTAAAAGAGAATTGTTTTTAAAAAAATTAATTATTGAATATATAATTTCAATAATATCTTTGGATTTAATTATGATAGATTTGTAAAATAATTGATTTATTGGCTAATTTTAAAAGACAAAGTTTTTAACCAAACATTAAAATTAATCGATTTATTACTAAATGTAAAAGATCTAGAATTTATTAAAAACTTTTAATTGAGTAAATATGTGATTATGCAATAATGATAATATATTTTCTTATAGATTTTATAAAACATCTTTTAATATCTTATGAACTAAAGTAAAATTTTCCAATAAATAAAAATATTTTGGTCTTTTCTATTAATTAACAATTATATTCATAAAAGTAGTTATATGATAGATTAATAATACATTTTAATTTTTTTTATAAACTTATATAAGATATTAAATTAAAATAAAAAATAATTAGATGTTTCACATCAAATTTAATCTAAAAAAATTCCTTTTTAAAAATTTGATTGTACACATGTAATGTGACGATGATGAATTTTTTTCATAGGCATAAATATTATATATGATAAATGTTTTTTTACAATTTGAATCATTTGGTCTAAATTATTTTTATGACGTCTATTTTTGTAATCATAAAAAATTAATTAATTAAGTAAAAACTAGTTACCAACGTAAAACCACAAATGGAAAAATAACTAAATAAAGTTGTAAAATTCTTAAAATATATAAAAGAAGACATTCCTAATTTATTTTATGAGATAAAATAGATAAAAAATTATTATATGATTCATTATTTTTCATTTCTCTGACGTTTGAAATTTTTATCATGTTCTCTCTTTATATCAACTTGTTATAATTACAATAATCCCCTTATCAATTCTTATAAAAGGAACCTCACAAAACCCTTTGAAGATAACTTATTAAAATAGATTTCATATTTAAAAAAATTCATATTTAATTTCCATATCATCATTTTTTATTACCTTAATCTTCTTATCATAGTATATTGGCCGATGTCCTATATTTCAAAGAAAGTTATCAAGATAATTATCAAAATAACAAGGTAAGTAATTGTAACTCTGTATTATTTTTTTCTTCAATATAAACCCAATATGAAATGAATACTTAATATGTTTCTATATAATTAAATTATTTTTGTATGGGATAAAAATTATCTACCATTTTACATGTTCTCATAAAAATATAAAAATGTCAATGAATCATACGTGGGGACTAATGTATCAATGAAGAAACCTAATTTGTTTTTATTCATCACAAAAAAGTAGAGTCATAATGGGGATTTTTTAATAAATATTTTATATTTATAAAAAAAATATTGTTATGAAATAATTATCATCATTTTAATTTTTTTATATTGAATGGAAAAAAATTCATCATATGTGCATATGTACAAACTATCACCTCCTTGGAATAAATGATTTCTAGAGTTTCGTTTCATTATAGAATTTCATAGAGGGTCTTAATAATGGATGAAATAGTTAAATATTAGATTTATGAAATTATTAAGCTATTCGTATGTCCAATTGGACAACCAATAAACAATATGATAAATAAATAGTCATTGTAAGTTCTATATTCCAAATGAGTGTTATATGGGAGAAAATGATTTATGTGTACTATATAATTACATCCTATAGGCTATATTCATCTTATTATTCTTTAAAATAATTATATACCAACCCATTATATAGAAAATAACTTTATTATGATGATAAATAATGATATTACAAATAAATCACCTAATAATAACCCAATAATTAATCTATATTCTTGTTTGGGACGGTTTATCCACCATAATAAATAATACTATAAATATATATCACAGATTACCATAATTTTATAATTAATTGTAATATAATATAGGAATATTTAAAAATTATTTTCCTATTCTAGAATTCAAATATAGAAATATAACTCAAAATTCAATAAGACACCCTTCATTCACTAAGAATAATTAAAACATGCTTACTAATAAATTTAGCGTTAACAATCATAACCAAAACAAAGTTATAATTAAATTATATCATTATAAATTATTATAAATAATAAATCATAGTTTTGTTAATGAAATTTTAATAATTAATGTTTTGTGAATAATAGAAAAAAATAAACTATTGCGAAACTAGTCCAAAAAATTGACTATTACCAACAAGCAATACGAAAATAGTTACTAAATAACTAATATATATATATATATAAATAATATAAATAAATATATTTAAATATTTTTTATATGAATATCATCCTCAAAATTGGCAATGAGGAAAATAATTTTTTCCAATATAGGGGGTTCATGTTCGTTAATGGATGTCAGAAATTATGATAAGGGACCTCTCTTCCAAAATTACTTTTCTTGAGACATGTTTTTTATTGTGCGTATAATTCCAATTATATTTCATATATTCTACATATTTCATTTTATATGTCATGAATTTTCAATTAAACATTGTATATAATGTCCAATTAAAATATCTATATTTCAATGAAGTGTATATTTAAATGTTTAATAATATGTTTTTTCGTAATTTTTTGAAATAATTGTTTGTGTGTTTTCCCTGAAAATTGAATAAATTTCTGGATACTAGAAATGGGAAAGAGTTTTGGAATATATTCCATGAGGGTTTTAAACACTAAATAGGTCTAGTTCTGTATTATCTAAATCTCCACTCAGTAAATGATTAGTGTTCGTATAACTTCACACCTATCTAGGAAAAAACTAAGGGTATGGATTGGATAATTCACTTTATCTTTACAAAATATAATAATTCATTATCCTACTATTTCAATGGTATCAAAAAAAATTTACATCTGAATTTAGATATTTTATTCTATTTATAATAGATGAAATTTAATTTAACCTCCCACTAACATATCTTTATTTACTGTATAAGGGTACATCCGATTACATTGAGAATATACTACACCCTGATATTTTATGAAATGTTTTTTTCATATTAATTTATTCTTTTCAATATGTTTCATTTCACAATGTACTGAATATATATTTTTATATATTAAAAAAATATGTTTGGATTGGGTTGCACATAATACAAAGATAATCATGTTGTACAACCAATACCAAATTATCTTGGAGTATATACAACATTATTTGTGGCCTGTTTTATACAAAATTTCGAGTTCCTTTGATAACATACATTACACACATGATGAAGTTTTATAAAAAAATAGTATATTATTAAAATATTTTTATTCAATATATATATGATGATATGGAATATCCATTACATTTATTTTTATGAATATTATTACAACAATTATGAAAATATAGGGTCTATAATATAAACTCACCAGTTACCAATTAATTATAAATGAAAATATATGTGCCAATTTATTATAAAGGAACTAGATTTATTGTTTTCTCCAAAAGTCATTTTGTCTCAATAAATTAAATTAATTAAATTTTGTGATGATATTAATGAAATTCATATATTATAAATACAATAAAATTTTTCTGATATTCATCCAACAAATTATAAGAAATACAATAATAAATAACCAAATTTTATGTATAATACTCAATATGTTCCAAAAAAGTAATTTTACAAATTTTTAATATAGATACATTTTTAAATATAAATTTTGCCACATGTAGAGTATTTATATGAAAAAATATACTTTTTAATTTTACATATGTATATTAAAATTTTATTTCGTTGAATTTTTGTAATTTTTATGGGAAAATTTATTTTTGGATGAAAAGTAATGAATGCTGCATTTTAGTTTAGAATATGTTTTTCATCAAAATTTTCTAAATTGAAAAAATGTATTTTCAATTTTATTAAAAATTTAATTAGTTAAATTTTACATCAATAAATCAAATTTATTTCAATATAATTGATTTCAAATTGAAATTTTATATAATAACATTTTAAGCTTTTGAACCATTTCAATTTAAAGACCAACTTTCTATTCTATATGTGGGGTTAATTTTATATCTAATTCATACAATTATATGAATATAATTACATAAAATGGATTAGAATTTTTTAATCTAAATGTTCAAACTATTTTTTATGTTTATTTATATTTTTAGTTTTAAAAAAGTAACCATGATAAAAATATTATTTACTACAAAATATGTAAACAATGAAACATGTTGAAGTAAAAAGGGTAACATAATAAGATACCCAAAAATAAAATATTTAAATGGTTTTTGATGTATTAATACACCCTAAACAACTCACATAAAATTAATTTCCAGAAAAACGATTACACACTAATATTTAACGGTATGCTTCATCTTAAATAATTTCAATCCATTAAATATCTTAATATGCATGAATGTATAAATAATATTCAGGATCTTTATAAATGAACGAGAGTATTTTAAAAATTAATAATTAAGGGTTAGTATTTTTATATAAATATATTTTTAATTACATTTTTATT
The DNA here is from genome assembly GCA_963277665.1 of Viscum album. Taxonomy (NCBI): domain Eukaryota; kingdom Viridiplantae; phylum Streptophyta; class Magnoliopsida; order Santalales; family Viscaceae; genus Viscum; species Viscum album. The sequence goes on along the minus strand of OY728143.1, from coordinate 1,684,592,182 downwards.
AATGATAATTTATTTAAATGTAAATTAATTTTGGTAAAATATATTTCTTAATCAATATTCTTAGGCTCTATGAATTTAGGATATTCAAATGAGACCATATATAATTATTTAGTGTGTTATAAAATCAGTTATGATTTCAAAACCTATATTTTTTTATTAAAAAAATTAATTAGAAATTAAATTTCTCAAATTTATAAAAATATTTTAATAAAATGTAGTTACTTTTTTTATTCTACTCATAGATAAATTTCTAGGGTTCATTTTTTGGATTATTTTTAAATAAATGATGTATTATTGAATAATAAAATTCTGTAATTTATGGAATAATAAACTATAAGATAAATACACTATTAATTGCATCATTTCAAATGTAAAAAACCATTAGTTAAATATGACATGCATTTATTATTATTTTCAGTCACAATAATCATTAATATTTCTTATCTAATGTATAATTATACAATAATGAATAAAATATTGAAAAATCAATCCAATTAATCACTATAAAAACCACCTATCACTCCCTATTATATTCACTCCTCTAAACCTATAAGCTTCTAAATTAACTTCTTAAATACACTTCTCTAATACCCTATCACATATAATATCCCTTTTTCATTCTAAAAGACCAAAATTCTTTCCATTAAGGAGGTTTCAATTAGGTTATTTGAAGAGTTAAATCCTCTTCCTTTTTCATTTAATTTCAATTAAATTTATCTTCTTTTCTAATTCTCTCATAACCACCTTTATCCAATTGATCATCATTACTCTAATATCATGTATTTTCATTAATTATATTATGTTAATTTAATATCCACTATCAACCTCATTACTCTAACTCTTTTATATTATAAATAAAATCATCATCTAAGAGGTTCTAGTTTACAACCATTGTGGATGACGAAGTTTCATTTATCATATTCTTCTTAAAAGATCTCTTGAAAACTATATTAATGGTTGATAAATATTGTAAATTATATAATATAACCATTTTTTGTTCTACAAGTAACATATTTACATAATACTAATCCATAAAAAATTAAGTGTGTTATAATCAATATTGGCAGTACTAATTGAAATGATTATCTCTAAATGACTTATCCAATGATTCATCATCATACCGGTAGACAAATGATATACATAACCATTTAAGCAATGTTTATGTTCATTAATAAAATACAAAATCAATTCTATACAATTATATCAATTCTACATGACCTTCTATATTCGTACATAATTATTACGATCATGAAAATCTAGGTAAAAATAATCTCGAGGGATAAATGTGTATCCAATAACTCATATAAAATATTATAAATGAACATAATAAAATTAAAATCAATCAGATACATGTATATATGTTTATGAATTATCTAATTAGTAAATTTAATCAGATTATTCAGGTTATTAAGATTATGTGAGGAACACATTCTGGCATAACGTAAGGGGTTTATAATCATAGATTTATTTTCCTGATATTTCCACAGTTCACCACTTATTTGTTGTGTGTTGTGTATATATACTACCATTTGAAATATAATATAATTATTAAATTTATATTAATCAAATTTCATGACCCATTTGATTATTATTAATTTTTAGTCATTTGATGATATTGATTACGATGTGGTAAGGTATTTCTTATCAATTTCCATTTACATGAGACTTACATGGTATTGTGCACCGAATCATATCTATGTGGTGTATCCACTACCCCTTTAAGTTAATTTTTAATTTAAAATTACATTTATTTTAAATATCCATATTCTTGTATAATGTATATGATTACTTTATTATTTATACAAACCTTTTTATATAGTGTTTATTTTGAATGATTTTTTAAATGTGTAAAAACTGATGAATTTTTATCCTATACTCAATACAAAAATTAATAGGGAATCTTGTTCTGGAAATAAATTATTGTATATGAAATATTTGAACATGCAGTGACATGAGGGGCCCACTGTACCCCCTCAATGAATCTACATGTCTCATGATACAAAACAGATTGTGATGGACCCTTCAAGTTTTATTCCAAAACATAAACAGAAAAGTTTCTACAGATAGGTAGAAATAGTCTTGATGGTATGATGTTTCATGTGCTTGCTACCTGACTTCCATATAATAATAATTCTCTTTATTTAGAGTTCAATTATTACAATCCATGTGGTTTTCACTATTAAACAAACTATGGTTGTATTTCACTTCTTGTTTATTGATGTCATGTGTTTTTCAGTTATTCACCATGCCATATTGATTATGTATAATTGGTAATGATTCCATTATTTTTTCTTCATGATTCCACTATATGTAAACCTTAATAATTATTTGATCCCACCATGTTCACTTCTTTTCCTTCCCTATTTTATAAAGAAGATATCATTTATTGAGCATATAAAGAGGTCGTATATTATATTTTGTTATATAACAATTGTTGATTTCTTATTCCAATGTAAAATGTGATCCAAGTACGATTCTTGTTAAATAAAGATGAAAAAATGATCAGTCCTTTAGGATAAGATTCCCTAAAATCATTCTAATGTAATAAAATAAAGCACCAACTCTGGACTTCTAGGGTTGGGGTTATAGAGTTGGTATATAAGGAAATTTAGTAGGCACATTGGGAACTCGATTTGAAAAAATTAAATTAAGGAGAAAAAAAGAAATATAGAAATTGGAGATTGTTATATAAGAACATCCTAGCTGTTTGGTCTGGTAGAGATTATGTGGATATTCCTAGCAATAAATCTCATTCTAGATACTATAAGTGGGTTTGGTTCTAACACAAATGTATTTTGGATTAGTAACTGTGACATGGTATTCCAAGACTAACTCAATTTAAATGTGTACACAACTGTAGTACTTAATACGAACTTTGTGGGATATTATTGCGAGATATGATATGGATAAATAAAATTTTCAATACAATCAATTATGAATGATTTAAATGTAAACTGAAATCATGATTATGAATATGAGATTAGCTAGGTATAAAATTGAAAATAATTTAAATTTTTTTATATTTCAAAATTTTTAATTATAATTTATTAACTAATTTATTGAATTCTATTGTTTTTTGAAGGATCCCAATTGAATAAAGGTAATAAATATCCTTAAAAATGAAGTGACAACCCCACTAAGTTGTCAACACTGTATTGTTGGAGATGAGTATATCAAGACCATATTATAACAACATAAATCGGATAAACATAATGACCATGACACACCAGTGTTGTATCATTTCATGCTATAGAAGCCCCAAAATTTTTGTGGGGATACTCGTCCAGTGGTAGAAGAAGAGTGGATAAAGTACCTTAAAAAGATATTTTTGGTATTAAAATGAAATGAAAATGAAAATATAGTACATGATGTATGTTATCTCAAGGGATATGTTCATAAATGGTGGTCCCCAATATAGAATACCATATAAGAATATGAAATAGAATATATGGAATGGATAAATTTTAAGGTAGTATTCTTTGAAAAATATTTTGCTCGTGAAGAACTTAATAAATTGAAAACAAATTTCCTTAGCTTGAAAAAAAGGAATATGAGACTGTTTTGGAGTATGAGGCTACATTAGAAATACAATATAAGAATGATATTAATTACATACATGATTTAGAAGACAATATTGATCATTTCATTGAATCACTTAAGCCAATTCATCCAAGGGAACTGTCTTCTCAAACATTTTTATCACATGGTGATATAGAATTACGTGCCATAAAAATTGAGAAATAATTATCAATATCATTTTTTTTCAAGGTAAATCAGGATACGAAGGGGTCTTCTAATAATAATGGAAAAGGTGAATCTTTAATGAAGAAGAAAGGAACGATGAAATGCCCATTATGTAAGAAATTGGGAAAGAACCATCTAAGAATATTCCTGAATATCATGGGGGGTTTTTATATGTGAGGAAAAAATACTCAAAAATTTATTTAATAGATGGGAAAGGGATAAATCAATGATGTTAAATTATATAATTTGAGGGATATGGGATACTATCAAAATGATTGTCCTAAATGTCAAGGAAAATTGTCACAAAAAGGCAATGTGGGCAAGGGCAGTCTTATAGAATCATAATTGTGGAGGTTGATGTTTTAATGATGTGGTGGTAGGTACATTAATCATTTCATAAAATTTATCAAATGTTTTACATTATTCTATATATTCACATTATTTTATATATTCTCAGTTTTCCAATAAAATCCGACATTTCAAATTTTATTTAATAAAGGGGATGTTAGTTAAAGCTTCAAATGGAAGTATCATTCTGAAATATTACATTGATCTCTTTATATAGGATTTACATGATCATTCCCCAGTGTGGTAAGTTGAGTTCTCTATATATTTAATTCATGATTCAAGAACATTATCAAAGAGTACCTATAGAATGGCCACTGGAAAATTTGTAGAGATGATGAAAATACTAATTGAATTGACAAAAACAGATTTATTCTTCCTAGTGTTTATCTACGGGGATATCATGTTCTATTTTCCATGAATAATGTTCAATCCATGAGGAAATTATTTTATTATAAATAAATCGATGCTATTACAATAATGAACTAGTATCATATTCCACGGATTTATGATCTATTTGATAAACTTTATAGTGGTAAAAAAAATTTGAGGATTAACCTTCAACTTGGATATCACATGGTGCATGTGAGAAAGGATGTTATTAGAATGAAAACTTTTCGAACTAGTTATAGGCATTAAAATATTACCTTAATTCTATTTAGAATGACTAATTCACCCTCTATTTTCATGGTCCTAATGAATAGTGTTTTCAAGGAATATTATGAGGAATGTTTTTATGGATTTTATTATTGATATATTGATAATTTAAAAAATATATAAAGACCATGATAACCAACTATGGATTATTATAGAGACCCATAAAAGAAAAGAGTTATATGGGAAGTTTAGTAAATGTGAATTATTTAATCAAATAGTTTTTTCTCATGCCCACATAGTCACTATGGATGGAAATTTTTTTATTATGTGATGTGAATATAAATACAAGTGAGGCCTACTCTAATGAATATAACATAGGTACAATATTTTATTGTCTTAGTAGGTTACTCATAAGCATTTCATACAAAATTTTTCCTGATTGATTAACCTACTAACCAGCCCCACACCTAAATGGGTTATGTTTATATAAACAAATTAATGTATAGAATTTTTTAAAGAATTAAAAAGTAGATTGGTCAGTACTCCAGTTTTGAATGTTTTTTATGGAAGTGATGGTTTTTTGATATACACTGAAGCATCAAGGAATGTATTGTGTTGTGTCCTTATGAAAATTGATAAATTTATTTATTAATAATCAATGATGTTAAAGGATAATGAACAAAATTATCCAACTCATCATCTTGAGTTAGTAGATATAATTTTTTCACTAAAAATATAGAGACTCTATCTCTATAGTGAAGGATTTGAGATATATTTAGACAAAAATAATATGAAATACATTTTTTACACCAAAATAACTCAACATGAGGAAAAGTAAATGTCTTGAGATACATAATGAATAAGATTTCTTAATACAATATAACCAAAGAATGGAATATAAGGTATAGGATGCATTAATCATGATATATTATGGACTTCTCAACGAATGAAGATTGAGAGTACCAATGTTAATGGATCATGTAAGGATGGATATTGTAATTTTTAAGGGGAAACATATTTCAATATTCAAATTAATGCAAAAAAATCATTATTATATAAGAAAAAATGCTCTCAATCTGATGATGAGAATATTCAAAAGAAAATTAATGCCCCAGTGGATGGATGGATGGATGATTTTGGGTGTGGGGACGGAGTTTTCAAATATAGAGAGATTTTATGTGTTACAATAGTAACTATGCTAAAAAGGGAACTATAGGGGGATTTTCAAGGATCGGAATCCTATGTACACCATAGTAGCACCAATATGTATATATATTTTTAAGAACATAATTGGTAGGATAACATTAATATAAAATTGTTTTTCTATGTGTCAAGGTTTATACATTTTCAAAAGTTGAAGGTAGAGGGACAACATCATAGAGGAGCCATGTAGCCTCTACCTATTTTTATGAGGAAGTGGGATGGAATTATGATTGACATTATCCCAAAACTGTCTTGAAAACATAGAGGGTATAATGAAATATTGGACATTGTTGATCGTCTTAAAAATTATGCACATTTAGTTTCAATAAGAGAATATTTACCACTTAAGATTATGGAATGAAACTATATTAATGATGTTTTAAGACCTAACGGTGGTCCTCTATCGATTGTGTCTGACAAAGATCATAGATTTAAAAAAATCTGGAAAATTCATCAGAAACCATTGGATAATAAGATTAAGATGAGTACTTCTTATCACCACCAAACCAACAGACAATATGAATGGACTATTAAAACACTAGATGAAATGTTGATATCATTATTACTTTATTTTCATGGTATTTGGGATTAGTTCTTACATTTGGTTTATTTTTCATATAATAATAGTTTCCTTCATATTATTTATATGGTGCATATAAATAATTATATTGTAAGAGATATCTAACTCCAATTTATTATGATGAAATTGGTGAGAGGAAACTTTTAGGCCTAGAACATATCGATGATAAAACATCAAATGTGAAGCCAATTCTGTCCCATATTAAAGTATCCCAATCTAGGAAAAATAGTTATGCTTACAAAAATATATAGGATTTTAAATTTCAAGAAGGGGATCATGTATTTATAAAAGTATCTCCTTGTAAGGGTGTATTGTGGTTCAGTAAAAAATGAAAACTAAGACCTAGGTATATCATGCCATTTAAAAATATGGAATGAATTAGAGTTGTAGCATACCATTTATTGAGGTCCCATGTCTATCTATCGTTCATGATGTGTTCTATGTGTCACTTTTAATAAAGTACATTCCATATCCAATTCAAATATTCAACTATGAATAAATAGAACTAGAACCGTGATTTTATTACTATGATGATCATTTCAAGATTCAAGACACAAGAGAGCTTGTATTTGGAAATATGAAAACTTATCTGGTAATGGTTCTCTAGAGAAACCATAAAACCGAGAAGAAACATGGGATTATGGGGATGATATGGCGAAGAACTACCCATAAAGATATAGAGGGATATATGCATGAAATATTTTGAGGATTAAATTTCATAAGGAGGTAATAATATGACCCCCCATGATTTCAACATATGTTTCTTCTTAAATGATATCAATTCATTAGATATCTTATGATGCATTCAGTAATGATTCAATAAAAAACAAAGCTTTGATATAGTATATAGTTATAACCTATCAATTAAACATATTTTTTCCACCTCCATGCTTTTAATTTTGAAAAATGAGCATACATGCCTGTGTTCAATAAGATATTTATGGACCAATAGGATCAAATTTTTTTTACTGAATGGAAAATTATCCTTATGAATTGTAATGTTAACCTTTTGAGTTGTAATATGCCTTTATAAATTTTAATATGACCCTTTTTAATATTAAACTCACCCTTAAATGTATAAATAAAATTTAGGAACCTTATAAATGAATGTTAATATTTTATAAATTAATAATTATGTGTCAATATTTTTGTGAGAAGTTAATATTTAATTAAAATTTTAAAATTAATAAATTTATTTAAATGAAACATAATTTTCGTAATATGTTTTCCAAAATCACTATTTTTCTACCCTATGATTTAATGATAATCTAATGTGACCATTGATAAATTTTCAATGTGTAATAAAATAATTTATTATTTTAAAATAATTATTTTACAAGTAAAAATGATTTTAATTAAAAATTAAATTTATCATATTTATAATTTTTTTTTCATAAAATAGATTTCATTTTTTGATTATACATGTTGAAAAATGGTTAGGGTGAATTTTTTATATTATTCATAAATACTAGAATTATTTGATTAATAAAATATGCTAATTTATGCTATGATAAATTTTGAGATAAATAAACTATTCATTGCATAATGAGTGATGTAAGAAACCATTAGTTAAAAATCAAATGCACTTATTACTATTTTTGGGAATAAAAATAGTTACTATTTATTTCATTGAGAAAAATCATAAAAATAAATAAAATATTTAGAAATAACTCCTCTCCTCAATTATAAAAACCACTCATCACTACCTCTTCTCTTCGCTTCTCTATGTCGTGAAACTTCTCAATTTTCATCCCAAATACTCTTCCCTATTATATCCCCACATCAAAGACTCATTGGTCATTCTAAATTTCCAAAACCCTTTCCCTTAAGGATGACTTCAAGGAGGTTATTTAAAGGGGAAAATACTCTTAAATGTTCAGGTAATTTCAATACAATTTATCATCTTTTTTTATTCAATCATAACCCACACTTTCAAATTTATCATTATAACTCAAGTATCATCTATATTTTTGATTTAAATAATATAAATGAAATAACTATTATAATCCTGATGTTTTAATCATGTTTTAATGATCACAAATCATGTTAACCTTATTTAATCTATATCAGATCTTGTGTAGAGATGGTTGGATTCCCTATGATTTAAATAGACATTCACAAAATCATGATTGCTATAAATAAATTTTCATTATTGTAATCTATATTTAATATTTTTTCTATATTGTTTTCATATATGAATGATTAATTCTAATTCATTATATGAATATTACTACTTATGACTGTTTACAAATATATGGCTAAGTCCGAGAAACCGTAAGTCTGCCACCAGTTTTGGTTTTTTGGAAAAGAAACAGAAACCATAACCTAGACACTATAGCCTTAACACCATGACCCAGACACCATAACCATGACACCATGAACCAAACAACGTGAGCCAGACATCATGTCCCAGACACCGTGATCGAAACACCATGACCCTGACACTACAACCAATATCAGATCGCATGATTTCGGTGACACTGGTTCATTGATATCATCATCAAGACACCATTAACTTTTTGGAAAATTACAAGACATCATGATCATAACACTGAATTTGTGAAACCAGTTCCTAATCTCTATGCAACTATTCCATCATGACTATCTCACAATTCAATTGAAAATAAGAAGACAATGTTTTGGGGTGACACCATTTCCATGTGATATGGTTTCAAGATAAACCGTGACACTGTTCTTTAATCTATTTTTTTCAATTTAATTTCTAATGGTCATAATTGTTTCATTTAAAGGAACTAAAATAATTAACGTTTCTTTTTATAAATTTCACATAATAACATGAGGTACAAGGTATAGATTTTATAAATTGTGTCTGCTCCAGAATATGTACCGCGTAACAAAAAGGAACGTGTGAAACTACAAAAAAAGTCAGTAGAGTGAGCATTTGAAAAGTGAACAGATGCATGCAATAAGATACCACTGAAGAACACATAAAGAACTCTCGATTCATAAAAGCTAGACTACCATATATTGGAGAATCAAACATCTTACCAAAAGAAAACAAGCTATATATCCCACATCATCGATCTAGAAATCATAACACAAATCTTTCTATACTCTATTTTCCAAAAAAAGAATCAGTACTTGCATCTGCTTAATCCTAAAAGTCTTCAGCTTCCTAGAATAAAACATAGAACACCTATAACTATTTTCCATCACATTCACTATATTGTGTATATTTGATGGCTTCTGAGCATTTTCTATGTGTTTTCATAAAAAAGCACACTGTCTCCTGTATTAAACTGAAGCTTACTAGATATCCTTCCTCACATATCTTCCTATATCATCTTACTCAAAATGATAAGTTTGAAAGTGGTCCTTTGGAGACTTGTATTTTATACCCATGAAGAATAGTATAATAGGTTTTCTGACCAGGATAGTCCTATTCACATATTTTCCCTGATCAAGGATGCATATCAATTTTATTAATATATACTACTTGGTGTTAGGTGATCACCACGTGGAGTGGATTAAGTCTCAAATAAAGACTAAAAACATGTTTTATCTGATGTGTGTCATAATTTATTTTTTCTATGTTTTAATTTTCATTTTAGAAAATTAGATATTACATTTTTAGTTAGTTTATCTAGTTTTTTATACTAATTTGAACAAGTAGTTTAGTTTTAAAAGTTAAATTAAAATCTATATTTATAGCAGAGAACTAATCAATCTTCTGAGAAATTAATTAAACATTCAAAACTTTTATATATTCACTGCAAATTGACATTGATTATATTTTAAATTGGGTGATTTTTTTAAATAACCAATTTGTAACATATATTTTAATAGATACTCAATTCACCCCTTGATTAATCCACTCTGAACAACATTTGGTATAAAATAGGTTTAGAAGTTTCTCAATTTTCAAGTCTTTTTAAAATATTTTTCAACTGTGATTATATTTGCCTTTCAAAGATTGTTAAAATGTCAATTATTTCTATATTTTTATCTCTTAAAAATAAATTTACAATTTATATTATGTAAAATCATTTAGAAGGAGCTTCAACTAATAGACCGCCTTTCTCTAATGGCACAAATAATACTCAGTTGATGCTTAAAATGAAAATTCATACAAAAAGAATGGAATTTGAAATCATTAATCCTATTGACTGTCAATATGAAATTCCTATAACTGATAGAGACACTTGGTTTGAACCTACCAAAACTACCTATAACAATTACTATAAAGTAATTAATTCTCTATCATGTTCCTTAGGAGATGAAGAATTCAATATAATAACTTCTTGTTAAACAGCCCATGAGATTTGGGACACCTTGTCTATTTCTCATGAGGGAACCACAAATGGGAATAAAATGAGACTGAATATATATAATATTATTTATAATAACATTAAAATGAATCCTGATGACTCTATTACTGATATGCATCTTAGGTTCAACGAAATTGTCAACACAATTATCTCTCTTGGAAGAGATGTCACTTCCAAAGAATGGTTCATAATGATTTTTAGATTCCTACTTGATAGTTGGAGTGGAACCTCTATCTCCATTAGAGATTCATGTGGAGTTAGAAAATTACCTGTTAAATAACTCATTGTAAAACTAATGGTGTATGATGAAGAGATGAAATTAAATAAGTAAGAGGAGGACAAACCCAATTGAAAATATTTGGCATTCAAGACAGCCACTTATAAACATAATGAAAAGGAGAATCTGAAAGTATATATAGAAAATTCTAGTAGGGAACAATCATCACCTGATAGTGATGAAGAGATGGATCAATTATCTGGATGGTTTATGAAATTTTACCAATGGAAGAAATTTTTCAAAAAACCTATCTTCAATGAAAGATACGTTAAAAATTGAAGCTGGATGAAATATTAGAAATGAAATGAAAATTATGATGAGATATAATGTTATGAATGAAAGAGAAAGGGGCATGTAAAGGAATAATGTACCAAGATCAAGTATAGAAATAAATATGAAGAAAAATATAGAAATTATAGATAATAAATAAAAGAAAATTAGAGTGCTTCTGGGGATAGTTCAAGTGAATTAGAGTTTTCAAATGATGAAAATGCTAACAAATCTAATATTTGATTTATGACAAACATGTCTGAGGTATCCCAGGACTCTCTTATACAAAATTCCCATTATTCTAGATATGATTGTGATTCTTAGAATATGTCTAATGAATAAATATTTGAGTATTGTATAATTCTTGAATGAAATGTAATGTACTAATATATAATACATGTATTTAAAGAATCAATATGCTCCTACCTCTATTGTAAAATCATTACTTGTTGTATAAAGAGAAAAAAAAATTCAATTACTCATAGAAAACAATGAATTAAATATTTATAATGGGAAATTGAAAATGTATTTTTAGATGTTTTCTAATTTTAATGATACCATGGTAAAAATTCTAGGTAAACAATTTTCCCCTAAATACATTACTGGTATTGGATATCAATATAGTAAAACAAATTTTTTAAAAACCAATTTTGTTTCTAAATCTAGAACATACAGCTTTACTCTGAGTTCAGGTTAACATTTTTCTAGTTCAAACTATAATACACTCTCTACTATTTAGATTTATTTGTGGGAGAATAGATTTTAATTCTCAAATACATTACATAATGCATATGGGAAACTGATGGGGGAGATGGGGGAGATGGGGGTCTCTAAAGCACTAGTTACTAATATTACTGTATCCAAACAAATATGGGTTCCAATGTATAATTTAATTTGACAATTTTATAGGAAAATTGAATGATGATATCATGTAAAATTTTATTGACATGGATAGTGGTTGTTCAAGAAACATGACATGATACTATTCATGATTCATGAATATATTAATGACTGATGGTGGACAAGTCACCTTTGGTGAAAACGCCAAAGGAAAAATCATATTCCATGGAAAAATTGGTAACTCTAACTGAGTTTTAATTTTGAACATAATTTTTTGTTGATGGAATGAAGTATAGTCTATATAGAATTTAACAATTATGTGATTATGGATTTCATGTTCTATATGAAAACTATTCTTTAAATATTTATAATTCTAAAAAAATTATTATTTTATGCATTATGAAATTAAAATGTATATTCTATTAACGTAGATTCTTTATTATCTCAAAATGCTTCATGTTTATGTTTATTCCACAAAGAGACTTGGATTTAGCCTAAAAGACTAGGAAACTGTAATATTCAGTCCCTTAGAAAGCTAATTATAAAACGTTCAGTCCATGATCTACCCAAAATAGTGTTTCCAAATGATAATGTGTGTTATACATGTCAAAATGGAAAGAAACACAAAATTTCCTTCAAACTAAAGAATGAAGTTTCAAATTATCAATGTCTTAAGTTGGTTCACATGGAGTTTTTGGAACATATAGTGTTTCTAGTTTAAATGGGATGCACTGTGTTTATGTTCTTATATATGAATTTTCTAGATATACTTGGACCTGCTTCTTGGCTCAAAAAATTGAAGCCTTCTCTAATTTCACTAAATATGCTAAAACCGTACAAAACATTAGTGGAATCAAAATTATATCTCTAAAAAGTAACCATGGCCATGAGTTTGAAAATCAAGAGTATGAATCATTTATCTCACAAAATAGATGTAAAAATAATTTCTCTACCCCTAGAACACTACAATATAATAGTTATTGAAAGAAGAAACAATAACTTTTAAGAAATTGTAAGAACCACGTATAGTAAATATGACTTGCATATTTATTTTTGGGCTGAAGCTATAAATACAACATGCCATATTAATAATAAGTAATTGATTATACCTATTCATAAAATAACTCAATATAAATTATGGTAAAATAGAAAACCCAAAGTATGCTACTTCAAGGACTTTTGTTTCAAAGCTGATATCACAAATACTAAGGAAAATCATGACAAATTTGCATCCACGAGTGATGAAGTGATTTTTCAAGGATACTAAATCTATAGTAAAACCTACATCGATTATAATAAAAGAACTAAATGTGTGAAATAATATGGCTTTTTCATGTTTTATGAGACAAATATATATGAGCCTAAGACCTCTCTAGAGAATAATGTGGATGATATGTCAAATTGGGATATTAATGCTAAAACCACTAACTATCCTGTAAAGGATTCTATAAAAACATCCAGTTCGGTAAATTCTCTATATTCATGTCATAATGAACAAAAAATAGTTAAAGAACTGAAATCACTAGCACATGTTTTCATATAGCTGTTAGAACCATTAAGAACCATCCTTTAGATGCTACGGTAGGAGACTTAGCTAATGGAAGAAAAACATGAAATTATCATAGATATCTGTTTGATCTTTATGTTTTCTTGTCAAAACATGAACCTAAAAACATTAATTATTCTATTAATGACGAATTTTGGGTAATTGATAAGCAAGAAGTACATAATCTGTTTGAAAGTAACAAGGTTTTGAAAGTTTTTGGGTGACCCAAAGACGTATTTATGATATACACTATGTGGGTGTTCAGAAACAAGGTAGATGAAGTCAGTAACATTGATAGAAAGAAGCCTAGATTGGTTGCACAAGGCCATATTCAAAAAGAAATAATTGACTATGAAGATACCTTGGCACCTATTTCTAAACATGAAGTCATTAGAATCATTCTTGCTTATGCTACCCATCTAAATTTCAATCTATTTCCAATGGATTTCAATAGTTTAGGCCTAAATGGGTATATAGATGATGATGTTTTTGTTGAACAACCCCTGGTATCATAAAATCCTCACTTTCCAAATCATTCTTTAAAATTATCAAAAGATTTTTATTTTTTAAAATAAGTTCTACAAACTTGGTATCATGGATTATGTACCATTCTTATTTCTAAAGTGTTTAAAAAAAGGTATATCTGATCCTACCCATTTTATAAAATGAATTTTCAATGTTGTTCTAGTAGTTCAAATTTATGTAGATGATATTATTTTTTTATCATCAAAAAATTATTTATGTATTTTGTTTTCTTAAATGATGCAAAATAAATTTGAAATGATATTAATTGGTGAACTAAAATTCATTCTTGGATTTTAAATAATTCAAAATAAAGATTGTATTATTTTAAGTCAATGAAATTACACTTATGATATGCTGAAATGTTTTGAATTGGATAGAAATAAAAGTAGTGATAATCCAACGAGTACTACTTGTAGGATCAAAATTGATGAATATTGAAAATATATTGATAAAAAAACTTGTAGATGAATGATTGGAAGCTTACTCTACATAACTACTAGCCAATATGATATTATGTTTAGTGTTTTTATGTGTTCTCATTTTCAAGAAAATCCAATGTAACATCATTTAAATGCAGTTAAAAGGGTTTTCGGATACATCAAACATACACCCAATCTCGGGCTGTTCTATCCTAGAGGACAATCAATTGTGATCGTTAGCTATTCTGATGTTGGTTTTGGTGGTTGTATGTTAGATAGAATAATAACCTCTGGAAGATGTCACTTTCTAGGCATGTCTCTAGTATCATGGTGTACTAATAAACAAAACTCTATTTCATTATATACTGCTGAAGTTTAATATATATCTACTGGTAGTTTATGTGCACAAATTTTGTGGATGAAACACACATTACTAGATTATGGATATCAGTTTACGCATTACCGATAAATTGTGACAATAAAAGTGCAATTAACATTTAAAAAAATTCAGTTTTAAACTATAGGAAAAACATATTTATGTAAGACATAACACATTGAGAGACCGTTATCAAAAAGTTGATATCACTTTAGAATTCATTGGAACTGAATTTCTTATTGGGAATATGTTCACTAACCCATTAAATTTTTAAATGATAGATTACATCATACATGAATTAGGAATAAATAATCTTAAGTAGAAAGCGTACTGTTTCCAAACATACTATCTGATGACTTACTATTTCACAGTTTACAGTTTCATGATTTACTACTTCAAAGGGTATTTTCTTGATATTACAGTTTCAAGTTTACGACTTCACATTTACTATATCTCAATAAATATCATACACATTGTCTCTTAAATGACAATGATTCACTGTTTGGATTCTCACAATAAAGATGACACTGTGAAAATCTGTCACGGTGTCACTGTGATAATTTGTTCTGGTCTCATCATGACAATTTGTCCTTGTCTCACCATAATGACACCTTTTCATTTTATTTGTATTTTATTTATTATAATACTATGTTGATTATTATATTGTTTTTATCCTGAAATTTTTTATTTGTGATGAATGAAATCTATTAATAATAAAACCAAATATCTTTCACTATTTTCTTCACTCGTGATCTCTTATCACGAAACCGAAACCCCAATAATTCAAACTATAAGTCCACTTTCAGCACTTTATCTCTCTCTTGAACCCTCATTGAATGTCCATAATGAAGGGTCCATATTCATAAACTCCTGAGAAGTGTAGAACTCATAATAAAGTGAAAAGGGCGCCAAACGTAGGACCAGAAGGACTGTTAAACACAAATCTTGTTGATAGAATAGTAGTTCTAGAAAAGGAAATATATCCAAAGTGGATGTTGTCTTGTAAGTCTTTTGTTTTGAAAATATTGGAAAAACTGGGATGGCTGAACTGGTTCACAAAAAGTGTTATAGATGATTTATCCAAATCTTGTTTCTTAGTTCTATCAGTTTGTCCAGTTTATATTCAATATTGATGATGACTTTGTTTTAGGGTGCTAGATTAATGGTCAACGGTGGAATTTTTCAATGAGGTTGTGGGTTGGATATCTAGATTTTTTATGAAGGAATTTTTTAGGACTATAAAGGGGTCCACCTCCTCATATTGCTGTTTTTTTAGAAGAGGCATTAGGATGTTTGAATTCCAATAAGAATAAAATAAGAGATATTGTTGCTGAGTTGGATAGTGAAATGAGATTGTTTATTATGTTTATCTTAAATCTGATTAGTCCAAGGAAAGTATATTTCTCTACCCTCAAGTTTCAATAAGTATTCTACATACCTCTTATTAAAATTGGGAACAAGAATAATCTATGTATGTATATTATACTTCACATGTGTGAATTGATTAAGACAACATCAAAGTCTAACTATTTTTTCAATTCATGGTTAATCTCTGCTATATTGTTTGCTAAAGGAGAGGTTGGACTGACTCAAGAAGTCGTCAATGACTATGAGTTTTTTATGTCAATGGTTATAGTCAAAATAATTATATTAAATTGGAATCCTCTGAAAAAGGTATTGGGTTTAGGTCTATGAAATGTTATATGAAGTGTATAATCCATTTGGGAAATATTCAATACCTAAGAACATATTTGATCTTGGTATGGAACCAAATGAAGCTATTTTTTATCCTGATGAGAAGAAGAAGAGGTTATTATTGCACCTATGGAAGGAACATAATTGGACAAGGAAGACAATTTTCTACCTATTCCATAAAAAATAATTTGATAAGGAAGGACCTATAATTGAAAAAAAAATGACTTAGAATAAGAACATGGTTCTAGAAAAAAATATATTGTTAATGTATATGAAAATGGTGCTCCAGAGGAGCATCTAGAAGAAGAACTTACTATTGAGGAAGAGACTCTTGTTGATGAAATTTTAGTGGAACTAGTTGATCTTGAAATTACCATATCCTCTAAGGAATGAGTGGAACATCCATTCTAGCAGGCTGGAAAATAAATGGGTTGGGTTATTCGATATGAAAATTTAGAAACATATCAAGGGACTAAATCTATTAATCCTTTAAGTGATGCACCTATTGAGGGGGAGTAACAACCGAGTCTAAAATTTGTTGATATTTCAAATATTGTTTATCAAATCACTATGGATACATGGTATAAGATTCCTAGTTACTTTGATGTGGATAATGCTCTGGAGGCCTCGATTAAGGGAATAGACCTTTCCACTTTTTTTCAATTGAAACTAGTTTATGATATATAAGTAATATCTACTAAGGGGCCTAAACCTATATCATCTCTTATTCTTGAGACTTAACAAGAACTTTTTTCTTACCTGAGTCGTAGTGCTTTTAATGCTTATGGAGAAACATTATTTGTTGGATTATAAATGAACATGAACACACAACCTATTCCTATGAAAAATCCTCGTGAAAGAGATGCTTCCTTGATGTTTGATAAAATGATATGGTAGTTTCAACAAAAAATGCTTCATTAAATACAAGATGATAGAGTTGAGAATAAGAAGTTGATTTATTAGGTGAAGTCTCTAAGGGATATAGTTTAAGATATGAAAATGGAATTGTAACCAGGATAATCTCTTGTTCCTCATCCTATTTATGGTGTTAGTGGTCAGATTTCACTAAATGTTCATCTCTGATTCATCTAAACTTGACTTCAATATTTTAAAAAAATTCTAAGAGAAACAACTCGATAATAAATGAGTTGTGTGGGCTTGTTTTTCGTCATAACCAACTGACTAATGAGTACATGGGATGTCTACATAATGTTCTAAATCAGCTCAAGTCCCTCACATCAGTTATTATAACCTCTAATTCCTCTAAAAAGTCATCTCAACCAATTGAAAGTTATCTATTCAGAACTATTATTAAGGGGGAACAGCAGTATGTGTTAATTGGTTTTGATAAGGAATGTTCATCTACAATTTTCTAGAATAGTGACAGAGTAATTGACTTAGTGATGATTCAATAAAATATTTCCAATAATGCTCGGGAAGAAATTTCTATGAATGTAGATTTATCTATTAACATGATTTTATCTATGCATGATATGACCAATAATTTAAATAATCTTTTCAAGAATTTGAGAATATCTCCTATCACACTAGAATTAAAGGCTGATGTCCAAAAGATGAAAGTTTTAACTCTTCTTTGGACAAGTTAATAGAGAAAAAATATTATTTCGAGAAGGAATTACATTATGGTGTTGAGGTCATTAATTATTTCACTCAATTTTTGAAGCCTTATCTTCTTGTGAAAAACACTGACATTGTGGCTCCAACAGCTACACCTTTTCAGCTTGGTTTAACTCCTTCCTCACCCACTACTTTTTATTCTACCTCGATGTATGTATCTTAGTCTCTAGGATAGATCTCCCTAACAAAAACATTCCTCAGCCATCAACCAAACCCACTTTCAAACCTTTGAATTTTCAAGGGACACCTATTACATTTCTAACAGTTGGCTCACTCCCTTATTCAACCACTACATCTGATCCTACGGATCCTTTTAATGCTGCTACCAAGGGAAAATAGAAGACAACTAGTGCTGAATAAAAGTGAAAACTATATTTTTAAAGGGATGATTTATACTTTTTCATACTTTTTTGGTTAAAAATATCATTACATCTAATAAATTTTTTACTGTTGTAGTATATTATATTTTTTTACTTTCATTATTATATATATTTCCAATATTATTATTGATAATCCCAAAAGGGGGATAAATCAAACTAAGAATAGAAATCTGACATATGTGATTTTTGATTGCCAAAAAGGGGTATATTGTTTGCCTCCTCATGTTTTACTCATATTTTAATGATCACAAGTTCTATTATGCATGTTCAATCTATTTCATATCATGTGTAGAGATGGTTGTTTTTACTATTCTTTAAAAAATCATTAAAAAGATTCTATTTCATATAAATGATATTTGATTATTGTAATATATATTTAATTTTTTTCTATAATGTTTTCATATATGAATGATTAATTATATTTAATTCTATGAATATTATTGCTTAAGACAGTTTACAAATATTTGGCCATGTCTAAGAAACCGTAAGTCTTCCACCAGTTCTATTTTTTAAAAAAATACACAAACATTGTGACCTATACACCGTAACCATGACACTGAGAGCCAGACACCGTAAACATAACACCAAGACACAAACACCATGACCTAGACATCGTGACCCATACACCGTGACCCTAACACCATCACCCTGACACCGTAACCGGTCTCATATCCCAAGATGTCTATGACACCAATCCCTTGATACCATCATCAAGACACCATTCGATATTTGGAGAAGGATCAGACACCATGATCCTTACACCTTATTTGTGCAACCAATTAATTATCTCAATGAAACTATGCCATCATGACTATCTCTTCGCTCAAAGGCTAAGAAGAAGACACCATTTTCTGGTGACACAGTTTCCTAATAATACTGTTTCAAGACCAAATGCGACACCATTATTTAATCTATTTGATCCTTTTCAATTTAATTTATAATGGTAATATTTATGTCATTTAATGGAAATGAAATAATTAATGTTTCTTTGTAGACATGTCACTTGATAGTAGGAGTTTTGAGTCATAGAATACATGCATCATGTCGGATCTAGAAAATTCACTTTGTAACAAAAAAAATAATGGAACAAGAAAAAAAGTTGTATAGGGAGTGTTAGAAAAGAGAACATATGCATGAAACATGATAGAACTCAAGAACACATGAAAAAATATCGATTCCGGAGAACTGGAATACTTTAGATCATAGCTTCAAATATCTTCTAGAATAACAGAAGATATATATTTCACATCATCAAACTAGAAACAAGAGCACCAGAATTTTGATACATTGTTTTTCAAAAGAGGACATGATAGTTTCATCTCCTTAATCCTACAAGTCTAGAGTTGCATCGAATAACACTCATTTAACTTCTAACTTTTTCTCTTGACTTTCTCTCTATTGTTTATAGTTTTTAGATATTGAGCAGTGTCTGTGTATGTGTGTTTATTGAATAAAAACACTTTCTCCTATATTAAACTTAAGCATGAAACATACCATTCCTCACATATCTTCCTGCATATTCATAATACCAAGGATAATAGTAGAATAGGTCCTTGTGTGACTTGGTATTTTATACCCACAATGAATAGTGTAAGAGGTTATGTGACATGGATAGTTCTGTGCACTTATGTTTACATAATCTAGGGTGTGGATCAAGTTTATTAAAATATATTGATTGGTGGCAGATTATCAATATGTTTAGTGGATTAAGTACTGTCTTGAGACTGAACCACTTATTTTATCCACGGTGTGTCTTAATTTAGTTTTTCTCTATTTTAGATTATATTTCCAAAAACAATATATTACATTGATAGTTATTTTAAAAAGTGTTTATATGTTTTTTGAACCGGTATGTTAGTTTGAAAATTTATATTAATATCATGATTTGTATAGCTGATAACTAATTTATATTCCGGGAAATTAATTGAACATTAAAGATGTTTTTAATTTCACTAAAAATTGATATTGTTTATATTTTTAATTGGGGTAGTTTTGTTAAATCACCTATTTCAGTAGAAATTTTTATATATTATCAATTGTCCCCTCTTGAGAAATCAATATAAACCCACAATAACCATTATCAATGTTATTACTCTAAATTTTTTATATAAACAAAATCATTATCAGAGAGGTGCCATTTACAACCTTTATGGATGATAAATATTAATTCCCCAAATTATTTTTCAATGATATTAATAAAACCATTTTAATGGATGAGATATATTTTAATGTATATAATATTGTATATTTTATGTTTTATATAACATATTCACATAATACAAAATGATAAAACAAAATGTGTTTTTTAAAACCAATAACCGTCGTGATAATCTAAATGATAATCACTAAATGTATTATCTAATCATTAATCCTCATAAAATATATCCAAATGATATAAATAACAATTTACAATTCTATATTCTCAGTGATAACATATAAATTCATTTCTATAGAATTAAATATATTCCACATGAGCTTCTATACTTATACACAAGTATGTCTATCATGAAAACTAGGGAAACAAATTCTCTAAAGTGATAAACTTGTATCTCATAACTCTTCAAAATGGCAATAAATGAACATAATAAAATAGTAATTATTAAAATAAATATATATGGTTATAAATTAATTAATAAATATATTTAATATGATTATTCAGGACAATAAGATCTAGTGAAAAAAAAATTGGGAATAAGGTAAGGGTTTTCCCATCTTACATTTATTTCTGTGATATTTCCATTTTTCGCCACATATTTCCTATATGTGGTGTATGTTTAACAGAACATGATATATATTATCATGATTATATTTATATTCATGGTATAAAAAGATCAATTGTGATGTTTATAAATTTTTTCCTGTTATTCGTTTGATTATGATGTATTAAGGGACTTCATCTCAATTTCCATTTCATAGAGAATTACATAGTATTGTGCACCTAATCATTTCTATTTGGTGTATCTTCTTACTCATTTGAGGTTATTTTTTTTGAAATTAAATTCCTATTGAATATGTATATTATTTTATAATTGATATGATTATTGTCATATCCATACACCCTTTTTTCATATGGTTTTTATTTTGATAGTTTTTTAAGTGTAGAAATATTGATAAATCTGTATCCTTTACTCAATACGGAATATTGATGAAGAATTTTATTTTACAATTAATTATTTTGATAGGAATTATTTGGATTTTTGGGTATGTGAGGGGCCCAGTATATCCTTTTGATGAAACTGAAACGATATGTCTCATCAGACAAAACAGTTGGCGACAAACCCTTTGTGTTTATTTCCAACACATAATCACACAGGTTTCTACCCACAGACTTAAAGTATCTTCATGGTATGGTGTTTCATGTTTCAGATACATGAAATAAAAATAATAAACCTCATCGTCATATAGAATTCAATTAATACTTTCCATGAAGTATTCACTATGACAAAAAACTATTGATGCATTTAATTATTTGTTTACAGAAGGTGTGTGTTTTTCAAATTTTCACCATGGAATATTTATTATTTCTAATTGATTATGATTTAATAATTATTTTTTCATGATTCCACTAAATTTAACACGTACTAATCATTTTTACATACCCATTTCATTTTTTCCTTCCTCAGGTTTTGAGGAAGATATCATTTATGTATTTATCAAGGATATAGTTTGTTATATTTTGTAATGTATTATATGTTTATATCTTATCCAAATATAAAATGGGATCCATGTATGTATCTAGATTATTCAGGACTACTAAATTGGTTGTTTATTAAGCATGTGATTTATTTTTATTCATGTTAGTGTACATAAATTATTCACAAGTTCCAGAATTCTATATTTGGAGTGTTACACAAATACATTGAATTTAATACAACCCAAAATGGATGTCTTTAAATATAAAAAATCCATTATTTAACAACTTAACTCACATCAATTGAAGAAAAAATACCACTTTAATTCTACCTAATATTCCTTTTATCTCGATTTATATTTGAAAAAACAAGTACTCTAGACACTTCCCATGTATAAGTGAATCAGATCTCAAGAATATACAAACATAAGGACCACAAGGGTCTCTAAAGGAGGTGATATTCATGTTGTAATTTTCCCAAAAAACCTCTCTTAATTTAATTTATTTTTCAACTTTCTCATCACCCAATTCATACATCAATTCATTATAACTCCAGAATAATGAATATACTATAATTTTCTTCTTATTATAGAATATATCAGATCCATTTCATTTCTCATATCCACTTATTCATGGAAATGAAGTTATTTTCCATGTAATGATGGTGAATCACCTCCCTGAATAACCTTTTTGTTCTTTTCCCATTATAGGTGTTCTCTTGGGAACCCTAGGAGAGTCGTTCTCTCTTGGCTATATAGACAGTGGCTGGGCTAATTCCTCCCCCTGGTAGGGGAGGTATCTCTTATGTTCCGGCCACTCTCAAACCATGACCTCCTGCTTCCTTTCTTAATGGAAATGCTATGCCCAAATGTTATGGACCCAAATGATGGTCTTCCGAACCTTTTGATCTCATAAGTATAGTTTATCAAAACATCCTCACTTCTGAAAATCATTTTGGTGGAATTGTTTATGACATGAAGGCCTTCATCTAACTCCATTTATTGGTTCATCATTGACTCTAGGGATCTTTAAGATAGGGCGACGATGAGCCTCCATGATAATCAATATATTATGAACTGATTTTAGTTGGATGAAGACCTCATCCATGCCTATTCGAGGTCCCCTGAAGCTACAATGGTCTTCGGTTTTTTCTATTCTGATAGTCATTTTATTTACACATTTTTTGAGACTCTCCATCAGTGGAAATTTGTGTTAGTATCCATAACATTATATTAACATTCCAAAACACCTAGGTTATCATAATGATCAAAAACCATAATGGTACATATTCATGTTCGGATGGCCTAAAATAATTGGTTTTTCATCTAGAGAATCTGTGTGACTATGGTGAGGTGGATGTATCTAGAGTCCCCTTAGAGTATTTTTCAATTATAATTAACAAGGAATACAGGTGAAAGTGGCATGTTGTCGAAAAGAATTTGATGAATTCTTGTTCTTCTTGTAGACAGCTAGGGAATTTTTTAGAGGTCTATCGTTGGGGGCCTACTTTGATAGTGGGAAGGGGAATAAAAAACCGATTTGAGGTTGGTCGTTAGGGATTCTTGGGTCTTCTTGGGATGGTGGACAATGGTCGGGGAATGGTAGTTGTGGTTGGTATGGGGGGTACTCCCGGAAGGATCGAAATAGTTGGAGAAGTCAAAGGATGTGAACCATTGTCATTGAAAAAAAGCATGGGGAAACATCTCAACAACGAGGCTATAAACTGCATTTCAACGGATGATATGGGTTCTATCATAGGGAAGAAATACATTGCAATTCATCCAAATCGAATGGTATCTATGGCATTCAATCAACTGAGGAATGATCTCACGAGTCCCTTCATCCTTCATAAGGATGAGTGAAGGGATCAGCATGGGAATTCCTGATGTAAAATTTAGAGGAGTGTGGCGGTCTTGTATGGTTTATTTTTTGATGAATCTAGACATGGTTGTGTGTATGTGTGCAAGGGGACGCAGTGAGTTGACACAGGAGTGATTGATAAAGATAATGGAAGCTTAATTTGTACCTGGGGTTTGGTTTCTTTGAATCATACCCCTATTCATCTAATAAATAGATTTTAAGGACTCCTAGAGGTAGAGTTGGGTTTGGAATCAACTATTCCAAGGGAGAAATCTATAAATGTTATCTCGAGGAAAGATTCAATTGGGACTAAATTCCAGCATTCGGTGAACGAAGCCCAAAGTTCTAGGAGAAGAAGAAGTATCCAGAGGAGAAAGGGGTGAACATTTTACCTCTCATTACCTCCTCCACTGGGGGCTCGATCGTCAAAAAATTAAATCAATAAGAAATACAACATTGAGACTTTGAGACAACTAAGGTCAGGGACCCAGGATGAACAGTCATTGGTTTTTCTATTGAGATCAGATGAGGAAGTGAAAGAACAAGTTTTGATGCTCAATGACACCAAAAAAGAGGTAGCCAAGATGATATAGAGGACCTCAGAGTGTCTCTTAATGAGAAGAAATATTCTTGGATTAATAAAAATTATATCATTTATGTAGGTGGATTCAATAGAGGAAAGATAAGCATGGAGGAGTACATACAATCATGGGACCAGCTCACTTATGAGTTTGAAAGGATGATGATTATGTTACCAAATCAAAGGTTCCATAATTATTCTAGATGTTGTTTAGGGAATATAAATCAAGTAACATTAAGTTTCTATTTCTGACACTATTTTAATTGGATGTTACTCGATTAGGTCAACTGGTTTGATGTGTGGGTTCTTTTTGGGATGATATCAATTCTTTGTTTGGTTTCATTGAGTTATGTGGTGTTTCTTCCTCAACACACAACTTGGATCATTCCAGGATTGGGATCAAAGCATACAATATTCATTAGGGCATGCCTTTTGGATTTAGATGATGAGTGGCTATGTCTCTCTATCGGTTCAGTGCCCAGCCATTTCCACACGGGACTGCTCGCTGAAGGTTTATGCTTGGATGAAGCTTGTCATCATGGTGTAATTGCTAGAGAGGAGCTGATTATGTAGTTTGTTCTGGTTTTGGTTTTGGATGCTTTGGTTTTTTTTAGAATTTATGGTTTCTCACTTTTTCTTTAATAGTGTTTTGTAAAATAAAAAATAAATAATTTTCAGTCATTTTCATTTTTCATTACATTCATCAAGGCTGGACTTGAAACTTTTTTTATTTTTTAATAATATTTTAATATGCATATTATAACCTTTTTAATATTCATTAAATTTTATATTAAACATTCTTTTTTTATTTTTCTTATTGAGGATATATAATAACTTCATTTTTGGACGTTTGGACAACCACCTCCTCAAATCGATGTGATTTATTCACCCATATCATGGAATTTATTTAGTATATTTTTCATAAACATATATTATATGTATTAAATATCAATTATACATTTATTATATTATATATATATATACATTTCATATACTTTTAGTCTTTTAATACAAAAGAAAAAAATATTGCGCAGGCATATGAATATCCTACCATCTCGATAAAATATGTTATTCTATATTAAAAAATATTATAAATACTTATATATTTAATATATATGATAATTATTTCAGGTATTCTATTCTAAAAATAATAAAATCTTTAGAATCATTAATAAAAAGTCAAAACCTGTATGATTAACAAATACAATATAACCAAAAACGTAACATAAATATTGAGTTACTAATAAACAGGTAATATAATGTAATAAGTAAATCATATGTGGTAATATATATATGAATATGGTTTTTTGATAGATAAATAATAATCATATAAGTATTATATATGATGAATGTATAAGTACAAATAGAATCAGGATATGAGGTAAGGTAATTTCATCTCACTTTTTGTTTCTAGGAGATACAGGCCTTATTCACCACTAATTTCATTTGTATGTGTACAAACAACCCATTAATTTTATATATCACTTTTACAATATATTTTATGAGTATTTTTGTATTTATTTGAGGATCTTTATTTCATAGGGTTTTATAATAAAAAAGTTAACAAATTGGTAAATTAGTATGGTTTTATTGAGACCCATGTTTTTTATTCACCTTTGTTCATTTACGAGGTGTATATACTATATCATAACATTTTGTATAAAAATATACTTCGTTTCACAATATTATATGT
The DNA here is from genome assembly GCA_963277665.1 of Viscum album. Taxonomy (NCBI): domain Eukaryota; kingdom Viridiplantae; phylum Streptophyta; class Magnoliopsida; order Santalales; family Viscaceae; genus Viscum; species Viscum album. The sequence goes on along the minus strand of OY728143.1, from coordinate 1,684,565,694 downwards.
TTAGTTTTATTTTTTTTCTTCCATGTGGATTATGATGACAATGTTTTACTATATTATGGGACACATCAAAATGTTTGAATATTATTTCCCACAGGAAATGTTTTTAAAGATCTCTTAAGACTATTTCCATGGAAAATTTTTAAAAAGAAATCTTTTAAATTTCATCTTGTTTTAAATTATTCCCATATTTGGTTTCAAGGATATTTTTAATTAAAAGGGGTTAAATTCACAATCTAATTACATTCCAATATTGTTTATATGTAAGTATATAATAAGGTATATTTACCATCTATGTCCATGTTTCATAAAATTGTTTTCTAGAATATTTTTGATATTCTTATAGATTTCATTAAAGTTGTTTTTTAATAATATATGAGTTTTTAGTAAAAGGTTTTAAATTAATCATTTGTAATTTTTCTAGTGATTTAGTTTTTTAATTTTTCAAAAAAATATAGGAATAATGTGTTTTTAACTTTTATGTAATGAGTAGATTTTTATGCCTTCATACAACAATAATTTCTTGACGCTTCCTGCACTTTCTTATATGGTTTATTTTAAAGTGAAGTGTTGTATATTATAATTGAGAATCATTTCAAGTAATATATATTTTTTCAATATTGAATGTGTAGTTTATTCAATAATAATTTTCCTTATTTCTCTAAAAATTATTTTATACCAAAGAAAAATTTTTATGATATTACGTATATTTTACTAAGGATATGATCAAATTTTTTCATGACCCTTACCACCAACGATACCCCTTCGGGGATTGAAATGAAGAAAGGGAGATAAAAACTCCAGAATCCCACATCCAGTAGGCCCCATTTTGGAGAATGACACTAATATTGTACAAATCACACAATTTGGGAGTAATTACCCTTTACAAAGAAACAAGATATAAGATTAATCAACCATAAAAAATCCATGGAATATTTTAAAATAATTTAATACATCCCACAAATCATGTATAAATAAAAACTGATACATATAAAAGTATCCAGATGAAGGAAAATAATAATAATAGATAAGGTAGGTACACAACAACAACTCCAAAGTTCTGAACTAGAAATATCTATCACAGTACTCAAAGTAGTCGTATAAACTAGAAAACTGTTTTATATACATATGGTGAGCATAAAGGTATAATCAGTATGAAAACCCAAAGTCTAATAGTCCCATGTGAATGAAGCATAATAAGGAACCCATGAGAAAAATGAGAACCCAGAAGCCTCTATAAAGGTATAATAACCATCCCATCCTCAGAAAGGCACCCTCACTAAATAGTGGAAACCATTTAATTAAATATAAGATAAATCAAATTGATGATAGGGTACCCAACACCACTTTTACACTTATTAGCTACACTATCACCCACATAGAAAATGCCCTTGAACACCCACCTATTCAGAATATACCGTGTTTCAACCTGCCTGCACACACTTGGGTCTCACAACACATCTCTCTTGCACACACCTAGGCCTCACAACACATCCCACAAGCACTCACATGGCCCTCACATCACTCCTCGCTGACACACACATAGGCCTCACAACACACCCCACCCACACAAATTTGGGCTTCACACCCCAATACATCATCCCTCGTACATGTAGCACACAAAAAACACCACATATTGAAGACACATATGAATTAACAACAAATATCATCCCAAGGACACATGGTAAATCACAACACATAATATCTTGAAGAAACCTAGGAAAGCATTATTTATCTAATCCCAATAAAACCTGGGAAATATCAACTCACCTTCACAACCACGATCCTTAAAAACAACACACCTCCAAAATAATCTTGGGTTATCACCACATCGAAGAGATAGCATTGAAGAGAAGGTGACCATCCATCCATCCTCCCACTAGGATATTTGGGAAATACACCCTCTACTATGATAATGTGGGGGTTTGGTACACATTTCTCGACTAGGGTGGGGTACATATATATATTAGAAGAACATACAGTGTATATACATACAGTGTTTCCCCAAACAAACACATCTTATGGGTTTATAAAGAGAACCAACCATCTAAAAAAATCCACACAATTGATGCCACTCATAAAGGCCAAAAAACACACAATAAAACCAAAACCAAAATTTATTTTAAATATATATGATATATTCAAGGGTTTCTAAATTTATAATAAGTCCCACATTATTAGTCACTTTGAATTGTGAAAAAATTATTTTTTTAGGAATCCAATCTCATAATTTTTTTATTTCCAGCCCATTTTTTATATATAATCACTAAATAAGTAATCAAAACAGCCCAAAATCAATTTCCTCATTAAATATTACCATTTTAAATCATTAATATTCAGTATTAATTACATTAATATTTGGGTATATATAATATAACCAACCACAAAAAAATGAGCACAAAACTATACAAGCAGAACACAATCCATAAGTCACGCTATACTTTTAATCTAAAATTAGCTTCTTAATATATTGCAAACATATATTAATACGACTAGAATAATAACAAATTTGTTTATTAAATTCCAGCATGTTACCATTCACTTATTATCTATTCACATTCAACATTCTGTTTCAAAAAGTACGTTTTTATATATTCTTTACAGGAATGAATATTAAATTAGTTTTCTATACAAAATAAGAAATAAAAATTAATTCACTCAATACAATATCCAACATATTGAAATCACCACCACAAAATAACCCACTATAATCATACAAATAATCCCAAATCATCACCAATTCATAGCCACATCCCCTTTTTTCAATCCCCTACTTCATAACCATACCACATACACTAGTGTAGACCTATTTCACCACTACACCATTATAATAATCAAATACCCACGACATAAAACATCTCTTTCACTACCCACACATATCACAAAATAATCATATTCCATCAATCATATCAGTAGTGGAAACCCACATCCCATGATCATGACCATAAACATGTTACAACAACAAATAGAGGAAAATATTCTTTCAGATTTAGTTGGGAATCCATTATTCAAATTCACAATATATAAGGTGTTATACTAGAAACCATTTAATCCAAGGGAATCCATTTATTTTATATAAATTTATTTGGTTAACAAATTATATAATAATTTATGTCAACATCCATAAAACATGTATATATTCCACAAATGAAAAAATAGTTCACAAATAAGGACCCTAACGACCATTATTTTCCAGGGGTATTTAACCTATACAATTCAAAATAGTGATTAAAATATCAGTGAAACATAAGGATCATACGTCACATTCCCCAGCCACATTATATTTATTTTCAAACCGTTAGACTATATATATTAATCTGGATCCAAAAATATTCACAAGAGATGAAAATAATAAACACATCCCGCATGATATAAAAAAAGATTAAAAAATGAAAAAACCTACCTAGAATAACGGTGATTGGAATAGACATTTCCCTAGGCTTACTTCACCAATGAAGGGCATGATTATAGTAGTGAATTGATAATGGGGGACTAAAACCAACTGAAACACCTAGTTACCCGATTCCTACAAGAGGAAGGGTTCAGTGTGTCCAATATCATGAGTAGGAAAAGAAATTAGATGGTGTGAAGGATCGTTGAATTTGGAAGGCTAGATCATGAAAATTTGGGATTAGATAGAGTTTACATATGGGATTAATGGTGGATGGTAAAAACACATGTGGTTTGACCATTTAAAACCCCAAGAATTTTTAGAAAATAAATGATATGATCTATATCCATTAAAATGGCTTTAAAACCACTTAAATATAGAATAAAAATAACTTTACATAAAAAAGACATCAAAAGGAAATGACATTAAAAAACTATAAATTTATAGAAATATGAAAAACCATTGAAACGAGTCACCACTACTACCTATATGAGTCACTGATAGATGATTAACAACTAGCGAGTCACCACTGGCGATTCACCATCAGTGAGTCACCGCCAGTAATCCATCGCCAACCATTCACTATCAGTGAGTCACTACAAGATGAGTCACTAACCAAGATTCACCATTATCTAGTCACAACCAGGCAATTCACCACCAATGAGTCATTTCCAATGAGTCACCTATAGTGAGTCATCCCCATGGTGAGATACCTCCATGATGAGATTTTGAAAAAACAAGCTACCATTATAATTTTCTACCATTAGAATAAAATACCACCAGAATTATATAACATTAGATACTAGATATTTGAAAAACTCTTGAAATGAGACTCTTTTGGAATGAATCACATTTCTCAAAGACATCTTGTACATCCAACATCATCCATTGGTATTATAAGTCAAACAATTTATTGGACATTATGTTTGAAGACATTTAATCAGATTCATCTCAAACTATTATCTCCCCAGATAAATTAAAACAAACTAGCCTAAAATACCTCTTAGAGATGTCATTACACTTGAAATACCACAAAAAAAATATCCTGATATCTGAAAACCCCACAAAATATGAACAAACAACATTCCCTAACATAAGAATCAATAATAACACCTTAAAATGAACAGGATGGTTTGATAATTATCTACAATTTCACAAATGATAAATTTTAAACAAATACATTGTCACATAGATTTGGTATAGCAAGTCTTGTATGAAAATACATAAAAATAAAACAATAATAATAACCCCACAAATTATAGAATATTGAAAACAATTTCATCTGATTATTTCAAATGGATGATATTTTTTCATATTAGAGAAAATGTTAGGCCCAATAGGGGCCTATATACCCTGAGAGTTGGTGGTGAATCAGGGTATGGATATTCATTTCTAAATACATCTTGCCCCACTAGATCTTGACCTCTTTATTACAAGAGTCTCTTTGTTTGATATTTTATTTTTATTATGACCACTTCTTTTCGTATTTATCTTATGATGATGCTTTAAATGCAATGCAGGGAAGAAATCAAGCATATACAGATATTTTTTCTTGGTTTACCCTCAGTGGGATACATCCAAGGAGCATACAACGGTGATGTGCCACTATACCAAATCCACAAAGGCTCACTTGCAATAATGTCCAGGCCTGATCACTTCTATGCCCATGCTCACTGCCTTTACAATGTTTAGGGTTAGATTACTACTTTCCCAGGGGTCTCTCCCTGTTTCTCTTTCACTGATTCACTTCATGTAGAAAGGATTAATTTCTTCCTCTTCCTTTTCTCACTACACTTGGAAGGGATCCACTCACAGTTATAGACCTATAGGTTTATTCATTTCAATGAATGCACACATCCTCAATTGTTGATATATGCTCTATTAAAGTCCAACTTTCACCCACTGATGAATTCTACTTTGCCTCTAAACACTAGGCATCTCCTTTGGGAAATATCTTTTTAATGCACCCTACTTCGCGAAGCTCCCAATTTGTCAAAGTTCAAACAAGCCTTTGAAAAGTTCTTGCCTTTTCACGAATCACTCTCATGAAGAACTCTCATGAATCTCAAGTCGTCGCAGAGCGACATCCCTCACGAAGCTCACTGAGCCAATGAAGATCTCACATCATTCGCAGAGCTAGAATAGCTGTCATGAAGCTATTCTTTCACGAAGCACACATCCTTCGCGAACCAAGTGCAAAGGATTTTCTATAAATACTCTCTCTACATCTCTTGAGGGGATCAACCTCTATTTATAGGCAATTCCACCGACCCCGACACTTCTACGCGAAGGCAGTTCCACGCCATCACAAATCGTGAAGCTCTGAAATTTCCGTCCGAATTCTCTCAAAATCACGAAGCAACTCAAGAAATTATTAGATCGCAGAGCTCATCGTAATCGCAGAGTGTTCCATCAATTACCTCGCACCTCCACCGCTATGCTCCCTTTCATTTCCATTCAGAATTTCCATTCGTGAAGCTCTTCATAAACGTGAAGAATCACCGTCAACATTTTTCTTCTCTTTGTGAAATCCAATCCATGAAGCCTATATTCGTGAAACTCATGCCTTATCCATATTTAAATGATATCTTCATGGATATCCACATTTTGCGATGCTCACCAACCTCCAAATTTTGGTCCCCAAAAATTTGGAAAACACTGGAAAATGGTTCCACCTTATACTGCACTTTTTTTTTACTTCCTCCAGGTCATCTGTTCCTCTGTCATGGTTCTTTTTCAACATGTAACGTCAGCAACTTCACTGGAACTTGACATTTCTCCATGGAAACTTTCTTTTTCAATAAACAAAATCAACCGAAAAATGATGCAATGTTACCTAGAGGGATTTTTTCCCAACAATCTACCCCTTTGGGTTTGTAGACAACTCTCCATAACTCTTCTCAGAATGATTTTCTACACTTTGATACCTCATTGAGTCTCCTTCCAATATCTACCACCATTTTCCTATTGCAATTCAGATAGCATTCAAGGAGTCACATAACACGTACACTAAGCCCACATGAACAATGTTTCGCGTGAGAAACAAGAGTATTATGATAAGTTCATCAATTAATTCATTCATGTCAAACAACAATTGTCGATTCCAAACTGATATCAATCCCAAAATTGATACCAATTGTTGAACCGCACTGATACCAATTGGTGATAGCTGGAAACCTTCTCTCACCATTCCAACCCCACTCTTTTTCTTTTATCACAATCCTCAATTGTTGTGATATATATTCTTTGATTGATCACTTGTAGCATCATCAGATGTAAAACTCTTACTCCCCCTATATCATTACTCCCCCTATCTCACTGCCTCCACCTATCAGCTTCTCCCCATGTCAATCATGATATATCAAATAGCCACACTGTCTCCCCCTTGAACAATTACTGTTTTCACCCCCTTTGTCAATGAACCCAAAGAGAACTCCTTTGCGGTATGTAACAGGGTAAAAAGACATATTAGTACATTAGATAAAAACACACCATACCTCAAGGAGAGGGGGGTGGTTGTTCCCCATCCACATGCTTTTAAATGTGGGGAGCCTACTGAACTCCCAGTGCTAGTCGATGCCTTCCAAACTCTTCCTTGGGTAAGGAATTTTTCAGAATGTCTACAAGCTTTAGTTCTGTAGGCACATACTCCGACTTCACAATTCAATTCCCAACCTTATCCTTGATAAAATGATACTTTTTCTCAATGTTATGTGTCCATTAGTGATGGATTATATTTTTGCCGAGATTTATAGCACTTGAGTTATCACACTAGATTATGATCAGAGACATCACTTCAACTCCCATATCATCAAGCTACTGCTTCATCCACAATAATTGTGTGCAAGCTTGAGTGACCGCAATATACTCTACTTCTGCGGTGCTAAATGAGATACAATCTTTCTTCTTTCTTATCCATTAAATACATAATCCACCAGAATAGAATGCACCACCTGATGTTGATTTTCTATCATCCGTTGAACTGGCCCATTCTACATCAGTATATTTCAATAACTTTGTCTTGTATTTGTAATTATATGTCAATGTGAACTCCACCGTTCCCTTGATATACCAAAGTATTCGTTTCACTACAAGAATGTGGATTTCCTTGGGATTACTCTAATATCACACTACTTGGAATGTGGAAAATACAATGTCATTCCTTGTTGCAATCAAGTATAGAAAACTTCTAATGATTTTCTTGTATTCTATGATATTAACAGCCTTTTCATTCTCATCTTTGGAAAATTTCAACTGGGTAGCTACCAGTGTCTTCATCTCCTTGAAATTTTCCATTTCAAATCTTTTCAAAACTTCCATGGATTATTTGGATTGTGAAATGAATGTTCCATTCCTTCCTTGTGTCACCTGTAGACTAAGAAAAAATGTTAGCTCTCCAATCATTGACATTTCAAACTCACTTTTCATGAATTCGGAAAACTGTCTGCATTGAGCTTCATCTGATCCACCAAATATTATGTCGTTGACATAAACCAAGACCATCAACCTTTGATTACTATTTTTATTGAATTAGAGATTGTAATCAACTCCCCCATGCTAGAAATGCAGCTTCTTCAAGTATTGATCAAGCCTTCAGTATCGTGCTCTTGGTGCTTTTTTCAACCCATACAACACCATCTTCAGTCTAGAAACCTTTTTCTCATCCTCATGAATGAGAAAAACATCTGGATAATCAATATACACCTCTTCCTCCAGAACCCTGTTCAAAAATGCATATTTGATATCCATATGGAAGACATTGAACATTTGTTGCACTGTGATGGCTAGGAATAATCTTATTGTCTCCAGCCTTGCAACTGGTGAAAATTTCTTATCAACATCTATTCCCTCAATGTGGGACTACCCCTTGCACACTAGTAATGGTTTGTTCTGAATCACTGTTTCATCTTCATTCATCTTGTCACGATAGAATCATTTATTCCCGATGATATTTTTATCTTCTAGCCTCGAAACAATCTTCCATGTCTAATTCTTTTCTGAATTGGCATCAGTCACCTATGCTCCCACTTTGTTTCTTTCCTCCTCATCACGTTCATCATGGAATTTCTTACTGTTTCATTTTTTAGTGTAATCATTATTTTCATCTACTTATCACATCTTCTTGGTATCCGGAAAATAGTCAGCTGATACCACATTGTTAGATCAAAATAAATGAGCATGAGTTGCAAGATTATTGTTGCTTCTCCTATAATATATCATCCCTTGATAGACAATACCTGAGGTGATTCATCCAATTGTTTCCTTGATGGCTCTTGCATATGATTATTTTATTAAATGCTCCACCTATGTTATGAAACAATTCCTAGTGTTATGCCCAGATATTAAATCCATAAAAATTCTTCTAATCCTGCATAATTTATTCTCATATGGATCTTGCCATTGGTCTATTAACAAAATCTCTATTCCTACTGAGTTGGAACTCGGTGTAGGAAATAAAATATAAAGTTTATAACACAAACACTTCCTATAGTTCTCTATTTCCCCCTTTTTTCTCCAAATCTGGTACCTGATGTGATTAAATTAATACTTTGAAGCATATCAATTATCCACTTTGCATCTTTAGATGTCACTTCCCCTTGGAACTTATCTCCCAAAAACCTGAAACACGTGAATCTTCAATTAATAGAATTTATATACATAGGGAGAGAGGTTATTCTGGAATCACCAAGATGTGGATTTCGGTTGATCTTGATGGGTCAACCCTTTGATTCTTTCTTGTAGAGAATCACATTCTTTCTTTGCTTCATCTAGATGCCTAGCCAATTTTAACAGTTCTGGCCATATGACTAGGATTTCATTACCCTGATTCTGAGTTTTTTTCATATATGTAGACTTTACAGGATTGGCATTTTTCACAATTTTGGATTTATGACCACTTATACACCCTTTCTTCTTTGAAGTACTACCAATATGCCACTTCCCTTGATTCCATCTCTGGGTCAGAATCTCTATGTTTGTCAACTTCCCTTTCTTTTTACACCATTTTAGAGATCTTCCTATTTACTCTACATCTCTCTCTGGCACACGACATGTGAAGTTTTCAATACATTCTTTGATCATCTATCTTTTATCTGATATCCGAGTCACCACACTATTTTGAATTGGTGGTAGGTCCTCCAATAAATGTACATTCTTCTTAACCACAACTATAGCATTCCCTCACCTTTTCTTCCGTAATTGTTCTTGTTTTTTCTTAGAGGTATGTTGTGAGTGTGACAGATGAGGTGAGAGAAACTCCTTTTTTTCAGCTCTACGTTACTCCCCTGAGGCTCTTAGCCTATTATGGAACTTACAACTTTCTATCCCAGTACATAATTTCTTATCATGCACTACTGGATTCGAGAATCTTTTTTGAGTTCCTTTTCCTTTCTTTCTTTATAATTGTTGTAATGTCTTGAAAAATTCCCATGATTAGAACATATGAAACATTTTCCATTAAAGTCATAACTCATTTCGTCATCTCTCAACTGAGATGTTGTTGAAGCTTGAGTTGTTCCTCTAGCACTGAGTGCCTTTGCTTCCTGACACATATTCATGGTGTGTCTCTTTCATCCACAGTAATACCATCTAAGGAATGCTTTCCTCTGAGAGACTCTTCTCTCTGATTTCACATGATGCTTCTTCTTATTCTCAGATTTATCAATGCTTCTATTTTCACAGCCTGAAATGTATTCTAGAGAATCTGAAAAGAAGCTTGATGTGTGGCCATGAATCCCATAGAAATAGCACCTGTCATCACTTATATTTGAATCTTTTATCTTAGGCCCATCCCCAACACCTACATGTTTTTCTCCACTCCAGTAACTCTTCACGGCTCGCATTCTATCATGTACGGGAGCGGATTCATCCAATACAATTCCAGATTATCTCAAACTATATGGTCTTTGAGCTGACAGAAATTTTTTTTGTTTCTCCTCAAAAATGTCATACTTCCGTTTCATTTTATCATCACCTTCCGAAGGACAATCGAATAGTAAGTGTAGTGCATCCTTTATCTTAGGTTTTCCATTATCTTTTTATATCTCTATTTTGTTCTTGGATTTCTCTATCACTTCCTCCAATTTTTGAATCTTTTTATCTCTTGATTTAAGTTGAGCATTGAGTTATTTTCTGAGATTATTCCTGCCAATCAACACATCATCTAGTTCCCGTGTGAGCTTTTCCACAATGACACTTTTCTCTACCACTTTTAATTTTTCTTCTTCCATAGAATCTGAACAACATGAATTCTCATATTGTAGCCTTTGATTCTTCTGAACTAGCTCAGATAGATGTGTAGCAAGATCAGCATTTCTGGCTTTCAAAATCTGAATTTCATCTGTGTCCAGATTCTTTCCCTAAACATCATCTTTGAGATTTTCTTTCATTATAGATATCTTTTGCAGTTCATCGGCTTGAGAATAATTATTCTCCCTTAGATAAGTGGTCACATAAATAAGCATTTAATTTAATATTCTTAGCCTGTTAACCTCAATTTCCATTGCTTGGATCTTGATTTCAGTAGATTTCATCTCTTCATCCAATTTCTGATCCAATTCCTTTTCCTTGTGGAAAACTTCCACTTTTCAACTTCTTGGTGTTTCTTCATCATCAATGGTTCCAACATCACTTGGAATATCATGTTCTTCACTCATTATTTCAGCATCATTGAATGAGTAAGTATTTTCACAGTATGATTCATCCAAACCATTCATCTGTTCACTACATGATTCCTTTAACTAGATCACAATCTTTCCATTGACACTTCCACAGCGGGTAATATCACCAGACATCTGCTTCTTCTTTGATGTTCTTCCCATTTCCATGGCACAATATGATAAGAGCAGAATGAATCTTACCTTGAGAAATCGACTGTATCAAGTCAGAGCAAACAAATTTGATAAAAGTAACCTATCCCTTTGTTACCAATTGTTAGGACCGATAGGGGACTATATAATCTGAGAGGGGGGGGGGGGTGAATCAGGGTATGGATATTCTTTTCAAAATTCTTTCTACCCCACTGGATCATTACCTCTATATTACAATGGTTTCTTTGTTTTCACTTGTGTGTTTATTATGACCACTTATTTTCATCGTTATATTATGATGATGCTTTGAATGAAATGCAGGGAAACAAGCAGGTAGAAATATAGAATATTACTGGTTCACCCTCACTGGGTTACATCCAAGGACCATACAACGACGATGTGCTGCTGTAAAAAATCCTCTTAAGCTCACTGCCAAAATGTTCAGGATAGATCACTTCTATGCCCAGGATCACTGCATTTACAAAGTTTAGGGTCAGCTTAGTGCTTTTCCAAGAGTCACTCCCTATTTCTATTTCACTAGCTCTCTTCCAGTATAAAGGATTACCTTCTCCATCTTACTTTGCTCACTGCACTTGGAATGGATCCACTCACAGTTTATAGACCTATAGGTCTCTTCATTTGCATGAATGCACACATCCTCAATTGTTGATAGATTCTTTGTTGAAGTCCAACATTCATCCACTGATGAATACCACTTAGCCTCTGAACACTAGACAACTCCTCTGGGAAATACCATCGCAAAGCACCCTACTTCACAAAGCTCCCAATTTCGTGAACTTCAAACAAGCCTTCGTGATGCTCCTGCCTTTTCATGAAGCACTCTCGCGAAGCACTCTCGCGAATCTCAATTCGTCGTAGAGTGGCTTCCCTCATAAAGCTCACTGATCCAATGCTGAGCTCGCAACTTTCGCGGAGCTAGAATAGTTGTCGTGATGTTTTTCTTTCACGAATCACACTACTTTCGCAAACTACCTTCGCTAACCGAGAGCAATGGATTTTCATTGAAATATATCTCTACTTCTCAAGAGTGGTCGACCTCTATTTATAGGAAATTCCACCAACCCTCAACCCTTCCGCACTAAGGCAGTGACATGGCATCTCCAATCGTAAAGCTCTGAAATTTCCGTAAGAATTCTCTCAAAATCGTGAAGCACCTCAGCAATTCTCGGATCGCGGAGCTCTCTGTATCGCGGAGCGTTCTATAAATTCCATTGTACTGCCATTGTGAAGCTCCCTGACATTTCTTTTCAACACTGTCGTCCATGAAGCTCATCGTAAATATGAAGCATCACTGTCAACATTTTTATTCTCTTTGCGAAATCCAATCCCTGAAGCCAATAATCACGAAAATCATGCCTTTTCCATATTTAAATGAGATCTTCAAGGAATTCCACTTTTTACGAAGCTCACCAACCTCCAAATTTTGGACCCCAACAATTTGGCAAACACTGGAAAACGGCGCCACCTTGTACTGCTCTTTTTGTACCACCTCCAGATCATCTGTTCCTTTTTCATGGTTCTTTGTCAACATGGATTGTCAACAACTTCACTGAAACATGAAAAATATACTTGGAAACCTACTTTTTCAACAAACACAATCAACCCAAAAATTATTCAATGTTAACTTAAGGGATTTTTTCCCAACAGAAAACACTGTTAAACCATTTATTTCAAAATAAATTATATAGACATACCATAGAATGAATATATATACATGCAATTTCATAATTTTTTTAATATACATAAAATTTCATTTCAATATATTTAAATCATTTCATGATTATTATATCAAGAAGAAATAGATTACCATGATGGATTAAATGTTTATTAATAAAATCGAAAATCTATTTACTACACATTATTAAACCATTTTGGTAATGGAGTTTAAAATATATGCATGATTTTAGAAATTATCTATTACCTTTCAAACATGTATCTCAACAATTTTTTTAACATTTTATGTTTGGAAAACATGCTTATTAAATCAATCCCATGAATTTTTTTTAAAAACATTCACTTAGGAATACTATGTGGAGCTAAAACCTTTTTTGTATAAAAAATAATGAATGAAACTTATAGAAAAATTATTTGTGAAAGAACATTAATAAAATTTTGTAAAAAAACATTCCATTAACATGTTTTCCAAGACCACATATATAAATTTGATGGGTTCATGTATTCACAATATATTTCTATTTTACTAAAAGTGCTCTATAATGCTCTTTACCATGTAAATATTATCAAAATTTAACAAAAAATTTAGAAAAAATGAATTAAAAGATTTAAAGAATAAGAAATATGACATGAATTTTACAAGGACCATCTTATAAAAATTTATTTTTTTAGGTTTCTCATAGAAAATAATTTCCAGGAACATATTTATGTAGAAACAGTTTGTTGTTCAACATTACAAATTTTTTAATTTTTCGTAGGAACATGTCCTTACCTGAAAGATTTTAAAATATAATTCCTCTACCAACATGAAAACTTATTTTTTTATATTTATTGCTACCATAATAATAATAATCATATGATACCATCCAGAAAAACCATGATATTTTCCACATTGGGTGGCACTGACTCACCAGAATGGTTTAAAAACATGTTGTGATATAATGTATGTTGATGTGGGGGAAGAGTTTCACTCTATTAATATGTTTTTTCATAAAAAATTCCATAATTATAACATCAAACACAAAAAAAGAAAAAAAAATTATGTATTTAAACATTATCATCACTTCATTTATAAAATTATTTCAGAATGGGAAGAACGACCATATTTATTAATTAAATGAATTTAAAAATAACTGGATTATTTTATTAACAAATTTATCTGATTAAACCTTTTTATGAGATGTGAGGAATTCAATCAATATAATAATAACACCTCACAACATAAAAAAAATTCATCTCATAACATCAACCACAAATCTCGGCCATGACACATCACCATCATTCCACGACACAAACATTTTCCAAAGATCCCAACCAGCATAAATTTCCTCAAGTATTTCAAATGACAACATCACCCAACCACATTACCATCGATAGGAAAATACCATTTTTCATATAACCACATACTCATTATCATCCTCTACACATCTCAGACCAATTATCCCTATAATCATCAAATAAATATCCTCAAGAACACTAAGATATAAATTAACTCTCTATTGTTGAGATAATATCCACTTTATGTCGCACTGACTCCCCCTCACATATTTAATCACATCAATGCATAATGTGTCTCATCTAGGGATCATGTTTCCACATATTTGTATACATGATTGTTTTTAATCCACATGTCACACAATGAACCAATATAAAATCAATCACACATTGTGTTCGACTCCTCATGTATTAATCGTGTTTTAATGATCAAAAATCCTATTACTATTAATTAATCTCAATCTTAATTGAACATCTTGTTAATGCTCTCAAATCTCAATAAAAACTACACATCATGTTTTAATGATAGAAAATTTTATTGATGTTAATTACTCTTTTTTTATTAACAAGTCTTATGCATGATCAAAAATCTCACTTATATTATCAATCCTTTATATTTATGTTTTAACTTCTCTTACTCTCTAATAATTAAGCATAATCCATATTCTGCGTATTACCATATAAGCCTAAATACGGATATTTGACAATATTTATGTTTTAACTTCTCTTACTCTCTAATAATTAAGCTTAATCCATATTCTACGTATTGCTGTTTAAGTCTAAATAAAGATATTTGGCTTTGTAACCAGACACCGTGAAGGACACACCGTGACAGAGACACCATGACCCAAACACCATGAAGGACACACCATGACCCAGACACCGTGAAGGACAAACCGTGACCCAGACAACGTGGAGGACACACCGTGACCCAGACACCGTGAAAGACACATCGTGAGCCAGACATCATGAAAAACACACCATGAGCCACATACCGTGAGCCACATACCGTGAAGCACATACCGTGAAGGAGATATAGTTTTCAAGAAAAATTGTGACACCATTTCTTAAGATTGTTGTCAATATTCTTTAAATATTCCTAACGGTCACATTTGATGTTTTTAATGAAATTAATGTTATTTAATGATAGTTGTTGGCATGCCAGGAAACCGTAACTCATACTTATGGAAGGGGATTCATTCCTATTGTCGGTGCTCATGGAATAAAAGGTAGTCTTAGATGTAGTAAAAATAGAGAGTTGCTTCAACATACAATACTACAACACACGGGAGTGCTCTGTATTGAACAAAAGAACAATCCTGAGAACAGGTTTGAAGAATACATTGAGCTATCCTCAATGAAATTCCAACACATGCAATCCTACACTACTAGAGGAACTGAAGTCAAGACAACTTCTTCACTCTTGTAGATCACAAGCTGAACTACGAAAATCTATTTTTCAACAGAAAAACTATAGAAGGACTCAGAAGCATTTCTGCTGAATCCAACGAGTCCAGAGCTGCATTGGTAATCACTTTATCTTTCTAAACGCTTATATGTTCTCTCTATGTGATTTGTTTATTTATTTCTAGTAGTATGGTGTACTCTGTATATCCCACACACACACACACACTGTCTCATGCACTGAACTAGAGGATATCAAAATCCTCACTCCAAAACTCTTAACTCTTATTTACCCACGACAACTATGGAAGTGGTCCTTGTGTTACCTGGTCCTTGTTTTTTTTCACAAAGAACTGCGGTAGAGGTCCCTGCGTGGCCTGGACAGTTTTGAAAACTATTTTTTACCCTGATCTAGGGTGTGGATAAAATTTATATAAAGTTGAGAGGACTAAGTCTCAGCTTGAGACAGAACCTCTTGTTATATCTGCTGTATATTTTCAGTTTAAGTTTAAATTATATTACATATATCTTTTATATTATGTTGCTGTTACTTTGAAATACAAACCATTTTATTGTTACTTTGATATTTAAATTAGCATGTGTTTACACATATTGTAAATCAGTAGGTTAGTTTCAAAGGTAAGTTTAATCTTGTGGTTAAATTAACTGAGACTTAATCAATATTTGAGAAGCTCGGTGAACATTTACAATCTGTATAAATTCACTACAGTTTAACTTGATTTATAAATTGGGGGATTTTAATAGAAAATATTTAAACAGAAATTTTAATTGGAACTAAATTCAGCCCCATCTTGAGTATTCACTCTGACCAACATTTGGTATCAAAGTTTGTTTTTGTTAAAGGATTTTTGAAATACTCTGTTTTTCAACTGTGATTTTAGTTTCATCATTAAAGATCTAAAATTTCTGTTAGTTATATATTTTATCTCTTTAAATTTAATTTCTAAAATCTAGCTATGGATAATATACTAGAGGGTTCTGTTACTATCTAGACACCATTATTTAATGGTACAAACAATGCCAATTGAAAGGTTAAACTGAAAATTCATTTGTAAAGTATGGGTTTTGATATTTGTACTGCTATAGAGTCTCAGTATAAAATTCCTGAAACCAAAAGAACAACTTGGGAATAACTCACAAAGACTGCTTACAATAATAATTGTAAAGCTATGAATTCCCTATACTATGCATTTTGAGATGAAGAATTCAATAGAATATCTTCCTATAAAACTTCTTTTGAAATATGGGATACTTTGGGTGTTTATCATAAGGGAACAACCAATGTTAAAGATATGAGATTAAATACATACAATATTAAATATGACTATTTTAAAATGAAAAATACTGAACCCATTTCTAATATGTATCTCAGGTTCAATGAGATAGTCAATACAATGAATTCCCATGGAAAGGTTGTTCCAATAATGGAACAAATTATGAGGATATTGAGGTGTCTACCAGACTGATGGAGAGGCACATCTGTTTCAATTCGAGAGTCATGTGACATTGGTGCTCTACCTTTCAAATAGATGATTGGTAAGCTTATAATGTATGAGGAAGAACTCAAAGTGAATAAAGAGGAATATGATGAACCAAAAAGAATATCAGTGGCTTTCAAGACTACTGCTTCAAAGAGAAAGGACAAAGAAAAAGATCAAATACAAACTGAATGTTCAACAAGTGAATGTTCAGACTCTGATAGTGATGCTGAAATGGCTCAAATAGCCAGAAGGTTTAAGAAATTTTATAGGATGAAGAAATTTTTCTGAAAATCAAATTACAAGGGAAAGTATGACAATAAGGGACATTGGAAGAAGGACTGGAAAAATCCAGATAAAAGTGATGAAGTTGTTTGCTACATGTGAAAAAGAAAAGGACACATTATAGTAGACTTCCCAAAGCTAATATTCATGAAGAAATATGACTATAAGGACAATAAATACAATAATGCAATGAAAGAAACTTGGAGTTCTTCAAAAGACAGCACAAGTGAATCTAAAATGTCTGATTCTTAAAAGAAATGTGCCAACATGTGTTTCATGAAAAACACATCTGAAGAAACTTGCTTGAAGAGTTCCCACAATAAGACATGGTATTTGGATAGTGTATGTTCAAGACATATGTCTGGGGATTACTCATGCTTAAAGAGTTTAATAAAGGTTGATGGAGGCTATGTCACCTTTGGTGATAATTCTAAAGGAAAGATCTTCAGTCTAGGCCAATTTGGAGACACTAATTCAGTTTTAATTTCTAATGATTTATTTGTTGATGGACTTAAATATAATCTGTTATGTTTTTTCAATTTTTTGATGATGGTTTTAATGTCAGGTTTAAAAATGATTCTTGTAATGTTTTTAATTATAAAAATGTTTTAGTATTTTATGCTTTAAGAAATGAGAATGTTTATGCTGTTGATTTGAATTCTTCAGAAAAAAAAATGTTACTTGTTTAAATTCTTTTCATAAAGAGTCTCGGTTATGGCATAGAAGATTAGGACGTTGCAATATACACTCACTTAGAAAACATACTAAGCAGATCATAGTTAGAAACTTACCCAAACTTGAGTTTCCAAGTGACAAAGTTTGTAATCCTTGTCATAAGGGGAAGAAACACAAAATCTCTTTCAAATCAAAGAAAAATGTTTCAACATCTCAACCACTCGAGTTGGTTCACATGGATCTGTTTGGACCATATAGAGTTTCTAGCTTAAATGGGTAGCACTATGTCAATGTCTTAGTAGATGAATTTTCTAGATATACCTGGGTAAACTTATTAGCTTACAAAATTGAAGCTTGTTCATATTTTGTTAAATACTCCAAGTCTGTTTAAAACCTTAGTGGTCTTAAGATTAAAAATCTAAGAAGTGATCATGGCCGTGAGTTTGAAAATCAAGACTTTGAATACTATTTCTCACACAATGGCGATAGTCATAAATTTTCTGCTCCTAGGACACCTCAGTAGAATGGTGTATTAGAAAGAAGAAATAGAACCATGTAAGAAATTGCAAGAACTATTCTTAATGAGTATGACCTGCCTATTTACATTTGGGCTGAAGCTGTGAATACAGCTTGTTATATCATCAATAGAGTCTTGATTAGACATGTTCTTAAGAAGACACCTTATGAACATTGGAACAATATAAATGGGATAATTTGGACAAGTTTTATTCTAAGAGTGATGAAGGAATCCTTTTAGGATATTCTATAACTAGTAAAGCCTATAGTGTTTTCAATAAGATAACCAAGTCTGTGTAAGAATCTATTCACATCAAATTTGACAAAACTGATCCACAAGAGTCTAAAACCTCTCTTGAAAATCATGAAGAAGATTTATCTGTTCTGGACCTTAATGACAAAATCAATGAACCTGCTGTAAAGACAACCAGTTCTGGACTTATTCCAGAATCTTCTCTTAATGAACCCGAACCTATAGATGAACCTGAAATTTCTAGTCCTACCTTTACAAGATGAACTAGAATTCTAAATATTCACCCTTTAGATACTGTTGTAGGAAATCTAGATAGAGGGACACATATTAGAGATTCTCTTAGAAATCAGGTTGAACATGAAGTCTTCTTGTCACAGCTTGAACTTAAGAACATTGATGATTCCATTAATGATGAATTTTGGGTAATTCCTATGCAAGAAGAACTCAATCAATTTGAAAGAAATGGAGTTTGGAAACTTGTTGAAAGACCAATGGACACTTTAACCATAGGCACTAAATGGTTGTTTATAAATAATGTAGATGAATCTGGAAATATGGTTAGCAACAAAGCTAGGTTAGTTGCACAAGGATACAGTCAAGAAGAAGGAATTGTCTCTAAGGAGAATTTTTCTCCTGTAGCCAGATTAGAATCCATTATGATTTTACTTTCTTATGCAGCACATCGGAATTTCAAACTATATCAAATGGATTTCAAGAGTGCATTCTTAAATAGATATATTGATGAGGATGTTTTTGTTGAAAAACCACATGTATTTTCAAACCCTCATTTTCCAAATCATATTTTCAAATTATCAAAAGCATTATATGGTTTAAATCAATCCCCAAGTGCTTGGTATGACAGATTAAGTACTTTTCTAATTTTTAAATGTTTTACAAAAGGTATAGCTGATCCTACTCTTTTTATAAAAGGAATTTCTAAACATGTTTTAGTTGTACAAATTTTTGTAGATGATATTATTTTTGGATCTTCAAGAAATTACCTATGTACTGATTTTTCTAAAATGATGCAAAATGAATTTGAGATGAGTATAATGGGATAACTCAAATTTTTCCATGGATTTCAAATCATTTAAAATAATGATGGAATTATTTTAACTCAAAGTAAATATACTAGAGATCATTTAAAACGTTTTGGATTGGATAACAAAAAATATAGTGACACTCCCATGAGTATCACCAGCATGTTGGATCTTGATGAAGATGATAAATCTGCTGATCAAACCACTTATAGATGAATTATTGGAAGCCTACTCTACTTGACTTCTAGTAGTCCTGATATTATGTTTAGTGTGTGTTTGTGTTCTCGTTTTCATGCAAACCCTAAAGAGTCACATTTTAATACTGTACAAGGAATTTTCAAATACATATAGCATATTCCAAACTTAGTAATATTCTATCCAAAAGGACAATCATTTGAATTAGTTAGTTATTATGATTATGATTTTTCTGGATGTAAGTTAGATAGAAGAAGAACCTCTTGAATGTGTCACATTTTAGGCATGTCACTAGTATCATGGTATAGTATGATACAAAATTTTGTTGCATTATCTACTGCAGAAGCTGAATACATAGCTTCTAGAAGTTATTGTGTAAATATTTTGTGGATGAAACACACATTACTAGACTATGGATATCAATTCAGACATGTCCCAATAAATTGTAATAACAAAAGTGCTAGTAATATTTCTAACAGTACTTTTTCATATTCTAGGACAAAACATATTGATGTAAGACATCACTTTTTCAGGGATCATTATTAAAAAGGTGATATCACTTTGGAATTCATTGTTGCGGAATATCAACATGCTGATATATTCACTAAACCAGTAAATTTTGAGATGTTAGACTACATCATACATGATCTTGGTATGATAAATCATAAATAGATATCTTACTGATCACAATGTTTCATAGCTTATTTATTTTACTTTATGGTTTCATGGTCACTATTTTACTGTTATTGTTTCATGCTTACAGTCTCACCGTTAACACCTTGTGTTCACGGTCTGTCACTTAACTGTCTCACCATGACTGCACAGAATGGTCACTGTCACACTATGATGGAAAAATTCACTCAGATTCTCACCATGACTGCACATAATGGTTACTGTCTCACTATGATGACTGTTTTTATCGCACCGTAACGCCTACTCATGGTCTCACCGTGAAGATTATTTATACTCTTATTTTAAACCATAACACGGTAATTTTTATTTCACACTATTTGGTTTCCCGTGTATTTTTTTATGATTATTGACATTCCCAAATGATAAAACATAATGGTTTCATTTGATTCCTTACCTGAACACTCTCATGAATCTTCTCTTTCTTGAAAACCTTCTCCTCTCTCGCCTGAACCTTCAGTGGATGCCAAGGATGAAGCATCTATCTTCACCCTCTTCTGAGAATCGCCGCTCTAAGAAACAGAAGAGAATAATTAGGATATCTTCTGAAGGACCTCTAAATCCGAACCTTGTTAACCATACTGTTGTACCTGAAAAAGAGATTTTCCCTAAGTGGCTACTGTCTAGCAAGTGTTTAGTCTTGAATGTTTTAAAAGAACAAGGATGGCTTGAATGGTTTTATGGACAAGATATACCAAATTAACCAAGGTTGGTATCTCAATTCTAAAAATATGTGATGTTTTCCTTTGATTTTGGAGAAATATTTATGGTGAGAAGCTGGATAAATGGACAAAAGTGTTCATTCTCTTCGAGGTTGTGGGATGCATGCCTAAGGATTCCACATGAAGGAGTTTGTGAGGATTACCATAGAGACCCACCTCCATCATCTAACATATTCGATCTGGAAAATGCCTTCGAATCCTTAACTGGTAATGGCACCAAGCGAAGGGCTATAACTGCAGAGCAAGATGGGGAAACTAGACTACTATTCATGTTTGTTCAAAATTTGATTAGTCCAAGAAAAGAGGATTTTATTGTGATGAAGTATCTTGATGTGTTCCAAATTCACTTGTTGAAGAATGGAATAAGATCAACCTATGAAAGTACGTTATTAACCATATATGTGAGCTGATTAAAGTCACTTCCAAATCCACCTCCTTGTTTTACTCAAGGATGATTTCAACCATGCTAGTTGCCAAAGGAATGGTTGGAATAAATGAAGAAAAGCTATATGAAATTGATTTCTACTTATCCAACCATATTATCAGAAGGAAAAAAGATTAGTTGGAACCCTTGGAAGAAGCAATGGGTTGATGATAATGATCAACTTTATAAGAAGTTTAATCCTGTTGATTATCCAAGAAGACCTAAGAACCTAGCTGATATTGGTTTGGAACCAGATGAAGAAACTGATTATTCGGAAGAAAAAGAAGAAGCGGAGGAAGTGGAATCTGAAGTACCACCTAGAGAAGAGGCTGAAATACCTAAATAAGAATCAACTCCTGTTGAGAAAGAAATAATTGTTGTCCCTACTGATGTTCCTGTTGAAATTCATTCATTAGAGGACGTTGCTTTGGTTTTAGAGAAGAAGAAGCTACTACTTCTAGTGAGCATGTAAATATAGAAACGCATCCTACGGCTGCTAGAAAATTGGTTTTTCCTGTTTTAGAGAAGCAAGCATTGGTGGAGATAGATCATGTTATAGAAGAACACCTTGTTGAAAAGCAAGCAAATCTGGAAGAACTGCCAGTGGAACAGTCAGTTCCTGAGTACATACCCTCTACTGAAAGAGGACGTAAATTTCCTTTCAGCTAGTAAGGAAAGAGTTTTCTGAAGAGATTAGAGATGTTCCCATGTATCATGACCCAATTTGTGAGCCTCACGAATCTGAAATGGAAGCACATTGTGAGGGGGAGGTACCACAAAACCTTGAGATTGTAGAGGCTGGACATGCTGGAACATCTCAACCTAATGTCTCATATTCTGTGTATACTCGATATGAATTTCCTTGTTTTTATGATGTGATTGAGTCACAACATGTGACTAAAACCAGTATAGATCTCTCTTCTTTGTTTCAACTAAATTCTGTAGCTTATCCAGAACCAGAACCAGAACCAAAGCCTCAATATGAATCAAAATATGAGTCTGAAGATGACTCAGAACCGCAATCAGAACCTGCTCCACTACCTTCACCTGCACTCTTACCTGAGAAACACTCTTTTTTAACTAAGGATGATTTGAGAGTCTTTGGAGAAACTATCTTGGCTGGTGTTGAGAAGATTTTATCCACTCAACCTCGTCCTGTGACTCAGTTAAGTCAACAATATGCCTCAATTCTTCTGGAAAACATTAATTTGCATATTCAACCAAGTATGATCTGTGAGATTCAAGATGTCATGGTTTAAAATAGGTTTCTTAGTGCTGATGTTTCTAATTTGAATGGGTTGGTGGAAAACCTGCATTTAGATCTATATTTAAGATTAGAGCCTGTGCCTGCTCCTGTTTATGCCCCTGCACCTGTTGATGCTTCTTCTGAACCAACTGATTCCACCCTTGCTATAGATATTGTGTCTCATGTACATCCATATCTACTATATTTTGATGAGAATATTGGAAAAAGACACACAAAAATACTGGAATGCATGAGGGAGATGGTAGAAAATCTGAATAACCTCACAGATGAGTACACTGGATGTCGGCAAAACGTTTTAAAACAGCTCAACGTTCTAACCGAAGCTGTCAAGGCTTCTTCTCCCTCTGGTCAGACCTCCACACCCTCTTTGGATGTTTCTATGTTTAGATCCATAATAAAGGAAGAAATTCAGAATGTTTTCAGTAGTTTAGATCTGTCTCCTCTGGCTGAAGTTATTAATAACAGTTATAGAGCACTTGATCTTGTCCAGATCCATTCTAAGATAGCCAATGATGCTAAATAATAGATCACAAAGAAGATAGATTTTTATCTTACCTGAACTTTATATAAAAGTGATATGACAGATCACTTTAGATATCTTGTGGAGAATTTGAGAATCCCTCCAATAAGTCAATCTTTTAAATATCATGTTCAGAATCTTAAAGAGTTCACTAGATTGTTGAAAAAATTCATATAGAGTAAGGACGATTTTTAAAAGGCTATGAAATATGGTGGAGAAATCAATACTGATTTCATCAATCTTTTAAAGCTATATCTTTATGTGAAGAGTACTGTTATAGTTTCTCCACCTGATGCACCCCTCAGACCTGGTATACCTACCCTCGCCTCAATAGCTATGTCAGTCAGTCAAGTTCTTTCTCAGATCTGGCAAGTCATTCTTGACCAACCACATCCTAGATCTTCTACTGCTCCTACTTTGGATCCATCCATTTTTTGATGGTCTACCCTTACCCTCTTTGTCTACCACACCTATGCCTACTTCTACATCATCACCAGTTCTAGCTGCTGATAAAGTCAAGGAAAAGTTTGATCCTTGAAGACACTAAGGACTATTTTATTTTTGATGGGAGATTTTTTGCGGTTTAATGTTTGTATTTCTCCTCGAAGTTTTACTCTTATCCTTTTTAATGACTAATGTTGCGTTTCACTTCACATTCTCTAAATTTTGATAATCCCAAAAAGGGGAGAAGAATTCCAAGTAAAATTAAAAGTATTAGTATTATAATTGTCGAATCTGTTATATTCTCTAATGTTGCATCTCTTTTCTATTTTATCTATACATGATTTTTGATCATCAAAAAGGGGGAGCTGGTTGGACTCTTCATGTATTAATCATGTTATAATGATCAAAAATACTATTACTGTTAAATAATCTCAATACTAATTGGACATCCTGTTAATTCTCTCCAATATCAATAATAACTACACATAATGTTTTAATGATAGAAAATATTATTGATGTTAATTACACTTTTTTATTAACAAGTCTTATGAATGATCACAAATCTCACTTATATTATCAGGACTTTATATTTATGTTTTAACTTCTCTTAATCTCTATTAATTAAGATTAATCCCTATTCTGAGTATTACTATTTAAGTCTAAATACATATATTTGGCTATATTTATGTTTTAATTTCTTTTACTCTCTAATAATTATTCTTAATCCATATTCTATGTATTACTGTTTAGGTCTAAATATTGATATTTGTCTAATTACCCAGTCACCGTGAAAGACAAACCCTGACCCAGACACCGTGAAGGACACACCGTGACCCAGACACCGTGAAGGACACACCGTGACCCAGACACTGTGAAGGACACACCGTGACCGAGACACTGTGAAGGACACACCGTGACCCAGACATAGTGAAGGACACACCATGAGATAGACACCATGAAGGACACACCATGAGCCACATACTGTGAGCCACATACCGTGAAGCACATATCATGAAGGAGACACAGTTTACACAACAAACTGTGACACTATTTCTTAACCTTTTTTTCAATATTATTTAAATATTTCTAACATTCACATTTGATGTTTTTAATGTAATTAATGTTATTTAATGATAGTTGTTGGAATGTTAGGAAAACATACCTCGTACTTATGGAAAGGTATTCATTCCTATTTCAGGTTCTCATGGAATAAAAATAAGTCTCAGCTATTGTAAAAAGAGAGAGTCACCTCGACATACAAAACTACAGCACATGCGAAGTGCTCTATACTGAACAAAAGAAAAATCATGAGCACAGCTATGAAGAAGACATTGAGCGATCTTAAAACAATTTCCAACACATGATATCCTACACTACTGGAGGAACTAATGTCAAGAGAACTTCTTCACTCTTTTATATCAAAATATGAACTACGACATACTGTTTTTCAACAGAAAAACCAGAGAAGGACTCAAAATCATTTCTGCAGAATCCAACGAGTCCAGAGCTACATTGCTAATCACTAGAGCATTCTGAACTCTTATATGTTCTCTCTAAGTGATTTGTTTATTTACATTCGAGTAGTGTGGTGTACTCTGTATATCACACACACACACACACACTTTATCATGCTCTGAACTGGAGGATATCAAAATAATCACTCCAAAACTCTTAACTCTTGTTTACCCACGACAACTGTGGAAGAGGTCCTTATGTGTCCTGGTATTTGTTTTATTTCCCATGAAGAACTGTGGTAGAGGTCCCTGCGTGGCTTGGATAGTTTTGTAAACTGTTGTTAACCCCGATCCAGGGTGTGGATCAAATTTATATATAGTTGAGAGGAATAAGTCTCGACTTGATACCGAACCTCTTGTTATATATGCTGTGCATTTGTAGTTTATTTTTAAAGTATACTACATATATCTTTTATTTTCCACTGCTGTTAATTTGAAATACAAAACCATGTTAAAGTTACTTTGATTGTTAAATTATCTTGTTTTTACACTTATTGTAAATCTGTAGGGTAGTTTCAAAAGTTATTTTAATCTTGTGTTTAAATCAACTAATACATAATAAATCATTGAGAAGGTAAGTGAACATTTACAATCTGTATAAATTCAGTACAGTTTAACATGTTTTATAAATTGGGGGATTTTAATAGACAATATTTTATCAGAAATTTTAATTGGACCTCAATTCACCCCCCCCCCTCTTGAGTATCCACTCTGACCAACACATTGCAACAACACAAATAATCTTCTATGATTATGTAGGGTTTTATATTACATCAAATAATTATACATCATGGGTAATTACACATGATTTTAAATTTTACACAGGAAATTGGGTAATAAGATGTATATAATTTATTATACTTTTAACACATGATTATTTTAATGAAGAAGTCATATCAATGGTATCATTTTCTAAAATAATAATAATACAAAACTGTTTCAAAAACACTATATTTTTAGTAAGAATTATCAAAACATAAATGAAATGATAACAATGAATCCTAAAAAAACAGTCAAAATTCATAGATTACATATAGTGAAACATCATGCCTTGAATTAAAATAGTTCTAACATACACCCATGTTAATGAAAAAATTAAATAAAAGTTATATTTACACACCATGATTCATATGCTTAAACATGTTATTATAGGGTACTATTATTATTAATGAAATTCATTTGAAATATTTATTTAAAAAATTTACATTTTGGGTTCTTGTGTTCAATTAAAATACACAATGACAATCACAACATGCATTTGAATTCATTTAAATAAAATATGATTTATGATCATGAAATTAAAAACTACACAGGTTGAATTAATGTATTCCATGATTTATCATGAATACTGTAAACATTCCTTTCTCATTTCATTTCTCTAGAGAACATGATTATATACTGTAATAAAAACAATTATTCGAATTATGTATATAAATGTATCATATTAAATGAGCTACAATATATGTTTCTCATAGTATAATTTCCCATGTTTCCACACCAATTATCTCAATTTATTTCATCCATCCCATAACAAGCTAATAATGACATAACATGTGAGTAATAGTAATTTTAGAAATTAAATTTTTAATTTGATATAAAATAATTTGATTAATAACATTTAAATTTCAACGTCGCAGAAAGATAGCACAAATCATTCTTATAATATTACCAAATTTTTGAAATAAATGACACAAGGATTTCTAAGCTGACACATGATTAAAACATATGTTTACATCAATACTATATAACTGAAATTGAGGGAAAATCAGAAGAATTTTATTCTCATAAAAGATTCTATGTTTAAAATAAATATCAATAACTAAGATTTTCATTTTTAGAAATTTTAAAATTTTAATGTCCAAGGACACATTTTACAACTACTAATCAACAAATTATTATATAAATTTAAAGATTGAATTCAAAAAAAAATATTAGCTCTCATGAAAATTAGAATAATTATAAGTATGGTTTCAAAGTAATTTATTTTATCAAGCTAGTGTGAAATCTATATTGAGGCTACATGCTTCATATGGGCTTTTAAAATTAATAGTTGTTCTATAAAAATACACTATGAATGATTATATACCAATTGAGACAATTATCCAAACTAGAAGGCATGAAATAAATTTCTAAAAAAGGATGAAAATCACAATTTATTATGAGTCTTGCTATAATAGAAATGGAAACAACATATCCAAAACAAAAAAAAGGTTTCAAAAAAATAATTCAAACCAATTACCCATAATATTAATCTTCCATAATGGTTATAAGAATAAATCAAGAAACAATTAATGATTTTTATTTGCAATAAAATTGTGTGAATAGTTATATAAATTAAAAAAAAGTTATTTTAAATCATTTTATAATCAAAAAAATATTATTCAAATAATAAAAAAAGTCTATATGATTCCTGTACCTCTCTTAGGTATCTACCCTAGGAGTAGTGTCACCTCACTTGGACATTCTGTAGGCATAGAGTCCATAAATTAGATCATGGGGGACCTAAAATACCATTTATTATCCTATCTCGGTGGCCTATGTCACGCAAAATAGGGAAACATACACTCTTTCCATACCAACCCACACCTTAGTCATTATAGATAACTCCGAACTCCAACATATAATACAACTGTTAGCTCTAATACCATTCTGTCATGAACCCACTCTCTAAATATTCTCTTTCAAGGATGGAAATTAATAAAGGGAGATAATGAACCCCAATTCCAGCCTCTAGAATGCCCCATGTTGGTGACGAGCACCCAGAGTGTACAAATATTACAATATGGGAGGTATAACCCTATATAAGGATACAAGATCAAGAGATATGATGAATCATCCAAAAAAACTCCATGATATATTATAAAATAAATCCAAAACATCCCACAATTCATGTATAAATTGAATCTAATAACATTAAAAGTATCCAAATTAAATACAAAATGAATAAAATCTAAGGTAGTGACACAACAACAGCTCCAATGGTCCAATCTAGAAATGTCAATCATGGTCCACAAAGCCCTCACGGAAACCTAAAATCTAATTTTATATACGTAGGGTGAGCATATAGTTATACTCATTAGTAAAAACCCAATTTATCTTATGCACAAGTAAATATACCATACTAATGAACTTGTGAGAAAACAAGAGAATAAAATAACATATAATGTTATAATAACAATCCTAACCTCACTAAGGAACACTCACCAAATAGTGAAAACAAATTACTAAAAATTAACATTACGCTCATTTTTGATAGGTTACCCTGCACCACTTTCCCACTTATTAGCCACATACACACCGTAACGAAAACCATCCTGGTGATCCAACCTCTTCTGAATATACCACAATCCAACCTACCCACACACACCTGGATCTCAAGACACATCCTACATGAAAACACCTTGGTCTCATAACATAACCATTCATTACACACCTGGGCCTCAAAACATACCCCACCTGCACAATAGAAAACAAAACACAACACATTCCAAAGACACTCCTGAAATGACAACACATATCATCTTGAAGAAACCAAGGAACGAACAACTCATCTCATCCCAAAGACACCTTGGAAAGCACAGCTTTCCCATACACAGATAGGACATAAAGAACACAATATTCTTGAAAAATATTGGTCTATCACTGAATGGAAGAGGGTGCATGGACGATTTGGGGTCCAACCATCCATCCTTATAACATGATGTTTTGGAAATAAACCATCCCCCATGATGATGGGAATGTTTAGAATTTACTGATCAACTAGGTTGGGGTGGGTAGAGAAATAATTAAGATGTACATTTTATATACATATATAGTTAAATCACACAATCCTATACTATGAGTCTCTAACACGAACCAAAAATCTCACAAAATAAACACAATCACATAAACTTCTAAATTCATAGAAATCCCACAAAAATCTCAAAAAAAAATCATTTTTTATCCATAATCAATATTCTAGGGTTTAGTTTTTATCAATAACTTCAAATTTATCAATCACATTGATTTTTTCCAAAAACCATTTTATATGTATGCCATATCATCTAATTTTATATTTTCATCCCATTTGTGAATATATAAACATTCACTAACTAATTGACACCACAAAAAATCAATTTCAACTTTAAACATGCCCATCATAAATCATTTTAGTTCATTATTAATTCATTTAATACATGGATAGATATAACAGAACCAACCAAAAAAATCAGAACAACATTCTATAAGCAGAACAGAAGTCATAAGTCACATTATACCCTTAATCCACATTTAACTGCTTAATAGATATCACAAATATATGAATAACTCAATATTAACACATTGGTTCATTAAATTACCTCATGTTATCAATCATTCATTGTCTATTAACATTATATATTCCATTTCAAATAATTCATTTTTCAATATTCTTCACAAGAATGGATATTCCATTTTTGATCCATATTTCCCGAGAATGCAGAATTAATTCTCAAAAAACAATAACTAACACAATTAAATATCCACAAAAAATAACCCTTTACTCACATACCAATAATACCATATCATCATGAATTCATAAGAATATATCTTTTTTAATATCCCCACTGCATAACGATAGAAATAAACCATCACAGGATCATTAGATCACTATAATATTATAATAATCAAAACTCCACTACATAAAACATCTCATCCACTACCCCCACACCTAACAACACAATAATATTACAAAGATCATGTCACCAGATCCAACCCACATCACACAGTTGTGTCCACAATCATGTTACAACACATAAAATAAAAAAACATACATTTATATTTAGTAGGGAATCCCTTATTCAATTTAGGTTAATTTAAGTTACTATCATTGAAACCATTTAATCCTTGGGAATTCATTTATTTTAATCTAATGTACATATTTAAATAATTATATAATATGTGATGTCGAAATTTATATATCCTGTAAGTATTTCATAGCCCATAAACTAGTACACAAACAAGGACACCAAATGACCATGATATTCATTGGGTATTTAACCAATACAATTCACAAGATTGATGGAAATTTCAACAAAATATTAGGTTCATTCGTCAAATTCCCCAATCCATTTATATTTATATTTAAATTATTTGATTGTCTATTATAATTTGGATGCATCCATATTCACTAGATGTGACAATAATAATCCCATCCAGTATGATACCCATAATATGAAACAATGGAAAACCCTACATGGATGAATGATGTTCGACATAGACTTTTTCTGAGGATTTCTGCACCAAAACAGGGCATGGTTATAGGAGGGAACTACATTAGGTGGGGTACTCAGACCAACTTCAACACAACATTACATGAATCTTATGGGTGAAAGGATTCGGTACATCATATATCAATAGAAGGAAAATCCCAATTTTGGTAAGAATGATGTTTACATTAGTAAGACTATATCTAAAATGTTCGACATAAGACATAGTTTTTAATATCCATTAATGTAATATGTCAATAAGACATGTAGTTCGACAATTTAAAATCCTACAATTTTTTATAAAATAAATGATTCCATTTATAAACATAGAAAAGGATTCAAAAGAACATAGATATTGAACTAAAATCATTTTACATCAAAAATATATGCGAAAATGTAACAATTGGAAAAACCAAAAAAATTCTAAAAATTTGACAAACTATAGAAATGAGTCACTTCCACTGCCATGATCAATCACAATAAGATGAGTTACCACCAAAAAGTCTGTACCAAATTATACACCAACAGATGATTCACTACCAACGAGTCACTGCAATCGAGTCACCACCAGAAAATCACAGATAGTGACTCACCACGAGTGAGTCACCACCATTGAGTCGCTGCTAGATGAGTCACCAACATATGAGTCACCACCAGTGAGTCCCTTCCGACGAGCCACCAGTAGGGTGCGCTACTTCCATGATGAGATACTACATAAACGAGCTACCTATAGAATGAGATGCCGAAAAAATGAGCTACCATAAGAATGAAATTCCATATAAAATTGTATATTTGGAAACCTATTTAAATGAGATGTTTTTGGAATTACTCACATGTCCCAAGACAACCTATAATTCCACTAGAAACCACAAAAATATGACATCACCCAATGTAATGGGCTAAATGTTCTAGAACATTATAAATATTTTCATTCTTATTCTTTATATGAATGGTTATTTTTATGAGGGTATGATATTTATAAGACACATTTCAATTCTGTGGGTTATGTTATGACTGTGTAATGACTATAAAATACATTACATTCACTAGGTTTTGATATGATAAACTATTTCTATTCATGTAGAACACATATGTATGCCCTCATTACGAGATGGGTTGGACCTATATCTCCATCTAATGTATTGGTAAATGTTCTATGTTTTATGAGCTTAAAAGGATACATGATAGGGAATATCATTCCCTATATGAGAGGGTACGTGAGTTTACATCCCAATATTGAAAAAATATGGTAATTGAGAGGTCATACAAAGACCATTGTAGGTATATTGGATAATATCCCATGCTTAGTATATTTTGATGGTATTGGTAGGTAACATTGACATTTGATTTTATATTCTTTTGTGTCTTCCAAAAATTCCATGTATTATTCTTATGTTATAGTTTATTTGATTATTTTAATTATTACATTATAATTCTTGTTGTATAAAATTTTGATATTTGTACCCTCATTCATAATTATGATTTTTCATATTCATCGTCTGATCTTCTAATAACATGACCACATTATCATGAACCTATGCTCATGTTAGGCTTACATTTCTTCTTTATTTACCCATAATGAGAATCTGAGCTCACCCCTTTTTATGTTTTCTTCCCTAGTTTCATAGGTAAAATTTCATGTATGGTATGTCAAAGAGGTATTAAAATCTTAGGGAACCTAGTTATAGATAATGTAGCTCATCATGTACCAATGACTATGTATCAATGATTCCAAAACCACTAAACTAATAAGGTATTTGGGAGTCCATTTGTATATGTTTTTAAGTATTTCACAAATGTTATGTAATATCCATGTACATAAAAACTTGGTTGAAATAGTTGATTTCAAAGAAAATAAATTCCTCATATCCTTGGGAACACTCACATGTGAGAATTGGACTAAGAATGGCTCTCCAACCAAGGGTGTCATGAGGATAAGGCTGCCACTTGGGATGGTGGTGTATACGACCAAGGAGGTGTATCCATCCATTGAGTGATTATATATTTAACAATTATAGTACACTATAAATAATTCCATAATACTATAGTTTGTATTAGATAGAATGTTTAGAAACATTTTGACACTAGGATAATTAAACATACTGAGTTTCTTAGTGATATATATATTTATATTTATATGGATGTATCTATGGATAAACATAAGGTGTCATATATTTAAAAGTTCGTTTGATGATTTTGGAATCTTATAAGGGGGTTTTGATAATTATGAGATTTTCTATCAGGGTATCTTTTTTTCACAATATTCATTTGTGTTTTAGTTATAGCTAGACCAAAAAAGAACTGTATTAAAAATGGATGCGATGGGAAATAATATAACTATCCCATTAAGAAAATGAATGATAAATGGGAGTCATGAAAAATATTTATCTCTACACTAATAAGAGATATGAATCATTATAGACATAAAAACTATCATAGGATGGCACAACTTTACATTGAGTCCTCCATGTGGCAATGCCCAACTTCTTTCACTGGGTATTCTGATCAACAAGTTTTTGAAATGTATATATGTAACACTTAAAAATATATTTTATAATCTCTAATTTCTATAACATCATAATTCCATTCTATATGATTATCTTTTATAAGGTGAATTGGATTAGTGATGGAATCCAATAAAAAATACAAGGCAACAACAATAAATTTAATGTATAGATTATAATGAGTTCAAGAACATATTTTTTTAAAACTACTTCCTTCATATTATTCTTAAAAAGTTAGAGAAGTAATTCCTGAAGAATAAGATGATGGATAATGAATCTATTCATGACTATGAAGTATATTTTGTTGTTCTTGCGAGGTACACTTCAGGTATTAACATCCAAAAATAAAATATTTTATTGATTCATTGGTTGTATGAAAAGAAGTATTCAACAATAATTGGATATAAAAGACTTTATTAGATATGAAAAAAATAGATTTTCTATAAATGACTAAATGGAGGATTTATTTTTGATTCAATATCATTGGTTTGACATGAAAAGGAAGATGGACGTAAAAGGAAAATCAAACATCAATAGTGAAATGAAAATGTGCATTTGGTTATCCATAAATGTTTGTAGAAAAAATTTAGGGAACACTCATGTGGGGACTAATGAATGAATAATGTTTAGAAGGGATGACCATAAAGAGGATTTATATTTAATTGATGAGTGGAAGATATATAATTATGCTAATATTGATAAATCACCATTGGATGAACCTTCCATACTTTAGTGTTTAAATATCATGGAGTTTGGCTAATATGTTAACAAGTGCCTCAATCCATGGATATTGTGAACAATAAGACACATAAATCATTAAAGATAACGAAAAAAGGGAAATATTCCGCTATTGTAGTTGATTAAGTAGACAAACATTTATAAGAAATACTTATAATCCCCTCCATTATTGTGAATTTTATTTCTGATTTTGTATAAATAATCAAAAAGAAATTCTTAATGTTTTCATTTGGGAATATTTTTTGTGATCATATCCGTCCCCATAGATTATGGAATAATAAAATCACATTTAATAGTATATTTTTATATGTATGGACCCTCATTTCCAATGATATTTTTTTGGGTATATGATAAGAGATTATTTAATGAATAAATTGTGAATTTAATTTTGGAAGGGTTACAAGGTTAACCATTTGTTAAAATTTTATATTAAACAATAAATATTCGTTGTTATAATTATTATATTATCAATCCATTTGTGAATTTACTGTATGTTGGATAACTTCTTATAAATATATTATAGAATGAATATATATTGAATTACCTATCCTTCTATTTATTGATCTCACGATCTCTTACTTATTCTAAAAGGAAAAATTCACCTTTATTTCATGGAATATGCGATGAAGTGGAAATTGATTTGGGGAAAAAAGTGTGAAGGTGTCCTAAATCCATGTAGGTTTCTATTCACATGACAATTATTCGTCATTTTTTAAATGTTATTCTAATAAATATTTTTCATTTTATAATAATTTTTGGTGATATAAATGAAAACATTCATGCATTTTTTGTTTATTTTTTTTTATTTTTAAATTTATATGGATCGCCCAAATTATAGTGTTAGTGATATTTATCAACACATATATTTATATAAACATTAAATCAATGGAAAAATAGTCACATGTGTTATGATATTTACAAACATAGTTACGATTTACTTTGGGTAACAATAAATTTTCTGGTTTTCCTTATAAAATTGATGTTTTACTTTTTGATTTTACAATGTGGGATTCTATGATGGAAACATTCAAGTATCAATCCATAAATAATATAGTCAAGTTTTATGTTGAAAATTTATTTTGAGGGTGTCTAATTTAACACCAAGAGACGTTGTGAAAAATTTTTCTTCCAGTTTATTTAATCTTTTCGATATTTTTCATTACACACAAAAAAGAATATGGATTTTTGTTATATGAAAAACACTATGTTTATATTGAATTATTTGGAATAAAATGATAATATTATGCTACATTCAATAATTACATAGTTTTTGGTACACACAAATTTCTTTTTGGCTTGTGGAACACACAATTTCTTGTTTCATTGATAGTTTGTGTTACACGGAAGACCGAGTTTCAAATTACAATCGTATGTTGTTAAAATAATATTATTTAATACATATTAAGATATAATATATCCATTAAATTATTTATTATAAATAAAATTAACTATAATTTGAATATATAAGGGTTATTATATGAATTAATTGGTTTCCAATTAATTATTAATGAAAATATATACCAATTGATTATTATGGAATTTTTTTTATTTGTATTCTCCGAAATTTTTTTTCCTCAATATATTAAATTAATTTAAATAAGTGAGTGATGTTTAAAAAATATATATGTTATATATTTGGAAATTTTTTTATATTCATCCAATGGATTTTATAGGCATATGGTAAGTACAAATACAATTTTACACATAAACCCTGTATTTTTGTAAAAGTTAACTTTATCACCTTTTAATGGTGAAACCATTTTAATTATTAATTTTAATATATTTAAATGAAATATTAAAAATTAAACTTATTATTTTATAATTTTTATATATATATTTACTTTTGATTATTTTTTTTTGTTTTTTGAGAAACAATATTTTTGAATGAATT
Source organism: Viscum album (assembly GCA_963277665.1). Classification (NCBI taxonomy): domain Eukaryota; kingdom Viridiplantae; phylum Streptophyta; class Magnoliopsida; order Santalales; family Viscaceae; genus Viscum; species Viscum album. Next base: position 1,684,529,722 of record OY728143.1, on the reverse strand, counting down.
GAGTAAAATACTACATTTTAGTTCAAACCTCCAATTTATTCAACATTATTTATGAAGTTAAACTATATTATTGTTTTTTAATTTTATTAATGTCAATTATACAACAATACAACAAATTTATGTCATTTTAATAAATTTCACTTTGAAATTAGATATAAAATCATTTTAAACTTTTGAATATTTCACTTTAAACCACCGAATTTTCATAGTGTATGCAGGATTAATAATAAATAATTTTTCTTCCAGTTATAAGACTTCAATTATGTAAAATGGATTCTATATTTATAATAATACGTTATAAATTATGTTTTAAGGTAAATTTTATTTTTATGTATAAAGAATTTACTATTGTAAAAAAATTATTTATCACGGTATAGGTAAAAAATAAAAAATGTTAATGTTAAAATATCCAAAATATTAAAACGTTTATGGTAGTTTGAGGTGTGAATAGATCTAATACAGCATAAAAGATATTAATTTATATCCATACATGAATAATTTAATTCTACCTAAATTTTTTTGTCTTTATATATAAAATATTAATTATTTAGCCTCTTAAACCCACCTCTCCTCAAGTATAAATACCACCCACCTCGATGTAAAAATACTTGTATCTCTTCAAATATATGACCAATCTAGTATTTCCAACTCATAAAATAACTATGTTCTCTTGGTATCACCCAAATATAAAAACCATGGTCCTTGAATGTCACTTAAGAAGGTGATATTTAAGAGGTAATTTTCCCAAAGTACCTCTCTTAATTTTTTTTCTATTTCTACATTCTCCTAAACTCATTAACACATTAAGGAGTGATAACTATAGAATAATGAATATAAGGAAGTTTTAGTTTTCTAATGTAATTTATCAAATGAGCTTTATTTATCATCTCCTCTTATTCAACTATAAGAAATTATTTTCATGTTATTATGGTTAATTATCTTACTGAATAATGTTTTGGTTATTTTTCCATTATCATTTCATGGATGGTCTTAAAACTATTTCTATGATTAAATAATATTTACATAATTATAATATAACATTTTCATATTCTTTAAATGTTATACTATATAGAAATAGGTTCCTTCCATATTGTGGATATACAATAACTTCTTTTTTAGACATGTAGATAACTACCTTCTTAAATTGAAGTGATTCACTCACACATCACATGGAATGTATTGAGGATGGTATTAGTAAAAGTATATGATATGAATGAAATATTAAATATAATTTAATGATTATATATATATATATACATTAATTCTATTTACTTATGTTCTTTCAATATGAATACAGAACTAAAATAGTGTTCATGCATAAGTACGACCTACCATCTCTATGAATAGTGTTTCTCATTTATCTATAAAAATTATTATAAATAATTATATATTAAATATATTAGATATTTATATACTTGTTTATATTATATAAGTAATTAAAAATTATGAATCAAGATTATAAATCAAAACATGCATGAATAACAAAGAAAATGTCACCCGAAATGTAACATAAATATGGTTTAAATAATAAATGGGTAATATAATGTTTTATGTAAATAAAATGTAGTATTATACTAATGAATATGGTTCTTTTATATATTATTAATGAAATTATAATTATTACACAGGATTTTATCATGATTATTAATAGAATCAATACATTAGGTAAGATAAATTCATCTCACTTTTTATTTTGGTGAGATACATGACTTATTCAAAAAATATTTGATTTGTGTCGTGTACATACTGATCATAAATTAATTCCATTACTATTATAATATAATTTATTATTATTTAAATATGAATTTTAGGATATTTATTTCATTGTGTTTTATTCTTCCAATGTTATGAAATGAGTATGGTAGTTTATTGTGATTTTCATTCTTTAGGAAACATGTTTTGTTATTCACCTATGTTATTTTACAAGGAGTATATACTACCATTTGACATGTTATATCAAGAATATTCTTATTTTTATGATATTTTTTACTTCTATTAATTTTATTATTTCATTAGGATTATGATGAAAATGTTTCAATGTGGAATGGGACACTTTAAAATCATTATAGATTATTTTCCTCAATAAATATTTTTAAAGATATATTAAGCGCAATTTCATGGAAAATGATTAAAAAGAATTATTTTATGGTTTAATGTGTTTTCAAAATCATTAATTATCTATTTCAAAAATATTTTCAAAGTAAAAGGGTTATTTTCACAATCTAAATACATTTTGATATTTATTATTAGTAATAATTTACTAGGTTATACATGTCATCTACGTCTATATTTCATAAAATTGTTTTTAAATTATTCTTTAATATTATTATAATATTGTGTAAATTTATTTTTTAAAAATTTATATGTTTTCATTAGATTTTTTCAAAGGAATTATTTTTCTTTTTCCTAATTTTGTAATGTTTTATTTTTTTATCAAAAGTAACATATGAATGTTTTTAACTAATTTAATATGAAAGAATTTTTAGGAATCATGACACATTAACTACTTAAATCTTAACTTAAATTATTAAATGGTTATTTTGAAATAAAATGTTATGTGTTAAAATTGATTGATATATTATGAAATGAAAATATTTTCAAGGAATAAATTATATTTTCCACAAGAATTATTTGGAGGAGTTCTTTCAAAAAAACTACATCATAGATAACATTATTTGATGTTAGATATGTTTTACTAATTATAGGATTCAATTTTTCCTTTATTATTATTTCTATGAATGGTTAGGATTATTATTAATGATATTTATGAAACCCATTTATTTTCTGTGGGAAATTTTATAATTGTGTGATTTTTGTAACACCAATTTCATTGAATTGTTTCTGATATGATAGATGATTTGTGTTATTATGGTAAACATATTTATGAATTAATTACGATATGGTTGGTTCCTATATCTACCTCCAATGAATTGGGTAATGATAAAATTTTTATGTTCTCAATAGGGTAAAAATAATGGAATCACAACCCTGAAAAAAGAGGTTACATGGGTGGAAATCCAATGCCTAAAACAAGAGGGTACATGGGATGGAATCCCAAACTCGAATAAGGTACATGAATTATTATCCCAAGACAATCATGTTTTAAATTTCATGGAAGATATCGTTAACATATTATTTTTTATGCTTATTCTATTTGCGCATAGTATATGTGTTATTCCTCTACAATTATTTCATGAATTATTGTAATTATTTTATTATGATTCATGCCTTATGGACTACCTTGATTTTCAAAATGAGTGATGTTTATAATCATTAATATGAATGGTGGGATCAATTAATGTTATGGTCACATTTTCATAGCCATATCATCATGTTTGTACATACATGCATTCAATTTTTACCCTTACTAAGAACCTAAGATCCTCAATTTTTTTGTTTTCATCCATAGGTTATAAAGATATATTTGATCTGTTAAATGTCTAAGATGGGTTATTAATTTGGATAACCTAATAAGACATAATGTATCACACTAATGTAAATTTTTTTATAAATCGATGTTTTCAAAGGCACTAAACTAATATAATCCTTGGGAGTTAATTTTTATAATTTTTAAGTATTCTGAAAAATTTATGTAATGTTCATTCATGTCAAGAACAAGACGATAAAGAAATCCATATAGTTTCAATCCATAATTTCTTGATATTTTCATATATAGCCATATTATTCCTTTGAAAGGTAAATATTTGTTCTCATTAATTGCATTATATAGATTTTTATTATTTTATTTCACCATGAAACAAAATGAGGTACTTACATAATGATATAAAATTTATTTTTAACTCAAATGATTAATGAATTTCACTTAATTTGATATGTTTGGAGATCATTAAACAATATCCCTCGATGTATATGTTGGTCTCTAATGAAAAACAAGCAAGGGTATTGATATATTCCTAACTATCATATGCACGATGTTTTAGTGAATGTAAATAATGTTATGATTTTGTATTCCATCATTATGTTTTCCATCAGTATGAGACCAATAAAAATTATGCATATTTTATTTATTTCACTAGTATCTTATAAACTAAATTTTATTTGATTATGTTATTATTTTTATTATTTAATTTTTAATTTAGTTTATCAACTTCTTATGATACATTTTGTTGTGCGAAAATCCTTATTAATAATCTGAGATCACCATTATTTTTTTCTTTCCAATAGAAATTGATAAGAAAACAAAATATATTCTTCATGGATAGTACAAATGGGATAATAGTTATATCATTAGGGTTTTAGGTTTTATTTTATATTATCAAGTGTAATTCAATAAATATTCATGGATTCGATTCACCATTAAGAGTAAAATAATAGGTTTTACATGGGAATTATGATTCATTGTGTTATCATAGGTTTAATAATGTTATGGATTTCCAAGAGATTCATATATCAACATCCTAAAATTGTAATATAATCTATTTATTCATAACCATATCTATTTTTAATCAATTTTATTATTGGTTATTTTTTGATTGGTGGATCTCAGGTATTTCAACATTAGTTTCATTAGCTTGATATTTTTTTGTATCATTGAATATTCTGAATAATTTTTCATCAGCATGCTTTCTTCCACATTTTCTTCACTTCTATGATAGTGAATTCTTGACCGTTTCTACCAACTATGATATTAAATAATAATTTTGGTATAATTATTTTCATTAAATTGGTATCATATTGGGTGATCTTTTGAATAAATGGTGGAATATCTCACATAAAAGAAATGAAATTGTATTCATTGTGGAAAAAAGTAAAATAACCATTACATGTACATTAAATATATCTCATCACTATTTATAAATTAATTACCAGTTAGCAATACAATATGAATTCCTTGAAAAATATACTACACATTATATACTGTTTAGAGGGTTGTGTGGCTATATGCTAAATGGGATCTATGAATTTTATTTTAGAATTTTTTAAAAAGAAGGAAATATAGAATTTTATTCATGGGAGACTATGGTCATTTGATACTTATGTTATTCTAATTAATGACCATAGAAAAAAAATAGGATTTTAAAAATTTAACATCTCAAAGACCCAATTCTACGTTCATCTATAAGGTATCTAATTTTATAATCATTGAAATGTATTATATTTGACATTTGATTTTTTATCAGAGAGTATGTTGAATATGATCTCTATAATCTGATTAATTGTTGACCAATTTTATAGATTAGGGTCATGGTATACACTTTAGAAACAACAATGATGGGAATGTTTCTTCTTATAGAGGATGTAATTTTTTATTTCATTCAAATATGATAAAATATTATCTTTCAGTTTTTATTGTGGACACATCTGAAATATAGATAAATATTGCACTTCCAAAATACCTAAGGGAGAATGAAACCTAATAATGAAATATAGTACATTTATTCAAGGAAAATCAGTGTTATACATCATATAAAAAAAATAAAAATTTATAGGGACCAATATAGGTTTTCCAAGTCCCTAAGTGTTTAATAGGATCCTGAAAAAAATATTCTCATCAGGTTGGGTCCACTTACTTTTTTTCGAATAAATAATAACCATGGGTGATCAAAATATATTATGAAATATATTTCCAAATATGTGTAAGGGGAATATAAAAAAATAATTAAAACCATTTTCAACAAGTTATAACAAAATCCACCCTTGTTTATATTCCTACCACCTTTCTGGGTAAACTCAACCAGCACATCTCAAAAACCGTTCTTTTATGAACCACCAGGCTCTGATATATATCAAGTAATCGACCCCTTTCATACTCCCCCATTGTACTCAAGGAACATAATGATATTTTTATTATAGGATCTACATAATTACATATAATAGAAATGTTATAATGGACTACGATACTAATATTTCATGTCTAGAACCAACCTTCTCTAAGAGAATATCAGAGGCTTTTCTAGATACTGAGTGATATAAAAAAGATATAGAATTATGGGGGAATGTTATTTTATATAATAATAAGAGTTATATTATATAATGAAATAAACACTATAACCCAAAAAAAATACAATGATAGAAATCCTGGGATCTTTTAAACACACACACAGTTCGGATTCTCCACCACACATGAAACAACAATTTCACTGCTCTGGGTTTCCTATCCAAAACCATTATGGAATAAAAGTAAATATTTTTTGTTTTAATAATAATGGGTTTTCATGGATATCTACTAGTGGTGTGAAATGTTCATTCATGGGGTCTTTGTCAACTCTTGGACGATAATAAATATGTAAGAATTAAGAATATATTTTTGAATCAGATAGCCTATCATATTCACTTGCTAGATTCCCCATCTTATTCTTCAGCTGAATATTATTTTTTTCCATCATAGAGGGATATGTAGAGACTTTGGAGACTACATATATTTTTGTGTGAGATTTTATGAATGAAAAAGTTAATCACCATTGATTTTAATGTTAATATATCAGAATATGGAAAAATATAGGGACAAAATTATTATTCTATAAAATGGGACATTTTTAAGGTACTATGGAAGCATAAATCCATAATTTGGGGTTCTCATAAAATGTTGGAATGGATACAAGAAAATATCATATCCATAAATATTTTGTAACAATTAGGTAGGATATTTGGTTTGTGTTATTGGATCACTTTCTTCAAACTGTTAATGGTGTCACAAATCAAGCCATTAAAGATGGATCACTACACCATTATTTTTAAAATTCCCATGAATACATAAATCCTATGAATAATATGTAGTTTTAGTTCATAAGCTTTTGGATTAAGGAGAATGTCTATGAGGAGGTGTTCTCAATGTGTTGGAATGATATGGAGTTTGGTGATATAAAATAACATCATGAGGTGGCCTCGAATAAAAAGATGTAGAGTGACCCCATGATTATATGCTTAACCTATAGTGTGATAATATTGAGATATAGTTAAAGGAGAATTTTTCCAATAACTTATCATAATACATTTTGTCTCTCATTTTTGTTGGGAATGTATTATCTTAACAAATACTCTATAAATCTTATTAATTTTGATGCACACAAAATCTTCTATTTGTTTTACTAATGATATTAATGTGTATTTCAAAAATTAATATTCATTATATTCATTTTTCTGGAAATATATTCGTTCTTATTATTCGAGTGTAATATTAATCTAAGTGTTGGAACACTATTAGCCATATTATTGAAACACTATTTATATAGTATGTTAATGAAAGATTATGTATGGAATAAATCATACGTTTGAATTATACCATACACCGAAAGATCAACACATATAGTTAATAAACAATATTTTGATAGAAACATATTGAAAAAACCCTAACATTTTGATGAAACCATATGTTAGACAAACGAAAAAGTATGGTTAATAAAACCTACGGAAGTAAGGAACCTTACATTTGAGAACCAGACATTTAGATCATCAAGATTACTTTTGTGATCAACCATACATTGTGAACCTTGTGATTGGATAATTAAAAATGCATAGATGAACCATACATTTGGTATATTGTAATTTTATGAAGGATCCTTTTGTTTCACTTTTCATCACTAGGGATTTGAATTTATGATTTTATCAGTGTTTTGTGAAATAGTTTTTATACAATATCAAGACAATTTAAATATCATTTTCCAACGATTCAAATCTTGTTATGATTAATTGAATGTATCATATTAGGTTGGTAAATTCCCTCCAATCATTATGGAAAGATATGACTAATATGAAATGTCTTAAGAATTTTAATTCTTATGATTAATTAGTCAATTTTCTTGGATCTATAATTAATCTATGGGATGCCTATTTTACTTATATCTTTGTATTATATATATATATATTGGTGTATGATTCAATGAAAAAAAATATATTTTTAGATATATATTGTGACATGTATTAATGATTAAAACTGAAATCTTGTGAATATATTTTATACTTCTACGACAACAATCAATTGGACACTTTTTTTCTATTGAATATGCTACAATGGAAATATACATATTAATAATTTAGTATTTCATATATGTATGACGCTAATATTTATTGACATTTTAATTTTAGTGATCCATTGCAACTGGATCTCTTTGGAACTTCTTTTTACAGAAGAAACTATTATCTAAAGAAGAAGATTCATCTACCATCAGTTGTCGTTCAACTGTAAAAGGTCATCAAGAATCCATCATAAACAATATATTTTTACTTAGAGTTTTAACAACTCGTACTCAATTATAGTGGATTATCATATTCTTCATCTATGTTTTGTATTATAAATACTATGTTATAGAACTAAAAGACTTTTTTTAGTATTGTTTGTAATGGTTTCAACTAATTTCACTCAGTTGAGGATTATTCTTATAATATGAGGACCTAACTAGTAAAAATCACCAAACACATATAGATAATAATTGGTAGAGTGGATGAGGGGATAATTATTCCATGAAATACTTTAAACAGTCATGTTATATATTTTAGTTTTTCTCAACTACACATAATTTCATACAAAACATAAACACTACTGACTCCCATAATCTTCAGTTGACATCAAGAGGAAGAATTATATATGAATTGGAAGAGACACAATTCACTCCCCCCCTCTTGTAAATATTTTCATATTCCAACCTAAAAATTGGCCTCAAAGGAGATATTTTGGAAGAGGCTATAACAAGATAAAAATATAATGTCTATACCAATATTCCAATTACTATTCAAAGAGAAGGAATATAAATGGTTCGTGCTTCTTATTTCATTGGTGATAACTATAGATGCAGGAAATTATAGATGATTATATAGCTGATGAATCACGGATTTAAAGAATACTCTATGATCATTACTCCTTATATAATTCTATAAAATAATGAATCTTGGACTACTGCTACCAAGGCCGAATATGACATGAATTATAAATATATGAAGTCTATTATCTATGGTCTTGAACCAGATGATTTCAATCGAGTCTCACAATGTCTTAATGCTTATGAAATGTGGAAAACCATTACAGTTGATTATGAATGAAGTGAAAATATAAGATAAATAAATTATGCAACAATAAAACTGAAATTTGATACATTCATAATCCTTTATGGAGGAAGTATCACATAGATTAATGGAAGTCTTATCGAGATTATAAATAATTTTGCATCCTTAGGTGATCATATCAGACAATAAGATAAATATTTTAATGTACTTAGAGTACAATCTACTAAATGGAATGGTATACCATCTAAAATTAACCATTCATCACCTATATATAATCTGACATTGAGAAAACTGATTGGGGAAATGATGGTATATAATTCTGAAATATAATTAGAAGATGAATATCATAATGTCTTAGTGAACAATTATAAGACTAATCTAAAGGTAACATATCAAAATAAAATAAAAATAACAAATCTTGAATTTAGAGAGGAATGTAATTTGGATACATATGATTGTGAAAATGTATAAGCTCAATTAGCTATAATGTTTATGAAATTTTATAACAAGAAATGGGGATCCATAAATCGTTTTAAAAGGTTTAAGAAAGACTCTAGGGAATTCAGATGTAATAAATGAAAGAAATTAGGTCACATAAGTCCAAATTTTCTCCAACAATAAGGTAGAAATGGAAAGACTGAAAATAAATATCAAATAATTATAACTATGAACATAAAAGGAAAAGAGAAAAAGAGAACATTTGGAATGTTTTTAAAGTCTCTAGTAGCTCATCAAAATCTGACTCAGAAAAAGAATAATTACATATGAACTAAAATATGTGATTCATGGAAGAAGAAGATACGGTACAAACCTATTATTCATCTAATTCTAATTCGGATTACAAAAATAATATAATGTATCCTAAATAAAATTCATATAAGAAAAATATGACAACTTATTAAAGAATAAAATATATTTGAAAAATATTCACAATATTATTTTGGGAGAAAGATATGCCCTATTTAAACAAAATCAAGAGTTATTTTAAAGATTTACCTTATCTACCACAAACTATGCTAATCATGAAAATAAACTTATAGAATTTCAATATGATATAAGAACATAAAAAAGTTCTTCTCACTTAATTTAAAAAGAAGAAAATATTATGAATGAAATTCTTGGTAAAATTCCATTGCAAAGAAACGATTTGGTATAGGAAGTAAAGGTGAAAAATATAAACAATATTAGAATTATTTTTCTCTAAACACAAAAAGAGTAACATGTAATTTTTGGGGACCAAAATGTTATATAACAAAAAAATAATTACGAAATAATAAAAAATTTATAATTAAAATTTCTATTATTTCAAATTTACTATCTGAATTATATATAAGATAATTAAAGACAAAGTAGATCTAGATTCCAAAAACAATGATATAAAACAATGTTAGAACCAAAATAATATTGGTACCAAAAAAACTCTTTTTTAAATTTTCATTTTAGGAAAAATGTCAGTTATTATAAAAATATATATGGTATATGGATAGTGGCCTCTCCAAAAATTTGATTTGAAACTCATCAAACATTAATACACTAACTCATATAGATAGAGTTCTAGTAACTTTTGGTGATAATCCCAATGGAATGATAATCAGACTTGGAACTGATGGAGATCCAGAAACAGTGTCAATCAACAATGTACTATATGTACAAGAGCTGAAGCATAACCTGAAAACTGTCTCTCAACTCTGTGATGATGGATATTCTAGTTATTTTTATAACAATTCATGTTTTGTGTTTAAATACAATCTGCTTATGTTTATAGAACCTAGGACTGAAATGTTTATAAATTGGATTTAAATCAAATGTGAAAACAGAAAATGAATTATTTAACTGCTAAGATAAAGGAGTCATGGACATGGAATAAAGGTCCTGATCATTGTATTAATTAATCATTTCATAAATTATCTATGAAATGGTTATTCCCTAATTTACCTTGTCTTATTTTATATAGTGAATGATTTTTTGATGAATTCCAATTTGGATTGAAACTAAAATATTCTTTAAAATATGTTAACATAATTTGAAAATCAAAAGATTGAGAACTTCTCAACATGGATCTCTTTGAACCATCAAGGGTAATTATTTTGGATATAAAATTATATGTATAGGTTTTAGTTGAAAATTACTCTAGATTGACATTGATTTAATTTCTAAAACTTAAAAGTGATTCTTTTACTGATTTTAAAGGTTATTTTATATTTCATAAAAATGAATAAGTTATTATGATAATTTAATTAATATGTGATCATAGTGGAGATTTTGAAAATCAGGAATTCAATTCTATTTGTTCAAATTTAGGTAGTAAACACACTTTATCTGCACCAAGAACACCTCAAAAAATAGAATTATTGAAATATGAATTATAACTATTCATTAAATGGATAAAACAATGATGAATTAATATAGTCTACCTACATACTTTTGGAAGGAATTTTTAAGAAAATCCTATTATCTCATTAATAGTGTTCTAAATTGAACTATTTTCAAAAAGTCTCCTTATGTACTTTTGAATAATTGAAAACCTTGGGTAAGGTACATTACAGTTGTTTGATGTATGGTTTATATCCTAAAACCCAAGGATAATCCTTGTATGTTCGATCAAAAATATGATGAAGGAATATTTTTAAGATATTCTCCTACCTCTAAAGCATATAGAGTGTTTAATAAAAATTCAAGGATTGTTGAACAATCAGTTTACGTGATGTTTGAGGAAACTGACCCTTTTATTAAAGAGATAGATCAAACTGCTAAAACAATTGACTCCTCTAACGACATGAGACATTAAAACCTGAAAAATGATTTTGAAAATAACATAAATAAAATTTAATCCAGTTTAGATGAACATGATACTGATGTACCAAATTTTTTTTTACCCAGACAGTCAAGAAGCATAATGAATAATCCTTTAGAAACTGTAATAGATGAAATATACATAGGAATATGATTGAGAATAAATACAGGAAACCTTATTGATTTCTCAACCTTTATATCTCAAAAAGAACCTAAATCATTGGAATAATCCTTAGAAGATGATAGTTGAATGTTAGCAATGTAAGATGAGGTAAAAAAATTCAAAAGGAATGATGTTTGGGAATAAGTTGAAAGACCATGAAATTTTCCTGTTATAGGAACTAAGTGGGCATTTAGAAATAAATAGGTTAATCAAGGGATTGTAACTATAAATAATGCTACAATAGTAGCTAAAGGATATAATCATGAAAAAGGTATAGATTATGAGGAGACATTTTTCCCTATATCTAGATTTGAAGTAATTAGAATACATTGTGCTTATACATCTTATCTAAGAATTAAATTATATCAGATAGATGTTAAATCTATCTTTTAAAATGTCTATTTAATAGACGAGGTCTATGTTGAACAACCGCCTATTTTTTGAAAATATCAAAAAAAAATCTATTTTTAAACTTACTAAAGATCTATATGGACTTAAAAATCACCTAGAAAATTGTACAAAATATTACATTCTTTTATTTTGAAAATTTGATTTATTGTTGGAATGGAATGTCTAACTCTTTTTAAAAAAACCATTTGTTCTAAAATCTGATTAATTTAAATCTATGGTGATGATGTTATTTTTGGTCACCCAATAAAAAACTTTGTAATGATTTTTCTAAACATATGAAAAAATAATTTGATATGAGTATTATGGGTTAATTGACCATATTTTTAGAAATTTAAAATATACAAAAACATTATGGAAATGTTTTAAACCATTGTAAATATGTTACTAATTTATTGAAAAAGATTGGTCTTGTGAACAGCAAGACATATAAAACTCCCATGTGAACCAATATAAAACGTTATTTGGATGAAGTTGTAAAACTAATGGACAAAATGTTATATAGAGGTTTGAATAATATTTTATTATTTCATACTACAAGAAGACCTAATATAATGTTTTCAGTATGACTATGTGCGAGATTTCAAATAATTCATATAGAATCTGTTCTTATTAATGTCAAAAGAATTTTCAGATTTTAAAGGGGAATTTTTTAATCCCTTCTTTATCCAAAAACCCATGAATTTTATTTAATATCATATTCAGATACTGATTCTGGAGGTTGTAGATTAGATAGAAAAATTATCTCAAAAACATCCCACATTTTAGAAAAATATTTAGTAACATGGTCAAGTAAGAAATAACACTTAGTTTCCTCGTCAACAGTGGAGGAAGAATATGTATCTACATAAGGTTTTTTTGCACAAGTATTTTAGATGAAAAACACACTAATGGACTTTGGACTAAATTTTAATAGAACCCATTTTTTCTGTAATAATACAAGTGCAATAAATATATCAAAATATCCAATAAGTCACTCTAAAACATAGAATATTGATAGTAGATATCAATTTTTATGAAATCATGTTCTTAAAAAAGAATATATCCTTAGAATTTGTAAATATTGAATATCATCTTGCTGATATTTTTATTAAACCACATCCAACTGTATGCTTTGATTTTATTAAGGGGGATTATTGTTTATTTAATTTTTAAAATGAAAATAATTTAATTTTTAAAAAATTTATCTTTTTTTATTTATTAATTTATTCCATTTTATTTATTTTAAAATCATTTAATGATTATAGAACTTATAGTTGTTTTGAATATTTTTTTTTTCATTATACAGTTCAGTTAATTTATTTTAATCTTAAATTTATTCACGATGAATGACATAATTTTTTTTAATGATTATCCAACATAAATACATTAGAAATAAGGGATTGTAATAAACATTTCAAATACCAAACCATTTCAACTATCAAACCCTTTTCAAACACAAAATAAATCATTTTACCATCGTTTAACTTCTCATACCTATGTTTTCATTCAAAAACCAAAAAACATAATCACCTAAAAGCTTTCATTTCTTAAAAAAACGAAAATTAAGAGAATCAGTGTTGGTGAACTCAGTAACCCGAAGCTTTAGATATTTTTGAGAAAAAATATTCATCATAATAAATTAGAGGATATTGAATGGATCTATCAGAAAAATTAAGTTATGAAGAAATCCCAAGTCTTTTATAGATTGGAATATGGGTTTAATTAGAAAAACTCAGAATTCCTTTATGATGATGAACTAATGTACTTCCTTAACTGTGTTCAATTTAGTTTTGGTGATTATGAAGATATAGGTTTTGAAAGAGTAAAAGGTAATTACTTTTTTTCTTCATCAACTAAAATTTCTCAAATACTAAACTATCCTCATGAATGAGTGTTTCATTCCAATCTAATGTCTATCAAATATAAGGTCTATTAATCTTATGACATTATTTCTTTTTTTTTCCTCAAAATGATATAATTTTTTTCCAAGGATCTAAAGGTATACCATAAAATCATAGTTTCATATATTTAAATAGGAATTTCTCCCAGAATGGATGAGATGGTGAATATTATTTATCGATACATGTATGTGATGTTTCTTTTTATTAGTGAAATAAAGCTCAATATTTCAAGTTATATGTTCAGATATTTAAATTACTGTTGTTTACCATATTATAGTATGACTATTTATCCTTATATAAGGATAATTTCTCAAATTGTTTTAGGAATAAAATGATTCAATTAATAGATTATCGAATAAAATGTCATCAAAACAACATTCTCAATTCGGGAACCATAATAAATTTAGGTTTTCATTAGAGTATAGTCATAAAAAAAATGTTACAATTTGGTGCAGATGACAAGAAAAGATCAAGATCGTTTTCTCCCGAGGTGAAAAGTGAAATTGAGGATGAATGAATTGGTGAAACCCTTGGTGAAGGACTTTCCAAACCATCCAAAAAAAATCCGGTCTTGATGATGAAGAATAAGAAAAAGAGGACGAAGATTTTGTGCAAGAAGAATTGTTTATAAAGCCATGAAAAAGATTTTTTCCACCTATTGTAGAACCATCGTTGGGTTTAGGTGAGGCTACTTAGTCCACTCATTTAGAAGTTACATTTATTTAGGAAGATCAATATGTTCATATATTGATAACAGATCTGTAAACTATTGATTTACCATTTTTTCAGGAGGATGAACTAGGTGCCTAGGGAGTGAAACAGTTGATCAAGATTGAAAATGTGTCTACAAAGACTATTGATAATTTTCATTCCTTTTCTTTTATCATTTGTATTAAAGACATCAATTAGAAACTGAAGAAAAAACTGATGTACATGATAGTTTTTTATTTATGTGAAAAAATCAATTAAAAACTAGTGGAGAAGTCCATGGAAAAATCCCCTAAAATTTCTCGAGAAAATGTTCAATTTGGTCAGTCACAAAATATAGATGAATCTACATCTCATTCCTTGTCAAATAATGTTGAGAATCATGTAATGAAGATTAATAAGTCTCAGGATGAGAATGAAAATCTTTGAAAAGAGTTAGAAGTTTCAATGAAATTTTTATAGGATCGTCATTAAAATTATGTTCCCATTATGGTATTTTTTGCTTTTAGGAGAGTGATTTAGAAGGAATTTGGAAAGATAAAATTTAATGTTTTTTTTAAAAGAAATTCATATCTAAATTGGTATTTGAGGAGTCTAATTTAATAAATAAAGAGTACTATTGGTAAGACCAGTACATTTACCTCTGCTCCTACTACCTGTCCAAATCCGATTCAAGGATTTTAGGACATCACCTTTGTCAAGGATAATGTGAATGATTGTATTCTAAATCTTCCGTAAAATAGTACCCCTAATTCAATTATTTTAGAAAATAAAAAATTTCTAGTTGCCCAACTAACACAGAATGAACTTGGTATTAGATTTCTAAAAAACAAATTCACAGAAATGTTTGATGAATTTATGAAGCAAGAGGAGAGACTGCATGACCTTTTTAATGTCAAATTTGTTGATATTTTTTATATCATCTATGATTATATAATTTTAATTGTGTAATTGGGTGATACTATGATGATGATGTTGCGATTATAGATGACTAAGTATAATGATATATTTGAAGCTACTGAAAATCCAAAGAACCATAACTGAGCCAACATGAACACAATATTTTTCAACCAAACCATATCAATTTTCTAAACATTGTTTCTATATCAAACTGATATTTTTTTTATATACATTTTGACCAATATAATATATTTTTTAAAATTTTTTGAACATTATTTAATATCTTTTTATTTATTTGTCGAAGAAAAATTTTAGTATTATTTATTTTCATAGACTGTTATAACATTCACTTACAAATATATGAAGAATTAATCATGTTTTATTCATTTCATAACATTGTTTTTGATCTCAAAAAAAAATGGGAGAAATTTTGATAACACAAAATTTATTTTCAATTCTATTTATCAAAATAATTATGTAACATTAAATTTTAAATTGTTTTCATTTCAAATTATTTTCAAAATTCTAAATTCAATTATTATATTTATGGGTTTTGTGATCATGAAAATTGGAGAGATTGTTGGGCATGTATTGTCTAAACAGTACTCTATAAATAATATTGATTTTGATGCTCAAAAAATAACATTGTTTGTTTTACTAATGATATTACATTAGTTGTATTTCCTGAATTTAATATTCTTTATATTATTTATTTTAGAAATATATTCAAGACTATTATTCACGTTAAATATTAGTCTAAGTGTTTGGAATGATCCTAACAATATTCTAGAAACACTGTTTATATAGTACGTTGAAAAAACAAAATATAATGAACAAATAATACTTTTGAATTACACATTAATCTAAAAGATCAGTATATATATTTAATAAACCCTACATTGATAGAAACGTAAGGGGAAAGAACCTTATATTTGGATAAAACATTACATTTGAAAAATGGAAAATGTATGGTTAAAGAGCCTGATGTTTTTAAGGAAACTTACGTTTGAGAAGAAAAAATATGGATCACCAACCATTATTTATTGAAAACTCATACGTTGTCAACCTTATCTTTGGAGAATAATGCTGTATAGTTGAACCTTATGTATAGTATTCTGTCATGTCATGAAGAAACCATACATTTTACTTTTCATCACCAATGATTGTAATTTTAGATTTTATCTTATTTTTATGCAATGGTATTTACGGAATATCAGAAAAATTTAAAGATTGTATTAAAAAGATTCAAATATTGTTATGATTAATTCATAGAATCATATTATGTGTATAAATTCACTTCTATTCTCAAGGAAATATATGACTAATTTGATCTATGTCAATAAATTTAATTCTTATAATTAATCAGGTGATTTTCATAGATTGGGACGAAAAGACATGATCCTTATTTTACATAAATCTGTGTATTTGTTATATATATTTTTGTGTGTGTGTGATTCAATGAAAAAAAATATTGAGATATATATTGAGACACATATTCCGGATTGAAACTCATTCTTGGGTAGTTATTTTACAGTTGATCTGCAAAAAATGATCAGACTATGTTTTTCTATGGAAAACATTTCACTGGAAATATATATATTAAAATTTTAGTATCTTCTCTTAGAATATTGTGGTTGTTCTTTTCTATATTAATTTCAATGATCAATTAAAATCGGATAACATCAGAACTACTCTTTTATTAACAAACTATTTTTTAATGAAGAAGATTCATCTACTGTTATTTTTTGTTCAATTGTTAAATTTTAACTAGAATCCTTAAAATTCAATATCATGTTATTCAGAGTTTCAACTTCTCATACTCAGTTGTGGTGGAGTATCAACTTCTCGGTCTATGCTGTGGTTTATCATTTCACTGTTATAAAACTAGGATACTCTGTTTTTAGTCTTGTTTATAATTGTATCAACTACAAGCACTCAATTGTGGTCTGGTCATATGTTATGTAATGTTATGCACCCTCATGGTCCAGTACATTCCCAAAACTCGGTTCCATGAAATGCTTCCAACAAAAAAAGGTGGAATAGGTCATGGTCTCACACTGAATGGTGGCACCCTAAGGGTGACAACAAAACAGTGTCATAGTGATAGTGGCACCGCGAGGGTGCACTGTGAGGGTGGTAGTGTGATGTTGGCACCGTGAAGGTCGAACCGTGAGGGTGCACCCAGATGGTGGCACTGTGATGGTGGCACAATGATGGTGGCACCGTGAAGGTGGCTCTATGTCCTCAAAAATCAGTCTTCATTCATTTTCCAGTTCCTGACTTTTTTCGGATCCCGCAACATGTCTTTTGACATAAAAATGTTTTAATACCCCCTTTAAATCCATTTAAATCCAATTAAGAATATCTAAAATTCCCCAAATCTAGGAATCCTTTGAATTACCAAATCCCAATTCTGCCCCTATTGCATGATTTAAAATAAACTGGTCAAAATCATAACTATTATGGCCACCACTATGATGATAATTGTTATACAAAAATTAATTCCATTGTGCATAACCACCCAACCGCATGGGAAACCACGATATGACTTTAAATCCATTAAAAATTACATATCTCGTAACAATGGGACCACATCTTTTTATTAGAGTAGAATTTATTCCTTCTTATTCTTGGCTGGGTTCGTTCTTTCCCTGGTGTGTTTGGAGTCCCTTTTTTCCGAGGTGAGCGGCGCAGCTGTGATATAACCTTCTCTAATCAACCTCGGAGTCCCCATAATTCCTCCCCTAAAAGTTGTTCATCCCAAGATCTTAGATCATGGAGGTAAAAGGAAGATCTTTGATCATCATGGTAGGGTTTTCCTTCATATCCCTTTACTGTGTATTATGCAGGGTGGGTATGCTTTTGTTTTTGTGGAGATGGATGAAACCAACATTAACGAAGATAATAAATGGACTTTTAAAGAATAAAGGAGGTATTTGATTGATGTTTCAGATGCAATCATTATTAATGATTATGTGTCGGGAAATGTATGGGCTTATGCCCAATAAATATCATGACATTGGTGGTCTTTCCTTGTGCACTAATTAACCCTTGTCTTTTGTGATGACTGAATGGTTGTAACATATGAATTTGGTTAATTGCGTAAACTCAACCAATTAAATGGATGTTTAGTGAACAACAACCCTTGTGTGATCACATTGGTTAACCAAACAGAATAGGGAACTAAATGAATGATGTTCTTGAATATATAAACTCCCTTTCTCTATCTTGGCGGTATGTGTGATTATTCATCTTGATGCATATGGGGTGATATGGATGGGGATGGGATCCATTGTAGTTGTGCAGATGTTGGTGGACTTGAGGCGGTGTGGGGCTATATCTTGAGGCTTTGTTTGGTTCCAGTACTTTTTGGGATCTCAAGGATTCCTTTTGTTGTTGTGACTTTACAATAGATCCGGGTGAGAATGCTTAAAAGTTTTGTTTGGTTGTTTTCCATTACATAGCTTATGCTAAGGCCTGATTGCTGCCGAGTAGTGCATAATTTACTTAAATGTAATAACATGGACATGAAAACAATAATTGTTTCAATGGAGAATTATTTTCTGGGATGGAGTGGTGAAATGGTTGTGGGTTAGATGCCTCTTGTGATTGAATAGTAACAAGGGAGTTTTTGTTGGGTTGGTTAGGAACCCCTAGGTTGGTATGAGTGCTTCTTACCTATATATATAATTTTTGTTCTTGTGTTTCTTATTCATGCCCCACCCAAGTTGAGTACTTGTGCTGAACACCCTCATTTCATGGGGGAGGGTGTTTTCCCAACACTTTTACAGTTGAATGATTATTAGCTCCTTTTCTGCTACCTTCCCTAAGTGGCCCAAGTCCCTTTGGGTAGGCTGTGATGGCCTGAGGTCCATTATAGCCCATGATTCATCGGTCAGGGTTGTTGTGTTTGTTGGCCCATGTGTGTGTGCGTAGGTTGTTTCCCAAGTGTCTTCGGGATTAGGCCCAGGTGTCTTCGAGAGCGGCAATTTTTGTTCTGACCCAGGTGTTTGCGGGTGTGGTTACATGTGGTTGATGTGGCCCAGGTGTTTCTGGGCGGGATGTGTGGTTATAGCCCTAGTGTGTGTGTGGGGGGGGTGGCAGTGGGACTGTAGTGAGAATGGAGATAGAGGTATGATGTGTAGGATGTCTTCAATAACCAGTGGGAAAGTGGTGTGGGGTACCCAAACATTGATGTGTTACTACAATTACATAACGTCACTTTCATTATTTGGGGAGTGTACCCTTGTTTGTCTTGGGTGCTTTAGAATGTCTCCCCACTTGTGCATGAGAGTCTTTGATTTTCCCAAGTCAGTATACTTTAATTCTCACCATACAAATATAAATATACTTTCAGGTTTCCATGAGGACATCAGGGATTGTGCAGGATCATAGTAGTTCAGTCATTGGGAAAATTGTTGTTGTTGTTTTTTCTTGTCATTGGTACTTTCTTCTGGGTTTTTTTGTACTTTTTTAGTATTTACTTTTGGAACATGCATAGGCTAATGGTTTTTTTTGGCTTTACATGTGCTTCCAATTTCAGCATTGTTGGAAATTTCTATATTATTTCCCGATCCTATTAAAATAAAAAGGGTAATACCTTCCATCTTGTGTGTGATTCTATTTCATTGGTGCTACTCACCACTCTGAGACCTATTGAAGGTGGGTCTTGGGAGTCATTATATATACTTCAACATGAAGAAGGAAGGTTCTAGGAACCTTCTATCCCTTATCTTATTTGGTGAAGGAGGGTTATGACAGAATGGTATCGAAGGCTAGTTGGGGTATAGGATGGGGTTTAGGGTTAGGAACCGTGAAGATTTCATGGTATGGTAGGGCAATAGTGTTGGACAATCATGGTGCGTGAAATAGGACAAGAAAGACCGGCTAGGACAAGGGATTTTAGCCCCCCCCCCCCCCCCCCCCGTGATCTGATGCAAGGACACTAGGCCTACCGAACGGCCTTGTGAGGATACATTAATTGTAGGGTAGAGAACCTAGGAAAGGTAAAAGAATCATAATGACTTGTGTTATTGTTTCTCTGGGGTATTTTGCGGATTTAAAATGAATAAGAAGTCTATGAAAATTTAAAAGGATTATTCTACACTAATTGGGCTTAGACATTCCTTGTTTACCATAGAACTATGGAACCTAGAGGATAACCAAGTTTAGTGCTGGTGATTGAGGCCCAGGAGGTTGATTTGGCCAATTGATAGAGGGATGGACGAGTGGAATATGACATTTAGTGGCAGAAAACGCTTCGTTCCTTTCAGCAGCAGACCCTTAGGAAGTATGAGGGCAGCATCTCAGACATGGAGAAAGAGAGATTGCTAGAGGGGATGGTGATTGCTTTCAGCATGATCTGGGCTCCGAAAGAGGACTGGGTTCCACTGGCTGTAATCCAGATGCAGGGAGCAGGACATCAGTGGTGGACGCTTTATCGTGGAGAGAATAGGGACACTAAGATGACGTGGACTGACATCGAGAGGGAGTTTCGGGATGAATTCCTCTTTTCCACTATGAATGATGATAAGAGGCTATTGGAACCATGGTATTATATGCATGAAATGGAGTACTTTTTGTGTTTGTTGTCAATCCTCAGTGGATGTTCAGAATGTGTACTAGCAAAGAGATCATACATTTCAAGCAGAAAACAGTATTGAAGGTGGCACCATTTCCCAGTGTTTGAAAAAATTTTGGGCCTAAAAATCTACAAATTGAGAAAAGTGTTTCTGGAAAAGAGAATTGTGCACCGTGTACTTGAAGGAGAGGAAACTTGTGCGCCTATAGTTTTTAAATATCAGAACAAGGAAAAATGGCAAAGGGATAAGTGTCGTGCAAGTATTGGTTGGGTCACGCAAGTGACCTGCGCGCCAAGAAGGGACTTTCATGCCAGTGCCTAGGAAGTCTGGAAACTTGGGAGCCTATTTTTTCATGATCATAACATCAATATATGGAAAAGGAAATATGGTCGCACAAGTATTGGTGTGGTCGCGCAAGTGAGCAGTGCGATAGAGGCTAGGGCGGATGAGCTACGCGACTGAACCTGCGCGCTGAGGGAAGACTTGTGTGCCACTGTGTAGGGGGGCCAGTTCTCCAATAAATAGAGGACCAACCCTCCTCATTTTAAAAGAAATTCAATTCATAGAGATTTTTTTAGCTCTCGTCATGCAAGTGGTTGAGTCGCACAAGTGGTTGAGTCCCGCAAGTGGTAGTTGGTTTGCTCAAGTAGAGGCTACACACCAGTTGTTAGTTGTGCGACCAAGGATGTTTGGGAATCAAAGGCGCAGTATCGTGCATGTATGGAGTTGAAAGAGGCAATGTCGCGCAAGTGGGTTTGTGTCACCAGTGTTCCGTTTTTGTACCGCACAAGTTACTTGCACGTCGTTCTTGAAACTTGCACAAAGGTCTTAGAGAAGCGCGCTAGGTGAGTTTGTTGTACGCCTGTCCTATTAGAGCTGTACGAAAACTGGAAGATTACCCGATACATATAGTGAATAGTTGGATTTGTATATGAGTGAAATTTGGACTTCAACAGAGCTTCTACATTCAACAGAGGATGCATTATTTTGCAATGAAAAAAAGACCTTCACGTCTATAAACTTAGTGGGACTTCACTAAAGGCAGTGATCTTGGGACAGAGTTACTATTCCCAAACCATTGTAATCCACATCTAGTGAAGATTAGTGGAATTTGGTACAACTGACAGCTTGTCGACATATGCTCCTTGGATGTAGCCCTTAGTGGTGAACCAAGTGAAATGTGATGTGTCTTCTCTGTGCATGTGAATGTTTTCTTTCTGATCATTATGATCATACAGGTTCAACAAGTTCCTTCCATCATGGGAATAAGATCCATCACATTAAAAGAAAATGTTATCACCCTGATTCACCCCTCCCCTCTCAGGGTGTCCCGGGGTCCTTCAAGTGGTATCAGAGTGTAAAGGATGTTGGTGTTGAATCTGTCCTTTTTCGTCATGGATAATACTATCAATGTCAGGGGAGTCCCTCACTTCGATAGAAGTAATTTTCAGATATGGAAAGAAAATAATGAGATCTCATCTAAGATATCTCAGAATGGATGTTCTATTTTCTATTCAAGGAATACAAGTCACTGATCCAACAGGCCTGGCTATGAATGATACAGACAGGAAAATTCTTGATGCAGATGCTAAAGCACAAAATGCACTCACTATATCAATTTCTGATCAGATCTACCTAAAGGTGATGAATTTCACCTCAGTAAAATCCATGTGGGATAAACTCGAGAATATTTACGAAGGATATAGCAAATTGAAGGAGGAAAAACTACAAGTGTTGCACAATAGGTTTGATGATTTGAAGATGCATCCTGATGAGAATGTTGACTCCTTCTTCAATCGAATCACTAAAGTAGTTAGAGAAATTCGGGACATAGGTGAAGAAATCAAAGACGTTGACATTGTGAAGAAAATACTGAGAAGACTTCCACCCCTATATAATGAAAAGGTATCATCCCTTGGGAAAATACATCTTTCAAATCATTCTCTAGATGACCTTATTAGTAGCTTGGTTGTATATGAAATGAGAATCAAACCAGAAGATGCTACAACTCATGTGAGAAAGGAAATAGAATTTAAGGCCATGGATAAATTAAAAATTACAAAATATAGTAGTGGTGAAGATGATGAAGAAAAAGAAATTCATTCTCTCATTGCAATGAAGTTACAGTAGGTAAAATGGAAATTCAAAGGGAAGTTACCTCTCACATGTTTTCATTGTGGAAAAGTTCGGCACACTGCCTCTTTGTGATTAAGAAATATAAATGATGAAGATAGTGAAGATGAAAGCTTTGAGAAGCCTCGAAGAAGGATTTTAAAAAAGGGAGACTTCAAATCTGGAAATAAAATGCAAAGGAAGAGTTTTGTCTGTGAAGAGGAAGGAGATGATAATGAATTATGTGATGAAGAAGAACCAGAATTCGAAACTGGGAAACATTCTTCCATGATGGCCACTATTGAAATGTCAGAAGATAATGGGGGAGAAAAATAGTTGAAAACTTGTGCAGATCCAGACATGCAACTTAAGGATGTTGATAGTAATTTTATGACTAAATGTAAGAGTTATAATAAGTGGAAATCAGTTGTAGAAGAATCAACTGAATACGCTGATCAAATAGAAGCTGAAATTCAACGACTGGAAGAATTTGTTAAGGTATAGTCAAAAATAATTGAAAGCAATGATGATGTAATGGATCTGAATCTGAGAATTGAAGAGCGGGAAAAGGTCATCAATGACCTCCCCTCCAGACTTGAAGAAGAATCCAAGACTGCTAAGGGTCTTGAGGAGGAAGTTGTTAATCATAGGAGTAAGATTGAGACTGAATCAATTTCAAGTGAATCGAGGATGAAAATACAGTTTGGAAGATTCTCATATGCAGAATTACTGGCGAGAGCTATGTGTAGTTCAGATGGGGTTGGAAAAATCTTGAGTGATCAAAGACCCGCTTGCTTTTGAAAGAGTGGAATTGGCTGTGAAGCTAAGACATCAACTGCTGGAAGTAAAAAGATCCAAAAGAAAGGTAAGATTGATGTTGAACATGTTGAAACGTTGCCTAAAGTTCTAAAAAAGGAACTCTCAATCCAAACTAAAAGTAGAACTGAAAATTATCCTCAAACATTCAGAAATGACAAACGGTCTAACTAATCTCCCAAGGAAGAAGGTATGAGGAGAAATTCAAGTGAGAAGACATTTTCCCTCATGAAGTGTTAGTTATGTGGCTATCTGGGCCATACCATGTCTTAATGCGAATAGGAAAGAAGCTATCTAAATGTAGAAGATATAGGAGTTCAACATAAGAGAACAAATTTATATCTTAATTCTTATAGACGAAACAATTTCTATGGATATTTTTTTTGTTGTTCTAACTTTGGTCATAAGGCTACTAATTGCAAGCATATAAGGGACATGGACACCTCATAGTGATGTTCAAGACAAGTCAAGTCTCGTCAGCAAGACAGTGGTGCTCTTTCAAACAAGTTTTCTCCTCTCAAAGAAGATTTTGACTATGAAGATCCTAGGTGTGTAGAAGAGATAATTGAAAAGCCATCAGTACTCAATACTCAATCCAATGTCTCATGGAAGGAAATGAAGAATATTGAAAAATCCATTCTTGCAGAGGTGGACCTCAAAGCTACAATGAACAATAGTTCCTGGATTCTTGATTGATTTTGTTCATCTCATATGAAAGGTAATGCTGGCCTGTTAATGGATATGAAAAGGAAGGTTGATGGTAGAGTATGATTTAGTAATGATGGAGCTCTGAAAATCAAAGGGAGTGGAAGTACCGAATTAGCTAATGGAGAACTGAAGAAGACTGGAGTCCTTTATGTAGATGGCCTAAATCATAATCTACTCAGCGTGAGTCAACACAGTGACATGAGACATATAGTTACTTTTAATCAGAATGGTTGCACTATCAATGTAAATATAGGAAATTCTTTAATGAAGGGATGCGGAACAGAAAGCAACTTGTATCAGGTTGATAGTGAAGAAAATGTCTGTTACGTGATTGTTGAATAAGAAAACAATTTTTGGCATTGGAGACTGGGACACATCAATCAAAAAGACATGGAAAAAATATCAAAATTGAGAATTTTCCTGGACATTCCCAACCTGAACCATGAGCGTGAAAAATCATGTGATGCTTGCATTTGTGGGAAACTGATCTGTAGTTCATATCTGCCATAGATGAAAAGGGCATCTCACCATCTTGATCTAATTCATACAGATATATGTGGACCAATAAATGTTAATGGAACTCATGGGGAAAGGTACATTGTCCTTTACATAAGTGATTACAGTAGAATGGCATGTGTGATGGTTATTCACAGGAAACATCAAGTCCACGACTGCATGAAAACATATCTGCGAATCACTGAGAATGATATCGGATGAACTATCAAAGTATTTTGATATGAAAATGGAGGAGAATACACGTCCATCGAATTTGAAAGTTATCTGTAGAAGCATGGGATAAAGCATTAGATAGTTGCTGTGAGAACTCCCCAAAAAATGGGTTTGTTGAACACATGAATCGACAGGTGAACAACATGGAACGAACTATGCTGATTGAGAGTCATATTCCATGACATTACTGGAAAGAGGCCGTTCAAGCTGCATTGTAAATTTAGAATCGAACATTACTTCATATGGGTGATACTAAGACACCATATGAATTGTGACATGGATGGAAGCCCTCTTTAAAATACATTCATGTCTTTGGAAGTAAATTCATCATCGGGAAAAAATAAGGAAATCAAGGGAAGTATGGAGACAGTGAAGATGAAAGAATTTTCCTCAGTTACTCAATAAATAACAAAGACTACAAATGTTTCCACAATCATTTAGGTAGGATTGTTGAAAACAGTGATGTTATGATAATTGAAGAGTAAACCACAAATGCTTCAATGATGTCATATGCTGATGTGATAGAAAGTGAGGAAGAAAGTGAACGTGGAGAAAATACAAATGCTGAAATAGAGGAAGTTGTACAAAACCCTCAGTAGTCACATAATGATGTTGACTCAGAAGAAGAATCTGAAAAAGAAACTATGGCTGAAGAGATTTCAAATGAACTTTGCAGGAGAAATCGAACAGATGAGATTGATCCATCCAACATAATTGGGGACAGTATTTCACCCACTCAAACAATATGGATGAGGAATAACATGCAATATTAACTTTGTTTCAATTGTGGAGCCATCCTCATTTGAAGAAGCTGCAAAGGATGAATCTTGGGTTAAATCCATGAATGAATAATTACATCAGATTGACAAGAACCAGACATGGGATGCTGTCTAGAGACCCGAAGGTCACAAAGTGATTGGTACCAAATGGATCTTCTAAAATAATTTTGATGATCATGGAAGTGTCATTAGAAACAAGGCATGACTGGTATGAAAATGATACTCCCAGATTGAAGTCATTGATGTTGAAGAAACCTTTGCTCCACTATCTAGACTAGAGTCAATCAGGATTTTCCTTTCCATGACACTCCAAAGAGGATAAAAAGTATATCAACTGGATTTCAAGATAGCATTCATGAATGGTGTACTCGAAGAAGATGTCTACAATGAAAAACCAATGGGTTTTCTATTAGGTACTGATGAAAAAATGTATGCAAACTGAAGAAAAATCTATATGGTTTGAAGAAAGAACCACGGACATGGTACTCACGGCTGGATTCATATCTCAAGAAGATGGAATTCAAAAGAGGAGGAGATGATCACATTCTATATGTGAATAATTCTCCAAAAGATCAATTCATGGTTCTAGTCTATGTAGATGTTACCATATTTGGTGGCAGTAGGCAAAAATCAATGGATGAATTTTTCAACAACATGAAATCAGAATTTGAAATGTCTATGAATGGGGAGGTCACATATTTCTTGGGGCTGCAGGTGATTCAAAATAATGAATACACTTTCATTTCTAAGGAAAAGTATGCAAGAGAACTGCTGAAGAAGTTTAATATACAAGACTCCAAAACAATGGAAAATCTGACTGCAGTTGGAACTAAACTTGGAAAGCATGAGGATGGGGCCTCTGTTGATCCCACCATGTATAGGAGGATCATTGGGATTCTACTGTACCTGATAGAAACACGACCAGATATCATCTTTTCCACATGTCTTGCAGCCCTCTTTCAGAGTAATCCAAAGGAGGAACATATGGCGGCAGTAAAAATAATCATGAGGTAAATTCAAGGTACACATAACTTCAGGTTATTTTTTACTGCAGGTAGGGAAAATGAATTATCAGTGTTTTATGATGCTGACTGGGTTGGTGATGTAGTATACAGAAAGTCTAGTAGTGGTGGAGCCTACTATATTGGGTCGAAATGTGTTGGCTGGTTGATAAAGAAACAAGAAAGTACTTCTCTTAGCACTGCTGAAGCTGAGTATATCTCTACCATAAAGGCATGCACTCAACTTCTATGGATGAAGCAACAACTAACAGATATTGGTGCTGAGGTAAAGTGACCAATGGTAATTTACTATGATAACAAGAGCGCAATTGATCTTACGAAGAATCATGTTCAACATTTTCGTTAAAAACATATTGAAATCAGGTATCACTTTATCAAAGAAAAAGTTGAGAAATGAGTGATTAGAATGGACCATGTGGGAACTGATCAGCATTTGGTTGACATCCTGACCAAGCCACTATCAGTGGCTGTGTTTGAGAAGCATCGGTTGAACATCAGTGTTCGACCACCTACCAGTGCATAAGAAGGTTACGAAAATCCCCTCTCCCTGTTTATGATAACTGTTTTTATCGGTATATGGATGTGATGAAGGTTTATGGGGGAGATACTATCCAGGGGTAGTATGGTTTGAGATCAACGTTAAACAAATTACCGGTCTTTGGATTTACTGTTAATGTGGGAGGATGGAATAAATTCATGTACGTTCAGGCAAGTAATGCTTCTGTGATGAGAAGAATGGGAAGGAATTCATTAGCCATGTAATGCTTCTTGGGCGTCATTGAGAATTCCAGAACGCTGGAACCCAATTCAAACATCCTCTCTTGTTTTCTACACTGAGCATTTCTCACACAGACTTAGAGTGTTGGCTGAGTTGATTCTTGCATCTTTGGTTTTAACATGGATGGGGATCTATTGAATTTATTTTCTGATTGCCAAAAAACCCAAAGGTGGAGATTGTTGGAACCATAGTCTTCTATGCAAGAACTAGAGTATTTTTTATGTTTTTTTTTTCAATCCTCAATGGATGTTTAGAATGTGTACCAGAAAAGAGATCATACAGTTCAAGTAAACAATAGTATTGAAGGTGGCACCGTTTCCTAGTGTTTGCCAAATTTTTGGGCCTAAAATTCTACAAATGGAGAAAAGTGTTTTTGGCAAAGAGACTTGCGCACCATGTACTTGAAGGAGGGGAGACTTACGCGGCCATAGTTTTTCAAGATTAGAACGTGGAAATATGGAAAAGGGATAACTGTCGCACAAGTATTGGTTGGGTCATGCAAGTGACCTGCTCGCTGAGAAGGGACTTTTGCACTGGTGCCTAGGTGGTCTGGAAACTTGCGCGCCTATTGTTTTTCATGATCAGAAGTTCAAAATATGGAAAAGGAAAGAGGTTTGTGAAAGTATTGGTGTAGTCGCGCATGTGAGTAGCGCGACAGAGGCTAGGGCCGATGAGCTGTGCACCGGAACCTGCACACCGAGGGAAGACTTGCGTGCCACTGTGCAGGGGGTCCAGTTTGCCTATAAATAGAGAACCACCCCTCCTCATTTGGAACGAAATTAAAGACTTATATATTTTGAGCACTTTTCATGCTAGTGGTTGAGTCGCACAAGGGGTAGTTGGGTCTCGGTTGTAGATGTTGTGCGCCGGCTGTTTGCTGCGCAACCAAGGTAGTTTGGGAATCAAAGGCGCAACATCGCACAATTTAGGAGTTGAAAGAGGCAGTGTCGCGCAAGTGGGTTTGTATCACCAGCACACCATTTTTGTACCGTTCAGGTGACTTGTGCGCCATTCTTTAAACATGTGCGCCGGTCTTAGAGAAGTTCTCTAGGTGAGGTTATTGTACGCTGGTCATATTGCAACTGCACGAGAACTGGATGATTTCCTGATACCTCCGGTGCAATGTGGGATTTGTATACGAGTGAAAGTTGGACTTCAACATAGCATCTTCATTAAACAGAGGATGCATTCTTTTGCAATGATAAATAGATCTTCACGTCTATAAACTAAGTGGGACCTCACCAAAGGCAGTGAGCCAGGGGGAGTCAACGGGAGTGACCTGAGGGACGCACTGATCCATCCCTGATCTTTTGTAAAGGCAGTGAGCCTGAGACAGAGTGGTTGTTCCCAAACCATTTTCATTCATTGCTGGTGAAGATTAGTGGAATTTGGTATGACTGAGAACCTGTCGGCTTATTCTCCTTGGACATAGGCCTTAGTGGTGAACTAAGTAAAAAGTTTTGTGTCTTCTCTGTGCTTGTGAATGTTTGCTTTCTGATCATTTTCATCATACAGGTTCAACATGTTCCTACCATCATGGTAACAATATCCATAACATTAAAAGAAAAATTTGTCACCCTGATTCACCCCTCCCTTCTCTGGGTTTCCCAAGGTCCTTCAAATAGTATCAGAGGGTAAAGGTTGCTGGTGTTGAATCTGTCCTTTGTCGTCATGGAGAATGCAGTCAATGTCAGGGGAGTCTCGCACATCGATGGAAGTAATTTTCAGATATGGAAGAACAGAATGAGATCTCATCTAAGATCTCTTGGAATGGAAGTTATATTTTATACTATGCAAGGAAAACAAGTCACAGATCCAACAATCCTAGATATGACTAACATAGACATGAAAATTCTCGATGAAGATGCTAAAGCACAAAATACACCCACTGCAACACTTTCTGATCAGATCTACCTAAAGGTGATAAATTGAACCTTAGAAAAGTCCATGTGGGATAAACTCATGAATATTTATGAAGGATATAGAAATGTGAAGGAGGAAAAACTACAAGTGCTGAACAATAGGTTTAATGATTTGAAGATGCATCCTGATGAGAATGCAGACTCCTTCTTTAATAGAATCACTGAAGTAGTTAGAGAAATTCGGGGCCTAGGAGAGGAAATCAAAGACATTGACATTGTGAAGAAAATACTAAGAAGACTTACAACCCTATACAATGCAATGGTTTCATCCCTTGAGGAAAGAAATCTTTCAAAACATTCTCTCGATGAACTTCTATGTTGCTTGGTAGCATATGAAATGAGAATCATACCAGAAGATGCTATAAATCGTGTGAGCAAGGAAATGGCATTTAAGGCCATGGATAAACTAAAAATTAAAAAATATAGTAGTGGTGAAGATGAAGATGAAAAATAAACTCATTCTCACATTGGAATGAAGTTCCAGAAGGGAAAAGGGAAATTCAAAGGGAAGTTACCTCTCGCATGTTTCCGTTGTGTAAAAGTTGGGCACATTTCCTCTTAGTGCTTAAGAAATATCAATGATGAAGATAGTGAAGTTGAAATCTTCGAGAAGCCTCAAAGAATCTTTTTTAAAAAAAGGGACTTCAAATCTAGAAATAAAATTAAAATGAAGAGTTTTGTCTGTGAAAAAGAAGAAGATGATAATGAATCATGTGATGAAGAAGAAGCAGAATTCAAAACTAGGAACCATGCTTCCATGATGGCCACTGTTGAAAAGTCAGAAGATACTGGTGGAGAAAAATAGTTGAAAACTTGTGAAGATACAGAGATGCAACTTATGGATGCTGTTAGTAATCTTAAGACTAAATATAAGAGTAACAATTAGTGGAAATCAATTTTAGAAGAATCAACTGAATACATTGATCATCTTGAAGCTGAAATTGAACGACTGGAAAAAATTTTGAAGGTACAGTCTAAAATACTTTAAAGCAATGATGATGTAGTTGATCTAAAGCTGATAATCGAAGAGAAGGAAAAGGTCATCAGTGACCTCACCTCCAGACTTGAAGAAAAATCCAAGACCGCTGAGGGTCTTGAGGAGGAAGTTGTTACTCTTAGGAGTAAGCTTGAGACTGAATCAATTCCAAAATAATCAAGGAAAAAAATAAATTTTGGAAGATTATCAGATGCAGAATTACTGGCAAGAGCCATGTTTGGCTCAGATGGGGTTGGAGAAATCTTGAGTGATCAGAGACCCGCTTGAATGAGAAAGAGTGGAATTGGCTGTGAAGCTAAGACATCAACTATTGGAAGTAAAATGATCCAAAAGAAAGATAAGATGAAAGTTTAACATGTTGAAAAATTGCCTAAAGTGCTGAAAAAGGAACCCGCAATCCAAACTAAAAGGAGAACTGAAAATTATCCTCAAACATTCAGAAATGACAGACAGTCTAACTATTCTCCCAAGGAAGAAGGAATGAGGAGAAATTCATGTGATAAGACATTTTCTCTCTTGAAGTGTAAGTTATGTGGCTATCTAGGCCATACCATGTCTTATATCAAAGAGGCAAGAAGATATCTCAATGGAGAAGATATATGAGTTCAACTAAGGAGAACAAATTTATATCCTACTTCTTATAGAAGAAGGATATTGTTTTTGTTGTTCTAACTTCAGTCATAAGGCTGGTAATTGAAGGCAGAGAAGGGACATGAACAACTCATACAGATGTTCAAGACAAGTCAAGTCTCGTCAGCAAGACAGTGTTTCGCTTTCAAACAGTTTTTCTCCTCTCAAATAAGATTTCTACTATGAAGAACCTAGGTATGTGGAAGAGATAATTGAAAGGCCATAAGTACTCAATAATAAATCCAATGTCTCATAGAAGTAAATAAAGAAGATTGAGAAATCCAACCTTGCAGAGGTGGCCCTCAAAGCTACAAAGAACAACAGTACCTGAATTCTGGATAGCGGTTGTTCATCTCATATGACAGGTAATTCCAGTCTATTAACAGATATCAAAAGGAAGGTTGATGGTATAGTACGATTTGGTAATGATGGATATATGAAAATAAAAGGGAGTGGAAGTACCGAATTAGCTAATGGAGAACTGAAGAAGACTGAAGTCCTTTTTGTAGATGGCCTATGTCATAATATACTCAGCGTGAGTCAAATCTGTGACATAGGACTTATAGTTACTTTTAATCAGAAAGGCTACACTATCAAGGGAAAGACATGCAATTCTCTTATGAAGGAATGCAGAACATAAGGTAACTTGTATCAGGTTGATAGTGAAGAAAATGTATGTTACATGACAGTTGAAGAAGAAGAAAATTTGTAGCATTGGAGACTGGGACACATCAATCAACAAGGCATGGAGAAAATATTCAAATTTATAATTGCCATTTACATTCCCAACCAGAAGCATGAGCGTGAAAAATATTGGGATGCTTGCATTCGTGGGAAACTGCTCTGTAGTTCATATCGGCAAAAGAAAAAAAGGGCATCTCACCTTCTTGACCTGATTCATACAGATGTATGTGGGCCGATAAATGTTGTTGGAACTCATGGAGAAAGCTAATTTGTCCTTTTCATAGATTATAACAGTAGAATGTCATGTGGGATGATCATTCATAGGAAACGCCAAGTCCTTGACAGTATGAAAACATATCGGCGAATCCGCGAGAATGATACCGAACGAACAATCAATGTATTATGATCTGAAAATGGAGGAGAATTATAACGACCCGAAATTTTGAATAAATATTGTTTCCTAATTTTGTGTGTTTTTTTATTTTATTTTTATACTCAACAAAAATGTTTCATTTGATAACATGAGTATAATTAAAATGAGACCGTTGGGCTTTGACTGTTATATGACCATTGGTCAATATGACCACTAGAAACAAAACATTTTGATTATTGCCTCTAAA
This sequence comes from Viscum album, assembly GCA_963277665.1. Classification (NCBI taxonomy): domain Eukaryota; kingdom Viridiplantae; phylum Streptophyta; class Magnoliopsida; order Santalales; family Viscaceae; genus Viscum; species Viscum album. The sequence continues at coordinate 1,684,496,527 of OY728143.1, read as the reverse complement.
TACAAGTAATCTTGGTTAATTATTATAGAAAGAAGATTTGATGGCCTCATCCGGTAGTCTTGGACCGATCGAAGCCCATCTAACATAACTTGGGAAGGAGGTAGCACCACTTGTCTTTGCTCTAGACCAAACCCAAGCCGAACTTCATCGTGTGAAGCTAGAACGGAATCTCCTTTGTGAGAAGTTCAAACTAATAGAAATTACTACTCGTGCGATGTTAGCCGAGCCTCCCTCAGATTCTCTCACCTTAGCACACCTTACACTTAGGTCCTATGCTGGTGTGATAAGGGGCTATGTAAGGAGACCGTAACTGCCTTGTGTAATCCTTTGTTTTAAAAAAACTTGGGATTTCTTCTTACGATGAAGTTTATGAATTTTCAAATGACCGGATAAATATAGTATGCATATTTTTGATTAATTTTAGAAAAAGGATATTTTAAAAATGGTTATGTAAACCTTAAATAATTAAAAATTTGTAATGATTTTCGAAAAATGGTCTTCTACAATTATGTTTAGTACAAAATTTAGAGTCTAATAAGATCAACTTGATTTTTGATGAATAGTAAATTATGAATAGTGATTTTATGATTCGGATTAGTAATGTGTCCAAATGGATTAGTAATATCACTTAAAGAAAGTATTAATATAATCTAGGCACCTTGATTAAGTAATGTGATTCAATAAAATGGTTAAATAACGGTTTCATAAATTATTATTCAAGTATTAGTTTTTTCAATTGAATGGAGTTTTTTAATTAAAAATTAAAATAAAAAAATTTAAAAAAATTATTTTTATAAAATGGATTTCATTTTTGAACTCAGAGCACCGATATTATGTTCTGGTAATTTTTGGGGTTTTTTCTGAAAAAATGAATTTTCGGTGAATAGTGGATTTATTTAAATAATAAACTAAAATATTTAGAAAATTATTTTTATAAAATGGAGTACATTTTTGAAATCAGAGCATTGATATTTGGTTAAGGTAAAATTTTGGGATTATTCTGAGAAAGTTGAATTTTTTATGAATAGTGAAAATACAGTTTTTAAGTTACGGGTGTTTAATGACATCATTAAATGATGTATTAAGTTTGTAATCAATATGTTCGACTTATTAATAGTATGATAAGGTGTGAGTTGTCCCAAGTCCCCAATACCATGGGCAAATACCATGGGCAAGCCCATGGTTTTTCCAAAACCACTAATGAGGTGTCCCTTGGCCATTAATGCCTTTTCCCATCACGTTCCCTATAAATACCAAGCCATCCTCTAATCCATTCGACTCCCCACTCTCCCCCAACTAGGTTCTGGTCTCATTACCTCCCAAGTAGTCCTCCCAAGGTGCTCCCCAGCCCTCAAGGTCCCAACCATTGAGTTTTATGAGTTACGTTTTAAGGTAAGGGAACCGATCTCTCTCTTTCTTTTCAAGAAATCTTTTTTATGTAATTTCTTTTATGATCCATGTTCTTATGTTAAAGGGTGTTCTTTTATGCTCCTATTAATTCCCTTTTTTATGTTCACATAATGATAGATCCCCTCTTACTCTCATTATTTCGTTTTATGAAGTTTTAAGTGTCGCCGTTAGGTTGCCGAAATTTTTGTAACGGATTCTTTCTCCCTTCTCATTTTCAAGATCTATTATCATGTAAAGTATTTCATGTTCCTTTTTATTATTTTGGGGTATGATCTCTAAATTTTTCGTAATGATATTTTATGATCATATGATTAGAGACCCCATTTTATCTCTTCAATTCAGTATTTTGATGTTTTAAGTGGCGCCGTTAGGCTGCCGAATTTTTAAGTGGTTCTTCACCCTTCTCGTTTTGAAGTTCTACTTTCATGTAAATTCTTTAAAGTTTCTTTTTTTTATGTTGGGGTATGATATCTATATCTACCATACTGTACTCTTATGTTCATACGATGAGAGAACCTATTTGATCTCATCAATTCATTTTTTGTTGAAGTTTAAGTGACGCCGTTAGGCTGCCGAATCTTTAAGGGATTCTATCACCCTTCTCCTTTTCAAAGTTCTAATTCAATGTCAAGTCTTGAAAGTTCCTTTTTATTATGTTGGGGTATGATCTCTATATCTATCATACTGATCTTTTATGTTCATATGATGAGAGACCCTATTTTACATCATCAATTCATTTTTGGTTGAAGTTTATGTAACGCTGTTATGCTGCCGAATTTTCATAAGAGAAATCTTATTTTTGTCTTCCTTTCATGTTCTTCATTTCATATGGTATATTTTCAAATTTCATTACCATGTTCTTAAATCCATTATATTCTGTCCCTCTACTGTTTTATGGGTCATTTATCATTGTTTGACCCATGTACCCTCTATTTTCAGTGTTTTCTAAAACCCTGTAACGTAGCCGTTGTGCTGCAGAATTTTCGTCTCAAAATGTCTCTCTCTTTTTCTCAAAATTACTACATGTTATCAAGTGAATACTCAAATAACATATTTCTACAGGGTTATTCACATATATACAAAAATTTCTTATTTTAAATTCTGGTATTTACATACATGAAGCCCGCTCTCCCCTTCCGTGGGTTTAAAGTGACGTAAAGATCATGTCTTTAAAGCAGTTGTTAAAACGTTATGATTATGAAATGAAACCCATTTATTTTATGCTATATGGGTTATTTATGAAATTTTTGATGATGATATATGTGGCTCACATGATAATAAAGGCAAATTTAACAGTGTGCCCTGATAGCGCTCCAATGCATTGGGTAATGATGTAACCACTAGAGATTACAATTTTCACGATACCTTGGTGAATAACCTTGGTAATTTTCAAATAACACCTTGGGGATTGACCTTGGTGATATGTTCATGATTGTCTATGTTAAATGATGTAGCCACATCTTCAAGTTATGAAAAATGTTATTTTTATTATGAAATGCATCATGATTCCTTTCTCATGCCGTAAAGTTCTTTTCTTGGCCTTATTGAAGTATCTCATGTTCACATGTAAAATGTTTCTCTTGTTTCCCTTACTGGGCCTTCTACTCACCCCTTCTTTTGATTTATGTCCCCAGGTTATGAGATGCATTAATGAACCTAGGATGAACTTAAGGAGAATCCTTTCAAGTGTTTAAGAAGAATGTTTTATGTTTTTTTCATGTATTATGTTCCTGGTTTCCAAGACACTAAACCTTAAAGATCCTCATTTTTGTGTAATGTAATGAAAGTTTATGTTATAAAAATGTGAGATGATATAGTTGGTATCAAAGGATGGTTTAGTTATTTGTGGAAATTAGGATATGAAAACATTAGGAAGAAGCCTATAGAAAAGTTTATATATAGGAAATCTTCCTGGTATTTTGGTGAGTATTGAGTAATGGGTTGCCAAGCAAATACATCCATGTCTGGATACGAGCAGGTAGAGGTGGCTCTGGCACAGATGTACATAGGGGTATAGCCTGAAAACAACGCTTTGAGCTAGACTCAAATGGGAACTGGTACACAACAACGGGACCTGCCTCACTCTTGGTTACGACACTCCCGGGGGATATGCTTTGGTAAATTAATAAGCTTATTATGAACCATTATTAAAGGAACAAGGATAAAATAAAATAAAGATTCACATAAGAATATATGATCATGGATAACCTAGTTTGAAACCTAGGGGATCACATGTTAGGGTATACTTTTCTTCTACAAGTTATCCTTATATGATTTATGTTCCTTTTAATGATTATTGGCTAAGTATTTAAGCCCCTAATTATACTTTCTCTTCTTAGATAATGGTGGGAGATGGAAGAACATGTACCAACAACCAATGTGATAGGAAATGAGACGATTGCCATATTAATATGACAGAGATGATTAGGGGATTAAAAGATTATTATTATTTTGGAAGACGTTCACTATTTTGGGGACCATATATGATCAAGGTAAACAGATTACTACGGTATTTTCATTGAGGGTTAAGGTTTACTTATATTTTGAAGAATCGATGAATTTAAGCTGAACTTATGGTATTATAGGTTACTTATGGGAATGATTAACCTATCTTGGGTAAAATATGTTTAGGTTAGCTACTTTTGTTATAAGATGTTAGGAGTGGTTTATGTTGTTTGGAGATGAACGATAAAGTTTATTTTGGAAGACTATGTTATCAAGTATTTGGGTTTCAATCTTAGTTTGGGTTATTTTGAGGAATTTTAAGGACAGTTATTTATGGAATGGTCTATGATGAACTTTGGGTAGTACCGTGGAATTTTGAAGATTTAAAGTAGTTTCCCTTCCTATGGGATTCTTTCTTTTTGAAGAGTTGTTTTATCGTACCCTTTATATTTTTGGGATAATAGAAGAAATAGCTAGTTAATATTTGGTGGATTATGTGATTCTCTAGAAGATGATTCTTGTGCTTTTGATGGGACCAAGTGTTTTTGAATTCTCATCATTTGGAGAAAAGATTATTTTTGGTAGAGACTTATTAAAGGATGAAACTCTACTTGAAGGTAGGTATATTTTCTTATGTTTTTGTTCTATGTAGTAAATGAATTACTCGAAATTATGAAAAGGAACGTAAAACAAAAACATTGTTGGTTTACGTTTCCTACTAGGTAATCAAAGACCATTTACACACATCGTAAGTTTGGGATTTTCTTATGGTTAACTTTCTCCTAATCATGTTTTCTATCACTCTGCCCCAGAACTTGACCCTTTGTTTTTCTTCCATGTCCATGTTTTCCTCCATGGAATCCTAGTATGGGTTAAATCGGGTGATTTTTGTACTTCCTTTTCTTTCTTTTAACGTAATAGTGTTACTGACTCTTTTTCCGATGTGGGACTTTCAATGAAATTTCAAAACCCAATTTTAAAAAAAATTGTGAGGACGCAATTTCTTAAGGGGGGAAGATTGTAACGACCCGAAATTTTGAATAAATATTGTTTCCTAATTTTGTGTGTTATTTTATTTTATTTTTATACTCAACAAAAATGTTTCATTTGATAACATGAGTATAATTAAAATGAGACCATTGGGCTTTGACTGTTATATGACCATTGGTCAATATGACCAATGGAAACTAAACGTTTTGATTATTGCCTCTAAATACAAGTAATCTTGGTTAATAATTATAGAAAGAAGATTCGATGGCCTCACCCAGTAGTCTTGGACCGATCGAAGCCCATCTAACAGAACTTGGGAAGGAGGTAGCACCACTGGGCTTTGCTCTGGACCAAACCCAAGCCGAACTTCATCATGTGAAGCTAGAACGGAATCTCCTTTGCGAGAAGTTCAAACTAATAAAAATTACTACTCGTGCGATATTAGCCGAGCCTCCCTCAGATTCTCTCACCTTAGCACACCTTACACTTATGTCCTATGCTGGTGTGATAAGGGGCTATGTAAGGAGACCGTAACTGGCTTGTGTAATCCTTTGATATAAAAAAAAATTGGGATTTCTTCTTATGATGAAGTTTATGAATTTTCAAATGACTGGATAAATATAGTATGCATATTTTTGATGAATTTTAGAAAAAGGATATTTTAAAAATGGTTATGTAAACCTTAAATAATTAAAAATGTGTAATGATTTTCGAAAAATGGTCTTCTACAATTATGTTCAGTACGAAATTTAGAGTCTAATAAGATCAACATGATTTTTGATGAATAGTAAATTATGAATAGTGATTTTATGATTAGGATTAGTAATGTGTCCAAATGGATTAGTAATCTCACTTAAAGAAAGTATTAATATAATCTAGGCACCTTGATTAAGTAATGTCATTCAATAAAATGGTTAAATAACGGTTTCATAAATTATTATTCAAGTATTAGTTTTTTCAAGTGAATAGTGTTTTTTAATTACAGATTAAATTAAAAATATTTAAAAAAATTATTTTTATAAAATGGATTTCATTTTTGAACTCCGAGCACCGATATTATGTTATGGTAATTTTGGGGGTTTTTTCTGAAAAAATGAATTTTCAGTGAATAGTGTATTTATTTAAAAAATAAATTAAAATATTTAAAAAATTATTTTTATAAAATGGAGTTCATTTTTGAAATCAGAGCATTGATATTTGGTTAAGGTGAAATTTTGGGATTATTCTGAGAAAGTTGAATTTTTGATGAATAGTGAAAATACAGTTTTTAAGTTACGGGTGTTTAATGACATCATTAAATGATGTATTAAGTTTGTAATCAATGTGTTCGACTTATGAATAGTAAGATAAGGTATGAGATGTCCCAAGTGGCCAATACCATGGGAAAATACCATGGGAAAGCCCATGGTTTTGCCAAAACCACTAATGAGGTGTCCCTTGGCCATTAATGCCTTGTCCCTCACTTTTCCTATAAATACCAAGCCATACTCTCATCCATTCAACTTCCCACTCTCCCCCAACGAATTTCTGGTCTCATTACATCCCAAGTAGTCCTCCCAAGGTGCCCCCAAGCCCTCAAGGTCCCATCCTTTGAGTTTTAAGTGTTACGTTTTAAGGTAAGGGATCTGATCTCTCTCTTTCTTTTCAAGAAATCTCTTTTATGTAATTTATTTTATGCTGCATGTTATTATGTTAAAGGGTATTCTTTTAAAATCCTCTTACATCCCTTTTTATGTTCACATAATGAGAGATCCCCTCTTACTCTCATTATGTCTTTTTATGATGTTTTAAGTGGCGCCGTTAGGCTGCCGAAATTTTTGTAACAGATTCTTTCTCCCTTCTCATTTTTTATGATCTATTATCATGTAAAGTATTTCAAGTTCCTTTTTATTATTTTGGGGTATGATCTCTGAATTTATCGTACTGATCGTTTATGTTCATATGATGAGATACCCCATTTGATCTCTTCAATACAGTATTTTGAAGTTTTAAGTGGCGCCGTTAGGCTGCCGAATTTTTAAGTGGTTCTTCACCCTTCTCGTTTTGAAGTTCTACTTTCATGTCAATTATTTCAAGTTCCTTTTTGTTATGTTGGGGTATTATCTCTATATCTATCATACTGGACTCTTATGTTAATATTATGAGAGACCCTATTTGATCTCATCAATTCATTTTTTGTTGATGTTTAAGTGACGCTGTTAGGCTGCCGAATCTTTAAGGGATTCTTTCACCCTTCTCCTTTTCAAAGTTCTAATTCCATGTCAAGTCTTGCAAGTTCCTTTTTATTATTTTGGGGTATTATATCTATATCTATCATACTGATCTTTTATGTTCATATTATGAGAGACCCTATCTGACATCATCAAATCATTTTTGGTTGAAGTTTATGTAACGCTGTTAGGCTGCCGAATTTTCATAAGAGAAATCTTATTTTTGTCTTCCTTTCATGTTCTTCATTTCATAAGGTATATTTTCAAATTTCATTACCATGTTCTTAAATACCTTATATTCTGTCCCTCTACTGTTTTATGGGTCATTTATCATTGTTTGACCCATGTCCCCTCTCTTTTCAACGTTTTCTAAAACCCTGTAACGTAGCCGTTGTGCTGCAGAATTTTCGTCTCAAAATGTCTCTCTCTTTTTCTCAAAATTACTTCATGTTATCAAGTGAATACTCAAAGAACTTATTTCTACAGGGTTATTCACATATATACAAAAATTTTCTATTTTAAATTCTGGGATTTACATACATGAAAACCCCTCTCCCCTTCCGTGGGTTTAAAGTGACGTAAAGATCATGTCTTTAAATCAGTTTTTAATACGTTATGATTATGAAATGAAACCCATTTATTTTATGCTATATGGGTTATTTATGAAATGTTTGATGATGATATCTGTGGATCACATGATAATAAAGTAAAATTTAAGGGTGTCCCCTGATAGTGCTCCAATGCATTGGGTAATGATGTAACCACTAGAGATTACAATTTTCACGATACCTTGGTGAATAACCTTGGTAATTTTCAAATGACACCTTGGGGATGGACCTTGGTGATATGTTCATGATTGTCTATTTTAAATGATGTAGCCACATCTTCAAGTTATGAAAAATGTTATTTTTATTATGAAATGCATCATGATTCCTTTCTCATGCCTTAAAGTTCTTTTCTTGGCCTTATTGAAGTATCTCAAGTTCACATGTAAAATGTTTCTCTAGTTTCCCTTACTGGGCCTTCTGCTCACCCCTTCTTTTAATGTATGTCCCCAGGTTATGGGATGCAGTAATGAACCTCGGATGAACATAAGGAGAAGCCTTTCAAGTGTTTAAGAAGAATGTTTTATGTTGTTTTCATGTATTATGTTCCTGGTTTCCAAGACACTAAACCTTAAAGATCCTCATTTTTGAGTAATGTAATGAAAGTTTATGTTATAAAAATGCGGGATGTTATAAGAATACATGTCCATTGAAATTGAATATTATCTAGAGAAGAATGGGATAAAACATGAGGTAGCTGCTGTGAGAACTCCACAACAAAATGGAGTTGTTGAATATAGTAATTGACAGGTGAACAACGTGGCACGAACAATGGGGATTGAGATTCGTATTCCATGACATTACTGGAAAGAGGCTATTCAAGCTGGAGTATATATTCAAAATAGAACAGGAATTTATATGGGTGAGACTAAGACACCATATAAATTGTTGCAAGGAAGAAATCCCTATTTAAAATACTTGCGTGTCTTTGGAAGTAAATGCTTCATCAGGAAGAAATAAGTAAATCAAGGGAAGTATGGTGACAATGCAGATGAAGGAATTTTCCTCGATTACTCAATGAACAACAAAGCCTAAAAATGTTTCAACATGCATTTAGAAAGGATTGTGGAAGGAAATGATGTTAAGATAATTGAAGATAAAACCACAAATTCTTCATGGATTACATATGCTGATGTGATAGAAAGTGAGGAAGAAAGTGAACGTGGAGAAAATACAAATGCTGAAATAGAGGAAGTGGTACAAAACACTCAACAGTCACAACATGATGTTGACTCAGAAGAAGAATATGAAGAAGAAACTATGGTTGAAGAGAATGAAACTGAACCTCGCAGGAGAAATCGAAGAGCTGAGATTGATCCATCAAACATAATTGGGGACAGGAGTGCATCCACTCAAACAAGAAGGATGAGGAATAACACGCAATCTGCATTTATGTCAGTTGTGGGGCCATCCTCATTCGAAGAAGCTACAAAGGATGAATCATGGGTGAAACCCATGAATGAATAATTAGATCAGATTGGGAAGAATCAGGCATGGGATCTTGTCCAGATACCCGAAGATCACAATGTGATTGGTACCAAATAGATCTTCAAAAATAAGTTTGATGAGCATTGAAGTGTGTAACACCCGAGACTTTTGTGAGAATTTTTTTTTGTTTTTATAAATCATAAAGGAATCTTTCACTACACACAACACCAGCTTGGCTTTCTTTATATGCAATCGCGACCTTCCTCGATAGCTTGCGTCGTACGCAATACCGAGTTTCACTAAACAATGACATGCTATTAAAATATTATTAAAACTAGCCATTGTGAATAGTAATAACCACTTTTTGAAATTTTATAATTTTTATTTTTCAAAATGGACTTCTTTTTTGGATTCGGAATATCGATATTAGCCTAGGGTAAAATTTTGGTATTTTTTCAGAAAACTTTCAATTTTTGATGAATAGTGAATCCACTAAGTGGTAGTTAAAAAAACTGAATTTTTCATAAAACATAATTTTACAACTTCTGTGAGTGAAATTTCAAAAATCCAAGAGACACGGTTGATGTCAGTAAGTAAAATGTGGTTCAATGAAATGAAAATAATATTTGGTGAATAGTAACTTTTTACTTTTATTTACCACGGTTAAAAATAAATAGGGTAATTAAGGGTAAAAATTATATTATTATTACCCTAACACATGTCATAATTATATTGGATAAGTGTAATTCGACCAAAAACAAACTTAGGAATAAAATATGACCATTTCGGCCGACTTGGATAAGATTAGGACATTTATTATTAATTTATTTAAAGAAGGGTTAAAATAGTTAAAATCAAAGTTTAGTAAGTAAATAATTTTTAATATAACGTTATACATAAGATAAATTTGACTAAAAATATTAATTAGAAAGATAAAAATATTGCCTACATAATGGTATTATATTTTTAATTTTTAGACATTAAATAATTTAATTTATTTATGACACAATGATGATGCAGTAATTATTTTATTAATGAATTATTGACATAATTGATGTTATAAATACCAAAATAAATCTAATTTGAGACTTTTTATGAATTAAAATAATTTTATAAGTTAATATGACATGTTAGTATTGATTTAATTAACTTTTTTCGAACTAATCATTCTGTTATGATTTTCACAAAAATCAATTACTAAATAGTGTCAAAATTGACATAGAATAGTTTTTAAAACAAATATTATATTTTTAATTGTTATTTTATTCCTAAAAATCTATGTATCGCCCACATGACTTAGATAAGGTTATATATATTAATAATAAACAACTTGGGGTTCGTTTGGATGCTTATAGTAAGTTTATTAACCTTATAGTATAAGAACACAAGAAGACACGGTAAAAGTAAAATTATTTAACTTAATTTTAAATCTAAATGATAAGGTTAAAATAGGAACCTAAACTTGTCTAAATTCTATTGTATGAGAGAATTTAGACCCATCCCCACCTTAGCTTCGAAATAAATAAATTTGGAGCTATTTAAAACCGAACTTGACTTTATAATAAAATAATATCTTTAGTTTTTCCAAAGGAGCCCCTCTCCTCCCTTATAAAAGGGCACCTCCTCCCCCTCTTCCTCACACCACATTGAGCCTTCAAGCTCGGCCAACCCCTACCACTTTCTCCTCTCCACTTCCCTAGAGACATCGTAGAGGTCCTGGTATTCTTCAAAGACAAATTTTAGTGCCCTAAAAGGAGGTCTCAAAGAAGCACTTTAAAGAAGAGGTAATGTTCGTTACCGATTCTTTCATCTTTATTTCTTATTCCACTTCTTCTTATTTAGTTGTTTCATTATGAAGTAATAACATCAGTATCCCTCATATACTGATATGTTATTATATGTAATAAACAACCCTATTTCACCATCTATCCATCCTACGGGAAATGAAATCACCGCGCGTGCGTATGTACAGAATACCGTCTCTACGCCGTGGTGTAATCTATTTTCCACCACCACCTTACTTGGATGGGTATAATGGTGTAAATAATGACTATATATGATTATTGTAAAGTGATATTGATTCTGAAATAGTATACATACGCACCAATACAATTCCATGATCATTGGAACGATATCATCGCTTGTGCGTACGTAGGGAATACCGTCTCCACGATGTGATGCGACTCGTTATACATGATCTTCATTGCATAATGATTATATAAATGAATTGAAGGAATGAATATGATATATATTACACTAATAAAATTCTGGAAATGAGGTATCTATAACCTAAAGAGAAGAATAATAATTTATTCAACAAAACACGCATAAGAACAAAAAGTAATAAACACCCGAATAACATGTTGTAATGAAATATTACTAATAAGAAGCTAAGAATATGACCATATGTGATATCATAACAATGATTATGATTATGGAATAAGTCAATAACATTATTTAAATTATTATATAGGAGGTTCAGACACGTACAAAGCATATCAGACCTAAGGTAAGGGAAATATCACAATCTCATTTTTATCCGAGATTGTTTATACTTTGGTGTTTATTGGGGTATATTTTATCATCCACATCCATGTTTCCTCAATATGTAATATTATTTCCATCCACCTACAATTTTTTAAATCCAATTTTACCATTAGGTGAGTTTTTAGTAAAAGATAAGGAAGAAATCTTTTGTTTTTTTTCATACAATGTACTTTTTGACTTTTCCGACAAAAGTACGATACAAATGTCTTATTTTAACTTATATGTCATGAATGGATTTTGAAAACATTATTTCCAAGAATCTTCCTTTACAAGTTTTCAAGATTATTTTTAATCAACTTCTTTTAGTTTAGAATTTTATGACATGTTAAGAAAGGAAAAGTGTTTTTGAAGTAGAAAGGATATTTTCCTCAAGATTGGAGTTCAAGTGTTTTATCAAAATTATTTTCCATCTAAGATAATAAAGGGTTCTGTTTCTATCCCTATTATTACATTGATTTGATTATGTTGTAAAGGAATTATTTTGATGAATTCATTTATCTTATATGAATTGATTTATGATTTCATGATGTTTAAGATTCCCATTTTTATTTCATGGGTTATGCTATGATGTATGGTTTATGATTTTGTGGCACACATAAGATTGGTATCATTATGATATGGGCGGGACCTATATCTCCCTCCAATGCATTGGATAAATATTTTATATCTCATGAGATAGACATGGCTGGAATGGCAGGTTAAACCGGTCCAGTGAAACAGGACTGAAACGAGGAGTGAACTCGGTTCAGAAATGGACTTTGTCCACTAAGATAGTCTTGGCAATGAGTCTTGACTAATAAGAAATGATTCTCTATGATTATATGTGTATTCCACATGGTTTCATGTTTTATGTTATGATTATTGGGATTACATTTCACTACTATGATTTATCCCATGTTATGAAATTATGATTTCTTTTGCAGGTTAAGATTTCAAAAAGTTATGTTCTTATGTATATGATGTGATTGATATTTCTTTGTTAACCCTTACTGAGCATTTGAGCTCACCCTTTTGTATTTTTTCTTTCCCCAGGTCAGGAAGAAGGTTATTAAGTAAGATATGCCAAAAGGGACTATATATATGATGAAATAAATGGGAGACAATATAGATGCTTTATGAACCAGTTGTTTATGTTTCCCAGTTTCTAAATACACTATACCTATACGGTCCTTTCCTGGTTTTGTTATATGTTGTAATAAGTGTGCTTCAATTCTGATGTAATAACAATGTGTGTAATGTATGGGTCGCTACAGTTGGTATTAAAGGAAAGGTATAGTCAACATTTGGAAACTAGGATGTGAAAGCCTTAGTAAGAATTCTAAGGATAAGTCTAAGAATAGAAAACAATCTTAGTGTTTTAGAAATGGCCATGAATAACCTAGGATAAGACCTTAAGTGTGAAATTTTATTCTTGATTATGTGGTTTTCCTATTATAATTAGTGTTGCTCACACTATTCTTCTTGGTTTTAGTCAATGGGTGGAACTCGAAGGAACCCTGTTAATACGGAATGTGACAGGCAATGCAATGATTGTCCCCCTGAGCAATCAAACATTATGGGAACTGGAATGAAAAATCTTGTAGCCATGATCAAACAACTTTCTCAAGCTATGAATCATGCAGGACTTCCAAACGAGCAAAGGAAGGAGCAACATTCTGTTGAATCCTTCATGAGATAGCGTCCACCTTCATTCAGCGGGTCTACTGATCCATTAGTTGCTGAACAATGGATTAGTACTATTGAATAGATATTTTCAGTTCTTTAATGTTCTGAACATGATAAAGTCATCTTAGCAGTGTATCGTTTGGAAGGTGATGCTGATCAATGGTGGAATCTTATTAAGAATACTAGGCAAAGGGATGAAATTGAGTCCATGGAATGGGATGAGTTGAAGAACTTATTTTTCAATATGTACTTCCATCGTATTCTCCGAAAAAAGATGGAGAAAGAGTTTCTTGAACTGAAGCAAAAGGATGATGAATCTGTTGGTACCTATGAAGCAAATTTTACAAGACTTGCAAGGTAGGATTATGGTATTATTATCCAACCTGAGAGTAAGATCGATCAATTCTTTAGTGGCTTAAAACCAAGTCTTCGAAGAGAGTTAGCCATAATGGACTTCAATAGCTATGAGGAAATCGTTCGATGTGCTCTCAATGTCGAGATGGAGATTGGAGTAAACCATCAATAATATGGGTTTGATAACAAGAGGAAAATGGAATTCAAAGGAAAATCTAAAGATCACACTAAAAAGAATATGAGCTTTCCCTTATGCTCAAAGTGTGGAAAGAAACATGGAGGGAGTTGCCTTAAAGGGACAAGTAAATGTTTCAAATGTGGAAAGGAAGGCCATAGGGCATTTGAATGCCGCAATTATGGGAAAAAGATGTCTAATGATGCAAAAAAAGGAAGGGATACACAAAATGAACCTACTACACTTCAATGTTTCAAGTGCAAGCACATGATGCATTATGCCAATCAATGCCCAAATCCAAGGGTTGATGATGATGGTCAATGTCAACAAACTCTTAAGGCTAATGACAAAGGAATGTCACATGGAATTTCTATCAGCGATGTGGAGTACGATAACGATGTGGTGAAAGGTACACTTACCATCCACTCTAAAGTATAAAATGTTTTATTTGATTCTGGATCCATCGACTCTTTTATTTATGAAAAATTTTCTATATATATCACCATATTACCTCAACAATTAGATTTTGAGTTAGCTGTGACAACCCCTAATGGCACAATAGTCGCATCAAAAGTCTATAATTCTTCTCCGATCGAAGTTTGTAGGAAAGTGCTTCCTGCAAATCATGTGATCATTCCTATAGTGGAATTGGATGTGGTTCTTGGCATGGATTGTCTTTCTTTATATGGAGATCATATCAATTGCCAAAGAAGGGAAGTCACATTTCATATTCATGATCAATCTATGATCGTCTATCAATGCAAGGATGAACATAACCTTCCAGTGGAAATTTCATCCATCTTATGGGTCTTGATTCCACTAAATGAAGGTTATTTATCTCAAATGGTTGGTGAGAAACTCACGATTAAGAATATTCCCATTGTACGAGAGTTTGATGATGTCTTTCCGGAGGAATTATTGGGTCTTCCACCAAATCTTGAAGTTGAGTTTTCAATAGAACTCATACTGGGTGCTTTTCCTATTTCAAAGACACCTTATAGAATGGCCCCAATTGAGTTGTAGGAATTGAAGAAGAAACTCCAAGAGAATCTTGATAAGGGTTTCATACGCCCTAGTGCGTCACCTTGGGGAGCACCTGTTCTGTTTGATAAGAAGAATGATGGATCAATGAGACACTACATTGATTATCGAGAACATAACAAGATCACTATCAAGAACAAATATCCTCTCCCGCACATTGATGGCCTATTTGACCAACTATGCAGATCTCAATACTTTTCCAAGATTGATCTTCATTCAGGGTATTATCAATTAAGGGTCAAAAGGGAGGATATACCAAAGACAGATTTCTGTACAAGGTATGGACACTATGAATTTATAGTGATGCCATTTGGTCTTACTAATGCGCCTGCTATCTTCATGGATCTGATGAATGGAGTCTTTAGAGACTATCTTGATCAGTTTGTGGTAGTCTTTATAGACGATATTCTTGTCTATTCAAAGAGAAAGGAAGAACATGAAGATCACTTGAGAATTATATTGAAGACCTGGAGAAAGGAGTAGGTTTATGCCAAATTTACCAAGTGTGAATTTTGGCTTCAAAAAGTTACATTTTTGGGTCACATAATCTCAAAAGAGGGGATATCTCTGGATCCAGCGAAAACAGAGGTTATCGAAAGATAGTCGAGACCAACAACAGTAACTGAGATCCAAAGTTTTCTTGGTTTGGCTGGATATTATCGACGTTTTGTGAAAGATTTTTCATGATTATCTAATCCACTCACCAAGTTGACTCGGAAAGGAGTTAAGTTTGTTTGGACGGAGGAATGTGAAGAGAATTTCAAGGAGTTGAAAAGAAGGTTATCCAGTGCACCTGTGCACACACTGCCTTGTAGTGGAGAGAGGTTTGTGATATACAGTGATGCATCCAAGAAGGGATTGGGGTGTGTTCTTATGCAAAATGATATGGTGATAGCTTATGCCACACGAAAATTAAAAATACACGAGCAAAATTACCCAAATCATAATTTGGAGTTAGCTACGGTAATCTTTGCATTAAAGATTTTGAGGCATTATCTATATGGAGAAAGGTGTGACATTTATACTGATGATAAAAGTTTAAAGTATATTTTCACACAAAAGGAGCTGAATATGCGCCAAAGAATATGAATGGAGCTGATTAAGGATTATGACTGCTCAATCCATTACCACCATGGGAAAGAAAACAAGGTGGCAGATGCATTAAGTCGACAAGACCATGCCAGTTTATCCATGATGAGGATCACAAAATATCCAATATTTATGGATTTACAAAGGATGGATCTTGGAATTATAATGAAAGGGGAAAAATCGTATCTTTCTCAAATGAATGTTCAACCATCTATACATTTGAAGATTAAAGAGGCACAGAAAGAAGATGTCGAGTTACAAAAGAAGATGAGAAATGTTCATGAAATCAACCTTGATTGTGATGGGATAATAAAGTTCAGGAATCGGGTTTGTGTTCCTCCCATCCCTGAATTAAAGAAGGAGCAGCTGGATGAGGCTCATAGTTCTTCATTCTCCATTCATCCTGGAAGCATGAAGATGTATAGGGACCTGAAAGATTACTTCTGGTGGGATGGCATGAAAAGAGATGTTGCTGAATATGTCTCTCGATTCTTGGTTTGTCAGCATGTTAAAGTTGAGAGACAGAAGTCTAAGGAGATGTTAAAACCATTACCCATACCCAAATGGAAATGGGAAAACATCACTATAGACTTTGTCACCGGACTTCCTAAAACATCCAAAGGCAATAATGTTATCTGGGTCATAGTTTATCATCTTACAAAGTCTTCACACTTCATCGTTATTAGAGAGGATTTCTCTCTGGATCAGCTTGCCATGATATATGTGAAGGAAGTGGTAAGATTGCATGGACTACCACTTTCTATTATATCTAATCAGGATCCTGGGTTTAACTCAAAGTTATGGCGAAGTCTTCAGCATACTCTGGATACAGAGTTGAGTTTCAGCACTACTTATCATCCTCAGACAGACGGTCAGTCTGAGTGAACGATTCAAACTCTAGAAGATATGTTGAGAGCTTGCTCTATGGATTTTAAAGGTGGTTGGGATCAACACATACCTTTGGTGGAATTTTCTTATAATAATAGCATTCACTCTAGTATTCAGATGGCTCCTTATGATGCTTTCTATGGAAAGAAATGCAGGACTCCAACTTGCTGGGATGAAGTTGGAGAAAGAAAGCTATTAGGACCTGATCTCATTGATGAAATGGCAGAAAAGGTCAGATCTATTCAACATCACATAAGAGTAGCTCATAGTCGACCGAAAAGTTATGCCAACAACCGAAGAAAAGACCTAGAGTTTGAAGTGGGTGATAAAGTGCTCTTACGAATATCTCCCTGGAAGAGGGTCATGAGATTTGGAAATAAGGGGAAGTTGAGCCCTAGATATATCGGTCCTTTCGAAATACTGGATCGTGTTGGGAAGGTAGCTTACTGATTGGAGCTTCCACCAAATCTCTCTCAAGTTCACGATGTGTTACATGTATCTCTCCTGAGAAAGTACATACCTGATCCTTCACATGTACTCAGCTCAGAAGTTGTACCGCTGGAGCAAGATCTTTCTTATGAAGAACAGCCGATAGAGATTCTGGATCACAGCGAAAAATTCCTACGAAACAAGACCACTCGATTGGTGAAAGTTTTATGTAAGAACCACCAATTAGAAGAAGCTACATGGGAGCTTGAGGATGTGATGAGGGAGAGGTATCCTCATCTGTTTGTTACAAAGTGACGAATTTCAAGGGCGAAATTCATTTTAGGGGGGGTAGAATGTAACACCCGAGACTTTTATGAGAAATATTTTTGTTTTTATAAATCATAAAAGGAATCTTTCACTACACACAACGCTAGCTTGGCTTTCTTTACACGCAATCGTGACCTTCCTCGATAGCTTGCGTCGTACGTAATACCGAGTTTCACTAAACAATGATATGCTATTAAAATGTTATTAAAACTAGCTGTTTTGAATAGTAATAACCACTTTATGAAATTTTATAAATTTTATTTTTCAAAATGGACTTAATTTTTGGATTCGGAATATCGAAATTATCCTAGGGTGAAATTTTGGTATTTTTCTGAAAACTTTCAATTTTTCATGAATAGTGAAACCACTAAGTCGTAGTTAAAAAAACTGAATTTTTCATAAAACATAATTTTACCGCTTCTGTAAGTGAAATTTCAAAAATCCAAGAGACGCGGTTGATGTCAATAAGTAAAATGTGGTTCAATGAGATGAAAATAGTTTTTAGTGAATAGTAACTTTTTACTTTTATTTACCACAGTTAAAAGTAAATAGGGTAATTAAGGGTAAAAATGATATTATTATTACCCTAACACATTTCCTAATTCTATTGGATAAGTGTAATTCGACCAAAAACAAACTTAGGAATAAAAAATGACCCTTTAGGCCTTCATGGATTAGATTAGGACATTTATTATTAATTTATTTAAAGAAGGGTTAAAATAGTTAAAATCAAAGTTTAATAAGTAAATAATTTGTAATATAAGGTTATACATAGGATAAAGTCTACTATAAATATTCATTAGAAAGATAAAAAGCTTTACTACATAATGGTATTCTATTAGTAATTTTTAGACATTAAATAATTTAATTTATTTGTGACACAATGATGATGCAGTAATTATCTTATTAATGAAATATTGACATAATTGATCTTATAAATACCATAATAAATGTAATTTGAGACTTTTTATGAATTCCACTAATTTTATAGGTTAATATGACATGTTATTATTGATTAAAGTAAATTTTTTCTAACTAATCATTCTGTTATGATTTTCACAAAAATCAATTACTAAATAGTGTCAAAATTGACAAAAAAATAGTTTTTAAAACAAATATTATATAATTAATTGTTATTTTATTCATAAAAATCTTAGTTTCGACCAAATGACTTAGATAAGGTTATATATATTAATAATAAACAACTTGGGGTTCCTTTGGCTCCTTATTGTAAGTTTATTAACCTTATAGTATAAGAACACAAGAAGACACGACAAAAGTAAAATTATTTAACTTAATGTTAAATCTAAATGATAAGGTTAAAATAGGAACCTAAACTTGTCTAAATTCTATTGGATGAGAGGATTTCGACCCATCCCTACCTTATCTTTGAAATAAATCAATTTGGATCTATTTAAAACCGAACATGACTTTATAATAAAATAATATTTTTAGTTTTTCCAAAGGAGCCCCTCTCCTCCCTTATAAAAGGGCATCTCCTCCCCCTCTTCCTCACACCACATTGAGCCTTCAAGCTCGGCCAACCCCTGCCACTTTCTCCTCTCCACTTACCTAGAGACATCCTAGAGGTCCTGGTCTTCTTCAAAGACCAATTTTAGTGCCCTAAAAGGAGGTCTCAAAGATGCACTTCAAAGAAGAGGTAATGTCCGTTACCGATTATTTTATCTTTATTTCTTCTTCAACTTCTTCTTCTTTAGTTGTTTCATTATGAAGTAATAACATCAGTATCCCTCATATACTGATATGTTATTATACGAATGAAACAACCCTATTTTACCATCTATCCATCCTACGGAAAATGAAATCACCACGCGTGCGTACGTACGGAATACCATCTCCACGCTGTGGTGTAATCTATTTTCCACCACCACCTTACTTGGATCGGTATAATGGTGTAAATAATGACTATATATGATTATTGTAAAGTGATATTGATTCTGATATAGTATACATACACTCCAATACAATTCCATGATCATGGGAACGATATCATCGCTCCTGCGTACGTACGGAATACCGTCTCCACGATGTGATGTGACTCGTTCTACATGATCTTCATTGAATAATGATTATATAAATGATTTGAATTAATGAATATGATATATATTACACTAATAACTTTCTGTAAATGAGGTATCTATAACCTAAAGAGAAGAATAAGAATTTATTTGACAAAACACGCATAAGAACAAAAAGTAATAAACACCCGAATAACAAGTTGTAATGAAATATTACTAATAAGTAGATAAGAATATGACCATATGTGATATCATAAAAATTAATATGATTATGGAATAAGTCAATAACATTATTTAAATCATTATACAGGAGGTTCAGACACGTACAATGCATATCGAACCTATGGTAAGGGAAATATCAGAATCTCATTTTTATCCGAGATTGTTTATACTTTGGTATTTACTGGGGTGTATTTTATCATCCACATCCATGTTTCCTCAATATGTAATATTATTTCCGTCCACCTAAAATTTTTTAAATCCAATTTTACCCTTCGGTGAGTTTTTAGTAAAATATATGAAAGGAATCTTTTGTCGTTTTCGTACAAGGTACTTTTTGACTTTTCGGAAAAAAGTACGAGAAGAATGTTTTATTTTAACTTATACGGCATGAATGGATTTTGAAAACATTATTTCCAAGAAGCTTCATTTACAAGTTTTAAGTTTATTTTTAATCAACTTCATTTTGTTTAGAATTTTATGACACGTTAAGAAAGGAAAAGTGTTTTTGAAGTAGAAAGGATATTTTCCTCAAGAATGGAGTTCAAGTGTTTTATCAAAATTATTTTCCATCTAAGATAATAAAGGGTTCTGTTTCAATCCCTATTATTAAGTTGATTTGATTATGTTGTGATGGAATTATTTTTATGAATTCATTTATCTTATATGAATTGTTTTATGATGTCATGATATTTAAGATTCCCATTTTTATTTCATGGGTTGTGCTATGATGTATGGTTTATGATTTTGTGGCACACATAAAAATGGTATCATTATGAGATGGGTGGGACCTATATCTTCATCCAATGTATTGGGTAAAGATTTTATATCTCATGAGATAGACATGGCTGGAACTACTGGTTAAAACGGTCCAGTGAAACAGGACTGAAACGAGGAGTGAACTCGGTTCAAAAATGGACTTTGTCCACTAAGATAGTCTTGGAAATGCGTCTTTACTAATAAGAAATGATTCTCTATGATTATGTGTGTATTCCATAAAGTTTCATGTTTTAAGTTATGATTATTGGGCTTACATTTCACTACTTTGATTTATCCCATGTTATGAAATTATGATTTCTTTTGCAGGTTAAGATTTCCAAAAGTTATGTTCTTATGTATATGATGTGATTGATATTTCTTTTTTTACCCTTACTGAGCATTTGAGCTCACCCTTTTGTATGTTTTCTTTCCCCAGGTCAGGATGAAGGTTATTAAGTAAGATATATCAAAAGGGACTATAGATATGATGAAATAAATGGGAGATTGCGGCCGCTCTGGAGGGTAAATTGCAGCGCGCGGCGTTGGATTCACTCACGCTTGGCCCAGTCGTCCGGGAGGTGACCATTTTGGAGATACTCATGAAAAGGTGACCTCTAGTCGAGAGTGGTTTCAACCACTGGTTCTGACGAACCCGGGACCCCTGAGGTAGAGGGTCCGGCAGTGAGATGACTTACCCGCAGTACATCATTGTCCTCTTGGGTGACGGGGGTGATGATTCTCCGGTGTGCCACATGTATGATCAAATTATCTTGCTCGGGTTCTGCGAGCGACGCGACTAAGCCAACCAAGGCGTCTTCTTGACCGTGGGACATGGGTAACCTCTGGTCGAGAAGAGAACTGGGCCATTAGGCGGAGGGTGTACTCCAACAATGGTACAAGCTCTGGCTTCCTGACGACGTAGTCGTAATTAACCTATTTGATTACCAGCTCAGAATCTCCCTTCACATATAGATGGGGCACATTGATCTCAAGGGACAACTCGAGACTGGTGATGAGAGCCTGGTACTCGGCCTCGTTGTTCGTACAACCGTCTGACAATAGGAATGAGTATGGCAGGACGGCTTGCGTCGGGGTAATGAAGACAATACCCAGGCCCACTCTATTGAGCTTAGGATCGTTGAGCCTCCTGCCAGTGGGGCTCTGAGAGGCGCCGTCGAAATGCATTTGCCAACACGGGACGACATGATCGACTGAGAGGATCATCTCATCAAGAAAATCCAGGTCCAGGGATTGATCCGAGGAGGTTGGATGGGCAGCTAAAAAGTCTGCCAATGCATGTCCCTTAATGGACTTCTGAGGTACGAACCTGATATCAAACTGCTGGAGGATCACCGCCCACCGTGCTAGTAGACCAGCCAGCATGGGGCGGTTCAGGATGTACATCAGTGGGTCTACCCGGGAGACCAATTGCACCTCATGGTGCTGCAGGTATTGTCACAAATTCGTCATGATGAAGAAGAGCGCAAGGCATCTCTTTTCGGTAGGGGAATATCTGACCTTCGTATCGAGAATCGTGTGGCTGAGATAGTAGAGACTGTTCTCAGTACACTCGTTATTCTTTTGGGAAAGCAGTGCACCGAGGGATCTTTCCAGAGTGGTCACGTAAAGGACCAGCGGCTTTCCGGAGTCGGGTGGCATCAAAACCGGAGGTTGGAGCAGATACTGCTTGATTTCCTTGAAGGCGGTCTGACACTCCTCATCCCATTCGTAGGCGTCACTCTTCTTCATGAGCCGAGAAAAGGGATTACACTTTCCATCCAGATTAGCGATGAATCGACGTATATTGGCTAAGTGGCCTTGGGGGCCTCGAAGTTCCAGAATGTTGCTCGGGGGAGGCATTTGGCTGATGGCCTTGATCTTCTCTGGGTCGATCTCAATACACCAGTATCAAACAAAAAAGCCCAGAAACTTCCCAGAGGGGACCCCGAAGGCACACTTCAATGGGATCATCTTCAGGTGACAGGAACGGAGGAAACCGAATACCTTCTTGAGGTCTTTGAGATGGTCCTGGCGCTGACATGATTTTACCACTAGGTCATCTATGTAGAATTCTTCTAACGTCCCGAGAATAGGCTTGAATATGCGGTGAACGGCCCTCTGATAAGTGGCAACTGCATTTTTCAAACCGAATGGAATAACCTGGTAGCTAAAGGTACCTTGGGGAGCCCTGAAGGCAGTGGACTCCTCGTCTTCAGAAGCCATCCGGATCTGGTTGTACCCGGAATACCCGTCCATGAAAGAGAGAGCTTGGAACCCGGACGTGGCGTCAATCAATAACTCTGTCACCGGGAGTGGGAAGTCATCCTTTGGGTAGTGGCGATTAAGATCGCGGAAGTTGATGTAGACTCTGATCTTCCCATTCTTCTTCCTGACTGGCACAATGTTGGCAAGCCACTTGGGGTACTGGACTTCCTTGACGAAGTTGGATTTGATAAGTTTGCCAACTTCTGCCTCAACCCTAGCACCATGAGAAGGGTGCATCTTCCTGGGAGGCTGCTTAAATCCCCAATGGTTTGCCGGGAGGCCCAGATGGTGAACGACTACCTGGGGATCTAGTCCTGGCATCTCGTTGTAACTCCAAGAAAACACATCACGGTGTTGTTTGAGAAGTCTATGTACTGCTGCCGCTCCTCAGGGGACATGTCTGCACTGATCAATGTGGGTTTCAGATCTTCCTCGCTTCCAAGGTTCAGCTGTACCAGTTCATCAACCATGGTAGAGACGCCTTCCTCAAAGGCGGGGGGAGCATCCTCCAGGTCTTCCTCCCCACCTGTGGGGGATTTACCGCGACGGGAGACACTTCTGGGCTTTCAAAACCTGAGGGGCAGCTGGTGCCAGCTCGGGCAGCAGTGGTCATCATATCCGGAGACTCACTCGCCATTGAGACCATAGCAATGAAGGCGGTCTACCCTATCCCATCTGGCCTATGGCCTAAGGGGCCACGTTTGATGATATCAAAGCAGTGGTGACGTGTCGGTCTGAGTCGGTGGATTCCAGCCCGGCGGAAGAGACACGTATGGCATACCGTTGTTGTCACAAGCTTGACATTCTGGTACCGTACAGGGGTAGGAGGTTCCGGGATCACCTGAGCTTGGTTGATGTAGGAGTACGAGGTGATTTTCCACCGTCGCTTGGACACGGGAACATGCCTTCCTTGTGTACCCGAAACAACAAAACATTACTCCATGTCGGGGGTCGTGGCCTCCAATCGGTGGATTGGGAGGACGTAGGTGTCATCCATGCTTTCCCAGGGGTCACTTGTGACCGGGGCGGGTTCATCCTCAATTACTAGGATTTTCTTATCCTTGCTTTTGTAATAACCCGCATCCAGATAGTGGGCCTCACAAGAAGCGAAAGGGGATGCATCTCCTTGGAGCACGCCTACTCGATCGTTGAGTGAGTATTTGAGGCACTGATGATACGACGAAGGGACCGCTGCATGAAGATGGAGCCATGGCCTACCCATAAACGCGTTGTAGGCGGTGTCCTGAGAGACGACCATGAACTCGGTGCTGGCAACTAACCCACTGAACTAAGTCTTCAGGTGGATCTTGCCGACTGGGGTTTCCTCAGTCCTGTCGTATCCCTGGATTCTGAGGTCAGAGGGAGTTAAATCACCTTCAGACAGACCCAGCTTTCGCAACGTCTGAGTCGGAATTATGTTGATTCCAGAACCCGTGTCAACGAGGCAACGGCGGACTTCCACACCATTGAAGTTGCAGTGATGTAAAGCGGGTGAATGTGCCCCTGTATATGAGGGTCCTCATCTTCACCGGAGAATTAGATATCCGCCTGACATTCGGCATTTTCAATCGTCTCGGTATGGAAGGCTTCTGCAGCTGCTACTTCCATCTCAAACTGGAGGGGGATCCTTCGGGCCTCAGCAAGTGCCTCGCGCATTTCAGACGACAGGCGAAGGGTCTCGAGGATAGAAAGCCTTGCCGGAATGCCGACCAGGTGCTTCAGGACATCATACTTTCATGCCAAACGTGAACCTTTGCCTACAAGAGGCCGTTCGGCAGTTGGAGGCATAGCGGGTCCTGCCGGTTGAACCGGCGATCGACTAGTATTGGGTACATCCTGCTGCCTACTGGTTGAAGCCTGGAGAGTAGTCACCAGGCTAGGATCGGACGGCGGAGACTGTCCTGTAGCCGGGCAAGACTAACTGTGACACGAATGAGGAAGCTCTCCCTGATCTAATAGCACGAACGACGGTGGAGGTAGAGCCGAGGGCGTTACATGGGGTTGCGCGTACTGAGTTCTGCGCTGAGCCTGCTGCCTGGTCTCAGTAGCGTTCACGACTTGGCTGAATGTGCCTGATGACGTACCATGATGACCGGTGCGGTTGCGATTCTGCTGACGTTGACGCCGGCTGGAAACGTTGGAGAGGTTCGCCTGGCGTTCCCCCACGTCAGGAGTCATATAGGGCTTTACCAGCTCCACGGTGTTAACCGAAGCGTACCCTGGACTGTCGCTTGAGGAGTCATCCACCACTGGGCAGATTCTAGGAGGAATCCCCATTTTAGGGGGCATAAAATCGCCGAGAGTGCGGGATGACGACGGCACCGGCAAAGCACGTTGCTTCTTCTTGCGTCGTCGCTGCTTGCCCTTTTTGGAAGTGGTTGACTGTGAAGACGATGCGAAGGTACCATCTACTTCTTCTGAAGGCTCTGGCTACTTTAGGAACACCCAGATGATACCATGGGCACGGACGACGGTTTTCCGAGTCATCTAGTCGTCGTATTTCCGGGAATCACGGCTGGGAACCTGTTTCCACTCGCCTTTGCAGTCACCGCCGATCTCTGACACTGCAAAGACACCTGCCACTTGTGCTTGTGTCGGGATCAACCTGACTATGTTGTTGATGACCTGGTCTTGAAGCCAGTCTTTAAACACATAGCATTGCTTGAGTGTGTGCCCCGGAATCCGATGATAAGGACAGTAATTGGGGTGATCGGTGAGATGCGCCTCTTTCGGGCTTCTGCACTCAGGCAGGCGCACAATCCCTTGCTCTAGAGCACTTCAGAAGTAGCCAGGGACCTGATTTTCGTTGAAAGAATAAGTCAGGTTTCTTCTTTCCGGATAGGGGGCCCTGGGGGCCTGGCCCTGACGTGGGGCCAGAGGGGCCTGCCGAGGAGGCAGCGCCTGGTTGTCTCGCCTGGGTGGCGGTGGCGCATTGCGCAGGGGAACCTGTCGATTCTGAGGCGGTCGTTGCTGGGCGGGAGCCTGTGCTTGAGGTGGAGGACCTCTGTGTGGTTGCGGGGGTGGTGCCACTGGCAGTAATTCCAACTTCCTAGGGGCTTCTATTTTGGCCACCATGGTGAGTTCAGCCCTGGCGGTCCTCCTGGCTGGGATCATAGGGGGAAACGAACGTGCATGACTAGCCTGTTGCAGAGCCTCCCCAAGGGACTGAGCCTTATCTAAGAAATATTTGAACCCTCCAAGGTAGTTTTGGGTAATCAGGGAGGGTACCAGCTCTGTTTTGACGTTCCGCACACACATCGTCCGTAATTGCTCCTGAGTCAGTGGCATATCGAGGGAATACGTAAGTCCCTTCCACCGGGCGATGAAATCTGCGACTCGCTCATCAGGCCTTTGCTTGCACTTGAAGAGGTCTGCAATGCTAGTCTTCCGTGTGGTGGAGCTGAACTGGTATATGAACTGCCAGTGGAGATCCTCCCAACCGGTCACTGATCCGATAGGGAGCTAGCCATACCAGAAGAATGTTGGACCTTCCGATGTCTGTACGAAACATCGGAGCTTGGCAGCTTCCTGCTGAGCCGGGGTTCCCAGCATGGGGCCACACCTGGAAGAAAAATGAGCCAAGTGCTGCTGCGGGTCCCCTATCCCGTTGAAGGGTGAGAATGTGGGGTTCCCAAAACCTGGGGGTGCGGGCATATCATCTACCCACGCGGGATACGGCTTGCCGTCCGGTGGGACCACCACCTGCCGTGTTTCCAACGCTTAGAGGTGGGCTGTGAGTGCTGCTATTAGATCATCCGGGTGGGGGCCCCTGTCTTGATGGGGATCCTTGATCAAAAGTTCATTGTCGGGTTCTCCATCATGTTAGATGGCTTTGGAAGCTCGTGGATCGACTGGAGGAACGACCTGTGGGGCGACTAGGGGAACCCGGACTGGATTCTTCAGGTTGCCCCGTCACTCGGGGAGGGTTGGTGAGACGTTTCGCGCCCTCTTAACGTAAGTTCCGGCTTCTGCCCTGTCTATGGAAGTAGCATGATCAGGGTTTCCCAGAGGCATCTCACCGGGGGGAAATTGTTCCTGGCCCTGCTGCCCCGGCCTGGGATTACCATAGTCAGGTCGCCGCTCCGCAGCGCGCTTAGCCAATATCTCATCAACCAGCCTCTTCTGCTCAGCATGTTGTTGGCGTAACGTGGCCCTTTCGAGATCTTCGTCTGTTTTCTGCACAGAGGCAGACGGGTCGGAGTGCTTGACAGATCCAAGGTGCTCCTTACCCTTGCCGGTATTTCGACCGAGTACTAGCGACTCGGTGGGTACGGGGAGGCCTAGCAGGTTCCTCTGCTGACAGGTAACCCTCCCTGATGGGTCCAGCAGTGGCGGTACGCCCTCGGGGGGTAAGTCTCCATCAAGGAATTAAAGCTCATCTTCCTTGTCCACTACGTCAGCAATGTGGTCCACGGCCCCTCTTGACGGAATGTCCTCGATGTCGCATAACGAATCGGGCTGCCGTCAGATAGGGTCGAAGAGGAGAGCGGCATAGTGTCCCCAACCACGGACTTGCACATGGGGGGTAGCTTCCCTAACGATTCTGCGGAGTACTTTGAATGTCTAAACAGATTTCCGTTCGAGGGCGCTCTGGCGGCCTGGCGACTCAGGGTACTGGGCCACAAGGAGTGCGGCCAAATTGATCAGGAGGAATTGCTCGCCGATCTCTTCGAAGTGCTCTCGTCTTCTGGGGTACACCACCCGCTCGTAACGAAGGCGGAAATGTGTCGCCCATAGGGTTCGACAAAAGCACCCCACTTCTTCGGGGGTAAGTGACTCTGGTGCGCGAAAGTTCAGCACCGCCATCGGCCAGAATTTCTCCAGGAAGTGATCCGCTGCGAGAATACTCCAGAAGCTCCTGGGTTCGGACTCGGGGTCTGGCCTTGTATTTCCCCACTCGTCAACCAGGGTCGGCTGAGGGACCAGTAGCGGTACCGAGGCAGACCTCTGGGATAGTAAACTCGGCGGCGGAGAATACAGAGAATGAGCTGACTGTACAACAAATTCAGGGCCATCCTCTGAAGAGTAAGGTGACCTGCCCACGATGTCACGATACGATGGGTTGATAGCCGCAGCTTCTGGAACAGGAGTCACGACTACCGGCGATAGGTCAGGTCATCGCTGTATTGCCGTTGGCCCCCAAAATATCTCTCCGTGATCTTTGGTAGAGGTAGAGGCGCTTCTGGTGACAATGGAGGCGATTGTGCAGTTGAGACCTGAGGAATTCCCAAGATTGCTTCCTCCTGTATGTACCTACGAAGGGAGATGGGAATCTGGTGGACCTCATATTCCGGAAGAATGAGGCTAACGCGCCTGGTTCCTGCCCCTGTCCTTGATATGGAGGAGCAGGGAGAAGGTTCCATCGCTAAGTCGCATTCCGCTTCAGAGTCGGAGAAGCGGGCAGGTTTGATCTCCACCCTGGCCTTCACAGGACTCTTCCTGTGGTGGCGACGATCCGCTCTCATGCCCCTGGGTGGCTCTTCGGGACACGGTCGACTCTCATCATGTAGCCTCGGGGCGGCGCTGGCGCCGTGGCGGAGAGGGCCCCCACTCGAGATAGCCGCATTGCGAGGGGCACCAGGGAAAATGTCGAAGGGTACCTGGGGAGGACCTCCATGGATAGAACCCATGTGGGTGGAGCCTCTGTTGGAACCGGATGGAGCATGGGGAGGACCTCCATGGTCGATACGGGCGGAGCGAGGCTGAACTTTGCTCCTCGAGTTGCTGGGGCGAGGAGGACCTTCGCCGGTTGCAGAGAGGACATAGGGAGGGCCCCTATGTTGTAGAAGGACAGGATGGACGGCGCCTTCAGATCGGCGGTCGGGGGCAGGAGGATGGGCTCCATACCCTGTACAGTGGGCACGAGAATGGTTTTCGCGCTGAGCGTCGCTGCCATGGGGAAGGTCTTCCTTCGGGATGGGGGTAGCACGAGGCATACCTCCACGACGAGCTTCGGAGCGGGGAAGGCCCACGCTCTGTGGAGTAGTGGTACGGGGAGGGCCTCCGTACGGGGTGACATCACCGTGGGTTAGTTCGCGGTGATCACCACTCAGGCCTGCAACCCGGAGAGTCAACCCAGCCTGCCCGTGGGGCGGTTGGGGTCTCGATCCTGGTTGGGTGAAGGAGTGCCCCTGCTCAGCGTATGCAGGGGCCCCATGATGCACACCGGCGGTGGCTTGGGCCGCTGTAGCTATTAACGTCGACGCACCTGGGCAAGCGTCCTCAGCCCGGGCCCAGCGCTGACGTCGGGTCAGACGAGCAGGCGCAGGTGGTGCAGGGGCATGGCCTGCCTGCTCCTCCTACAGAGTCGGATGGCGGCGCTGACGCGGACGGACGAGAGCCCTTGCCTGGAGCCCTTGGGTGGGGACCCTGAGCTGGCCGAGCCGGACGGCGCCCGCCTCATCAGCGTAAGGCGAGGAGTCGACGAGGGGCTCCGGGGACAGGCTCCCGAAACGGTTGAACGTTGGGGTGGGGAGCAGGGGCTCCCTGCGCGGCCTATTAGGGCAGCGTTGTCAGCGGGGCCTGGATGCCTCTAGGTCCAAGCGGGCCATATCCCGAGTTGGGATGACTCCTTCCTCCTTGTACCTGCATACGAGGTTGTTGATCACCCATCGCTAGATGACCTCTGATGGGGAAAGTGGACATGGGCGCCCCGTATTCCGTGATGTGGCGGACGTCGTGGCAGTAGCGGCACCATGTGGGGTGGTTGTGGCGGTGTTTCCCCTACCTCTACGTAGGCGAGCAGGTGGTGATCGCGTCTTTGTAATAGCAACCTAGTTCCTAATAAACGAAGGGATCATCTCATCAGCACTGCGAGGAAATGGATTGACAACCAGTGCCCCAACGTCCTTCCATTCTCCACGTATGTAAGAAGGATCCACGCCAACACGCTGCAGAACGGAGTGCCCCACGTTCTACTGCCCCGACTTCCGGTGAGTTTCACGACAGGCCCGTTATTTTCTTGTCGGGACCAGGCGCCAGATATTTGGATCTGGTGACACGTCAATCTAATGGTGTCTCGAACATTACTAATCTCCACATTGAGGAGAATAATTTCACATCGGGTTCACCATTTCTGTTTCCGACGCTTTCGTCAGGGCGCGCGCATTCGTCTGTCTGCGGAGGAGGACGCGCTGCGCTGTTACCCCGCGTTCCTGATTTCCAAAGGCGGGCGGCATTCGCTCATTATTCAGGGACGTCTGCTCCTTGATCTAAACGGGATGATGGGATTTCGGTTATTCCTTCCGTGGATTCCTCCTCTGAACTCGTCACCTAGTCCGGGTCTCCCTCATAGATTTAATACATTGTTTGTGAAACTCTTCCTAGTGCCATGTTTCCATGGACGCCGGTTAATTACACTGCTTCTGTCGGGAAATTCCAAAGGGTCCAGTCAGGGAAGCAACCTTCAGTCGAGGGAGTAGTCACGTTGAGGCACCAGTAGCGTGTCAGGATTCTGGGGACCTGGCATGTCTGTCTATTACCCCTGGTCACATGGCTTCTCGAGGGCGTGGAGGCCCGAGGCATCCCACATCGAGTGCGGGGAATTATATGACATAGACATATGTCTGAGGTTTTCCTCAACTTCCTGTGTTTAACAAAGGGTATGTCGGGAGATTAACGTCCAGACGAGATGGATCAGCCCGATCAGAGCATTAGCTAGAATGGATCGGATTGAGGGATTTCCCTTGAAGGGGGTGCCAATACTGAGACCAGCCTATGGATGGCTGTGAAGAGGAACGGATGTATGGATGAATGAATTGGAGAGGGGAATGGAAAAATACCATTGCAGGGGGTGACAGTGAAGTTGGGATTGATCCTCGAAGAGACCTCCTACGCATCCCCGTGGCAGGGAATCAAAGTCCGCATAGTTCGAGATGGTGCCGGTGGACCGATGTGAAGGTGGACCTTGGTCCGATGGATGTTGTTAGTGAACCGACGTGAAGGTGGACCTTGGTCCTATGTGAATCGTCAGTGAACCGATGTGAAGTTTGACCTTGGTCCGATGGGAATCTTCAGTGAACCGACGTGAAGGTGGACCTTGGTCCGATGGTCATCATCAGCGAACCGACGTGAAGGTGGACCTAGGTCCGATGCGTCAGCGAACCGACGTGAAGGTGGACCTTGGTCCGATGGTCATCGTCAGTGAACTGACGTGAAGGTGGACCTCGGTCCGATGCGTCAGTGAACCAATGTGAAGGGGGACCTTGTTTCGATGGTCATCATCAGCGAACCGACGTGAAGGTGGACCTTTGTCTGATGCGTCTGCGAATCGACTTGAAGGTGGACCTTGGTCCGATGCATCAACGAACCGACGTGAAGGTGGACCTTGGTCCGATGCATCTGAGAACTGACATGAAGGTGGACCTTGGTCTGATGGGGGATGGGCTTGAACCTCTGGGGCTTCCTACGTACCATTCCTTGACATAGATCAAAGTCCTCGTAGTTCGGGTTGGACACAACGGCTTGCCGTCGGACTAGAATACAGTTTAACATCATGCTAGACGGGGGTGGAACTCGATGTGAATTGGATGACTGGTGGGCTTGAATCTCGTGGAGGATTCCTACATACCATGCCTTGACATGGATCAAAGTCTTCATAGTTTAGGTTGGACGCCGAAAGACCGACGTGAAGAAATGACGGGTGGACTCGAACCTCATGGAGGTTTCCTACGTACCATGACTAGACATGGATCAAAGTCCTCGTAGTTCTGGATGGGCTTCGTCGGCGAACCGACATGAAGGTGGACCCGGGGGTCCACTTGTGGTGGGCTTGAAACTCGTGAAGGCTTCCTACGTACCATGCCTTGACATGGATCAAAGTCCTCATAGTTCGGAATAAAATGGGGGCTTGGCACGCCGATAAGGAGACGGTTTGGGACAATAATTGTTGGGTTTGAACCTCAGGGAGGCTTCCTATGTACCATGCCTTGACAAGGATCAAAATCCTCATAGTTCGGGATGGATGAGTCACAACGGCTTGCCGTCGGACCGGAATGCAGTTTAACGTCATGCTGGACGGGGATGAGACCCGACGTGAATAAATGATGGGTGGGCTGGAACCTCAGGGAGGATTCCTACGTACCATGCCTTGACATGGATCAAAGACCTCATAGTTCATATGGTTGTGCAGTTTAATGTCATGCTGGACGAGGGCATGCAGTTTAACATCATGCTGGACGTAGCGTTGTCATGGCCAATGCCAGCTCTAAGGCCACCTGAGTCATGCTCGGTGTGAGAAACAAGAGACAGCAAGGACCTGACGATCACACCGCGAAGAGTGCGTCCGTGAGAAGCGAAGAGGGGATTACGCGTTAGGCGGGCCATGGTGCTGGGACTTACTCTAGGATGGAGGCCGGACGTGCGACAAAGCGCATCGAAAGTGGGATTTGGGGCCAATGATGGGAGGTGACTCGTTCCCTATCACGTCCTCCACTGACCTTGGTAGTGGGGAAGTACGGAGATGCAGGGGTGCAGCCATCCGTTGGGGAAATAGGTTCACCCTTCTTCTAAGAACATACGCCACTCCTGTAAGGAGGATATCATCCCTTGTGGATGGATGATTCCACTCCCGTGGAGATGAGTGGCGTAAAAAATGTTCGAGCTGGGGGGACCCTTCGTGAGAGGCACGAGGTCAGGTCACAGTTTAACGTCATGTGTTGAGGACGTGGTGCTTGGTAGTTTGACGTCCTGCAGCTCGGAAGAGGTGGGTTCACTCCGCACACCTAGGGCTTACATAACCGGTACCCTCTGGTCCTTGGGGGAGGGAAGGTACTAGCAAGGACATGGTCAAGGGGGGTTGTGGAGCGAACCATCGGGGGGTCCACATTAGCGTGGCTATGCGAAGGAGCAATTGTCGTTAGCGTGCCTATACGAAGAAGCATTAGGCGAAGCAACACTACAACTGGTATTGTCCATGGGACATTGAAATCACATCGTGTATACTTGGAGGGTCCCACGGGAAGAGGAATTTCCAAGAAAAGGAGTGTGCTTCGCGAAGTGGAGTGCCTTAGCCGTAGAATGGGGCATAGGTGTGAGTGGACGGTGCTTCATGAAGTGGAACAATATTCGCGGAGCACTGCCTCCCGAAGAAGAGGTGCCTCGCGAAGCAAGGTGCTATGAAGAAGTGTGCTTCATGGTGTGTAGCGATCCTACATTAGCATAGGGATCACTAGCACAGGTTGGGTGTTTCGTGAAGCATAAGCGATCCGCGGCTGCCCGGGTTCCCTTGGGAATCCCCTTCCTTCATGAAAGCCCATGAGCTTCGTGAAGGGCATCCCTCTCAAAAAAGGGGCTCGAAATGAGACAAAGCAAAGGCGTCACGTGAAGTAGAAGTACCTCGCGGAGCTCATGATTCCCGGGGGCAAAGGGTGCTTCGCGATTCAGGAGAGGAGAAGCCAAAAGGTCGGATTGTCCGTCCCTGGGACTCAGGGGGAGCCCCATATTTATAGGCAATGGGTGCCACGAAGCAGAAACCGTGCACCGCCGAAGTTGCTTCGCGGCGCGGTCGGGAACGTCAAATGCATTCGCGGAGAGTTACCTCTTCCGGAGCTTCGTGGCAGGCTTGCGAACATCAAACCCGTTCACGGAGAGTTACCGCCTCCAGAGCTTCACGGCGGGTTCGTGAACGTCAATCCCATTCACGTAGAGTTACCGCCTCCGGAGCTTCACGTCGGGTTCGTGAACGTCAAACCCATTCGCGGAGAGTTACCGCCTCTGGAGCTTCGCGGGACCGCGATGCTCGGGGTGCTTTGCGTGGGTGCTTCGCGAGGCAGCGTTCCAGTCGTCATTTTCCTCCCTTTAATTCATGCAATATTTTGGCGCCAACAATACTATTCACCAAAAATTATTTTTGTTTCATTAGACTCCAAAAACTATCTTGAACACAACCGTGTATATAGGATTTTTAAAATTCCAAACATAGGGGTGACAAAATTATGTTTAAAGGTCACTTATCACTTAGTAGTTCATTATTTTGGGTTTTTATGACATAAATATAATAAAGGGAATTTTCCATTGAAATACATTGGGTTGTTACTAATATATTTTAAGGAAATTGTATAATTCGATGTCTGTTGTATTATGAAAATTAATGGAAACCTTGATAGTAATTTACTCTAATTAATGTTTGACCAGTTGAGATTTGATCAAATACATAATATAGATATACTCCATCTTTTAACCAATATCATGATATATGACATATATCCATGAGAAAGCATCTATGATCAAAAGTAGAAGGGTGAAATTGGTAGAAAAGTATAATGATGTATCATGATAAGGTGTTACCCATGGAGGTAGAGGTATTGTGTAATGATAATTGATAGAGTACTAGTCATGGTATGGTAGGGTATAATGAAAAACATCAAGTGGATGTGGCACACTCTATATGATATAAAATCAACATACTGAAGTGACATCAAATATTAGAGTTTTTTTTGTGTCCATATTACTAAATTAATTGTATATATGATTTTAAATGATATGAAACCACATTGAATCATCATTAAATACTATCTTAATTGAATAACACATGTAATTATTATGTGGAACTTTCTAGAAATTACATGTTATGTTTTTTTATTTCTACTATGTCACAATACATATTTATGTATTTGGATAACATATCATTGGAAAATATTATTTTTAAATTCTTCAATATGACATAATTATGTAGTCACTTAGGTGAGGACATGAGTTTCATATATTTTCTAGTTAATAAATTATACATTTCCAATTCAATCAGATAAATGGTTGCGACATTGATAATTCATGTATTTATAGATTAAATTTCCCCTGATAAATAATTTTTTAAAATATACTAAAGGAACACAATTAATAATGAAAAAGTATTTATGGATGAAGTGAATACATCATTAAGAAGAACAATCATCATTAGAAACCCACCCATAGGGGTCCATGATATATGAGTACTAAACTTATTGAAGATTTATTTAATTATAAAAATCATATGAGATGTATATTTGGAAATTAATAGAAGAACCTCTTATTTTTTAATATTTTTTTAAACATACGATTTCTCCTAGAATCATGTACGGTAATTATCATGAATCCGGGATTGTATTAAATATATAAAGTCATAGTTGATAATATTGTTAGACTCAATCAATGGAGTTAAAGAATATTCTTAAGGATGAAAATTGAATGTTTTTTAGGATATAATGATATTTATAGAGTATTAAGTGTTATGTTATCTCAGCCTCTATTTCATGGTGTTTCCACATTCTAAAAAATTTCAATAATTCCATGTAGGTATGTTTAGCTAGAATGAATTATAATAATTGACACTAAATGAATAATTCTTAAGATCATGATTGATGAAAGAATACCTAATTTAAAATATGTAAATATTTATAGCATTTGATTATTCTTCATGCATATAAATGATTTTGGGGAGACGATATAAAGTACCCATGTGAATTATAATCATTTAATTATCAACATGTCGAATTAAAAGATGAATTACATATCTAGATATTAATTTTATTGAACACATCAGTAATGATAAATATGAAGTAATTTTTTGAGTTATAAAAATGGGGATAAAATTCATAAAAAATAACTAAAGGGTTATTTTATATACTAAGATTCAAATAAAATAACATGGTAATTATTCAAGAACCAGAAAAGGATATGGTGAATCTATATTCCATGATGACTCATTGAATGATTATGATATTTTTTTCTTAAGGATAATCACATCATACTTTTGAATAAGTGTCTTGACATATTTACAGTGGACTCAAAAATCTCTAGAGCATCATAACAATAAGAAATTCATTAATTTTTCACATGATACAACATTTCTATCCTTTGAAGGAGTTGGAAGAAGGGTAATTATTATGGTACTGATAAAATAGTTCTATTTACCAAATTAAAATATATGGTGGAAGTTACCAATATAGCATCCCATCTTTTTATAACATAAACTTTCATTACATTACACAAAACTGAGGATCTTTAAGGTTTAGTGTCTTGGAAACCAGGAACATAAAACATGAAAACATAAAACATTATTCTTAAACACTTGAAAGGATTATCCTCATGTTCATCCTAGGTTCATTACTACATCTCATAACCTGAGGACATACATCAAAAAAAAGGGTGAGAAGAA
Organism: Viscum album; assembly: GCA_963277665.1. Classification (NCBI taxonomy): domain Eukaryota; kingdom Viridiplantae; phylum Streptophyta; class Magnoliopsida; order Santalales; family Viscaceae; genus Viscum; species Viscum album. The sequence goes on along the minus strand of OY728143.1, from coordinate 1,684,460,510 downwards.
GGCCCAGTAAGGGAAACAAGAGAAACATTTTAAATGTGAACTTGAGATACTTCAATAAGGCCATGAAAAGAATTTTAAGGCATGAGAAAGAAATCATGAGGCATATCATAATAAAAATAAAATTTTTCATAACTTGAATATGTGGCTGCAACATTCAATATTGACAATCATTTCATTTCACCAAGGTCCATCCCCAAGGTGTCATTAAAAATTACCAAGGTTATTCACCAAGGTATCAGTCTAAAAAGTCATCTCTGGAGATTAAGTCTTTACCCAATGCATTAGAGCGCTATCTGGGCGCACCCTTGACATGTATTTATTATCCTGTGAGACACATATATCATCATCAATCATTTCATAAACAACCCATATAGCATAAAATAAATGGGTTTCATTTCATAATAATAACGTTTTAAAAACTGCTTTAAAGACATGATCTTTATGTCACTTTAAACCCACTGAAAGGGATAGCGGTTTCATGTATGTAAATCATAGAATTTAAAATATAACACTTTGAAATATATGTGAATAACCCTTTAGAAATAAGAGCTTTTTGCATTAACTTAATAACATAAAATAATTTTGAGATAAAGACGGAGGCATTTTGAGACGAAACTATGCAGCATAACGTCTATGATACATGGTTTTAGAAAAATTTGGAAAGAGAGGGGACATGGGTCACCCACTCAGAAATGATACATAAAATAGTAGGGGAACAAAATATAAAGTATTTAAGAACATGTTAATGAAATTTTAATGATATACCTTTTGAAATGAAGAACTTGAAAGGAAGACAGAAAATAAGATTTCTCTTATGAGAATTCGGCAGCCTAACAGCATCACTTAAAACTTCCAAAAATGGATTGACGAGATCAAATAGGGTCTATCATCATATGAACATAAATGTTCGGTATTATAGATATATATATCATACCACAACATAATAAAAAGGAACTTGAAAGACTTGACATGAAAATAGATCTTGAAAATTAGAAGGGTGAAATAACCGCTTAGAAATTCGACAGCCTAACAGCGTCACATAAATTTCAACAAAAATGAATTGATGAGATCAAATAGGGTCTCTCATCATATGAACATAAATTATCAGTATGATAGATTTAGAGATCATACCCCAACATAATAAAAAGGAACTTGCAAGACTTGACATGGAATTAGAACATTGAAAAGGGAGAAAGGTGCAAGGACCACTTAATAATTCAACAGCCAAACGACGCCACTTAAACATCAAAATACTGAATTGAAGAGATAAAATGGGTTATCTCATCATATGGTCATAAAAGATCAGTATGATAGATATATAGATCATACCCCAACATAACAAATAGGAACTTGAAACAATTGACATGAAAGTAAGACTTCAAAACGAGAAGGGCGAAGAACCACTTAAAAATTCGGCAGCCTAACGACGCCACATAAAACATCCAAAAATGGATTCATGAGATCAAATAGGGTCTCTCATCATATGAACATAAATGATAATTATTATAGATATAGAGATCATACCCCAACATAATAAAAAGGAACTTGAAATACTTGACATGAAAATAGATCTTGAAAATGAGAAGGGTGAAAGAACCCTTTAGAAATTCGACGGCCTAACGGCATCACTTAAACTTCAAAAAAAATGAATTGATGAGATCCAATAGGGTCTCTCATCATATGAAAATAAATGGTCAGTATGATTTATTTAGAGATCATAACCCAATATAATAGAAATGAACTTGAAAGACTTGACATGAAAATAGATCTTGAAAATGAGAAGGGTGAAAGAACCCCTTAGAAATTTGACAGCCTAACGGCGTCACTTAAACTTCAACAAAAATGAATTGATGAGATCAAATAGGGTCTCTCATCATATGAACATAAATGGTCAGTATGATAGATTTAGAGATCATACCCTAACATAATAAAAATTAACTTGAAATAATTGACATGAAAGTAGAACTTCAAAACGAGAAGGGTGAAAACCACTTAAAAATTCGGCAGCCTAACGGCGCCACTTAAAACATCAAAATACTGAATTGAAAAGATCGAATGGGGTATCTCATCATATGATCATAAAATATCAGTATGATAAATTTAGATATCATACCCCAACCTAATAAAAAGGAACATGAAATACTTTACATGAAAATATATCTTGAAAAATGAGAAGGGAGAAAAAATCTGTTACAAAAATTACGGCAGCCTAACGACGCCACTTAAAACTTCATAAAACGAAATAATGGGAGTAAGAGGGGATCTATAATTATATGAACATGAAAAGGGAAGTAATAGGAGTATAAAAGAACATCCTCCAACATAAGAACATGGATCATAAAAGGAATGACATAAAAGAGATTACTTGAAATGAAAGAGAGAGGTCAGATCCCTTACCTTAAAACGTAACTCTTAAAACTCAATGGTTTGGACCTTGAGGGATTGGGGGAAAATTGGGAGGACTCCTTGGGATGTAAGGAGACCATAACATTATTGAGGATGGTTTTGGAGTCGAATGGATGAGAGGAGGGCTTGGTCATTATAGGGAAAGTGAGGGGACAAGGCAGTAATGGCTAAGGGACACCTCACATGTCCTTTTCTCAATACCATTTGCTCTCCCATTATATTTCCCATTAAGATAGGAAAAATGGGGCCCCCAATACAAATATCCATCACCATAGGTCGTCCAACCCTTAAAATATCTCATGACATCACCATGACACAATTATGATGTCATTAAACATACCGAAACCCTAAAACTGTATTTTTACTATTCACTGAAAATTCAACTTTCTCAGAAAAATCCCAAAATTTCACACTAACCAAATATCAATGCTCTGATTTCAAAAATGAACTCCATTTTATAAAAATAATTTTCTAAATATTTTTAATTTTAATTTTAAATAAATACACTATTCACCGATAATTCATTTTTTCAGAAAAAACCCCAAAAATTACCTTAACATAATATCGATGCTCTGAGTTCAAAAATGAAATCCATTTTATAAAAATAATTTTCTAAATTTTATTAATTTTATTTTTAATTAAAAAACACTATTCACCCGAAAAAACTAATACTTGAATAATAATTTATGAAACTGTTATTTAACCATTTTATTGAATCACATTACTTAATCAAGGTGCCTAGATTATTTTAAAACATTCTTTAAGTGAGATTACTAATCCATTTGGTCATATTACTAATCCTAGTCATAAAATAACTATTCATGATTTACTATTCATCAAAAATCAAGTTGATCTTATTAGACTCTAAATTTCGTACTGAACATAATTGTAGAAGAGCATTTTTTGAAAATAATTACACATTTTTAATTATTTTAGGTTTACATAAACATTTTTTTTAAATTATCCTTTCTCTAAAATTAACCAAAAATATGCATACTATATTTATTTGGACATTTGAAAATTCATAAACTTTATAAGAAGAAATCCCAATTTTTATTTAAAACAAAGGATTACACAAGGCAGTTATGGTCTCCATACATAGCCCCTTATCACACCAGCATAAGACGTAAGTGTAAGGTGTGCTAAGGTGAGAGAATCCAAGGGAGGCTCGGCCAACATCACACAAGTAGTAATTTCAATCAGTTTGAACTTCTCGCGAAGGCGATCCCGCTCTAGCTTCACACGATGAAGTTCGGCTTGGGTTTGGTCCAGAGAAAAGCCCAGTGGTGCTACCTTCTTCCCAAGTTATGTTAAATGGGCTTCGATCAGTCCAAGACTACTGGGTGAGGTCATCGAATCTTCTTTCTATATTAATTAACCAAGATTACTCATATTTAGAGACAATAATCAAAATATTTTGTTCACAGTGGTCATATTGACCAATGGTCATATAATAGTCAAAACCCAATGGTCTCATTTTAATAAAACTCATGTTATCAAACGAATCATTTTTGTGGAGTATAAAAAATAAAATAACATAACACATAAAATTAGGAAACAATATTTATTCAAAATTTTGGGTCATTACAATCCTCCCCCTTAAGAAATTGCGTCCTCGCAATTTTTAAAATTGGGTTTTGAAGTTTCATTGAAAGTCATACATCGGAAAAGGAGTCAGTAGAACTATTACTTTAAAAGAGAGAAAGGAAAGTACAAAGGTCACCCGAGTTAACCCACACTAGGATTCCATGTAGGAAAACATGGACATGGAGGAGAAAACAAAGGGCCAAGTTATGAGAGAGAGTGATAGAAACCATGATTAGGAGAAAGATAACAATAAGAAAATCTAAAACTTATGATGTGTGTAAACGGTCTTTGATTACCTAGTAGTAAATGTAAACCAACAACATTTTTGTTTCACGTTCCTTTTCATAATTTTGAAGAATTCATTTACTACATAGAACAGAAACATAAGAAAATATACCTGTCTTCATGTAGAGTTTAATCCTTTAATAATTTTCTACCAAAAAAAATCCTTTCTCCAAACGATGAGCATTATAAACTACTGGGTCTCATCAAAACACAATAATCATCTTCTAGAGAATCACATAATCCACAAAAGATTAACTATATATTTCTTATATCTTTAATGATTATCCCAAAAACAAAAAGGTTAAGGTAAAACAACTCTTCAAAAAGAAAGAATCCCATAGGAATGTAAACTAATTTTAAATCTTCAAAGTTCCATGGTAATACCCAAAGTTCATCATTGACCATTCCATAAATAATTGTCCTTAAAATTATTCAAAATAAACTAAACTAAGATTGAAACCCATATACAAGAAGGATTTGATAAAATATTCTTCCAAAATAATCTTCATTGTTCATCTCCAAACAACATCAACCACTCCTAACATCTTATAACAAAAGTAGCTATCCTAAACATATTTTACCCAAGATAGGTTTATCATTCCCATAAGTAACCTAAATTACTATAAGTCCACCTAAAATTCATTGATTCTTCAAAATATAATTCAACCTTACTCCTCAATGAAAATACCGTAGTAATCTATTTACCTCGATCATATAGGGTCCCCAAAATAGTGAACGTCTTCCAAAATAATAATAATCATTTCTTACCCTAATAATCTCTATCATATTAATACGACAATCATCGCATTTCCTATCACATTGGTTGTTGGGACATGTTCTTCCATTTACTTCCATTAACTAAGAAAAGAAACTATAATTTGGGGCTTAAATACTTAGCTAATAATCATGAAAAGGAAACATTAAGCATAAAAGGATAAACATGTAGAATAAAAGTATATCTTAACTTGTGATCCCGTAGGTTCCAAACTAGGTTATACATGATCATATATTCTTATGTGAATCTTTATTTTGTTTTATCCTTGTTCCTTTAATAATGGTTCATATTAAGCTTATGAATTTACCAAAGCATAGCCCCCGGGAGTGTCGTAACCAAGAGTGCAGCAAGGACCGTTGTCGTGTACCAGTTCCCATTCGAGTCTATCTCAAAGCGGTGTTTTCTGGTTTTACCCCTTTGTACATTTGTGCCAGAGCCACCTCTACCAGCTCGTATCCAGACATGGATGTATCTGCTTGGCAACCTATTACTCAATACTCACCAAAATACCAGGAAGATTTCCTATATATAATCTTTTCTATAGGCTTCTTCCTAAAGTTTTCATATCCTAATTTCCACAAATAACTAAACCATCCTTTGATACCAACTATAGCATCCCGTCTTTTTATAACATAAACTTTCATTACATTACACAAAACTGAGGATCTTTAAGGTTTAGTGTCTTGGAAACAAGGAATATAAAACATTAAAACATAAAACATTAAAACATAAAACATTCTTCTTAAACACTTGAAAGGCTTCTCCTCATATTCATCGTAGGTTTATTACTAAATCTCATAACCTGAGGATATACATCAAAAGAAAGGGTGAGCTGAAGGCCCAGTAATGGAAACAAGAGAAACATTTTACATGTGAACTTGAGATACTTCAATAAGGCCATGAAAAGAACTTTAAGGCATGAGAAAGAAATAATGAGGCATATCATAATAAGAAAAAAAATTTCATAACATGAAGATGTGGCTGCAACATTTAATATTGTCAATCATTTCATTTCTCCAAGGTCCATCCCCAAGGTGTCGTTAAAAATTACCATGGTTATTAACCAAGGTATCAGTCTAAAAAGTCATCTCTAGAGATTAAGTCATTACCCAATGCATTGGAGCGCTCTTTGGGCGCACCCTTGACATGTATTTATTATCATGTGAGCCGCTTATATCATCAACAATCATTTCATAAACAACCCATATATCATAAAAGAAATGGGTTTCATTTCATAATCATAACGTTTTAAAAATTGCTTTAAAGACATGATCTTTATGTCACTTTAAACCCATGGAAAGGGAAAGTGGGTTTCATGTATGTAAATCCCAGAATTTAAAATATAACACATTGATATATATGTGAATACCCCTTTAGAAATAAGATCTTTGTGTATTCACTTAATAATATAAAATAATTTTGAGATAAAGAGGGAGGCATTTTGAGACGAAACTATGCAGCATAACGTCTATGATACATGGTTTTAGAAAAAGTTGGAAAGAGAGGGGACAAGGGTCACCCACTCAAAAATGATACATAAAACAGTAGGTGAACAAAATATAAAGTATTTAAGAACATGGTAATGAAATTTTAATGATATACCATTTGAAACGAAGAACATGAAAGGATGACAAAAAATAAGATTTCTCTTATGAGAATTCTGCAGCCTAACAGTGTCACTTAATACATCCAAAAACGGATTGATGAGATCAAATAGGGTCTCTCATCATATGAACATAAATGATCAGTATGATAGATATAGAGATCATACCCCAACATAATAAAAAGGAAATTTAATGACTTGACATGAAAATAGATCTTGAAAATCAGAAGGGTGAAAGAACCCCTTAGAAATTCGACAGCCTAACGGCGTCAGTTAAAATTCAACAAAAATGAATTGATGAGATAAAATAGGGTATCTCATCATATGAACATAAATGATCAGTATGATAGATTTAGAGATCATACCCCAACATAATATAAAGGAACTTGCAAGACTTGACATGGAATTATAATTTTGAAAAGGGAGAAAGGTGCAAGGACCACTTAAAAATTCAGAAGCCTAACGACGCCACTTAAACTTAAAAATACTAAATTGAAGAGATAAAATGGGGTATCTCATAATATGGTCGTAAAATATCAGTATGATTGATATAGAGATCATACCCCAACATAACAAAAAGGAACATGAAATAATTGACATGAAAGTAGAACTTCAAAACGAGAAGGGCGACGAACCACTTAAAAATTCGGCAGCCTAACGGCGCCACTTAAAACAACCTAAAATGGATTGACGAGATCAAATAGGTTCTCTCATCATATGAAAATAAATGATCAGTATTATAGATATAGAGATCATACCCCAACATAAAAAAAGTAAATTGAAATACTTGACATGAAAATAGATCTTGAAAATGAGAAGGGTGAAAGAACCATTTAGAAATTCGACAGCCTAACGACGTCACTTAAACTTCAACAAAAATGGATTGATGAGATCAAATAGGGTCTCTCATCATATTAACATTAATGGTTCGTATGATATATTTAAAGATCATAACCAAACATAATAAAAAGGAACTTGAAAGACATGACATGAAAATAGATCTTGAAAATGAGAAGGGTGAAAGAACCCCTTAGAAATTTGACAGCCTAACGGCATCACTTAAACTTCAACAAAAATGAATTGATGAGATCAAATAGGGTCTCTCATCATATGAACATAAATGGTCAGTATGATAGATTTAGAGATCATACCCCATCATAATAAAAAGGAACTTGAAATAATTGACATGAAAGTAGAACTTCGAAATGAGAAGGGTGAAGAACCACTTAAAAATTCGGCAGCCTAACAGCGCCACTTAAAACTTCAAAATACTGAATTGATGAGATAAAATGGGGTATCTCATCATATGATCATAAAATAATATTATGATAAATTTAGAGATCATACCCCAACATAATAAAAAGGAACTTTAAATACTTTACATGAAAATGTATCTTGAAAAATGAGAAGGGAGAAAGAATCTGTTACAAAAATTTCGGCAGCCTAACGGCACCACCTAAAACTTCATAAAACGAAATAATGAGAGTAAGAGGGGATATATCATTATATGAACATGAAAAGGGCAGTTAGAGGAGTATAAAAGAACATCCTGCAACATAAGAACATGGATCATAAAAGGAATGACATAAAAGAGATTACTTGAAATGAAAGAGAGAGGTCAGATCCCTTATCTTAAAACATAACTCTTATGACTAAATGGTTTGGACCATGAGGGCTTGCGGGCACATTGGGAGGACTCCTTGGGATGTAAGGATACCATAAAGTTGTTGAGGATTGTTTTGGAGTCGAATGGATGAGAGGAGGGCTTGGTATTTATAGGGAAAGTGAGGGGACAAGGCATTAATGGGCAAGGGACACCTCACATGTGCTTTTCTCAAAACCATGTGCTCTCCCATTATATTTCCCATTAATTTAGGCCAAGTGGGGCCCCCAATACAAATAACCATAACCTTAGGTCGGCTAACCCTTAAAATATCTCATGACATCACCATGACACAGTTATGATGTCATTAAACATACCGAAACCCTAAAACTGTATTTTTACTATTCACTAAAAATTCAACTTTCTCAGAAAAATCCCAAAATTTCACACTAACCAAATTTCAATTCTCTGACTTCAAAAATGATCTCCATTTTATAAAAATAATTTTCTAAATATTTTTAATTTTATTTTTAAATAAATACACTATTCACTGAAAATTCAATTTTTTCATAAAAAACCCCAAAATTACCTTAACATAATATCGATGCACTGAGTTCAAAAATGAAATCCATTTTATAAAAATAATTTTCTAAATATTTTTAATTTAATTTTTAATTAAAAAACACTATTCACTCGAAAAACCTAATACTTGAATAATAATTTATGAAACCGTTATTTAACCATTTTATTGAATCACATTACTTAATCAAGGTGCGTAGATTATTTTAAAATATTCTTTAAGTGAGATTACTAATCCATTGGGTCATATTACTAATCCTAATCATAAAATCACTATTCATAATTTACTATTCATCGAAAATCAACTTGATCTTATTAGACTCTAAATTTCGTACTGAAAATAATTGTAGAAGAACATTTTTTGAAAATCATTACACAATTTTAATTATTTTAGGTTTACATATACATTTTTTTAAAATATCCTTTCTCTAAAATTCACCAGGAATATGCATACTATATTTATCCGGACATTTGAAAATTCATAAACTTTATAAGAAGAAATACCAATTTTAATTTAAAACAATGTATTACACAAGGTAGTTATGGTCTCCTTACATAGCCCCTTATCACACAAGCATAGGACCTAAGTGTAAGGTGTGCCAAGGTGAGAGAATACAAGGGAGGCTCGTCCAACATCACACAAGTAGTAATTTCTATCAGTTTGAACTTCTCGTGAATGCGATCCCATTCTAGCTTCACACGATGAATTTCGGCTTGGGATTGGTCCAGAGCAAAGCCCAGTGGTGCTACCTTCTTCCCAAGTTCTGTTAAATGGGCTTTGATCAGTCCAAGACTACTGTGTGAGGTCATCGAATCTTCTTTCTATATTAATTAACCATGATTACTTGTATTTAGAGACAATAATCAATACATTTTGTTCACAGCGGTCATATTGACCAATGGTCATATAACAGTCAAAACCCAATGGTCTCATTTTAATTATACTCATGTTATCAAATGAAACAATTTTTTTGAGTATAAAAAATAAAATAACATAACACATAAAATTAGGAAACAGGATTTATTCAAAATTTCGGGTCGTTACAACCCAGGGTAAGAGTGAGCTAGCCTCATAAAATATAGAAAAAAGTGAGTGTAGTTATATTTGAGACATTGATAGAGTTCATATTTCATAATCATTCGAGTATCCTAGTGTATTTAATCAAACTAAAAATCAACAAATCATTATCAATGTTGGATTACATTATTGCAAAAATTAATTTGAAAAATGGGGATAAAATAAATAATAATATAAATTTGTAATGGGGATGTTTCGTAGTGGAAAAAATAAGATAAATATAATTTTAAAGTTAAAATTTTTGACCCAAATTATTATGAGGAAAATATCATTTTAGGGTATTTATATTTAAAAAAATTGAGGTAATAAATTCTATTTTGATCAGATACCCCGATTAAACCTCAAATATAGAAATCAATATTATATTAAATACGGCTACAAATTTTTATTTATATAATGTGTACCTTTTTTTAATTTGCTTTTTTCTAAAATTATTTTATTTTTTTTTGAGAATGGTGTTTCTTTTTTTCCATTATTTTAATTTAAGAGATGGAATATATATTAATTTGGAATATTAAAAAGACTTAAAATTGGATTCTTATAAGTGGAACAATTTTTGTAACATTTGCGATCCCAATAAATGAGTCTAGTGGCCTGGAAATTCAAATTTTGGAAAATTTATATTGGTAATATTATAATCCATTCAGTCATAGTAGATTGAATTTTTATGAACATAATATACCTAGTGATTTAGAATCCACTAATGAAAAAAATATTACAATGAGTTTCATTTTGGATATTTTCTAATTGTAAAAATTTTATAAATAATGTTAAAAGGTAAATATAAATTGATAATTGAGAGAATAAATTTTGAAAAAATAAAAAACATTCCTCTAGAAATTGATCTTCCACATATGATAGTTTTGAGGGAAATTATTACCGTGGAAATAAAAATGATAAGAGTGTGAAATTGTATCCCTGATATATAGTTAGATTATAGTTTAATTAAAAAATGTTAAACCCAAATTTTCATTCGAAATGGAAGAATATGACCCCAAAATAAGATCATTTCATAATGGCCAAAACAAAAGATATTTCTGTAAACCTAATATAACTGTTTGAGGGAAAATCATGATACATGAAAAGGTTTGTATTAATGACTCCATCTATGAAAATAATTCTAAAATTTAACAAGAAAAATAACATGGTTGATAAATTATCCCATACATTGGATGCGGATGTGTTTAGTAGAAATACACTCATGAATGATATGCATGATCCACATTGAAATATAAGAATAAAGTTACAAGAATTATATGATGATTTTATCTCAAAAAATAAGCAAGTAATAAAATTTAATTCTGTGGGTAATACTAAAAAAATAATGTAATCATTGGTTATCTCACTATTAATTGTTAGGTGATAATTTAAATAATTTTAAATATTCAACAAAGATAAGAAACATGAGGATATTTTGATTATCAAAATTATTATATTCATAAACAAACTAAGTGTTTCTCATTGTAAAAATCATAAAACATTTTAATGGAAAAAATATAAATATCCCCAAAATATTGGTTTTTTTAAAAATTCCTTAATAAAGGCCCTTATACAAAGAAATTGAATTCAAGTGAGTTATTGAAAATAAAATAATATATATAATACTATTATGGGATGTATAAATATAGTTATTGTTATTTTGGATGCATTTAAATAAATTAGTTACTTTGATGTTAGTGGATGATTTCAAAAACAATGTTACAACTCAGAAAAACCATTGTAGAGATCTTATTCACCAAAATATTAACATAAAAATCATGTCTGTAGTATTGAATTCATAATTATATTTACTCATAAAAATGAAACAATCCTTCACTTGGAGATATATATATCTTTTTTAGAAAGTAGATTTCTTATGTTAAGTGAATAAGTGTTTAATGTTACATATATCCTAAAAATGAATTCAAAAATATTTACGAATCAAAATAATTCCTGGAATAAAAAATATGGTTATGGAGAATGAATGAGATTAACCTATTCCTAAAATTGGAAAATACAAACTAAAAGGGGGCGTATCATAGAATGAGGTGTTCTAAAAACATTGTTGACTATTACAGTGATAGAAAAATTATCCATAAGATTTGAAGAAGGAATCATTGAGATGTAATGGTATTATAAGACCCTGATGTTAAGGTTTTCCATGGAGGAACAAGATTATTTCTTATTTTTGGAGAGATGAATGTGCCTAATTAATATGAAGAGTTATTTTATTATATTAATAATAATTCAAATCTGAAGATAAAGTAAAATGGAATAGAAAAATTAAAAATTGGAGATCCATAGTGACACACCATCGTTCATAACATGATGAAAATAGATGGTATCACTCTCCCCATATAATGTATTAACTATTAATGTTCATGAATGTTGTGCATGAATAAGGGGATGATATAATCAATGATTTTTATGCATTCCAATGATATGGATACAAGTTGTAATTATTAATGGGAGTAAAATATTTATAATATTGTAATAGAATATTCGTAAATAGAAAAATACTTTTAAAAATAATGAAATATTTTTTTTATAATCCATTCAAGTCTAAGAAGCATCATTATGTTTTCACATTAAATAAATAAAAATGAATATATATATATTAATTTTGGAATTATAAAATCTTTTAGTTGAATTTCCTAATTTTTTACTAATTATGTTTAGTAGAATAATATGATATATACAACGATATATATAATTTTGGGGACGATAATTAGTGAAATAAGGGATTAGGACTAGTGTAATCAGTCTCTTAAAAAGGATAAGAGATATTAGGATAATTGAACACCGTCATAGATTAATGTCATTCATATTTATTAATATTTTAATAATGTTCTTTCATCTATTGGTTTTTACCAGATACTAAAATCCAATGAAAAAGGTGAAATATTTATAAATAAAAGGTTTGTTGAAATTGAAAAATATTTTAATATTATGATATTAATATCCATTAGTAGTTGGCGATGAGGTTCAAAATTATTTTTATGATACATTAAATTTGGAAAACAAATCAATATAAAAATATATATATTTTTTCCATTTCAGTTTTCAATATAATCTGATTTTCTAAATTGGAGATTTATTTAATAATATTATTCTATATTTTTTGTAACTAATAGATTTTTGAGAGTGTGATAGAGATCATTGGTTGGGTTGGGTATTGGTAACATAGTGTTTTCATATCGGTTCATGAATAAATAGTGAGTAAAAAATATTGATTTTAATGGGATCACTAAATCACCATTTTTACATAGATCAAGGCCATATAGGCTATGAGTATTTTTTATGACCCAAATTCTATGAATTAATTTCACTCAATGGAATTATTTTAGTTAATGAATATATAATATATAATGTGACTCATAGCTCTCTAGTATGTGAGTTCTGTAGTTGGACAATGATACCAAAAATGTTAATAGATGCTAAACAAATATTATTCTTAACAAATTAATAGTTAAGATGAATAACTATTTCACACAAGTTATAAAGTAAAATTATTGATGAAAGGGTAGATAGAAAAATAATGATTTTTTTACGGAATTTATAATTCCTAGTAGAGTATATATAAAGACCCATAATTTACATACATTGTTATTACTTCAAAATTGAAGCATACTTATTACAACATATAACAAAACCAGGAAAGGACCGTATAGGTATAGTGTCTTTAGAAACTGGGAAACATAAACAACTGGTTCATAAAGCGTCTACACAGTCTCCCATTTATTTCATCATATCTATAGTCTCTTTTGGAATATCTTACTTAATAAGCTTCTTCCTGACCTGGGGAAATAAAACATACAAAAGGGTGAGCTCAAATGCTCAGTAAGGGTAAACCAAAGAAATATCAATCACATCATATTCATAAGAACATAGCATTTTGGAAATCTTAACCTGAAAAAGAGAGAAAAATTTCATAACATGGGATAAATCATAGTAGTGAAATGAAGTCACAATAATCATAAATTAAAACATGAAATTTTGTGGAATACACACATAATCATGGAGAATCATTTATTATTAGTCATGACTCATTGCCAAGACTATCTTAGTGGACAAAGTCCATTTCTGAACTGATTTCACTCCTCGTTTCAGTCCTATTTCACTGAACCGGTTTAACCTGCCGTTCCTGCCATGTCTATCTCATGAGATATAAAATCTTTACCCAATGCATTGGAGGGAGATATAGGTCCCACCCATCTCACAATGATACCATTCTTATGTGTGCCACAAAATCATAAATCATACATCATTGCATAACCCATGTAGTAAAAATGGGATTCTTAAGCAACATGACATCATAAAACAATTCATATAAGATAAAAGAATTCAAAAAAATAATTCAATCACAACATAATAAAATCAATTTAATAATAGGGATATAAACAGAACCCTATATTATCTTATATTGAAAATAATTTTGATAAAGCACTTGAACTCCATTCTTGAGGAAAATATCCTTTCAACATCAAAAACACTTTTCCTTTCTTAACATGTCATAAAATTCTAACTAAAAGAAGTTGATTAAAAATAAACATGAAAAATTTTAAGAGAATATTCTTGGATATAATGTTTTAAAAATCCATTCATGATGTATAAGTTAAAAGAAAACATTCTTCTGGTACTTTTGTCGGAAAAGTCGAAAAGTACCTCGTACGAAAAACGACAAAATATTCCTTTCATATCATTTACTATAAACTCACCGAAGGGTAAAATTGGATATAAACAATTGTAGAAGGATATAAATATTAAATATTGAGGAAACATGGATGTGGATGATAAAATACACCCCAGTAAATTCCAAATTATAAACAATCTCGGATAAAAATGAGATTGTGATATTTCCCTTACCTTAAGTCCAATTTGCTTCGTAAGAGTCCGAACCTCCTGTATAATGATTTAAATAATGTCATTTACTTATTACATAATCATATACATTGTTATGATATCATATATGGTTCAATTATGACTTTATATTACCCATTCTTATGTAAATTAATGTTAAAGTAGTGTTTTGGGAAAAATCATCTTATTTATCATACGTTTTTGGACTTGTTGTTATTGATGTTATTATTAATTATATCATGATTTAATTACCTCCAAAATGTAAATCATGATTTATATATCATATAAATTCATTATATATCCAGAATATACAATCATTTATAATAGTACATAACATATGGAGGTAAGAAATGAAACGCACCGTTCATGGAGACGGTATGTCGTACGTACGCATGAACACTACTTTGATTTATATTTCTTATTTTAATGGAATTAAAACATAATGATACATATTTATATTATAATTCCAGTATAATATCTTATATAATATCATTAACCACATACTTTATACATCCCACATAAGGTATTAACGAATCACATCACTTTGAGGGGGCGATAGTCCGCACTTCCTCAAATGAGATTATCGTATTTACCGACTATGGAAACCGTAAAGGCATGACATAATTGGGAAGTAAAGAAGCATAAAGAAATAATAAACATAATATAGATTATATATAAATACAGTGCCATCATAATGGCCACCATGAGAGGTGGTAGGGGAAAATCGAACAATCATTGTTTCGTGAGGCGTTAGTTTGCCATCACAGAAACATTATGTTCTTAATCCATTATATGGAGTTGTGTGTAAGTGTAGTTCTAATACATCTCATAAAAACATCCTAGTATTTTCAGGATTGTGTTGTTGTCACAAAATAAAGGATTAAAAAGATTTTAGGGGTTGTAGAAGTAGAATAAAAGAAAACAACTTAAGAGAAACTGTTACCTTTAATTTTGGTAACTATCTTTGGTTTGAACCAAAAAGACTTCTTAGAGAGTCTAATGCTAATGTAAGGCATCAAGGGGAAGAAGAGGGATGTAGGTAGCTTAGTTGGGCAGAGTTTGGACGAGCCAAAAGGCTTGAGAGGTGTGAGGAATTGCATAGAAGTGGTCTCCTTTTATAAGGGCGTGGAGGGGTTCTTTAGGAAAGTGTGAAAACATAATTTTACTATAAACTTATCTTCGGTTTCAAGAGGTCCCAAAACACATTAATTTCAAAGACAAGATGAATCATATTCGAAATAAAATCATCCAATATGAATTGGACAGGTTTTGGATGATATTTTAATCATTTAAATCTTATTTATTTAAATAATTTACTAATGAGGTAAATACTGCATCATTATTGTGTCATAAATAATTTAATTTATATGATGTATAAAAATTATAGAAAAATACCAACATGTAAGAAATCTTTTTATATTTCCAAATAATATTTATAGTCCGAAATATAATTAATATAGCCCCTTATAAAAATTAATAACTATATGATATTTGTTAATTCCAATTTTGTCATTACATTAAATTAATTAATCTAATGTGTCATTGTCTTTCATAAGTGTCTCCATGGGGTCCCAAAATCGACCCAAGGATGCCCATGGTTGGACAATACTCGTCCAATAAGGTTAAGACAAGTGTCAAGGTAAATTTGAATTATTATAATATTCATTTAACCTTGAATTACACTTTTTACCTTTAACCACAGTGAATAAAATATAACTGTAGTTACTATTCATAATATCAAAAAAAATAAAAGTAACCCATTAACATAATTTGGACCCACTTATTTCAAATATGTAATCCATTTTTCAAAATTCAAAACACAAAAGTTGTAGTAATTAATTTAGAATTAATCCCGTTGTCAAGAAAACATGTTTTAAAAGTTAAAACATTGCCAAAGATTGAATTTTATTTATCCTACGAATTCAATGTAAAATCAAGGATAAGGACATACATTATATTAAATGGTAAAAATATATTCTATTTATACTTTTAAACCATTCAATATTATTATTTAACAACATAATTTATTACGATGAAAAAAGTTGTTTTGAATTAAAATATATCGTGTTTTTACTATTCATTAAAATGTGAAAGTTATCAGAATAATATGAAAAATTTATCCAAAGTAAATTTTTATATCTTGATTCTAAAGAAGAATTTTATTTTTTCAAATTGAACTTATAAACTTGTCAAAAACTAGATTAAATGTGGGTGTGTCATCAAAAGGCGGTAAAACTGCGTTTTTAAAAAAATACTTATTTTACCAGAAACATTTATTTTGTTCTCTTAACATGTTCTAGAAAATGTATAAGATGAATAATAATGTTATAAAATTCAAAATTTATTTAATACTATTCATAATGGCTAGTTTTAATAATATTTTAATAGCATATCATTGTTTAGTGAAACTCGGTATTGCGTACGACGCAAGCTATCGAGGAAGGCCACGGTTGCGTGTAAAGCAATCCAAGCTAGTGTTGTGTGTAGTGAAAGATTCCTTTGATGATTTATATAACATAAAAACAGAATATTTCTCATAAAAGTCTCGGGTTTTACATTCTACCCCCCTTAAAAGGAATTTCGCCCTCGATATTCGTCACTTTGTAACAAACAGATGAGGATACCTCTCCCTCATCATATCCTCAAGATCCCATGTAGCTTCTTCTAATTGGTGGTTCCTCCCTAAAACTTTCACCAAGCGAGTGGTCTTATTTCATACGAATTTTTCGCTACGATCCAGAATCTCTATCGGCTGTTCTTCATAAGAAAGATCTTACTCCAGCGGTACAACTTCTGAGATAAGTACATGTGAAGGATCAGGTATATACTTTCTCAGGAGAGATACATGGAACACATCGTGTACTTGAGAGAGATTCGTTGGAAGCACCAATTGGTAAGCTACCTTCCCAACATGATCAGTATATTGAAAGGACCGATATATCTAGGGCTCAACTTCCCCTTCTTTCCCAATCTCATAGTGTCCATACCTTGTACGGAAAGCCGTCTTTGGTATATCCACCCTTTTAACACTTAATTGATGATACCCTGAACGAAGATCAATATTGGAAAAGTATTGAGCTCCGCGTAGTTGGTCAAATAGGTCATCAATGCATGGGAGAGGATATTTGTTCTTGATTGTGGTCTTGTTAAGTTCCCGATAATCAATGCAGAGTCTCATTGATCCATCTTTCTTCTTAACAAACAGAATGGGTGCTACCCAAGGTGACACAATAGGGTGTATGAATCCCTTATCAAGATTATCTTGGAGTTACTTCGTCAATTCCTACAACTCAATTGGGGTTGTTCTATAAGGTGTCTTTGAAATAGGCAAAGAACCTGGTACGAGTTCTATTGAAAAATCAACTTCACGATTTGGTGGAAGACCCTGAAATTCCTCTGGAAAGACATCATCAAACTCCCGTATAATGGGAATATTCTTAATTGTGAGTTTATCACCAATCATTTTAGATAAATAACCTTCATTAAGTGTAATCAAGACCCATTAGATGAAAGAAATTTCCACTAGAAGGTTATGTTCATCCTTGCATCGATAGACGATCATAGATTGATCTGGAATATGAAATGGGACTTCCCTTCTTTGGCAATTGATATGAGCTCCATATAAAGAAATCCAATCCATGCCAAGAATCACATCAAATTCCACTATAAGAAGGATCACAAGATTTGCAGGAAGAACATTCCCACAAACATCAATCAGTGAAGAATTATAAACATCTGATGTGATTGTTGTCCCATTAGGTGTTGTCACAGCTAACCCAACATCTAATTGATGACGTAATACAGTGATACCCTTAGAAAAATCTTCAGAAATAAAAGAGTGGGTGGATCCAGAATCAAATAGAACATTTTATACTTTAGAGTGGATGGTAAGTGTACCTTTCACCACATCTTTATCGTACTCCACATCGCTGAGAGAAATTGCATGTGACTTTCCTTTATCTTTAGCTTTAAGATTTTGATGATGTCGATCATCATCTACAACCCTTGGATTAGGGCATTTATTGGCATAATGCCCCATCTCCTTGCACTTGAAACGTTGAAGTGTAGTATGTTCATTCTGTGTGTCCCTTCCTTTGTTTGCATCATTAGACATCTTCTTCCCATCATTGCGGCATTAAAATGCCCGATGACCTTCCTTTCCACATTTTAAACATTTACTTGTCCCTTTAAGACAATTCCCTCCATGTTTCTTTCCACACATTGAGCATAAGGGAAAGCTCATCTTCTTTTCAGGGTGCTCTTTAGATTTTCCTTTGAATTCCATTTTCCTGTTCTTATCAAACCCATATGACTGATGGGTTACTCCAATCTCCATCTCGACTTTGAGAGCACATTAAAAGATTTCATCGTAGCTATTGAAGTTCGTTATGGCTAACGCCCTTCGAAGACTTGGTTTTAAGACACTAAAGAATCGATCGATCTTACTCTCAGGTTGGTTAATAATACCATAAGCGTACCTTGAAAGTCTTGTAAAATTTGCTTCATAGGTACCAACAGATTCATCATCCTTTTGCTTCAGTTCAAGAAACTCTTTCTCCCCCTTTGTTCGGAGAATACGAGGGAAGTACATATTGAAAAATAAGTTCTTGAACTCGTCCCATTCGATGGACTCAATTTCATCCCTTTGCCTCGTATTCTTAATAAGATTCTACCATTGATCAGCATCTCCTTCCAAACGATACACTGCTAGGATGAATTTATCATGTTCAAAACATTGAAGAACTGAAAATATCTTTTCAGAAGTACAAATCCATTGTTCAGCAACTAATGGATCAGTAGACCCGCTGAAAGAAGGTGGACGCTGCCTCATGAAGGAGTCAACAGAATTTTGCTCCTTCCTTTGCTCGTTTGGAAGTCCGTCATGATTCATAGATTGAGAAAGTTGTGTGAGCATGGCTACAAGATTTTTCATTCTAGCTCCCATAACGTTTGGTTGCTCAGGGGGACAATTATTGCATTGTCTGTCGCATTCCGCATTAACATGGTTCCGTCGGGTTCCAGCCATTGACAAAAACCAAGAAGAATAGTGTGAGCAACACTAATTATAATAGGAAAAAAACATAATCAAGAATAAAATTTCACACTTAAGGTCTTATCCTAGGTTATTCATGGTCATTTCTATAACACTATGATTGTGTTCTATGCTTAGAGTTTTCCTTAGGGTTCTTACTAAGGCTTTAACATCCTAGTTTCCAAAGGATGACTATACCTTTCCTCTGATACCAACTATAACGACCAATACTTTACATACATTTTTATTATTTCAAAATTGAAGCATACTTATTAAAACATATAACAAAACCATGAAAGGACCGTATAGGTATAGTGTCTTTAGAAACTGGGAAACATAAACAACTGGTTCATAAAGCGTCTACACTGTCTCCCATTTATTTCATCATATCTATAAATCCTTTTGGCATATCTTACGTAATAAGTCTCTTCCTGACCTGGGGAAAGAAAACATAAAAAAGGGTGATATCAAATTCACAGTAAGGGTAAAAAAAAGAAATATCAATCACATCATATTCATAAGAACATAACATAGTGGAAATCTTAACCTTCAAAAGAGAGAAAAATTTCATATCATGGGATAAATCATCGTAGTGAAATGAAATCACAATTCCCATAACTTAAAACATGGAACTTTTTAGAGTACACACATAATCAAAGAGAATCATTTCTTATTAGTCAAGACTCATTGCCAAGAATATCTTAGTGGACAAAGTCCATTTCTGAACCGAGTTCACTCCTCGTTTCAGTCCTGTTTCACTGAACCAGTTTAACCTGTCGTTCCAGCCATGTCTATCTCATGAGATAAAAAATCTTTACCCAATGCATTGGAGGGATATATAGGTCCCACCCATCTCATAATGATACCATTTTTATGTGTGCCACAAAATCATAAATCATACATCATTGCATAACCCATGTAGTAAAAATGGGATTCTAAAACAACATGACATCATAAAACAATTTATAAGATAAAGGAATTCATAAAAATAATTCCATCACAATATAATCAAATAAATTTTATAATAGGGATATAAACAGAACCCTATATTATATTGAATGGAAAATAATTTTGATAAAGCACTTGAACTCCATTCTTGAGGAAAATATCCTTTCAACTTCAAAAACACTTTTCCTTTCTTAACATGTCATAAAATTATAACTAAAAGAAGTTGATTAAAAATATACTTGAAAAATTGTAAGGGAATATTCTTGGAAATAATGTTGTAAAAATCCATTCATGCCGTATAAGTTAAAAGAATACATTCTTCTCGTACTTTTGTCGGAAAAGTCAAAAAGTACCTCGTACGAAAAATGACAAAAGATTCCTTTCATATCATTTACTAAAAACTCACCGAAGGGTAAAATTGGATATAAAATATTTTAAAAGGATACAAATATTACATATTTTGGAAAAATGGATTTGGATGATAAAATACACCCCAGTAAATTCCAAAGTATAAACAATCTCGGATAAAAATGAGATTGTAATATTTCTGTTACCTTAGGTCCAATTTGCTTCGTAAGAGTTCGAACCTCCTGTATAATGATTTAAATAATGTCATTGACTTATTACAGAATAATATTCATTGTTATTATATCATATATGGTTCAATTATAACTTTATATTACCCATTGTTATGTAAATTAATGTTAAAGTAGTGTTTTGGGTAAAATCATCTTATTTATCGTACGTGTTTGGACTTGTTGTTCTTGATGTTATTATTACTTATATCATGATTTACATACCTAAAAAATGTAAATCATGATTTATATATCATATACATTCATTATATATCCATCAAATACAATCATTTATATTAGTACATAACATATGGAGGTAACAAATGAAACGCACCGTTCATGGAGATGGTAAGCCGTCAGTACGCATGGACGCTACTTTCATTTCTATTTCTTATTTTAATGGAATTAAAAAATAATGATACATATTTATATTATAATTCCAGTATAATATCATATATATTATCATTAACCACATCCTTTATACATCCCACATAAGGTATTAACGAATCACATCACTTTGAGGGGGCGGTAGTCCGCACTTCCTCAAATGAGATTATCGTATTTACCGACTATGGAAACAGTAAAGGCTTGATATAATTGGGAAGTAAAGAAGAATAAAGAAATAATAAACATAATATATATTATATATAAATACAGTGCCATAATAATGGCCACCATGAGAGGCGGTAGGGGAAAATCGAACAATCATCGTTTCGTGAGGCGTTAGTTTTCCATCACAGAAACATTATGTTCTTCATCCATTAGATCGAGGTGTGTGTAAGTGTATTTCTAATACATCTCATTACAACGTCCTAGTATTTTCATGATACTGTTGTTGTCACAAAATGAAGGATTAAAAAGATTTAGGGGGTTAGAGAAGTAGAATAAAAGAAAACAATATAAGAGAAACTGTTACCTTTAATTTTGGTAACTTTCTTTGGTTTGAATAAAAAGGACTTCTTGGAGAGTCTTCTGCATAACGTAAGGATTCAAGGGGAAGGAGAGGGATGTAGGGAGATTAGTTGGGCAGAGTTTGGACAAGCCAAAAGGCTTGAGAGGTGTGAGGAATTGCATAGAAGTGGTCTCCTTTTATATGGGAGTGGAGGGGCTCTTTAAGAAAGTGTGAAAACATTATTTTATTATAAACTTATCTTCAGTTTCAAGAGGTCAAAAACACATTAATGTCAAATATAAGATGACTCATATTAGAAATAAAATCATTAAATAGGAATTGGACAGGTTTTGGATGATATTTTAATCATTTTAATCATATTTATTTAAATCATTTATTAATGAGGTAAATAATGCATCATTATTGTGTCATAAATAATTTAATTTATATGATGTATAAAAATTATAAAAAAATTCCAAAATGTAGGAAATCTTTTTAGCTTTCCAAATAATATTTATAGTCTAAAATATAATTTATATATCCCCTTATAAAAATTATCTAATAAATGATATTTGTTAATTCCAATTTTGCCTTTACATTAAATTAATTAATCTAATGTGTCATTGTCTTTCATAAGTGGCTCCATGGGGTCCGAAAATCGACCCAAGGATGCCCATGGTCAGAAAATAATTATCCAGTAAGGTTAAGACAAGTTTCAAGGTAATTTTGAATTATTATAATATTCTTTTAACCTGGAATTACCCTATTTACCTTTAACCGCAGTGAAAAAAAATTACCATAGTTACTATTCAAAATTTTTTAAAAAATAAAAGTAACCTATTAACATAATTTGGACCCACTGATTCCAAATATGGAATCCATTTTTCAAAATTCAAAACACAGAAGTTGTAGTAATTAATTTAAAATTAATCCCGTTGTTAAGCAAACATGTTTTAAAAGTTAAAACATTGCCAATGATTGAATTTATTTAAGCTACGAATTCAATGTAAAATCAAGGATAATGACATACATTATATTAAATTGTAAACATATATTCTATTTATTCTTTGAAACCAATCAATATTATTATTTAACCACATAATTTATTATGATGAAAAAAGTTGTTTTTAATTAAAATATAGCGTGTTTTTACTTTTCATTAAAATATGAAAGTTATCAGAATAATATGAAAAATTTATCCAAAGTAAATTTTTATATCATAATTCTAAAGAAGAATTTTATTTTGTGAAATCGAACTTATAAACTTGTCAAAAACTATATTTAATGTGGGTGTGCCATCAGAAGGCGGTAAAACTGCATTTTTTTAAAAATACTTATTTTACCCGAAAAATTTATTTTGTTTTCTTAACACGTTCTAGAAAATGTATAAGATGAATAATAATGTTATAAAATTCAAATTTTAGTTAATACTATTCATAACGGCTAGTTTTAATAATATTTTAATAGCATATCATTTTTTAGTGAAACTCGGTATTGCGTACGACGCAAGCTATCGAGGAAGGCCGCAGTTGCGTGTAAAGCTAGACAAGCTAGTGTTGTGTGTAGTGAAAGATTCCTTTGATGATTTATATAACATAAAAACAGAATATTTCTCATAAATGTCTTGGGTGTTACAGTATAAGCTATTGATGGGATACTTTTGTAATATATTGATAGATTTAGAGTTAGGTAAGTGGTATATTCACCATGAAACAATGTAATAATGAGGTTGAAATGTAAAAGGTGAACATGGGAAAATTTAACAATTTTTTATTTCATTAATAATAAATGATAAATAAGACATATTAAACCATGATTAGGTTTTTGATATCATCCAATATTATTGATGAAGTTTATTTTGAATTGGAAATAATATTGTCTAGGAAATTAAAATGGGATATTAACAGCATCCAAAAGAGATATGGTTGATTTGTTTTCATATATTATATTGTGTTTATTTTAATTATGATTCACTATATTATTTTGATTAGAAATATTAAACCATTTAATTTTACTTAGTATAAATTGACTGGTTAGTATTTTTTATAATGAAATTTAAGAGTTTTAAGAGTTTTTAATTTTGTTTTGTAATTTTATTTTATTTGTCTTAGAAATACTAATAGGTAATTATGGAATTTCATTATGCCCCCATCTATGTAATAGTGAAGGATGTTATAGTGAACAATGTATGATCCACGGAACCTTATTCGTATTTGTATATTTTGAGATGGTGTAAAATTAAAATTTTATACAATCTATAGTATTCGAAAAAATGTATGGATACTTTTTAAGAGTTATTATCTCTTATGTGGAGGTTGTTAGGTTGACATCTTATCAAATTGATTAAAAAAAGTATTCCATCCGTCAGCATGTAGTTGGAGAAAATACATTATTATATTAGGTAGTGGCAAGTAAAACTGTAGCTTTCCAAAATCAGTGAAACGATTAGAAATACATAGCATGTCAGTGTTCTTTGAGGATATACATAGGAAACGTTTTTGGCAGAATAACAAAGCACTTTCCAAGGAACGAGGTAATACCATGGGTGGTATCATGAAGACAATAAGTTCTTTATATGATATAAAATATCCTACCTAAAGTGATTTTTGATAGAAGACATATTTTTATACAGATTCTACAAAATGATTCGATATTGAAAATATTTTAAATGATATGAATAATCATTTAATAGTCCTTAACCATATACCCCACTGAATCTTTCATAAAACCACATAGTATTAATTACATACTAGACCATCAGAAGAATATTATGTGACAACATGTCACACCTCACCCTTATGTTTTACAAATTATACATCCTTATTAAATGAGAATGTTAGATTATTCAAAATTGTTATAAGATGAATTCTGGGTTATAGAAAATTTGTTTTGTTAAATTTCATATTCTATATATTTGATAGTGTCTATTGTAATTGAGAATTAGTTTCATTGAAATGGTTTACGAATCATTAGAATCAATGGATGATGACGAAAGATTTCACAAAACATTGAAATTGAATATTTTAAATGATATAATACATATGATTTTACTCAAAAAGTTAGGATTATAATTGTCTATAATTAGAAAAGTAATCATATAGTATTTATTTACTCCCTAAAAATTCAAATGGAATAACTATTAATTCAACAATGTGTGGGACACACAGCAACATTCATGAAATGGAATATTACATCCAAAAAAAATTACGATATAACTTCTAAATTAAATAAATTAAATACATTATATATCTTTTAATAGATATAACCTAATTTTATCAAGTGTTACACAAAACTAAAAATTCTTTCTATAACTTTAATTACATGAATGACCTAGTTTTTCTGAACGATTACATACTATTAATATTATTTAGTATGATATTTATAATCTATAAATTCTAATAGTTCCTATAAGTAAAATTAATTTACTTTTGAAAATATATTTTTATGAAAAAATTAATTTTAATTCACTGTTTAATAATTATTTTTAAATGAAAATAAAATCCAATTGAATATAAATGAAATGTTTTTATAAATATATTTTTGATGTGCGCAACAATGTTTGATCATAATAAATTTAATCTATTATTATTTCTTAATAATTTAAATGATATATATATATATGTATATTTAAAAAATTTCTTACATTTATCAAATAGATTTTATAGGAAAACAATCAGAGAAAATCCAATTTTAAACATAAAAGTTGTATTCTTTATAGAAACTATTTTCCCACCTCATAACAGTGCCCCTATTTTAAAAATGAACATTAAAAAATTTATAAATGTAATTAAAAAAACATCATTTTTGTATGTCTAATGTCTAAATTATCTTATGATGAATTTTTCGTATTTTTTTCATGAATTTTTCATTTTTAATAGATGGTGAAAATGTGGATTTTTAATTTAAAATTATTTTTTTTCTAAATAATTTATAATGTTAAAATATATTTTATAATTTTTATTGTAATAACTTTATTATTATATATATATATATATATATATCAAATTTTGGTCATTTTAATCAATTTCATATTGAAATTAGACATAAAAACATTATAAAAATTTGAATATTTTCATTTTAAAAACTCATTTTCTATTCTTGTATGCAGGATTAATTTTCAATTAATATTTTTTTCATTTTTGTGGTTTTAATTTTGAAAATGGATTATATATATGGAATAAGAAAAATTTATAATATCTATACTTTTTAACATACTTATATGAAAAAAAGATTAGTGAATGTTAATAAAATTTATTATAGTAATTAAAAAAAGGAGTATATTGAGGAAAAACCATTAATATTAATATGCCAAAAGACATAGAAAATTATTCAATACACATGTGAAGGAAATATTATGACCATATACTTTCTATTACTTATATATTTATATTATTTTATCAATTTCAAATGAAAACAATGTGGTTTTAATTCACTCATTTCAAAAATTCAAAGTTTGTCATCTCCCCCACTAATAAAAGGCCACCAACACTCTTCTCCACTTCACACCATTAAAGCACATTATATAGAACAATAAATTCCAACAAAGAATTCCAAAAATCCTCCCACAATTTTATAATCATTATAATTTAAAGAAATTAGTCATTGTAATTAATTAGACAAACCTAAATAATATACCCGAAGAAGAGTTAAAATTAATCTAAAAGCACTTTTATATTATTTCTTTTTCTACCAACATAAATTATTATTATGATATGATTATATTATGACCCTAGTATATTCAATATATTTATATATTTTAATTTTGATGTTACAACCTAAAACATCGCACACATCCATCAATTAGTTTACAAAATCCTTATCTATGAGTATTGAGGACTACCACCTCCCAAACTGATGTTTTTCATTCTTCAATTACCACTATTAAATAGTTTTTATAATTATATAAATACTATTTATATGTGATATTTATGATATTTATAATTTATTTATTTTTATTTAATTTTTATTTAACACATAGCATTATTATTTCATTTTCTGAATGTATGATCATGTCATTTGTGTGTATGAAATATTATCACCTCAAAAATAAATGTGATTAATTCACAAATTTCATAAAATGTATTAGGGATTATTTATATTAATATATATTATATATTTGAAATGGTAATTATAAATTTAATAAAATTAATATTTTCCATTTTATTTTCATTCTTTCTGTACAAGAAGAAAAGGGAACAACATTCTTGTGTATGTATGACCTAGTGTCCCCAGGAATGGTGTGTTTTATTTTCAAATAAAAATATTATGGATTAATATAAAAACTTATATAATTAAAATATATGATATTTATAACATTTTTTAAATTATTTAGATGATGAAATTATGATCTTAATTAGAGGAATAAAAAATAACACGTTAAAACACACTCAAAAAACAAACAAATTAACACCCAAACCATGAAAATAAATTAATATCATTCACTAATGAATGATATGATGTCATAAAAGGATAATATATGATATTATATGTATTAATAAGTTTAATTAATATTTTAATAATTTTAATTAAACCATTATGAAATAGTTTAAAAGAAATTAATCCAGAAGTAAGTAGAAGGTAAGAGATTTCTTCTCAAATTACATACCATTGAGACTTATTTTTTTATTATTCACCAAATCACATTAATGTGGAGTTTATTATTCACCTTTAACATTTAATATAAATAATAAATAATTATTTAGGGAATTTAATGTTTCATTTTGAAATATTTTATCCATGGATATTTGATTTGATGATTCCCAAGTGATAAATGTTATTGTGAAATCATAGTTTCATTTGTGATTGATAAATTAATCATCAAACAATCACATTATGGTGATCATTTTAAATTAGAAATTACAGTTCCCTTAAATATAGAAATTCTATTTTCATGGATACGATTACTTCCTAAAATTTTTAAAATTCGATTATATGTTGGTTACATTGAATACTATATAATTAATTTGGGAGATGTTGAAAATTTTTATGCACTACTTAATACAGATAATTGATAAAAAATTATATTTTTCATCAATTAAATCTATTATTAAATATATGAGGAATGAGTTTGAAATTTAGTAATGGGTGGTTTGAATACATTATTTATCACATCGATGCATCTACAGGTCTCATGAGACAAATCAATTACTCAATTAATATGGGTGTCTACCTCTAATTTTATTATATTTGGATGATAAATCTTGATAATAAACGTTTTCATGTGTATAATACATAACATCTAATAAATAATCATTAAAATTATTAAAATTATAATTATTATCATTGATATTTTTACTCTAAAATGATGTTTATATGAATTTAATTTTTAGTTTATTGATTTAATAGATTTTATTTTATTTTATATACCACCCCATACTGATTATTTCACATATTAACATGGTATTCATGTTATTTAAATGGGATATGCTTTTAGTTATTAAGATTTCATATTAATTATGCACTTCCTTATTATTTATTTGATTATAGGTAATAATGTTTCAGTTATTTATATTTTCACATTGATTATTCTCATTAATTCATTATTACACCTATTATTATTAAGCCTAACTGAGTATTTGAGGTCACACTTATTTTATTCCATTACCCATGCTTCAAAAAATCATAATATGATTGTTATGTAGGGATAATATTGATGGAATAAAGTTAATTTTTGACATAAAAACATATATTATAATTTTTGGAGTCCAAATCTAATCTGAGGTCCACTTATGTATCCTGTTTACCAAGATTACTAAACATTTCATTCCCTAGGTATGTGATTCATTTTATATTATTATAATGCAATTATAGTGGAAAATTAATCTGAGCTATATTGGTAAGGGTCGATACTTATGGTGTTAGAGACTTTTTTTAGAATCATTTTAAACTATATTCAAGAAAACATAGATTAGAAAAAATAACCCGGTGATAGGATTTTAGAATTGGTATATAAGATCATCTTAATGTTTTAGTAAGGTAAAGATTATATTTTTTTATCAGAAAAATACATACCTATTTAGATACTGTTAGTGGACTTTTTTCTAGAAAGATGTACACAGGGGTAATTACTATGAAATTGTCATGTTAATATTGTCTGGAGCATAACATATTAAATGATTATAGCCCTTAATTCAAACCTGTTTTGACATAACCATGGGGTATTCTTATGATACTCAACGTTTTATTTATAAAACATTAAAAAGGATTTGAGTAGATAGTGTAAATAAATAACCATGGTTGGCAATATCCTAAGAAAAGATATATTTGGATATAAAAAATAAGATGTATTTATATATTTTCATTTAAAAAATGTATATTTTTTATGAATTATATTCGGACTATAAGAATCATGAAAATTATATTGATTCTGTAATATTTTAAAAGATATTTTATATTGTTTAACATAAGACTGAATAATATAATTATGAATTAATGAGTATAATATTGATCAGATGTTTAATTTATTTGACAAATGTTTTTAGGTATTATTTAGTATTAATGTCACCTATTAAGGATATTTTTTCATAAAAATAGCTCTAAAATTATTTTTGTGGAAAAATTATTTGAGGAAAAATACAATTACATTTATGGACAATATTATGAATCAATTGATCGCCATTATATTTGATATGATCTGAAATTAAATTGTAATATTATTAAATTAAAACCATTAGACATTGTAAAAATATAGATTGAATTAATACTCATTGTAAAATAGTTATCTTTTAACAACCCTTATTATAAATATGTCTATCATATTATTGGGAATGTTATTTGAATTATATATATTTTTAAAAAGGATATCCCATATGTTGGGAGACTCCCTATCACATTAAAAAATGTGGTGGGGGATTGAACCCATGGATGAATGAAGATAAGGGTGTCATGCCTAGCATAATAATACATGATGTACTCGTCAACATGTGATTACTTTTTGTTAAATGATTTACCTGAATGGATCGAAGACCGTCAATTTATTTATTTTTAATAGCCCCTTTGAAGTGATGTGAGGGAACCTTTACAAGAAATGTAGGATGAGTAGATTACATGACCCTAATACCTTAGATTAATTCATACCAAACATGAGTACTTGGAAATTCACCTCCACAGTGTCAGTATAATAAAGTCATTTTCCCGCATGGTCATTGCTGGTTCCACTAGAAATACCTATACAGTGGTGCATAGGCCTTTTCTGTAAATACACAACCATGAAATATATTGACATTACTTTAATTTTTTAGAATAAATACACATGAAAAAAATAGATTTCCAAATACTGTATCATTTTATTACCTTTGGAAACATATAACCTAATCTTTTAAATTGGTGAAATATCTATAACATCTTCCATAAAAATCTTTCCCTTTTTTATATAAAACAATTAATTATATCATGGGGAAAAGAAAACATAAAAGGGTGAGATCTAATTCTTATTAAGGGTTAACATTGAGAATTTAAAACAAAACATAAAAATAAGAATGTAAAAAAATGAAAATAATGATAAAATATCAAAATCTTGAGTCATGAAATAAATCATTTATGTTCATAAGGCATATATCATAAATGAACATTAACCATGATAAAATAACATTTACATAAAGAATGGAAATGTCACAAATAGTTATCCACATAAAATGATTTCCACAGTATCTAAGTCATAGATTCCAACATCATTAAATAGGACAAAGTCCATTACTAAACTGAGTTTACTTTCCGTTCCAGCCATGTATTACTCAATTGAATTTACTTGTCATTCCAGCCCTGTAATATTGAACTAAAAATACAATTACTTCCAATCATTCCTATCTCAAGAGATATAAATTTTACCCAATAAGTTATTATGAGACATTAGAACCACCCATCTCATAATGAAATCATTCTTACAAGTGCCATAATAACATAGATCAATCATCATTTCATAACCAATGAAATAAATTGGGTTTCTTAAATATCATTTCATTATAACATAATCCATATAAAATAATTGGATTTCATAAAAATAATTCCATCATAAAAAATCCAATCGAATTAATAATAGGGATATAAACATAACACTTTTTTCATATTATATGGAAAATAATTTTGGTAAAACACTTGAACTTAATTAATGAGGAAAATATTCTTTCTTCTTTAAAAACGATTCTTTTCTCAAAATTTCATGCAATTTTGAAGGAAAATAATTTTTTTTATCAAAAACTATAAAAGAATGAAGATGATGATTCAGGGAAATAAGACATTTTAAATATGTAAACATCTGTTCATGTAAAATAACATAAAAAATTATCTACGTGCTTTTGAGAGAAATGTAAAAAAAGTACCGCGTATAGTAAAAAAAGAATTATTCCTTCCATAAAATGCAGAAAAAGTCAAAATGGGTAAATATGACTATAATAATTCATAGGATAATATTAATAGTATTATGAAAACATTTTTTAAAATCATGCCTATGGTTGAAAAAATATCCCTAGTAAATACTTAGGTATAAACAATCTTGGATAACAATGAGATTGAAAATTATACAATTCCAATTTATAGTCAGTCTAATTGAATGTATCATAAAATAAAAAAAATTATAAGAATTCATAAATATAATAACCTTCATAAATATAAAAAGAAAACATTAATGAGAAACATAAAAATCAAATAAAATAATTATATTGTGTATAAGGCATATCTCTCAAAGAAATAAACGTGAGAAAAGATAATAAATTACCATAGGTCTGATATACTTGTTATATCTTCAACAATCATGAATAATGATTTAGATAATGTAATTATCTTATTTCAGAATCACTTTCATCATATATGTTTACATTCTCCTTCGATTTTCAGTAATAATACATTGTTACTCGTTATTTGGGTTTTTATTTCTTTATGATCATATGCAAGTTTTGTCAAATACATCCATGTTATCCTCCATAGGTTATAGATTTGTCATTAGAAAATTATATTAACCTATCATATACCATTTTTATTCATCATATTAATTTATATAACCATTCTTTAATGACAATAAAGTAGAATAAATCACATCGCATAGTAAAGATAGTTGGGCGCATGTATGCTTGATCGATGATATCATATGAATAGTTTTTTAATGATTTTGAAGTGCCTGGTGTATAAAATTTAATAATCAATATCATTTTAAAATAATTTTATTTTTTTATTACATCCATTTTTATACCCATCCATGTAGGGTAGTGGTTAAAAACACATTACACCACAATGTAGAGACGGTAAGCCGTACGTATGAATGCATGGTGATTTTATCATTCATATGATGGATAGAAAGTTGAATATGGTTGTTTCATAATAATAATAACATCATATTATATACATTCTATTGGATTTATTATTCTATAATGAATCAACACATGATGTTTAAGTAGACGTAGAAAGAAATGTGAATGAATCAGTATGGGAGATTACCTCTTCTTTAACGTTCTCTCTTTAGATCTCCTCATAATGGAACAAGGGTAGGTATTTTGAGAATACCATTACCCCTAGAATGTTACTTGAGAATTTGAGAAGAATAATGGGTAGGGTATGAATGAGATATATTACTTAATGATTTTCGGATAAATCTGGGATGATGTGCCTTTTTATAATTGAGGTGAGGGGAAGTTTTAAAAATATCAAAAATATTATTTTATAAAATTTAGAAAATCAATCAGAATACCTCCATGAAGAGAGTTATTAAAAAATAAGATATTATAATATTGTAATATCATCATAAAATAAAATTAAGAAATAATATGTTGTCAATTTAAAAATTATCATTTTAATTGAAAATAAGTTAATATATATAATTTTAATTAAGATAAAAAATTATTCAATATTAAAAATGGTCAAATATTTAATTATTTGATTTAAATAATATTATAAATGAATAAATTTATTTATCATAGAACATATAATAATTAATAAATATTTATAAACTTGTTTTGTGATTTTTAAATAATTTAATAAAACACTATTTTGATAAACAATCAATTTTGACAATTGTGACACTATTCAATTTATTGAATTTTAAAACTATAAATATAACAAATTAAATTTGCACGATATATTTTAATATATTCCTATGATGCCAGGGTTATATTGAAAATTAATTAGAAATCTAAACTATACTACATATTATTATTATAATATTTTAATAACATTTATTTGATATCTCCATTAATAAAATAATTACAAAAAATTATTTTGAGTGATTATTTAATATACAAATTTTTGATGTAAAATTTAAAATAAAATACTATAATGAGTATAATTTGATATTTTTAAAGAATCTAAATGTAATAAAATTTAACTACTATTAAATAAAACATTGAAAATGTTATACTTATTAAATTATGAAGGTTACAACTTTATCATCACTTTAAAAAAATAAAATAAAGGACATAATATGTTCTATAAAGCTAAAAATGGCCCATAACATTCCCTTTTTAACACTATGGTCGAGATATACTCTAAAAATAACACTTGGTCATGTGTTTGGAATATTTTATGGTAATTAGGATTTTAATTAAAATGGTTTCATTAATTTCTCTTCAATTAATTAATTTTTACATCATCAAATTTTTAGACATTAAGGTAATTATTAATTCCCTAAAAATTGATATTAAATTACCATGATGTCGGTAATTTTTTATCTTTACATGGAATATTTATTTTCAAATATATCACCTAATTATCCATATATTGAAATTATTATACTTATAAGAAATGTGAACATGACATTTTGTCTCTTTCATTAGTTTTATTAATATCTATGCCATTTTCATTTCCATGTGGCCCTTAAATGACTATAATTTGAACCAATATGTAAATGGTATAATTATATTGATCAAATTTTTTTTTCAGGTTTTAAGATCATTTTATTATTTTTATTATATTATTGGTTACACTAATTTACTCGATTTACCTTTAATCGTGTTAAATAACAAATAATGTAGTTACTATACATACTATCAAAAAAAATAAAAGCAACATAACTTGAACCCACTGATTCCAAATATGGTTTTTTTTTCAAAATTCATAACACATAATTGGAAGATGTTATTTTAAAATAAGTTTATATCATCAAAACCATAATCATGTTTTGATGAAGAAAAAACTTATCAAATGATCGAGATGTGTTTATATCCAATTTAATATAGATATTAAATCCAATGAACTGAATTATATTAAATGTTAAATAATATTCCATATTTATTTTAAAACCATTAAATAATATTATTTAACCATAAAGATTATTTTTATTGAAAAAGTTATTTTCAATTAAAATTTAGTGTGATTTTACAATTCATTAAAACATGATAACTATCAAAAAAATATCAAATATTTATCCAATGTAAATTTTGATGTCCCTATTACAAATAATAATATTATTGAATCATATATAACATATAAAGGTTTCAAAATAAAAAATTGGAATTTGTTCTCTATCGAAAGGTGAAAAAACTACAATTTTTAAAAAAAACATCTTTGATCCAAAAATTTGAATTTGTTATCATATAATGTATAGAAAAGATATAAGATTAATTTTAATGTTATATAAAATTCAAAATTTGGTTAATAATATTCAAAACATATTGTTTATATCCCATTAAATAATAATATTCTAATTGTAAATATTTTTTTAGTGAAACTTGGTATTGTGCACAATGCAAGCTTTTGATGAAAGTCACTCTTGTGTGTAATTCCATTCAAGTCAGTGTTT
The DNA here is from genome assembly GCA_963277665.1 of Viscum album. Taxonomy (NCBI): domain Eukaryota; kingdom Viridiplantae; phylum Streptophyta; class Magnoliopsida; order Santalales; family Viscaceae; genus Viscum; species Viscum album. The sequence continues at coordinate 1,684,425,584 of OY728143.1, read as the reverse complement.
AGTTTAGTGAATTCTTTCTTTGGGGTTTTCATAGCATAATCCAAGAATAGTTTTTTTATACAATGAAAATAATTTGTACTTAGTGAAATGAATTCTATCTAAATAACCTTAAATTATGAATAAGACAAGCCAAGTATATTTTTGTGTATACTAAAGAATAAAATAGTATTGTGTATAGAGAAATATAATCTTGGTTTAGTGTACAACACAGGACATAAAATAAATAAATAATAATTTATCACATAAAATTTCAGGGTGTTACATTCTACCCCAATGAAATTGAATTTCTCCCATGAAATTCTTTTGGGTTATAAAAGGTTTACTGTGTGAAATTTTATTTCATAGAATCAAACATTGTAAAAAAGTAATACTAAAACATCTTCTTAAAAATTAATATTACAAATACAATGGTTACCCCAATTTACTCATCACTCTGATTTCACATAGGAGAACCTCAGTGGGAAGTTAAAACATGGATAAGGCAGATAAATATAACCGTCAAGTTATGATGTATAAGGATAAGGAACAAAGTTTCGAGAAATTAAAAAACCGTAAATCCATAAATCTGTGATGATTTAAGAAATCATCATATTAATTGGATAATAAGGTTCTACGAATTTTTTTTGGTTTTCACGATGCTTTCCCTAATGTTGATGAATTTTTCATGAGAAAAAATAATTGGTTTATTTATGGTAAAATCTCACTATTTTTTGTGCCCTGAATAATTTCTGCATCACCTACTATTTAAATAAATGAAGTTTAATTGTTTATTCTATAAGTGTAACAATATCATGTGATATATTAATTGGTAATTCCATATATTATAAGTAATCAAATATGCCTATGTCTATTTATGGTGAGAGTAATCATATAATATTCTAAAAATGAACTTACACATCACCAATCACGCAACATAAATACGATAAAACTAATTGATACTATCTAGGGATTTCTCATAGTCTATTGGTTGGAAATAAAGGCATGTCACACTTTTGATTAGGGTTTGATTATTACAACATTTTTTGATGTGATGGGTTTCTTTATATCCGAAGGGTTGATATTTTTATAAAGGTATACTATTATAAAATTCCACTAATAATTTAGAAAAATTATTTATCCTTAAACAATAATATATTATGTCCATATTAATCTATTCAAACCTTTAGTATTATCCAAAATACTTCTGTCTAAACTCACATTAAAAAAACCATTACCATAATGGTCATATATAAATCATGTTAATACCTTCATTTATCCCCAATAAATCATAAGATATATCATGTTGATAACATTCCAAACATTTGAATGAATTCATCATGAATTATCTTGAATCATGGTAATAAACTAAATTACTAGATATCCTTATTGAAAACATTCATGTTTCTTTATTCAAATATTTATTGGATATTTTCTTTATGTACTAAAAAGTATTATACTTAATCCATCATAGAATAAAAAAATTATAAATATCTCTATAATTATTTCCCATGAAATTTTCAACATCAAATTTACTTATTCAAATCTGAAAATCATTATCTAAATATAAAGAACATATTAAGGGTCATCTTCCTCTTAATCATATGTTATTCAAATATACCACCTTACCCTTAAATAACTTTTTTGTCACCACAAGACATTAAAAAAATCCTTTCAAATCATTAATTAAATACTTATAATGAATATATATATATATATATATATTTTGATTCATAATATTTGAAATCAAAAACATATATACCTCAATCATCCAACATTATTCTTAAACCATTTATCAAGGTTCGTAATCTTCATCTTTAAAAATAAATGAATCAGGTATTAATGTTTATCAACTCAAGATTCATAAGTATAATTTAAACAATATTTGAATAACATCACATACCTCTCACATGTCATTTACAATATCTTTCCCTACAACAGTATGACCAATAGTCATACCAACTTCATGATTATCTTCATTATATTTACACTAAGGAAATATATCTTCATTATTCCCATAATTATCACATCTGAGACATTCAATGGGTAACTATGATATATGTAATTTTGGTTATTAACTAAGGCCAAAATGAAAAGTGTTATAATTACATATCAAGGATTGAAAAAACAGAAGTAAGGAAAATTAATTATAATATTTCAATTAATGATATTTTAGGTATAATACTAGGTTATTCATGATTTTCAAAAAAACTCTATGATTGTAACATATATTTGAACAATCCTTATTACATTACTAGATATATCCCATTAAATATATCTATATATCTCACTAATGCATTCACATCCTACATTCCAATGTTTAACAAAACCCTTGATCTGATACAAACTCTAAAGACACAATATTAATGTATGTGGATATTAAATTACCCTTGTAGAATAATTATACATGATGAAAATAGTTTACCAATGAAAAATTAGTTTAGTGCCTTTGGAAATTTGTTACATGATCATCTAAATTGGTGAAATATCTTCAACATCTCCCATAAATATCTTCCCCATTTGTTTTCCCTATATAAAACTTTTTATTAAATCCTATTGAAAAGATAACCTAAAAAGGGTGAGCTCAAATGATCATTATGGGTAAAAAAATTTAATATAAATCAAACCACAAACATAATAATGTAAAAACATGAATATAAATCTTAAATGTCAAAATGTCGAGTCATGAAATTAATCTTGGCAGTTTTTCATGGATGGATCATAAAAGTACGTTACCCATGATAAAATAACATTGTCATAAAACAAATAATTGTTTGTAAATAATTAAGAGCATAATATGACTTCCATAGTATCCAAGGAATTGTTTACAAGACCATTATCGTGGAAGAATTCCATTACCAAATCGGGTTTACCTTCCATTCCATCCATGTATTACATAAGTAGATTTACTTTCAATTCCTTCCCTATATTACTGAACAAGATTATCTTTCCATTCAAGACATGTCTACCCCATTATATATAAATCATTACCCACTGAATTCGAGGGTGGTATAGGTCTCAAATATCTCATAATGAAATCATTATTACATGTTCCATAAAAAAGAGAAATCATTCATCATAGCATAACCCAAGATATAAAATGGATTTCTTAAACATCATTCCATAACAACATTATCAATATAAAATAAATTTAATTCATAAAAATAATTCCATTATAAACACCATCAAATAAAATTAATAATAGGGACATAAACCTTACTATATGTCATCCTAAATGGAAAATAATTTTGATAAAACACTTGAAATTAATAATTGAGGAAAATATCCATTCTTATTCAATTTTTTTTTTCTAAACATGACATAAAATTTTAAATTAATAGAATTTAGTTGAAAATACCATTGAAATTTGTAAATGAATGTTCATGGAAATAATGTGTTATGAAAATGTAAAAATCCATTTACGCCATATATGATAAAAACATTTTCCATGTACTTTTTCCAAAAAAGTCAAAAAGAACATCGCATAGTAAACAAAATAAATATTCTTTCAATACCATGTAGTAAAAGTAAAAAATGGGTAAAAATGAAATTAAAAATTCATATATTAATTTTAATCATTTTATGAAAACATTTTTAGAAAACATGGACATGGATGATAAATACATCCTGAGTAAATACTTACATATAAACAATCATATATACAAATGAGATTGCAAAATTGTCATTTACCAATTTATAATTAATCAAATTTTATGCACCATAAAATATAGAAAATTATAAGCATATGAAATATATCATAACCATCATAATAAGAATAATAAAAATATTAATGGGTTTCATAAACATCACACAGAATAATTAGATGTTGTATAAGACATATGTCCCATAGAAATAATACTGAGATAAGATAATCCCTTACCTTAGGTATGATATGCTTACTATTTGTTGAAAAAACCTATATAATCACTTATATAATGTTGTTAACATATTCCAGAATCATGGCCACCATATATGGTAATAGTTTCTTTATTTTTTCGAAATAATTCCATGCTTATCGTTATTGGGGTTTTACTTTCTTTATGATCGTAAGCATGTTTTGTAGAATAAGTTCTGGTATCCTTATGAAGTTATATTTATATCATTAAAAATATAATTAACATAATAGATACCATTTTTATTCATTTTGTACATTTATATAATAATAATTTAATGAATATAAAGTAGAATGAATTACATCACATCGTGGAGACGGCAGGCTGTACGTACGTACGACCGATGATATAATTTGAATAATTTTTTAGTTGTTCTGATGTGGATGTTTTCTAATGTATCAGAATAAACATAACTTTATAATAATCTTATATAGATAATGCATCTACTTTTATACACTTCCACGTAAGGCGGTGTTGAAAAAAAATTAACCTATAACGTGGAGACGATAAGCCATACGTACACATGTGTGGCAATTTCATCTTTCATAGGATGGATAGAAATATGAATATGGAATTTTCCAAATTATAATAAAATCTCAGTATATATTTTTTATTGGAGTTATTATTATATAATTAAGCAACTCATAATGTATTAGTATAAGTATAAAGAAATATGAAAGAATCTGTAGAGTAGACTACACTTTCTTTGACGTGCTCTCATTAAATATCCTATTAATGGAACTAGATTTGGTATATTTAAAATACATAGACATCTAAAATGTAAATAGGAATGTTAAGAATAGAAATGTTAGGGTATAGATGAGATTTTGGGATTAATTAGAAGTTCAATTTATATTGGATGATAAACTTCTCATTTTTATAATTGAGGTGAGTGGCTCATTTTGAAACGTAAAGAAGTTTAATTTATAATAATATTAAAATCTATCAAAATATACAAAAAATGAGAAATTTTCAAAGATAAGATATTATAAGATTTTATTCTCATCAAAAAATAAAATTTATTCAATTTTGAGGTCAATTTAAAAATTTTCATTGCAATTGACAATTAGTTATTCTATTTAATTTTAATTAAGATTAAAAATGATTCAATATTAAAAGGGTAAAATATTTACTTATTTGATTTAAATTATACCAAAAATGAACAATTTAAAATATTTTATACCATATAATAAATATTTTTTTTATTTAAAACATGTTTTTTTTAAATAATTTTATAAAACAGTATTTTGATAAAAAATTAATATATTCAATTTTGACACTATTCAATTTATTGAATTTTAAAATCATAAAGATATCAAGGTAAATTGAAATTAAATAATGAAATATATTATTATGAGGTCAATGATATATATAAACTTCATTGGACATATTTATTATCCCAAAATTTATTTACTTTCATATTTTAAATAACATTTATTTGATATATCCATTAATAAAATAATTACTACGATTATTTTGTGTAATTATTTAATATACATATTTGTTGAGTAAAAATTAAAAATAAAATAATATAATGAGGATAAAATTTATATATTTAATGAGGATATATTTAGTCGAAGTTATATTATATAAAATTAATCTTTAAAATTTAATTCTTATTAACATATGGATGTGAAAACTTTAAGATTACGTTAAATAATATAATATTAAGGTTATAGTATATTCCTTAAGGATTTAAATGTTCAATAACATGACCATTAGATGATTATGGTCTAAATATACTGAACTAGTAAGAGTTGTTCATGGTTTGGATCCTTTTGTGGTTATTATGATTTTAATAAAAATTGTTTCATTGATTTGTCATCAATTAATTAATTTTTACACCATAAAAGTATAATACTTTAAGGAAATTATTAATTTTATAAAAATTAAAATAAAATTACCATGATGTACTTAGGTTTTTTAGATCCATGGAAAATTTATGATCAATGATATCAAATAGTTAACCTTATATTAAAATTATAATACTTATTAAAAATGTGAGCTCAAGATTTTGTCACGTTCATTGGTTTTATTAATATATTTTCAATTTTAATTATCACGTGGCCCTTAAATGAATATGTTTTGAACCTAATATATCGATGTTATAATTGAATTCATAAAAAAATATTTTTTTATGTTTTTTGTATCATTTTATTCTTCTTATCATATTATTCATTACACTAATTTACCAAATTTACCTTTAACCGTGTTAAATAAAAATTACAAGAGATACTATTCATAATATCAACAAAAAAGAAACATAATTTGGACCCCCTAATTCCAAATATGGAATAAATTTTTAATAAATAAAAATAAATAATTTGTAGAAATATATTTAATATTAATTCTCATTTTCAAAAACTCATAGTTGTTTAGTGAAACTCGATATTGTGTAAAATGTAAGCTACTGTGGAAGGATGCTATTTGCCTGTAATGCAAGCCAAGTCAGTGTTGTTTTTAGTTCTAGATTCATTGGGTATTTCATATAACATAATCCAAACATATTTATTTTATAAATTTAACAAAATCTGTACTTAGTAAAATGAATTCTATCCAAAGAAATTGAAATTGTGTAAAACACCAACCCAAGTATATGGTTTGGGTATACTACAAGCTAGTAAAGTGTTGCGTATAGTATAAGCTAATCATTATGTAGAGTACAAAAAAATGGATAAATAAAATAAAAAAATAATATATCTCATAAAATATAAGAGTATTACATGGTCATAATTGAAATTTCATACCATCACATTCTTCCATATTATTTTTCCTTTGTTCTAGTAAAATTGCCTTCTCTGAGTCCTCATCTTAAGTTAGTTAATTTTGTTGTTCTGGTTGCATCTTCACTGCATGATCTTTATTAGGTGGCCTAGAAAATATATATTGGTAGATATAAAGACATATTTTATGGGTCTTAAGATTCATTAAAGGTGAATTTTAGTGTTTGATGAATAAAAACGTTCATTTTTAGGATATTTATTTATGGATATGGAATGAATCAGAAATTGATCGAACCCCAAATAAATGATGAAATTTTTATCATGATATATAAATAATGAAATTATTTTTATTTCCTGATAATATAATATAATATAATAATTCATCAACTTTAGGAATAAGATCTTGAAGAAAAAATGTTATCCATTTATAATAATATCTAATGAATCAATGTGTCATTTATATCATCAACAATTTATGGTTTTGAGGTCGCTAACATTACATTAATCATTCACATAATTGTAATAAATGACCATAATATATAAAAATAATTATTTATGATTTACCCCATGTCTGTATTTTATCATTCCAATAATTTCATCCTTTGTAGAAACATAGTTATGACTTATTCCATATACATTATACACTCTATTATCTGATATTAATACTATATTTTATTATTGATTTAAAATTTGGGTTCATCAAATATAATAATTTTCAAATATCAAACATTTCACTAATGAGTTTGGGTTTAAATTGGGAGGATTCATTTTATTTATGGTTACTGAATGTAACACCCTAAAAATTCTAAAATAATAATGGTTTTTGTAATAATGTGCATAACACACAATCTAAATAATAGAAAAATATATATAATTCAAAAAAATTATGACATATTAACAAATTCTAATAATTTATTAAAATATATTTCTTTAATACAGATAACATTGGTTTTATATTGTTTGAAATCAATATATAAGTTCCATCGATAGCATGTAGTGCACACAAGATTATATTTTTAAAAAATACAATATATTATAAATAGTATTTCATATGATAGTTATCTCCTATACATTTGAATAGAGGGTATACATTGAATTATATAAATTTTTAAAATAACTGGGCCACAAAAAAATAAAATTAATTACTTGGTCACGAATTAATTATAAATAAATTTAAAAATATAATATGAAGGGGATACATTTATAAAAACTATTTCTATTCACTCGAATAATTTTTATCTTTATAAGTTAAATTAATCAACTTTATTGAAAACCTTTAATTAAATTTTTATATTGTCTATTCAATAAGAATATTCACATTCATCTAATATAGTTCATAGCCATATGATAAGAAAAAATTCTATTTTATGTATAAAAAACTATATTTTAACTAAAGTCTATAATTCCTCTTTTTAAAGGGTAAAATGTTTTCAAAATAAATATTGAGGCATTATAAATTTTTTCATTCGAAAAAATTCATTTTTTAAAATTAATTTTCTATTTTTTATTGGATGGGTTTTTTTTTATTTATTTTAGAAGTTTCACTTTTATAATAAATAGTAAAAAATACTGAATTTAATTTTAAAGTGTTTTTTGTGTGAGTAAATAATAATGATAAATTATATTATGAAATGGTTTTTAAATACATAGTTGTTGAATTATATTTATATTAATACAATTTGGTTAATTGAAATTATGCTAACATTAAAATTGGATTAAAAAAATTGTAAACATTTGACCATTGGCACTTTATAAACCCACTTTCACACCCTATCTATGAGATTAATTTTAAAATATTTTTTAAAACTTATGTGGTTTTAATTTTTAAAAATGGATTCCACATTTGAATTCCTAATAATTTTTAATTTATTATATTGTAAAATTAATTTTTTCTAAATATATTTTAGGAATATAGTTAATATAAATTACAACAATGAAGAAAAAACGAGTTTACCAAGAACTAAACTTTAATAATAAAGGGTAAAATGACAAAAAAACATTTAAATTACTCATTGTATGGCCATATATATTAATTATAACTTATATTATTGATATTTTCTATTTTGGTATCAAATTTTAACAAAATCATTAATGGAATTCACTCTTTTCAAAAAATACATAGTGTGTTCACTCCCCCAAAAGGCCACCCATATCCCCTCCAATTAACACCATAACACCACATTGGCTGGCCCAATATCTACCCAAAAAACATTAAAAAATATCAAAACAAATAATAGAAGGCTTATATTTGATAAAAGTCCAACATAAGCTGGAATTAGTTAAAACCTCCAGAGAATACCCAAAGAAGATGTAATGTTATCAATAAAGTGTTTTTTTTATTTCCATCCATACATAGTTAAATTTTTAATTAGTATTACATTATAATTACCATGGTAAATTTTATATACTTAGAAATTTTTATATTAAGGTTATTTATTACAAATTCATACACTTCCATCAAATATGTTATGAAATCACCGTTCATGTGTTTGGTACACTACCACCCCACGAACCACAGTTGTTCGTTATTCCATTACCACTATTAAAAATTATTAATAATGAAATAAATATTGTTTATATATTATATATATTATACTTTTGATTTGTTTTGACATATGTAAATATTATATAAAACACAAATTCTTTCTTTTTATTTTTTGGGAATACAATAACATTGTTTTCATGTACGATTGTCTACATACTTGCAAAGTAAGGTGATTCATTCATGATTTACATAGATTTCATTAAGGATGGTTTTAATAAAAATATATGATATATATTAAAAAATAATTAAAAATAATTTTGTTATATATTTATATATAAAATTTACTTTTCTTTTATTCAATATGATAAGTAAATTGAAACAATTTTCACACATACATTTGTCAAACCATCTCTAAGAAGAGTGTATTTCATTTACCATAACCAAATTTAATAGATTAATATAAAAATATATATAATAATTATATTTTAAATTTACATTATTCTTTACATTTTAATGTTGATGATATCATGAACACTATGTGAGGAGAAAATCAAAAGGTCAAAATATACTTGAAAAATATGGTAATTAACACCTGAAACCATGAAAAAAATGAATGATTATTAACAAATGAGTGATAAAAAGTTATAAATGGATCATATATGATATTATAAATATTAAGATGTTTTTATTGGTTTTTATCATGAATACAAAATTTTTGAACGGTGTTAATGGGATTTCACCCAAAAGAAATCGGAAGATGAGGGATTTCATCTCATGTTATATTATATTGTGACTTATTTGTTATTATAAAAAATTTCACTTTTAAGAATTTTATATTCTTCAACAATTACAAGTAATTTCATTAATAATTAATTACATATTTTATTTTTTGTTTCAATTTGAATTATTTCATCAATGGATATTTCATTTGAAAAATACATATTTATAAATGTTATTGTGGGATCTCACTTTCTATTGTGTTTAATAACATTATCTTGAAAAAATCACTTCATTTTAATAATTTTTCATTTGAAATTAAATCTATCTTAAATATAAAATTTTATTGTGAAAAATATTATTATTATATAAACCATAAACAATTTATATTTATATTTATTACATTACAAGTTATTTTATTAACGAGGGAAATATTAATATATCCAAAACCATTACTCAATTTAAATATTTGATGATAAGTCAGATTATTCATGAATTACATAAATTAGTCAATAGATGATTAATTAATTATCTATTTAGTGATGGGTAGTTCATATGCATTATAAATCCCCGCCATTCATCGACAGGTCTCATGAGTCAAATTAGTTGCCAAAACAAAAAGATATCTTCCTATAGTTTTAAACTATCCATAGGATTGATATTAAGAGTAAAAGTAATCATGTTCAAGATATATAGCATCTGATAGTTAATAATTTCCATTATTTCATTTATAATTATTATCCATGTCATTATAACCGTGTAAAAAATTATGCATTCATTTCCCTCTTAGTTTATTTATTAAATCGAATGAATTTTTTTATTTACCTAGTTATATTGGTTATTCATTATCTTATTTGTATAATCATGTTATTTGAATAGAATGTGTTTTCTGTAATTTACCCTAGAATATTATATATATACTTCCATATCGATTTATTGATTACAAGGAATGTGTGTTTAGTTATTTACATTTCCATATTGCTCTTGATCAGTGATTCATTATTATTTCTTATGTGCTTAACATATACTAAGAATTTTAGTTCACCTTTATTTTATTTCATATCATGAGAATTACATGAAATTTTCTATGACTAATAAGCAGGGAGACCCTAGATTAAATAAACTAATTTAATGAAAATAATTTTTTTATTTTATATTCCTAATGTCTTATAAGACATGTGTGAAACTAGTTTACTAATAATACAAAAATTATTATCCTTTTAAGATGTGTTTCATTGTATCTTATTCTATTGTAATAGTAATAGGAACCTAATCTGTGAAACTGGGGTGGGTGTCATTACAATTCATATTAGATTATGTCTAGTAGAGGCCTTTGGAACTAGATTTAGGAAAACATTTATTATGGAATATAACCTTATGATTGATATTGAGGATAAGAATAAAATAACACACTAATGTTTTGGTATGGTTTTGATTATGTGGTTTCTCCTTCAAATAAGTTTTTTATGGATACTATAAGTGGAAAATATTCTAAAACAAATTAAAATAATTGTAATAACTCTAAAAAGTTTGAATTAGGATGGAATAGGGTGTAACCTATTACATGACAATGTACCTTACAACACATCTAGTTTGATACTCAATACTTCTATGTTTAGGATAATTCACATTTTAATTTTAGAATGTTATAATATATTTTAATAAACGATTACAATGAATGACCTAGGATAAAACCAATACCAAGGAAGTACCTATGATGATAAAACAAATGAAGAAGTATTTCATAATTATTATTCAAAATTTTATTCTAGAACTATATTACCAATGGTATTTTGGTTACAACCAAGGTGAAACACCTAAAGATTCTATTAAATTTTAGATATAGTTATGTATTTATTAAAATGATTGTAATTTATACCATCATGGGTTATTATGTTCAATATTTATCATAGGATCAAATTAATAAAACCCCCTTTAATGGTTTCATATAGTATGAGTGTCATATGAATAAGGATATTTTTGATGACATTTGAATGAAGAAAATTTTTTATGGAAATTTATTTAGGTGTAATACCACTACATTATTTAAATATATATTTAAATTTATTGATAACCATTAGGGTTGGTGTGATAATTATTGAAATTTAAATAATAATCAAATATGATCATTAGTCATGGGAAAAATATTTAATATTTAAAATCATATTGAGAAAAATTATATAATTATTAACATTTTTTTATGAATTTATATCATATAACTGGAAAATTTATGGGAATAATGTAGATTTTAAAAAAGGAAAACCCACATGCACGGTGAGAAACCATCCAGAGTAGCTTGGAAATGGGGATTGAACTCATTAATGAAGAATGGTTCAGGTTTCATGCCTACCACTCATCTACATGAGGTCCTTATCAATATGTTATTTCTTTTAGCTAAAATATTTAAAGAATATATTTTAATGAGGTACCAACAATGTAACATTTTAGGTTTATAGACTAATTTATTATATTGGTCGGTTAAAGATGAATTTTAGTGTTTTGTGAGTGAATTAAATAAATTTTTAGATATTTATTTCTTGATGTATAGGGTTAAGTAGAATTTGATTGAATCACAACTGGAAAATGAAATTATTTTAATGAAATGAAAATATATCATGTATTTTTATTTCCATATATTCTTGTATAGTAATATTATTCGGTAGTATTAATAAAAGGATCTTGAACGAAATTTTTTTCCCATTACAATCATATTTGATTTATTAATTTATTCATTAGATTATCAAAAATTTATGTTTTTGACTCCCTTAAAATTCTATTGATTATCCAATTTTCATTTATCAATGACCTCAATCTAACCTTATAATTATTTATGATATTTCTACATGCCAAAATATTCACTTTCTATTAGGGTTCTCTTATGTAGAAACATAGATACATATTATTTAATATCACTATTATATGTCCCTTTATTTTTTATTATTATAATATTTTATTAAGCCTTTTAAACTGTGTGTTTTTTCAAAAAAATTAAAATATTAAACCCTTAATTACCAAATTGAAGTTTAAATATGATGAGATGATTTATTTAAGGTTGGTAGAGTGTAACAACCTGATAATTATAAATGAATAATTATTTTTTCACTGTTGGATGTGAGATGGATCTCCATGTTTAGAAATAAAAACAAAATCTCATGAAATTATGATATATTTAATATTTAAATAATTTCAATACATGATATAGTTAAGAATTCACACAACATTGATTTTATCTTGTGTTATATGAAACAACAATTTACTTTGTTAATTTTCATTACTTGCAATATTGAGTATTATCAAATGATTTTATAATACTAATTTTATTTAATAGGATAGTTATTACATAGATTTATTAATAGAGGTTATGAATAAGAATAACTAAATTATGCAAATGATTATTTTACACATAAATAAACAGAATTAATTGTTTACAAATTAATTATAAAATTAAATAAAAACCTATTGTATATAAAAGAAATGTTTTTATAAATAATATTTTTATGTGCCTAAAGGAATTTTATATTAATAAATTAAATTAATTAATAATAATGAATAATATTGTTTAATTTTATATATTATATATTAAATTAAATTATGTTACATTCATCAAATATATTTTATAGGCATATCATAAGAACAAATCCATTTTTATAAATTTAAAGATATATTTTTTTAAAGTCATTTTCAGCCTTTTAAACGTGTAATTATTTAAAAAAAATTCAATTTTATAACCTTTATTCAATAAAATGGAAATAAGTTTTGAAATTTTAATGATAAAAATATAATAGCTTTAATTTTTTATATTTTTTTATAATCATTATTTTTTAACTAATTATGAAAAATATTAAATTTTAACTGGAATGTTCGTTTTTGTATAAATAATTTATAATGTTATATTATATTTTGAATTGGTTTTAAAGTGAAAATAGTTAAACTAAAAAACTATTAATCAGTTATATACAATTTTAGAGACCTTTATATATAAATGTTATCTAAAATCATTATGTACTTTGAACATTTCCACTTTAAAAACCTTCTTTCTCATCTTCTCTGCATGATTAATATTAAACTAAAATTTCCACTTCTATGGTATGAATATGGAAAAATGTTTTATATAATTTTAATTAAAATAATTTATAACATTTTATAATTTAATCTATTTTTTTCAAAAACAAATTTGTCAAAATAGTTAATATAAATTATAGTTATTAAAAGAAAAATGAGCTGACAATTTGACAAAAAATTGAACTTAAAGATCCAAATGACATATAAACATGTCAAAATCCCATTATATGGCCATTTTGATACCTTTTGACTTATAATATATATATAGTTCCATTATTCTATTGAATTTTTATGATAAAACATGAATGGAATTCAATATTTTAAAAAATTCATGTTGTGTCCTCTCCCCCCTCTTATTAAAGGCCACCAACTCTCCTCGCCACATGACACCGTCAAACCACATTGTCTCACCAATTACCTACACAAATGACTTAAAAAACCTAATCACATACTAGAAGCAGTATATTTGTTATAATTATATCATATTATTTCAATAGGGAAAACCTATGGAGGATACCCGAAGAATATGTGAAGATCTTAAAATGGGGGTTTTATTTATTTCCATCTCCACCTACATAAATTAATATTAAAAATAGATTATAAAATAATTTCCTTATCAAATATGTAATTAAATGTTTTTATCTAATAGTTATAACATCTATCTTCACACAGTTCCATCAAATGGGTTACGAAATCATAATTTGTGTGTAAGGTGGACTAAAACATTGTGAACCGAAGTCGTTCTTTATTTGATTAATAGTTTTAATGAATATGAATAATGATTAAAATACTATTTATATACGATTTATATGATGTTTATGATGTATTTATTTTAATTAAATTATTTTATAACACATACCTTTAATATTTGTATTTTATGGGAATACAATAACATAGTTTGTCAGTATGGAGGACTACTGGGTCATTAAGTGAGGTGATTTATTCACACTTTACATGCAATGTATTAAGGATAGTTTTAATAATAATATATGATATATATGAAATTATAATTAGACTGTAATAAATATACATAAATATATATATATAATTTACTTTTGTTTCATTCAACATGACAATAAAATGGAAACACCATTCACAGGTACGTAAGGATGACCATCTCTATGAACGATATATTTCGTTTTCCCCTCAATAAATTTTAGAGAATAATATAAAGAAATATACAACAGAATATGATATTTAAATCATTTTTTAAGGAATGGATATGATTAAATCATGATCTAACTAAAATTAATAGAATATAACATGTCAAAACATACTAAAAAACCAAGTAATTAACATCTTAAACCATAAAATATGATAACTATTAAAAAAATGGTTCATAAGTTATCATAAATGAATTATAAATGATATTTTAAATATTAATATGGGATTTTAAAATCTAAAATTAACATTAATACCTTTATAAAAGAAGTTATTTTGAGTTCAACCAAAAAAGTGTAAGGTAAGTTATTTCCTCTTAATTCTCACTCTAAAGAAAGTTATTCGTTATTATACACAAATTCACATTTATCTACTACTTATTTTGATCCATTGAAATTTAATATAATGTATAATTCGTTATTAATGGTTCATATGGTTTAAAATTTAATTATTTCATCCAAGTGGTTTGATTTGAAAATTATGAAGTGATAAAAGTTGTTGTGAAATCTCACTACCTTTTGTGATTGAAAAAAATTCTCTTGAAATAATAACTATATTGTAACAATTTTTATTTGATAATTTAATTTATCTCAAACTGATTATATTTTGTTTGAAAATATTATTTCCTAAATGTTAATAATATTTTTCATAAAATGTTTATTTTAATTGTTATTTGATTAACATATGAAATATTGATAAATTTTTATCCTTTATTCAAGAAAGATCTCTGATGATAAGGAATATTATTTATTAATTAATTTTATTATTTTATATATGAATAATGATTTTCAAATATAGTTTTGGGTGGGCCTGGTAATTTTATATCCACTTTGTGCAATGACAAGTCTCATGAGACAAATAAGATGTCTAAATTTAATGGGTTTTTTCTATAGTTTTAAGCTGTCTTGATGATAGGACTTAACAATTGAGGTTTTCATGTGTATGAGACATGAAATTAAGAAAATTTGGAATTTCATTAATTTAATTAGTAATTATTATTCATGATATTTTCTTTATTATAAGATCTATAGATTAATTTCATTCTTAATTTTCTAATTTAATCCATGTGTTTTTAGTTAATTAATTTTCTCTACCGACTTTTCCTTATAATATTACGATAGTAAAGTTATTTATGTGGATTTTCATGAATTGTTTTAACTTTTCATATTATTTACACACTTATTTATTAGATTCTAGATTTCATGGCATATTTTGTCTATTATTCAAAAATCCATATTGGTTATATTTAATAATTCATTATTAATTCCTCTATAATTAACCCTTGCTGAGCATTTTATCTCACACGTATATAGTTCAATTTACCTATAATTCCAGGAATATTACTATTATAGATAGATAGCTATATTATTGAAGAAATAAAATATTTTCCCAATGTATCTTATCTTTTAATTGTGTATTACAAATTTAATATTGGACACATGTATGTATATAGTTTACCAAGTCTATTAAAATAATCAATCCATTGAGATTGAATTCCTTGTATCATATGGAAATGTAATAGTAGCAAGAACCAGCATTAGGATACTAGGTTCAGGGTCATACAAGTCGGGATATTTGAGTGGTAGATGTAATGATGTTTTATGTTGGTTACATTTTGTATCAAAATAATATATGAATCTTGTTGTTTCATATAGTCACATATACCCTTGGATGTTTTACTAACGAAATTACATTACTATTTTCAGGTATATATTTCCTGATAAAATTATCATATTTACGGGTTAATGTTTTTTTATTCAATATTATAAACATGTTTATGTAATCTAGAAACACTGTTGATACCGAAATCTAGAAGAAGAATGTATGTTTTTGGAACCTTAATTTTGGAATAGAATTTAGGAATCCTAAACCCAACACTATTTGAAAGGTATGAATCAGTATCCATATATTTGAAAGAAACCCTACATATAAGGAACAAAAAAGTTATTCATCAACCCTACCTTTTTAATGAATCGTACATTTTCATCCTCAATTATGATGATTATTTCAATGATTTGAAACATTATGTTTGACTTGGTCAAACAAGGAAATGAAATTTCAGATAGTCTCTCTATCATCGCAAAGGAGCACATTAGATGTAAATATAATTTTAAAGGTACTTAAATATTGGCTCAAAGGATATCCATTAATGAATTTAATATTTACTACATCTATGGGATATTGTGACATTTTTTGAATATATGAATTTAAAATGAGTTTTTGTTTATCATGATATACTCTTGGGAAAATTAAATATAACCAAAAAAATTATCTTTTGATAAATACTGAGAGATTCATTGTTAAAATTCAATGTTCTTTATTATATGAAAATTTTCATATATTCTAAAGATATGTAATTTGGGGATATACATTTTATAATATTGTTTTATATAAGGATTATTATGTTTCTATATTTATTGAATATAATTTTAAACATGGATATCATTGAAGCTATAATATCGTGAAGAGAGTTATATATGAAGAATATGATTATTAATGTATCCGTTATTACTGCAATAGTAAGCTACCTCAACTTCCCATCCAAATCAATTAATATTGATTTGTTCGATTATCGTAAAGTCTAAATCTATTTTGATATATTTTCACCCTCTTCGACTAAGTTGTGTATATTTTTGTTCCACGTGAATGAACTACAAGGCTCTATAAATGAATCATTTTAAAGGGTTAATCATCTTGAATTATGTTTTCAAGGCCGTTTGATAAGAGGACCATTATATTAAAAATATAAAAACTCTCTGGGATATTTTTGGTGGACTGTATGGAGAGATCTTTTTTTACCCAATATAATATAAATTTTTTCATATTATTCATTACTATTTTTATATATCTAGACTTTCATAAAAAATAATTTTATTTATATCTTCAATAATAAAAATGATGAATAAATGTGTGAAAATTTCTATATTTTGGAAAATAAATAATTTGACCCCCCCACTATATATATATGAATTAATTGTACATAGATTTTAGTATCCTAAGACTTATTTTTACATAAGAATAATGTAAGATCTTACAAGATCAACTAAAAAGGCATACACAAATACATTTTTCAGTGACATAACTAAAAGAAAGTATGCCATATACAATTACTCATTAAATTAATTTTTTGAAATTATGGTTGTGTGAAATCATTCAAGATTATGTATTTAAAAAATTAATTCAATATATATATGATTAGTGTTAATCCATATGAGATCCGTGAAAAACTAGAAACATTAGTTGACAATAAAAAAGATTTTATGATGTCAATTCTAGATAAATGATTGTTACTTCAAGTGGAATTGGTCAAGCTGAATCCAGTCATGTATTTCCATGATATTCTTCATATGAGGTGTGGAAATATATTGTTGTTTCTTATTATAAATTATACAATTGCAAAAATTAATGTTTCACCACTACAATTATAAAATTTTACACATTCAAAATTTATAATTGTGAATGAATCAATAATATTAATGTAATATTGAATGAAATAGTTAATGTTTTTTCTATCTCTGGAAATCCAATTTCACATTCAAATTAGAAGGATATATGTACTTTGAGTTTTACGTTCTTTGTGTAATGGAATATCCATTGCTATCTTATATCCAAACAAGTCAAAAACAATTTAAAAAATAAATTGAATAAAACAATTATTATGTATAAAGTAGAAATTAATATTGAATCTGAAGACTATCTGATTATCAAAATGGAGAATAAATTTATCAAAGTTTGTACCCTAAAACATTTATAGAAATCAACCAAAGATTATATATTTTTAAATGATTTATAATGTTTAGAGTGAGAATTAGAATTGGAACATCTATACAGAATGTTTAAATATTTATAACAAGAAGAGAGGCTTCATTAAGACCATCAATAAATTTTAACATTGAATAATTATGTAAAGACCTGAAAATTTAATGAATTTTTTTTATAATTTTTTTTGAATTTTAAGAGTCCACTGTTTCTGACGGTGCCTGATTCCGAGGCCCTGGTGTGCCAGGAATCAATTCTGGAAGTTTTGTTCAGGTACATTCAGTAAATGTACTTGCAGGATTTTCTAGCTTTTGAACTGGTGCTCCGAATTGAAATCTGAAGGCACTGATGGAGTCGCAGTGCCAGTATTCACTTATGATTACCATTACCGCAGTTGTGTTTTATGCGGGTTGAATGTTATAATTTGGGGATTTAACTTAAATTAAATAAAATTGAGGTAATACACAATTTTATTTAAAGAGGTGGTTATTCTCTCCAAGAGGATGTTTGGGGTGGGGCCCACCCCCACATAACCTCCCATTGGAGGATAATATGTGGTGGTTCCCACATGAGTACCTAACCCCTCTTTAACCACCTTAACATTTGAGATTCCTTTTAATGTGCCAACTTCCCATTAATACCCCTCTTTAATTTTGAATTTCCACCTCCTTCTCACTCCCATAAATTTTGCCAACAATTTTTCATTAAGGAATTGAACTCTCTACAATTAATTAATTAAAGTGTTCGAATTTTAAAAATCATGTGTGAATAAAATAATATCCTTAGCAGTTATTTTTTTGGCACTCGTTGTGTTTGGAGAACATTGGGAAAGCTCTAGAGAAATAGAACAATAGTGTTCTTCTCTCGACGAAGAACACCATTCTTCAACGAAGAACATCTCCAACGAAGAACACAAAGGACTTATCTGATAACTCATCCTTTTCAGACGCACCTTGACTTCAACAGAATCGATGTCCGTTTTCCACGATGCCCGACCTCCGCGACGCTCATCTTCCGCAGCTCGTCGATGTGCAACGTGCTTGAAATTTAGGTAGGGTTTTTTTGAATAATTTTAAAGGATTAAAATTAAACTCTTTATTCCTTGATGAATTCTTTGGTTGTACTATTTCCAATTGATACCAACTAATACAGAGGGCGCGGGATGAACCAACACGACCCAATGACCCCTCGTTGGTTATTATTGTTTTGGAAATGGGGGCTAAGTCAAGAAGGAGTGGTGTCATCGCACCATGCCGGAAGAGTACCATAGGATGAGGTAGGAGACGGTTTCTACAACCGAATTAAGCGGCGGCCTTGTGCCGGCTGAGAAGAGAATAACCGCGGCCCGAATCCGTGGGCCGCTCAGTAAAAGATGAACCGGGCGACTAACGCCTACCGGGATGATGAACGACGGTGCCATAAGGGCGTCGCACTGCGGATGACCGCGGTCTATGCTCCGCGGGCCGCTTTGGTTGTGAACCAGCCGACTGCATGCTAGTAGGGTTGATGGAGGCCGTGGCACCCGCAGGTGCTGTGCGGGAGAACCACGGACCACACGTGCAGGCCGCCCGCAACGTGAAGATAGACAGGCTTCGACCGATCAGACAAGAGGGAGGTGCCGTTCGGGGCCGCTGTTTCAGAATATAGGGGGTCGCGGCCCCAATATACTTGGCCAGTAGGCCGAACTACGGCTATCCACACCAGCCGGGCTGGTCCATGCCTCACTGGGTCGGGCCAAGACGACCCCTTATCCAAGTCAGACCCGCTGAGTCAGGACGAGTCGACTCACCAGCCCACCGGGCTTGACGGGCCGAGACAGTTGCGCTTAAATGTGAATAACATTAAGACTGTGTGTCCGATAAATGCACCATCTATAGCACTAGAATCCTTGTGATGAGATGTTCCTCTTTGCAATACTCTAAGTGAGTTTTGGACGACTTTGGAAAATGTCCGGGTTTGGAACAAGCATAATTCCAACCGGGCCCCTAGAATGGAAAAGAAAATATCTCTGAGACCGTGCGTCCGATTGACGTTTAATCTACCGTGTTGGGTTCCTTTTGATGAGACGGAACATTAGGATACATCAACTCTAGACATCTTGATAGTTGATGTATCGACCCCTTGGCATGAGGAGCAGACCCTCCCATAATCGAGAATGTTGTATGCGTGAACCCTAGAGCTGGTTGCGACTGCGACGACTACCGTACCAGAATCCACCGTGGGTTCGACGACAATGAAAACTGTACTAGAATCCTCCATGGGTTCAATATCGATGACTACTGTACTTGTATCCAAAGTGGGTCCGACATTTTGACTTCTTTACTAGTATCTTGAGTGGGTCCGACAGAGTAGCTAGTCTAGTATCCTACATGGGTCCGACAGCTTAGTTGGTCTTGTATCCTACGTGGGTATGAAAAAATAGATGAATCAGTAAGTACATATAATCATATATATCGCTATATGAATGATTTATACCTATGTGATATGAGTCTTGACATTCAATCATTATCATTGATGTGATTGACTTGCTTTCCTCTGTGGACTAGGTTGTGCTTGGGCTCGAGAGTTGGAGCCGAACAATGATTGATAACTAAGGTATATGTATGGGTATATACCTAAGTTGAGTTGGTTGATACTTTGAGATTGAATATTTCTTCTGTGGTTTATCATTCATGGATTCTGGTAGACCTTAGGGGGTCTCTGTGTCCCTACTTAGTATCATATACTCACCCCTGCACGGGCTATGACTGCACTACGTTGTGTTGGATACAGATGGCAGACAGCACTGATCATGGTGGAGGCCGGTGCAGCTGGATGGTACCTAGGGGTTGACCACTTGGTGAGATGTAAACAGAGCGGACGGCCGGACCCAAGGTGATGAGGAGGCCATCTGTACCAACCCTTTAGGTGGGACTTCCTTAGGAAGAATCAGTGGTTTCTATTTAACATTATTACAGTTGTACTAGCTTTTCAGTTGTACTGTACTTACTGTTTGGTTTGTATTTCCAGTCCCTTTCCCTTCAGCACTTACTTTTTTATTCAGTATCACTTAGTGCTTTCTTTTTTTGCGTACTCTGCTCTGTTTGTTTACTTTTATAAAGGCCATTCTGTCTCCTTTTTTAGGATTTACGCCTTTGGTGCAAGTCGCCAGCCCTTGGCCTATGGAAGGTGGGCTTGGGGTAGTCCTAACATGGATCCCGAGGATGGGTTGTTACAAATTGGTATCACAGGAGTTGGTTGTACCTTAGATCTCAGGACTATGATCATTCCTTTCTATGAAGAAATAGTGTTACGAGTATTGACTGTGGTTTTCAGTCGAGGGTGTCCATTGTTGTTGTGGCGGCCGATGTATCCATACACCAGGACTCTGACCTCTGAATTCTAACTCAGTGCACGAAAACACTGATTGATCGTGGAACATATTTTTCTTTTCATGATGTCCCCATGAAGGCAGCCATCTAGGGTTCCAAGTTACGTATAGGATGGTAGCCCATTGAGCGACGAGGCCTCAGTGTAGAGCCCCATTACATCGGAGGCACCAGTGGTACCACTAAACTCTGGGGCACTGATACCACCATCCCCAACAGTAGAGTGTGCACACCGCCTGAGTGCGTTGAATGAGTTTCAGCGACAGATGCCACCTAGTTTCTGCATATAAAAGGATCCACAACCAGCTCAGGTCTGGCTGGAGTCTGTTTTCATTGTGTTCAGATTGGTAGGGACAATAGACAACCTTATGGTGATCCTTTCCATGAGTCTCCTACACACAACAACAAGTAGATGTTGGAGCCTAATGCTCCAGGTGCATGACGGAGCATATTTTTATTGGACAGACTTCGAAAGTCTCTTCTACTCGGAGTTTATTCCAGCCACCCTTCATGCGGTGCAGATTCAGGAGTTACTTCATCTGTAGTAGGGCCACATGATAGTAGCTCAGTACTCAGTGAGGTTCACTAACCACTCATGCTACTCCATAGACATGGCACGTAACCCATTTTTCATGGCCCGGACCTTTGAGCAGGGACTCAGACATGAGATCAAGGCTTCGATGGTCTCCCATAGTATTCCGACGTAGGAAGGGGTGCTAGAGAGATCCCTTCTAGTGGAGGGCATTCTCACTGAGTAGCCACTAGTGGCGAGACACACTATAGGGTGACATGTAGCAAAGTCTTCTATAGCTGGTAGTAGATAGATGACATAGAGGTCCAAGAGGACCAAGCCACCAAGTGGGTGATCTTAGGATACATGCTCGGTTGTGAGGGGCACATAAAATAGTGCCAGCTATACGAGGAGCAGGTTGAGCTATCCAGGCAATGGGTGGTACCACATGGCTCGTGACTACCTGACCCGCCATGAAGACCATCAGCAGATAGTAGAGGGACCTCCCAGGCAGAGGCATAGGTTCATCTGCGGTGGTCCATCGGGAGCAGGAGGACAAGGCAGAGGATCTGGGTGAGTTACGGGTGGTGGACGATGTTTCGAGGCTCTCCCACCACCACCACCAGGAGGTCCACTCCGACCATAGGGATCTTGTATACATAGGTGGCCTCAACTCCAGGAAATCGAGGCCTACGACCACAACACACCTAAGATGATTCGAGGTACTATCTATGTATACTCCACTATTGTAGCAGTGCTTATAGACCCATTTATGAGTCATTATTTTATTGCCTTTACCCTTGTTCGGAGCTCAGAGATTCCAATGGATCCGTTGGATCTATCCTTACGTCTAGAGACTCCTATGGGAGCAGACTCAACGATTATGCACTGGTGCCGGCAGTGTAGTCTTACTCAAGAAGAAAAGAGCTTTGGCTGGGATCTTCTTGTAGCAGCGTCGAGGCCTTACGATGTCATCTTGGGTATAGACTGGTTGTCTTCTTTCTATGCTCAGATTGACTGCATAAAGTGCAAAGTGCGGTGTGTCTGCACGGATGGGACCAAGTTCACCTTTACCAGTGAGAAGGGAGCCTTTGCAGCGTAAGATGGACTTAAACAGTGTAGGGGGAAGTTGATCACACATCAGTTGGATAATCTTATCCTTGGAGGAGTTGATGTGCGAAGTCTAATTTTTCCTGTTGTGGTGGATCAATATGTGGAAATTTTTCCTGATGATGTTCCAGGAATACCTCCTCGTAGAGATGTAGACATTTACATAGACCTGTACCCTAGGACAACACTGATATAAAATCCATCATATCAGATGGATCCCGGCGAGCTTCGTCAGCTGCGAGTACAACTGGAGGACTTGCAGGGGAAGGGTTTCATCTGACCCAGTGTTTCACTCTGGTCATCTCCAATTTTTTTCACCAAGAAGGCGGATGAGAGATTATGACTGTTTGTCGACTACCGTCACCAGAATCAGGTGACCATGAAGATAAATTACCCACTCCAAAGGATTGACGACCTCTTTGATCAGCTCATTGGAGCATGAAGGTTCTCGAAGATAGGTCATAGGCCAGGCTATCACCAGCTCCGAGTTCGAGACAAGGATGTGTAGAAGATGACCTTCAGGTGTCGGTATGGCCACTATGAGTTCATGGTAATGCCCTTCGGTGTAGCCAACGCTCCTGCAGTGGTCATGAGTCTCATGGACAATATATGTTAGCCATAACTCAATCAATTTGTCATAGTCTTCATCGAAGACATAAAGATTTACTCGACAACTGAGGAGGAGCATGCCTACCATTTGCGGGTAGTACTGGACACACTAAGGGACCACTAGCATTATGGTAAGCTCTCGATGTTCCAGTTCGGGATTTGAGATGTTCACTTCATGGGACACATCATCTTTGAGGCTGGGGAAGTAGTGGATCTAGTGAAGATCAAAGTAGTGCTTTCTTGGGAGCCACCTAGGAGTGTGACCGAGGTGCGAAGTTTCCTAGGTTAGGCTGGGTACTATCGGAGATTTGTCCCAGACTTCTCTAGAATTGCAGCACCATTTTCAGCAATGACGAAGAAGAGGAAACCCTTCAAGTGGTCAGATAGATGTCAGAAGAGCTTTCAGAAGCTAAGGAAACGATGGACCAGTTCACCCGTCATGAGGCTACCAGAGGATGGCATAGGGTATATAGTTTACTAGGACTCATTGGGGAATGGACGCAGGTGTCTCCTAATGCAGGAGTGAGCATTGATCTCTTATAGATCTCGTTAGCTAAGACAAAATGATCATAACTATTCTACCCATGACCTGGAGTTAGCATCAACGGTCTTTGCCTTGAAGATGTGATGACACTATCTGATGGGAGAGCGCTTTACAGTCTACTCTGACCACCATATTCTCAGGTATATCCTCTCCTAGAAGGACCTAAACCTGAGACATCATCGATGGCTCATGTTCCTCTAGGACTATGACTTTGATATAGTAAATACTTATGGGAAGGAGAACGTTATAGCAAATGATCTCAGAAGAAGATAGAGCATTTAGCTACTCGGAGAGGCGATAGAGCAGCTAGCCGCATTCTAGATATCCTTTGTGGATATAGATGGGGAATCCTTTCTACAGTCTCTCACAGTCACTCCTACACTTATTCCGTGAGTCAAAGAGGCACATCATGGGGACGCTGACTATGAGACGTGACGTGCTCATATATCCATAGGGCATATGCTTGATGTATTTTTTATGGAGGGTAGCACGTCATCCTCTTCAGGGGATGTACTATGGTAATATTTTCACTACAGGAGGAAGTGTTGAGGGAGTTTCACACATCCCCTATAGCGGTACATCCAACAGTGGTGAAGATGTATTAGGACCTCAGATGATAGCACTGGTGGATGGGTATGAAGAAGGTTGTAGCTGAGTTTGTATCACGATGCCTCACTTATCTGCAAGTGATGGTAGATAACTAAGTACCAGCAGTATTGGTACAACTCTTAGAGGTCCCAGAGTGGAAGTGGGATGAGATATCCATGTATTTTGTTACGAGTTTTCCATGTACATCAACAGGACACGACTCTATATGGGTGATCGTAGACCGACTCTCAAAGTCAGCCAATGTTCTACCTATCAGAGATCCAGGCTCAGAAGAGAGCTTGGGAAGCCTCTACGTTGAAGAGATCATACGGCTTCATGGTGTGGCATTGACTATAATTTCTGATCGAGATTCTCAATTCACTTCCCAGCTATGGAAGGGGTTACAGGAATATTTTGGGATGTTTCTACATCTGAGCACCACCACTCATTCTCAGACGGACGACCAGATAGAGAGTACCATTCAAGAAATGCTCCATGCATGTGCCCTTGACTTTGGTCGCATCTGGGAGGATCACCTACCCTTGGTGGAGTTTGCGTACCATAACAGATATCACTCCACCATTGGGATGGCCCCTTACGAGGCACTATATGATCGTCCTTGTAGATCGCCTCTATTTTGGACTGACCCAGGGGAGTCAGCAATTGTAGGACCAGAGATGGATTAGGCTATGATGGAGAAGGTGCAAATCATCCACGAGCGGATGAAGACTGGACAGAGCATACAGAAGTCCTATGTTGATATGAGACGGAGACCACTGGAGTTCAGGGATAGCGACCATGTCTTCATACGGGTCTCACATCGATGAGGTCCATAGATATTTGGCTGGTGCGGCATGTTTTCTCCATTTTTAATCGAACCTTTCCTTGTTATCATCATAGTAGGTGAGGTGGCTTACCGCCTAGCCCTTCCACCTCAGTTGCACTAGGTGCATGACGTCTTCCACGTATCTCAGCTGAGGACATACGTGTATGACCTGACCAACATCATCATCCACGGGGAGCAGGACATTGCTAATAGGGAGACATTCATAGAGGTCCTGGTGGAGATTGAGGATCGACAAGATTGGGTCCTATGTGGACAGTCGATTCTTCTGGTGCACATTCGCTGATAGAACGGGAACCTCCAGAAGAGAACATGGGAGCAGGAGGCTCAGATGCGTGCTCAGTTCCCTCATTTTTTTCCCTAGTGTTTGTTGTAGCATTACGTGGACGTAAAGCCCTGAGGTGGGGTTAATGTAAATACCATGAAATTTAAAAGAATTTTGTTTTCTTAATAAATTAGAATTTTACAAGTCCGCAGTTTCTAGCAGTGCCTGATTCCGAGGCCCAGTGTGCTCGGAATCAATTTATGATGTTTTATTCGGGTACATTCAATAAACGTACGTGCAAGTTTTTCTAACTTTTGAACTGTTTCTCGGAATTGATATCAGTGGTCACCGATTGAATCACAACCCTAGTATTCTCTTTAGGGGACATTTACCGCAGTTTTTTTATGCGGGTTGAAAGTTATAATTTAGGTATATAACATAAATTAAATAAAATTGTGGTGATACACTATTTTATTTTAAGTGGTGGTTATTACCTCCAAGAGGAAGTTAGGGGTGAGGCCTACACCCACATAACCTCCCATGGGAGGATAATATGTGTTGGAGCCCACACGATCACATAACCCCCCTTTAACCCCCTTAAACCATTGAGCTTCCTTTTAATGGGACAACTCACCATTAACTCCCCTCTTTAATTGTGTCTTTCCACCTCCTTCTCACTCACATAAATTTTGCCAACACTTTTTAATTAATGAATTTAACTCTTTAAAATTAATTAATTAAAGATTTTAAAATTTGAAATTCATGGGTGAATAAAATAATAGCCTTATCTATTATTTTTTTTTGGCATTCGTTGTGTTTGGAGAACATTGGGAATGCTCTGGAGAAATAGAAGAATAGTGTTATTCTCTCGACAAACAACATCGTTCTTCAATGAAGAACTTCTTCGATAAAGAACGTGAAGGACTTGTACGATGACACTACCTCTTCGGATGCACCCCAATGTCAATGGAATCGATGTTCGTTTTCCACGAAGCCCGACCTCCATGACGCTCGTCTTCCCCAGCTCGTCAATGTGCAACGTGCTTGAAATTGAGGTAGGGGTTTTCGATTAATTTTATTGGATTAAAATGAAACTCTAGATTCTTCGATGAATGCCTTGGCGTGAATATGGCCAATTGATACCAACTAATACGGAGGGTGAGGGTCAAACCAACACGACCCGATGTCCCTCTGTTGGTTATTGTTGTTTTGGCGACCAGGGCTAAGTCAAGAAGGCATGGTGTCGTCGCACCACGCCGGAAGAGTACTACGAGATGAAGCAGGTGGTGGTGTCGACAACTAGAGGAAGCGGCTGTCCTTTTCCGGCAGTGTAGAGAAGAACTGCAGCCCGCATCGCCAGGCTGCTCGGATGAAGAATAACCGTCCGACTAAAGCCATTTAGGCCGAAGGAACCGTGGTGCCGCTAGGGCGCCGCATTGCGGAGGACCACAGCCCGTGATCTGGCGACGGCTTTGGAGGAAATCTAGTCAGCCGCTTGCCGGCCAGGTTGAAGGTGGTCGCAGAACCCACAAGTGCTTTGTGGGAGAACCGCAGCCCGCCCGTGCAGGCTGCTCGCTCTGGGAAGACTGACCAGCTTCGGCCGGCCAGACAGGAGGCCGGCGCTGCTCGGCGCTGCTCGGCGCCGCTGTTTCAGAAGACAAGGGGCCGCGCACTCGATCTGCTCAGCCAGCCGCGGGCTAGGCCACACCCTACCGGGCCGTGTCGTGCCCCCTCGGGATGGGCCAACCACTTAGCTAGGTCGGACCCAGCGAGTCAGGATGGGCCGACCCACCAGCCCACTGGGCTTGACAGGCCGGGCCTGTCCCGTTTAAATGTGAATAACATTAAAACCGCATGTCTGATTGACACGCCATCTGCAGCAATGGGATACTCGTTATGAGACGATCATTTTTTGATACTCTAAATTATTTTTGGATGATAATGGAAAACATCCATGTTTGGAAGAAGCGTAATTACAATCGTGCCCCTAGAACAGAAAATCCAATATCTCTCAGACCGAGCATCTGATTGGCACGCCATCTGTTGCGTTGGGTTCCTTTTGGAGTGATGGAACTTTAAGAGACATCAACTCAGGACTTCGTGATAGTTTATGTATCAACCCCTTGGCTCGAGGAACAGACCCTCTCAGAATCGAGCGTGTTGTGTGCGGGAAAGCCTGGGCTGGATGTGACTATGATGACTACCATACTGGAATCCTCCGTGGGTTCGACGACAATGACAACTATACCAGAATCCTCCGTGGGTTCGAAAGCGATTACTACTATACATGTATCCTATGTGGGTGTGATAGTTTGACTTCTGTACTAGTATCCTGAGTGGGTGTAACAGTGTAGCTGGTCTAGTATCCTATGTGGGTCTGACAGCTTATCTTGTCTAGTATCCTACATGGGCATGACAGCAAAGATGAACCAGTAACTACATATGATCATCTCTATCTCTATACAAAGTATGTATACGTTTCTTAGTTGAGTCTTTACATTCAATCATTATCATCGATTTGATTGACTTGCTTCCCTCTGTGGACTGGGTTGTGGTTGGGCTCGAGAGTTGTATCCGAACATTGACTGATAATATAGGTATATGTATGGGAATAATCATATGTTGAGTTGGTTGATACTTTGTGATTGTATCTTTTTTCTGTGGTTTACCCTTCTTGGATTTTTGGAGACCTTCAGGGGTCTCGTGGTCCCTAATGAGTATCGTATACTCACCCCTGCAAGGGCTATGCCCGCATTACATTGTGTTGGATGCAGACGATGGAGAATAATGATTGAAGTGAAGGCTTGTGTAGCTAGATGGTACCCGGGGTGGACCACTTGGCGAGACGTACACAGAGCAGACGACCGGACCCGATGTGCTGAAGAGGCCATCTGTACCCACACTTCAGGTGGGATTTCTAGAGGTTGACTTAGTGGATGCTATTTTACTTTACTACAGTTGTACTTTCTTTTCAATTGTGTTTTACTTACATTTGGGCTTGTATTCCCAGCCCCTTTCCTTTCATCACTTACATTTGTATTCATTATTACTTAGTTCTTTATTTTGTTGTGTACTCTGTTGTGTTTGTTTACTTTTATAAATTCAATGCCTTCCATTTTTTCGGGATTTACGCCTTTGGTGCTAGTCGCTAGCCCCTGGCCTATGGAAGGAGGGATTGTGGTAGTCATGGTATGGGTCTCGAGGATGGGTCGTGACAAATTAATATTTATAAATCTTGATTAGAATCTAATTTATATAACTAAGATGAATATTTAATTTATAATGAATCATTTTCACTTACTGCTGGAATAGAATGTAATAGAATCGTTTTAGAATATGCATCGTATATTAATTTCAAACTACATCATATGGATGATAAATAATAAGTTTTAAATTGATATTTAATAGGCAAAGTTCATATTTAACAACCAATATGTTTTGTAAAATCATTATATATGTAATTATTTTTTTAAAAAACTATTCATATTTATGGATATAAATAAAATCCTTGAGCTAGGCATAAAATATTAAATTATTTTTAACTGATAATTTTTTTAATATATGATCCTACTCTCTTTGTGATGTTTTTTAATATATTATTGGTATATATTTATGTAGATGATGTTTTTTTGTTCAAAAAATAAATAATTTCATCATGGTTTTTCAAATATTATACAATATTAATTGGATGTATTTATAATGGGAAAATTATATTTCATTGTGGTGTTTCAAATATAATTTTTTTTGGTGTTTTCTTGAATAAATATTAAATATATTTGTTATTTATTGAAAATTTTTTGTTAGGAAAATAGTATGACTTATGAAAATACATTGAATACTGATATGAAACTTGGTTTGGATGAATCTAGAATACTATTTTACAATATGTTATATAGAGTTATGTTATTAAATTTTCTATATCATACGCCTAGTAGACCATAAATTATGTTTTTACTCTTCAATAACCTCTATTTATTTCTATTTAAAAATAATTCCATATTACTACTGTGAAATTATTTTAGATATTTTAAAAGTAATATTTTTCAATTTCTAAATTACAACAAAATTCCTTGGTTTAATTTAATTTAATATTCACCTGAGGATTGTAGAGGCTCTAAACTAAATATAAAATATACATGAGGAACTTGTCACATTCTAGGGATGACCATTATTTCATGGTCAATTAATAATCAATAATCAAATTTCCTATACATAGATTTGGTGTATTATATATTTGTTGCGAGTATTTATGCACATGCATAGTGGATGAAACATGCTCTAATGGAATCTGGGATTATGTTTCCTAATATTCCAATTTTATTTTATATTACATGTGTAATTAATATTTTGAAAAATCTCTTAAGTTACTATAGAACTATGAATATTGATATATGGCATCATTTTCATAGAGACCATGTTCCTAAAAATAATATATCTTTATAATTTATTAATATTAAATATCAAATGGATTATATGTTTTCAAAACTTTTTCCCACTGATAGTTTTTAATTTTTTATGGGGGTGTTATATATATTTGTTTTAAAGATATTTTTTTTAAATAAATTATTTAAAATGGAATTAATTATCTTATTACTTATGTTCATTTAATTTGTTTAATAATTGTCAATTAGGATGTTATTAATAATTTTTTATAATATAAATTTTCAATGATAAAATTAGTAATTATTACAATGAATATTTGGTTAAAGGAAAGAAAATTATTTCAAGGAAAATATTTAAAAAATATATCACTCCATCTCTATTTCCCTCAGTTTCGAACCATTTCTACTTCTAGATACCTTGTTTTCCCATTGGAACCCAATAATCAGAACCTAGAACCATCAAATTTTTAGAAATGACTATTATAAAGAGGATATATGAAGGGGGACTGAGCTAATTGATGTTCTAATTCCCTACAATTGCTATTATGAAAGTTATGCATGAGAATGTTGTGGATATTGAATTTATATTTCAAATAATACTTTTTATGAATCATGGTATATCAATTAATGTGTTAAAATTTATTATAAAATGATTAAATAAAAAAATTTCATTGATAGGGAATCAAAATTGTTCAATGAAAAATCTAATTTCAGTTTTGCTGACAATGAGGATATCGCTTTTTCAATGGTTTATGATATATAGCTTCATGATTATTTAGTATAGAGAGAAATGTTTTTACAAGTACCCATAAAGGGTTTCTCACATTGATATGTGATAAATTAAGGATACATATGATAATTTTGTGGAGATTATGTATTTTATTTTAGGTGTTACCCTTGTTTGAATTAAGTTTTTAAAGGATCTTAATGTTGCCCAGAAGGAGCTCGTCAAATTAATTCTTTTTTCAATCGAGCTAGGAATTGTGGATTTTGTGAAAATTTTCTATACAAACTTGTATATAATTTATTTATGATAAGTGACATCAATCATATTTTTAATAGATATATGTTATATTATTCTCATCATTTATAATAGAAAAAGGAATTTATGCTCTTATGCATATTGAATGCTTTTTTCTTAGATCTTCTTTCTAAAGAATAAAATCCATGATATCTATATTTTTATTGTGTATCTTGACATTATTATTATTCTTATTATTACTATAAATTTAATAAAATTATATTTCTTCAGTATCACAATGTAATAACCATTGATTTTATAGTATATTTATTTTTAAAATTTAATCTCTTTGATAGCATATGTCTCCAGTAACGCCGAGATTAAACGAACAGTGTGATACTATTAGATATTATTGTTTTTAAACTATCTATTATGTTGGTGGTCTTGAATAGGATTAACTAAATTATGAAAATATATAGTTTAATTCATTAGTTACCAATTAATTAGAAACTAATATATAAACCAAATTAATGCAAATGATATGATTTAATAAAAAATTATTTGTATTCTCTATAACAAATTTTATCATATTAAATTAAATTAATTACAATCATTGAATGTTATTAATGTAATTTATAATTCATATATTTGATTATACCTTTTTAAAATCATCTAATTTATTTAATAGTCATAAGATAAAACCAAACAAAATTTTATGTATAAAACATATATTTCTCTAAATGCAGTTTTACCACCTTTTAATGGAAAACCTATTTTCAATCCAATTTTTACACATTAAAATATTTCATTTAAAAAAATAAACAGTTAAATATTAATATTAATATATTGAATTACATTGGATTTAATATTTTTTTCTCATATGTTTCATCTTTTTATAAATAGGGATAAAATATTAAATTTTAATTGAAATCAAAATTTTTGTATAAATAATTTATAGTTTTATATTATATTTATAGTTTATTTAATTGTATAGTTTGATAAATTTTATTAATTTAATATAATTTAGGTAATTGGAATAAATTTAACATTTAATAAAGATATAATAACATTTCAATATTTGAAAGGTTTTCACTTTAAAAACATGTTTTATCGTTCCATCAATTTTAATAATTTTAATTTTATTTTATCAAATTATAAGTTTTGAATTATGAAAATTAAATTCCATATTTTTAATCATAATTTCAAAATTTATAAATTAGGTCCTTTTTATTTTTTGTAAAAAATTTTAATAGTATAATTAGTATTCTATTTAATTACCATCGTTAATAGTAAATCATGTAATTAAGGGTACAAATGAAATTAAAAATATTATTTAAATACCCTAACACATGTACTAGTTTTATCAGATGAGTTATATTCAACCATAATAATCCATTTTTAGATTTTGTGTCAACTTTGAGACACAACAATGAATTTTTTCCTTTTTTAGTTATTTATTAAATGATGAGTCAGTTTTTCCAAAAAAAAAATTTAATAAGCTAATAATTTTTATGATGGATTTATGTAAGGGATTTGTTTGACTATAAATCATAATTTTAAATAAAAAAACATTTAATTCATCCTGATGAATTTTTTGAAATTTTTTATGGAAGAACAAGTTAAATTAATGGGTTGTACAATGATGATGCAACAATTCTTTAATTAATGGACTCATCAAATATATGTTTTTAACTATTTTTAAAAAATAGTAATTGGTATAATTAATTTTATAAAAGGATTTAATAAAATACATAGACATATTATGGATTTATTGAAGGTGGTTTTCAATTTTATCTAATGTATTGATATTTTATAAGTAGTCATGAAACTAATAGTGTAAAAATTGGAATTAATGATATATAAAAATAACTAATATTTCCATATATGATATAAAATTTATAAAAATCTTAAATTAGATCAAATGAATTATAAAATTCATAATATTTCATACATTACTCATATATGTTTATTTTGTAATTTTATTGTAACTATATTAACCAATAAAGTGTAATAATCCATGTTTTCAAGGTTTGATTTCAAGAGTTTTACAAAGGGATAAATCATACATATATGGGTAGTAATATGAACTAAACATTTCACAAAATAATTGGATGGAAGAATTTATACCAATTATTAGGTTATCATTTAAATGAATAAAATTTGAACCATTTTTTTGAATATTAATTTATATAAATTTTATATTTTAAATGTTTAAAAAACTACCTATCACATCAATTATAAAAGGGAACCTCCTCTATCACTTCCGCACAAAAAACTAAGCATTCTATCTTGACCAAAACCTATAAAGTTTCCCTTAAAATTGATATTACCCATTCCAGAAGCCTTATTTTTGTCTAAAATCCATCCAAATAAGTTTTTTGTGAATATTAAAAGGATATACCCATAGAAGAGGTAGAATTTATTAATTAATATTTTAGTTTTAGTCCTCCCTTAAACACCTTAAATAATTTATATTTCAGGTTTATAAAATTACACTAGTATCATAAATATGATTAGTTGTTTTTATATTAAATTTTTGAGATACACTCAAACACACTTCCATCAATTGGTATACACAATCAATATTTATTGGTATGACAGACTATAGCCTCAAGAAACAATATCGGTAGTTCTTTGATATACAATATTTCATGGTTTTAATAATGATGGATTTAGTGTTTCTATAAGATAAATGAGATATCTATTATGAAGTAAGTCATATGAAATTTTTATATAATGTAATCCTTCATGATTTAAATTTTGTGGGAATTTTATAAACTCATTTGTGGGCATGTGGACTTCCGCCTCCTAATGGAAATGTGATTCATTCATGCTATACATGGAATTTATTTTAGGACAATTTTAATAAAAAAAGTGACATATGTGACCGAAATATGTTAAATAAAATATAATATACATATATGTCATTTACTTTTAATTACATTACTATGGAAAATAAATGGTAGTAGCGTTCATACATACGTATAACCAACCATATGTTGGAATAGTGCATTTCATATCCTATATCAAAATATTGTGTATATAATAAATAAAATATAATAAATATACCTTTTAATTGAATCATTTTTCATATTTTGGAGGTTAATAAATCATTATTTAGTG
Organism: Viscum album; assembly: GCA_963277665.1. NCBI lineage: Eukaryota > Viridiplantae > Streptophyta > Magnoliopsida > Santalales > Viscaceae > Viscum > Viscum album. Next base: position 1,684,390,503 of record OY728143.1, on the reverse strand, counting down.
AAGAATAATAACAAATAAAATGTCAAAACATACTAAAAAAATAGACATTTGACACCTATAATAGTTAAAATAATGAACGATAATCAACAAATGGTTAAACAAAAAGTTAATATATGAAACTATAAATATGAGAATGAGTTTTTATAATTTAATAACATTATTAAAACTATTATACATGAGTATAAATTATATTTATCCAAAATTTAACTCATAGTTAGGGATTTTTTTCTCATTATTATTTATACAGGACACATGCCTGAAACACTTCCTGATTCATTTGTGTGGTGTATAAATGACACATGAATGTATTTTATTTGTATTATTCTCAATATTTTTGTATTTTTATATCAATATAACTTTTCGTATTTCGATGTAATATGATTCTAATAATTATAATGTGGTAAGTGGTTATCCCACAATCTTATCGTTATTAGTGAATGTTTTTGTTTAAGTATCCACTGGGGAATATTTCACTTTTATGTACTTTTTTTCAAAAAAAAAATTTGTTATTGTTTATAACGATATCCAATGATTTGTTAAATTCAGTTTTACTACTTTTTAAAATCATAAACCATTTTCATAAAGGAACATTCATGCCATTTCAAAAAACTATACTTTATGACATTTATTACAAAATTAAAAATCTTATTATTAACTTATATAGAATAAAAAAAATTGTCTACAATCATAAAACCATAATGTTATTGTTGATACTCCTTTCCGTCACAGAGTCCAAACGAATGAAAAAGGAAATACCTGTGCCTAATGTGATTCATCCTATGAAGAAACATAAAAAATTGACAAATGCATGAACAAAGATTAATTTGCAATTGGGTCATGCAAGTTCCACCCAGGTCGCACAAGTACACTTGCACGCCGCCCAATGGTCACTCAGGTGACTTGCACACCTTCTTTTATATTTCACCCAGGGTCTTCCCTAGCCAATAAATACCCCATGTGTGCCCCCTATTTGAGGATGAAAAAATTCCAAAAATCATATTCAAGCTCTGGTCGCCAAATTCTCTTTTGGAAGTCTTCCAAACACTCTTATGGTAATTTCTTACCTAGAATGGAAGGTCTAAATAGGGGAAACAAGGCCTAAGTGTTGAAACTCATCAACACTTGTGCGCCTAAGTGGCCAGGCCTTATGGAAAATTGCCACACTTGCGCACCACCTTACCCCTTCAACAGAACTTGCGCGCCACTCTTCTGGAATCCTCTAGGGATAGTACTAAGGGCTTGAGCCAAGTCTCTCTGAAGTATTACCCTAAGGGTTGACTCTCGCGCAAGTACCCCTTTGTCGCGCAAGTATACTTTCGCGACCAGGACATGCGCACCCACACAGGACCAGCACGACCACTTTTTTTGGGTGCCTATCCTGCCTTTTTCACCTTTATTATGCCTATCCACCTCTCCTATTCAAGATCCAGCCTTCAAAACCCTCTTTAATGTCATTTCTTTTGGCATGGATTCCTTGTTGGCTTCCTCATCTGAAACGAATTTCTGTGGAACATCTCTCAAAAACTAGTGATTTACATATCTTTATGTCACTAAGGATAGATATTTTATTCATTAAAACTCATACATTAAAATGAGAAGTCTAACCTAGTACACTTTTTCATGAGTAAGCCCCAGTCTTTATGTTCCCTTAATTTTGGGCATCCTTTTCAGGAATAAGCCCCAATTCCCCTTAATTATGGGATTCTTTTCCAGGAGTGATCCCCAGTCATAATTCCTCTAATTTGGCCATCCTCCTCAGGAGTAATCCCCACTCATAAATTCCATTAACTTAGGCCTCCTTCTCTGGAATAAGTCCTAAGTTTCATGTCTCCTTAACAAATGGGACTCCTTTTCAGGAGTAACCCCCAATCCAAGTTCTCTTAATTTGTGCATCCTCCGTAAGGGTAATCCCTATGTCCCCTAACCTGGGCCTCCTTTTCATGAATAACCTCCAGTCTTTAAGTTCCCATAATATTGGGCATCTTCCTCAGGAGTAAGCCACAACCATAATTCTTTTAATATGGACATCCTCCTTAGGAATAAGCCCCAAGTTCCCAAAAATCCAAATTTCTTTAACCTGGGATTCTTTTTCAAGAGTAAGCCCCAGTAATAATTTCTCTTAACCTGGGCATCTTCTTTAAGAATAAGCACCAGTCCTAATTTCTCTTAACCTGGGCCTCTTCTTTAAAAATAGGCCCCAGTAATAATTTATATTAACTAATCATCATTTACTTTTGACTTGGGCTTCCTTATCAGGAGTAAAACACAATCACAAGTCCCCTGTTAATTTAGGCATCCTCCTTAGAAATATCCCCCCCCAAGTTAGAGTTTCAAAATCTCCATAAAGAACATATACATTTATGGACCTTGTGCCTGGGTTTCTTCCCTGAAGTAAATCCAAATAATCATCTATTTGGGCAGTCATACATAAATAATCCCCAAATCATTTATTATAATTGCATCTTTCATTGAAAAATTGTCTGGTTTTACAAATACCTATTGTTTCTCACACCGAGCATGGATCACGTGAGCTTAGAGGGTAAAAATAATTATGACATCTTTCTTTGAGCCATCAATCATGCATAAAACTCATACTTCTTTACTCAAAGAACATGGGTTATGATTCCTTTTCTAAAACTAAGGATACGTAGGTAGCCCATCTATGGGTACGATCCCAACTTTGAAATAATACATGTCCTTCTGAAAGACAGTAAACTTCAACAGTCCGACTGAGTGGCTTTAAAACAAGTATGTTTATCATAATGACCCTAGGATTTCTATATAATGTATCGAAGGATACCATCAACTAAAAATCTCTAAATAAATACTGATGATTATTTATCGATGAACAACCTCGAATACATATAAAAGATTCTCTAAATCTCATACATATCAATCATTGATTGTTAGATCTAAAGGAAAGATCATTTTCATACTTGGTAATTTAATAAGGATTCGGGAACATAAATTAAATCTATAAAGAGAGTCCTGGAGTAGACAATAATTCCCCTCAAAAAGGTGTGATGAGTCCGACCTCCCATCCTCTCGACCAATGAATATTCTTAAGCCTCATCGATTCACAACTAGTGAGCAGCTACCTTTGGAATGTAGGTCCAAATGGATATGGAATCATTGGTTGTTTCCGGTTCTATGAACAAACCCATTAGAAACTACATGGAATGTTTGAACCTTAAATTAATAAGGTCATTCCCATTTCTAGAGGAAAAAAAATGGTGGACCCGACGTGAATACTTAACCAAGTTAAAATGATTTTTTACTTATTTTGTTTGGCCCCTATTTAAACTCAATTAGATGGACAACAGAATAATCAATAACATATGTGCTTATCCAAAAGATGTAGCGGCCTAACTTATCTTGATTATGTTTGTTATATCAAACAAGACCTCTTTTCCATGATATTTTGCGTTACAGAAACGGATTCTCTTAAGTTCACCTCTGTGAATGACTCTGCTATGAATGCATCTATTACTACCCCTGCCAGATCATCGTCCGCTATAAGGACGACATCACCTTCTCAGCGTCTTCAATGATGGGTATCAAATGTGATGGTTAAGGAGTACCGTCAAAACGGTACTATTCAGACTCTAGAGGCCACTAGACTAGACCTCCAAGTCAATAATTCACCATGGTCATCCGGACAATGATGACTAGCGATCAAGAAACAGGCGGTGCTAACTACCGTATCCAACCATTTCAGGTCATTATCCCCAGAATGCAATTTCCATTCCCTCCCATATTCTGAGGAGGTGAATGAGAAGTCCAATCAAGGACTTATTTCAAGGAAAGAGGAGTCCTTCCTGAGGGCTCTCACTAATAATTGCCACTAGACTCGTCTGTCAGTGCGCCCTAAACATGATGAGGGTGTCATCTCTAGTCGTTCAGCTCAGGTTCCTCGAACCCTAGTAGGCAAGACAAACCACCATAGGGACGACCAGTTAACCGTGAGCAGGTTCTTATCTGTGCCATTTCCGAAGAATTTCACCAACCTAACATGTTGTGAAGCAAAGAGCGGGCACACACACCCGTCCATTTTAATTACGATGTCCAACAGACTCGTCTGGTAGCAACACACCATTCCGAACAAGAAATTTCAATGGAGATCTAAAAAAAAGAAAATACAACTTTTTATAAGTCATCATATAGTCAGTAGTCTTGTCTAACTACATATGATGAATCCCGCCAACCCATTGTGTTGAAAACATGTAAACATGCACATACACCTGCTTACACTCATCAATCCTACCAGAAACCTTTTCTGTTAGTATTGAAGGAAGATTGTCAACCATGTTTGGCAGAGTGCAATCAGAAGGCACATAAACCTACAAGTATTGATCATGCCTACCAATAGTCTAATTTGGTAGCACTCAGAGAAGTCATTCAGAAAGCTCCGGTGACAAACAGGAGGAAGATTCAACTATCTGCCCCCATACATGAGCACTGTCAGAATTCACTATTAGGAAAAAGAGGATAGGAGCAGGAACACACACCTACTCTAAGCACGGAATAGACGTATATTCTCGTTCCGATAGTTGAAGACACCAAGCATATTCTGTCATTGGTGAAAGAGTAGAAGCAAATCCCTGCTCATATTCTAGATGCCTGCCAAGATATTATAACAGCTTCAGTAGCATCACATGGAAAGAAATGAAAATCAATCCCTACCAGTGAAGTGAGACATCAACAGTTCACTCCTGAACAGACACACACCTATGTTTTAATCTACGAGGGTTGTGGGGAATACTCCCCCATATTATACGGACAACCAACTCAGGCACATACACCTAATTTTAGTGGAGATAATCATCCTAACCTGATCATTTATCTTGAGAATGCAATACACCTGCCCAATAATGACCAATTTAGTCGACAAATGGTTCCTAAAATGTGTAAGAAGGTGTCTATGAAGAAGACCCGCCCAGTACATTCAAGAAATCAAGGGCCAATATGTAATATGTCCTTAGTTGATGTTGGAGTTCTTGATGCACTCAGACAATTATCTGTTGCAACTCAAGATTCAACTCTATCAGTTCCCAATAGTGGGAATATTAATTTAGAAGGTCTGCATCAGACACATCATCAAGAAGGCTTGATACATTACAGTTCGGTCGATCTCGAAGTTTCATCTTCAGATGAGAGCCATAAGAACCCTTTGTGTGACCAGAAGACCAAGGAGAAAAATGTTTCATCATTTGCCGTAACCCACCATGGTGGTCCTCCCCATGATGACGAATTTAGCTGCGAAAGTCCTCTCTGCATTAGTAATTCACATTGCCTAGAAAAATGCCCCAATGGATAATTTAGTGATGACAAATCCCTCTTATCTTGAGGCACTTGAAAATATTAATCCAGACATGTCTTATGCTTTACCAATAGTAGGTGAAATACTTCCTCAATAAGAAAATAACACGAGGTGTAGGTCATTCTTCGAACCACCCCTGAGCAATGCATCTTCTAGTTTGATAGGTGAATCCTCTACCAGTTTTGTTGAATCTAATGAAGCAAAAAAGAAGAAACATCGTTGGTCTAAACATGTAGAATATTAATCATTGAATGATAAAGTGGAAGTAATGAATATGAGAAAACAACTAGAGAAAGGTGAAGTTCCAGTCATGTTTTGGCCTTTGGCTGTTTCTCAATATGACATTCCAGAGATGTTGACAGAATATGGAATTCATGATATTCGTATCAACATATAGAAAACTCTTTGTTAGTTATAAAATAAATTATTATCTTATGATGAATATGAAAATCATGTCAAGATAATAGAAGTGTTACAATGCCAAATTTATTTGGCATCTCTCTCAGTTTCTCATTATCTGAAGGCTAAAAATCACTAGAGATCCCTTCAGCGTTCATGCCTTAGTGCACTAAGAAGATTGCTCCAATTAATTTCCAAAGCCCCATATGGTATTCATATCATGGGATGTGTTGTTCATGGAGCACTACACTTCACTGTACTCTCCAGTCAACAAAGCCAACCGAAAATGGTCTCATGAAAAGTTATTTTCCATGGCCGGACATAGCCAATTGGATTTGTTTGTAATCAAAGGATCACTCAAGAATAGGCCTCAACTAGTTCCTCTCAAAATCAGGCATACGGAGAACAAGTTTTTGAATTACTCCTACATCAAGACAATTAGAATATTGAACTGGAATCTCATTTGGAGCAAGCACATCATCAAGTGACATAAGTGTCAGAAATCATCCAACGGACTTTTGAGCTGGGTGATAAGAGTGGATGCAGGTTAATGCATCCAGCCAATTTTCGGAGTAAAGTCCGTTTGATTAGGAAAGATTTTAAGAAGGTCTCAGATATAGCAACTCAAGAACCACCACAGCTTGCCAGACTGGGGATTCTTTTAACCAAACCCTTAGAATCATCAAATAATATTTGAGGACTTGAGCAGAAACAACAGGAACAGCCCCAGTCCTCAAGACTTGGGACTTTTTCAAACCCTTGATCTCTCTCTCATATAAATTCATTCTTCTCTCAATTAGGTAAGAATCCACAAGAGTAATGAAGATCCAAATTATCAGGTGATTCCCTCCAAATTATGGTTCATCAAGAAGTTCCCGAGGGATCAAATTGAAAAAAGGAAATGCCTCGGCATGGACATGGAAGTAGACAATATCACAGAAATTCCGATATAAGGGATGCAATGAATTATGAATCAATAAATGTCATCAATGTCAGTGTTTTTGATCCCCTAGATGAGGCTCACTTAGAAGGATCAGATGAAGAGGTTCCTGCTCAAGAGGTTATATGCATAGACACAAAGGAAGAATGTGTGCGTACACAAAATCAAAGGATTACCCATAATCTAGGTAATACTTCAAGTAACCCACTTTCCCCTCTCCAAAAGGGATCCAAAAATGGGAAAGGAAAGAATCAGGTTCAAGACCCTTCATCTGGAGAAGGAAAATCACTCTCATTAGAGAAATGATTTTCATAACAGGAGGAAGAAATGAAGGCATTTAAGAGGATGAATGCATAACTACTTCAGGGTAGTCTTCCTCCTAATCGTACTAGAGTTAGTCAGTTAAGGGAATTTCCTGTAGCTACTAAGATGGATCAATAATATCATCCTCTACTAGTACACCCTCGCTGGTATAATCCTATGAGTCATGTGCAACAACAATCGATGGCACTACTATCAGTTGTAGTACCGACCACCACATCTGTCCAAGCTCTAGTCATTGCACCAGCTCAGGTCCAAGATCAACCTGATGTTTCTCAAAAGTTAATAACTACTATTGAGTAATTAACAGATCAGTAGGAAGCTATTGTGGGAAAGCATGCACCAGTTCAACCGGAGAAGAGAGCTTACCCTGAATGGCTAGATGCAATTCCTCCCGCATCAAATTTTTCAAGTACGACATTACCAATGTTTATTGGTTTGGGAGACCTAGAGAAAAACTAAATAGATTTTTCTTCTCATTTAGATACAATGATGGGAACCCCTCAGCAACAAGAAGCTGTTAAGCTCAGGTGTTTTGTAAAATCATTACAAGGGTATGCCTTTACCTATTACACAATATTTCAATCCCTGTTAATTACCGGATGGGAGGATCTCTACCAACAATTCCATCGTTAATTCAGCTCAACTTTTCCAAAGACAACAATTTTTGATCTTACCAACTGTATGCAAAGGGAGAATTAAAGGGTTTCAGATTTCATTGCGCATTGGAAGAGATTAACATATTCCCTAAGCATAGCACTCCCTCATGAAGATATTTTTCCAATATGTGTGGAAAATTTACGTGATGAGCTACACACATCGTTGATCCCTGTGAAATTTACAGGAGGGTTTCGAGGCCTTACATCAATCACTCAACAGATTAAATACTCTCTTATAAAGACTAAGGATAAAGCTCTTGTAATTCCATTAGATCCATGAAGGATAATGGGTAAAGAAGAAACTACTACATTTATGCTTAAACAAGCTCATGTAACCTCTTCTACTACAAGGCCTTCATTTTCTCGAAGGGCTCCTCCTCCGGAGCGTCAACAAAAGAGGCCGTTTCGTCAAGACGATCAAAGAGATCAAAGACAGAAACAATTTGAGGATTTTAAGAGCAATGTCTACTCTTTCTGAAATGAATAGGTTCCTGGTTACTTCATTTTAGCTGTGGGAAATAATTTGGTTCAATTGCCAAGACCCAAGAGGCCAAACAAGGAAGGAGATGAAGACCATCCCAGCTATTTCCTATTTCATCAGATCTTGGGGCATCCCATTCAGGAGTGTTTTGTCTTTAAGAAAAACCTACATAAAATGGTCAACTTAGGACAAGTCAAATTGAAAGGTTCTTCAACTCAGGTAGCATGTGTTACTACTATATATCCAGAGGAGGAAGGCTAGGGGAAAGAAGTCAAGAACAAAAATGTGCAAAAATATGATGATTGGGTGGTCAGAAAAATGGTCAACTGAAGTCATGCTATTTTGTGAACACAATTGAAGAAACCAATTTTGTCTTCTGCCATGAATGCCACAGAAAAACCCTCTTTATCAGAGGGAATATCCTCAAAGAAATGACATAATTCAATGAAATTGGAACAATCAGAAGAAGATGAAATCATGTCAAATCCTATGTTTTCTTTGACTCTAGTAGATTTTATGCCAACTATTTCGAAGCCACGGGCACCGTCCCACCAAACGGCACAACCTAAATTGGAAATTTAGGCAGAGTCTTCTTTGGATGAAGAGTTAATCTTCAGTTCTGTTAATATGATTCACATAAAAGATCCTTATTTCAATCACAGTTTCGAACTCAATGAAACTCGGTTACCAGTATCAAACAAAGGAATCAGAGGAAGTTCCAGAGGCTCAGGGTATAGGGGAAGACATGGATCTTTCAGAGGCCAATATTTCAATTCTACCCCTGGTAGAACTATGTATGCATCAGAAACTCGTGGTAGAGCCCTTCAACGAGGTCAACAAGAACAAGAAGGCTCTTCCATAGAAGGCAGATTCAGTCCTAGCACATTTATTATGGAAGATCTATTAGAGGTATCACCTTATTATTCTTAGTATGTTAATAGACATAATAGGTCTAATCATCCAAAGACATGATTATTACTAACTTCTATCCTGATACAAGATGCATCAACTTCCAAAGCATCAACTTCTATGGCACCTGTGAAACCACATGTTCATTTTGGGAAACACAAACCTTTGGATTAAAAGTATGATGTATTGAAACACTTGGCCCACGTACCGGCCACATTATCAATTATAGATGCCTTGAATTAATCAAAGGATCTCCGGGAGGCACTCATTGAGGCTTTGTCATGTCCTTAGGAGTTTGAAACTGAAATTGCTGCTGTTAAAGCCTACCATGTTGAGAATAATCCTGCAGAATTCCATGCAGTTATATCTTACACAGATGAAGATGAAGATTATATCGTGCACGGAAATATTAGACATTTGTACATATCTGGAAAGGTCAATGGTGTAGAAGTCCGAACAGTCTTCATTGATAATGGTTCAAGAGTCAACCTCATCCCCAATCGTCCACTTTGACGATTGGGCCTCACATAATCTAATCTATCTCCTTCTAATTTGATGTTACAAGGATATGATAAAAATTAACATGAACCATTGGGTGAGATTACACTTAGAAATCAGTTTGTAGATCTTGTATCCAATTCAGATTTCATGGTTGTTGATCAAGACTCAGCCTTCAACATCTTGCTTGGTAGACCCTAGCTACATTAACATGTGGCTATCCCTTCATCATACCCTCAGTGTCTCAAATATTGTTTTGATGGTAAAATTGGGACATTGTATGTTGATAAGTCCCCGTTCAAGACACTTGAATCTCAATTAACTGAGGCGGAATTTTATCACATGAAGGGAAATGATAAATCCAAAAAAAAAGAGATTACCAAAGTCAATGCTGCATATGGTTTGGAAAAGATTCCAGTAAACCCATTTACACATGTGAGTACAGATTATGTATTGCCTATCTGTCAAATTGACAGGATAGACCCAAATCAAAATACTCTTATGGAAACCTCCATAATGTCGATTATGGCAATCAATCCAGAAACCATGGGAGAAATTGGTGATTCACCAAGAAATGATTGAAGCTCAAATGGAGATGTCTTCATTTCATCTGCTAAAATCCTGCAGGTCTATACATCGCCAATCAGGCCAGAATAAGTTATAGAAATGTCAGAGGTGAACGATGATGTCGATTCTCAATCAATTATCTCCTCTATATTACCAAAGGAAGACCCTTCATAATCAATCGGGTCGGAAATGGAAGCTTCTTCTTCAAGATGTTCAAATTTTAACATCTCTTATGATCATGGAAATTATACTTCATCATCTACTATGCACGTAGAAACCAAAGAAATAACACATGTTGAATAAGAAGAGGAAGATCTTAGGGATTCTCCTCCATCATTTGAAGAGGGTATCTCTACCACTGTGGATGAACTCAGAGAAATAAATCTGGGTACAAAAGAAGATCCATGACCCACTTTAATTAGTGTGTCCTAGACTCTTGATGGGAAAGAGATGTATATTTCTTTTTTAAAGAAAAATGGAGATATCTTTTCATGGAACTATACAGAGATTTCAGGGCTTGATCCTAATGTTTCCACTCTTCTTTGCGGTTTCTAGAAGAACATCGAGGATTCAATCAAGCCTCAAGAATAACACAACCAACCTATGCTTCCAAAATTGAAGCTGAAGTGGATATTCATATCAAATCTAACTTCATCAAGGATGTTCAATATCCCAAGTGGTTGGATAATATTGTCCCTGTGAAAACGTAGAATGGAAAAATTAGAGTTTTCATTGATTTCAGAGATCTTAATTGGTATTTTCCTAATGATGATTTTCCAGTTCCCATTACAGAACTCTTGATTGATGCAACAACTGGATATGTAGCGCTTTCCTTCATGGATGGATATTCATGATATAATCAAATCTAAATGGCTCTAGAAGATGAGGAATATACAGCCTTTAGAGCCCCTCAGGTTGTGTTTTTCTATCGGGTAATGCCCTTTGGCCTGAAGAATGCAGGCGCAACATATCAGCGTGCCATGCATTGTATCTTCAAACCCTTTCTAAGGAAGTTTGTTGAATGTTATGTGTAGGATTTGGTTGTTAAATCAAAACAACGTTCTAATCACTTGGCTGATTTTGAAATCATATTCCACAAACTTTGGCAACATAATATGACGATGATCCCCTTAAAATGTGCTTTTGGGGTAACCTTAGGAAAATTTCTCTGCTTCCTTGTACACCATTGTGGCATCGAGGTCAATCCTGAGAAGACAATGTCAATCCATGGTATTTCACCTCCTCCAAATTTAAATGAATTGAGAGGACTTCAAGGACACTTGGCCTATATTCGGCGTTTCAACGCCAATTTGGCATGCAGAAGTTTACCCTTCGCCAAATTGATGAAGAAGGGAGTCACTTACCAGTGGAATGTAGAATGTAAAGAAGCATTCGATATTCTCAAGAAGTATCTCTTGAGTCCACCGGTGTTAATTCCACCTGTTGAAGGAAGACCACTTATCCTCTATGTGATAGCTCTAGAGGGATCATTTGGTGTCTTTCTTGATCAGAAGAATGATGTTGGGAATGAAAATTGCCTCTACTATCTCAGTCGTACTATGCTTGAAGCAGAAACCCGATACTCAAATATTGAGAAGTGCTAACTAGAATTAATCTTTGCAGTTAAGACATTGAGACACTACCTGCAACATCACCAGGTCCAATTGGTATCTCGTAATAACCCACTCAAATTCATCCTTAGTCCTCCAATGCATACAGGATGTCTGGAAAGGTGGGAAGTCATTTTGCAGTAATTTGATATTCAATATGTGTCTCAAAAGGCAATAAAGAGCCAAGATCTGGTTGATTTCCTTGCTGAACATCATTCAATAGAAGATACATCTTTAGATACTGAACTTCATGATGAGGAAGACTTCTCTATTCATGATAATCTTCAAACATGGGAAATGTACTTTGATGGTGATTCCAGAAGTCCAACATGGCAGCAAATGGAATATCCTAAATTCATCAAAGTTGGGTTAGGAATTTTACTCATTTCCCTTGAAAAGAAAGTGATACCTCATTCCTTCTAATTGTTGGGAGGTGGTATAAATAATGAAGCGGAATACCAAGCTCCCATCGCAGGCTTGGAGTTGGCACTTCAAGCACAAGTAAATCACTTAAAGGTGAAAGGTAATTCAGACCCGGTAATCAAACAAGTCAATAGGGATTATGCCATTAGAAAAGAAGAACTAATACCTTTGTATGATTATGTCAGATAGTTAATGGAGGATGTTCTTTAGGAACCGCCATTTTCTTATGCCTCTTGATCACAAAATGTCCATGCTGATGCAGTAGATAATATAGCCACAGCTCTAGCAGATCCAAATCAGGAGGAGACAACAATTAGTATTGCCCATTGTTGTACAATTTCACCTTATGTTCAGACCAGAATAGAGGAAATCAATGAAATTGGTCCCATTCCTGAACCATACAGTCATACTATAGGATGGATGACACCTATTAGGTAATACCTTCAAAATGGAACACTTCCACCTGATATAGCTATGAAAGAACAAATCCAGCAACATGTGGTCAATTTCACTCTTTATGATAGCCCAGATCACCTAGTGAAAATTCTCTACAGGCATGGTTTTGATGGAGTTCTCCTCAGATGCATTGATGGTGACGAGACAATGGCAGTCAGGAAATAAGTTCATGAAAATGTCTGTGGTGCCCATTAGTATGGTCATAGACTATCTGATCAGGTTTGAAGTCTTGGATAGTTTTGGCCTTCAATGATACAAGATTACATTGATTTCACAAAGAAGTGTCATTCATGTCAAGTACATTCCAACTTCATTCATCATCCCCCAGAGTTGCTTCATATAGAACAATACTCGTGGCTATTTTCCACATGGGTAATGTATGTAGTGGGACCTTATCCTTTAGCTACATCCAAGTAGTTTCAACGTATTCTTACTGCAACTAACTTCTTTTCCAAATGGGCAGAGGCAATAACCCTCAAAGAAGTCAGTTCTAAATTCATTGTTAGCTTCATCAAGTCTAACATCATTACCAAATTATGTGTCCCTCATACCATATTGAAGGTCAATGGGAACAACTTCTCTTCATCTGAGGTGAAGAAGTTGAATCAATAATACAACATCAAATCCAATCATTAATCTTGATATCATGAAGCTACCAATGGCCAGATAGAATCATTCAACAAGACTCTTTCAAACATACTGCAAAAGATGGTGGATAAAGATAAGAAATCATGTCCTGATAAACTCTTTAATGCTTTATGGGATTATCAGACCACCACCCGTACTGTAATGACGGTCAACTACATATTCATTGGTATATGGAATGGAAGTAGTCTTGCCCATTGAGGTTCAATTATCCTTGCTCAGAGTAGCCATTTGCGATCAGTCATCTATAGATGAACAATCTCAAAACTGATAGGATGAATTGGAACAGTTATATGAGAAAAGATTGTGCACCCTTCCCCACTTGTAGGTCTATCATAATCGAATAGAACTATCTTTCAACAAAAAAGTTCATCTTCATTCATTAGTTCAGGGTGAAATGGTATTGGTTCTCAAAACTCCAATGATACCAGGAATGAAACCTCCCAAGCTAGAGCCAAAATTGTAAGGACCTTATTCAATACATAAGGTCTACTCCAATGGAGAATATTCTTTAATCTCAATGGATGGAGAACTCATTACTACTCTAACCAATGCTATATTTCTGAAGAAGTATTTTTTGTATGACAAATACTTATCATCTAGAAAGACATTAAACTGCACAATCCTCAGTCCATGCACATGACCTTAATCGATTCACACTTACATCCAACACGACGTTAAACTGTGACGTCCTAGCTACATGATGCTAAACTGTACAGAAGACCCTTACGTCCAGCAAGACATTAAACTGCATAATCTACTGTCCATGACTATGAACTTAAACTATTGGCACTTAAATCCAATATGATATTAAACTATGATGTCCGACATGATGTTAAATAGTGACGTCCTAACTACATGAGGTTAAACTGTGAAAAAATTCCCTAGAGTGTCCAATATGACGTTAAATTGTGCCCCCTTTTGTCCTTAATGCATGACATTAAACTGCACAGTCTTCCTTTCGTCCAACATGACATTATTCTATATTGCTCATTTGTCCTACATGACGTAAAACTGAACAAAGTCCCTTAATATGTCCTACATGTCTTTAAACTGTATTTAGTCCCTAATACATGACACTAAAATATGCAGCACAAATAGTCCTCACTGTAAGACATTAGACTGCATAGTCCCTTCATATGTCCTACATGACATTAAACTGTTCATCATTAAGGGTGTTGTTACCTCTTGTTTCTCACACCGAGTATGAATCATGTGAGCTTAGAGTCAAAACTCAACCATAACACCTTCTCTGGGCCACTAACCATGCATATATACTAACACTTTCTTTTTAGATCGTTGTCCTCAAAAATAACTTGATCACTAATTCATTCTTTAATTTAACTACGCAGACTTTGATCCTTGCCTTCTAGGCTGGGTACGTAGGCAACCTTATGAGGTCCAAGCCCAAAACCAATCTCTTCACATTGGTTCTCCTCTATCTCATATGATTTTGATATGTGAGATAGCCCCAGAACTAATAATTTTTACATTGGTTCACCACCATCCTTGCTATATGATGTTAAACTATTTGCACTTTTGTCCTATAAGTCAATAAACTATAGAATTCTTTGGCACCCTCACCTGAGAGGGAATCATTATTTTCATTGATCTCTGATCATGTTATATTCTAAAGTCTACGTGCCTACATGGAAATACCTGAACCTTTTATCTTGGGTCAAACCATCATTACACTAAATTCCCCCTCTCACCTTCAAATGTACGAACCAAATCTGTATAGAGGGTATATCAAGAACTACTTGCGGCTTGATTACCATACATATGGGATACGTAGGAACATTCCAACATCCCTCGAATCCAACCCCAAGTATTTCTTCCTAACCCCAAATTTTAATTTCAGTCCCCTGGCAGAAAAGTCCATGTGAAAACACACATTGTGTATTCATTATTATGGTCTGAGTTCTATGACCCTAAACTAAGATTTCCAATACTTCCATCCCACATTATTTTAAACTATATTTCATGAACTATGTATGGCTTGATACCTATTCTAATGGAATATGTAGTGAATTCCAACATTTCAATTCAGGACCCAGCCACAACATGATTATGGTTAGCAATGGACTGTGTATCTCTACATGCATTGACCAAATGCCCATTTTTTATGTGTCATACTCCTACCCTTCAATAATTCCAGATCTCCATAACCATTTTCTTGACTTCTGGTCACAAAATGTTTGATACTTGAGGGTTATTTTTCTTGACTATGAAACATGTTCCCTTAGGCAGCCTTGTATAAACAGTCCACATAACATACTTGTCAGCCAAAAGATTCTATTATTTGACTATGCAGCTAATTCCCTTAGGTGTCCCTACATAATTTAACCCCCTAACAGGTTTTTCAAACAATTGTAACTTCATTCTTGGGAGTAAAAATTATTTTGTCCATATTTGACTTAAATGACAATATGTAGGGATCCGCAAAAACAGCCATCCATAACATATTTTCCTCGTAATCTTTTTCATTATTTAAAAATATTCAAGTCTATTGTTTATATTTCCCTTCCCTATGTTTTTTTCAGACCTTTATTGGAGTGACATTCATCCAGTTCTTTGAATTTTTTTTGGAAATATCTTCTCCATATTCAAGTACATCTCTCCAAACAGCAAACTCTGTGCTTTGGAAAATTTGAATCTCCATAAACATCCACTGGATTTTTTATCAGTAGAAAAGTAAATTTCTGAGAGTTCTTTTGCCTGACTATACAGCACGTGCCCTTAGGCATCCCTGCATAAGTAGTCTACATAACAGACCTGTCAGCCAAAAGATGTTATTATTTGACTATGCAGTCAATGCCCTTAGGTGGCCCTATATATTTCAACCCCCTAACGGGTTTGATAAATAGTGGTAACTTCATTCTTGGAAACTACTACTTCTAATTAATTTTAGCCATTTTTTATATCAATCCTCATATTCAAATTTTTTTAAGTCCTCGTTTACATATTTTATCTCATACTTGAACATGGTAATATGTTTTCAGATAAATTATCAAGGAATTGGGTCAATGTTAATCCATTCGGTCAAAGCTATTTCAACCTAAAAAATTATTCTTTTTATGTCCAACATGCATGACTTTAAGCTGCCAATAACCACAAACACCCATGGTCTCTCTTTTTTATTTATTCAGTATCAAATACTCTTTTCTATCTAGATCCAACTCTGATGGGGGACTTTTGTTGACGCTCCTTTCCATCACAATGTCTAAACAAATGAATAAGAAAATACTTGTGTCCAAAGTGATTCATCCTTTGAAGAAAAATCAAATATTTTCAAAGCCAAGAAAAATGATTCATTTGCATTTGGGTCACCCATGTTTCACCAAGGTACAGCATGTATACTTGCGCGCTGCCCAATGGTCGCATATGTGACTTGCGCGCCCTCTTTGATTTATTGCCCAAGGTCTTCCTTGGCCTACAAATACCCCTTGCGGGCCCCCATTTGAGGACAGAAAAATTCCAAAACTCATATTCGAGCTCTGGTCTCCCATGTCTCTTCTAGAAGTCTTCTAAACACATCTAAGGTAATTTATTACCTAGAATGGAAGGTCTAAACTGGTCAAACAAGGCCTAATAGTTGAAACTCATCAACACTAGTGTGCCTAAGTGGCCAGCCCTTAAAGGAAATGGCCACACTTGTGTGCCACCTTACCCCTTCAACAGAACATGCACACCACTCTTCTAGAAGCCACTAGGGATAGTACAAATGGATTGAGCCACGACTCACCCAAGTATTTCTCTAAGGGTTCACCGTCGCGCAAGTACCCCTGTGTCGCGCAAGTATACTTGCGCGACCAGGACATGCGCGCCCATACAGGACCTACGCGCCAACTTCTTTTTGGATGACTCACCTGCCTTTTCACCTCCCTTATGCCTATCCCCCTCTCCTATTCAAGATCCGACCATCAAAACCCTCTTTAAAGTCATTTATTTTGGCATGGATTCCTTGTTGGATTTCTTATCTGAATAGAATTATGTGGAACACCTCTCAAAACCTATTTATTTAAATATCTTTATGTCACTAAGGTTAGAGATTTCATTCATTCAACCTCATCATTTAAAATAAGAATCCTAACCTAGTCCTCTTTTTCAGGAGTAAGCCCCAGTCTTTATGTTCCCTTAATTTGGGGAATTCTTTTTAGTAATAAGCCCCATGTCCCCTTAATTCTAGGCCTCCTTTTCAGGAGTAATCCCCAGACATAGTTCCTCTAATTTGGGCATCCTCCTCAGGAGTAATCCCCACTCATAAATTCCATTATCTTAGGCCTCCTTCTTAGGATTAAGTCCTAAGTTTCAAGTCTCCTTAACAAATGGGACTTCTTTTCAGAAGTAATCCCCAATCCAAGTTATCTTAATTTGGGCATCCACTTTAGGAGTAATCCCCAAGTCCCCTAACCAGGGTCTCCTTTTTAGGAGTAAGACCCAGTCTTTAAGTTCCCTTAATATTGGGTATCCTCCTCCGGAGTAAGCCGCTACCATAATTATTTGAATATGGGAATCCTACGTAGGAGTAAGCCCCATGTTCCCATAAATCCAAATTTCCCTAACCTGGGATTCCTTTTCAAGAGTGAGCCTCAATTATAATTTCTATTAACTCAGGACTCTTCTTTAAGAATAATCCCCATTCATAATTTCTCTTAACCTGGGCCTCTTCTTTAAGAATAATCCGCAGTCATAATTTCTATTAACCAATGATAATTTACTTTTGACATGGGATTCCTTTTCAGGAGTAAAACCCAATCATAAGTCCCCTCATAATTTGGGAATCCTCCTCAGGAATAACCCCCAAGTTAGAGTATCCAAATCTCTATAAAGAACATATACCTTTATGGCTCTTGTTTCTGGGTTTCTTCCCTGAAGTAAATCCTAATCATCATCTATCTGGGCAGTCACACCTACATAAACCCCACATGATTTCTTATAATTTCATCTTTCATGGAACATTTGTTTGGTTGTACCAATACCTCTTGTTTCTCACACCTAGCATGGATCACATGAGCATAGAGTGTAAAAATAATTATGACATATTTATTTGATCCATCAATCATGCATAAACCTCATACTTCATTACCCGAAGTACATGGGTTCTGAATCTTCGTCTAACTCAAAGGATACATAGGTAGCCCATCTACGGGTATGATTCCAACTCTAAAATAATCCATGTCCTTATGAATGACAATAAACGTCAAGTGCCCAAATAAGTGGCTTTAAAACCAGTATGGTTATCATAATGACCAACAGATTTCTATATAATGTATCAAAGGATACCATCGACTAAGAATCTATAAATAAATAAAGATGATTCTCTATCGATGAAGAACCTATAATATATATAAAAGATTCTCTAAATCTCATACATATCAATCATTGAGTGTCAGATCTAAAGGAAAGATCATTTTTATACTTGGTAATTTAATAAGGATTCACGAACATAACTTAAATCTGTAAAGAGTTTCCCAGAGTAGATAATAATTCCCCTCAAAAAGGAGTGATGAGTCTGACCTCCCATCCTCTCGTCCAATGAATATTCTTAAATCTCATCGGATCACAACTAGGGAGCTCCTATAATTGGAAAGTAGGTCCAAATGGATATGGAATCATTGGATGTTTCTGGTTCTACGAACAAACCCGTTAGAAACCACTTAGAGTGTTTGAACCATAAATCAATAAGGTAATTCCCATTTCCAGATGAAACAGTTATAATCCTAATATAATATTTAAAATATTTTCAAAGAAAATGATTTAATCTATAAATTGTATGACTTTTAATGAAATGATTACAATGTGGTAAGAGATTCTTATATCACATTTTAAATCTGTGAGATACATGTCATATTCCCCATTACAACAACTGTGTGGTTTATCTACAACCAATATTGATAAATTATATGATGATCATTTTATTTTCATGATATTGTAATTATAAAAAATATTAGGGTACAATTTTATTTTTAGGAATTTATTTTTAAATCCATTATACGTTATATGAGGAATTATTTGGACAAGCACTCTAAGGGTAGGAGACTGGTTAATGTTATTCCCTTGATGCATCAATAGTCTCATGAGATGAATTAGTAGGCCAAATCAGAATAACATAATCAGTCTTGAGAAAAAATCAACATGGTATAGGTATCATATTCCTCAGAATCATGAAGTTATATAATTAAACATTTCATTTATTGAGAATCATGTTTTTATTATTGTTATAAATGAAATTTTTTTATTGAAATATCTATTGGCGTGTTTTATCGTAATTTTAGTCATTAAATGCATGTATTTAATTTATAAACCATAATATATTATTTATGATTTATCAAGGTATTTATATATCATGTGTTCTTAATTCTTTACTTTTTTATAACGATTATACTCATTGGCTAATTATTTCGTCCGATATACATAACCTTATTATGAAGTTTTTCTCACATTAATTTTTCTCTTTTCCCCATGTTATGATGAGGAATCCTTTAAATGAGATTCAATGATGATGATATATTATTTTCATTAATATTTATTTTAGTTTCTCTATTTTTTGTGGGTATTAGGTATGTAATATAGTCTTCCATGACTACTAAAATATATGGTCATTTGGATTGATATTTACTTTTATCCATGACAATATAACAATGTAATGCACTATATATGAGCTTATAAGTTCAAGAAATTAGAGTTATTATTCGAGAAAATGTAGTAACAACCTTAGAACCTAGATTAAAAAAAATAGATATGGGATAATATCCCATATGTATAATTTTAGGATATTTATATAAGAACAACCAAATGTTTAATGTTAGCTCAATATTAGGTGAATTTTCTGGAAATAAATTCATGTAAGGATACTATTGGTGGACACAATATTAGAACATATGCACCTAGGGGTAACCACTCTGAAACATTCTATCTGTCCTAACTTGTCCATAACTTGGGGCATGAAAATGGGAATATCTACAAACCTTGATTGAAACTCCTTGGGGAGACACATAGTATAATTAACATTTACTTTACAAACCATTAATATTTAATTGAATAGATACAGACAATAAATGACCTAGGATAAAACCTTGACCATGGTAGATCAAATGTCGAAATAAAGGGATAATGTATTTTTATATTAGGTTGGTATTGAAAAAAATATTTAAAAGGATATTTAGTGATTAACATTAATTTCAATATGAACATAATATTTATTTTGGATGTTTTCAAAAAAGGAAAACCCATAGGTTAGGTGACATCTCCTCATTTCCGGAAAGGCCATGAGGTTTAAACCCACAACTGAAGGGTGCTAATGGTGTAAACCCTACATCTAGCCTACATGAAGTCATTAGTAGCCTTAATTATATAGTTTACATATCTAATTGATAAAGGATTTACATATTTAAGCGATAATTTTTTTAAAAATTGTTAACCTTGTGATTATAAATGATTTAGTGAATAATTTTATTTCAGTAGACGTTCTCTTTTTGGAAATATTATAAGATTAAGGTAAACATAATATTTTAAGGAATACAATTTTATTTTTATTTTGGATTAAAATGTGATTATATTTTGGACTTAAGATTATTCAATTTATTTATGAATATGGTTAACATATCATGGAATTGTGGAGGACTTTTTGGAACATAAATTTGGACAGAATTTTTTTGAAAGAGTCTTAAGGTTGGATGGATTAAGATTAAGAATGGATATTATTGTTTGAGGTTAATGTATGAAGTATTCAATAATTTGTAAAAAAATATATTTTTTACTATGTATTTATCCGATATAGTAATTAATGTTGGATCCAATGGTTTATAAATGTTATTTAGGTATGAAAATTTTAGAATGAATATCCATTTTATGGCATAACAAATGAATTGAAAATAGAACGATGAACATCCCAAGGATAATATCATACGTTAACATGTAATAAAATCATGCAATAAATTTCTATAATTAATTATATGGATATAAATATAATCCATTTACTATATATAGGAGATTTGGAACAAAAAAAATTATTTTTTAATTTTCATACTGATATAATTATTGGCCTCTTTAACCCATCCATGATTTACAGTTTTGTGATTGTAGACTTTTTAATGTCCATGATCTCTAACATTATCCATTAAGAAATGATGGTTTTATTTCTCTACCATGTCACACTATTGAATTATCTATAATGGTATCATATTCAAATGCCTAATTTTTTGGAGATCCACCCATTTACCCTTCCCTATTATGAAGATAATGTTTTATTAATCATATTTATGATGTAAGATTTCCCAACAAGGTATTATAAAGTAAAAATATTTGATTTCTAAATTTTAATTTCAAATTATTTGTATGAAACTTATTGAATTGAGAGTTAATATAACCCCCCAAAATTTTATGGTTTGTATCTTTAGAAATTCAATCCCTTTAAATTCTCACGTTGCATGTAACAATGAGTTTAAAAAAATCAAGAGATACTATTATATATTATTATTTTACCACCCGCCATTTAATTGAAGTTTGTGTATACCATTAGAAAAAATATTAAAATATATAGATATATAATTTGTTAGAAATTTATTAAAATTTGATATAGAAACCAAATGAATATAAAAGGGATTCATTAATAAAAAACTATTACAATGATCAAGAACTCATTTTATCCTAATAAATTAAATTAATTACAATTGGTGAATGATATTAATGCAATTTATATATAATATAAACAATAAAATATTTCTTACAACCATGTAATAATTTTAATAGGAATAATATATGAGAGAACAAAATTTTATTTATAAAATCCTCAATTTTTCAAAAGGCTGTTTTACCTCATTTTACTGGAGAACCTATTTTAAATACATTTATAAAACTATTATATAATTTATTTGAAAAACTAGAATTTTTATTTTCAATGGGAATATAAAAACCTACATTTTTTGATTTCATTGCATTTTCTGATTAAATTAATGTTTTTATGAATTGTGTTAAAATATTTCATTTTAATGGAAAAAATATTTTCATATAAATAATTTATATTGTAAAATGATGATTTAAATTTGCTTAAAATATAAAATTGTTCAATATTTATCAGTTAATCTAATTTTTGTGATTGAAATAAATTTCACATTGAATAAGAATATAAATACACTTCAATATATTGATTGGTTTTACTTTAAAACCTTGTCTCCTTATTCCCCAAATGCTATTAATTTTAAATTAATTTTATATATTTATGTTTTTTTTATTTTTAAAAAATTATTCCATATTTATAATTATTGCATTAAAATTTAGTAATTAGTTCCATTATATGTTTTGGTCAAAATATGACTAATAACATTAGTTTTTTTTTAAATTACCACAGTTAAGAGTAAATAATGTAATTATGTGTCAAAATAATATTATAAATATTATAAAATTCCATAAAACATTATGTAATTTTTTCTGAGTTAGTGTAGATGGAAATCATCAATTGGATGATTTTTAGCCCACATAGAGCCACATGGATGAATATATGCCATTTATAGTATTTTATTCAATGAAAAGTCAGTTTTATCATACATTCGTTTTAAACATGTAAAATATTTTATATGTGGAGTTATATAGGGATTATATTTGAATATATATAGTAATTAATAATATAAAATGTATATCTTCATTATGATATTTTTTTAAAATTTTATGGAATAAATAAATAAATAATTGATTTGAAAAATGATGATGTAGTAATTTATCAATGAATGGACATATAAAATAAATGATATTGAAAATATTAAAATAAATGATTCTAGATATTTTTTTTGTAAATTTTATTATTCCAATACATCTTCTAATTATGGGTTTTGATTTTTCAAGGAATCTCTGCATTTATTCTAAAAGGTTTGTTGAGTGATTCGGAATGTATTCATCTTAAAATATGTGTTCATGTAATTATCTAATGCAAGTATTTTTTTTCTATGATGTTTAAGGAAAATTTTTAGTTAAAAAATAACAAAAATAGAAATGTATGAATTTTTCATATGATCCATGTATTATTCCCTGAAGAGAGACTTCTAAAAAATAATGAAATAATAAATTTAACTTGTTCTTTTTAAAATTATGAATTTTCATAAGAAGTTGAATAAAAGTGATTTTTATGGAAGTAAAACATTAAATTATAGAGAAGAATTATCTTATGTTATTTTTAATACTACCTTACAAAGTCATGGTCCATTATATTTTTGAATGATACATGTTACTGGATAGTATGTTTACCAATTATCATAATAATATGTAATAGTACAGAATATCATGATTATCTTTACTAATATCACAATAAATCATTTCATAAAATTTGAGTAAACCAAAATAAGATTATATATATATGGAATAAAAATACTACACTATAATTACCATGAATAATAAAATTTAATGAATGAGTAAATATCTAACATTATTGTCAAAAAATAATTTACATATTTGGAAAGAGTGGATATATTCTGATATTTTCCTATCGTATCAGGATAGATAAATAGAGCATTATACCAATCCAATTATACTTTTCTAATGTACAAAATAGTATATATAAGGAACTTTTGAAAAAAAAAGGTGTGTGTGGAATGAAGAATATAAAGAGAATGAAGTAAGGTTTCCTCTATCTAACACTAGAGATATGTACACATTGAAAATCAATTTTTCTTGTGATAAGTTTATTTCTCCATTATTTTTACTCTATATCATTGTGAGTTATTACTATTTTTCTTTTAACCGGATGAATATTTATCTACTATATTTTTATACTTGCAACTATGTGATGAACTCATTTCTCATCCCTTCTATCTCATTCTTTAGTTTTTTCACTTTTTGTTAGTTTTTGTTAGAGTGTGGATAAGTCTTCTAATGTGAGATCCATGTTGAAATATCTTATAACATTGTATTAAGTGAATCCTACTTATACTAATCGTGGATCCCCCGAAAAAAGTTTTATTTTTTTGAAAATCACTAATATCGAGGAGTTGACAATTTTTTTGAGTAGACTAGGCGATTTTTATTCCTTGAACCACTATATCCATTTGTGTTCATTTTTCTTTTTTCATGTTTTCAATTTATACTAAATATACTATAATTAAATAAAATTCGGTGTGAATACATAGAAGAGGGTAGTGTACATTTCAAAGAATCTTTTAAGAACTCAATTCACCCCCATTTGATTTATTCTGTGAGTCATTATATTTCACAAAAATTGGTATTAGATCTTGTTACTCTAGTTTTAACTTCAATAAAAAGTTGATGTTAGAGGGTCAATTTTCAAAAGGATGATATGGATGATAACAGAGAAGGTATGTCAATGTTCAGAGATCATTACTTCAATGGTGATAACTACAGTTTATGGAAGGCTCATATAATATTCTTTATAAAGAATATTGGTAAAAATTCAATATCAATGTAGTTAATCCCAATGAAAATCCAATGATAGAACCGGAATGTTGAAATACCAAAACTAAAAATAACTATGATCTAAATTATATGGCGATGAATGATATCATATTTTGGTTATGACCAAATTATTTTAGCTATATGTATAAATTTAAAAATACATGAAATGTGGATTACTATAGGATTAGAATATTACAGTAATGACAATGTGAATTATATTAGAAATATTTCAACCATTATTAAGATCGATACATTCAAAATGGATGATGGAGTGAGTATTTCATAATTTAATGGAAGAATCACTATGATTGTGAACAAGATTTCTGCACTATAAATGCTTTTCACTAATTTTGAATAAGCATTAAATGTTCCAAGAGTATTACCACCAATGTGGAGTTTAATATCAGTATCTATCATATAATATAAATTGTTAAAATATTTAATTATAAAATATCTCATTCAACCACTTGTGATGTGTGAATCATAGATGTTATAATCTAGAATAATCAAAAAGTAAAATGCTACCTTGACTGTCTCTAAATCAAAATATGACAGGTAGATCTGAAGCAAACAAATTTACGGAGAATCTAATAATGTTGTCTTGTAACAGAAATATGTATTTGATTATGAAATTTCACTATTATCATGAAAGTTCAAAAAATTATATACCAAGAGATGAGGATTGAAAAGATCATTTAAGAATAGAATACATGGTGACACTCTAAAGAGTTGTGAAGCAGTTAATGAATAACAATAGGACACAACAATCCCAACATTCTAGAGAATAAAAAAATAAAAGAAGATAGAAAATAAATAGATCACGAATACTAGATATTTTAATTGTAATAATCCAATGAAGACCACCTAGAGTGATTCTAATGATTCTAGTGAATGTACATCATCTAAATCAAATTATGAAAGAGTAAATCAAAAGGCGAATATATACTTTATGGCTCAATTAGATGATGTAAAATATTACTACTCTTCTAAGAAGGAACATGAATCATAAAAAACATATATCTCATATGATGAAGTAATATAATACTCTTCCATGTTTGAAATAAAGTATTATATAATAAAAAAGAGACATAAATATCTTCAAAATTCCTATAATAAAATCAGTGGTGAATAAGAAAATATATACATTCATATTTTAGAACAAAGACATCAGATGAAAAAATATACTATCCATAATGATAAAAAAGTCAAAATAATAATAAAATATAGTGAAATAAGTTCACAAATTAAAAGATGATTTATGTGTCTTGTAAAAAAAAGATAATATTTATAGAAACAATATAAGGATAAATCAACATTGAATATAAAAAATGGATTACGTGGAAATGGATACAAATATAATCATCATATAAAATTTGTTCTACAATGTTCAAAAATAAAATAAATATTTTAAGTTACCTATTTTCCTTATAGTCAAATAAGATATTTGGAAAATTTTATTTATTTCAAAAATCCACATATTTATGGAATGATAAACTTTTTTCATTCAATTTTTTCTAAAAAAATCTGCAATGTTTTATAGAAAACATATCCATATCTAAATAACTATATATACAATATCTAAAATTTATAGACCCAAATAAATTTGGTCACTAAATAACTCTATTGTTTTATTTTTCATTGAAGGAAACAAGACATATGAATAGAAGTGAAAAACGTTTCATGGACAGTTCTTTTCATGGAATATGAGTGGATAATACTCCAATTATCATTCATTAACCAAATTAGATGGAGGATATGTCATGTTTAGAGATAATTAAAAATGAGAAATTGTTGTAATTGGATCTATTGGAAAACAACAGTCTATACTTATAAATAATGTTAATTACATTCATGTTTGGAAGAACAAAATAATATATATTTCTCAACATCGTGATGATTGTTATTATTTTTAATTTTCAAAGAATTATTGGTTATATATTAAAGATAAATCTGATAAGATTAATGTACCCGAAACATTCAATTTTTACACATTATATATTAATTCCCTATATAATAATAAAATAAATTAATTAAATGTTTCAATTTATGAATATTGATTGGGAATATGAGTATTGGACACTACATTGTTATTTTTTTGCAAAAAGTTTCAAAAAATCATTTTATTTATGACTTTATTGATCATATATAATACTGAGAGAAAATATATTATCCACATAAAATGGGAAAAAATAATTCCTATTTTCTGTGTGTTAATGATGTTCCTACATATAGGCCTCTTAAATATATCCACATAGATGTTTTCAGATCTATTATAACTGAAATTCATGCTGTTAAGTCATTTTTTTATGTTTTAGTTAATGGATTCTCATTATTTAAATGGGTTTAATTTTAAATAATTAAAATTGATGACTAATCCATTTTTATTAATTTCTAAAAACATGTAAAAACCCAAAATTATTTTAAATTAAAGATATTAAGATGTTATCAAAGCTGAGAGTTTGAGAATAATGAATTTAACTCTTACAATTATAATCATGGAATTAAACATATATTATTTTCCCCCATGAAACCTTAAATAATTTTGATGTCCAATGGAGAAGTAAAACATTTCATGTAATTACAATGACTATGTTATGTGAATTGAATAATACCACTCATTTTTTTGGGTAGGAACTCATAACAAATCATGTTATATCATTAATAATGTAATGATAAGTCCTATTTTAAATTAAAAAACCTAACGAGTTTTGGAATAAGATAAAACCAAATGAAGAAAACTTTAAATTATTTTGATGCATGTTTTACTTCTTGAACCCCAAGGATAATCATGTAATGTTTAATACAAAGGATGATGGTGGTAATTTCCACAACTACACTACTACTTATAATGCTTATAGAGTTTTAAATCAAATGTAAGGGATTATTGATGAATCAAATCAAGGTAAATTTGCTAAAAGTGACCCTTTCTGTTAAAAAATGACTAAAATTGATGAACAAAGTGAATCAGTTAGTAATATAAATTGTAAACCATTCATTGATGAAAATAATGATAATTATTTGAACAATGATTTCATTATAGGAATACAATGGGAGATGACAATAGGGAACTCAAAATCCATAAAGAACATTATTTATAAATAGTTATTGGAAAAATAGATTGAGTAAGAATCAAAAGAAATATATGAAATTTAGTAAAATTATCATCATTTCCATCCCAGTTAGTACCTAAATTCAATGATGAATCATTATGATATGAATATTGGTTTTTAGTAATGAATGAAGAGATCAATCAATTTATAATATATAATGTCTGGTAATTTCAAGAAAGGACATTGAGACATCAAGTAATTAGAAAAAAAATGGGTTTTTATAAATAGAAAAGTTGTCCCTCATGTAATACAAAAAATAAATATAGTTTGTTGTCCAAAGGATATAATTAAGAAAAATTAATTGTTTATAAGGATTAATTTTCCCACATAGCTAGATTATAATTATTATAATCTTAAAAAATATACATCTTTTATGGATTTTAAATTATATAATATGGATATAAGATCTACCTTTTTAAATGTTTTTTTTAAATGGATGATGTTTTAAGAGAACATCCTCCTAGTTTTGAAGTACCTCATTTCCAAAATTCTATTTTTAATCATTCAAATTCTCTATATCGATATAAAAAATCTCCAAGGACCTAGTATAAAGGATTAGGTTCATTTTTTATAGAAGATGGTTTCATAATATGAATAAATGAAACTATTCTATTCAATTAAACATGTTTTTTATATTTTATTAGTAAAAATATATATAGATGATGTAATTTTCAGATCAAGAAATCAAATTCAATGAAGTTATTTTCTAAAAATTGTGAAAAAAGAATATTAAATGAGTATAATAGGATAAACAAATTATTTTCATGGATTTCATGTTTACTAAAATAATTTCAAAATCATTTTAAATCAATGAAAATATATACTTGACATACTTATGAAGTTTGGACTTGAAAATAATAAGACTTACTAAACTATTACGAGCCCCAATATCGGTCTTGACTGTGATGAAATTTAAAAAACTAGTTGACAACATGTTATATAATGTTAACATTATATGTTTCTTGTATATTAGTAATTGTAGACTAGGAATTATGTTTTTAGTATTTAAATGTGCATGATTTTAAATCTAATCTAACAGAATCACATTTAAATGCTATAAAAATCATTGTAAGTTATTTGAAAGGAACAAGAACACTTTCTATTATTTTTCAAAAAACCACATATATAAATTTTATTACACACATTTAATGACCCAGAAATTATATGTAAATTTTTATCAGTAAATGGGAATTTTATGAGTCCGTGAAAATTGACGGTGTGTGATTCTAAGGCCCGGTGTCTACGTAATGAATTTATGAACTTTTTTTTAGGGTACGTTTAGTAAACGTACGAGATGGTTTTTGAAACTTTTGAAATGGTGCTTCGAATTGAAATCTGAGGGCACCATTGAACTCACAGTGCCCCTATTCGCTTAAGTATACCTTCACCTCAACCGTAGTGGGGCGAGAGTGAAAGATATATTTTTTGGCTTTTATGAAAGAATAAAATAAAATAAAAATGTATATAATTTTTATTGCAGAAACCCTCTCAACATGGGTTATGGTAGTGGGGACCAACCATGACTAAACCTCCCATGATAATTTTAAGAGGTGGGGACCACCTGAACTAACCCCCATTCTGAATTTAGAGTTGGGGACAACCTAAACTCCCATTAATGTGATGAAACCTTTCAACTCCCTCCTTAATGAGGGGGGGGGGGGGGTGACCCTAGATTTCCACTACAAAAATTACACCAAACACATCGTAATTAATGATGTCAATTTACTTTTGTGCCAAAAATTAAATTGATAAAACACAAAAAATTGGATATTTTTATTTTGGATGGAATTGTGAGATAGTATTGGAGTAGGAGAACTGAGGAAGAACACATTCTCTAATGATGAAAGCTAATGAAAAACTCTTCTCCTTATAAAAATATTTCTCCTAACTCCATCGAAAGATATCCAACAATGAACAAACCGACAATCGAGGAAACACCAACATCACCTACTTCATCTTTTTCCTCTCCTCCCTAGCGTTGTAGGTGACTTGTTGCTAGATCGACAAACGCCAAACCTTCTAAACCACATAAACTCTTCCACTGAAACATCGAGGTAGGGGTTTAGTTGTGTATGAATTTCTTTTCCATGTTCTTCCCTTCTAAAATAATGAACTTATATCAACTCTATAACTAGTTGATCCCTAAATGATTTTCTTTTGTGGGTTTAGGAATAATCAATTATAGGAGGTTTTAGGGTTTGATATTCTCCATTCGTGTTTTTGTTGATCTGCTTTCTACCAATATAACATGGAGTGTTCATACCAAACAAACATGGCCCGACCCCTATGATGTTCTTCTTAAATTGTGTGTTCATCGCGATGGAAGAAGGCGGCCTTGTGCCACGACGACGAACAGATGCGGCAGATGACATATCGCCAGCCCTGCTGAAGGCGACGACCTCATGGCTCCATGCCACCTCACAGCCTCCACGGTGCCTCGCGGACCTCCGTGCTACTCCACGTCCCTCCATGTCGCCCCACGACCTGACACTGCCCTCATGGCCATCGCGACCCTCACGACTGTTGTGGCTCCCGTAGCCGTCGCGATCCCTGTGGCCTCTGCACCGCCCCGCACTGCCCAGGCTGAGCAACCCTTCGTGGGTCGTGCCTAACATAGCTGGCCGGCCTGGACATAGCTGGTTGGACCGGGTAGACCCAAACCATATTGTGCTAGGCCGGGTTGGGCCAGGATGGTTCAACCGAGATGGACCAGACCAAGACCCACTTTGACCCATTTACGCTCTTTTGGCCCTAACTTTGGTACTGGATGTCCGTTTGACAAACCGTCTATGACGCTGAAAACCCTGGAGCAAGATGGTCCCTTTCTTATACCCCCACTAGTGTTTTGGTAATGTTTTGGTACGGTCGGTTTCGATCGATCGCGAATCCAACTGGGCCCACAGGACTAAAAGTCTACTAACATACATACCGGGCATCAGATTGACGCAGCGTCTATTGCGTTGAAACACCTAGGACATGGTGGTCCTTTGAGACACGTCTTAATTGGACTTAATTGTAGTTGTAGTATCGCCCATTGGCCTGAGGAGTAGATCTTCCTGGATACAAGCATGATTAGTGTGGGATCCTAGTAGCTGGTTGGGACATGAAGAATGAATAGTGATGCTTTGTGGGTGAGCACCGAGAGATCCTGTGTGGGTCAGCACCAAGCGGTCCGTTGTGGGTCAGCACTAAGAGATTATGTGAGGGTTAACACTAAGCGATAATGTGTGGGACCCCACCAAGTGATCCTGTGTGAGACATCACCTAGCGATCCTATGGGGGTCAGCACCGAGCGATCCTGTGTGGGTTAGTATCATACCCTCTTAATAGAGTAAGATGATTAGTAGTTACATCTAACCCTCTCTACTACTGTACCTATATTATAACTATTGTGAGATGAGTTCGTAAATATGTGGTACATTCCTTCATGGTAATACCTTGGTGGTATTATTTTGTGTAGTGTACCTGTGTGGTACATACATTCGTGGTTTTCCTTATTTTGTAGAATAGTTGAGCTATTGGATTTGGGGTCAGACCATGTGTTTCCTCTTGATTGAGATTTGTATACTTGATATATTAGGTATATGTATGGGAATATACACAAGTATGGTAGACAGTTGACATCATGCTTTGTGGTTTATCCTTTAAGGATTTTTTGAGGACCCGAGGGTCTCAGGGTCCCTACTGAGTATCATTATTCTCACCTCTGTACGGGATATTCCTCCATCATGTTGTGTTTGTTGTAGAAAACAGACAACGATAATCATGGCTGAGGGTTCCAGGACTAGATAGGGCCTGGAGGTGGACCATACGATGTGTCTGTACGCAATGGAGATGGGCAGATATGGAGTGCTGAGGAGGTGATCTATACCTACCCTTTAGGTAGGAACCTTAGAGGATGACCCATTTGATGCTTTCCTTTTTCTTTATTTGTATTGTTTTACATTTGTACTTGTTCCTTTACCATTGGGCTTGTATTCTAGCCCCTTTTTACATTCAAAACTATTTTTTCTATACAGTTGACTTGTGTTCGTATCTTGATGTGTGCTTGGATGCGTGTGTTTACAGGATAAAAAGGCAACGCCTTCCCCGTTTTTGTTAATATGCCTTTCGGTGATAGTCTCCAGCCCCTGGCCTATGGATGGTAGGATTGGGGTAGTCACTATACATTCCCTGGGGGATGGGTCATGAGAAATTTGTATCAGATGATAGATGGAACCACTTGTAGCTGAATATTGGCTGGAGGTCATGGTGAGAGACTTTCGACTTGTATGAACACCAGCTGGTCTCATGGAAATCCTTACTGCTAGTCTTCTACAGGAATCAGTAGGAAGATTGTGGAGATTGGTGCTCAAGGTTCACGACGAGGTGACAATTCTATAGGCAGAATTAGAGGGCCTATTTTAGGAAGATTTTGTCCCAATGACCCTTCACGCAGTGCGTATACAGGAGCTACTTCATCTACTACATGGTAGCATGACTATGGATCAGTACTCAGTGAGGTTCATCGACTAATCAGTTACTCCACTGATATGGTGTGAGTACCGTTCTTCAGGGCCAAACCTTTGAGAAGGGACTAAGGTGGGAGATCAGGGCTCCTATGATGTCACTCAGTATCTAGATGCAGGAATGTGTGTTATAATGATCCCTCTTAGTGGAGTTTTTTATTAATGGGAAGTCACCAGCCGCGATACCCACCACCAGACGTCATGTAGATGAGTCTTCTGCAGCTGGCAGCATACAGATTTAATATCGGTCCAATAGGACTAGAACTATAGGTAGATGACCGCATGACTCAGAGTTGGTTGTGTGGGGATCTCGAGGTAGAGAAGGATATGCAATGATCTTGCTGTGTTACTAATGCGGCGGGTAGGGTCACATGGCTCATGACTATCCGACCTGCCGTACGGATGATCAAAAAATGGTCTAGGAAAAACCCAGGTAGATACAGAGGTTTGACTGAGGAATTCCGTAGGGAGCAGTCGGGCATGGCAGAGGAGCTGGCCATGCAGCTGTTGGTGGGCAAGGATTCGAGATGTTACCGCCACAACCCCCAGGTTGTCCACCCCCGACCACAGGAAGTATGAGGACTGGGGAGAGCTCAGCTCCAGACAGATGAGCCCTATGATCATAGTGCTCCAGAGATTATACGAGTTAAAATATATGTTTACTCCACCTTATTTTCAGTACTTATAGACACATGTACCAGTCATTCTTTTATTACCACTTCCCTGGTTCGGAGCTCGTAGATTCTGATGGAGATTATGGTTTGATCCCTACGGCTAGAGACCCATACACGAGAAGATTCGATGATTATGCACTAGTGTCATTCATGTGAGCTTACTCTAGGGGGAGAGAGCTTTTTTTGGGGTCTCCTTATAGTGGTGTCGAGGCCTTATGACTTCATCTTGCGAATGGATTGGTTATGTACAGTCCATGATCAAATTTATTATATTAGGCGCAATGTACAGTGTGTCGACACAGATGGGACCAACATTACCTTTATCAGTGAGAAGGGAGACATTTCAGCATGGGATGGACTTAATTGGAGGATTATTTAGTCGATTACTCATTAGTTTTCAAGCCTTACCATTAGAACAGTTGATGTGGAGAATTGAGTTATCCTATATTTGTGGACCCGTAAGCGAATGTCTTCCCTGATGATGTTCTGGTTCTACCTCCTCATTGAGCGGGGGACTATTACATTGACTTGTACCCCATGATGAAAATGATATCTACACCAGCGTATCGGATGGATCCCACAATGCTTCGTGGTCTATGGGGACAGATAGAGGACATTCATGGGAAGGTATTCATTCAGCCCATTTCCTCACCTTGGTCAGCCCCGATTTTGTTCACTGAGAAGGCGGATTGGAGATTGAGGCTTTGTGTTGATTATTGGTGCATGAACTAGGTGATC
Source organism: Viscum album (assembly GCA_963277665.1). Taxonomy (NCBI): domain Eukaryota; kingdom Viridiplantae; phylum Streptophyta; class Magnoliopsida; order Santalales; family Viscaceae; genus Viscum; species Viscum album. Next base: position 1,684,356,842 of record OY728143.1, on the reverse strand, counting down.
GGGAAGAAAAAGTACCCACAACTAAGGATTGACAACATATTTGATCAGTTGAGGGGTCGACGGTGGTTCTCAAAGATTGAACTCATATCATGTTATCACCAGCTCAGAGTACGAGACAAGGATGTGTAGAAGAAGACTTTCAGATGTCGGTACATCCATTATGAGTTCTTGGTTATTTCATTCGGCTGACCAATGCTCCAGTAGTGTTAATGGGACTAATGAACATGATATTTCAGTCATAACATGATTTCTTTGTAGTAGTCTTCATCGACGATATTATGATCTACTCGACTACTGAGGAGGAGCATGCCTACCATTTGCAGGTAGAACTGGCCACACTCCGAGAGCACTATCTTCATGATAATCTATCGAAGTTCCTTTTCTAAATCCAAGAGGTTCACATTCTGGGAAATATCATATTAGAGGCTATAGTTTCGGTGGATCAAACAAAGATTGAGGTAGAACATTCTTAGGAGCCACCCAGGAGAGTGACGGAGGTACGAAGTTTTCTGATTTTGGCTGGATATTACAGAATATTTGTGCCTGATTTCTCTAGAGTTTCATCCCCACTATCAGTATTGATGATTAAAGGGAAATCCTTCATGTGGTCGAAGAGATTCTAGCAGAGTATTCAAGAGCTGAGGCTGAGGTGGACTAGTTCCCCCTTCTTGAGGCTACTGGAAGAGGGAGTAGGGTACATAGTTTACTACGACACATCAGGAACTGGGCTCAGATGTGTCCTAATGAAGGAGTGAGTAGTGTTCACATATGGTTCTCTACAGTTGGGACTGCTTGAGCAGAACTATACTACACATGACATGATGTTAGTAACAGCGGTCTTCACCTTGATGATGTGGTGACATTACTTGATGGGAGAACATTTTACATTGTACTCTAATCACAATAGTCTCAGGTATATATTCTCTTAGAACAACCTGAACCAAAGACCGCGATGTGGGCTTCAGTTCCATTGGGACTACGACTTCGAGATAGTCTATACTCCTGGGAAGGGGAACATTATAGCAGATTCACTCAGTAGGAGATCTGGTATAGAGCTGCTAAGCGAGGTGACAGAGAAGCAAACCACTTTTCAGATATCCTTCATTGATTGAGATTGAGAAGCATTCCTACAGTTTCTGATAGTCAGTCCCCCACTTCTTCAGCGAGTCAAGGAGGTGCAGTGTAGGGACCCAAACTGTGAGGCTCAACGTGCTAAGATATCCACAGGACATGGAACTTAGGGATTTTCTGAAGTTGAGGAGAACATCATCCTTTTCAAAGGACATACCATGGTACCTGTATCACTTCGGGAGTAAGTGTTGAGGGAGATCCACACATCCTCTCTAGTAGTACATCCAATAGTGGTGAAGATGTACCCGGATCTCCGACGACAGTACTGGTGGCTGGGAATGAAGAAAGTACTAGCCAAATTTTTCTCTCGACACCTCACTTGTTAGTATGTGATAGTGAAGAATCATGTACCATCAGGAATGGTTCTACCTTTAGAGGTCCCTGGGTGAAAGAGGGATGGGATATCCAAGGACTTCGTGATAGGAATTCCATGTACATCCAGTGGTCATGAATCTAATTTGGTGTTTGTATACCGACTCACTAAGTTGGAAAACTAACTACAGATCATAGAGCAGGGTTCAGTAGAGAGCTTGGGACGCCTCTATGTGTAGGATATTGTGCAGCTACATGTAGTACCCTCGACGATTATCTTCGACCTTGATTAATGTTTTACTTCCCGGCTATGTAAGGGTTAGAAGGAGGCTTTTGTGATGCATCTTTGTTTGAGCACCGCATTCCATCCTCAAACGGATGGCCAGACTGAGCAGACCATTCAAACTCTCGAGGATATGCAACGTGCTTACATCCTCAACTTCGTTCATAGTTGGAAGGATCAATTTCCATTTCTTTAGATTGCATACAATGACAACTATCACTCCACCATTGATATGACACCTTTTGTGGTGTTGTATAGGTGACCTTGCATATCACCTTTGTGCTGGACTGACCCTGAGGAGTCATCACTAGTGGGACTAGAGATGGGATGGGCTACCACATAGAAGATTCATATCATCCTGGAGCGTATGAAGACTACACAGAGTAGGAAAAATTCTTCTTTCCACAGGAGACGGAGACCTCTAGATCTCGAGCATGGTGACCATGTATTTTTATAGGTCTCACCTTGAAAACTTTTATGAATATTTGGATGAAGAGGAAAGTTATATCTGAGGTTCATCAGACCATTTTAGGTCCTTAGAAGAGTAGGTGAGGTGGATTACCGCTTAGCTCTTCCCCCTTAGTTGCATTGGGTGAACGAAGTCTTCCATGTATCCCAGCTGTGGAGATACGTGCATGACCCTTCTCATGTCATCGACCATGGAGAGCTGGACCTCGATAATGGGGCAGCAATTTCGGAGGTTCCAGTTGAGATTAAGTATCAACAATAGTAGGTCCTTCATGGGTGATCAATACCTCTGTTATTCATTCATTGTCGTCATGGGAAACCCTAGGAGAGCACATGGGAGTGGGAGGCTCAGATTCGTGCTCAGTGACCCCACTTGTTTTCCTAGTTCTGTATTTGGGATAATGTGGAAGTAAATCCCTGAGGTGGGGAGAATGAAAAGACCTTAAAACTCCATGTAATTTTTTTTTCATTAAATGGGAATTTGACCAGTCCATGAAAATGGATAGCATGTGATTCTAAGGCCAGGTGTGCCCGAAATGAATTTCTGAAAAAAAATATTCGAGTACATTTAGTAAACGTTTGAGCGGGGTTTTTTACCTTTTGAACCAGTGCACAGAATTGAAATCTGAGGGCACCATTGAACTCGAATAGCTGGAATTCACATAAGGAGACATTCGCCATGACCAAAGTGGGTCGAGAGTGAATGATAAATTTTTGTGATTTTTGTGATAGAATTAAATAAAATAAAAATGGCTACCATTTTTATTTTTGAAACCACCTCAACATGGGTCATGGTAGTTGGTACCACCCAAGACTAAACCTTCCATGAGAATGTTAAAAGGTATGGACCACCTGATCAGACCCCCATTTTGAATTTAGAGGCAGGGCCCACCCGAACCCCCTTTAAGGGGAGTAAACCTTTCTACTCCTTCCTTAATGATGGGGGCGGCAGTTTCCCTAGGTTTCCTCTAAATTAATTACTCCAACCACATCATAATTAATGATTTCAAATAAATTTTGGGCCAAAAAATAAATTTATGAAACAAAACATATTGGATATTTTTTTTGGGTGGACATGGGAGAATGGATTGGAGGAGGACAACCTTGGATGAACAAATTCTACAACGAAGAAAACTAAATAAGAAATCTTCTTCTTCGACGAATAGTTCTCCAAACACTATCGAAGAATCTCCAACGACGAAAAAACTAACAATAGAGGAAACACCATCATCACCAACTTCTTTATTTCCATCTACTCACCGACGTCGTTGCAGGAGATTTGTTGCAGGATCGACAAATGCCAAACCGTCTGAACCACAACCAATATTCATCCGAACAATCAAGGTAGGGGTTTAGTTGTGTATGATTTTGTTTCCCATTTTCATATATTTTAAAACAAGGAATGTGGATCAACTCTCTAATTATTTGAACTGTAGATGATTTTATCTTGGGGGTTTGGGCATAATCATTTATGGGATGTTTTAGGGTTTGACGTTCTTCATTCATGTTTTTTTCAGCTTATTTCTACCAATCTAACGCGGAGGGTGTGGTCCAAACAAACATGACCGAACACCTCCGCTGTTCTTCTTGAATTGTGTGTTCTTCATGATGGAAGAATCTGACATTGTGCCACAAGGACGAACGAATGCGGTGGCCGACACATCATCACCCTTGAGGAAGGCGATGGTACCACGGCTCCTCACAGCCCCACAGCCTCTGCAGTGCCTCGCGACCCTCCGTGCCACCCCTGCAACACCTTGCAGCCCTCTGAGCTGCCCCGCCACCTCACTGCCCCGAGACCGTCATGGCCTCACGGCCTCTACAGCCCCACGGTCTCTACAGCTCCAACGTCCTCTATGGCTCCTACAGCCCTCGCAGCCTCTGTGTGGCCCCGCACCACCCTAGTCGGGCCCCCCAGCACGAGCCGAGCTGGGAAACACAGTGGTCATAACTGCACAGTGTCGGGCCTGACCCAGCGGGTCAGGCCAGGTCGACCAAAACCGGGTCGGCCCAAGCCAGTTCAGGTCGGGTCGGAACTAACCCAATCCCACTTCGACCCATTTACGCTCTTTTGGACATAACTTTGGCACCATACTTCCATTTTATGAACCATCTACGGCGCCTGAAACCCTGTAGCGAGATGGTTACTTTGGTATACACCCACTATAGTTGTGGGTAAAGTTGGGGTATGGTAGGGTTGGATCGAGTACGAATCCAACCAGGTCCTTGGGACTAAAATGATAATAACAAAACGATCGAGCATCCGATTGACGCACCGTCTACTGTGTTGAGACCCCTATTATGGGGCAGTACTTTCTGATACTTTTTTGTGGGACTTCATGGAAGTTGGAGTATCGACCAGTGACATGATAAGCGGACCCTCCTAGAGACAATGAATCTTAGGGCGAGAACCCAGTAGCTTGCTATGATGTGAAGAATGAATAATTAACCTTTGTGGGTCAGAACCGAGGGATCCTGTGTGGGTCAGCACCAAGCAATCCTATGTCGGTCATCACCTAGCAAACCTATGTGGGTCAGCACTGAATGATCCTATGTGGGTCAGCAGTGGAGCCTTTTAATAGAGTAAGACGATTAGTAGTTCCATATAATCATCTCTATAATAATGCCTATGTTATACCTAGTGTGACCTGATTTTGTACGTGTGTGGTAATTTCCATCATGGTAATAACTTTGAGGTATTCTTCTGGGTGGCCTACCTATGCAGTACTTACATTCGTGGGTTTCCTTCCTTTGTGGAATAGATGAGCTTTGGGCTTTTGGGTGTGACCCTATATTTCCACTTGATTGAGATGTGTATGCTTGATAACTTAGGTATATATATGGGAATATAACTAAGTAGGGTTGACAGTTGACTCTATGATTTATGGTTTATCCTTTTTGGATTTTGTGATACCATGAGTTTATCGAGATCCCTAATGTGTATCATTATAATCACCCCTGCAGGGGCTATGCCTGCATCTTGTTGTGTTTGGTGTAGACGACGGATATCACTGATCGAGAATGAGGGTGCTAGGACTTGATGTGACTTTGAGGTGGACCATATGTCATGTCGGTATGCATAGGATATGGGAATACGTGGAGTGCTGAGGAGGTGACTTGTACCTACCCATCAGGTAGGAACCTGAGTGGAAGACCCGGTCGATGCATTACATTTTCTTCATTTGTATTGTTTTACAGTTGTACTTGTACCTTTACTATTGGGCTTTTATTTCAGACCCTGTTTACTTTCAGTAAACATTTTTCAGTACAGTTTACTTGTGTTCGTATCTTATTGTGTGCTTGGTTGAGTGTGTTAACATGTTATAAAGGCAATGTATTGCTGATTTTAGTGAATACGCCTTTCGTTTCTAGTAACCAACCCATGGAATGAAGAAGGCATGCTTGGGGTAGTCATGACATGGGATTTAGGGGATTGGTCTAGACAATACTCCGATGTGGATTTATCTGGATTTATATTACAAAGGAAAATTATATCAGGATCCTATCATTTTTTGGGAAAATCACTCGTTACATGGTCTTGTGAAAAAGAAACATTCTATAGCACTATCAACTATTGATGTTAAATATATTTTCTCTGGATGTTTTTGTGCACAATTGTTATGGATTAGAAACACCTTAATATAAGTTGGAATTAATTTTAATCATGTTGTAATTAGATGTTATAACTCTAGTGTTTTCAACATCTCAAATAATCCAATAAAAAATTCGTGAACACACACTGTGAATTAAGATATCATTTTATAAGAGATAATTCATAGAAACGTTATATCTCAATATATTTTTTTCCCAAAGAAATAATAGGTAGATACTTTTTATATCTCCTTTTTTATTGACATATTTAATCTTTTTAATTCTGAAATGTGTATCTTTAATTTTACTGTGTAATATTTTATTCTATATATCTCGAATATATAGTAATAATTTAAATTGATATATTTATATACATATATATATGTTCATGTTACTGTTTTGAGTAATAGTCATATCTCATAGGTTGTGTTAGCTATATTTAGTAATAATTACTCTGATATTATTTTGTGACCCATCGTTTACCATGAACAAAAAATCAGATTGAGTATCCACTCTACACAAAAAATTACTCACGAACAATTAGAACCTTATTTATCTTTGATCAAACCCTTGTTACCCTAGTCATACTGACCATCCAACCCCCAAAAATCTAAAAATTTCCATAACCATTTGAGTCGATGGTGGTTCATAAAGAATGATGACACAATAGAGGGTATGAAGAATATTTTTTAGCTGGAGAGCCACCAAATTCAGATTGTTGGATATAACTAACATATTGTTGAAAAGGGTTATAAATCATCAAGGATATGAGAATGATATTGATGAATAATGAGCCCCTATAATTTTTAGGAAGGAAGATCATGTGTTCTATGGTTCGGTGACTTTTTACATTTGTAATAATAATGTCTCATTCATTACAATAATCAACAATGAAATAATTATCCCTAACATCAGTTAATATTGACGAATACTTTAAAGTTCCTCTTAAAGGATATCTATTCATTTATACCACTATAACAACTATACAAGGATTTACACATGCATAAATCATGAAAATGGTATTTGGAACTTCTGTTATCGAGAAAAAGAAAGTAAAAACCCTTGAACCAAAAAGGAAGGTTCTAGTCGAATTCATTCAATGTGGGATTTCCCAATAAAGTAGTGAGTTTAAGTAAAATAATTTTCCAAATATTTTATTCTTTTTCTATTTATTCATGGAATACCTATCAACATAGGATGATTTATCATCTGATATATGTGATAAAATCAAAATATGTCCCTAAAAATCTATCCATAAGGATGCATTCATACTCTAATATTGAAAAATGTTTTTTTTTGTATTGGATGACAATGATTTCACAAAATGGAATTGGTTGAAAACCCTAAATTAATGTTTTTTGTGAAATAATTAATTACACTATTATTTCAATTTGAAAAAATATGATCCCTTATATTTTGATGCTTGAAATATACCCTCCTCAGATTCAGTGGGAGAGTTCCAATCTGGATAAGACACCAATAGATGTTGAAGAATCATCTCATCATTCTGAGACTATATAAAGTAATGACGATAAAGACGCAGATCTTATTCTATGAAGGAGATATAGGATTGGTATTTCTATAAGCCCTCATTCTATGTGTCCAGAAATCAAACATTCTTATCCTTTTTCTCCACTAGTCCAAAATGAAAATTATTAGAATGCAATATCTATCTCTTAGATGTTCTCAATTGGTCAAGATAATAAAATATATATAAGGTCAAGAATGTCTCCTCATATTATTGAAAATCACACTCAATAGATGGAGATAACAACTAAAGATTGAACTTGAACATCAATTTCCTATGAATTGCATCATGAGGACACCATTAAAAGTATTGCTAAAAATAATCATGTTCATGGAAAAATTCCAGAAGTTCAACAGTGAAGGGATTCCCCTATTCCGAATGATTTCAAAAATGATGAAATTACACATACCAAAAGAATCATCTTTGAACGCCCTCTCCAAACACATTTAAATATATAAAATGTTTTTAGTTCATAAAAGATCATGTATATGAATCACATCTTCTAGAAATTTCTCTATATGAATGAATGGAAAATAAAAAGGATTCTATGAAATTCATACTGATCATATAGGATGTTTTTGATTTTTTTTGGAAATACATACTTCTAGAACCATGCCAAGTTAAAATATTCAGTCTAGTCTTTTAGAACTATCTCAATATATTGACTCTATAACTAAAACTATCGATTCACTTCAATGCCATGTTTTAATAAGATGTATTTTTCAATCTATCAATAAAACTGTTCTATGGATGGTAGATGACTACCAGTTTCGATAAAGGAAATAATTAGAGCCACTAAAACATCCACCAAAGAGTTCATCTCTAAGATCAATAAAGGATGTAAAAATATCAATAAAAATCCTTTATTTTAAATAAATATATAAATATTTCATCGTTACACATCTATTAAGGTTAGATGGTTATTTTTAAAAAATAACTATAGTTATATTCGGAATAAAATTGATGATATTAATCATGAATTATTAAAACCAACATGTAAATTTTCTACGATGATGATGAAATTAAAGTTGATGATATTGTACAATCTTTTGATATATCTTATATATCTCGAAAAATAAAATTATGACTATCATGGGGAGTTTAGATAATAATTGGGATGTTTTGAAGAACCTAATCTCTAGTTTCACAAATAATAGAGACCTCTAATTTTTCTTGGGAATTTCTCTCAAAGAATGTGGAATGGGTTCAAAAGTTTTATAGACTACTAAAATAATGAATTATTTAGAATAATTTATTCATAATCATATATAATTTTTCAAATACAAGGGAGGATGCTAACTGGATCCCATGTTTATTATCATTATATTTATTCCTCTCAGCATCTTATTGAAATATTTTCCCCATCAGGGGATCATCCTTGGGAACATCAAAGGTATATAATAGATATATATTCATTATTCCTTATACCATTCCATAAAATACCACTTATTCATATGTATAACTTTTACATGAAACTGTCAAAAAAATATTCCAACAACATTCAATAAACACCAGTAAGGTTTTCTCATGAAGGTCATTCTATTATTGGAGCATCCTCATTGATGTTAAGAGATGTTGTTGGTACTATAGTTGACACCCATCTTCCTTTATATTTTTTCACTCATGATTGAACCCTCCCATTCCATAATCAACCTCCCAAAATCCATTTTGGAAGAAAAATTGTAACCCACAACTTTTTAAATTAATGATTTTTGTTACCCATTGGTTGTTTATTTCTAAAATATTTAAATTATGACAATGTTTTGGTGGAATTTATACATTTGAATCGTTTTACTATAACATTTACTTTGGTTGTTTTTGATAAATTAGGTTATTTTGTTTTAATATTATTTCTAAAATGAAATTATTATACTAATTTTTTGATGTTTATATTTGATATTTATTTAATTTCACCAAGATTAAATTTTTGAATCATGATTTATTTTCAATACGCAGAACTTATTTTTTCCATATTTAAATATTTCAATGTTTCAATATAAACTTCTAATTCCTCCAAAACAATGTTGGTAAATTTATATTTTTGTGCAATATAGAATTTGTTTCTTCTAACACAACTATTTCATATCAAAAATGGGTTAGAAGAAAAGGAATATAAAAATTCCAAATGTATTATAAAATTATTTCTTATTTCAAAAGGAAATAATTTAATTCATAAATAAATTATAAATATATTCCATTCTGAAAATTTTAAATTAAATTCTATATTTTTTTTCTATTCACTGTGTTTTGTGATCATCAAATGGGATAGATTATTGTAAAGGGTATTGTTCCAATAAATCTTCACTTTTTGTGTTCTGACGATTAAAAAAATCACTACATTTACTCTAACAAGATTGTTGATAATTTCAGATATCATTCATCATATATTGTGTGTTTATGTAATTATCGTACTCAATTATGTTGTCTTCTAATGTTTAAGTAACATGGTTAGTTACTCTGAAATTGAAATTAAAACATAAAAATTTATCATAATTTGTCAACTATGTCACTCGAGAGAGACTCTGAGATATAAATGAAATTATAAAAGGACATTAATTTTTTAATGAATACTAATTTCTGAAATAATTTGATGAAATTTGAATGAAACTTTAGTAACACTTTATCTTATGTCAAATAAATATATTTGGATACATTTAAAAATATCTTATAAAGTCAAGAATTATTTTATTATTGACAGATGTCTGATTATGAACAATATTTTTAACTGGTATCCTATAATGAAATGATAATACAATATATCATTATTATCTTTAAAAATATCACAATAAGATAGTCCATAGGTTTTTATTACATTTGATAAAGATGATATATTTTTGGAATAACCGGACTACATAAGTCTTACCATGAATAAGAAAATATAGGGAATGAGGAAATATATGACATTACAGTTGAAATAGAAATTCAATATCTGGAATGAGAGGATACATACAATATAAGGACTCGACTATAAAAATTACATAATCTAACTATTTCAGCTATATTTTACTTCTTTACATTCAAAAATATCTTTTTGGTTCTAAGGTTTTGATTGTTAGAACCTAACTCATACATGTCAACCTAGAAGTATACAATTTTGCTATCATTAAAATGGTAATAATTATTTGAAAACCTAATTTTTTAATGACAATACTATAACATGATTTCTTTTAAAAAAATTCATAACATTTATCTTGAATTAATTTTTTCTCTTACACATCATTAAAACCTAATAAAAACTTTTAAAAAATGGGATGAGTATAAAATTACCATTAAGGGATATAAAAATAAGGAAATAAACCATTATCATATGAATACATATAAACAAATGAAATCATTTTCACAGACACATACTTCTCACCCATAAATACATACTTTGTAAAGCATTAGATTTCCTTAAACATTTGAAGAACATATATAAACCCATAAGTGTATGTTGGTGCATTACTTATATTTTAACCCTCTTGACTACCTAATGATTTGCAACGATCACAGATACCTAACAATGGAACCCTCACTACTACATTATGGTGTAACCCTCACATTTTCACATATAATAACCATACAAAAAACCTCAAAACTAAACATACCAACTATATTAAAGGTATATATATGTCCCAAAAATCATCCTATATAATTACAAAGAACAATAACATAATCATAAAACAAGAACAAATTCATAATAACATTGATTTTGAATTTCATATAATAGAATTTTAAAAGAGGAATTTAAAGGAATGTTCATTAAAAATACAATATAATTGATGGGATAAATTCATATAAATAAAGGAATATTTTTATACCTTTTAAATACACTTTATAAAACATAATGTAAACAAATATTCATCATTAAAATAATATTAATACCACATAAGGAATAATTTAGAAGGTTTACCCAAAGAATGAAAATCTGATTAAGAATTACATTACATTTGGTTACCTTTACTAAAAACATGTTTAAAACTAATTTATAATGTTTAAAATGGGGATATTAATATTTTAAAATATCATAGAAATTCTTATAACACCATATATGATCATTTTATACCATCACTAGTATTCTACCCGTCCATTCACACATAGCTATAAAACAATTCATATTTTCCATTAATAGAGTATCATTTTTCAAAATTAATATTTAATATTAATATTAAGAAAATTTAAAACCCAAATTATAGGTACATAATAATTTAATAGATGGTAGGTAAATCTTTGGGAAATCCTAAATATAGTTGAAATTATTTAATTGAATTAATAAAGAATAAAAATTTATAATTTTCATTCATGATGGTGAAATGAATTACAAAAATGAAAAAATTATTAATGTGGATTAAATAAATAATGATCATTGTAATATTTAATCAGAGAATGATTTTCATGTTACTAAAAATAATGAAATAAAGGTGTTGGATAAGCATGTTGGGTGAGGCTGAAGTAAATAGAGGTGAAGGGCATGAAATCACATTGACCATATTCCGAGCACCATGTAAGAAAAGGCATGATCTCAACCCAAAGGATGAAACCCCAAAACATTATTGGTCTCAAATGAAGTGTCATGGACTCCACACCATATACTATTAGTTGTATAGTACCTTCAGGGACCATATTTCATGATGATTCTTCAAGTTAGGGTTGTCGTTGCAACCAATATGGAAGACATGGACAATAGGTGGATTTGATACCAAAAAATTAACATGAAGTATTCATACAAGTGGATTTCAAGGGACTCATAATTAATATGCAGCTATAATAGCTTCATTATCCTCATAGATGCAATCATAACTATATTATATTAATCTAGAGACAACAAGCCATCATTAGTATAGATTTTCAATGGTTAATTTGAAAAAATGTCCAAGTAGATGGTTAAGGAAAAAATGTTTATATAAAATAGAATTTGTATTTGATAGATGCTTATTTCACAATAAATCCACAACAATCAGTAAGTGAAATATAAATGTTGCTATTATAATATAAATAAAATGAGATTTCACTAAAAAAAATAGAGAAAAACTACTAACATACTGAAATTATATCATCATGTACTCCAAAGATATATTATATTCACTATTATTTCATATCATTAAATTAAACCAAATAAATATATATGCTCTTTTATCCAACCACCAACTATAGAAATATGCCTAAAACCAATCTACACTTCAGGTTTTCGGTCTCTAACACTCGTCTCAATAATTGCAGTAAATTTTGAATCCCCCACCCCAGTTACATTTGACTTAAAGATTATCTGTTTCCATCATGGAATCACCCATCTTTATCTCAAAATACTAATTCACCTCAATCACCTCCCACAGACACTTAATTTTATTCACTACCACATAAATTTCAAATATAATCCATTTATTTGTGGGAGATGGTGTAATCTATAGACGAAATATTGACGTTAACAACTAAATCCAAAACCATTGTTAAAACAGAACCAACAAATATATTCTATCATTATCCCATCTCTTTCTCTTAAAATCTATACATTTAAAGACTATAAATATCATTACCCATTTTCGGACAACATTTCAACATTCCATTTTTCTACCAAAAACCATCTTCATCTATATAGAATCTACACATAATGCATAATAAAATTAATGAACATGAAGAAACATAATTTTATCATCATTAAAAATTTAATATGTTTCTTAATGTTATTAAAAGGAATTGTGACTAATGAATAGAAATCCATACCTACTATTTTAATGGAAATAAGTGATAAATATAGAGAAAAAATTAAGTTTAAGATTTCAAAAAACATTCATTTAGTTAATATAGATGGTGTTTTTGTAGGATATAAAAATTAAACTAAGGTAAAAAATACAAAAACATGAAAATATAGAATCAATGTACCTATGATTTTTCTATAAGTGAAAATTAAAGGAAACAACACATCCACATGAATGTTGTTAACAAAATCTCATGAATCTGTATCATCCCAGAAAATATAGACGAGAACGGGAGCTGTATATACCTAGTAAATCACAATTATCAAGTGGTGACCATGAAATATACCTCATTTCACATTATATCAACAATAACTCAAAAATAAAACCCTTTAGACTAAAAAATATATGTATAATATACATTAACATTAATACGGATAAAACCCTCTTTATACAAGTCATGTAGCTTGAGAGATAGTATGGTATTAAATAATTTTTTCATCTCCCAGAGCATTATCAAATGATATGAATATACTTCATCTTATCCAACACTAAAAATAAAAATGGAAGAGGAATGCACATTGATATAGGTCATTTAAGTAGTAATATGAAAATACAACTAACAGTGTATGGTAATTACAAAATGTTTTTCTCTAAAATATGTTTGATAACACATTGAAAACTTCATATCCTATGAGAATAAATTGTTAGAACACATATAAATCTAGAAACACGTATTTGGTAGAATCACAACATATTAATGGAAAAAATATAGAAACATGAAAAATATAGAATCAAGGTACCTATGATATTTCAATATGTGACATTAAAGGGTAAAAATAAAGCCACATAAAACATGTTAACATAATACAATGAATCAGTATCAACCCACAAAATATCAAATAAACCATGGGGTGTGTATAGCTGGTCACTCACAATTATCCAGTGGTGCCCATGAAAAATATCTCTTTTCACATTACATTTACATCAACTCCAAAATAAAACCATTGGCCCAAATAGATTAATGTACAATATATAGTAACGTTAAAATGAGGACTACCTAAATCATTGAATTCATGTAGCTTTAGAGATAGTATGGTATCCGTTCTTTTTTTCCATCCCCCAAAGTATTATTAATTTAAATGAATACGCTTCATCTTATCCATCACTGCAACAAAAAATAGAAGAGGTACACACACTAATTCAGGTCATATAAGTAAGAATATAAAAATACAATTAATAACATATGGTAATTAAGGAACCATTGGCTCCTTTAAATATTTGAAAATATATTGAAAACTATATATCCAATGATCATGAACTATTAGAAAACTTATAAATATGGAATCCCCTATGTAGTACAAACAAAACATATTAATAATGAATAATATATTAGTTATTGCAATATTCTAAAAGTGAATAGAAAAACATTTATAGTGGAATCAATTTGAAGTGAATGTGATATAATAATAGTGGACACAACATACTAACAATGTACAAATCATTATATCCATGTCAAAATAGTGAACATAAAATATTAAATGGAAATAGGTCTATAGTGTAATGATAATAATAAAAATTAACAACACACCAACAATGAATGGAAGCATATATACAATGAAGAAACCAGGGTTGCAAACCTGAGTTCACTGGGGCATTTTACAAATAATTTCCAATGCAATAAAATCCAATCTAGATCCACATCACTGGAGAACCAAGAGGACTATTCGTCATCTTCAATCTGTGTATCGGGCACTATGTAGTATAAAAGAAAAAATTACTCTGGACCAGCACTGGGTTCCTCATCAAATATTTAGCAGTTAGAAACAACAAGACCAATATCAGTTGATCACATAATTTGAAACCCCCCTTCATTAAAGGTTTTGGATGATGAAGGTTTTTTACATGTTTTTGGATTTTGGGGTAATTATAGTAAACATTTAAGGGTTACTGTAGCTCTAAGGAACTGAAATCGAGATCCTGAGGTGGTTTAGAGGTGTATCAATGATAAAATAGTTTAAATTCGTGGATACTATATATAGAGATGATAAAAATCAATAGTTTATGGTTGAGTTTGAAACTGTTGAAGAGTACATGAGAATGTGGTGGAGGCTATGAAGACAGAGCTAGTGGGGAGGATGGAGGCAAAGCAGGCAGAGCCAAATTCTAAGAATAAGGAAAAAATGTGAGTGGTAGAAGGAGAACACTGGTAGAGAAAAAAATAGATGATTCGGTGGGAAAGCACAATTAGCGTAGGGAGAATGCATGTGGTGGAAAGATTATAAGGTGAAGAGGGAAAACACGAGTGGCAGAGGGAGACAATTAGGTTTGCATAAGCTTTTAATGGAGGAATACAATGTTTGTGTAAGGATAAATAGTTTCCAGTAACTGTATGATATGATGATGGAAATGATGGTTTCGGAAGGAGGTATTTTCCATGGAAAACTTAGTATGATATAGGGGGTAATTCACTATGGGATGTGAAGAATTTAGAAAACCCTAATTGGAAGGCCACATTGGATGTCTCATGGATGCGGGAGTGTTGTCAAAATTTCAGAGTGGGGGGGACAATTTTGAGGAGGTGTGGGAGCATATCTGGGAGACAATTAAGCTTTAAAAAAACAAATTTAGTATATATATTGATTCAACTAATTTATGAATAATGTTTTTTTATTTCCATTGTTTCAAGTGCATGATTTACATGATTTCCATGAACAGTTTGAAAATAAATTTCTTATCTAATTAAAGGGAAACTATAACAAACCATATATTTATTAGAAACATAAAAAATATTTATTAAATAAACGTTAACATAAGGAAACTATGATTATATAGAGTTCTATTTTCTTACGATAATTAGGAACATTACATGACAACAAAGAACATAAAACAAAACATATTTATTGAAATCTTCTTTTACACGAAGACAACATTCTTTCATACTTATCATTGAATGAGATAACCTAAGGACATGCATAAAAAAGGGGTGAGCTATAAATCCCATTAAGGGAGTAGTCATGGTATAACATTAATAATATTATAAATTATTGGGAATAGTCATATCGATGGAGTGCAAGAGAACCATGAACATAAAGGAATGATATAACGTGATTGTCATATCTAGGAAATGTTGAAACAACATTAAACTCAATATTATCATGAGCCAAGAATAATTTTAAATATAGAATGATTAAACCCTAATATTACTTGATTAATGATGAGTAATCCCTCATTTCACTTTACACATGATGATATTAATCTTTAACCAATGCATTGGATCACTATTATGGAACACCCTTCTCAATCATTTCATATCATGTATAAGTGTAAAACATTGAACATACAATATGGAATCATTCAACATCATTATTTATTCAATGAAAATTTAATGTGGAATAAATAGATGAAAATATATAAAAAATATGTAAATGTGGGTAAATTTGATTACCTTTTATTGAGAAATGGTCATGGTATTCATTACACAATGACTTTGGCTTGGAATGTCACTGTATAATTTCAGCAGCATAACGACCTGAGTTAAGATTTCAAAAAACTATTTGAAGAGGGAGAAATGGGTATCTCATTATATATACATTAAATTGACAATAATTGGTTCATATATTTACGTGTACCAATATATTTAATGGAATTTAGATGCATAATTTAAAATAATTTCTTCAATATAAATGATGATATAAAGCTACATTATTGAATTTTTCCATGGTAATGGGTATACATTGGAGGCATTAATGATAATGGAATGGGTATCTCATCATTCAAACATAAGGAGGAATGTTTTAGGGAGTTGATAAATCATACTAAACATTTTTATCTAAACTAAAATTGAAAGACAACATATATAAATATGGAAAAAATTGAGAAAGGATGCAATCCATTACTTGGAAGTGTCATCTGAAAAAATTGGGAGAGGCTTGAGAGGGGATTAATGGGAGGATGGGGAACCTTGGGAGAATTTTAGAGAGAGTAGAGTAGGGTTTTTTGAACATCAAATGGTTTGAGTGAATAGTAATGGGATATTGTGGTTGTTTATATATGAAAGGGTAAGGAATTCTTAATTATTTAGGTTTTGGATACCAAATATTAATCTCATCAAAACCACAAACCATCCCATGGGTTTTCCCCATGGTTTTTTCCAATTTGAAGTTTAAAAAATTACTTTATATGGGGAATTTCTGAAATTATAAAAATATTTGGCTTTTTATGTTGATGTGAGTAACACCCTCTAAGAAATCATTTTAATATGATAAAATGTTATATAGGTATCAGAGGGTACACTAAGGGTTTTTAAAATAAAAAAACACTCCTAAAATATAATTATTTTCAAATTAATATATATATTGTCTGAAAAAACCATTTATATTATTTTATTACATCACTATTATGTCATTTTGATGTCATAAAACACATTATATATTTAGATGGTATTTAATTTTTACCTAAAAAATATACAGTCTCATAAAATTATGAAAAATTCACTGTAAGATGATTTCAATATCCTGATTCCAAAAATATTATTCATTTTATCTAAATAATTTTCTGTAAATGGAAAATTATCCTTGTAAAATAAAAACCAATATTTATTAAAAATTCATGGGTTTAAAAAAATTGCATTTATACCATAATAAAAATTAAAATTGTATTCATAAAAATTATAAGATCATTTATATTTATTAAAAAGTTATTTAGTAATAATATTTTATTAAAATAATATGTAAATCAATAATCCTTAATTTTTTTATTAATTGAATATTAATTAAATATATTATTTTTGCTTTAAAAACTATTTACAAATTAACAATTATAAAATGAATGTATATTCATTATTCTATACAGAAGCAATTAAAATAATCATACTGTTAGGGTATTGTTAAATAGACCCTTATAACACCCACATAGGACATAATGATAAGGTGTATGCTGGTGATAGACTATTGGGGTGGCTCCGATAACATCACTCAAGTGGTAATATCTATTAACTACCACTTGTCCCTTTAGCAGTTCCATTAATGGTTAATGCGTTGAAGCTCAGCTTGGGCTTGGTCAAAGGAAAATACTAGATATGCTACCTCCTTTCCAAGGTCCAACAAATGGGATTCATATGGATTAATTCTAAAAGATGATTCTAGCACCTCCTTTTTCTGATTAAAATGGAATTCTTAAATCTCTATATTTATAATAATCATGTGATCATTGTTCTACGACTATTTTTAATATGTTATGAATTCATAAGGATATTTTAAAATCCATAATCATAAAATAAAATAAGTTCAAATGTTTTATATAACCATTTTACAGAATTAGACATTTAATTAGATGAAGGTGAATTTTTAGTAATAAAAGATTGGGTTGTTACAATCTTACCCCCTTAGAAAATTTTTCCCACAAAATTTCTTTTTCCCACATTAAAATAGATGATGGTAACTCTACTTCATCACTTCCTCTGATTCCCACATTTCTACTTCAAACATGTTGTTTAACCAAAACACCTTGATGAGGGGCATTGTCTTATTTCATAGAACATTTAATCTACAATGTAAGACTTTGAGTAGGTTATCTTCATAGGAGAAGAAATTATCTAATGGTACCACGTCTAGATTGAGTACATGTGATCAGATAGGTATATTCTTCATCAAAAGTGAAGCTTGAAGTACATCATGGACTTGAGATCGGTGTAGTGGGAGTGCTAGTCGATAGGCCACTGCTCCAATGTGATCAAGGATTTCCAAAGGGCTGTTGAACCTTGGACTAAACTTTCCCTTATTCCCAAATATCATAACTCTATTCCACAGAGATATGCAGAGGAATACCATATCTCCAACATCGATATCTATGTCTTTTCGATGATTATCACAAGAGATCTTTTGTTGAATCTGAAAAAATTTAATGTGTTGATGGAGGGTCATAACCTTCTCAAAAGTTTCTTCAACCAATTTTGGAACTGGGAGTTTTCACTATGGAACTTCATCCCAACATGCTGGTGTTCTACATCACTTCCCATTCAGGGCTTCATAAGGGGCCATTTGGATGATTGAGTGAAAACTATTATTTATTGAGAACTAAACTAGATGAAGGGGTTGATCCCATTTTCTTTAAAATTCCATTGATCATATTATTAACATATCCTCAAGTGTTTTTAGAGTCCTCTTTGTTTGGCCATTAGTTTGAGGAGGATAAGACATTATGATGTTAAGCTCATTATTCAGTGCATGTTAGCGACTCTTCCAGAAGATAAAGCTGAATATTGGATCTCGATCGGATAAAATAGATAGTGCTACTCCATATAGCATTAACACTTATCAGATATATATCTGCACCAGTTGGTACAATGATAAACGCAGTCTAATTGAAATGATGTGTAAAGTGCTTTAAAGATGATCTACAACAACCCAGATAGCATTGTCTTATTTAGATGTCTTTGAATGTCCGGTGACAATGTCCATGGTGATGTTATCCCATTTATATAATGAAATGAATAATGTTTTCATCATTCCCTTAGTATTTTTCCTTAATTGATTCTCTTCCTGACACACCATGCACTTTTATGTATACTCGGTGATCTGATTCTTCATGCTATCCCCCAATACTTCTTTTAGAGGCCTTGATACATCTTTGTGTTTCCTCGGTGAGTGGATAAATTTGAACTATGTGCTTCATCAAAAAATTTATTTTTTAACTCCAGATTTTATAGAAATCATAGACTCGTCCCAAATCTCACAATTCTTTCTAAATTAACATTCAACTCCAATGATTTAAATTTTTTGATAGTTTACACTTTTTTGGAATTTTTACATCATCCTTTTGAGCATTCGTTAACATTTCCAAAATAGGTGGTTGAGTAATCATTTTTGAATGTATTAATGATATTCCATTATTTATGATTCCCTACTCCATATGTATCAAATATTTAAAGATATGATCCTTTTAAATTCTCATCAATGATGGAATTTCTAGGTCCTTTCTACATAGAGCATCTTCCACCTTGTTTGATTTTCCATGGTGGTAATGGATTGAGCTGTCATAGTCTTTGATCAGATCTAACCATCTTTGTTGGTGCATGTTCATATCTTTCATTTTGAATATAACCTCAAGTCTTTTGTGATATGTGTATATTTCACAGTACTCTACAAAGCAGTAATGTCTCCAAATTTTTATTGCGAATATTATTGCATCCCATTTAGATCCTATGTTAGATAGTTTTTCTCATGAACAGTCAACTGTCATGAACCATGGGAAAGGAATTAGTCATTATGCATCAACACACAGCTCATGACCTTCTTTGAAGCATCACTAAATACCACCAAAAGTTCTCCACTTGTTGGTAGTGTGAGAATATGCATTGTGATGTGCCTCTTTTTCAACTCCATGGAGCTCTCTTTGCATTTATCACTCTAAGAAAACGTGACACCATTCCAAGTCTGCTTTATAAGAGGGTTTTATAATCCTATGAAATTTCTCACAAATCGGCGATATTATCCATCTAACACCCGGAAGCTATAGATATCCATCAATGATATAGGCATTTGTCAACCCTCAATTACAGCTATCATTGAGGGATCTAGAGATATCCCATTTATTGTGATGATATGACCCAATAATGATATTTCCTTCAACATATAGTTGATGTACATTTCATAGATCTTATCCTTTTTCAAGGTCTTTATTATAGTTCTTAGATTATACTTATGATCCACCTTGGATTTATAGTATAATAGAATATCATCTATAAAGATTTACATTAATGTTTTAAGACAACCTCAAAAATATAGAATCATTATGTCCATAAATATTTATATAGAATTAGTGATTCTGAAAGGAATTACTATGAATTCATAGTGACTATACCTTGTATGAAAAGAATTATTGGGGATATCCTCCTTTTTCACCCTTAAATGGTAATATATCGACCACAAATCCACCTTAGAGAAGTATTGTTATCCATGTAGCCAATCGAACAATTCATAAATTCGGGGATCATGTTACATTTTCTTTATAGTTATTTTATTGAGATCATGATAATCAATGAAATGGTGCATTGATCAATCCTTATTCCCGACAAAGAGGACTGGTGCACCCTATAGTGAAGCACTTTTGTGTATAAACTCTTTACCCAGATTTTTCTGTATTTATTTCATCATCTCCTCATGTACTAAAACAACCATTCTATAAAGAGTCTTGGATATTGGAAAATACCTATCTATAAGATCAATCTTGAAATCAACATCTCTTCATGGAAGAATACTAAAAAATTCCATGGAAACACTTCAGCGAATTCCCTCACAATACCAAAGTTTTCAAGGATGGTTTCTTCCTTAGAATCTATCATCTGAGAGGGATACATGTTCTCATAGGGTAGTAATATCCATGCTGTAGATGATGGTTCTATAGAACATTCTTCCTCATCCTTGCACTTGTACGAAATTGATGGTTGATTTTCCATATAAAGAGTGATTTCCCTCTCACGACAATTTATGTGGTATCTATATTGGAAATAACAAATCATGCCAATAAATTCATTAGATTACAATAGATGTAGTATGATGTGGTTCACCAAGATGTTCAAACAACAAATATTTATAGGGGATAAATTATATTAATGGGATGCAATGATTTCCCCATTCTCAATTCTCACTAACATATTTACTTCCACGATTTGTGGTGGTGTTGGGATTTTTCAACAAAACATTTAGGATATAAAAGAATGCATAAAACTAGAATCAAAAAAATGTTCGGTATTATTGAATGAATTACTAGAATACTTATCCCAACATTGTTTTTGGGGTTCTCATTGATATTAGTGATGGAAAAAATATCACCCTTGCTTCCTTAGAGGTTGTTGGTTGCCTTCTAAAACCCTTAGCTCAGGGTACTGGTTTGCAAATTTCCCTTGTTCTTTCCAGTTGATGCAATGAACAATGCGTTGAGGGTTGAGCGGTGTGTTTCTTTCTTATGTCACAATAGTTGTGTTTTCTTGTTGGTAGTAAATTTCTAGGTGCCCTTTTCTTCTATAAATAAATTATTTCTTCACCCCATTTAGAAAATTTCTAGGCTGCTTCTTTCTACACATTTGGAAACTAGTGTGCTAGTATTTCGTGCCACCATTGGATTTATCTATTAGACCACCATAATTAAAGTCCACTTTGCGCTTCTTATCCCAATGATACCCCTGATATTATATAATCTTTATTTTGACATTGAGGGAATATCAGACAATTTCTTCATAGCTCATCAAGTCACATGACATTAAGGCTTTCCATTGGATATATTTTATCCCAAAAATTAAGTGTTCACCCATGCATTTTGGGGTAACAATAATTCCATAGGAATATCATGAAAACCTTGTGATTTTTTCCTCATACCCTCCATTGAATTTGTCTCATTATTTTCATGATGTCAATGAATTCAATTTCAATATTATGTGATAGTGTGAGAGGAAAATATTTCATGTTACTATTTTCTAGAAATCCTTCCATTCCAATTACTCGATCTCTTTATCAGGTTTCATATTTTTTATCAATTTCCACCATTGATCAGCTCTAACATTCATACCATAAGCATCCAAAAGTAACTTCTCTTATTTATAACATTAAAGAATGAAGAAGATGTTCATAATGTATTTGATCAATTATTTGAAGAGTAATGGATCAGATGATCCATTAAAAGTAGGAGTACTTTGTCTCATGTAGCTCTCAATTGTGGATTATTATTTCATTGGGGGGGGGGGTTAAACATTCCCCTTAACCCATGTTACAATTTTTAACACAATTTATGTGAGATATTATCATGAAAAATATTTTGATTCCTACTTTTATCAGATTCGTAAAGTCATTAGAACAATCATCACATTGATCTTCATATCAGATGTCAGCTAGAGTCCTCCTATTACCTGCCATTCGATGGAATAAAATTAAAGTTATGTGTAACACATAGATGGGAATCCTATTACAAAAAGAGATAATTTATAAATTACAATTATTTCATTGACATATCTATGTTTTCCATGATCCACTTCCCAAAATATATTGGTAGGGGAATTTTTCTAGTCACCATAATAATGGTTCATACTAAGATTATGAATTATACAAGAATATCCTTCAGGAGTGTTGTAACCAAGGGTTCAGTATGCCATATTGTCATGAACTAGTTCCCATTCAAGTCTAACTCAAAGTTGTGTTTTCGGGTTTTACCCCTAGATACATCTATGCCAAAGACGCCTCTACCTACTCATATCCAGATAGAGCTGCATTTTCATGATAATCCTCTATCTCAATAATCACTAAAATTTAGAGATGTTTTTATTATACATAGTCTTATTACTATGCCTTTCACTAGGGTTTTCTAATCCTAATCCCAAAAATAACAAAACATATACTTTGATACCAATGATAATGACCATGTACTTTATTAGACACCTAAACAAGATTAATTAAATAAAAATTCACTTAAGAAAACTCTGATGATCAATAGGTCTAGTGTATTTGGAAAATTAGTAATATTATATAACAACATAGAACATAATACACCACATATTTATTGAAAACATTTTTTACAAGACCACAATAGTCCTTTGTACATAGAATTACATGACATAACCTTAGGACATGCATAAGAAAATGGTGAGCTATAAATCCCAATTAGGAAGTAAGAAATGCATGACATGAATAATATAGTAAATGTTAGGAAATAGTCATATCAATGGAGTATAAGAGAAACATGAACATAAAGGTAGGATATAGCTTGATTATCATCAATAGGAAATGTGGCAACAAGATTTAACATGATATTAGCATGATCCAAGGCTCGTAGCACATGTAGAGTGAGTACACACTCATTGAACATTAATTATCCTGAGAAAACCCTTGTTTAACATGATTTATTAAGATAATAATCTATATCCAATTCATTGGAGCGCTATCTGGGCTCACCCATCTTAATCATTTAATATCTTACATAAGTTCCGTACAAGGATCATACAACCCAGAATCAATAAACATCATAATTTATTCCACGATAAAAAAATTTGGAATACATAAAAAAATACAATAAATAAGTAAATGTTTGTAATGGTGAAAACAATTGTATTGAAATGGTCATGGTGTTCACAATATAATCAATTTGGCTTGGAAAGTTTCGTTGTAATATCAGTAGCATATCAGCCAGACCTAAGAATTCATAAAAAAAATTGATGTGAGAGATAGTTTTATCTCATCATATTTACAAGAAATGTACCGTAAGGGGCTCATATATATACATGTCTCAACATATTTAAAGAAATTTAGATTGATAATGTAAAAAAATTTCTTGAATGTAAATGAGGAGTGAGAAATCCCTTTGGGAATATCAGTATGGTAATGGGTGTACATGGGAGGCATATATGAGAGATAAAGGGGTCTCTCGTCATTAATAAATAAAAAGGGCAGTATAGGGTAGTGGAAAAATCATAACCCAATAATTTTAGTTGAAAAATAAAAGGGCTTTACAATAGAAACTAATTTGGAAATAAATGAGAAAAGGAAGAAATACATTACATAGAATTGTGAATCAGAAGGATTGAGAGTGGATTTAGAGGTGTTTAATAGGGGAATGGTTCACCTTAAAAGGATTTTTGAGAGTGGAGGGCATGGTTTGGTCATTCTACAAAAGGATTGAGTGATGAGGAAAGGGAGCTTGAGTTGGATTATAAAGGAAAGGAGAATGACTTCATTATTATTTAGGGTTTGGACATGACACATTAAACAGATCAAACCCCAAACCATACCATGTTTTTTACCAAGGGGATTTGAAAAATAGATTAGAAAAAAATTAGTTTTTAAGGCCAATGGAAAAACTTTTTAAAATAATAGGATTTATTCTGTGGTGATGAGTCACACTCTGAAGGAAATAATTTTAAAATGTTAATATGCTTTACATGTCTTGGTGGGTAAAAAAAAGCTTCTAGAATAAATCAAATAAACCTAAAATATAATTATTTTAAACGTAAAACATATAATGGGAGAACCTTAAATTTATATTATATTATTACATCACTATTGGGTCTTTATGTTTTCTTAAAACACATTATAAATTTAAATAGTATTTATTATTACCCAAAAATTCAATTGTCATAGAAAAATAAAAAAAATCACCATTGGATAATTTCCAGGGCCTGATTAAAAAATAATATTCATTTTATCTAAATATTTTTATAAATATGTGAGTTTTTAATTTTAATGTAAAAACTGACATTTATAAAAAATTAAAGGGTTTTGATAAAAACATCTTTCAAGCCTTAATAAAAATTACAATTGTATTCCTAACAATTATATGATCATTTATATTTAATATAAATAAATTTAGTAATAATACTTTATTTATATATTATTTAATTATAAAATCCATCAAAATAGATTTCTTAATTGAATATTATCTAAAAATACAATTTGTCCATAAAAATTGATTTGAAAAATAAAAATAAAAATATGAAATTATATTATTTATTATTTTAAAATATAATTCACATAATCATTGTGATATATTCTTGTTAAATTTCCCATTATAACACCTGTGTAAGACCTAATGGTAGAGTGTGTGATGGTGAAAAACTATTGGGTAGATCAGATAACATCGCTCCAGTGGTAATCCCTATTAACTTACACTTATATTATAGGCAGTTTTGTTCAAGCATAATGTGTTAATGATCTGCTAGGGATTGGTCAAGAGATAATCATAGTCATTCTACCACCTTTCTGAGCTCCAATAAATGGGCTTCCTCTGGAGTAATTCATCTCGATGAGGCCATCGCCTCCATTTTCTATGTAAATTAAATTTATTGAAGCCATATATTTATAAAAATCATGTTATCACTATTAAATGGATATATTTGAACAGGAAATAATTCTTAATGGTATTTTAGAATACAAAAACAAAAATCCAATGATATGGAGATGTTTTATATAACCATTTTACATAATATGACTATTAATTACATCGAGAGAAATTTTCATTAATAAAAGTGTCAGTCATTACAGAAACTTATGGAGTATAAAAAATGGTGTTAATTTGTTTCTAGAACAATAAATTATTCCATAAATCATTTTTTATATTTAATGAGGACAAATAATTATACAAATAATTAGAGATAATCATTTAGATCATTTTAGTGGTTCCTCGAAGATCATGAACATGTTTCATCATATAACATTAATATTATTCATGTAAATAAATATAGAAAATAAAAAAGGTAAGATAATATTCTTAAAAAACTATTTCAACAATTAAAATAGATTTAAAACCAGATATTAAGGATGATAAAGAAATTTAAGACACATCATCAACGATGTCGGCAAATCGGCACATCGGGAACATTGTTTCTTAATTTGTAGAATAAGAGGAATTGGAGAGGAAGTATGATGATGAATTTTTCCATAAAAATTATAAAAGTTTTGAATTTATATAATATTATATATTTCTTCAATCTTGGACAAATATAGGTTATTAGATTATAATAAAACAAAATAATTTAACAGAAAACACAAGAAAATGAAAGAGAATTTTTACCTCTTCAACTCCTCTCCTTGAGATACTTCTTATGTCCTTTGGTTTTGAAATTTTTGTGAGACCAAGAGTTATTGGACACAAGGATGTTCCTTTGGAAGGGTATTTGGATGAATTTAGGCAATACTCAAAGCATTATAGTTGTGATAGGAAGAGGGATTGAGGGTGGTATTAATAGTGGAGTAGGGGATGGGTTTTGCATTATTTTATTCAGTAGATTAATATTTTTTCCCAAGAGTATGAATACTCTCGATTAATGTTCCCCAAAATAGTAAAGATATAATGTGAGTTCTATCAAAGTGTTCGTAAATCATTCTTTATTCTTGGAATAATGTATTTAACATATAATATATATATATACAGTAAATTGCTATATTTCACTATTCATTAAAAATTAGTGTAATTTAGAAAAATCACAAATGTTAACTCTAACCATTTTTAACCATGTAGAATTCAAAAATGAACTCCATTTTTTAAATATAATATTTTATATATTTGAGAAAATTAATTTTTAAATAAAATCATAATTTATTCCAAAAATAAAAATTTTAAAACTATAACCCATTTTATATTACCTTGAAAAATTAATCAATATCTCATTATCTTATAACCTTAAGGCAATAATATAATTATATGATTTACTATTCATAAGGGTCATATTACTATTCATATTACTATTTATAAGGTTATATTACTATTCATCAAGAAAATTAGGTTTTTTAGAATCTAAATAATATACTCATCACAATCATATCTGTATATTATTTGAAATTAAAATCATAAGATTTGAAATGTTTTGTTTAGAAACTAGTTTATAACTATCTCTATAAAACATTGATTTATTATGTATAGAATCAGTGTATCATGCATTTAAATTTTATTTCTAAACCCTTGGGGTGTTACATTCTCCCCAACCACTGGAAATTGTGTCCTTTTAATTTTATTTACAAATTAAACAAGTGAGGGTACCTTTACCTAATAGAATTTTCAGATTATCAATTTTTTAATCATCTCTATGGTTTCTCCACAAAATGGTTACTTATTGAATTACCTTATTCTTCAATACTTTTTCTCCTCGATCAAGAATTTGAAAATGTTTATATTCATAAGAACAGTTCTATTGTAGCTTACCATATACTGTGCTAAAAATATGATGAATCTGGCACATATATTCTCAACATCAAAACATAAAAATCATTTTGTATCTGATATAAACATAGAGGAAAAGCAACTATATAGGCAACTGGTTTACATTTTTACCATATTTCATAATGTCTAATGAATGATGGAATCATCAATCCATTATTAAAAAATCTCCTAATACATTTCCATTGTGAGATTCTAAGAAAAAATTGATCACCTTCATCAAAAGAAAAGACTTTCCTCCTATTATCTACATCACTATTATACATACTTAGAGATATGCACATGTGATTCTGAATCATATTCACATTTCATTCATGTAATATACCAATTCTTGTCCCACTATCTTCATTTACATAACATCATAAAAAAAGGTGTATTTTGAAAAACCTTCCAATATAATGTCTCAAAAGGTTCTAACATTACAATGGGATTAAAACTATTATTATAAGAAATCTCAACTGAGGAAATATTATGATAAAAAATCCCCTGGTAATCAATTGAACAAGATCAATGAATATACTCTAAATATGAATCTTTCAATCTGACTAATAGTATGATTGAGGATGGAAGGTTTAACTAAAATTTTATTATGTTCCCAATAACTTCTGATGGACATTTTAAATGTTAGAAGTGAACATTGGATCGTGGTTATATACAATGGAATGGGGATCACCAAGTTACATAAAAATATCATTGTGGTACATTCGAGAAGATGATCCAAATAAATAATGTATCAAATATGAAGTAAATGTACAGATTTAGTCAGTCAATCACTAATATCCCATATTACATTGTTAACTAGAGAATTCATTGGTACTTCCAAAATAGGTTTCTATGGATATATTTTCTCATTTACACTATAGAAATGCTAAATCCTAATACTTCCCCTTCAGTAACATCCACCATTAATTAACCTATTGACATGTCAAAAATTTCATAGTAAGATATGAAATATCTCTTATCATTTCACCCCACTAGTAATACTCATGAAGGCCTATGTACATCTTTGTGCTACCAGGATGAACTTAAATCAAAGAACTATGAGTTTCACACAATTACTATTTCTTCACCTAATACTTTTAAGGCACATGAAATATTTTTCCAAATGTCAAAACAAATACTTTATTAATGCTAAATTCTATAAATGTACTCATATTAACATAATGTAACATTTTTTTACAACTCCTCATATTACTTATGTTCTTGGTCAATTCTATTAGACAATGATGAATATAGTAACATCTAAAACAAAATAAATAAATATTCTTCAACATAAACTTCCAATACAGAATTAATCTAATAATTAATCAAGGGGTTCTTTTTCCAAACATAACATGGTTAATGATACATATGATTTTGGATCAAGGATTCTTCCACATTGTTTGTTTTTCGAGGATGGTAATTGATAATGTAAAAAAATCCTTTATCAATTCAACAAATCTTCTATACTTTATGGTTAGTTACTTATATGTGAATATATACATCAGACTTCGATGGTGGGTATATATTTTAAATTTGGTACCGTATAAATGATGCCACCAAAATTTTAAATCAGAGCCCGCAGCTAATAATTCCAAATCACGAGTGGTGTAATTTAACTCTTGTGGTTTTAGTTGTATTAAATCATTTTCAATTACCTGATCATTCTGCATCAAGACACAACCATGTCCCCTAAATTAAACATCACCATATATGAAAAACTCAATATTTCTAGAATATAGGGTGAGAACAAGAGAATTCACCAATCTTCATTTCAATTCCTGAACACAATCATCACATTATTATGTCTAGATGAATTTAAATCTTTTTCAGTTAACTTAGTCTATGGAGTAGATAATAGTAAAATGTTTTCAATAATCATCCAGCAATATTTTTCCAAACCAAGAAGAATACAAATTTAGGTTATATTTTTGGGTTATGGACATTATTTAACATCTTTTGATTTAGCAGGATCCATATTTATGGCATGTTTAGAAATAATGTGACCAATGAATGAAATTTTTTTCAATAAAAATTCACAGTTTCTGAATTTTCCATATTGTTTCTTTTCATTTAAGGTTTGCAAAAATAACCCTAATATAATTTTCATTCCAATATTTAATTTACTAATATACTATAATGTCATCAATAAAAACAACCATAAAATTATCCAATATATCATGAAATATTGTTTTCATAAGATCATGGAATAAATAAGGTTAGTTATTTTACCCAAACAGGACAACAACAAATTTATAACGAGCATATACTGTTTTAAAAGTTGATTCTATAATTCCATCCCCTTTTAACCTTATCCGATGGTACATGGATCTCATGTTAAACTTAAAAAATCACTTATGACACTAGATATGATAAAGAAAGTCACTGATGTGAGGAAAATGATACCTATTCATAATATCAATGCTATTTAAAGCCTTATATTCAATGAAATGTATTATAGAACAATCATTATTTTTAATAACAATAAATGGAGCTCTACTTGGAGATGTTCTAGGATGATTGAAACATTTATCAAGAAATATTGAAATATATTTTTTAAATTCATAAAGATAAATTTATTAAAATGATAGGGTGATTTGAAATTTTTTTAGCATCAGTAACTAAGACAATTGGGAATTCAACTTCTAGATCATGAATAACACTGTGTAAATCTTCCAAAAAAACATCAGGGAATTCATTTACCACTAGCACATCATTAATATGAATAGTAACCATGTTTTTTAAAATATGAGCAATATTACATTCATTCCAATCATTAATAGTTTCTCGTCTTCCTAATATGTTATCAATTGTATGGGTTCAATCTTGAGTAAAAATGAAAATATTTTTGAAAAACAACTTATTTAGATCTACAATCAATCTTAGCATGATTAATAGAAATCCATACATACAAGTAATTATATATAACTCCAATATGTAAAAAACATGGTTTTCAAGTAATTTTTTTCCATATATAATAATAGGAATATTGTTAAAAAATTTTCTATAACATTCCCCGGTTTGTTTTAACAATTTTATCCTGTCTCATTTCATGGAGTGAAATCTAAAATTTACTTGAAAATTTCACATATTAGATAGAATGTGTAGTCCCCATATCAAAATATTGATTAGTAAAGTCTGAGTATATAAACAAAGTACCTAATTCCAATTTATTGGATGTCCTAGCATCTGCTGATTTAGTTGCAAGGGATCTCACTACATGTTTCTGCTTATTGTAAAGATGAATTCCATCACTCGAATCATTCTTTGTGTATTCATTTTCATAATCAACCAAATCACCACAGTTTAAATACTTTATTTTTTCGTAGGGTAAATATTCTTAATATCATTCTCTTTATAATATCAGTCCATATGTCCAAAATTACCTTATAAAAATATCAAATTTGTTTTGGTACGACATTACCTACGGTTCTTTTTACCACACATTTCACAAAATGGAAACTGGAATTCCTTACCAAAATATTTCATTGATTGATTTGTTCCCATCACATTCCATATGTACCTATTCTTATGATTATCTTAATAGTTCACATGATCATTAGAAAAATCGATTTCTTCCCTCTTACCACATTGGAAAAGATTTTCATAACTTATGAACTCACAGGATGCTAATTTCCTTAGATATATTTGCTTCTATCCTATGTAAAAAAGATGATTTTTCTATCAAGACATTGACTTTAATATTTTTCATACATTTCTAGTCAAGTTGAAGTTTTCATCATTCACGAAAATTTAATCTTCCACTTTTTTCCTGAATTAAAGAAATTTCCTCTTCAGTCTCTATCAAACCACCATAAGAAAATATTTTTCATGGAAATAAAATAAAATTCATCCAACTCTAAGTCTTAGATCATCTATAAATCTCTTGTATTAATGAAAATTGTCCACCACTTACCACATTCAACTTCAAAATGATAAATGGTATGAATAACCTTTTGAATATATAAAAATCTAATTATATGACATATCTTTTTAGGGAATTTAATCCATACATCAATAGCTATTTTTAGAAGATCCACTGATAATAGGAGGGTGTTGCCTCAAAAAATGCTCAACTATATTAAAGATCATTTGTTGTAGATCTGGTTGTTCTCTTGCATGGATGTCACTACCATTTATTTCCTTCATCAGCTGATCCATTAATGTCACAAACTTCTCAGTTCACAATTCCCACCATTCCTGGTTGTATATTCAAAAAAATATCAATCACTTAGTTCCTTATAACTTCATCTTCCTTGTTTCTTCTATATAAAACCATTCTGAACAGAAATTTTGTGGATTAATTAACATGGTAATATTTAAATTAGATATAATTTCAAAATAAAAATATTTTTAAAATAATATATGTTAATTTTTAATCATCATACCAACTCCGAATGTCATCTAACCCATGCTCATATACCATCTACAAATACCCTTCCTTAAAAATTACACAATCTTCCTATTTCATATGCATTTGACTTCATCACGTTCTCAATGAAATATTCGGTTTAGATTTTAATAATACTTGGAAATAAATAATATATATCAACCCACACACATTTAATCTTTTTATAATTAAAATAGTATCCATTTCTTCGAAAACATAAATTTTTTAACACAAAAGAAAAACATGATGTCATTGAAAAATCCTTACAACATTTAACATTAGTTGCTTATTTCTCGTAAACATACTTATAACCTTTGAAAAACATTTAAAACCAGGTATTATTATAAAAATCATAGTAATGGATATTAGAAAATTAAATAAACCATTATTCCATGAATACATTAAACATATGAAATCATTTTTACAAAGACATACTTGTTTCACATATATATACTTACTTTGTGATACACATTATTTCTATAAAACATTAAGGAAAAAATATAAAACTATAAGGTTATATTGGGGTGTTCGTTACTTATATTCTAAACCTCATTCCTACCTAATGATTTGTAACCCTCATGACTATCTTTTAATGTATGCCTCTTGACTTCCTTATGGTGTAACCATCACTGTTAAATTTAGAGTAACCATACGGTTGACCTCCAACATACACATAACCAATAAATTTGAGGGAGTCATAGGGCTGTCCCCTCATCAGGAAAAATTATCAATAACTAGAACAGAATCATAAATTGAGAATTAGTTCATAAAAAATAATTATTTTGTGTTTTGAAAATTAGAATTTTAATCGAGAATGTTTAAAAGAATCTCCATTACAAATATCAAATAATTGATCTGAGAAATTAATAAAATTAAAGGAATAGTTTTTTTAAACTATAAATACAATACAAAAACATAAAATAATAAAAAATTCATCAATCAAATAATATTAATACCACATAATGAATAATTTATAAAGTTAATCCTTATAATGAAAATTGGGATAATAATTCCATTACCTCAGGTTCATCTTATATAAAACCTCTTTAAAACTCATTTATAATGGTCAAAATGGTGTCATTATTATTTTAATAAAGCATAATAAAATTTATAATACCTTATATGATTATTTTATAACATTTTTTAACCTATTTATTAGTAATATTTAGTTATTTCAATTGTTTCGGGTGCGTGATTAACATGATTTCCACGGTCGGTACTTAATGAATTTTCTATTCGAATAGAAGAGAAATGAAAAAAGTGGAACCAAAAAGTTTTTAATAATTTTCCATAATATTAAATAATTCAAAAAAAATTTATATTGATTAAGGATGAGTTTTTAGTTAAATAATTAATGATATTCGTTTAGATAATTTTGGTGGTTATATGAAAATTATGAACTTGTTTCATCATATACCATCAATATTATGAATATATGATAATTCCAGATCATATTAAAGGTAATTTAATACACGTTAAAATAATTTTCAACCATTAAAATTGTATTAATCACATATTTGAAGGATGTAAATGAAAATTTAAGACACATCATCCATGTTGTCGGTAAATCGACATGTCACAGATAATATTTTTCTTCTTAAATAAGAGGAAGAGGAGATGAATAATAATGATGAAGTTTTCCAAAAACAAGATAAAAATAATGAATATATAACAAATTATATATTTCATAACCCTTTCATAATGAGAGGTGAAGAGATTAAAAGAAAACATGTGAATTAAAAGAAAACAACTGATAATGAAAGGGGATATTTACTTCTTGATCTCTTCACAATGAGATCCATCATAAGGCCACGGGTTTTTTCCTCTTGGTGAGGGAAGAAGTTATTGGATGTTGAAATGTTCCATAGGAATGTTATTTTGGAGTATTTGGACAATTCCCTAATCTTGAGAGGTTTAAGATTATGTAAGGACTGAGAATGGTATTTATAGTTAAGGTGATGCCAACTTTTATGTTATTTTATTCATTAGATTACAATTTACTGCTCAATAATATGAATAGTCTTGATTAATGTTACCAAAAATAGTATGTAGTGAATTTTAGTGTGAACAAAGTGTTCTTACATCGTCCATGATTCATGGAATAGATTATTTAACATATAATTTTTTTATACAGTAAATTAACATATTTAACTTATCATCTAAAATTTGAGTATTTTAGAAAAATATGAAAAATTCACCCACAACATTTTTCAATGCATTGAATTAAATCATTAACTCCATATTATAAAAATAAGTTTCTTGAATTTTAAAACATTGTTTTAGATAAAACCATGGTTTATTCCAAAAATACCAATTTTAAAACTATAACATATTTTATATCACCCTGAAAAATTAATCAAGATCACATTATCTTATAATCATATAAAAATAAAATAATAAATCGATATATTATTCGTAAGGTTTTTACTACTATTCAAATTATTATTCATAAGGGTATCGTAGTATTCACTAAAAAACTAGTTTTTTTATGAGACTCCAAATAACATACTGAGCACAACTATAGATGCCTTTTTTTGAAATTCAAAATCATATAAGTTTTAAAATTATGATTGATATATAGTTTTACACTATCTCATTAAAAAATGTTTCTATATGTATAGACTTCGTGTCTCGTACATTTAAATTTATTTTTAAAACCTTAGCGTCTTATATACTCTTATTATCTTTTCTTATCAAGATCATTGTATTGATCATGAAACCATTATAAATATCCTTTTCCATTGTTCAAAACATTATATATAATGAATATTTAGAAAAAAACAATTTGTGTACGGATAAAATAATGTAAATATATTGAAAAAAGGTTTCCCTTGTCTAACACATGATATTTGTACATATTGAAAATCAATTCATCAATTTCCTTTTTTTATATACTCATTCAATTTCATAGAAGATCATCCTGAGCTATAATTGATGTTTATCTTTTCTCAAGTTGAATCATCATCTTCAATCAGTTGTTGCTTGGAAATGCGTGTTGAAATAATATCTCAAACCCTGTACCTTGTTCAACTTTTTTTTTCACTCGCTATAAGAGTGTGTAAGTCCATGGATTTGTCACTTAAGGGTATATTTTTTAATGGTCCTGAAAATTATTCTTAAGTGACAACTTCTTCTACTCATATAGGAGACCTCAGTAAAAGGGTTGTTTTGTGAAATTAACCAATATATAGGAGTAAAGAATTGTTTGCCTGTACTTGGGGTTTTATATTCCATAAACCAATATAAATCTATGTGTTCAATTTTATTCATTCATGTTTTATAATTAGGGTGTATATAATTTTAATAAATAAAAGTAGACATAAATACTTTGAATATGGTGGTATATATTACATAAAATATTTTAATCACTAAATTAACCCCCCTCTTGACATATTTAGTTAGTCAATTTCTAGTAGAGCATAATTAATTTCCTTGAAAAATATTCACATTAACTAGAAAAATTAAGTATGCATTGAATTTTTTTTGAGTGTTATCTTGTCTATTTATATATAAAAAAATCGAGAAATAAATAATCGCAAAGTTGAATGAAATGATATTTTAAAATAAATAATATTTTATTTAATGATAAAAAATTCAATAAAATGATAAATTTGGAAAATATGTTAATATAATGATTAAAATATCACCAATAAATCATTTTTGTGATGTTTATAATTTTATAGTTACTCTATTAACCATTAATGAGAAAAAAAAGCTAGATTTCAATGGTAAGAGATTAAGGGTGTAAATAAGGGTTAAAGAAAAAATATTATTGTAAAAATGTGACCTAAATGTTCTTACAAATCGTTTGTTCAGATTATTTCATCTCATGACCATATTAACTTTGAAATAAATATACTAGGAAAAATATTACATTATATTAATATAAACATTTTATAGTTTCCAAATGTACCACTCACCTAAATTATTAATGGGATCCTCATCCCTCACTTAATGAAACATCATTGTGCCTTGTAGATCAATAAATACATGACCATTTCTCCTTAAAACATACTGATATCCATTATAAAATCCAATCATTGGGTAGAATGCCATCCAAGTAAGTCCTTTTTTGAAAATAAAAAGGATATACCCTATGAAGAAGCAACATTCATCAACAAACATTTTTGTTTTATTTATTCATTAAAAACATAAATTCATTTTATTTTAGTTTTAAATAATAACATGAATTTACAAAATATATGTATAAAAATTTAAATTTTGGGTTATAGCATTAATCATAGAATTGTCATTTAAATGGGGGACACAAACATCGCTTCTGTGTATGGTGAACTACCACCTTATTGACTAATATCATTCATTCTAAAATTTCACTTATTTTTTTGTTAGAATAATGATAGATTTATAGTTTATATATATATATATATGATTTTATGACTTTATACTATGTTAATTTTTATATAAAACACATCTTCATTATTTCCTTTTTGTGGGGAAATGATAACATTATTTGTGGGCACGTGGACCACCACCACATTAATGTGTTATGATTCATTAATGATATACATAAAATATATTAATAGAATGTTTTTATAATAATTTGTGACATATAAGAAATTAATATTATTATTTGATAAAAATATAAATATATATCGTTTAATGTTCATTCTTTTAATATAGAAAATATTTGTAAGTTGCATTCATGCACATGTACAACGTGTCATCTCCATGAATAGTACATTTAATTTTCAATATAAAAATATTTTTGATTAATATATATATATATATTGAATATATATGATAATTAAATCTGGCATGACATTATGTTAATAACATACCAATGATCTAATTAATAAATAATTAATAGTTAAATTACAAAACATATTAAAAAACTAGACCATTAACACCCAAATTAGTAAAAATAATAAAATATAGTCAACAAGAGGGTAAGGAGAAGTTAATATAGGATGTTATAAATGTGATTATGGTTATTTTTTAATTTAATAACATTCTTAATACCATTATATATAAGTTTAATAGTCATTATCCAAAATGGGAACTCAAGGTATTGTATTTTCATTTAACTTTTATTTCTATGTGACACATTCCCTATATACTCCTTGATTTCTTTGGCAGTGTTTTATCATCACATGAATATATTTTAGGAGTATTATTATAAATATTAATTTTTTCAGTATCTATAAAATACTTAATTTTTCATGGAGTATCTTATTCTACTTATTATATTGTGGTAAGGGGTTATCTCATAATTTTATATTTATTCAAGATTGTTTCTATTTAAGTTTCCAGTGTAGAATATTTATCTTATTCAATAGTGTCTTATAAAATTTTTAATAATTCCAATTACTATTCTCCATATATTTTTAATGTCATTTTGATCCCATTTTGACATCTTATAAAAATCATGAAAAGGAATCATCTTTTAAGTTTCCAAAACATGATACGTTAGGATTATTCTTACAAATGTAATTTGTATTTTTTTGACCTTATATATAATAAAAATAATTTCCCACCATCATTACACCCCAATCATTTGTTTGATTAGTGAAATGTTTCGAAATATATTTTAAATGAATTTTTATTATAAATACATGGATTTTTGATAAATTATTTTAAATTGATAAGGGATTTTCATCTAACTTTTAACATCTGTGAGAAAAAACATATTCAATATAATATTCTATTGTTTGTTGTATCGTGTACCCCTATTTATATATTATATGATGAATTATTTTATCATCATTGTATTGATATGTTTCAACTTTGTATGGGTAACAATAATTTAAAAAAAGCTCTTTTTAAATTGATTATTCAATATGTGAGGAACGCTTTGGACATAGACTATATAGGTTAGGGACTGGTTAATGAAACCCCCTAGATGAATCAATAGTATCAATAGATGAAAATGATAGTCAAATAAATATAGATAATAATATCTTGAGAATAAATCATGATGTTAAAAAATCATGTTCCTAGGAAACATTATGTTTAATTGTTAAGAATTTCTGTTATTTTGAATTCATTTATTATTATTATATGAGAGATTATTGATTTGATATATCGATGTATTCATTAAATACAGATATTATTTATTAAATGTAATTTGTTTTATTTATCTATCATTCTATATTGGTTATGCTTTATCTAGATATAAATATTGAATGTGTGCTTAGTTATTTGCCAATCTATGAGTAATATACAAATAGAATCACTATTTCTTCTACTATACACACCCTTAATGAGCATTTGATATCCCCCTAATTTTTTCACTTCCCCAACATATGAATAGGAATCATTTGAATGAGTTTTAAGGATGATGGATTCTATTTTCCTTAATATTTATTTTAATTATCTATTATTTTAAGGGTATCTTGTATGTAATATGTTATTAAATAACTACTCAACTATTTTGTCCTTTAAGAAACTATTTTCATATATTTATGTCAGTATAATAATATATTTCCGTAGAATCAGGATTCCAGGGTTGGGTAGTTACAAACAAAATATGAAAGATGATGCCACTTGATGTTGATGACAAACAGGTATCCAATTTTAATGATATGAGTATAATCAAAACATGAAATAAATTACATCGGTACATTTTCATTGAGATTAAGTTAGAGAATCAAGGATATATAATATTTTTTAAATATCATGTTGGAGTCTAAGGAATAATTTTTGTGATATACCTAATGGGGGGAATGTTCATTATTCATTGAAGAAACCTTATATGATGTTGACATTGTGGACCTTAACACATAAACCATAAAAATAGATGATCCTAATGCTCATGCTCTATAAGTTGACGTTACTATAACTGAATTAGAAAAAAAACTCGTTTTTAAGGAGCTTCAAGTAGCTCTATGTAAGAGAAATCTGTGAATTTAGATAGCCACGAAGTTCATGAGAAAGAGCATGTTGAGGAGAATTATCAAGAGAGTGAGAACAAAAATCCATAATTATTTTAAATAAATTTAATTAATTGAAAATTAAAATCCTATGTTAACAAAAAATCATTGGAAAATAATGATTCCAAATCTGTTGATAATATATATATTCTTGGAACTATATCATTATATTTAAGTGAAAAAGTTTAAAGTCAGTACATAGATATAGTTAAAGCTACGAATCCACCTCAAAACAAAATAAATGAATCATATTATTTTTTAAATACACTAATATAGGATTTTTTTGACGAATAATAAAAATAAATAAGATAATTCAAACCTATATAAATTTTAATCAATTGATAATAAATATTTGAAGATTTTGAAATGATATGATGTTCTCTGTGGAGAATTAGAATTAGTTAAAATTCAACTGTAATCTCTCTGAGATAATTTAACTTCCTGAGGATATTTTTATTCCTTTCAGATATTTATTTCTGAAAATATTGATAAGTTGCATGTAGAATCAAATTCCAACACAGGTTTTAGTATTTTAATGAAGTATTTAGGATGTCTGTTTATATATTTAATGATTACATCTAGACAATACGAATATTTAACATATTCTCCTCCAATGCCCCAATATACATTAAGAACATTTGAATATATTACTATTATTTTTCTAAAATTAATTATGGAATTTAAAATATTCATTTTTATTATCGTCATATTCATGTTTTTTACCATCAGAGAGATCTTGTTTAGAAATTATGTTACAGTAATCCAAATACAGAAAATATTTTAACTCAATTTCATGGGATGATAAAACATTTTTTCGACACATAATAAAATGTTCAGTATATTTTGAAGCTATATTTTATTGGTAATTTTAAACTTCATTAGGATTTATGTAGTAAATATGAAATGTGAAGAGTAATTTATGTATAATTTTAAAGGATTTATAGAAGAGAGGAAATATGTTCATAAATCCTTTTGAGGATCATTTTTCCCCGAACTCGAATCTATACCATAACCATTTCCATAATATAATCTTTCTCATGAAACTCTTTAGGCCATATATTCTTTTTTAATCATAAAAAATTAATAAATTTTGTCTCCTCGTTATAATTATATTATTTAAATGTGTTTATCTATCCAACACTAGTTACTATGAAAATAAAATTATTAATTAACATAATAGAACCTTTACTACAAGTTATGTGATACATTGATTAGGTCATAAAACTTTTTTCATTTTTTTAACTTTTATATCACAAAATGTTGGATATAATTATTATGAATACACAACATTATTTTGACCATTAATATTTTAATAATTATTTTATCTTCTCAAAAAATTTCTAGAATTTTATATAAATATAAATTTTAATATAATTTTATGTTTACTCAACGTGTTTATAAAATATTAAATAACTGATAGTACATATGTCTAAAGAATCCAATTTATTTTATATCCACATTTCCTATACTTTGTTATAATAATAAATTTATGGGTTTTTGTGATCATCATTTAGGGGATGATTGTAGGTATGTTATTTTCTCAACAATACCCAATGAATCGTGTTAATTTTTATGCTCACTAAAACCATTTTTGTTTGAGAAATGAAAGTACATTAAGTATTTTTTAGTAATATATGTATTCATATATTTATCATATTTTTGGTTTAATGTTTTTGTATTAAGTGTTATATATTTGTATGTAAGTAATTTGAAATCACTGTTCACACTGTATGTTTGTATAGGAATGTATAGTTTAATAACCCAATTAATAGAATAAAATGTATTGAACATGGGTGTTATGTTGTTGGAAGATATGTATCAACAACACTACATTTTTATGAAAACCAACATTGATGGAAAAAATTTATTTCTATAAACCATACATTTTTAATTAATCGTACATTATTAATAATAATTTAGAAGCCTATTTCAATGTATTGAAACATTTTGTAAGAATTTTGATAAATGGATTTAATTTTTTTGATATTTTCCATGTCATCTTCAACAGTATCAAGGAATGAAAATATAATTTAATGCTTCTTAAATATTGGATCAAAGGAACATATTGAACAAATAAAATCATACATAATTTTATGGGAATTTATGAAATTATTTAAATGTTTGACATTAAAAAGACTCTCTATTTATATGAATATACATATGGATATATTAAACATAATTAAAATCAATTATATCTTGATAAACATCCAATGATATATCACTTATAATATTTTACCTCCTAGTATGCTTTATATATATTGTTCTAAAGAGATACACTTTGGAGACTTACATGTAATGATCTTTTGTTTTATTAATATTTTTGTTGTGTTATAATTATTGAATATAATTTGATTATAGGATCTTGTTAATGTTAATATGTATTTATGATCATTAACAAAAAATACCATTAAACCAGTAGTTTCTACTTAAACTGTGAGATGTTTCTATCAACCGTCAAAATCAATTACTTTTGATTTATTGGAGTATTGGATTCATGAAATCAGTGGGGCTAGATTGTCAGTTTCTGAGACTAAGTTTTGGATTTTTTATTATTGCTGAATGGACTATAATTACATGTACAATAAGTATTTTTGAGTTTCCAATAGCATGTATTCAATTGTTACGGTCTTATTATTAGAGTAAAATTCATCATAAAATCACCATGATTGCTATGAGGGTGATGGTGGATAGGTCTGGGCGATCTTTAGGGAATAACCACTATATAAATTTATTTCTTCTTATTATTTGTTTTCTCCACATTCGAAATAGAATAATAAAGAAAACAATACATTTCTTCATTAGTCATAAATATGGATAAAAGTATTAATTTTTTTAAATTTTTAAAAAGTCATAATTCACTCCCTTCTAATTAATATTTTCATTATTATGACATAAAACCTAATGTATCAATAATCATTTTATTTTTTTGTCAATATTTAGTGAAATTAACATAATATTGATTCAATTTATTAAATTTTGTCGGCATGATGAATTTCTACATTCTACATTATTGATAATTATTGTGCCTATACTAGTAGATTAAACATTTTCCATTATAATTAACAATAAAATGATTCTAAATTTTTGGACGAGTGGGTTTTTGGAATGTAAAAAACAAAATTGAGAGATGAATATCATGAGGGTAAATGAGATTTACATGAGATAATTTCCAGGTATAAATTATTGGTTTTTCAATGTTCTAAAATTTAGAAATAACCCTATATGTGGATGTTGTGGTAGAATATTTTGGAATAATAGATCCTACATCCTAAAATATTTAGACCACTATTAAATGTATTATTTAATATTTTAAATATAGAAATTTTAACCACCTATGACTATTATGTGTTCATATAAACAACTTGTGGGGAAATTCAGAATGAATGAATGAAATTATTTTTACACTAACACATCTACATTTCAAGGGAATAAAATATTATTATGTGATTGATTAAATGGAACATACACTACGATATAAAATAAAAAAATTGGTTATCCAAACATAAAAATAGTTATATCATTCCATTTAGTTAATTATAAGGTTATGTTCTAACGGCATACTGGAAAAAATGTAATTAGAACATAATATAGAGCCCCCTAATAGATATTAGGAATTTTTTTTCCATGTTATCTCATGGGTTTAGAATGATAATGGCCATGGGGTGTTCCACGACAAACTTATAAATAACAATCCTAATGTTATCATATTTTACCAACTCATATATTTTGTTTAAAAACAAAGGTGAACTATCACTTTAGATTGTAATAAATCCCAATTTCCCATAAATTTAGTCTTATAATAAGATAATCATTGTAGTGTTATCCTATTGTGGATGTTTATAGACCCAAAACATGTAAAATGTGTTTCCCATATAATAATTATCCTAGAATATTACGAATTAATAATCAAAGTGGATAATTATTTTTTTGTGAATTGTCATGTTTTTAATTAAATGGTCCCTAGAGTATCCCAATGTTGGTGAACTAGTTCAAAAATCCTCAAGTTCTTATGCAATATTTATTATACTTATACAAGACCCCAATTGATAAAGTGGATAAATGTTTTCAAAAGATAATTGAAAAATGTGATGTCCAACAGTATAAATAATTATATCAGCGACATCATAAGATAACAAAATAATCAAAATCATTATAATGTCAATGTTTGAATTATAGGATTGAATATTTAAATGATAAGTGAGAAATTGGATTATGATTTTATACACTCATTCAACCTAGTTATAATGATACCTCTCACAAAATCCCCCTTTTTGATTAATAAAATTCCACTTCTGAATCCAATTAATTCCATTCCTTATAAGAACATTTTGGTTATTTAATTTCACAGATAACTCTGTGTCTTTTTAAAGGTTGTAGGACTCTCTATCACCTAGTATGATTAAGATAGTTGACTTTTTAAGGTGGTATTATTGGAGGTTATCTCATTACACAAGGGGAATTGTTTCCTAATAAAAGAATAAATTATATAAATAATTAAAATTCATGAATTAATTCTGAGTAAAAATAACAATTACAATATATAGAATATTATCGACCGAAAACTGTGTTTATGAGGACACTACAAATAATAATTATAGTCTCTCATTTAATCCAAATAATATATTAATCTATAGTTTAAGTTATTAATATATGGGACTATATAATTTATCTCTATTTGGGGATGGATTATGATCCTATTAAATTTGATTGTAAATGATAAAATAGTGGGGTTGGTATGATGAGAGACTTTTCTAATATATCATTGTGAATGGAATTAGAAAAAACTAAATTAGTGTCATTTAATGAGAATCA
The DNA here is from genome assembly GCA_963277665.1 of Viscum album. NCBI lineage: Eukaryota > Viridiplantae > Streptophyta > Magnoliopsida > Santalales > Viscaceae > Viscum > Viscum album. The sequence goes on along the minus strand of OY728143.1, from coordinate 1,684,313,089 downwards.
TTGAACGATTTATGTTTATGTGGAAAAACTAGTGTTCTCATGTTTTATGTCATTTATCCATATCTAAGTGATGCTACTTTTATGGAAATTATTCCAATACCAGATCCCAAAATTTTAAATTCAAGTAGAGTATAAAACACTACTAATGATTATTATAAGTGGTGTTTAAGGAAAAATATATCAATGGGTATATCTTTGTGTTATTATAGAAGATGATCAATTGTAGGTATTTTTGGGAAACCATTATGTTGATTTCTATCTAAGGAATTTCAAGAAACCATATGGAGGACCTTAAGTCAATGTGATTTACAAAACATGGGGTAGCATATGGACATAATAAATATGAGGATTCCAAGAAGAGGACATCTAAATGAGGAATTATAGAAAAAGAAATGGTGAATCACACATAATGTTTCCATAGGAAGCCACGAAAATTATTCTTAACATAGTGAATTCTAGGAAACTAAAATAAATATAATGACTCAATTTGATTATATGGTGCATAAAGTATAGTCAAATAGATGATAAAAATGTACAGATGAGGTTACTAAAAAACAAATCCCTGACCATCAAGATATTTTCATAATGGTTTCACATGTTTTATAAGATTATAGATTCATGTTATTTATATCAATTAAGTGAATGGATTGTTTAATCAAGAATAATACATTGACACCAATAAATGGGAACATTTATGAAGTTAGACTTCAATGGAAAAATATTTTTAATATATGGTCCATTATGAATTGTGAAAAAAGAATAAAAAATTATTAATACAATAAATTTTTTTCCATGTGATTACATGGTTTTCTAAAAAATATTCCTCTATTATATATATAACTAACATTTAATGAAGTGTGTCATCCCTGGTAAAATAATTCAGGGAAATATAGTATTATATGAAAAAAATATACATTTTGTGGTTCTAATTTTTTTAATGTTGGCATTCTATAACAGAGAAAAACAATTTCTAATGTTGTAGCTGGTTAAATGTTGTTTATCATATAATAATTAATTAAGAAACACTTCATAAATGAGGTACATAATAATTCATTGAAATAGATATTATGAGGTCCATGTCATGAAAATAAATTCCATTAGATGCATCACTTTGAAAAATTTACAAGGGTGCCCTCATCCATCCATATGTTTCAATGAGGAATCTACTAGAAAAAAGTCCCTAATACCATGAATTATATAAGATTTTTTCAAAGGATATGGGTTTTCCAAATGGAAATTAATATATTAAAAATCACTCATCCACTAAAATGTGGGAGTTGAGAGCTATTAATTTGAAACTAGAATATCATCCCCTATAGTATTTATGGAAAACCACCATATAATATGTATATTGATGTAAAGTATCTCCCCCATTCCATCACAAATGGAACTCAGGGATAAGATGGTTTTACATTATTATTGGGTATTAAAAATTACATAAAAATAATAAAAATTCCATGATGGAATCAAATAATATACAAAATATTTATCATTTTTTCCATAAAATTGACCCATAAGGGAATACAATATTCTCATTTTATTTCCACCACTACATTATAAATGATGTTTGGACTTTAAAAGAACCATGTAATTATAATGGATTTATTCCATTTCACCTATGATGATAATCGATACATGATGGAATGTTGTTTATAAAATGTATTTTGATGAACACATTTGATAATGATGGAACAATCATGATGTAATTTAATTCTATATAACCTCTATAAATAGGAAACCCATCATGTAAATTTTAGATATTATGTATATTTTCATCACTAGTCATTATTACCCTTATTCTAAAATGAATCCCAATAAAAAACTACTTTAAATATTGATCCAGGTGTTCATTTAGGGATACACGATTTAGTGAAATGAATAATATGAAATGATAATATAATCAATCTATATTAGTTCCACAATGATTTTGGTTTATTGGGAAGGAACATAAAAACCCCCTTAATATTATTTTTTATAATTTGGATATCCTTTTATCAGTAATGGATGAAATATGTGGACAACTTATAATGTGAGGATCACACCAAAATATAACAAAAATGAGAAATATTTTTAAGTAACCATTTTTTCATAATGAATAATAAATTATTAGGCCCAAATATATCCCATTTTAAAATTTTCATTACATGTAGATACATTTCATTGTAATGTTTACATATGTTATGTAAGGTAGGACTGCATTATGGATTCCATATAAAAGATCAGGGGACACACTTATTATTTCTATATTAATATCCCCAATAGAATTATATAGGTAATGAATAAAAATAATGATATTTTGTGGTATTCTGGGGATCTTTCCCATATTTCAGGAATATCAGGTTTGTTATCACTAGTGAATCTTCACTACGAGGCTCCCCATAGAGATATTATTAACACAAATAATTTTATTCATAATGGTAAACAATTTACTTGAGGTTTCTTTTGGTAATAGTAATGACAGATTCAATCTATATAGTTCAATATGAAGAATACTTTACTCAATGGTTTTAATAGTACATTAATATTACAATTATTAAGGCATTAAATTTTCTAAAAGGTGTAATAAACTAGAGGTTTTAATTCAGAGAGAGGAATATCTACACTAGATATTTCTTTCACTATGATAAATATTCAACTCAAGGATTTTAATTCACTATGAAGAATAATTACCTTAATATTATTATATTCTAATAGAAAAAATTGACCCTATGATTTTTGGTTTCCACAAAAAATACTTAACGTTAATCAATTCATGTTCAAAGATGGATACTCAAATTATTTATGTGATATTTCCTATAGTAAAGATGAATTTGAATAATTTTATGTCCCAAGGAGAATAGTGAAAATTTTCCTAGTTATGGTTTGAAATGAATGGTTGACTCGATATTTTTGGGTCTCTAAATGAAAAAAATTAATCATGGAAATCTGGGCTCAAAATGGAATACTCAATTCACAGAATTTGGTTCTAGTAGAGTAATACATTTCCGAATGAATATTATATTGCATTATGAGTACTCAAATAAATACATATTGATTTAGAATAAGAATATTATTACAGAGGGTTTTGATATCCTAGTATAGGGTTAATAGAGAAAAAATTAATTATAATTGGTCAGAAAAAATCACAAAATGTCATGAGAATGATAAAAGTGAAAATTGTTTCTAGTTCAAAGATAGAAGATATAATCATCACATAATATCATGAGATAGTGATAATAATAATATAAGTATATCATTAGGATTTTTATATTCTATCACTTGGACTGGGTCTAATTTGGTGATGTAAAACCTCTGGTAAAGAATACCAATTTCTATAGAGGATGAATATCAATAATATAATTATATTTAAACCAAATGAATGATTCTAGAGAAGTATCTAGGGGTATAAATTAGTAAATACCTATATTAGGGGGTTTCCCCTTATATTGTTTAGTTTTATAAATATCTCTCCTTACGTCATGGTAGATATTAAGCATTGTTAATGGTGATGTGAGATATCATAGGGAGGACCATTGTGCCAGTCAATGCTCTCCCTTTTTAAAGTGCAGTATCTTGAGATTGTAACAAAGAACATATTCAAATTTTTATGATGATTTTGTATAATTTGGATCATTAATTTACATTAGGACACTAATGATACATGTCAAAAGATCTCAGGGATGTTGGAAACAACAAGGGTATTGATATTATTTCATGTTTAAGAGGTTTATTTTTCATGAATAGCACTCATGTTTGGCACCGAAGTATAAATAATACGGGATATATGAATATTCCCTTTTAAATATATAAAAACTAGGGATCACATGTCCATAATTGTGATCAAAATAAATAAATTACCTACTATTTTCATCATCTATGGTTTCTTATAAAGTCTATTTCGTCCACTAACTCTGTATGATAAGGAAGGTAGAAATTTTCCTACATAGAGGAGAATATGTTATAGTGGTTGGATATTGAGATGGTGGATTCCCACCACACATAGTAATATATATATTGTGTCATACTCCGTGGATTATTCCCTTCTATAAATCCATTGGTCATCCCACATTGTAGAATTATCAAATAATGGCAGTAATCAAAAACCATTTAATTCACTATATAACATTTTAACAGAATGTATTCAAAAATTTAAAATTAGATTTTTGAGGATAATTAGTGAAAATAATATTGATGTTGTAGGATAAAGATGATATTGTATAATGATATTTGACATCCCTCAATTCTATGTGATTACCCATGAGGTTGTTAGAGATGATTACTCAATATGGTATACTCTTCATGGACAACATTTGTATTCAAGGAAAAAAATATACTCATTTTCATAGTATAATGAATAATTATTCAATTTACATAAACCTTTTTCATATTTAATTTATTACATGGAAAGTTCATCGTTTTGTAAGATCCATTTTTTTCTCATATGATTATTGTTTTTCATTTTCTATCTCATGCTACACTCTAGATTTATAGAGGTAGTAATAATCTTCATTATCTTTATTGGTTATGATGGTAAAATTTTATTGAGGATTATATGAGATATATACTATTCTGACAAGCTATTTGTTTCTAAGTCTATAAATCTCTTATATATTTAAGCCATCTTTTTGAAAATCCTTCCTAGAAATATTTTGGATAAAACTTTAAACAAAATAGTGGAATAAAAATATATTTATGGGGACATTAATGATTGGAAATATAATGTATCTAATTTGATGTAATAATTAAATTACTCAATAGTTTAATTCTTTATAGAGTTATATATGTAATATATTATCATATAGGGTGGAATTGATATTCTATTAAAAGAGTCTAGGAGTGTTCTGATTGGGGGATCAGGCCTATCAGTAAAGACCCAATTCAATCCTTTCTACAATAATATATACATTTTTAGATCAGTGTAATTGATGAGGCACATCATAACATTTTTGGTTATTAAAAAGGTCAAATATGAAGATGTTTATATTCTCGTAGCAATGGGTATATGATGATCCTTTTAAGTTCACATGTTTATGATTTATTTAAGATGTTTGAAGATATTATGGTAGGACTACTTGGTTTATGGTACCTAGAAATGGGTTTTAGTGTGAGTTAAGCTAGAGAATGCCACTTTAGATTATTCAATTATCTGAGACTATTGTATGTATTCATGTTAAAACTTGGGTATTATTTTGATTTATGAAATTTAAGAAAACTAATAAAAATATCTCAACTAAAATATTCGTTTAGAATTCAATAGAATTATTTAGACATAATGCATTTGAGGAAACCAAGAGGGTGATGTTGAATTAAATACTTTTCTCAAACCAATAGGTGCATATTATCTTTATGTTCATTAGGGCACCTATAGGAGTATCTCGAATAAGTGATTTTAATTAACTATAAAGTGTTTATTGATGAAATTTTATTATGTGTTGATGAATAGTGTGTTTTGGTAATGAGAAATATTTGGAACAAGGGTTTATTGTGCACTAGTTATTAGTTGGTTGTTGACTTATCAAAATGATTGTATATCTTCTATATTATATAAGTGTACAATAGAAATATTGGTCATGTGAATGGTTGGTTTATAATAGAATAATTCGATAACACCTTTTAATTAAATATTTTTTCAACTGGATCACTCTAGGTCAAATATTTCATAAATATATATTATTATGGAAGAAAATACATGAATAATAAGATTATAGTAGCCTAGGAAGGTTTTCATCTTATAGAGGGAATTTTTAGAAAAATATTTATTTAAAACCTATAAAATGAATAAATAAAAATATTTCCATCCAAGGTAAAATAATATAATGATATAGACCATTGGAAATAAGGGTAAATATTTTCTAGGAAGCTCTATTTTCAAATTGTATAACAATTATATGTGTTTGTTGGGTCTGAAAATGTTATGGGTGTTCAAAATGTGTATACATAATAATAATTATGCAGACAAACCATCTAAAATAAAATTTGTGGGATTTATTAAAGAAGGATATAACATGAATCATGTTTTGAAGAACCATATAAAGGAGGCATATATTTTATGAATTTACAATTGAAGCTTACCCCCTATTCTATTAATTGATATGGATTCTAAACATATAAATTTATTGAAACGTTAAAAATAAAATATATTAATAAACAATGTGATTGGCCTTTTATAATTACTTCTATTGAAAGTTATTCATTATACAAAACATGTTCTAGGGGATTTATTTATAAGAAACATATGTATTTACCCAACTAATAAATGTGTACATATCATTGTATAGGAAATAAAAAATGTGAAAGATGATTTAATATATAATTGAATAAAAAATTATTCTATAATGTTATAAATCAACTAAAATAGAATTCCCTTACTATAATGAAAATGATAGACCACCCACAAGTGAATAATATATCAAAAAATGTTTTATTTCACAGTACCAATAGTAGTATATATGATATGTTTTATTCAATAAAAGAATAGATACATGCTATTTCACCAAAAAAAATGTAGATATGTGGTTGGATCATATAAACATTAATGTTATCCATAACTATATTGAAATCGATCATCTTTCCATATGTGAATCAAAGTGTTTTGTGAGAATAATATGAATATAATGAGGAGAGGTTAATTTTTTTAATTCACAAATCAGGACATATTCAAATTCTATCCCTATTTTAATAATATAATGATTTATGATTTGTCTATTTAATAAAATTAAGTAGCTAAAAAATGATAAGAAGAACAGATTAATATTTTAGTAGTTCATGATATAATTATCCCCTATTCCACTCCACCAACACTCTCTCGACGAGCTTGATAATTTTAAGTAGTCACGTACTCTTATCATATGAATGATGACATTAATTTCACATATTTTAAACCACTATAATAAGGATTCAATATAGATATATGTTTCGTTTATTGGGAACCAATACATCTGTTGCTTTTTAGATTATCCAGCACTTCTCCATGACTTGTTATGATAAGCTAATACTATATGAAATCAAGATGAAATGATTTTGTTGAGAAAAATATTAATCTCACACTTGTAGTACCAACTAATATATATTGGATCTAATTCCTAATATTTTATTTTCATCAATATTGAATATCTTCAATGAGATCTTAGCTTCATATGATAATCAAAAAATACAATAATGATAATATAGAAGCAGAAATAATGGAATAATATGTTAAATATAAAATTCTCAAAATAGGTAAGTCTCTAAAGAGTATCTCCTCTTAATATTATATACATTAGTAATATTATTTCCACTACATTCCTATGTTATAAAAATCCTAGAATTTAATAAGAGGTTCTTGATTATGATTATACTAAATAGATAAAAAAATAACATCTAACAGATCCCATGTATTTGAATTAAAAATGTTAAAAACAATGTCATAATATCCATTACATATTTAAGTAATTTATTCTTTTAATCCTCAGACATTGAATCTATAGCTTATCAACTATAAATTTATATTTCAATATGGTGAAACCATTGTATAAAAAATAGAAAGTATCATGTATTTAAACTCTGTATCTTTATAAGTCAAATATATTTTTAACTTGGAATGTATTTTTGATAACGCAAGTTTAACGGTAAATCATTATTTTGATGAACTATATATCAGTTCAACATACTTGCTGTTTATTCTGTAATGTAAGGTTCTTTATCCATTATTTTATAAAATCATAGGGTATCTAATCCATACATTTAATTCAATCACAGTGTACATAAACTAAACATTTTATTTAAAATGTTGAGTATAAAATGAGTTTCTAGAATTCTTTAAAAAATATCGAAAACATATTTAATAGAAAAATTAACCCATAGTTAAGATAATTTTACATTGATATTTCATTCTAAAATAACTTTATTTATTTCATATGGAAAAAATGGTATTTGTGAGCATCAAAATGAATATGATTCTTAGATTATTATTGATTTAATACATGCATAAAAATCACCTCCATTTTATCATCATAAAACCCTAATATTAAAAATTTATAGAATGTATAAGAAATAAAAAAAATAAAAAATGAATTTATAAAAGGATACAATTGATATTAGATTAATCATTTGAAGTTTTATAAATCATGGACTATAAAATAATATTTCAAATATTTCATTAACCAATTAAATGAGAAATATTTTAACGATTTATATTATATAATTTATTTTATTCTCATAATTTATTATATTTAACTGATTATAGTATAAATAATTTTTTGTTTACCAAAAATTAATCTCCCATTTTTTATATCATATAGAATGAAAATGAAGTCAATTTGTATATAAAATGGTTAACGTAAAACTAAATTTTAAGTACATTTGATTTACCCTAAGAAAAAATAGTTTAATGTTTTTTAAATATATTTGAAAACATAAAAAGAAATAAATAAACATAACAATAATGAAAAAATCAATAAATATTTTATAATGATTATAAATATTATTTTTAAAAATAAAAGTTAAATATTTTTATTTGTTGATGAAGATGGTCCTTTCAAAGGTGTGTTGTCGATTGTGCATGATGTTTGAACAAATTGGATGATAATTCATATGATCTACCATCATCCCTTTGAAGAAGAGATTAAACAACTCAATAAATTGTTTCATCAACTACTTTGAGGTATGTCGCATTCTTAGAGATATAATTAAATTAATATTAATAAATGTATGAAGAGTCTATAAAGACTACAAAAAATTTAACAGCATATTATTAAACTTTTTCAGAAGACTTATAATACTACGGTATTTAAATTTTAACATCTCAATATGATCACATATTTAAATATTTCATAAAGTTAGGAGAGCATAGATGAGAAGAACAATAATCCGTTATCATACATGACAGAAAATTATCATTTTTTTTGAATAAAAACACAATACACAAAAGGACATCACGGTGGTCTAATGTATTGCAAACCCAAAGCATCATTGACAATGAAATTAATCCCCTCACCATGAAAAGACCCCAAATTAGTGAAAGAAAACATACTTCATTCAGGTGTTTCCAGAGAGGCCAAGAAATCAGCCACCATATTTCCCTACCGCCATTTGTGAGAGACCTCCATGTGAGGCACAATTAGCATTTTACATCTCCTAACAATGTATCAAATAATCCAAGGTTCATTGCCTTTTCCCAGCAATGCATTGCACAAAAGTATGGAGTCAGTCTTCACTGATGTCAGACAGATCCACCTTTGAGAACACATTTCCAGACCTACAACCAAGGCTTGAGCCTCTACCTATAGTGAATCACCTCTCACAAACATGCTAGAAAATGTAGCAGACACAAACCCCATTGGGTCTCACAATACCCCCCATGCATCTCCCCCATGATAATAGACCTATCCATGTTATGTTTAAATCCCTGGATTGGAGGTCTCCAGCGAACCCACCTTCCCTGCCCAGAGGAGACGACCTATTGACCGGAGAAAATTTTGGAGGCGATGGAGCTCACTGGTGGCGCATAATGGAAATTCGGGCATAGCATAACAAGGTCCAAAAAGAGTTCTACATTTCGAAAATGATATAAACTTGGGTTCCAGGGAATTTATTATTAAGACTCTAATTCCTTGCCTTCCAAAATTTCCAACACCCAGCAATTAGAATGATAGTCCGGGCTTTTCTTTCGGTCCCCTGATTCCAACCGCCTCTAAACCATGAATTGAGGAAATTACCTTGAGCCCCGTTAAACCCGTCCCAACCAAAGAAGGATCCAAATGTCTGCCATATATTTATGGCCCATTCACTGTCAAAGAATAGATGCCCCACTTTTTCCTGGTTAAAAGATCTGCAGCACCAACATCTAGAACCCATGTTAACTCCCATACGATCAAGCTATCGTCTGTCAGAAGTGCCCTATTCTGCATACGCCACAACAAAAAGTCAAATTTAGAAGGAATATCCTTGCACCACAAGGCCTCCCCCCAAAAATCATTATTTGACAAATTCATCGTCACCCGAGAAAAATCATTGATGGAAAAGGAACCTGATGTAGAACCTGTGAAAATTAGCATATTATGCTCATCACTAACAAATATGTTGTTGAAAAATTCTATTTGGATTTTATCAAGGATGGTCTGAAGAAATCGTGTGTGACTACATTCCGCTTTGATGGATAAATGCGGGATGGGGCAGCTCGGAAACCACAGCCTACCCACCCCCAATCATGCTTCCAGATGCTGATATTTCCTCTTCCCACTATCCATCGATAATGATGATGTAAAACCTCTAAGTATGGATGAATCAGAGTCCATATCCTAGAAGAACGCATCCTATAATGATTTTCATTCAAGCCATATAAGTTCTGAATTGTTCTACTGCAAAGAGACCGGCCTTCTAAGTCCTCCCATTCAAGCCTAGCATTAATCCCTTGCATTGTTAAAGAAACACTTCCCAGATTGATGCCCCCACCAGATATAGGTTTAGCTTACCGTTTCCCCAAATCCCAAAGATGTATTCCATCCATCTTCCCATCCCATATGAATGATATCGTAATTCATTCTAAATTGAAGAACACGCTCTTAGGAACCTTAAAAGTGGAAAGGATGTGCATGGTAATGGATACAAGGAAACTATTCAACAGAGTAATGCGGCCTCCAAAGGATAGAAATCTATTCTTCCAATTATACATGCACCCCGTAATTTTTCTAATAAGTATATAAAAAAGATGCACCTGAAGGGAAGAGGGACTGAACGGTGCCCCCAAGGTATTCCAGGGAAAAATAACCCTTGCCGATATTCAGACTGGCCCTCAAGACCCTATCCCTCATCACATAAGTCTTCTTGGAAGTAAAAAAGAGGCTTTTCTCTTTGTTCACCACCTACCCAATCCACTTGCAATATTCCATTAGAATTACATTCTGCCCCTGAATTGAAATTCTACTACCATTGATAAAAAGTATTTTATCATCAGCAAACATCAAGTTAGTGATACCCCTAGTGGCATTCCAATTATGATAAGGCAAGATTTTACCCGTGTAGAGGCCTTGATTAATATAAAAACTGAAATCATTTTGAGAATGAATGAAAAGAGTAAGGGACAGAGGATCAGCTTGCTTGAGACCGAAAAAAGCCATAAAAAATCCAAATTGTATACCCATGAACAAAGTAGACATCCATGCCGAGTTAAAGCAATGGAAAATTAAGTCACTGGTCCAATTGGAGAACCCCATGCAAACCAAGACATTGAGGACAACCCCATTACAACCTATCATAGGCCTTACTCATATCTAATTTAACCAACAAATTTCCCCCAAAAGACTTATTTTTTATGCCACTAGCCATTTCATAGACCACTTCAATCACACCCTATATTGATCACTATTTAATGAATCTATGAAAATTCGGGTTTATCCATGAATCCAAGTGAATAGCCAGTCTCTTTTTGAGTATGCTAGCCAAGACCTTGTATGGAAAATTTCACATGCTGATGGGCCGATAATGCTCAATGGACAAAGGATTTCTCACTTATAGAATAAGAACCATTTTGGTTGCACTTGCAATTTGAGGAAGGTCCCCTCCCTGAATGAAATCATGGAATGCATGTACTAGATCCCCTTTGATAATTTCCCAAGTCGCCCTGTAAAAAGAACCAGGGACCACATCAGGCCATGGTGCACTATCCGAGATCAAAGACCACCCTGCCTCATACACCTCATCCACATCCAGGGATTTCTTGATTCCCTCATCAATTCTCTCTAAAACAGTGTTTGAAATACTGTAAAAAATCTCATAACCACCCCTCAGGTATCCCCCTGTCCAACCAGGATTGGGAGGAGCCAATAAAGATTCTAAGGCTCCATTAGCCATGAGCCCTACCTCTTATTAGTCATTGGAAAAGGATCCATCATCCCTACGAATGTTGGTCCTCTGAAAAAGACGACATTCATTGATGGAAGAATGAATGTATCTCGAATTCTGATCCCCCTCAAGAATCCATTTAACCCATGATCCTTCTCTGACAACCCTCTCATGTCTCAGAAGACTATAAGATAACTTGTCCTTTTTAGTTCTCAATTCAGAAAACATAGAATCAAACAAAACCTATTCCAAATAATTCTCCAGGAACTCAACCTTCACACTACTCTCAGAAAAATCCTGATCATGAGACGAGATCAACCTTCTCCATACATGAAGAAGAGTCTTTAACCGCCTTATCTTATTGTGAAAAGAAATACATGGATTCCCCAGGTGTTGAAAGTCCCATGATTCCTTGACCACTAAGATGAAACTAGATTCCACCATCCATGATTTTGAGAAATGAGCACGATCCTCCCTCATCGACCCTACACGAAGAGAATTATGGAGCAGATAGTGATCAGACATACATCTTGGAAAATGAACTTCTTTGGAATCTGGGAACATGGAAAAGGTAAAATTATTCACAAGGCACAAGTCGAGCTGGCTATATGAACATCTCCCCCCACGATGATTATTGCACCATGTAAAGGTACTACCCTCATAAACAACATCCAAAAAGCCATTCCTTTCCACGAACAAAAAAAAGCTTCGCAAGCATTCCTGGGAAAAGCCCCACCCGCTATCTTCTCCTCAGGACTAGAAATGTTGTTCAAATCACCTTAAAAAAGACAAAGATATTTATCTGGATTAAAGCCCTCTAAATCACTCAACAATGAATCCTTGCTCTGGGTGGTACACTTCACTTAAATGAAGAAGAATGAAAACACAAGGATCCCTACTGTAATATTTGTATTCAGAGCTTGATCTCACATACTCAAAAGATCAACAAAAACATGATCCTTCCAAAAAAGACATATATGTGAATTGAGGGGATCCCCATGCATGGAACCACGAACCGTAAGACTTTGAGCATAGTCCTTTATTTTGTTAAAAGATTGCTTTGGTTCCAATACTGCCAGCAAAGAGACTGGCCTGTTATTTATTTCATTGGATATGAAATCAAACTGGACCCTAGCTCCCAGGCACCAACCATTCTAGATTTGGACACTAAAAATTATTCTGATCTCACCTGGTTTTGTCCCCAGACTCCTGGACCTTATCATATTGCCCTGAGAGTACATTTATAGTAGTATCTAGTTTAGATTTTGATCGAGTGCGGACACCAGAAACCACCTACGAGGAAAAACCCAATGGATAAGCCTCATTTCTATCCCGCTCCCTACAAGGAACATTTAGAGACATAAAACATATGCCCACTTTCTATTCTGATCCAACTATAGGAGGACTAGGGGGGAACATGGAGGAGAAAAAGATGGAGGTGGAAAGGACGGAGGCGAGGAAAACACTAGACTGTAGTCCCCAGAAAAAAGAGGGGGCCCCTAGGAGAGGTAGGCTCGGAGAGCTCGATATCACACGATTATGAATCCATCAATGTGATGTATGTGATTCATACAAGAAAAAGAACCCAATTCGATAAAACCTGCTTCCATAGAGATAGAAAACTATAGAAGAACATACCTCTGAGAGGAAGGCCTTCCTCTAAAACCTACACCTGAGAATCCCCAGCCATGCATTAGAGAACAAGAAAAAAGTCACGACTAAGGGGAATACTCCCATGAATACCAGAGTTGAACAAGGATGCATCTGAATCCAACACATGGAAAAAAGAAGAACCACCTTCTCCTTAGACGTCTCCATCAAGAATATGGCGATGCACTTGGGGGAGTGAATCATAGGACCTCAGAAAACCCTATTGTAAGACACCCTTCATACGAACATTATGATAGACCTTCAATGTATGCCCTGAAATATGGCAATGGGAATAGAACATTGGATAGGCGGGATAAATCGGGGGTTGTTGACAATCCTTCATCCCTTCAATTCTGATAAAATAATGTTGCTGAAGTAGTCGAGGGAGATCCATCCCAAAACAAATCCTTACTATCGAAGCCTCCTCCAAAAAAATAGTACTATCATCCATGCACATCAAACTCCCCAATGAATCCCTAATAACATTGAGAAACGATTCATTCATGAGGGGAAGGGGCAACCCTAGAAGCAAAATCCAAACTGCCGCGCTGGAGCATTCTCTACCATAATGAGCATCTATCGACCACCGGGAGAGGGAGAACCTCCAACTCCCAACAGAACGCACCCTCTTGCACCAATATATAACGAAATATTCTCTAGAGGCCAAGACGATGCAGTAGGATTCATGATCTAGATTAGACACCAAATCCATTAGATCCATACCCCAATGTTTGATGAAATATTGAAATAGCGTGAGGAGAGGCTGGTCTGATCCAAATCTTGTAACAAGAGTCCACTGATGTTCCACGGACACCACTGCAAAGGATACCACTAAAACATCGAGCACTGGGGAACAATTTCCCACAAAATAAGAAGCAACCTCATGGCCCACCGATGAGCCGTTCCGAACCCCACCGAAAATGAGAGGATGACGTAGAAGATATTACTTGAACGATAGACCTAGAGGGCGAGCCGAGCCATCTTTGATCACTGGAGATCTATGAACTGTAGAAGAGATACCCCCCAGAGGCACCAGAGCAACATGCGGGAGAGCTTTTGAATCTATTCATACATGAGTAACTTATTTTTGAATAAAATAACATCAAGGGTATTTATTAACCTCACCAAAATTGGACATAGAAACAGATTATATATTGATAATCATAACATGATAAATAATTTCTATATAAAATGAATAAAAATCCCTTATTAAATTAATATTATATTGAATAATGTTCATTTGGTCTTATGATAATTCTAACTGTTTTTTACAGAATAGTTAAACTCTTAAAATATTTGAAATATATTTATGTCTCTTATAGAACACTCTATAATGTTTAGTTTACTTATTTTACCTTATTCTAGCAAAAAGGATCGAGACACAGGTAGAAGCCTACTCCCAAAAAACAATTATAAATAATAGTAATCACTACAATACAACTTATAAATAGGAATCCTTGCACAACCATGTTTACAAAAAACCATCCCTCTCTTTGCTAACCAAAATATCACCATAGCAAGGCAGAAAAAATGACAAACTGGACCCAACCTGCATGTTCCGACTAATCGTCTCAATTATGAAAAATGTGATAGAGGATCCTATATAGTTTCCCAAAAAATTAGAATATAGGAACCCACCCATGCGAGGAAAGAGTTATTTTTATACTGGAATATTCAAATAGTTTGTGCATGTTTAGTTTGTATTTTCACACTAACCATGTGAAGTTCCCCTCCCTATAGAATTTTGTGAACAGTTTGTGTATGTTTTTTCCAAACATGTCACCAAAACCTTATTCAATCTATTTAGGGTGAATAAACATCATTTTCCATAATTAATCATACATTTCAATCATAATGTATCATTCAACCTTTGCTCAATGACATCACCACTTGAGAACTCATCATTGATTCAAAATCATGGAATCAATAGATCTTCTCTATATTAGCTAAGAATCATTATCTACCAGAAGTTTTAGATCAATCATAGAAATATCTAAATTAATTTTTATCCTTTCCTGTTATTATTTCTTTCATATGTGAATTATAGGTGAATTATAATATTCTATAACTCTAGTTTCATCATCTATTATTCCTTTTAATTGATATGGGTCGAATCAAGAGCTAATATTAGACAAGAACATCACTACGTACCTATGGTCGGTGGTATACTTATTTTACCTGAATATAAAAGTGTATATATATTTTGATGAATTTCAAATCCTTTTATCAGAGAAACTCCCTTGAAATGGAGTTTAATCCTTAATATAAATTGATATACCTGACTTATGTTGTTAATGAGACCCATTGAAAATTTAATAAATATTATAGATCGTGAATTTAAACCCCCCATAGGTTGTTTTTTATATATAATGGACTGCCATGGGTGGAATATAAATACTATTACCTTTGAGGTGTTTTGATTACCACTTTCCATGGGCGGTTAAATGATAAACTGTAAATTTGTATTGAATTGTAAATTAAATGGTTAATGGAAGTGGATGGATGACCTTGACCCTATGATTTGGAATATTACATGCCTTCTTAAGAATTATTTTATATTTTAATGAAATTCCCATGGGATAAAATAAAAGAGTTTGTACTTATACGCTTAACTCATTCCTCAATAATCTATTGGAGGTGAGATTAAATTTAAATTATCATGATGGTAAACCAAACAGATATGAATGATATTGAATTAATGTTTAATATATTAAATGGGTGGAACATGAGTTTTTATATGAATGTGATTGTTATACTCATTTGGATGTTGATCATACAATTACCATGTGATACAAGGTATCCTTATAAGACCTCCAATGATAGACTCATCGGGTTTATTGTCATACACCCAGGTGATAAATGTAATCTTTACAGATTTTGTGGGGTGGAATTGGAGGACAGTTGATCATATGCACCACGATTTATAATTTTCCAACTTATATGGACTCCCAAGGAATTACTCAACCAGCGTTGATGGTATACCAAAAATAGAATGACACCAGGATTACAAAGAGGAATATATAAGAATGTCGTACAAGGATATTAGTTCATGCTATAGTAAGAGTGATACCTGGATTCTATATAAGAAATTCCATGGATTGGATCATGTTAATATATAAATAATTAATGAAATGATTTATATTACTTTTCTTCCAATAAAAATAACAATATTAGATTCGGTTAGTTACTTGAAATTCATTTATATCATTTTTATATATCTCATGGTCACATATCTTATGGGGAATTCAATGCCTTGCACTGGGTTTTGAGACTTATTTATTAAATTAATCATGATTATAAATTGATACATGACTGATTATTATTTATGGATATCATGGATATGTCTGAATTTTGTATTAGAGGATGGGTTTCTATGGGAACCCAAACCATTAAGGATTTATTACTTTGAAAACATTATTTAAAAATTATATTATAACGAACACAATATTGTAATCATATTTTAAATTACTATATGGATTTAAAACATTGCATGGTTTCCTACTAGGATTTTATATCACACATTGTTTTAAATTATAATGGGTACATAGAAAGATATGTTGGACGTCGATGTAAATCGTGAGAAGAATCCATAGTTCTATGTTTGATCATGTACCATGCTTAGGAACATTGGAGAATGTGACCGAGATAGGCTTGTCATTTTATTTGGAATAATTTTTGGCATTTTTAATTTTTATCCACATATTGTTATAATATCATGTATACCTTCTAGGATACTTTTCTCACACATGAAATGATAATAATATTAATCATTTTTCAATATGATATACATTATGTTATTGTATATTTATATCTACCTTGAATGTTGCCTACAATATGTTTGATTTGTTGCTTCCACTACATGACTTTTATTTTATCAAACACTAATGATGAGGGTTTGGTCTCCCAATAGACACACATTAGGATCTCTATAAAAATTTGTAGCCTCTAGAATTTTTGTATATTCCCTTTAGTCCATTTGTCTAACCTTGCTCATGGAACCCTTCAGTGGAATCTATGTTTGCTACATTAAAAAGTGGTATCAGAGGATTTTTTTCATTACAGATTTGTTACTGTATATAGTGATGATAGTGAAGAGGGATTTCATAATAATTTTTACACTTACATAGATATCCCATATAATGTAATAGTCAAATTATTTCAAATAAAAATTTGTTTTTTATATATTTTTAGTACTATAATTAATTCGATTCCACAACTGGGTGATGAGCATTAATTTTGATTTAATTATTGATATGCTTGTGGCTTCCGTTTTTTTTCAACACGATGAGATGGGGCCATGCCATCACATGCATCATTTTAGTCACTTTTTACAAATTAACATGGAATGAATTATCCAATTCCATATAGGATTCATTTATTTATTTCATGCTTTTTTGATACATTTCATTATTTTCATAACTTTTGAATTGATTTGTATTATGTGTCTATAACTATGAATCATTTTTGTACTTAGATTCTATACCATAACCTAAAGATTTTTTTCTTTATTAGGTAAAATAAGATACCCTATGATGATAATGGTGGAATGATGAGTCATGGACCATGAGTCGCATGGACTAGAACATGTTACGGTGTTGATTATGTGAATGTCATATTTTTCATCATGGGAGAATATACCCATAAGGATCGTAATTTTGTAAAACATTTAGTGATATAAATGAATTTTATATAAAAATAAAATGGAATTTATATTTTTATAGTAGGGGACTAGAGCTATTTTGAACCATTATTGTGAAAAGTAAGCATTACTTGTCTTTTTTTGTTGATCTATATGATGATTAGAACTGAGTCTAGGAGTGGGAGGAGGGTTTTGTCTCTTAAATAAGAAGGATTGTAGATATCCTATTCAGGAATCTAAACTTTTATCTGTGACCACTGATAATGTTCTTTTCTGAGGTCTTTATTTGGAATTGTAGGTATATTCAGCAATAATGACCTCCATTAGTATGCTTAGAGGGTGGAGATGACAACACATTAAAGGCTGTGTTGCATGGCCTACCATTATACCTTCTAATTATATATGTGGAAATATTTATGGTTTTGGACATAGGCTTTGAGGCATGGTTCAGTGATGTATTAATGAAATTCACATTGACTATTCAGGGAGCACCGTGGCTTTCCCTATTTATGACAGACTTGGGGTGTATGTTCAATTAGTGTGTTCCACCAACATATTCAAGGGATGGAGGACCATAGTATATGGATCCATGGGAAGAGGTCATTCTATATATCTTGAAACATTAGGAGATGCCTCTCGAGTATATGGAAATTCTATATATATATATATATATATATATATATTATGTGATTATTCTAAATGGTGTTGGGATGTTATTTCTCTGATAGATCCTTTTAGGAGATGTCACAGAGGTATTTTCAAATGTCTTTCTATGATCGCATTTATCCCAATAAAACGATAGATGATAGGGCCCTTGAGTAAATTCACCTCGAGCAAGTTGAGCTATCCATCATGGATTATTGGGAAAAAAATATAGAGCTCAAGCACTATGTATCCATTCTTATGGGTGATGAGTAATATAAATATATTTGATTCGAGGATGGTATCAAGTATAGAATCCATTAACATTTGAATTTATATTTTATTACTACTATTTTTGGAATAGTTAATAGTGTTCTTTTCATAGAGAAATCATGAGAGAGGCTGGGGATGTGTGCCTTGGTAGTTCTTCACCAAGATCTGGTGCTATATGAACAGCTAGTAGTAAGTGTTATCTAGAGCATCCACATGGTGATATTAGTATCCAGAGCACATAATCCTGTGAATATGTGAGGGTCCACAAGTGTTTTTGACCTAGATATATGGTACCTCAGTGC
The DNA here is from genome assembly GCA_963277665.1 of Viscum album. NCBI lineage: Eukaryota > Viridiplantae > Streptophyta > Magnoliopsida > Santalales > Viscaceae > Viscum > Viscum album. The sequence goes on along the minus strand of OY728143.1, from coordinate 1,684,293,784 downwards.
ATGAGAGACCATGTCAAGTATAGAATGTGCAACATGTTGGGTTATCTATAGTGATTTTGTAGAACATCCCCTCCAGTAGCTAGCGAGAATGGGTCTACACTGACTCCATGTGCATGAGTTGAGCTAGAAGCTTCTCATCAATTAGTTAGTTGGCATACAAAAGGCTGATAAGGATGAGGTATTGGTAATGTTTTTAGTAGTCATACCTCATATTTTTAGTGATAGTAGAGAAGATATATATAGAGATTCCAAGATATATCATTATCTAAAGATCAAGATAGATATATGTTATGAAACTGAAACATGAGTGTCATAATCATGGACCATCTATAATGAGATGTAATATTCTATTAGACTATATATTATCATATACTCTTCATTATTTAGGTGATTCTCATAGAATTATATTTGACCCCTCTTTACAATACCATTGTATCAATGATAAGTTCTTTGATCGTGATTTGACACATGAAAATTTTATGGGGAATTGAACAGAGGATATATGTCATTGAAGGGAGACCCCCTTGAGATTTTTGGGAGTAAATTTATATGGGACCTCTTCTTCCTCGAGGTGATAGTATTTTATGTCATTCATGGGATATATTGGTTGGTTCCATTTTATGATTTTATTGATTTTTCACACCGAATGGTCAGATTCAGATCACCATAAGGGAGATATTTTTTCCACAATATTGAATGGGGTGCATATGAGATCAATGATATACATGAAAATCATGGTATGTGTGTGATGAAATCCTATATTGTTAGTTTAGGCTTTGATTATTTGGAAACATGTCCTAAAGTTTTCCCTCAAGTGGTTAATCATTTTACGAAAATTCTTTGGGGCGTCTTGTCATGATTACTTATAGTGATAGAGGAAGAGTTATCTATAAATATAGTTCTAGTAAGTACACAAATATACAATCATACATATAAGATGTATAATATTGAGATGTAGTATCTCATAATGAATATCATAAATTTAGAGGAAAATGGGTTTATCCACCCTAGTACTTCTCTATGGGGTACCCCAATCCATTTTTTTAGAAAAGGAAGATGATAACATCTTTCTATGTATGGATGAACTAGGTAATGTTTTAGAACTACAATCCTATAATAGAGATATATTATTTATTAGGCCACCTTTGGGGAGCTCTAGTGGGTTACCTTGATGATATCTTGGTGTATTCAAAGAAGCAACAAAAACCATGAAAAACAACTTGAGATCCTTTTTATTACACTCGTATAGAATTAATTATAGGATAAGATCAAAAAGATCCACTTCTAGATATATTAGACTCAATTACATTGTCACAACATCTCAGAGAGAGGAGTATCAATTATCCATGAGAATGTGAGAGCTTTCGTTTCATGGGAGTATCTGAAGAACAACTTTTAGATGGGGAGTTTCTTGTGGATTGATAGATACTACTAGAATTTTATATAGGACTTATCAAGCCTATCATCCCCACTCCCTATCTTAACTAGGATGATTGTAATGTTTTTATGGTTATATAGCTAAAATACAACCATTTAGGTGTTGAAAGGGATATTGAATTTGGCTTCATTATTTGTTTTTCAAGAGCCATGATGGATTTAACCTATTTACTATAAGGCATTTTGTATCGAGCTAGGATAAGTCCTTATGTTGGGGGATACAGTCATGAAATATTTCTATTAGTTGTTGAGTCCACATGAGAGGAATTTACCAAAAATGATATATCGGTTTATTTGCAATTGGTCTTGCTTCTTTCTTTTGGAGACAATAATTACTATAATATAAATTTTTTAGTGTACAGAGATTATAGAATACTCACATACATGATTACATAGTGTGATCTATATATGATATAGTGATGGTGGTTTGAGTAACTATCATCTTTTTTACATTGATCTTCTCTATAATCCTAGTAAAGGCAATGTCTTGGTAGATGTACTGAACAACATGAATTAGATACAGTTAGTTCAGTAGTCTAGTAGCGAGTAGAAGCATATGTATTTTTTTTCTCTGAGAGTCATGTAGATATATAGGATAGTCCAACACATACATTTATTTAATCCATATCCATTACCTCTAAAAATAATGATAGAATGAGGATGAGAAATATATTTGATTTCAATAGATTCTTTCCATGGGAGAGTATTATAGGTAATTACCCTTCTCATGGTTGATCTATTGGATAGTAAAAACTATTTTTGATAATCCCCACATATAGGTTTCAACAGACATGAATGAGGAGATTTTGAAAGAAATTAATTCATTAGCTTGGGAAGTGAACCATGTCATCACCAAACCGTATCATGATTTACATTTCCAATAATAGTTGTTTAATATGAAAAGTTATATAGCTTGCTGTTTCATTAGATGTCCACCTATAATTAGGTGAAGGAGGAACACCAACGACTAGTTGGAAGCTTACAAAAGTTACCCGTTACTAAGTGGAAATTAAAATTAATTTGTTATAGATTTAATTACTATATTAGTGAGGTCACAATAAGGTAATGATGTTTTATGGGTTGGTTTTGAAATGCTCAAAAGGATGTCCATTTTCTACCAATTGAGGATACGTTTTCATTAAGAGATTTTGGGTGGTTGTATATCATTGAGATAGTACGACTTCCAGGGATCCCACATAATATCATTTTAGATATGTATTCCCAATTTAAATTGTGATTTTGGTAAGGGTTGTAGAGGGTTAGGTGTACACTAGTACTACTGATCATGAAATTCTCCCCTCAAACTGATGTCCATTTCAAGCACGTGATAATGGTGCTTGAGGACATTCTACAAGAAAGTGACATATATTTTTGGAAATCATGGGAGGGGCACATACCCCATGATGAAATGGCCTTAATATATATTATTCATGCTACTATAAAAATGATTTCAAATGAGTCTTTATATGGTGGACATGATGATCGCCCCTATGATGGTTAGAGGTTGGAGATGTATCTATGTTTGGAACTCTGCTCTTATTGAAGACCATTGAGTATGTTCAGTATATATGAAAATGGATGGATAAGACATAGTCATGACAAAAGAATATGATGATCACCAAATAAGACATCTTGAGTTAGTGTTCGAGGATCATTCCTTTTTATGTCACTAAATGAGAATGGGACACTGATGTATCATGAGATAGGGTAAGACTTCTCCATGATATATATGTCCATTTGAGTTTATGGAGACATTCGGCCTAGTAATATAACATTTGTAGTTACATTAGATGTACAATACCATAAACGAGGTGTTCCAAATATCTCACATTCACAATTATTATCCCTTCCTTTCTCATGGTTTTCAGGGAAATGGTGGTTCAATTACAGGAAAATGAATCCATTAGGGGTTTTCCTATATATATTGTGGATATTATGATGATGGTTCTATATGAATAGACATTTATTCTAGTGTAGGGAAAATGGAAGCATGGTTGTGTATAGAAAGAGAAAAGGGAGAGGAAGGATGATGTGTGAGCATAGTGATCAGAGTCGATCAATGATTATGCTTCACCACCTTCAAGAGGGAAATGTGGGAATGAATTTCATTATGCGGGGTGGGGGGGGTGAAAGAACCTTGAACTTTAATGAGGTATGGATTCATTAATTTTTTGTTATTTCTTTGTTTAAATTATTAATTTCGACTTACTGGGGATACCCCTGTAGGCCCCAATTGTTACAAGTGTGTTCAAGGTTTTATCAGCGCCAGAATACAACTTTTTTTGAAAAAATGGTGTAGGTCGCATGATTAATATGTATTTTGTGGGACAAGATGCATGGTTTTACTAATCATGTGAGGCCTAGACAGCGGGTTGGAGGATCTCATACTGTTAAACATTCCATATACATGGAGTTTCATTCCTATGCGAGGAACCAATAATTGTATAAAAATCTATATCATATGGTTTTTGCATGGTTAGTCAAACCATGCACACTAACCATGTAACTTTCCCCTCTGTATAGTGGTGGATGAACTGTTGTCACATGTTTTAGAAAAATGTCATTCCAAACTATAGAACCCAAAATTTTGGGTGGATTCATAAAATTAACCCAAATTACATTTATATTTTAAACCAAATTTCTTCATTCATCATTTACAAAGAATCCTCACCCCTTCAGAGCTCCAATTGTATACCAAAACATGGAATTAAGAGATATTTCTCATCATACCTCATAATCAATATCTATCAGAAGCATCAGATATGTCTTAGTAAGATCTAAATTCATTTTGTGTCATTCTGCATTCTTCATAGTAATAGTTATTATAATTACATTAAATCTAATTTTCCCTAATTTCATGTTCTTCATCCAATATTCCTTTTTCTCTTGATCAATATCAAATTAGGACATGATACTGTAAGGATTCACTACTATGGACCTACAGTAGATTTTCCTATTCTTTTCTCTCAATGTCGAGGTGGTTGTAAATATGTGTTTGTGTTACATGCCCATTTATCAGGTACACAACATTTAAAAGGATTTCAATACTGAATTTAAATTTATTTGTATGTCCTATGTAGATTATTAGACTCATTGGAAGTTGATTAATATTTATGGACCTTGAATTGGAACCACCCCTTGGTTGTGTTTTATAATTAAATGGATCACCATCGGAGGTATATGAATCGGATTACCATTTTGGTGTTTCATTTACCACATTCCCTGGGATGTGAAATGATAAATTATAAATATGGATGGAATTATAATTTAATTCATTAATAAAATGTTATATATGACCATTTACATAGGTTATTGATTTTTGATAGATTACGTAATCATAGTTTCTATTATATGAAATTACAACATAAGACAATTAAGATGTTGGTCCTTCTATGATTATCTAGTACCTTAGGGCCCCTTCTGAGATGAGATTGAATTGAAATAATCATGGTGTTGATCATGGAATTATTGAGTTGAATTATAGAATGTTTAATATATTCTTTGGGTGACACATGGGTTCTTATAAATATAATATGGACAAACTCATGTGGATACTTATTTTCTTATTCCCAAGTGGTAATCAGACTCCTAGAGGAATGTCAAATATAGAATAAGAGGATTTTTTATCATACACTCGAGTGATACGAAGATTCCTTATGGATTCAAAAGGGTGGACTTATAGGAATGTTGATCATATGCACCATAGTTGATATGTGGGATTCCTTAAATGAAAACCAAGGATGAACTAAAATTACTGTGTTGTCATACCACACCACGATTGATACCTAGATTCCATAGAGGCATTCCTTGGAAAAGAATGTAAGGTTCTTGGTTCATGATATTCCAGGAGCAATACTTAAATTCCAAATATGAAATTCAATTATTGAGATCTGATTCTTAATTGAATAAAAAAGGAAATTATTTATATGAATCTTCTTCCAAGACTAAGAATAGGATTGGATTTTGTTAGTGACTTACACATTCTTGATAGCTTGGTTGGGTATATCTTAAAAAAAGTCAAACATGGAATGTTGTGTCACATGTTGGGTTCTATGAGATATTTATTAAATTGAACTTGATTATAAAATGACACAATTTTGATTGTTATTCAGGGAAATTATACCTAAGGAAATAGCTTGTAGTAGAGGATTGGTGTCCATGGGATCCCAGAGCTTTATGGATTATTTAATTTTAGTAATTACTTTACATATTATATTACTACCAGCACAATGTTGTTTTCATATATTAACTGGTGGAATGGAGTTAGGCCTTTCAGTGATTTCTATCAAGTATAATATCTCAAAACCTATTTGGTCCATAGATTGTTACCTAGAAAAACTATTTGGATGCATGAAAGGATTAGAAAAGGTTCCTAGAGTTCAACGTTTGACCATGTTCCGTTCTTTGGAGAATGAGTTTACATGACTGAGACTAGGCTCATTTTGTAGGATTGGATAGTTAGAAAATATTTTTTATTTTTGATCCAAGTAGTGTGCTAATTACATCCATACATGTCTTGGAAACGTTTAAGAGACCTGACATGACATGAATAATAACATTTTTTAATTTGAGATTTTTCTAGTAATTTTTTCTTATATGTAACATTTATATTTTTTTGTTTGTTTTCTTCAACCATTGATACCATTCTATTATTGTATATCCATAGTGCTACACTATATTGATGAAGTACGTCTCCTCACTAACTCACAATATGCAATCACTACTAGTTGAAAAACATCGGTGTTTTGGGAAAGGCCCATCATGTCATGTGGCCTATCGGGATAAGGGAACCATTCAATGGTATCTGAATTCGTGATATCACAAACAAAAAAGAATGGAATATATCTCTTGTAATATGGGGATTAATTACATCAATATAGATACTTAAACATGTAGATAAAAATACATGACCAAATAATGATTCAACAACTTATTCACCATAATGGCCTATTGACCGAGCTAATTTCATTACACCATTCCCCCACTGAGATTGTGCATCAGATCCCTAATGATCCACCACACCAATATGAAACAAATTCCATTAATATGTTATAAAAAGGAAGCCATCTTTTTATAGTACCAATTAAAAGAACATTACTATGATGACATATAATTTCCATCTAAATCTCATGAATCACATTATTTTATATAGAGTTAAATAAATATTCATTCTATATGAATAACAATAAATACAATGTATAGTCTGAGAAAAGTTATCCACATTCAATAAAATATATATAATGAAAATAAATGTAATTTCACTTATCATAATTAAAAATAAATAAATTTATTTAAAGAGAATTTTACTTAAATTAGAGATCCTTTGAACTCCTTATGAGTGACTTATTCTGACTAATACATTTTGGTCAGCGTAATGGCCATTAAAAAACATCTTTCAACCTAGATTTATTACAAATATAAAATAAATATTATGTACAAGTTTAAAATTTTCATCTTCAATATATCTCATATTATATTTAAAACCCCCTTCATGGGGACATTGATGAATCATAGTTATATATATTAAAGAAACAATAAACACTATAAAATTTATCATTTAGGATAATATATCCACTAGGACTTTAAAAAATGAATTAGGCATGTTCATAAAACTATATTTCTTTATAATTTAAAATACACACGATAATTATGTCATTAAACATAATGTCTTGACCATGAAAAATAAAATATTTCATTATTGAAAGTATCACCAAAATCATCCAATTTTATTTGAAAAAATTTCTATGAATGATTCACTTATCATCTCATGATATGAATTAGTATTTAGATCTTCTCAGGATTCCATATACAATCATATTCTTCATTTCCATTTTATAGAATATGGTGTTTTGAGTTTTTTAATTTTATGGTTTTGGAAGATAAATCGAGAGTAATGAAGCTTTTGATGGATTGAGATTAAGGGCGTGTAATATAGATATAGATGTAGTTTCTGGTAGTTTAGGTGAGTTTAGATCAGATTAAAGAACCAAAATATTTCTACTAACCATTAAAGATTTAAATTATGAAAATACAATTTTTAAAATGATTAATAAACTTGTACATTTTAACATTAACTATGAAATCAACAATTTTTAGAATAAAAATTTATAATGAATAAAAACTATATTAATTTAAAAGTAATAATAAAAAAATTATTTAAAATCATATATACCTGAATTCACTATAATAAATGAAAAATTACTAGCGAGATGTTGATTATTGAAAATATCTAAAAGCTAATATTGAGTAATAACAAAATCCAAAGATATATCATTATTTATAATATGATAACTTAGAAAATTAGGCATTATATTATTAATTATAGTTATTGATTGAAATAAAGGATATTTCAAAATAGTAATTTCACACGTACTATCACCTAAAATAGTAATATTATTAAAATTGAGTCCCAAATCCAATAGTGTGGTTTTTATTACACTTATGCCCACCTACATACCATAGAGAAATTTTATATATCACCCATTTGAAATGACATTGAATGTTCGTTCCTTTTAATCCATGAATCTACATACTTAAATAGAAAGTACATATTCTGGAGGTTCTCTTTCTATCTAAGATACATCCTCTATAATCAGCATCTGAATATGATATTAAATTAAAATCCAATGTTATTGGGAAATTTAATGGTTTAAAAAAGTTCCATTAAAATATATAAAAATTATTTTAACATAAAACATATCAGATTACATTCTATTAGATTAAAATCAATCACATTAATATAAATAAATCAAAATGTATTGTCTAATAGTAGCATGATATTATAAACTACCAACCATACATCTATATAACTTGTTGTCCAATTTATTTCTATTTTCAGTAAAATAATTTTTTATAGTGATAGATATGTGAGTTTTAGATGTTTCACTCCTTTCAAGTATAAGGATTTCAACAAATAATAATATGATTACATTTAATTAAAACATTACTATAATATATTTTATTGATCTAAAAAACATGAAATAAATTTATTTCTCATTTCATACTCATTTAAATTATATTTTTCATGTGTTTTGAAGAATAATTAAAAATATTATTATTATTTAAATAAAATATAAAATCAACTACATTAATCTGTAAAAATAAAGTAATAGGAAAATCTATTTTCCTAAAGGGATTTTGATCTTCTAATTCTAAAAAAAATTATTAGAAAACAACATAATAACTCATAAAATATCATGGTTCTTGTTTAATTTCATAAAAAGGTTTGGTATGTTTAAAATATGAATTTTATATATGATAATTTTCCATGTCAGGTTTTTGTTCAATATAAACATTCTCTAGTAAAAATCTATTTTGAATCTAGATTTTACAACCTTTTGATATAATTAAAAATTATTATGTGATATATAAGGTAGAGGTATTCCAATAGATTACAATATAGAAATATATGAAATTTATTCATTAAAATATATTCATTCTCATGGATAATATCATTTAGAAACTAATCTATCTTTATTTCAAGTAATTATTCCTTGTTAAATTCCCTTATTTCTAAAAACTGATTTTCCTCCTATTACAGGATGATTGGATGTCCTTTGAACAAATTACAAACCATTATTACATTTAATATTTTTAATATATTTTTAAATATCTATTATTAAACATTTATCATTAAATAAATGTTCAATAATTTTAGTTTCTAGGTGAGTTAGGAAGGAAGATAATTCAGTTAGGCTTTCTATACTCATTCTTATCCTAAATCATGTCTGGATATTTCCAATAATATGTTTCCAAAGGATGATCCTTTATGGTTCTAGATTATCTTGGTATGAAACTTGTGGGTTCAACATTTTAATATTATTATTGATTGTAATAAATTTCATAATATTCTAGTTTATTTTTAAAATCATCTTTCGGAGATTGAAGTCTAACATTTATGAAAATAATTGAGAATTCATCTGTTTGATTTCATTTTTGTCAAAATAATCACCTCCATTAAACATCATATGAAATAATTCAGAAACTATTATTGAATTTTTATTATACATTATATAAGATTTATAATTAGGAGAATATAAAATAATGATTACTTCATCATCCATTGGATCAAATGTTACAATATTTAACTTAGTAATCTAGAAATACTACTTGAATCCCAACACATTAATGTATCACAATTTATTTCTATTGTTATTTGATAGTTTATAGGGTTTCATGTTGATAAGTGGTAAGATTAAAACATTTATCATGATATAAATAAGATGTGTTGACATCTTCTTCCCAAAAATACATTAGAAGACTTAATTCATTCTATTTAGTTCTTTCAATTTTTTAGTTAGACTTATTTTATCTTTCAACAATTTCATTTTGTTGAATTTTTTGTGAATTAGATAATATATGGTTAATAACCATGTTTGATAAATATAATTAATTTCTTCACTCTCAAATTATTTACTTTGATCACTTCATTGGTAAATTATTTTAAAATGATATTAATTTAGAACAAAAATACAATATATTAAAAAAATTGGGAAAACATCACATTAATGTTTCATAAAATAAACCAAATAAATTCATTTAAAGTAATCAATTGAAATAAAGAATTAAGATCTACTAATAAAGACTATTAATCTTAATATACTATACAAATCCATGTCGATAAGTTATAAAGGTTTGTATGAATAAACACTCTTAATATATTTGGTGGCCGATTTATTCTTCTTTCATATTTAGTATGAATAAAAAAATCTATAGTTCTCTAATTTATGATTAAAAAATTGAAACTATAAATGTTTCGTAGAAAATTTATCAAAATAAATTAATTAAATTATCCATATATACTATTTTTATCATTTTTTTCTCATCAATTAAATAATTCACTTTTTCTTCACAAATAGAATTAGGATCCAAAGTGTAAACATTTTCAGTTGTAGGTGCTCTAAAGATATGTATTTTATATTTAAAATAATGAAGTAATTATTTTAATAAAAAACATAAAAACCATAATCATATACTTGATAGATACATATTTTTTTTCAACCATTGAATATATTGTACATTGTAGATAGAAAATGATTTTTGATTTCTAACTCATTGAAATCCGATCATTTTTCCTTTTTCATTATCACCAATGATAACCAGGATTACATCTACATTTTCTAGTATAAAAAAATTATAAGAGTCTCCAATCATGTGTCTTGATAATAAAATATCTGTATATGATTAAAAAATCATAACCCTTTGACATTTTTCAAAGAAATTATTTTAATAAAAATCTTTTTTCAGTTTTGTAATTTTCTTGTGTCTATTTATGTCTTCAAGGATATATATGGGTACCCATATTTTCTTTATATTTCAAAATTTTATATGTCTATATAAAAAATTAATTTATAGAAATGAAATCATTTTTTACTAAACTAATTTGGGGAATTTAGAAAAAACTTTTTTAGACTAAATAACATTATTTTCACAACAAGCATATGTGATATTTTTATATGTTGGTAAAAAATATTATACCATTAATTTTTCATTTTTTTCAATTATTTAGTTTTACAAATTTTTTAATTTTATATACATTTAATATAAATATATTTTTTATCTATGTTTTGTTCTTGGTTTTCCGCCACAAAATGCCCAATGGCTTCGTATCCAATTATTGATGGACCGACAATCCAAAGGTAGGCGTTTGCCGGATGGTCTGACTAGCGACTCATAAGAACACAAATTGGTAGAGAGGATGAGAAGTCGGGCTCATCACACCCTTGTTGGGGGGGGGAATTATTGCTTGTTCTGGGACTCTCTTATAGATTTATGACGTATTCATATATTCGAAAATATTTGGTTTATACCCAATCATAGTATCCATGGATTCAACCCTGGTGGGAAACTGTCAAATGGACTCCGGGGTTCGGAGTCATTTATGCCTGAGGTTTTCCATCCCTCGTTGGATTAATGACCCCGAAGGGTTGGAACTCGCTTGAGGTGGCACCAGGAGTGGTGCGGTGAAACGGTGTAGAGATGATCGGATCGACTGGTTGTTGGGATTGACCCCCCTTGGAAGCATCCTACGTACCCTGTCTAGGAGACAGGGATCAAAGTCCTTGTAGTTCTCTTAGGCTTGGGGCTTACGCTCTGAGGAAGCCCAGAATGATGGATTGGGTCTTACACTCTGAGGATGCCCATTATAGGATGTCATGGTCGATGCTTACTCTAAGCCCACGTGAGTCATGATCGGTGTGAGAAATAAGAGGCAGCAGGGACCAGACGATCACGTCATGAAAGGTGTGTCCATGAGAAGCGGAGTGGGGCTTACGCATGGGGGTGGCCCAAGGTGATGAATTGGGGCCTACACTCTGGGGAGGCCCAGAAGGTCGGGGATTACTCCGAGATGTAAGCCCGGAGTGTCTTCCTCATGTCTCGCCATGAGGGCATTCGAACCCATTGGTGGGTTGATGAATATAATTGGGGCCAACGCCTATGTGCAAGTACACACGCGGGATAATGCCAAGGGCGTTGGAATCAGTCCAAACAATGGGAGATGAGATGTGTGAATTACATGCCCGACATTTGGAACACAATGAGGATGGAATGGTGATGGAGGATAACTGTTGACCATGTTCGAAACACTGCATTCATATCACGTTAGCCTGAAATGGGGACGAACAAATTAGGGTCGACTGTTGACCATGTTCGAAACACAGGACCTATCTCGAAGTGTTGTCCAAAGTCCTTTGAGGGAGTTAGCACATGATGGTAGGTGAGCCGATGCGGAATGGGACTAGGCCGTTAGCAGGTCCCTTCAGACATGGAAGAGTATGAAGATCTGAATGAAGGACACGCAAAGTGGGAGGTGGAGTGATGGAATGTTTGAATGGATTCCAGCGCTCTTGAAATTACGCCACTGTAAACATGGAATGAGGAATCTTATGCTTGGAGAAAGAGGCATCCAATTATTGAATGATAGGGAATGATACAGTTTATATTCATGTAGAGAGGACTGAAGACATCATAGTTTAATGTCATGTTGCAGGGACTATTTCTATATAGTTTATCGCCATATGGATAGGATGATGACCATACAGTTTAACGTCATGTGGTCAGGACGACTAGGTAGGAGATACCTAGCAGTGGTTGGTGTGGTACTTATGCAAGAGCGGCCCTTTCTGGATAACCTTGGAAAAAGGAGCCAAGAAATGGGGTTTTTGGAGTCTCATGATGACTAGCACGACTCATGGCATTCACAGGACGGATGTTGGAGCGACATAAGGGTGCAGTAGAAAATATTGTTAACCCGACCCGAATAGTTCACGGGGCGAATCTCCATTTTTCATGGGGGTTAGTGATGGTAGGGAAGGACTAGTCCGCGAAGGAGGACTTCCGTGAAGGATGTCCTTGGAGGAACTGGCCGCGAGGGAGAAGGTCGTGAAGAAAGCTGTCTGTGAAGGACTGGCCGTGTGGGAGCCGCATGTGGTTTTTGGTTTAGTTGTCCACAAAGGATGTCCATGGAGGAGCTGTCCGCTTAGGATGTTGTCCGCGAAGGATGGTCTTCCTTGAACGGTGTCTAAAAAGGGGCTGGATCCCTTCATACTTCATGCCCTTGGAGGGGTTCAACCTCTATTTTGCGAAAAACACCAGTTCGCAGAAGGGGTGGCCGCGGAGGGACTATCCGCGAAGGAAATGGCCGCTATGGGCTTGCCGCGGAGGAGCTGGCTGCATGTGGTTCATGGACAGGTTTCTACTGTCCGCGGAAGAGTTCATCCCCAGATGATATGTGGTCCGCAGATAGTCGCAGACCACTGGAAGCGATTTCTCAAGTGTCTCCCCACGGGTTTTCACCCATCTTTTCTCTCCTTCTTGTTCTGGTGCCCCTCGATCACTATTTATAGAATCACGAGGAGGATAGGCACACGTCCTATACAGAAGCCCATGAAAGAATTCCCACCCATGGATGATTCAGTCAACTGGTATATTTGATGAGTCGCGGTTGGGTTGATTCACAGTGGCACACCAATCCACCTCTATTCCATGGATGACGGTGGTCCACGGCCACATCGGCACTCCGCATCCATTTCGTGAACAACAACGTGTGTGGAAAGGGACGGTTGGCGCGGTTTGCGGTGGTGGGACGACATGGATTCATCGGCGATCTTCCTAGTTTGCTCCCATGGAGTCGCCCTACCCTCATTTTTTGAACGGCAGCGTCTACGGGAGGGAGATCTGTCGAACCAACCGCGTACTGTTGCTGGGAGCCGGTGCACGGACCGGTTTGGTCCTTTTTCATGTTTTGGGGTAATTGGATTTCCCCCTTGTGGAATTTTCAGGACCATATAATCTATTCATATCCTTTTTAAATAATATATAATTAAATTTTAATGACTCTTCCTCTACCTATAACACATTAATTTTATTTTCTTCATTAGTGTATTATGATTTGGTTCCACTAAATTTTTATTTTTAGTCTACGTGTTATTTACAATGAATCATTTTCATTCATAAAAAATGTATATAAATTTAATGAAAATTATTATTTATTTTTGTGGTATTAATATTTTATTCTGGTTTTGAATAGTACGAAGCTAAATTAATATTAGAGAAATGTTCAGAATCAATAGTATAAAAATATAAAGTAAATTACATCTTCTAATTATTTTCTATAAATCAATTATATTATATTAAATGGATTTTCTATTTTTTTCTATATGATTTTTGTGTAATTATGGATTATTTAGAGAAACCTAAAGTGGCCTCTGTTATTTTTTAATCTTTTTGATCTTAATCGGTTCTCCTATGATAATTCATCTTATTCATTTCCTTCTTTCCTTCCTGGTCAATTTAATATTGAAACTGAAGTCCAATATGACCCTTTTTTCACTCATTGAATCTTTCTTCATTAAAATAAAGACCATTTATGACGTAAATATTGATCCATTTTACCTTTTGTACAATTTAATGAGTCTTCGAACGAGTTGTACTTATTTTATAAAAATATGTGATTAATTCTAATTCAACTGAGTGTTTATCATCTTCTTTTGATATATTTTCCTATTTTTTGAAAAGATACAAAAAGAGTGAGATTCTCCCATTTTATCAACCTATTATATCTAGCGTCTTTTTTTATTTCCTATTAAATCCTTATTAGTTGTCCAATAGACTCATTAATTGTCTTTTTTAACAGTAGATGATTTCATGATTGAAATAGATATCCCATTCCATTTTAATGGTTGAAGCTTAAAAAATTAAAACATGATCTATACTTTCAGATGAATCTCTCAAAGTAGAAACCTGAATTTCAACTTCATTAAATCATTAATTAATAATTTTGGAAATTTCACAATCATAAATTCTAAAAGTGTATAATTTCACATATGTAGTATTATATATTAATTATCTGACATTTTATATTCTTTCAGAAGAAACAAAAATATTTTTTCATTTTTTATTTGAAGTTTTACATTTAAAAACATGATTAAATCCATGAAGAACAAGTCAATATATACTCACATTATTGGACCTGAAATCGATATCATTATCAAAATCTATACCAGTATCCCAGTTGTATGGATCTTTAGGAATTTCTTAAGGTTTTATAATCTTAATGAAAACTTTTAATCAATGATTTTTCAATTAGATAATTATTCAATCTTTCTAGAATCTATAATTATCACCCTTAATATAAGGATTTAATATCATAGAAATTATATCCTTTTGTTCTGTTATATAAATATGTCTTCATATAGAACCTTTTACTGCACTTTCTATATCTTTCAAAAAAAATTACAATCTCACCTCAGATAACAATTTATAGGTTTGAATAATATGAATATATATATAATTAGTGTTGGATTCTGTTCCTTTCAAAACCCTAGAAGATTTAAATTTTATCAGCCTTCAAATCATGTAACTACAAGAAAAATTATTTTTTGAAATAAATTTATTGAGTTCAAAAAAAATGTAAGAGCATTGAAATATTTAGTGGTTCTGGACGGAATGATCCCCTAGTCCACTCAACTAACACTCTCTCACCAAGAATGATGATTTCACAAAATATTTCCCCTTATCAAAACACCTCCACAACAATTTTCGTTTAGTTTAATAAATTAAAAAACTGAATTTATATTGATTTAGAGTTTCTTTATGTGGAACCAAACATCCATAACTTTTTATGAAAAGGTGACACTCCCCCACATTTGGGTACGAGTAGTCTATACATTCCAAAATAAATATTAATTGATTATATTGAGAAATGTATTTATATTACATTTTATGTTAACTATGATAAATAATGGTTCTTAATCTTAATATATAATTTTACTTTGAAAATAACTGATGGGAAGTGATCCTGGATGCAAATTTTCGTCATGAAATATGGTAACCGTAATATTACGAAAGTTAAAAATAAAACAATCGGTTCTATAGTACATGATCGAAACATGTTTTTTCTCCAATGTGTAGCTCTTGAAAATATCCCACATGATTGTTATATTTGAAATATTCTTTCTCACATACTAATTAATGATACATTTATAACAACCAAATATTTTACTATATGAATCTATTTATATTTATTATCTTTGGTATCTTATGTTTTTTGCAACACCCAACTAAAATGAATAATAAAATATTATTATAATGTAGATATTAAATTGGAAGGATTTAATAATATTAAACACAATATGAAACTTATGTAAAATATTTTCAATATAATTTTTTAAATTCATTTGATTCTTTTCCAAACATGATAAAATACAAATATACTTGTTGACATTAAAAACAATATTTTTATAAATGCACTTTTTCCACCGAAGAATGGAGAACATATATTAAATGTATATTTTAACAATTTTATAAATTCTATTTCAAAAAATTATCTTCTTTTATGACTCGGTAATATAAAATTTTACATTGGTTGAATTTTTGGTAATTTTCATATATGTTTCATGTTTTGTGGAATAATTAAAAATAATTTATTTTTATTGAAAATCTTTTTTTCATCTAAATATTTTATAGTGGAAAATAATTTTTTATTGGTTAGCCATTATTAATAGATAAATTTTATATATTTATATCTATTTTTGGTCATTTTAATCAATTTCACAATGAATTTGGATATAAAAATATATCAATCTTTTGAATAATTTCTCATTAAAAATTTATTTGTTGTTCCATCAATGGAATTTACATAAAATTAATTTTATCTAGTTTTTTATTTTTAATTTGAAATAATAGATTCAATATTTTTATTAATTTTTTAAAAATTTAGTAAATATATTTTACTTATTTTTTAAAATATTAATAATATCATTAGAAATTTTTATTACCATGGTTTTGGGAAAATCTGTTAATTAAGCGTAAAAATAATATTATAGGTATTATAAAATTATGCTAAAACATGAAATAACATAATATTATGAGTTATTTTAGAAAAAAAAATAATTATAATATTTATTTTAGTTTCTCTTGGAGAAACCTGGATGTATTTAATACTTTTATAGTATTTTAATTTTAGAGAAGTCAAGTATCTCATAATCATGTTTTTAATAAGTATATAATGTTTAATATGTGGTTATTCAGAACATATATTCACCTATAAATAGTAATTATGAGAATAAAATAATTATATTCATCCTAATAATATATATATAATTTTTATGAATTAAATATTTACCTTAAATGCATATAGAATGATGATGTAGTAATTATTTAATTAATGGGAATATACAATATATGATTATTAAACATATTAAAATAAATATAAGTTTATATAATTAATGTTATAAAACAATTTTATATATGTCATTGACATGTTATTAATTTGTTAAAAATTTTCTCTTTATTATATCATGATGTTATGATATATTTAAAATGTCATGCAACAAATCATGTCTAGATTCACATTAATTATATTTCAAATAAATAATAATTAATAAATGATTTAAAATTCAAAAAAATGTAAAATTATTCCATATTATAAATATAATGTTTAAATATTTCCCCATGATTCATTTATTGTTATATTTAAATTTTTTAGAAATAATATTTACCGTCAAATTGTAAAAATGCATGTGGTAATGGTAAGAGAAAAAGGGTTAAATAAAGGTTAAAACCAAAAGGTATGGATATGAGTATGACCTAAACTAGTAAAAAAATATTTTATGTTAGGATTTAAGATAAAGTTTATCACTTATACAATATATATCACAATTGTTTTCAAATTCTTAATTGGAAATTAATTTATATTAATTAATAATTTTGAGATTTTCCCAAAGTTCCCCTCACATCGATTATAAATAAGGAACCTCCTCCACGACATATTCACACCATAGTGATCCATAATGG
The DNA here is from genome assembly GCA_963277665.1 of Viscum album. Classification (NCBI taxonomy): domain Eukaryota; kingdom Viridiplantae; phylum Streptophyta; class Magnoliopsida; order Santalales; family Viscaceae; genus Viscum; species Viscum album. Next base: position 1,684,276,051 of record OY728143.1, on the reverse strand, counting down.
TCATCCACACCACTACCCATTAGTCATCATAAAAAAATTATTCATCTTATGGAGATTCAAATCATCTAAAATTACAAACACTATTTCACATAAGAACAGATCTTGATGATATCCTCCAATGAAGAGGTAATCATTTTTACCGACTCAACATGTTTCATTCATTATCATATGTCCACTTCAAGTGCTTTTTTCATGATAAATTAATAAATAAAGTATCATATATATACATATATGTTATTATTTTTATGTACCAACCAAATTCCACCTTTCTATATCATATGAAAATTGAAACCCTCTAGTGTGCGTACATACGACTTACCATCTCCACATCATGGTGTAAACCTCATTTCATCACATCATTATGTGGATGCTTCTATTGGTTGAAATAAAAGATATATATTATAATTATTAAATTAATATTTTTCTATAAAAATTAATATATATCATCCACTTCCTTACACTTTAACCATTAAGGAAATGATATTGTAACTTGTGCGTATGTACAAACAACCATTCAGATTACATCATGTGATTCATTTACAAATATAACCATTCATGAATGTTTATAAATATATATTTAATGAATTAATATGATATCAATAATATTAATTTAATTAGTGATATGAAATAAATATTTCTAATTTATAATATGCAGGACTGAAATGACAAAACATGCGTTGGAAAGTGATGTAGTTAACACTAGAAATAAGGGTAATAAAGAAATATTTTTTACGAAATGATATAATAATTTTACATATGATATCGTAAATATGGATGAGGTTCTATTATAAATTAATAACAAGTATTAAATCATTATATAGGTGTTCAAATCACATTTAACTAAAGTAATATCCTATGAAATTGATTTTTGTCTCAATTTTTATGTCAATGGGATACATGAGTTATTCACCTTTTAATTTTCTATTTGTGTTTTATATTGTAAAACATTAATATAACATCATAAATATCAATAAAATCATGGAATTTAAGGATTAATTTAAATTTATTGGGTACATGATTCAACCTATTACAATGTGTGTAGTCTTTGTATCATAATATCATCATTGATTGGAAATAATTTTTATAAAGTATCCAATGAGGAATATTTCCACACCAAGTCCGTCTACTTTAATTTTATTTTTTAAAATGTTTTTAATTTTTTCCTATGAAAATTTAAGGTCACATTTGAAAAATTTGACTTTTAATAAAAGGGATTGTATGGAATATTTTTTTTTCTTCCAAATGTTGTAAATTTTTTTTCTAAAATTTTGAAGGAATGTTATTTTATCTTATGAGGTATGACTGGATTTTTCCACTGCCATGATTTCATAATGTTACAAATCATAAATTACATGTTTAAGAGATTATTTGAAATCAAACTATTTTTTTATAATGTTTATTGTTTTTTAGTAAATTATATCAAAGGGGGAATTTCTCTCAAGAAGTTTCAAAGATTTTAGAAGAGTAATACCATATATGTTAACACAATTTGATTAATCATATACTATATTGAGATTGATCTATTATGATAACATATAACATGTTTATTTAAATTTTTTATAATATGTTTTACTATGGATATGCTATTTTCACACGCTTCATTTTTTATAGAAAAATTATTAACATTTTATATGATATTATTTTTTAAGTAATATTTATGTCAGTTATGTCTCACCCCATTCATATGTTGAATTAATTGGAAATATTATTTGATGGGAATTGATCCTTATATCCTCTAAATTCTTCAGTAGGTCTCATTAGAAAAACGATATCGGGTTTTGGCCAAGGCCTTACACATCTATTATATTTTTTGTACAAATCCTAGACAATGTTATATGCTAGGCATGAAGCCTTGAAAATATTTTTTATATGTTCAAAAATATTCATTCCAACAATACAAATTGAGTTATTGAATTTATATGTGATTAGTTTATTAGTTAGAATATCCATTATTATGTTTTATTTTAATGTCATTATTTATTTCAAATTTTTTTATTTAATTTTATTCCTATAATTTTATTTTCATGTTATTGATTAAATGGAATGTGTTTAAATTATTTACCATTTCAAATTTTTTATCTCTTATTTACTTGTAGCATTACTTGTATTCTTACTCTTACTAAGAATTTGGGCCTAATAATTTCATTAGTTTAATTTTAAAAACAATTACTTGAAGAATACTCTGACTAATTTGAAAGGTTACACAAAAGGGGAATAATGGAGACTCAATTAATTCTTATTTTATTTTATGTTTTAAAATGTAATGTGAATTTCAAGTATTTATCTAGTTTAACAAGACTAATAAACGTTTGAGTCCTATGGGATCTGATTCCTTTTATATAATTAAAATATAATAATGTAACTATTGACTCTAGGAAACTGAGGTATAGGTCATTACAACACCTCTAGTTATTTAATTTGGGAAAATAAAGTTTCCTTCAGCTAAACCAATCCAAAATATTACTTAAAAAATAAAGAGTATATGAATTTAAAACATTCGTAATGGCTGTAACAATCCATATATATATATAGAAGGGATTTATTCTATTGAACATGAGCCTTTGATTCTATCATTATGAATCATTAAATAAATACTTATCTCTGATGAAACAATTTCAAATGACCTAGAAAATATAATGAATTTAAAACCCATAGTTTAATAATTCCAAATGTAGGGTAATCTATGAATGTGCATCCGATAACATACAGTTATAATCAAAACATTTTGTTGATGAACTGTATGTCAGTTCCTCAGACATAGGATTTCTTATTAACATTATGGTTATAGATACATAATTTTTTAACAATATAGGTAATATAATTCAAAAGTTTACTCGAATAATTGGGAATATAAACCAAACATTTTTTTTAAATTTTAGTGTATGAACAATTTTTATCAAAATACTTATAAGCATATCTAAAAAAAATTTGACTACAAAAAAATTAACCTATAAATTAGATATATTTCACACAATATATATTTCTAGAAACACCTAACTTATTTTCATTAGTAAAACAATCAATGATATTTATTATTTTCAAATTCCACATGATTCACATATTGTTATTGACATAATACATGCCCAACAGAAGATACTAGAAATGATTTCTACCACTCCAATGAAAATGAATTAAAATTTACCACAATAAATAATTCCATGTAACCAATATAAATTGGCATACATTCAGGAAAAATATTATGTTTTTCATAGGGTTTATACTTATTTCATGATAACTATAATGAAAAAATGTATACTAAATAAAAAAACAATACATTTTATTTTGTGGACCTTTTCAGATCCAAGAAAAGGTAAAAAGTTAATATAAATTAAATATGATAATATATATGTATTACTTACATCTTATTTTTTGGGGGGATAAAATATTCAAACAATAAAATAGTAATGTGTTTATCATTTATATAATATTTCATTTAGAAAAATTTTAAACATATACCCTACTTCAAGAGGGAGGTTCAAACCACCACATCACTACACTTGTATGAGTATTTTAGAAATATATATCCTTTTTTCTATATATATAATATAAGGCATAGATATAGAATATTATTATTCTATATATAATTTAATATATATTTCAACCAAAATAAGAATTATATTATCCGAGGGAGGACTAAATCGTGGAATCCACGAAAATATTCGTGGCACTCATTTGTTTATGCCATGAAAATTCTCCCCATAAGAAGAAGATTTATTTGGAATAAAATTAATATTAATATAATGGTTTAAACAGTACATTTTAACATTTATTAAACAATATATACATTCAATAGGGATAAGGATAATGAAAACTCTCATCATTATGTGAATAACTTACCATTGCAATTCATTCTCTATATGGAATAATTGACATAATTGATTAGGTTTACCGATATGAATAAATTAATAAATTAATTTATTGTACCTATACAAAAAAATTTCTTTGGGAATTTAATTCAATGAAAGGTATAATAAAATTGATACGTTTTATTTTATAAGGGAAAAAATTGGTATGTGTGTTTAATTCAAAAATACAAATAATATTCATATGGGATTAAATTTGAAAAGATGAATTATAAACATGAGGATTTTGATTACCCATGGTGTATACCAAACAATATATTTCAATTTTTCATATGGAATAATTTATTCATGTATTTCTCATTTATATTTGAGATAATTTACCCAGGTCATATGATGATCCAAGTATAATTTTCAAATCGATTAACATGGGGATATAAGAATAATTATTACATAGAGGCATAAAATTCTCCAAAAATAATAATATACTTAAGGATATTTATTTAAAAAAATGTGTAAATGACCCAAGTTTTCTAGTTTTTAGAGTGTAATAATAGATTTTTGGAAATTGATATTCTAATTAGAACATTCATCATAACATATCTTCTTTGAAAAGATGAATAGTTGACTCATGTATGTTGATATTATATTAGAAATAATCGATTAAATACTATAGGGATTCCAAGATGAATACCTGAATCCTAGAATTTGATTTCATTTCCCTAGCTAAATCAATGAATTCACAAAAACAATTGGTTGGTGGAAATGGGTAGAGGTTTGAGTGAATGAGATAAAGGTGAGTATTTTTTTTGAATTCGTAATATGGGATTTATATGCCAATACGTGTCCTATCAGGATAAGAATCACTCTGCACATTGTTCTTAATAGGTAAATTTTTATGATGATATATGATTAGAAAATTATGATTATATGTGATCATACAATAGATAATATATATATAGAATTAATAATATTCTTTCATAGAGTATGGATGTTTTTTAAAAATTGACAGGAATGAATATATTATACAGTATGAGTGTTTTGATGAAAGATAAATTTTCATATTCCTCTAAAATAAGTTCTCTATATATCAATATATATCCATTTTGAATATGAATGAAGCCTCATCTAACTCTTGTGGGGTGGAATTGGAGGACAGTTGATCATATACACCACGATTTATTATTGTCCTTCTTATATGGACTCCTAAGGAATTACTCAACCAGCGTTGATGGTATACCAAAAATAGAATGACACCAGGATTCCAAAGAGGAATATATAAGAATGTCATACAAGGATATTAGTTCATGCTATAGTAAGTGTGATACCTGGATTCCATATAAGAAATTCCATGGATTGAATCATGTTAATATATGAATAATTAATGAAATGATTTATATTACCTTTCTTCCAATAAAAATAACAATATTAGATTCGGTTAGTTACTTGAAATTCATTTATATCATTTTTATATATCTCCTGGTCACGTAACTTATGGGTAATTCAATACCTTGCACTAGGTTTTGAGACTAATTTATTAAATTAATCATGATTATAAATTGATACATGACTGATTGTTATTTATGGATATCATGGATATGTCTGAATTTTGTATTAGAGGATGGGTATCCATGGGAACCCAAACCATTAATGATTTATTACATTTAATACATTATTTAAAAATTATATTATAACCAACACAATATTGTAATAATATATTAAATTAGTCTATGGATTTAAAACATTGGATGGTTTCCTACTAGGATTTTATATCACACGTTGTTTTAAATTATAATGGGTACATAGAAAGATATGTTGGATGTCAGTATAAATCGTGAAAAGAATCCATAGTTCTATGTTTGATCATGTACCATGCTTAGGAACATTGGACAATGTGACCGAGATAGGCTTGTCATTTTATTTGGAATAATTTTTGGCATTTTTAATTTTTATCCACATATTGTTATAATATCATGTATACCTTCTAGGATACCTTTCTCACACATGAAATGATAATAATATTAATCATTTGTCAATATGATATACATTATTTTATTGTATATTTATATCTATCTTGAATGTTGTCTAATATATGTTTGATTTGTTGCTTCCACTACATGACTTTTATTTTATCAAACACTGGTGATGGGGTTTTGGTCTCCCAATAGACACACATTGGGATCTCTATAAAAATTTATAGCCTCTAGAATTTGTGTATATGCCCTTTAGTCCATTTGTCTAACATTTCTCATGGAACCCTTCAGTGGAATCTATGTTTGCTACATTACAAAGTGGTATCAGAGGATTATTTTCATTACAGATTGGATATTGTATATAGTGATGATAGTGAAGAGGGATTTCATAATAATTTTTACACTAACATAGATATCCCATATAAAGTAATAGTCAAATTATTTCAGATAAAAATTTGTTTTTTATATATTTTTACTACTATAATTAATTCAATTCCACAACTGGGTGATGAGCATTAATTTTGATTTAATTATTGATATGATTGTGGCTTCCATTTTGTTGCAACACGATGAGATGGGGCCATGCCATCACATGCATCATTTTAGTCACTTTTCAAAAATTAACATGGAATGAATTATCCAATTCCATTTAGCAGTCATTTATTTATTTCATTCTATTTTGATACATTTCATTATTTTCATACCTTTTGAATTGATTTGTATTATGTGACTATAACTATGAGTCATTTTTGTACTTAGATTCTATACCATAACCTAAATCATTTTTTCTTTATTAGGTAAAATAAGATACCCTATGATGATAATGGTGGAATGATGAGTCATGGACTATGAGTCACATGGACTAGAACATGTTATGGTGTTGATTATGTGAATGTCATATTTTTCTTCATGGGAGAATATACCCATAAGGATCATAATTTGGTAAAACATTTGGTTCACCCATTTCATGTTTACGGTGATAAAAATGAATTTTATATAAAAATAAAATGTAATTTATGTTGTTATAGTAGGGGACTAGAGCTATTCTAAACCATTATTGTGCACAGTAGGAATTACTTATCTCTTTTTGTTGATCTATATGATGATTAGAACTGAGTCCATGAGTGGGAGGAGGGTTTTGTCTCTTAAATAAAAAGGATTTTAGATATCCTATTCAAGAATCTAAACTTTTATCTGTGAACACTGATAATGTTCATTTCTAAGGTCTTTATTTGGAATTGTAGGTATATTCAGCAATAATGACCTCCATTTGTATGCATAGAGGGTGGAGATGACCACACTTTAAAGTCTATGTTTCATGGCCTACCATTATACCTTCTAATTATATATGTGGAAATATTTATGGTTTTGGACATAGGTATTGAGGCATGGTTCGGTGATGTATTAATGAAATTCACATTGACTATTCAGGGAGCACCGTGGCTTTCTCTATTTATGGCAGACTTGGGGTGTATGTTCAATTAGTGTGTTCTACCAACATATTCAATGTAACAACCCGATATTTTATAAAAAAATATTCTTTTTAATTTCATTAATGTCTTCTGTTGTACGCTACAGCAAAAGGAGCTTTCACAACACACATCCTTGACTTGCCTTTCATTACACGCAATCGCGACCTTGCTCGATAGCGTGTGTAGTATGCAATAACGAGTTTCACTAAACAACAATATGCTATTAAAATATTATTAAAACTAGCCATTTTGAATAGTAATAACCACTTTTTGAAATTTTGTAAATTTTATTTTTCAAAATGGAATTCATTTTTGGATTCGGAATATCGAAATTAGCCTAAAGTGAAATTTTGGTACTTTTCGGATAACTTTCATTTTCTGATGAATTGTGAAAATTACTAAATTTTAATTAAAAACAACATTTTTAATAGAAATAATTAATAGTGATAAATTATTAATTTGATTGGTTTTAAAGTATATTTAGAATATATTTTTACAATTTAATACAATTTTTGTCATTGGATGTAATTTCACATTTAAACCAGTCATAAACAAGTGTCAATCTTTTGATAGTTATTAACACGCTATTTGTTTTGACGAAAGGAATTAATTTTTTAATTAATTAATGCAACTGATATGTTTTTAATTTGATAAAATAGACATCATTTTTGAATTAATAATATCAAATATAGCTTAGATCTAATTTTTGGTATTTTTCTGGAAACTTTCATTTTTTGATGAATAGCTGAACCACTAAGTGGTAGTTAAAAAACTGAATTTTCCATAAAAGTTAATTTTACCGCTTCTATTAGTGAAATTTAGAAAATCCGAGAGACACGGTTGATGTCAGTAAGTAAAATGTGGTTCAATGAGATGAAAATAATTTTTTGGTGAATAGTAATTTTTTACTTTTTTTACCACGGTTAAAAGTAAATAGGGTAATTAAGGATAAAAATGATATTATTATTACCCTAACACATGTCCTAATTCTATTGGAAAAGTGTAATTTGACCAAAAAAACCTTAGGAATAAAATATGACCATTTAGGCCCACTTGTATTAGATTAGGACATTTATTATTAATTTATTTAAAGAAGGTTTAAAATAGTTAAAATCAATGTTTAATTAGTAAATAATTTTTAATATGGGGATATACATAAGATAAATTCGACTATAAATATTCATTAGAAAGATAAAAATATTTCCTACATAATGGTATTTTATTTGTAATTTTTAGACATTATATAATTTAATTTATTTATGACACAACAATGATGCAGTAATTATCTTATTAATGAAATATTGGTATAATTGATGTTATAAATACCCAAATAAATATAATTTGAGACTTTTTATGAACTAAAATAATTTTCTAGGTTAACATGACATGTTTGGATTGATTTAATTAACTTTGGTCGAATTAATCATTTTGTAATGAGTTTCATAAAAATCAACTATTGAATAGTGTCAAAATTGACATAAAATAGTTTTTAAAACAAATATTATATTATTAATTGTTCTTTTATTCATAAAAATCTAAGGATCGGCCAAATGACTTAGATAATGTTATATATATTAATAAAACACAACTTGGGGGTCGATTGGATGTATATGGTAAGTATATTAACTATATAATATAAAAATACCAAGTGACATGGTAAATGTCAATCTAATTAACTAAGAGTTAAAAATAAAAGATAAGTTTAATATAATGACCTAAACTTGACTAAATTCTATTGTATGAGAGGATTTTGACCCATACCCACCTTATAATAGAAATAACTCAATTTGGATCTATTTAAAACCGAAATTGATATTATAATAAAATAATATTTTTAGTTATTCCAATGGTGCCCCTCTCCTCCCTTATAAAAGGTCACCTCCTCCCCCTCTTCCTCACAGCACTTTGAGCCTTCAAGCTCGGCCAACCCTACCAATTTCTCCTCTCCACGTCCCTAGAAACATCCTAGAGGTTTCAGTATACCTGAAAGACCAATTTTAGTGCCCTAATAGGAGATCTCAAAGAGGCGCTTCAAAGAAGAGGTAATGTCTGTGACCGAATCTTTCATCTCTATTTCTTCTTCCACTTCTTATTCTAAGGTTGTTTCATTATGAAGTAATATCATCAGTATCACTCATATACTGATATGTTATTATAAGTATGAAACAACCCTATTTCACCATCTATCCATCCTACGGAAAACGAAATCACCGCGCGTGCGTACGTACGGAATACCGTCTCCACGCCGTGGTGTAATATATTTTCCACCACCACCATATTTGGATGGGTATAATGGTGTAAATAATGACTATATATGACTATTATAAAGTGATATTGATTCTGAAATAGTATACATACACTGCAATACAATTCCACGGTCATAGGAATGATATCATCACTCGTGCGTATGTACGGAATACCGTCTCCATGATGTGATGCGACTCGTTCTACATGATCTTCATTTCATAATGATTATATAAATGAATTGAATGAATGAATATGATATATATTACACTAATAACATTCTGGAAATGAGGTATCTATAACCTAAAGAGAAGAATAAGAATTTATTCGACAAAACACGCATAAGAACAAAAAGTTATAAACACCAGAATAACAAGTAGAAATGAAATATTACTCCTAAGAAGCTAAGAATATGACCATATATGATATCATAAAAAAAAGTATGATTCTGGAATAAGTCAATAACATTATTTAAATCATTATACAGGAGGTTCGGAAACATACAAAGCATATCGGGCCTAAGGTAAGGGAAATATCACAATCTCATTTTTATACGATATTGTTTATACTTTGGTATTTACTGGGGTGTATTTTATTATCCACATCCATGTTTCCTCAATATGTAATATTATTTCCATCCACCTACAATTTTTTAAATCCAATTTTACCCTTCTGTGAGTTTTGAGAAAAAGATATGAAAGGAATATTTTTTCATTTTTCGTACGAGGTACTTTTTGACTTTTCTGACAAAAGTATGAGAAGAATATTTTTTAACTTATACGCCATGAATGGATTTTTAAAACATCATTTACAAGAAGCATACATTGCATGTTTTCATGTTTATTTATTATCAACTTCTTTTAGTTTAATATTGTAAGATAAGTTAAGAAAGGAAAAGAAAATTTGAAGTAGAAAGGATATTTTCCTAGAGAATGGAGTTCAAGTGTTTTATCAAAATTATTTTCCATCTAAGATAATAAAGGGTTCTTTTTTTATCCCTATTATTACATTGATTTTATTATGTTGTGATGGAATTATTTTTATGATTTCCTTTATCTTATATGAAGTGTTTTATGATGTCATGTTGTTTAAGAATCCCATTTTTATTACATGGGTTATGCAATGATGTATGATTTATGATTTTGTGGAACACATAAGAATTTTATCATTAGGAGATGGGTGGGACCTATATCTCCCTCTAATGCATTCGGTAAAGATTTTATATCTCATGAGATAGACATGGCTGGAACGGTAGGTTATACCGGTTTAGTGAAACAGGACTGAAACGAAGGTGACTCGGTTCAGAAATGGACTTTGTCCACAAACATAGTCTTGGCAATGAATATTGACTAATAAGATATGATTCTCTATGATTATGTGTGTATGCCAAAAAGTTTCATGTTATAGGTTATGATTACTGGGATTTCATTTCACTACTATGATTTATCCCATGTTATGAAATTATGCTCTCTTTTGCAGGTTAAGATTTCCAAAATGTTATGTTCTTATGAAAATGATGTGATTGATATTTCTTTTTTTACCCTTACAGAGCATTTGAGCTCACCCTTTTATGTTTTCTTTTCCCCAGGATATAAAGAAAGGTTTTAGGTAAGAAACAAAAGGGAAGATCTTTATTGGGAGATGTTGATGATCTTTCACCAAGATTAGAAGATTATATTCCGAGTTTTCAAAGACACTAAACTATTACGATCCTTGTGTGTGTGTTTTTGTTATGTACTATGTATTCCGCAAAAGTAATGTAATGTCCATGTACGTCATGCTCCGGGTCTCTACAGTTGGTATCAGAGGAAAAGTTTAGTCAACCTTTGGAAACTAGGATGCAAAAACGTTAGTGAGACCCCTAGAGATATTTCTATGGTATGTCTAGGGATATCCCTAAGGATAAGTATACATATATGATATAGTCCTAGAACTATGGTAACGATATTAGATTAAACCAAAGATGTTATATATTGAAGTTACTCCCCCTTTATTATGATTTTTTCCTCTCACACTATTCTTTTTGGGTTTTAGAAAATGGCTGGAAACAAGATGATTCACGATAATGGAGGATATGATGGACAATGGAATGATATTCTTCATGGGTAACTAAATGAAATGGGGTTTGGAAGTCCAAACATCATTATTATGCCGAATCAGAAATCTCATAATATGATCAATAAAGTAAAATTTGGTAAGTTTCCTGAATCGGCTAATAAGAGAAAGATGGAGTTTCATGATGATCATAGAGGAAAGAAATATCAACTTCCCCTATGTAAATCATGTGGGAAGAGGCATCAAGGAGAATGTTTCAAAGGAACTGGAAGATGCTTTGGGTGTGGAAAAGAAGGACACAAAGCCAGTAAGTGCAAAGGAAAAGGTTTAGTTAACACCAGGGATGAGGATAATGGTATTGATACGACATCAACAATGGTTAAATGTTTTAAATGTGGAATGTACAGGCATTATGCAAACCAATGCCCTAAGGGAAAGTATCATGAAGAGAATCAGTATGGTCGTATGGGTAGTATTTATGTGGATGATGATGAAGAGACTACAAATGATATGTGAGATGAATGAATTGTTGAAGCTCGATCAATGGTTTAATAATGTAGTGGAATGATTACATGTTTATCATGTGTAATGTTGTATAAGTAATCTCATGGTACTATGGAATAAAGAGACATCTAAGGATTGTTACACTGTTGTCTTTCCATGAGTTTTGAAAGTGTATGATTAATGTTACCATTATCCATGAAAGGTTATTTAGATATTTTTGGAATGTATATGATATGCGCATAATGAAGGGATAAGGAGAAAATTAAATGTTTGATAGTATTCATGAGCTCATGACTGATATAAGGAGAAGGTTATATCATGGTTTGAGTATATAGAATTTTTGGATTTTGGTATGTGGGAAGAGTTAACTTTTTACAGCATTCATGTTTTCACTAAGGTTTAATGGGTATTTATTTTTAAAGAGAATACATCATTAAGGTATTCACATGATTGGAATGTGACCAACAAGATATATGGGGGATAAATGATGGTATTCACATTCTTGGTTGACGACATTTCAAGTTATCATTTTCTTTATACTATGAGCTTGAACCGAAGTATTTTAGATAAGCCTAAAGATTGGAATGGATTATGTTAACCATAAGTTAGTATTGTTTAAGGATAGAACTTATTTTGATATTATTTATGTGATGTTATAGTAATGTAGTTTTAGAAAAAGGAAAACCTGCAGGACGGTCGACATCCCATCACGTCGGACAAGGCTGTGGGAATCGAACCCACAACCGAAGTGCGACTGGCCTTTATCACCTACCACTGGCCTACAGGAAGTCCATATTTAGTAGAAACTAGTTTTATTATATTAAGTAGTATGATATATGAAGTATAAGTCCATTTTAGGAACTATATATGATTAATCTCACTATAGATGGACTTATGTATTTTTTGATAACTTTTCTAACCTTTTGTTTGAGACAGATGGAATGACCCATCATTCTATCACATGATCTGTTAACACATCACGAATGACAAATTCAACTTCATTTCTTTAAGATATGAAGTGGAAATTGTCCAAAGAACGACAAACAGTGAGACTATACCAAAATCATGAAAGTATTTCTTCTAATTCCAATTTCACCAACTTTAGGGAAATGATCTTGAAAACCAAAAATGTTGTCCTAGTGCTCTTATATCCGATTAATCAGACGGTACCTTAGATCGTCACAAATTTATGGCTTTGTGATTCCTGTCTTTTCCATAGCCATGTTCTCTACCACTCTCCGTCAGAACATGATGGTTAGATTTCTCATCCATATCCATATTTTCACCTATGTGGAAACCCAGTGATTAGTTTATTTGGGTAATCGTTACATTTCATAATTTATTTTTTAAAGCCAGGTTTTGGTATTCCTATATACGATGTGGGTTTCTATTAAAGAAAATTTCAAGTAGTAAACCATTTATAACCTCGATGAATTTCGAGGGTGAAATTCATTTTAAGGGGGGTAGAATGTAACAACCCGAGATTTTATAAAAAAATATTCTTTTTAATTTCATTAATGTCTTTTGTTGTACACTACACCAAAAGGAGCTTCCACAACACACATCCTTGACTTTCCTTGCATTACACACAATCGTGACCTTCCTCGATAGCGTGTGTAGTACCCAATAGCGAGTTTCACTAAACAACAATATGCTATTAAAATATTATTAAAACTAGCCGTTATGAATAGTAATAACCACTTTTTTGAAATTTTGTAAATTTTATTTTTCAAAATGGATTTCATTTTTGGATTCGGAATATCAAAATTAGCCTAAGGTTAAATTTAGGTACTTTTCAGAGAACTTTCATTTTCTGATGAATAGTGAAAATTACTAAATTTTAATTAAAAACAACCTTTTTAATAGAAATAATTAATAGTGATAAATTATTAATTTGATTGGTTTTGATGTATATTTAGAATGCATTTTTACAATTTAATACAATGTTGGACATTGAATGTAATTTCACATTTAAACCAGTCATAAACAAATGTCAATCTTTTGATAGTTATTAACACGCTATTTGTTTTGACGACGAGAAATAATTTTTAAATTAATTATGAAATTGATATGTTTGGAATTTGATAAAATAGACATCATTTTTGAATTAATAATATCAAATATAGCTTAGATCTAATTTTTTGGATTTGACTATTTTTCTGCTTGGGGATTTCTATAATGGATGAGTTCCTTGTTGTAGTGATTTTCAGCTATCATGATGGATAATCCTCTTGCGATTTCAGATTTGAAGTTTGTGAAGAATGAGTTTGGACTCACTTGGAGGTCGTTTCTTACTCATTTATGGTCACCTCATTACGGAGGGCTTCATTTTTTGGTCTGGGTATTATTTTGAGTCTTTTTCATGTACCCCTAATAATCCTATGTTGGTGTAAGCTATTTTCACCTCGTGTTTGTAACGTACCATTTTGATTTTAATAAATTCATTCAGGGGGCATGAATTGGGAAACCAATTCATGTCACCAATTTCTTAAAAATACTAAGTGGTAGTTAAAAAACTGAATTTTTCATAAAACTTAATTTTACCGCTTCTGTGATTGGAATTTCAAAAATCTGAGAGACACAGTTGTTGTCAGTAAGTAAAATGTGGTTCAATGAGATGAAAATATGTTTTTTGTGAATAGTAACTTTTTACTTTTTTTACAATAGTTAAAAGTTAATAGGGTAATTAAGGGTACAAATGATTTTATTATTACCCTAACACATGTCCTAATTCTATTGGACAAGTGTAATTCGACCAAAAACAACCTTAGGAATAAAATATGACCATTTAGGCCCACTTGGATTAGATTAGGACATTTATTATTAATTTATTTAAAGAAGGGTTAAAATAGTTAAAATCAAAGTTTAATAAGTAAATAATTTTTAATATGGGGTTATAAATAAGATAAATTCGACTATAAATATTCATTAGAAAGATAAAAAGATTTCCTACATAATGGTATTTTATTTGTAATTTTTAGACATTAAATAATTTCATTTATTTATGACACAACGATGATGGAGTAATTATCTTATTAATGAAATATTGGCATAATTGATGTTATAAATACCCAAATAAATATAATTTGAGACTTTTTATGAACTAAAATAATTTTATAGGTTAATATGACATGTTATAATTGATTTAATTAACTTTTGTCGAAGTAATCATTCTGTAATGAGTTTCAAAAAAATCAACTATTGAATATTGTCAAAATTGACATAAAATAGTTTTTAAAACAAATATTATATTATTAATTGTTATTTTATTCCAAAAAATCTAAGGTTCGGCCAAATGTCTTAGATAATGTTATATATATTAATAAAACACAACTTGGGGGTCGATTGTCTGTATATGGTAAGTATATTAACTATATAATATAAAAATACAAAGTGACATGGTAAATGTCAATCTAATTAACTAAGAGTTAAAACTAAAATATAAGGTTAATATAACGACCTAAACTTGTCTAAATTCTATTTTATTAGAGGATTTCGACCCATCCCCACCATATCTTCTAAATAACCCAATTTGGAGATATTTAAAACCGAACGTGACTTTATAATAAAATAATATTTTTAGTTATTCCAAAGGTGACCCTCTCCTCCCTTATAAAAGGGCACCTCCTCCCCCTATTCATCACACCACTTTGAGCCTTCATTCTCGGCCAAACCCTACCAATTTCTCCTCTCCACTTCCATAGAAACATCCTAGAGGTTTTGGGCTTCCTCAAAGACCAATTTTAGTGCCCTAAAAGGAGATCTCAAAGAGGCGCTTCAATGAAGAGGTAATGCCCGTTACCGATTCTTTCATCTCTATTTCTTCTTCCACTTATTCTTCTAAGGTTGTTTCATTATGAAGTATTAACATCAGTATAAATCATATACTGATATGTCATTATAATTATTAAACAACCCTATTTCACCATCTATCCATCCTACGGAAAACGAAATCACCGCACGTGCGTACGTATGGAATACCGTCTCCACGCCGTGGTGTAATCTATTTTCCACCACCACCTTACTTGGATGGGTATAATGGTGTAAATAATGACTATATATGACTATTATAAAGTGATATTGATTCTGAAATAGTATAAATACACACCAATACAATTCCACAATCATAGGAATGATATCATCACTCGTGCGTACGTACAGAATACCGTCTCCACGATGTGATGCGACTTGTTCTACATGATCTTCATTTCATAATGATTATATAAATGAATTGAATTAATTAATATGATATATATTACACTAATACCATTCTGGAAATGAGGTATCTATAACCTAAATAGAAGAATAAGAATTTATTCGACAAAACACGCATAAGAACAAAACGTTATAAACACCCGAATAACAAGTAGCAATGAAATATTACTACTAAGAAGCTAAGAATATGACCATATATGATATCATAAAAATAAGTATGATTCTGGATTAAGTCAATAACATTATTTAAATCATTATACAGGACGTTCTAAAATGTACAAAGCATATCGGACCTATGGTAAGGGAAATATCACAATCTCATTTTTATCCGAGATTGTTTATACATTGGTATTTACTGGGGTGTATTTTATCATCCACATCCATGTTTCCTCAATATGTAATATTATTTCCATCCACCTACAATTGTTTAAATCCAATTTTACCCTTCGGTGAGTTTTTAGTAAAAGATATGAAAGGAATCTTTTTTCATTTTTCGTACGAGGTACTTTTTGACTTTTCCGACAAAAGTACGAGAAGAATGTTTTTTTAACATATACAGCATGAATGGATTTTTAAAACATTATTTCCAAGAATCTTCCTTTACATGTTTTAAAGTTTATTTTTAATCAACTTCTTTTAGTTTAAAATTGTATGACATGTTAAGAAAGGAAAAGTGTTTTTAAAGTAGAAAGGATATTTTCCTCAAGAATGGAGTTCATGTGTTTTATCAAAATTATTTTCCATCTAAGATAGTAAAGGGTTCCGTTTTTTATCCCTATTATTACATTGATTTGATTATTTTGTGATGGAATTATTTTTATGAATTCCATTATCTTATATGAATTGTTTTATGATGTCATGTTGTTTAAGAATCCCATTTTTATTACATGGGTTATGCAATGATGTATGATTTATGATTTTGTGGCACACATAAGAATGGTACCATTATGAGATGGGTGGGACCTATATCTCCCTCCAAGGCATTGGGTAAAGATTTTATATCTAATGAGATAGACATGGCTAAAACGGTAGGTTATACCGGTTCAGTGAAACAGGACTGAAACGAGGGTGACTCGGTTCAGAAATGGACTTTGTCCACAAAGATAGTCTTAGCAATGAGTCTTGACTAATAAGATATGATTCTCTATGATTATGTGTGTATGAAACAAAGTTTCATGTTTTAAGTTATGATTATTGGGATTTCATTTCACTACTATGATTTATCCCATGTTATGAAATTATGCTCTCTTTTGCAGGTTAAGATTTCCAAAATGTTATGTTCTTATGAAAATCATGTGATTGATATTACTTTTTTTACCCTTACTAAGCATTTGAGCTCACCCTTTTATGTTTTCTTTTCCCCAGGATATAAATAAAGGATTTAGGTAAGAAAAAAAGGGAAGATCTTTATTGGGAGATGTTGATGATCTTTCACCACGATTAGAAGATTATATTCTGAGTTTCCAAAGACACTAAACTATTATGATCCTTGTGTGTGTGTTTTTTTATGTACTATGTATTCCGCAAAAGTAATGTAATGTCCATGTACGTCAAGCTTCGGTTCTCAACATTCAAGGTATGGAGGAGCATAGTATATGGATCCATGGGAAGAGTCCATTCTATATATCATGAAACATTAGGATATACCTCTCTAGTATAGGGAAATTCTATATATATATATATTATGTAATTATTCTAAATGGTGTTGGGATGTTATTTCTCTGATAGATCCTTTCAAGAGTTGTCACATAGGTATTTTCAGATGTCTTTCTATGATCACATTTATCCCAATAAAACGATAGATGATAGGGCCCATGAGTGAATTCACCTCGAGCAAGGTGAGCTATCCATCATGGATTATTGGGAAAATTTTATAGAGCTCAAGCACTCTGTATCCATTATTATGGGTGATGAGTAATATAAATATATTTGATTCAAAGATGGTATCAAGTATAGAATCCATTAACATTTTAATTTATAATTTATTACTACTTTTTTTGGAATAGTTAATAGTGTTCTTATCATAGAGAAATCATGAGAGAGGCTGGTGATGTGTGCCTTGGTAGTTCTTTACCAAGATCTGGTGCTATATCAACCGCTAGTAGTAAGCGTCATCTAGAGCATCCACATGGTGATATTAGTATCCAGAGCACATAATCCTGTGAATATGTGAGGGTCCACAAGTATTTTTGACCTAGAAATATGGTACCTCAGTGCATGAGAGACCATGTCAAGTATAGAAAGGCCATCATGTTGGGTTATCTATACTGATTTTGCAGAACTTCCCCTCCAGTAGCTAGCGAGAATGGGTCTACACTGACTCCATGTGCATGAGTTGGGCTAGAAGCTTCTCATCAATTAGTTTGTTAGAGTATAAATGGATGATCAGGATGAGGTATTGGTAATGTTTTTAGTACTCATACCTCATATTTTTAGTTATAGTAGAGAAGATCTACTCAGAGATTCCAAGATATATCATTATCTGAAGATCAAGACAGATATATGTTATGAAACTAAAACATGAGTGGCATAATCATGGACCATCTATAATGAGATGTAATATTCTATTAGACTCTATATTATCACATGCTCTTCATTATTTAGGTGATTCTCATATAATTATATTTGATCCCTCTTTACAATACCATTGTATCAATGATAAGTTCTTTGATCGTGATATGACACATGAAACTTTTATGGGGAATTGAACAGAGGATATATGTCATTGAAGGGAGACCCCCTTGAGATTTGTGGGAGGAAATTTATATGGTACCTCTTCTTCCTTGAGCTGATAATATTTAATGTCATTAATGGGATATATTGGTTGGTTCCATTTTATGATTATATTGATTTTTCTCACCGAATGGTGAGATTCAGATCACCATAAGGGAGATATGTTTTCCACAATAGTGAATGGGGTGCATATGAGATCAATGATATACCTGAAAATCATGGTATGTGTGTGTTGAAATCCTATATTGTCAGTTTAGGCTTTGATTATTTGGAAACATGTCCTAAAGATTTCCCTCAAGTGGTTAATCATTTTATGAAAATTCTTTGGGGCATCTTGTCATGATTACTTATAGTGATAGAGGAAGAGTTCTCTATAAATATAGTTCTAGTAAGTACACCAATATTCAATCATTCATACAAGATGTATAATATTGAGATGTAGTAGCTCATAATGAATCTCATAAATTTAGAGGAAAATGGGTTTATCCACCATAGTACTTCTCTATGGGATACCCCAATCTATTTTGTAAGAAAAGGAAGATGATAACATATTTCTATGTATGGATTACCAAAAATTGAACTAGGTAATGTTTTAGAAATAGAATCCTATAATAGATATATATTATATATTAGACCACCTTTTAGGAGCTCTAGTGGGTTACATTGATGATATCTTGGTGTATTCAAAGAAACAACAAAACCATGAAAAACAACTTGAGATCCTTTTTATTACACTCGTAGAGAATTAGTTATAGGATAAGATCAAAAAGTTCCACTTCTAGATATATTATACTCAATTACATTATCACAACATCTAAGAGAGAGGAGTATAAATTATCCATGAGAATGTGAGAGCTTTCGTTTCATGGGAGTATCTGAAGAACAACTTTGAGATGGGGAGTTTCTTGGGGATGGATAGATACTACTAGGATTTTATATAGGGCTTATCAAGCCTATCAGCCCCACTCCCTATCTTAAATAGGATGATTGTAATGTTTTTATGCTTATATAGCTAAAATTCAACCATTTAGGTGTTGAAAGGGATATTGAATTTGTATTTGATATTTGTTTTTCAAGAGCCATGATGGATTTAACCTGTTTACTATAAGGAATTTGGTATAGAGCTAGGATAAGTACTTATGTTGGGGGATACAGTCATGAAATATTTCTATTAGTTGTTGAGTCCGCATGAGAAGAATTTACCAAAAATGATATATGGATTTAGTTGCAATTGTTCTTGCTTCTTTCTTTTGGAGACAATAATTACAATAATATAATTTTTTTAGTGTACAGAGATTGTAGAATACTCACATACATGATTACATAGTGTGATCTATATATGAGATAGTGATGGTGGTTTGAGTAACTATCATCTTTTTTACATTGATCTTTTCTATAATCCTAGTAAAGGAAATGTCTTGGTTGATGTACTTAACCACATGAATTAGATACATTTAGTTCAGTAGTCTAGTAGCGAGTAGAAGCATATGTATTTTTTTCTCTAAGAGTCATTTAGAAATATAGGATAGTCGAACACATACATTTATTTCATCCATATCCATTAACTCTAAAAATAATGATAGAATGAGGATGAGAAATATATTTGATTTCAATAGATTATTTCCATGGGAGAGTATTGTAGGTAATTACCCTTACCATGGTTGATCTATTAGATTGTAAAAACTATTTTTGATCATCCCCACATATAGGTTTCAACAGACATGAATGAGGAGATTATGAAAGAAATTCATTCATTAGCTTGGGAAGTGAACCCCGTCATCAGAAAACCATATCATGATTTATATTTCCAATAATAGTTGTTTAATATGAAAAGTTATATAACTTGCTGTGTAATTAGATGTCCACCTATAATTAGGGGAAGGAGGAACACCAATGACTAGTTGGAAGCTTACAACAGTTATCCGTTACTAAGTGGAAATTAAAATAAAATTGTGATGGATTTAATTACTATATTAGTGAGGTCACAATAAGGTAATGATTATTTATGGGTTGGTTTGGAAATGCTCAAAAGGTTTTCCATTTTCTACCAATTGAGGATACGTTTTCATTAAGAGATTGTGGGTGGTTGTATATCATTGATATAGTACGACTTCATGGGATCCAACATAATATCATTTTAGATAGGTATTCCCAATTTAAATTGTGATTTTGGTAAGGGTTGTAGAGGGTTAGGTGTACACTAGTACTTCTGATCATGACATTCTCCCCTAAAACGGATGTCCATTTTGAGCACGTGATAATAGTGCTTGAGGAAATTCTACAAGAAAGTGACATATATTTTTGGGAATCATGGGAGGGGCACATACCCCATGATGAAATGGACTTAATCTATACTATTCATGCTACTATAAAAATGGTTTCAAATGAGTTTTTATATGGTGGCCATGATGATCACCCCAATGTAGCTTAGAGGTGGGAGATGTATCTATGTTTGGAACTCTGCTCTTATTGAATACCATTGATTATGTTCAGTATATATGAAAATGGATGGATAAGACATAGTCATGAAAAAAGAATATGATGATCACCAAATAAAAAATCTTGAGTTAGTGTTCTAGGATCATTCCTTTTTATGTCACTAAATGAGAATGAGACACTGATGTATCATGAGATAGGGTAAGACTTCTCCATGATGTATATGCCTATTTGAGTTTCTGGAGAGATTCGGCCTAGTAGAATAACATTTGTAGTTACATTAGATGTACAATACCATAAACAAGGTGTTCCAAATATCTCACATTCACAATTATTATCCCTTACTTTCTCATGATTTTCAGGGAAATGGTGGTTCAATTACAGGAAGATGAATCCATTAGGGGTTTTCCTATATATATTTTGGATATTATGATGATGGTTCTCTATGAATAGAAATTTACTCTAGTGTAGGGAAAATGGAAGCATGGTTGTATATAGAAAGAGAAAAGGGAGAGGAAGGATGATGTATGAGCATAATGATCAGAGTAGATCAAGGATTATGCTTCACCACCCTCAAGAGGGAAATTTGGGAATGAGTTTCATTATGCGGGGGGGGGGGTGTAAGAACCTTGAACTTTACTGAGGTATGGGTTCATTGATTTTTTTTCATTTCTTTGTTTAAATTCTTAATTACGACTTATTGGGGATCCCCTTGTAGGCCCCAATTGTTACAAGTGTGTTCAAGGTTTAGCAGCGCCAAAAACACAACTTTTTTTTGAAAAAATGGTGTAGGTCGCATGATTAATATGGATTTTGTGGGACAAGATGCATGGTTTCACTAATCATGTGAGGCCTAGACAGTGGGTTGGAGGTTCTCATACTGTTAAACACCCCATATACATGGAGGTTCATTCCTAAGTGAGGAACCAATAATTGTATAAAAAGCCATATCATATGGTTTTTGCATGGTTAGTCAAACCAGGCACACTAACCATGTAATATTCCCCTCTGTATAGTGGTGGATGAATGGTTGTCACATGTTTTAGAAAAATGTGATTCTAAACAATAGAACCCCATATTTTGGGTGGATTCATAAAATTAACCCAAATTACATTTATATTTTAAACCATATTTCTTCATTCATCATTTACAAAGCATCCTCACCCCTTCAGAGCTCCAATATTATGCCAAAACATGTAATCAAGAGATATTTCTCATCATACCTCATAATCAATATCTATCAAAAGAATCAGATATGTCTTAGTAAGATCTAATTTCATTTCGTGTCATTCTGCATTCTTCATAGTAATAGTTATTATAATTACATTAAATCTAATTTTCCCTAATTTCATGTTCTTCATCCATTATTCCTTTTTCTCTTGATCAATATCAAATTAGGACCTGATACTGTAAGGATTCACTACTATGGACCTACAGTAGATTTTCCTGTTCTTTTCTCTCAAAGCAGAGGTGGTTGTAAATATGTGTTTGTGTTACATGCCCATTTATCAGGTACAAAACATTTAAATGGATTTCAATACTGAATTTAAATTTATTTGTATGTCCTATGTAGCTTATTAGACTCATTGGATGTTGATTAATATTTATGGACCTTGAATTGGAACCACCCCTTGGTTGTGTTTTATAATTAAATGGATCACCATGGGTGGTATATGAATTGGATTACCATTTTGGTGTTTCATTTACCACATTCCCTAGGATGTGAAAAGATAAATTATAAATATGGATGGAATAGTAATTTAATTCATTAATAAAATGTTATATATGACCATTTCCATAGGTTATTGCTTTTTGATAGATTATGTAATCATAGTTTCTATTATATGAAATTACAACATAAGAAAATTAAGATGATGATCCTTCAATGATTATCTAGTACCTTAGGTCCCCTTCTGAGATGATATTGAATTGAAATAATCATGGTGTTGATCATGGAATTATTGATTGGAATTATAGAATGTTTACTATATTACTTGGGTGACACATGGGTTCTTATAAATATATTATGGAAAAACTCATGTGGATACTTATTTTATTATTCCCAATTGGTAATCAGACTCCTAGAGGAATGTCAAATATAGAATAAGAGGATTTTTTATCATACACTCGAGTGATACGAAGAGTCCTTATGGATTGAGAAGGGTGGACTTATAGGAATGTTTATCATATGCACCATGGTTGATATGTGGGATTCCTTAAATGAAAACCAAGGATGAACTAAAATTGATGTGTTTTTATACCACACCAAGATTGATACCTAGATTCCGTAGAGGCATTCCTTGGAAAATCATGTAAGGTTCTTGGTTCATGATATTCCTGGAGCTATACTTAAATTCCAAATATGGAATTCAATTGTTGAGATCTGATTCTTAATTGAATAAAAAATGAAATTATTTATATGAATCTTCTTCCAAGACTAAGCATAGTATTGGATTTTGTTAGTGACCTACACATTCTTGATAGCTTGGTTAGGTATATCTTAATAACAAGTCATACATTCAATGTTGTGTCACATGTTGGGTTCTAAGAGATATTTATTAAATTGAACTTGATTATAAAATGACACAAGTTTGATTGTTATTCAGGGAAATTATACCTAAGGAAATTGTTGGTAGTAGAGGATTGGTGTCCATGGGATCCCAGAACTTCATGGAATATTTAATTTTATTAATTCCTTTACATATTCTATTACTACCAGCACAATGTTGTTTTCATATATTAACTGGTGGAATGGAGTTAGGCCTTTCTGTGATTCTATATAGTATAATATCTCAAAACCTATTTGGTCCATAGATTGTTACCTAGAAACACTATTTGGATGCATGAAAGGATTAGAAAAGGTTCCTATAGTTCAACGTTTTACCATGTTCCGTTCTTTGGAGAAAGAGTTCACATGACTGAGATTAGGTTCATATTGTAGGATTGGATAGTTAGAAAATTATTTTTTAGTTTTGACCCAAGTAGTGTGCTAATTACATGCTTACATGTTTTGGAAACATTTAAGAGACCTGACATGACATGAATAATAACCTTTTTTAATTTGAGATTTTTCTAGTATTTTTTTCTTATATGTAACATTTATATTTTCTTTTGTTTGTTTTTTTCAACCTTTGATACCATTCTATTATTGTATATCCATAGTGATACACTATATTGATGAAGTACGTCTCCTCACTAACTCACAATATGCTATCACTGCTAGTTGAAAAACATCGGTGTTTTGGGAAAGGCCCATCATGTCATGTGGCCTATCAGGTTATGGGAACCATTCAATGGTATCTGAATTCATGATATTACATACAAAAAAGAATGGAATATATCTCTTGTAATATGGGGATTAATTACATCAATATATATTCTTAGACATGTAGATAAAAATACATGACCAAATAATGATTCAACAACTTATTCACCATAATGGCCTATTGACCGAGCTAATTTCATTACACTATTACCCCACTGAGATTGTGCATCAGATCCCCAATGATCCATCACACCAATATGAAACAAATTCCATTAATATGTTCTAAAAAGGAAGCCAAATTGTCTTTTAGTACTAGCTAAAAGAACATTACTATGATGACATATAATTTCCATCTAAATCTCATGAATCATAATATTTTTATACAGAGTTAAATAAATATTCATTCTATATGAATGACAATAATTCCCATGTATAATCTGAGAAAAGTTATCCGCATTCAATAAAATATATATACTGAAAATAAATTTAATGTCACTTATCATAATTAAAAATAAATAAATTTATTTAAAGAGAATTTTCCTTAAATTAGAGATCCTTTGAACTCCTTATGAGTGAATTATTCTGACTAATACATTTTGGTCAGCGTAATGGCCATTAAGAAACATCTTTCAACCTAGATTTATTCCAAATATAAAATAAATATTATGTACAAGTTTAAATTTTTCATCTTCAATATATCTCATATTATATTTAAAACCCCCTTCATGGGGACATTGATGAATCATAGTTATATATATTAAAGAAACAATAAACACTATAAAATTTATCATTTAGGATAATATATCCACTAGGACATTAAAAATGAATTAGGCATGTTTATAAAACAATATTTATTTATAATTCAAAATACACATGATAATTGTGTCATTAAATATAATGTATTGACCATGAAAAATAAAATATTTCATTACTGAAAGGTTCACCAAAATCATCCAATTTTATTTGAAAAAATTCATTGAATGACTCACTTATAATCTCATGATATGAATTATTATTTAGATCTTCTCAGGATGCCTTATACAATCATATTCTTTATTTCCATGTTATAGAATATGGTGTTTTGAGTTTTTAATTTTATGGTTTTGGAAGATAAATCGAGAGTAATGAATCTTTAGATGGATTGAGATTAAGGGCGTGTAATATAGATATAGATGTAGTTTCTGGTAGTTTTGGTGAGTTTAGAACAGATTAAAGATCCAAAATATTTCTACTATCCATTAAATATTTTAATTATGAAAATACGATTTTTAAAATGATTAATAAACTTGTATATTTTAACATTAACTATGAAATCAACAATTTTTAGAATAAAAATGTATAATGAATAAAAACTATATTAAATTAAAAGTAATAATAAAAAAATTATTTAAAATCAAATATACCAGAATTCACCATAATAAATGAAAAATTACAAGCGAGATGTTGACTATTGAAAATATCTAAAAGCTAATATTGAGTAATAACAAAATCGAAAGATATATCCTTATTTATAATATGATAACTTAGAAAATTAGGCTTTATATTATTAATTATAGTGATTGATTGACATAAAAGATATTTCAAAATAGTAATCTCACACATACTATCACCTAAAATAGTAATATTATTAAAATTGAGTCCCAAATCCAATAGTGTGGTTTTTATAACACTTATGCACAACTACATACCGTAGGGAAATTTTATATATCACCAATTTGAAATGCCATTGAATGTTCGTTCCTTTTAATCCATGAATCTACATACTTACATAGAAAGTACATATTCCGGAGGTACTCTTTCTATTTAACATACATCCTTTATAATCAGCATTGGAATATGATATTAAATTAAAATCCAATGTTATTGGGTAAAGTAATGGTTTAAAAAAGTTCCATCAAAATATATAAAAATTATTTTAACATAAAAAATATTAGATTACATTCTATTAGATTAAAATCAATCACATTAATATAAATAAATCAAAATGTATGGTCTAATAGTAGTATGATATTTTAAACTACCAACCATAAATCTATATAACTTTTTGTCCAATTTATTTCTATTTTCAGTAAAATAATTTTTTATAGTGATATATATGTGAGTTTTAGATGTTTTACTCCTTTCAAGTATAAGGATTTCAACTAATAATACTATGATTACATTTAATTAAAACATTTCTATAATATATTTGATTGATCTAAAAAACATGAAATAAATTTATTTCTCATTTCATACTCATTTAAAATATATTTTTCATGAGTTTTGAAAAATAATTAAAAATATTGTTATTAGTTAAATAAAATATAAAATCAACTACATTAATCTGTAAAAATAAAGTAATAGGAAAATCTATTTTCCTAAAGGGATTATGATATTCTAATTCTAAAAAAAATTATTAGAAAACAACATAATAACTCATAAAATATCATGGTCCTTGTTTAATTTCATAAAAAGGTTTGGTATGTTTAAAATATGAATTTTATATATGATAATTTTCCATGTCAGGTTTTTGTTCAATATAAACATTCTCCAGTTAAAATCAATTTTGAAACTAGATTTTATAACCTTTTGATATAATTAAAAATTATTATGTGATATATAAGGTAGAGGTATTCCAATAGATTACAATATAGAAATATATGAAATGGATTCATTAAAATATATTCATTCTCTTGGATAATAACATTTATAAATTAATCTATCTTTATTTCAAGTAATTATTCCTTGTTAAATTCCCTTATTTCTAAAAACTGATTTTCCTCCTATTACAGGATGATTGGATGTCCTTTGAACAAATTACAAACCATTATTACATTTAATATTTTTAATATATTTTTACATATCTATTATTAAACATTTATCATTAAATAAATGTCCAATAATTTTAGTTTCTATGTGAGTTAGGAAGGAAGATAATTCAGTTAGGCTTTCTATAGTCATTCTTATCCTAACTCATGTCTGGATATTTCCAATAATATGTTTCCAAAGGATGATTCTTTATGGTTATAGATTATCTTGGTATGAAACTTGTGGGTTCAACAGTTTAATATTATTATTGATTGTAATAAATTTCATAATATTCTAGTTTATTTTGAAATTCATCTTTCGGAGATTTAAGTCTAATTTTTTTGAAAATAATTGATAATTCATCTGTTTGATTTCATTTTTGTCAAAATAATCACCTCCATTAAACATCATATGAAATATTTCAGAAACTATTTTTGAATTTTTATTATACATTATATAAGATTTTTATGTAGGAGAATATAAAATAATGATTACTTCCTTATCCATTGGAGCAAATGTTACAATATTTAACTTAGTAATCTGGAAATACTACTTGCATCCCAACACATTAATGTATCACAATTTATTTCTATTGTTATTTCATAGTTTATAGGGTTTCATGTTGTTAAGTGGTAAGATTAAAACGTTTATCATGATATAAATAAGATGTGTTGAC
Organism: Viscum album; assembly: GCA_963277665.1. Lineage (NCBI taxonomy): Eukaryota > Viridiplantae > Streptophyta > Magnoliopsida > Santalales > Viscaceae > Viscum > Viscum album. Next base: position 1,684,247,891 of record OY728143.1, on the reverse strand, counting down.
ATATTCTTCCCAAAAATACATTAGAACAGTTAATTTATTCAATTTAGTTCTTTCAATTTTTTAGTTAGACTTATTATATCTTTCAACAATTTCATTTTGTTGAATTTTTTGTGAATTAGATAATATATGAGTAATAACCATGTTTGAGAAATATAATTAATTTCTTCACTCTCAAATTATTTACCGTGATCACTTCAATGGTAAATTATTTTAAAATGATATTAATTTAGAACAAAAATACAATATATTAAAAAATTTGAGAAAACATCACATTAATGTTTCATAAAATAAACCAAATAAATTCTTTTAAAGTCATCAACTAAAATAAATAATTAATATCTACTACACACGACTATTAATCTTAATATACTATACAAATCCATGTTGATAGGTTATAACGGTTTGTATGAATAAACACTCTTAATATATTTGGTGGCCGATTTATTCTTCTTTCTTATTTAGTATGAATCAAAAAATCAATAATTATATAATTTATGATTATAAAATTGAAACTATAAATTTTTCGTAGAAAATTTATTAAAATAAATTAATTACATTATCCATATATACTATTATTTGTCATTTTTTCACATCAATTAAATAATTCACTTTTTCTACACAAAGGAATTAGGATCCAAAGTGTAAACATTTTCAGTTGTAGGTGCTCTAAAGATATGTATTTTATATTTAAAATAATGAAGTAATTATTTTAATAAAAAACATAAAACCCATAATCATATACTTTATAGATACATATTTATTTCAACCCTTGAATATATTGTACATTGTAGATAAAAATTGATTTTTGATTCTAACTCATTGAAATCCGATCATTTTTCCTTTTTCATTATCACCAATGATAACCAGGATTACATCTACATTTTCTAATATAAAAAATTATAAGAGTCTCCAATCATGTGTCTTGATAATAAACTATCTGTATATGATAAATAAATCATAACCCTTTGACATTTTTCGAAGAAATTATTTTAATAAAAATCATTTTTTAGTTTGGTAATTTTCTTGTGTCTGTTTATGTATTCAAGCATATATATGGGTACCCATATTTTCTTTATATTTCAAAATTTTATATGTCTATATAAAAATGTATTTTATAGAAATGAAATCATTTTTTACTAAAATAATTTGGGGAATTTGGAAAAAACATTTTTTAGACTAAATAACATTACTTTCACAACAAACATATGTGATATTTTTATATTTTTTTAAAAAATATTATACCATTAATTTTTCATTTTTTTCAATTAATTAGTTTTACAAATATTTTAATTTTATATACATTTAATATAAATATATTTTTTATCTATGTTTCGTTCTTGGTTTTCCGCCACAAAATTCCCAACGGCTCCGTATCCAATTATTGATGGACCGGCTTTCCAAAGGCAGGCGTTCGCCGGATTGTCTGACCAGCGACTCTTAAGAACACAAATTGGGAGAGAGGATGGGAAGTCAGGCTCATCGCACCCTTGTTGGGGGGTGGAATTATTGCCTGTTCTGGGACTCTCTTATAGATTTATGACATATTCATATGTTCGAAAATCATTGGTTTATACCCAATGTATCCACAGATTCAACCCTGGTGGGAAATAGTAAACTGGACGCCGGGGTTCGGAAACATTTATGCCTGAGGCTTACCATCCCTTGTTGGATTAATGACCCCTAAGGGTTGGAACTCGCTTGAGGAGGCACCAGGAGTGGTGCGGTGAAACGGTGCAGAGATGATCAGATCGACCAGTTGTTGGGCTTGACCCCCCTTGGAAGCATCCTACGTACCCTGTCTAGGAGACAGGGATCAAATTCCATGTAGTTCGCTTAGGCTTGGGGCTTACGCTCTGAGGAATCCTAGAATGAAGGATTGGGGAATACACTCTAAGGATTCCCATTATAGGATGTCATGGTCGATTCTTACTCTAAGCCCACGTGAGTCATGCTCGGTGTGAGAAACAAGTGGCAGTAGGGACCAGACGATCACGTCATGAATGGTGTGTCTGTGAAAAGCGGAGTGGGGCTTACTCATAGGGGTGGCCCAAGGTGATGAATTGGGGCTTACACTCTGGGGAGGCCCTGAAGGTCGGGGATTACTCCGAGATGGATTCCTGGGGTGTCTTCCTCATGTCTGGACATGAGGTCATTTGAACCCATTATTGGGTTGATGAATATAATGGGGGCCAATGCCTATGCGCAAGTGCACAAGCTGGATAATGCCAAGGGTGTTGGAATCAGTCCAAACAAAGGGAGATGAGAAGTGTGAATTACATGCCCGACATTTGGAACACAATGAGGATGGAAAGGTGATGGAGGATAACTGTTGACCATGTTCAAAACACCGCATTCATATCACGTTAGCCTGAAATGGGGACGAACAAATTAGGGTCGACTGTTGACCATGTTCGAAACACAGGACCTATCTCGATGTGTTGTCCAAAGTCCTTCAAGGGTGTTTCCCTAGGATGGTAGGTGAGCCGATGCGGAATGGGACTAGGCCGTTAGGGGGGCCCTTCAGACATGGAAGAGTATGAAGATCTGAATGAAGGACACGCAAAGTGTGAGGTGTAGTGATGGATTGTTTGAATGGATTCCAGTGCTCTTGAAATTATGCCACTGTAAAAATGGAATGAGGCATCTTATCCTTGGAGCAAGAGGCATCCAATTATTGAATTATAGGGAATGATACAATTTATATTCATGTAGAGAGGACTGAAGACATCATAGTTTAATGTCATGTTTCAGGGACTATTTCTATATAGTTTATCGCCATATGGATAGGATTATGACCATACAGTTTAACGTCATGTGGTCAGGACGACTAGGTAGGAGAGACCTAGCAATGGTTGGTGTGGGACTTACGCAAGAGCGGCCCTTTCTGGATAACCTTGGCAAAAGGAGACAGGAAATGGGGGTTTTGGAGTCTCATGATGAGTATCACGACTCATGGCATTCACAGGACGAATGTTGGTGCGACATAAGGGTGCAATAGAAAATATTGTTGAACCGGCCCGAATAGTTCACGGGGCGACTCTCCATTTTTCATGGGGGTTAGTGATGGTAGCGAAGGATTAGTCCATGAAGGAGGACTTCCACGAAGGATATCCATGGAGGAACTGGCCGCGAGGGAGAAGGTCGCGAAGAAAGCTGTCAATGAAGGACTGGCCGTGAGGGAGCCGCATGTGGTTTGTGGTTTAGTTGTCCGCAAAGGGTGTCCGTGGAGGAGTTGTCCTCTTAGGATGTTGTCCGCGAAGTATGGTCGTCCGTGAACGGTGTCTGCAAAGGGGCTGGAGCCCTTCATACTTCACTCCCTCAGAGGGGTTCCACCTCCATTTTGCGAAAAACACAAGTTCGCATAAGGGGTTGTCGTAGAGGGACTATCCACGAAGGAAATGGCCACTATGGGCTTGCCGCGGAGGAGCTGGCCACATGTGGTTCGCAGACTGGTTTCTCCACTCCGCGGAAGAGTGCATCCCCAGATGATATGTGGTCCGCAGATAGTTTCGGACCACTAGAAGTGATTTCTCAAGTGTCTCCCCACGGGTTTTCACCCATCTTTTCTCTCCTTCTCCTTCTGGTGCTCCTAGATCACTATTTATAGAATCACGAGGAGGATAGGCACACGTCCTTTACAGAAGCCCATGAAGGAATTCCCACCCATGGATGATTCGGTCAACTGGTATATTTGATGAGTCGCGGTGGGGTTGATTCGCGGTGGCACACCAATCCACCTCTATTACATGGATGACGGTGGTCCGCGGCCACATAGGCACTCCACTTCCATTTCGCGAACGACAGCGTGTGCAGCATGGGCCGGTTGGCGCGGTTCGCGGTGGTGGGACGACCTGGATTCATCGGCAATCTTCCTAGTTTGCTCCCAGGGAGGCGCCCCGCCCTCATTTTGTGAACGATAGCGTCTACGAAAGGGCGGTCTGCCGAACCAACCGCGTACTATTGCTGGGAGCCGGTGCATGGAACGGTTTGGTCCTTTTTCATGTTTTGGGGTAATTAGATTTCCCCCTTGTGGAATTTTTAGGACCCTACAATCTATTCATATACTTTTTAAATAATATATAATATAATTTAAATTACTCTTCCTCTACCTATAACACATTAATTTTATTTTCTTCATTAGAGTAATATGATTTGGTTCCAATAAATTTTTATTTTTAGTCTACGTGTTATTTACAATGAATCATTTTCATCCATAAAATATGTATATAAATTTAATGAAAATTATTATTTATTTATGTGGTATTAATATTTTATTCTGGTTTTGAATAGTAAGAAGCTAAATTACTATTATCAAAATGTTCAGAATCAATAGTATAAAAATATAAATTAAATTACATCTTCTAATTATTTTCTTTAAATCAATTATATTATATTAAATGGATTTTATATTTTTTTCTATATGAATTTTGTGTAATTATGGATTCTTTAGAGAAACCCCAAGTGGCCTCTGTTATTTTTTAATCTTTTTGATCTTAATCGATTATCCTATGATACTTCATCTTATTCATTTCCTTCTTTCCTTCCTGGTCAATTAAATATTGAAACTGAAGTCCAATATGACCCTTTTTTCACTCATTGAATCTTTCTTCATTAATATAAAGACCATTTATGACGTAAATATTGATCCATTTTACCTTTTGTACAATTTAATGAGTCTTTGTACTAGTTGTGATTATTCTATAGAAATATATGATTAATTCTAATTCAACTGAGAGTTTATCATCTTCTTTTGATATATTTTCCTTTTTTATGAAAAGATACAAAAAGAGTGAGATTCTACCATTTTATCAACCTATTATATCCAGTGTCTTTCTTTATTTCCTATTAAATCCTTATTAGTTGTCTAATAGACTCTTTAAATGTCTTTTTTTACCATAGATGATTTCATGATTGTAATAGATATCCCATTCCATTTTAATGGTTGAATCGTAGAAAATTAAAACATGATCTATAATTTTAGATGAATCTCTCAAAGTAGAAACCTGAATTTCTATTTGATTAAATCATTAATTCATAATTTTGAAATTTTCACCATCATAAATTCTAAAAGTGTATAATTTCACATATGTAGTATTGTATATTAATTATCTGACATTTTATATTCTTTCAGAAGAAACAACAATATTTTTCCATTTTGTATTTGAAGTTGTAAATTTAAAAACATGATTAAATCTATCAAGAACAAGTCAATATATACTCACATTATTGGACCTGAAATCGATATCATTATCAAAATCTATAGTAGTATCCCATTCTTCTGGATCATTAGGAATTTATTAAGGTTTTATAATCTTAATGAAAACTTTTAATCCATGATTTTTCAATTAGATAATTATTCAATCTTTCTAGAATCCTTAATTATCACCCTTAATATAAGGATTTAATATCGTAGAAATTATATCCTTTTGTTCTATTATTTAAATATGTCTTCATATAGAACTTTTTATTGCACTTTCTAGATCTTTCAAAAAAATTTCCAATCTCACCTGAGATAACATTTTGTAGGATTGAATAATATGAATATATATGAAATTAGTGTTGGATTATGTTCTTTTCAAAATCATAGAAGATTCAAATTTTATCACTCTTCAAATAATATAACTACAAGAAAAATTATTTTTTGAAATAAATTTATTGAGTTCAAAAAAAAGTGTAAGAGCTTTGAAATATTTAGTGGTTCTGGACGGAATGATCCCCTGGTCCACTCCACTAAAACTCTCTCACCAAGCATGATGATTTCACAAAATATTTCCCCTTATCAAAACACCTCCAAAACAATTTTCGATTAGTTTAATAATTTAAAAAAATGAATTTATATTTATTTAGAGTTTCTTTATGTGGAACCAAACATCCATAACTTTTTATGAGAAGTTGACACTCCCCCACATTTGGGTACGAGTATTCTATACTCTCAGAAATAAATATTAATTGATTATATTGATAAATGTATTTATATTAATTTTTAGTTAACTATGATAAATAATGGTTCTTAATCTTAATGTATAATTTTCATTTGGAAATAACTGATGGGATGTGATCCTAGATGAATATTTTCTACATGAAATATGGTAACCGTAATATTACAAAAGTAAATAAGAAAACAATCGGTTCTATAGTACATGATCGAAACATGTTTTTTCTCCAAAGTGTAGCTCTTGAAAATATCCCATATGTTTGTTATATTTGAAATATTCTTTCTCACATACTAATTAATGATACAATTATAATAACCAAATATTTTACTATATGAATCTATTTATATTTATTCTCTTTGGTATCATATGTTTTTTACAACACCCAACTAAAATGAATAATAAAATATTATTATAATGTAGATATTAAATTGGAAGGATTTAATAATATTAAACACAATATGAAACTTATGTAAAATATTTTCAATATAATTTTTTAAATTCATTTGATTCTTTTACAAACATGATAAAATACAAATATACTTTTTGACATTAAAACCAATATTTTTATAAATGCACTTTTTCCACCATAGAATGGAGAACTTATATTAAATGTATATTTTAACAATTTTATACATTCTATTTCAAAAAATTCTATTCTTTTATGACTCGGTAATATAAGATTTTACGTTGGTTGAATTTTTGGTAATTTTCATATATGTTTCATGTTTTGAGGAATAAATAAAAATACATAATTTTTATTGAAAATGTTTTTTTCATCTAAATATTTTATAGTGGAAAATAATTTTTTATTGGTTAGCCATTATGAATAGATAAATTTTATAACTTTATATCTATTTTAGGTCATTTTAATCAATTTCACAATGAATTTGGATATAAAAATATATCAATCATTTGAAAAATTTCTCATTAAAATTTTATTTGTTGTTCCATCAATGAAATTAACTTAAAATTAATTTTATCAATTTTTTTATTTTTAATTTGAAATAATAGATCCAATATTTTTATTAATTGTTTAAAATTTAGTAAATATCTTTTACTTATTTTTTAAAATATTAATAATATCATTAGAAATTTTTATTACCATGGTTTTGGGAAAATCTGTTTATTAAGCGTAAAAATAATATTATAGGTATTATAAAATTACGCTAAAGCATGAAATAACATAATATTATGAGTTATTTTAGAAAAAAAATAATTATAATATTTATTTTAGTGTCTCTTGGAGAAACCTGGATGTAACTAATACTTTTATAGTATTTTAATTTTAGATAAGTCGAATATCTCATAATCATGTTTTTTATAAGTATATAATGTTTAATATGTGGTTATTCAGAACATATATTCACCTATAAATAGTAATTATGAAAATAAAATAATTATATTCATCCTAATAATATATATATAATTTTTATGAATTAAATATCTACCTTAAATGTATATAGAATGATGATGTAGTAATTATTTAATTAATGGGAATACACAATATATGATTATTAAACATAATAAAATAAATATAAATTTATATAATTAATGTTATAAAACAATTTTATATATTTCATTGAAAAATTATTAATTTGTTAAAAAATTCCTCTTTATTAGATCATGATGTTATTATATATTTAAATTGTCATGCAACAAATCATGTCTGGATTCACATTAATTATATTTTAAATAAATAATAATTAATAAATGATTTAAAATTCAAAAAAATGTAAAATTATTCCATATTATAAATATAATGTTTAAATATTTTCCCATGATTCATTTATTGTTATATTTACATTTTTTAGAAATAATATTTACCGTCAAATTGTAAAAATGCATGTGGTAATGGTAAGAGAAAAAGTGTTAAATAAAGGTTAAAACCAAAAGGTATGGATATGAATATGACCTAAACTCGTAAAAAAATATATATTATGTTAGGATTTAAGACAAAGTTTATCACTTATACAATATATATCACAATTTTTTTTCAAATTCTTAATTGGAAATTAATTTATATTAATTAATAATTTTTAGATTTTCCCAAAGTTCCCCACACATCGATTATAAATAAGAAACCTCCTCCATGACATATTCACACCATAGTGATCCATAATCGTCATCCACGCCACTACCAATTTATCCTCATAAAAAAATTATTCATCTTATGGAGATTCAAATCATCTAAAACTACAATCACTATTTCACATAAGAACAGATCTTGATGATATCCTCCAATGAAGAGGTAATCATTTTTACCGACTCAACATATTTCATTCATTATCATATGTCCACTTCAAGTGCTTTTTTGCACGATAAGTTAATACATAAAGTATCATATATATACTTTTATTTTATTATTTTTATGTACCAACCAAATTCTACCTTTCTATATCATATGAAAATTGAAAACCTCTAGTGTGCGTACATACGACTTACCATCTCCACATCATGGTGTAAACCTCATTTCATCACATCATTATGTGGATGTGCCTATTTGTTGAAATAAAAGATATATATTATAATTATTAAATTAATATTTTTCTATAAAAATTAATATATATCATCGAATTCCTTACACTTTAACCATTAAGGAAATGATATTGTAACTTGTGCGTTTGTACGAACAACCATCCTGATGACGTCTTGTGATTCATTTACAAATATAACCATTCATGAATGGTTATAAAAATATATTTAATGAATTAATATGATATCAATAATATTAATTTAATTAGTGTTATGAAATAAATATTTCTAATTTATAATAAGCTGGACTGAAATGACAAAACATGCGTTGGAAAGTGATGTAGTTAACACCAGAAATATGGGTAATAATGAAATATTTTTTTACAAAATGATATAATAATTTTACATATGATATCATAAATATGGATGAGGTTCTATTATAAATTAATAACAAGTATTAAATCATTATATAGGTGTTCAAATCACATTTAACTAAAGTAATATATTATGAAATTGATTTTTGTCTCAATTTTTATGTCTATGGGATACATGAGTTATTCACCACTTAATTTTCTATTTGTGTTGTATATACTAAAACATTAATATAACATCATAAATCTCACTACAATCATGGAATTTAAGGATTAAATTAAATTTATGGGGTACATGATTCAACTTATTATAATGTGTGAAGTCTTTGTATAATAATATAATCATTGATTGGAAATAATTTTTTTAAAGTATCCAATGAGGAATATTTCTACACCAAGTCCGTGTATTTTAATTTTATTTTTGAAAATGTTTTTAATTTTCTCCTATGAAAATTTAAAGTCACATTTTAAAAATTTGACTTTTAATAAAGGGATTGTAAGGAATATTTTTTTCCTCCAAACATTGTAAATTTTTTTCTAAAATATTGAAGGAATGTTATTTTATCTTATGAGGAATGACTGGATTTTTCCACCTCCATGATTTCATAATGTTACAAATAGTAAATTTCATGTTTAATAGATTATTTGAAATCAAACTATTTTCTTTTATAATGTTTATTATTTTTTAGTAAATTATTTCAAAGGGGGAATTTCTCTCAAGATGTTTCCAAGATTTTATTAGGGTAATATCATATATGTTAACACAATTTGATGAATCATATAATATATTGAGATTGATCTATTATAAAAACATATAACATGTTTATTTAAAGTTTTTATAATATGTTTTACTATGGATGTGCTATTTTCATACCCTTCATTTTTTATAAAAGAATTATTAACATCTCATATGATATTATTTTTAATGTAATATTTATGTCAGTTATGTCTCACCCCATTCATATGTTGAATTAATTGGAAATATTATGTGATGGGAATGGATCCTTATAGCCTCTAAATTCTTCATTAGGTCTCATTAGAAAAACAATATTGGGTTTTGGCCAAGGCCTTACACATCTATTGTATTTTTTTGTACAAATCCTAGATAATGATAGATGCTAGGCGTGAAGCCTTGAAAATATTTTTTATATGTTCAAAAATATGCATTCCAACAATACAAATTTAGTTATTGAATTTATATGAGATTACTTTATTAGTTAGAATATCCATTTTTATGCTTTATTTTTATGTCATTATTTATTTCAAATTTTTTTATTTAATTTTATTCCTATAATTTTATTCTCATGTTATTGATTAAATGGAATGTGTTTAAATTATTTACCATTTCAAATTTTTTATCTCTTATTTAATTGTAGCATTCATTGTATTCTTACTCTTACTATGATTTTGGGCCTAACAATTTCATTTTTATAATTTTAAAAACAATTACTTGAAGAATACTCTGACTAATTTGAAAGGTTACACAAAAGGGGAATAATAGAGACTCAATTAATTTTTATTTTATTTTATGTTTTAATATGTAATGTGAATTTCATGTATTTATCTAGTTTAACAATACTAATAAACTTTTGAGTCCTATGGGATTTGATTCCTTTTATATAATTAAAATATAATAATGTAACTATTGACTCTAGGAAACTGAGGTATAGGTCTTTACAACACCTCTAGTGATTCAATTTGGGAAAAGAATGTTTCCTTCAGCTAAACCAATCGAAAATATTACTTTAAAAATAAAGAGTATATGAATTTAAAACATTAGTAATGGATGTAAAAATCCATATATATATATAGAATGGATTTATTCTATTGAACATGAGCCTTTGATTCTATCATTTTGAATCATTAAATAAATACTTATCTCTGATGAAACGATTTCAAATGACCTAGAAAATATAATGAATTTAAAACCCATAGTTTAATAATTCAAAATGTAGGGTAAACTATGAATGTGAATCTGATAACATACAGTTATAATCAAAACATTTTGTTGATGAACTGTATGTCAGTTCCTCAGACATAGGATTTCTTATTAACATTATGGTTATAGATACATAATTTTATAACAATATAGGTTATATAATACATAAGTTTACTCGAATCATAGGGAATATAAACCAAACATTTTTTTTAAATTTTAGTGTATGAACAATTTTTATCAGAATACTTATAAGAATATCTAAAAAAATTTGACAACAAAAAATTAACCTATAAATTAGATATATTTCACACAATATATATTTCTAGAAACACCTAACTTATTTTCATCAGTAAAACAATCAATGATATTTATTATTTTCAAATTCCACATGATTCACATATTTTTATTGACATAATACATGCCCAACACAAGATACTAGAAATTATTTCTACCACTCCAATGAAAATGAATAAAAATTTACCACAATAAATAATTCCATGTAACCAATATAAATTGCCATACACTCAGGAAAAATATTATGTTTTTAATATGGTTTATACTTATTTCATGATAACTATAATGAAAAAATGTATACTAAATAAAAAAACAATAACATTTTATTTTGTAGACCTTTTCAGATCCAAGAAAAGGTAAAAAGTAATATAAATTAAATATGATAATATATATGTATTACATACATCTTATTTTTTGGGGGGATAAAATATTCAAACAATAAAATAATAATGTGTTTATCATTTATATAATATTTCATTTAGAAAAATTTTATACATATACCCTACTTCAAGAGGGAGGTTCAAACCACCACATCACTACACTTGGATGAGTATTTTAGAAATATATATCATTTTTTCTATATAAATAATATAAGGCATAGATATACAATATTATTATTCTATATATAAATTAATATATATTTCAACCAAAATAAGAATTATATTATCCGAGGGAGGACTAAGTCGTGGAAGCCACGAAAATATTCTTGGCACTCATTTGTTTATGCCATGAAAATTCTCCCCATAAGAAGAAGATTTATTTGGAATAAAAGTAATATTTATATAATGGTTTAAACAATATATTTTAACATTTATTAAACATTATATACATTCAATAGGGATAATGATAATGAAAACTCTCATCATTATGTGAATAATTTACCATTACAATTCATTCTCTATATGGAATAATTGACTTAATTGATTAGGTTTACCAATATGAATAAATGAATAAATTAATTTATTGTACCTATACAAAAACATTTCTTTGGGAATTTAATTCAATGAAAGGTATAATAAATTTGATACGTTTTTTTATAAGGGAAAAAATTGGTATGTGTGTTCAATTCAAAAATACAAATATTATTCATAAGGGACTAAATTTGAAAAGATGAATTATAAACATGAGGATTTTGATTACCCATGGTGTATACCAAACAATAGATTTCAATTTTTCAAATGGAATAATTTATTCTTGTATTTCCCATTTATATTTGAGATAATTTACCTAGGTCATATGATGATCCAAGTATAATTTTTAAATCAAGTAACATGGGGATATAAGAATAATTATTACATAGAGGCATAAAATTCTCCAAAAATAATAATATACATAAGGATATTGATTTAAAAAAATGTGTAATTGACCCAAGTTTTTTAGTTTTCAGAGTTTAATAATAGATTTTTGGAAATTGATATTCTAATTAGAATACTCATCATAACATATCTTCTTTGAAAAGATGAATATTTGACTCATGTATGTTGATATTATATTAGAAATAATCGATTAAATGCTATATGGATGCCAAGATGAATACATGAATCATGGAATTTGATTTCATTTCCCTAGCTAAATTAATGAATTCACAAAAACAATTGGTTGGTGGAAATGGGTAGAGGGTTGAGTGAATGAGATAAAGGTTAGTATTTTTTTTTGAATTCGTAATATGGGATTTATATGCCAATACTTGTCCTATGAGGATAAGAATCACTCTACACATCGTTTTTAACAGGTAAATTTTTATTATGATATATGATTAGAAAATTATGATTATATGTGATCATACAATGTATAATATATATAGTATTAATAATATTCTTTCATAGAGTATGGATGTTTTTTAAAAATTGACTGTAATGATTATATTATACAGTATGAGTGTTTTGATGAAAGATAAATTTTCATATTCCTCTAAAATAAGTGCTCTATATATCAATATATATCCATTTTGAATATGAATCAAGCCTCATCTAACTCTTGTTAAGGGTATCTATAAAACTTAGTTTGATTGTGTGTACATTACACAATATCAACCATAAACAAATAATGAAATTTTATTATTCAAATGTTATATTTATTACCTATGAAAATAATTTGTGATCATTAATATGATAAAAAACATTATGAATAATTATAATTGAAAAAATCAATAAAAAATAATTATAATTGATTATTAAACAATAACTCAAATTTTAGTAAAGTTAATATATTTTTAAAAATATGTTTTCTTTCAAAAAATAATATATATTTATTTTCTTTAGAATATAATAATGTTATTTTATAAAATGTATTAAAAAATTTATATGATAATATGAAATTCATTTTTGAAATTAGAATATAAGTATTATCAATGTGTAAATTTTTTTGATTATTCCAAAAAGTTTCATTTTTCCTTAAATAATCAAAAGACTTGTATTTGTATGTTTTATTTGTAAAAGTCACTTTATTTTAATTTAAAAAAACAATTATCCTTTAACATAAATTTTATATTAATATAGGAAACCATTAGTTAAAAATACTATAATATACTATGTTATAATCAATATGTTATCTAAAATTTTTATAAGATTACATATTGGTTTAAAAGTACTTTTCTAATGTTTTTAAGTCATTAATAAAAAATAAATTTATTAAAATTTTTGGAATTAATATTTATGAATCAGTGTTTATTTTTTGATTCATCAATCTAATTTATATTCTAGGAATAATTTTTTAGATTTTTCTAAATATGTTATGGTATTTGTAAATAGTAATAAATTTAGATATTATAAAGTAAAATATATTTTATGACATCTCTAGGAAATTAGATTTATATAATGAGTTATTAATATTATTTAATCACTCATCTAAGAAAACATATTAAAAATATAATAATCAAATAATTGAAAATAATAAATTAGAATTTGGATCTTGTTAAAAATGAAAATCACATTTAGTGGGGACATAGTGAATACACAACACTTGAAATGTAATATTTGGTGTCACAAAGAAGATATTTTATAAATTATGAGTCCATTATAATTTTTTTTAATAAATTAGAATTAATATCCTTTTATTTATATATAACTTTTCTTGAGTAAAATATTAAATGACATATCCAAATATTGTTCAATTATTGCGTAACATAAATAATTAAATATAACACATTACATATGATTCGATGACGTATTGGTGATTAAATATTGAAATTTCATCAATATTAACTTTTATCATGATTATAATAAATTTATTTATGTTTTTTGTGTTCTTTTACATTTTTAGTGAAGATATGTTTACCTTTAATGCTTATGAAATTCCTTAAAAATATTTATGAAATCAATTGAAAAATAAAAAATTGAACCTAAAATCAATAAAAGTAATAAAATTGATGTTATTATGACATAATAATTTTTTATATATAGAAAAAATTATTAATTTTTGAATTATTTCACGTAAAATTATATTGCATTCATTTTATTTTTAAAGTCAATTTATGTGAATAGTTATAAAAATTATATTAATATTATTTTATGTTAAATATATTTTATTCAATTAAATAAAAATTAATAAATTCTTGAATGAGAATAAAAACTTTTATTGATAATTTTATTACTACAATTATATTTAATATAGGTTATCCAATGGATTACAATAAATGATATTCTTTAAAATGATATCAAAAAATATAAAACTTCTGTCGAGATACAATTTTAAGACCATATTATATTTTTCTATGAATCTATTTAATTTTCATACAATTCTACATGAGTTATACATATATTATGTTATACAAATTTATGTATTTCTAATATTGACATTAATGATATTTTATAATAAAATATATTTTTTTATATTTTAATAAATGCCAAAATATATTATATTCCATCATGTGAATGGTATGTGGATTATTAAATTATCCATGATCGATTAATTAGTGAAATTTTATATTAATTTTTCATCTTTTCCGATAAATAAAAAAATAATATTGACATCATGGTAAAGGTCAAAACTATTAAAAGGGGCTAAAACTAAGAGATAAGTGTGAAAATATTTTTTTTAATAAATTATATTGTATAGGATGATTTAAACTCATCGTCATGATATATTTTTATTAAATAAGTTCATTTCTATTTTGATTGAAACATAATTTTTAAAAATATAATAATTTATGTAATTTCAGTAGTTTTGTACCCTCACTTATAAAAGAGATAACCCTCTAATTCATTACTCAAAAATATGCCTTACAAATTATCCAACCCATTTTCTAATATAATTTGATCTTTCGTTCCCATTTCCAGTAGCTTCTTCACTTTCCAAAATACCATCCTTTAAGGGGAAAATGCTTAAACAGGAGAATGATTTGGAATAAAGATGTCTAACTCTAAACCAAGTACATTATATATAATTTATTATTATAATTCCTATAAATACATTGTATCAAATTTAAAATAATTAATTATTTTATATAAATATAATAAATTTTTATTATGATGATTTGTTAACCATAATCCACCTTCTTTATATCCTACATAATGTGATATCATCTCTTGATCATATGTACAATATATTATATCAATGTACTGATATGATAATATTTAAAATCGTTATCTTGCATGGATATTTATTATAATTTTTTAATTTTCATACATTATATTTATGGGAAATGTATTATTTGGAACTAATATATTACATCTATCTTCATTACGACCAATCTGTAAGAAAATGATTACATCCATCATGTGCACGTGTGGACTACCGCCTTCATGATGTTTTTCAATTTCTTTTCCATTTCTATTTTATTCGAATGTAAATAAGGATATATTTAAAAAATATATATTGTATATATTATATAATAAATAATATATAATTTAGAATTATTATTTTCCACTATTTTATTATATCATTCAAAAAGTGAGACTAGCATTAATGAATATGGATGGCCTACCTTTTCCATGATTGGTGTTATTAACATTTATATCTAGTTAATTTAATGATGTAAGTAAATATAAAAATAATTTACATATATTATATTTATTTCAGGTTTAATGATATGGATATTATCGGATAATGACCAATAAACATAGTCCATAAGTACTGAACCATAATTTTCATGAAAAATGAATCCGTTATCACCAAGAAACAACTATATTAATAATTAAGTAATTATAAATCATTATTAAAATCATAAAATATAGACATATATTATACTATAAATATTTATATTATTATTCTATATAATTATTATAAATTCAAATTTTTTATACAATAGTTTATAGATATATTCAATTACGGTGAACATCAAGTAAGCAATTTATTTTATCAGTATTATTTCTAGGAGTCATAAGACATAGTGTTCAATAATTTCATTTGTAGGATGTATATAATGCCACATTTTAATATTTTATATTTATTATACTTAATTTAATTATATTTTTTATTTCATTTGATGTTATTCTTTCATGGGGATTAATATTCAAAAGATAGATATTTGGTAATGGTTTTATGTTACAATATCATTATTTTTCAGTATTGATTACGATTATGTTTTTGGTGATGATATTTTATTATATAAATCACCATAATATCATGTATTTTCTTCTCACACATTTATTTATTGATATTACATGATTAATGCTCATTTTACTTTTTTTATGTAATCAATATACTTATTTTTTAAAAGAAAACTATGTTTAATTCTCACTTTGGTCAAAAATAAATTACTTCCATATCCATGTTTTTAAAAAAATATTCAAGAATAATATTAATAGTCTCATATATTCTTTAAATAATATTTACCCATAATTAAATTAATAACAAAATGGTATCAAATCAATCTTAATGACATAAACAATTTACCTCATTATATATTTTACAAAACTGCGAATGAATGTTTCATTTGACATATACGGAATCAATAAAATTTTCTTATTTCATTACAACTCATTTAATCAAAAAATAATTTACATTTTTCAATTTATATATAAAAAAATTTGTTAAAAAAATTTATTTGTATCAAAATTTATTTCACTGTGAGAAGGATTTTTTGCATATAAAATATTCAAACTGGTATTTTATATGAATTTTTATTTAGGAAAACATCATTGGATGATACTTTTGATTGAGTTAGGATATGATCCTAATATACCAATCATATTCATTATTTGGGTATTTTGTGAATATGATATGTTTATAAAAAAATTAATTTTCCATTAAATAGAAGAAATATTACTATTTTATTTTTTTGAAACTCATATCTTTTCAATAACTTATGATATATAATCACTATTTTATGATCATATCACAATGTAATGATTGGATTATTATTTTTCGGAAAGTGGGATCAAAATTATAGATCTATCTAATTAATTGGGTAAATTTGGATTGATATTTAGATAATAGCAGTTGGAATGGGTATTAAACTGAATTTATTAAAGACCTATACATATTTTAATAGGATTAAAAGTAAATTAATTATTATAGAATGGAGAGTGAAGAAAATAAATTGTGATTATTATGAGATTATTCCCTGATTATTTAATAGGGAGTGAAAAAAATTCACTATGATATTTTGGGTAGTGTTACATTACTATGTAATAGGGAATGAACCCAATCCACTGTGATAGTCTTTTAATTGAGCTTTTAATACTGAAGAAATAATTTTATATAACTATGTGTATATGAAAAACAAATTTATTATTACAATTTTATACTCTCATGGATCATGTTATTTGATTCATATATGATTCATTCCTATATAATTATAATGATTTGTTACATGAATTACTATTTTTATCTATGTGGATTCAGTATGTGTAGGATTATAGGGGATGTCTTGATTGAACTAGATGAATGTTCAGGCTTATATGTTTCCTGATTAATGATATGGTGTTTCTTAAGGAGATAGTGTGGTGGTTTGTGGTTCACTTTGATTTTAGATACTTGATGGAACATTGTATAAGGGATACTCTCTTCTTCCCAGGGTTCCATGTTCCAAATATATCTTTATAATCTTAATAGTACCCTGGCCTTATCAATATTATGCTCAGAGAGGTGTAGAAGATATTTATTAGGATAATCACACTGATTGATGAACTACACATTTTCATCTTTTAGATTTGACATCCAATGTTTTTAGTAGATCGGGTGATCATATGATGATCTATAAAAATGGGTATCATGATTAGTTTACAAGAAATCCATGGTTCATTGAAATATTTAAAAATATGTTCTTTTTTGTTGGGAATTTTAGTAATATAGACATATCCATTGTTAATCATGTGAAAAATTTGGGTATTTTAGAAGACTTTCATTGCCAATGTCACATGTCTCTTGGTTTGGAATTAGTCTCAATCCTTTTCTATAATGTGGAATGGGCCATAAAAATGATATTTTATTATCTAGAGCATGGGTATATCAATGTGTGGGTAATTGCTATTGAATTTGATAATAGATTTGTTTCAGTGGGTATGAACCAATTGAAAGGAGATTAAAATTCATATTTTTTAGTTCCACAAGGTGTGTGGGGTTGTCTGGGACGCTAGGAACCAAGAGATATATTGTAAACACTTATATTAAATTTTGTTTTGGATTCATGTTATATCACTCCGAGAAGACCTTGAGAATCATATAATTATTAGTATGTCTTCTATATCTTTATTTGATATTCATACATGGATATTAAATCCCAAAAATGTAGGGTATAAGATAATAAATATCAATGGGGTAAATAGAATTATGAAAGAAATTGCTTGAGATTATCAATAATGGTTTCATTATGTTGGGAGATAACATAGGGGGTGTATTGGTGTTGTATTATTGTGGATCGGTGATTTTCGGATTCTACATACTATGGTCTAACCAATTCACTGTAGAGGAGACATGACCTATGTTTTCTATCCACCTGGTACGCATACTCTTCAAAATCAATCGATTTATGGTTATGTCTGAGTCCAATATTTTTGTTTTCATTATCCATAAAATATAGATCACACCACGGGACCAAAAATGAATTATCTAGAAGTGTAATATGATTATTTTGATAGTAATTACTAGGATCTACATATGGAGGGATGGAGACATTATGGAGGACGTTATTGATAGTAAGTGAAGTTATGATAAAATAACCAATTAATTCATTTACAATGTTATTGAAATTTTTTGAAATCTAATTGTTATGTGATTCCCACTAGGACTTCACCAACTTTCCCACATTTAGTTGTAGGATTTTTTATAATTTGAAATTAAAATTTAGTATTAATTGAGTTATGTTGATGCTGTTTCATTAATTTAAATTATTTTTAGTATAAAATCCAAAATGATAAAACATTATTGTACATGATAATTTATTTCTGAAATTTATGGAATATTTTATACATTAATGTAATATTTATTTATGAATAATATAGGTTCCTATAGTTTTTATCATCACAGAGCTTTTTAAATCAATGGTGATTGGGATTGTAGAAATTTTACAAACCCTATGGATAAGACTATGTCTTGAAAACATCATAACAATTTTGTTTGTAAGAGGTTTGGAATTTTTTCTATAATTAAATTCTTCTCAGGATACATCATGTGGATTTGATTTTGGAATATTTGTATCTTGGGGTAATTACCATGAAAAGAGTTTGGCGGGTATATCATTTCCATCACTATAGTAAATGGTGATGGTTCCATTACTGCAATCCTAGTTTCACACTCCTAAGGGATATACATGGGGGAATTCATATTTTCATTTTGAAACATAATGATGAATTTAAATAGATATGATAATGCATAGCCAATTTTCAATCTAAGGATTTATAGATTACAATGAAGGTTACATGATATAGACAACCTATGAATTAAATTTTAGGATTTTATGCATTGATGATCTTTTTTAAACTATATTTTTTGATAATAATTCAATTTCTAGATTTACAAATTATTTTGGAATTGTTGAATTTGAGAGTTAATGGAACAATTTTTTACATGAAAATCTTGGAGAAACCAGAGCCAGAATGATAAATCTCAAAAATATTAGTAATAATATATATCATTATATTATTTTAAATGTCAACATGGGTTAGTATCGTAACACTCCTAATGTGATAGAATGGGGTTTCTTGATGACTGAAAATGAAATTAAGATAATGATTCCAATCTATCATGGTTGTAGTAATCAACAAATAGAGAATTTTCTCTTAAGAATGAGTATAATTTTTATGTATATAAAAATAGTTCATAGAGATATTTTTTTCTGATAATAAATGAAGTGTTTTATGTAGGCATATACAGTTCAACCTAAGGTACTATGTTAAATTATATGTCTAATTTGTTTGGAATTGGGTCATTATCACATTGACTACCCTAATCCAAGAGCTAAATCCTCCACCTATGGTAGTCCAATGTTATATCAGCCATTAATGTCGAATGATTGATGTGTTTACATATTGGAATTAAATATCTATTTTATATAATTACATTTATAAATTGTATTTTTCTTATGATAACAATGAACCATCAATGGATTATTTTTCAGTATTTCTTCATTCTGTATTTTCAATAATATATTTTTTTCTACTGAGGACCTATGAAATTAATTTAATGTTAGGTTGTTATTTTATATAAAAAAACAAGATATGGGAGTAGATAAGTTTTAATATTCACCCAATGTTTATATAATAATTATTTTTAGGGATAAATTGTTTATTTTTATTGATAAATTAAACTGTATATTGTTGATAACCTGAGAACTAATTAGTGATTTGATTATAATTTAATTTAATTTATACTTTGTGAATATTATTTCATTTTTTGATCTATGGAATATAATCAAGAGTCTATTATTTTATTTAAGGAATAAGTATATTGGAATCATATATTATTTCATGTGAGGTTAAATTATGTTTTACAGATACCATCATGGTTTTTTTGGTATAATGATATAGACACCCCTTTTAATGTATCTAGTGATAATATTTCTATGTAATTTTAAAAAATTACAATTTTTTAGTAAGAAACACTTATTGAGGATTAAATAACACTTTGGTTTTTGATATAATTTAATGTCATCAAATTTATGGTATACATAATATTGGGATACAAATAATCATTAATATCAAAGGGAGATTAATTAACAAGGATATATTTTTTATGATATTTATTATCAATCCATGGATTACTTTGTAATGTTTGTATATAAATATTATTTATGATATTTTTATTAAGTTAACTAAATTATTATATTTTATAGTGATTTATCATGGTGATCATTTTTATTTTATGAAATGTAGCAATGGTAATAGAAATATGTAACCATAAGGTTTAACATGTTATTTGACAAGAATAATTATTTAGGAATAATGAAAATAAAATTTTGATGTTAAAAGATGAATTTTATGATATACACTATGAGGATAAAAAATTATTTAATTTTGATATTATTAAGGTAATTTAAACTATATGGTTATTTATTTATGTAATCGTTGATGTTGAACTTTTCGTGTTATTAATGAGGCATTAAAAATTGAAGTTATATTATCCATATGACGTTATATTTATTTGGTGAATTATGAAACCTTATTTTAATTTATTTAGTTATTATATAAATATAGGAGGAATATAGCTTTGTATTATTTTAGAATCATGAAATATATTAGAATTATATTTTAGTCATTAATGGAAAAAAATCATTATGAATACTCATGATTTTTCTGAATAGATGAGATTCACGTGAAAATTGATTAAATTATTTAATTAAACATTTCATGTATGTATATTACCACATATTCATACTTTATTTTGTAATGTAATTCCCCATTTCTAGGAAAATGGCCATGAATAAATTTTTTTTCTTATTAACATTATCTTTAAGGAATAACTAATAATTTTAAAAGAATGTTGTTTGTGGTTTATATGGTAATTGAAATTTTCATATTCATTTATTTTTATTTGATCAACGATCTCTATCAACCAAAATCACTATTTTTACATCAAGTATTTTTCATATTAATATTGTCACATCCATCTGATGTTATCTTATTTGGATACCTAGTTATGTGTTAATCTAGATGACCTTTGTATTCCCTTTATCTATATCCATTAAGATCTTTTATTTACCCTTTATTACATCAATAGTTTTTAAAATTGAATTTCAAAAAATAAAAAAATAATTATTGATAGAAAGATGAAATATCTATGATTCAATTTATTAAATTTTGTTGAAAGTAACACCCTAAAATTATGAAATAACACATTGTTTGATAGCATAATAACCACAAAACATATTTCATAAATAAACCGTGATAATTATTATATAAATGATATTGAAAAAAATACATTAAATTGGAATTTAGAAATATTTTCAACCAGAATTTCATATAAGAAAATATCACCAACTCAATAAAAATTTATTGAATAATCATTATGAAATAATTAAAATTTCTTTTGTGTGGTTTTATTTATCAAAAATATGTTTTCTTCAAAAATGATTCATATTTATTTTTAGAGAAACTACTATAATTATTTTCAAAACAATTAATTGAATTTTTTTCAAAAAATGATTTTTTTTAAAAATAGCATATCAATCGTAGCTCATGGAGAAATTTTGTATTTTTTTTGAAAATAATTATTTTTTAGTAAAAATTTTAAAAATGTTTTTTATGTTTTTTTAAAAATATCCTTTTATTTTTATAAAAATAACTCATAATTGTTTTGAAATAATATTAAATTTTACTAAATGGAATTTATTTGGTCCCATAATATAAAATTTATGCTAGGTTGAGTGTAATTATAAGGAATATAAATTTATTATTTATCATTAAATATAAATTATTTATGGAATATATTTACTTTTATGATATCATCATGATATAACATGATATATAAATATATTTAACTTATTTAATGACTCTTTTATTATAATATAATAAATATTTTATTCCAAAATAATTCAAAACCTATATATTAAAATTTATTTTTGGAAAAATATGAAAATAATTTTCAGTGATGACTTATTACATATACAGTACTAGAAAAGTTAAAATAATAATGCAACGATAACACACGGCTATAAAAATCAAAATTAATAATTAAATGTGATATTATTTCTTAGATATGATAAAATATTAAAAATAAATAAATATAAATTATTATTTTTATCTTATTTATTTTATAATTTTGATGTTAATTTATTTTAGACATTTAATGATGATATAATAACCTTAAATTCTATACAGTGTTGTCATAGTGCATGTGGAAAGCATAGAAATGCCTTCTAAATGATTTTAAAATTATTATTCTATGAAATAATTTTATAAAAAATATAAGATGATAAAAGGTCTAAAATGGAAACCTTTATCCATTTATGATTTAATATTTTCCTTATATAAAAAATTACATCCCTTTCCAGTTTTAAAATATAATACTATGGATAAATATAAAATTGGTTATTCAAGGGATTAAACAAAAATATTATGTTTAAAATGATTTTAAAACAATTAAAAACATTATCGAGAGATAATATTATGAGTGTATTCATCTTATATTTCAATCTGTTTCAATTTGGAACAGTTTTACATGTGCTAAATACATATAATATTATAATATTTAATTTATTTCCAAAATTAAGATTGATGTTATTTTATAATAAATAGAATTATATTTATATATTTAAAATCAAATAAAAATAGAATATTTGGTCAACTAAATGTAATATGGTTGAAAATATTTTAATGGCACGGACCCTCCTAGCCCATTACTTTGCCAAAGTGAGGTTCCACCGAAACAGTTGTACCGTGAGGGTGGCACCGTGAGGGTGACACCATGACGGTGGAACAGTGATGGTGGCACCGTGAGGTTGGCACCGTGACGGTGGCACCGTGACGGTGGCACCGTGGGGGTGACACCGTGACGGTGGGACCGTGACGGTGGCACCGTGAGGGTGACACTGTGACGCTGGAACCATGACGGTGGCACCGTGAGGGTGGCACCGTGAGGGTGACACCATGACGGTGGAACTGTGACGGTGGCACCGTGAGGGTGGCACCGTGAGAGTGGTACCATGACGGTGGCACAATGAGGGTGACATCGTGATGATGGAAACGTGATGGTGGCACCGTGAGGGTGGCACCGTGATGGTGGCACCGTGTCCCCTCGCGAGCCTTTTTTTTTCAGTACATGTCTTTTCCGATCCCGCAACGTAAGTTTCTACGTAAATTAATTATTTTATTCTTTTTAAAACAATTTAAAGCCCATAATTAATTCCTAAAAATCCCGAGTGACCTCCGTGTGTAACTGCCCAACTGCGTGGTCAACCCACGACCCCCGGTCCTTACGCGGTTTCGCATTCTCACCTCAACCGTCCGCGGCTCTTACAAACTAAGGGTCAGCCGTGGTTTCTTCTTTCCTCGATCGCAGCTTTTCATGAACTGCTTCTGGTGCATCAAGTGAGCTGTATCATTATGCGTAGAGATCCACGCCCGGCCTAAGCATTGATATACAAAGCGATTCTCGTTCAGGCGAGCCACATCGCTATCTGTGAAGTTCCTCTCCCGACCTCAGCTTAGATCATTGATCCAACATGTAGATAATTTCTCCTTGGTCTCTCTCTTTTATGTATCATGCGGGTTGGGCGTGCTTTTGTTTCAATAGAATTGGATAAACCAGACCTAAATAAAGATAATGAACGAATCCTATAAGGAATGAAGCGGGGATTTGATCATTTATGCTGTTTATATTATGATCATCTTTCTGAGTTGTGATGGCTTACACCTTCTAAAAATTGAGTCCATTGGTGGTCGTTTTTTGTCCACTAATGAACCCCTCGTGATGTTTTAAATGGCTTGTTCCTAATTGTAAACTCCTACTGTGAAAATTAAATTGGTTAATCACATATACCTACCTGAATAAATTAAAAGCACCAGGATCAATACCTTATGTGCTAACCCTGGTCAAAACACAGAATTAAAATCATGGAGTTTGTTAAATCTTATAAATCTGAAAATACAGGCATGGCCCTGCTTAGTGTTGGTGACAGTGGTTTGGTTGTTTTCTTTCGCAGCTGATTGGTGGAAATGTGGGATGGGATTGGATCCCCTATTTATATATATATATATACTCTCGGTGGTTGTGTGAAATTAGGGATGAGATCCCTTGTTGGAATGGATTCGGTGGTTGTGAGTTTTAAGACCGGGTGGGTACTTGTTTATATCGGGAATTGGGGTGGGATCCTCTGTTAATGAAAAACCTTTTTGGGGGAGGGGACACGGGGCAGTGTCTCAGGGTTGTCTGGATCTAGGACTTCGAGAGTTCTCACTTTTCCTTGTTGTTGTGACTTTACAAGAGAACCATGTGTGGATACTTAAATTGACGTTTGGATGGTTTCTTTTCCTTGGTTATGAGTATATTGATTGTTTCCCAGTAGTGCATAAACTTATTGGAACATTTTTATTGAACATGAAAACAATAATGGGGCAAATGGGTTTTTTTTGGCAAGAGTTGTGACTCAGAATTGAGTGTTGTTGTGATCTGTAGGCTTTCTAATGAAAAACCTACTTTGGGGTCAGTGCATGTTACACATATATATATATACCTATAGCTTTGTGTTTCTTATTCGCGCCCCACCCAAGTCGAGAACTTAGTGCCGAACACCCCCATTTCATGGGGGAGGGTGTTTTCCCAACACTATTCTTAGTGGCTGGTTATTAGCTCCTTTTCTGCTCCCTTTCCCGGATAGCCCAAGTATCTTCGGGCAGGCTGTGATGGCCTGAGGTCCATTATTAACCCAAGAACCTTCGGGTGAGGTAGTGTGGTGGTTGGCCAGGTGTGTACGACAGGTGGTTTCCCAAGTGTCTTCGGGATGAGGCCCAGGTGTCTTCGGGCGTGGCAGTGGATTTTCTAGCCCAAGTTTCTTCGGGTGTGGTGGTGGTTGTTCCGTCCTAGGTGTTTGCACGCGTGGTTACATGTGACAGTTGTGGCCCAGGTATTTTCGGGCAGAATGCGGCAGTGGGACTACGTGTGGTTGTGGCCAAGGTGTGTGCGGGCGGGTGTGGCAGTGGGACTGTGGTGAGAATTCCAGGATTGGTCCGATGCGTATGATGTCTCAATAACCAGTGGGAAAGTGGCGCAGGGTACCCAAACATCGATGTGCTCTGATTATATATATTACGTGACTTGCGTTATTTGGGAAGTGTGCCTTGGTGAGGCTTGGGTGGATAATTTACCTTGATAATTGTTTGGTTTACTCCTTTTTTTCTCTCTCGGGACATTAGTACGTTCCCCCACTTGTGCATGAGAGTCATTGGTTTTCCCTACTGAGCGTACATGTATGATCACCCTACGTATATAAAACTTCTTTCAGGTTTCCAGGAGGACATCGGGGATCGCGTGGGACCATACTAGTTCGGACCCTTGGGGCAGTTGCAGTTGCTGCTTTTCTTTCTTTGGTACATACATTGTAGTTACCTTTTTTATACTTTGTGTCTTTCACTTTTGGAACATGCATGTGGAAATGGTCTACTTTTGGCTTTACTTTATTTTATCTTGGTGTTGTTGAGTTTCATCATCTTATCTCTCGATCCTATAAAACAAAAAGGGGCAATGCCTTCCATTTGTGTGTAATTTCTATACCCTTGGTGCTAGTCACCACTCCGGGACATGTTAAAGGCGGGTCTCGTGGGTCATTATCTCTCCTTCAACTTAAAGAAGTAAGGACCTAGGAATCTGCTGACCCTTCCCTCCTTTTGGTGAAGGCGGGTCGTGACAGAATGGTATCAGAGGCGATGGTCGAGAGATAGGATGGAGTCTGGAGTTAGGAATAGTGAGGATTCCATGGGATGTTAAGGAAACAGTGTTGGGTGACCTTGGCGCGTGAATTAGACCAGGGAAGACCGGCTAGGACACGGGATTTTAGGTCCCCCCGTGATCCGATGCAAGGACCCTGGACCTACCGAATGACCAAGTGAGGCCACGCTGATTGCAGGGTAGAGACCCTAGGAAAGGTACATACAACATACTAACTTGTGTTCCTGTGTTTCTGGGATGTATTTTGAATTAAGAATAAATTAAAATTTTAAGATGTTGTAAGAACGATATTCTGCACTACTTGGGCTTAGGCATTCCTTTTTTACCTTGCAGCTATGGCACCTGGAAGGAGACCACGTGTGGTATAGGCGATCGAGACCCTGAAGACTACTTTGGCTGATCGTCAGAGAGCTAATCGAGAGGAAGGGGACAACCTGTGTCAGAAGACTCTTCTAGCCTTCCAGTGATAGACCCTCGATAAGTATGAGGGCAGCACCCCCGATATGAAGACGGAAGGCTGGCTAGATGAGCTAGTTATAGATTTCGGCCTAATTCGGGCCCCGACCGAGTACTGGGTTCCTCTGGCCATCATCCAGATGCAGGGAGTGGCGTGTCAGTGGTGGACGCTCTACCTGGGGGAGAAGATAGAGGCTGAGGTGGCTTGGGCGGATTTCGAGAGGGAGTTCTGGGAGTAATTCCTCTCTTC
Source organism: Viscum album (assembly GCA_963277665.1). Classification (NCBI taxonomy): domain Eukaryota; kingdom Viridiplantae; phylum Streptophyta; class Magnoliopsida; order Santalales; family Viscaceae; genus Viscum; species Viscum album. The sequence continues at coordinate 1,684,220,411 of OY728143.1, read as the reverse complement.
GACGATGAAGGCGGAAAAGAGACAGGAGCTACTCTCCCTCCAACAGAGGAGTATGTCCGTGTGGGAGCTAAGGATCAAGTTCAAGGACCTCCTACATTTTTTTCCGGACCTCTTTTTTGATGAGGAGACTCGGGCAAGACGTTTGGAAGAGGCACTCCGACCCTCCCTCTAGTATGCTATTACCCCCTTTACACTGACGACGTACTTGGAAGTCCAGAAGAAGGAAAAAGTTCTGGAGAGGATGCATGCTCTAGGAGGTTTGTCACGAGAGGGGATCCAGCTGGGTCCATCGAAGGGGAAGGCCATTAGCACCAGTCCTCCAACGTCAGGACCCTCTAGGTTCCGACCCGCAGGAAGCAGGCCGCAACAGTTTCAGTTTCGATCTCCTGGTCCTCGCCCTTTTTCCTTGGGCCCAGGACCCCAGTGCTTCATCTATGGGATCCCTGGACATCTCCTGAGTCAGTGCCCGGACCGGGTGTAGTACGGCGGTGGCGGACATCCCCAACACCAGCCCCAGCAACAACTTCAAGCCAGGCCTTTCCAGCAGCAGCAGCAGGGACAGCGAGATCCCGCTCCTCCGAGGGCAGACGTAGGAAGAGGAGGCCGACCTCAGGGCGCTACTTAGGGACCTCGACCAGGGCGTGGTCAGGGAGGTCGCCGATATCCGAGGGGCAGATGATCTGGGTGTGGACAGCTACACACCGCAGAGGCAGCAGTTCCAACAGGTCCGGAGGTTGTTCGAGGTACGATCAGTTTGTTTAGAACTCTTGATTATGCTTTGTTCTATACCGGAGCTTCACACTCCATTGTTGCACCCAGTCTAGCCCGTGCCTTGGGTCTTGATGCTGAGAGACTTCCAGTTCCCATGGTGTTGAGCACACCATTCAGAGGTCAGACCGACTTGTCGTTTTTTTTCGAGGATGTAGACTGATGATGGGGCCACATCAGTCGGTTAGAGATCTTCTTCTGCTACAGAAACAGCCATACGATGTCATCCTAGGCATCGACTGGCTATTCTCTATGGGCGCCGTCATCGACTGTTTCCGAAAAGGGTCAAGTTCTCAGACTTGGGCGGCTAGCGTGTTACCTTCACCGTTGAGCGGAGCGGTGAGAAGGGCAGCATGCGAGAGGAACCCCTCCTCTCCTTGTTAGTCAAGCTGTCAGTAGAGTCAGTAGATGCTGAGATGGTGGGGGTGACATAGGTTGTCCGTGAGTTTGTGGACATCTTTCCTGAGGAGGGGACGAATCTACCCCCTCGACGTGATATCAAGTTCGGGATAGACCTGCAGTCTGACGCTCGTCCGATCTCGATGGCTCCTTACCGGATGTAACCTTCAGAGTTACGAGAGTTTCACATTCAGATTGAAGATCTGATGAAGAGGGGTTATGTTCGGCCGAGTGCGTCGCCTTGGGGTGCTCCAATATTTTTTTCAAAGAAGTCAGATGGTGGTCTCAGGTTGTGCATAGACTACAGGAGGCTGAATCAGGTGACGATCAAGAATCACTACCCTCTTCCGAGGATAGGCGATCTTTCCGACTAGCTGAAAGGGGAAGGATGCTTCTCGAAGATCGATCTGCAGTTTGGGTACCACCAGTTGAGATTAAAGGAGAGCGACATCCCGAAGATGGCATTCAGGTGCAGATATGGACACTTCGAGTTCGTAGTCATGCCCTTCGGTGTTACGAACGCCCAGGATGTGTTCATGGGGATTATGAACTCCATCTTCCTGGAGTACTTGGATCGGTTCGTGGATGTGTTCATCGACGATATACTGATCTATTTGAGGTCAGAAGAGGACCTTACAGAGCACCTGAGGACATTTTTTGAGGTCATCTGACATCATCAGCTCTATGGGAAGTTGTCAAAATGCAAGTTATGGACACAAGAAGTGCACTTACTTGGGCACGTGGTGTCCGAGCATGGGGTATCGGTGGACCCATCAAAAGTTAAGGCGGTTGTTTCTTCAATAGCACCCAAGAATGTGGCAGAGGTCCGTAGTTTCCTTGGGCTAGCAGTTTACTATCGGAGGTTCGCACACAACATCTCTCGAGTAGCAGCCCCTTTGATAGCCCTTAACAAGAAGGACCATGTTTTCAGGTGGAGTGAGCAGTGTGATTCAGCCTTCAGCTATCTGAAAGAGAAGTTGGTTAGTTCCCCAGTGCTGAGATTACCATAAGAAGGGGCGGCCTATGAGGTGTTCTGTGATGCTTCAGGATAGGGCCTAAGATGTGTGTTGATGCAGCGACAAGGGGTGATCTCTTATGGGTCCAGGCAGCTATGCCCCCATGAGCGTAATTACGCCACCCACGACCTAGAGCATGCAGCGATTGTTTTTGCGTTAAAGATATGGCGGCACTACCTCATCGGAGAACGCTTTGTGGTCTTCATATATCACGAAAGCTTGAGGTATATTTTCTCCCAGTGGGACATTAACTTGCAACATCGGAGATGGGTGGAGTTCCTCCAGGATTACGACTTCGAGATCTCTTATACTGAGGGCAAGGGCAATGTAGTGGCCGATGTCTTGAGCATGAGGACGCAGAAGGATGCGGTCCGAGAGTCGGCGGATGCTTGGAAAGCGATGGAGGAGTTGGCCGCCTTACACCTCGTTTCGAGGATGGATGGTTATAGAGGTTGCCTATATCAGATGATATTGCAGTAATCTTTGTTTCAATAAGTGGAGGAGTCTCAGTGGGGAGACCTAGAGTGCGAAGTGAAGCGTGACTATGTTGACCCGGGAAATGCTTCGGGAGGATGGACAGAGGATAGTCAGAACCAGATGCTTTTCTAGAAAAGGTCGTTTGTTCCAGGAGTGATGTGCGGAAAGGTTCTCAGTGAGTTCCACAACTCAACCCTGGCGGTACTCCCAGGATTATCCAAGATGTACCAGGGACTGAATGGACAGTTTTGGTGGCCCGAAGTGAAGCGAGTGGTGGTAGAGTTTGTGGCCAAGTGCATAGTGTGTCAGCAAGTGAAGGCTGAACACCGAGTTCCATGCGGCCTACTACATTCTCTAGATGTCCCCGAGTGGAAGTGGGATGACATCTCGATGGATTTAGTTAGGGGACTACCCAAGGTCCAAGGGGGATATGACACCATCTGGGTGGTAGTGGACAGGTTGACGAAATCGGCTCACTTTCTGGCGATCAGGGAGTCGAGTGCAGTGGATACTTTGGAACAAATGTATGTGGATGAGGTGGTGTGGTTCCATGGAGTTCTGAGGTCTATAGTCTCAAATAGGGATGCAAGGTTTATCTCGCGATTCTGGAGAGGATTGCATCATGCATTTGGAACCCAGTTACGCCTTAGAACTGCTTTCCATCCCCAGACAGATGGAAAAACAGAGCGCACCATCAAGACCTTGGAGGATATGCTGCGGGCTTGTGTTCTGGACTCAGGAGGATCATGGGTGCGACACTTTCCCCTGGTAGAGTTTTCCTACAATAATAGATATCACTCTACCATCAGTATGGCCCCGTTTGAAGCCTTATACGGGAGGCCATTCCATTCAAATATGTGTTGGGCAGAAGTAGGAGAGGCAGGCATCCATGACCCAGAGGTGGTGCAGAACATGACCGATGAGGTTCAGCTCATACGGGAAAGGATGAAGGTGGCCCAGGACTGACAGAAGTCGTATGCTGATACCAGGAGGAGGCCCTTGGAGTTTGAGGTTGGAGACAACGTGTTCTTGAAGGTCTCCCTTCATCGTGGGCAGCGATGGTTCGGCAAGGGGAGTAAGCTTTCTCCCAGGTTTATCAAACCCTTCGAAGTGTTGCGGCAGGTCGGCGAAGTGGCTTATCTGATAGCATTACCACCACAAAAACTGAGGTTACATGATGTCTTTCATGTGTCCCAGCTCCGTCTATATCTGCACGACAATTAACACATCCTTGATTGAGGTGAGATGGACATCGAGGACGACATGACCTTTTTGGAGAGACCAGTGATGATCGAGGATCGCAAGGAGAATGTGCTTCGTGGGCAAACCATTCCATTGGTTCGTCTGTTGTGGAGACATTGTGATCTTGATGAGAGTACGTGGGAGAGGGAAGCACAGATGCATACCCCGTTCCCAGAGTTGTTTTATGTTTTTTTCCTTATTGTACCTGTGGTGGTAGAACGTTTTGTCTATTGGCAATGAAATGTACTGGTTTTCTTTCCTTTGATTGTGTGTAAAAATCCATGTCTATGGGGGAGGAGAGAACCCGAACCTTATTCAAGACGCATTAAGGTGGATGCGATTAAACCCGTTCGGGCGAGTTAGTGCCGCCCAAAGCGGATAATATCTTGACATGGGGGAGGAGACTCCCCATCCCAAATTCCTGGGTAGTTTGTCATGGTTTGTTGATTGGTTCTTGACAGGGAAGTTTTTTTGGTTAGCATGGGTTCGCTTCTAAGAGGTATCTTTCGAGGTGGTTGTTCGGACCCTCTCTTTCTTTCATGGGTTGTTTTGATTCTCGAGGGAGAGAATCATTAAAGAAGTATCTAATGTAATGGCCCGGACCCTCCTGGCCCATTACTTTTTCAAAGTGAGGTTCCACCAAAACGGTGGCACCATGAGGGTGACACCAGTCAGGGTGGCACCGTGACGGTGGGACCGTGACGGTGGCACCGTGAGGGTGGCACCGTGACGGTGGCACCGTGACGATGGAAGCATGACGGTGGCACCGTGATGGTGGAACCGTGACGGTGACACCGTGATGATGGAACGGTGATGGTGGCACGGTGACAGTGGCACCATGAGGGTGGCACCGTGACGGCGGCACCGTGTCCCCTTGCGAGCCTTTCTTTTTTTTCCAGTACCTGACTTTTCTGCTCCCGCAAAGTTTGTTTTGACGTATATTAATTCTTTTAATATTTTTAAAACCATTTAAAGCCACAATTAATTCCTAAAAATCCAGAGAGACCTCTGTGTGTAACTTCCCAACCGCGTAGTCAACCCACGACTCCCGCTCCTTACGCGGTTTCGTGTTCTCTCCTCAACTATCCGCGGCTCTTATAAACTAAGGGTTAGTCGTGGTTTCTTATTTCCTCGATCGCCGCTTTTCATGAACAGTTTTTGGTTCTTCGGGTGAGCCGCATCATTATGCACAGAGTTCCACGCCCGGCCTATGGATTGATAGACAAAGCGATTCTCGTTCAGGTGAGCTACATCACTATCCATGAAGTTCCTCCCCCGGCCTTAGTGTATATCGTCGATCCAATAGGTAGGGAATTTCTCCTTCGTCTCTCTATTTTGTGTATCATGTGGGGTGGGCATGCTTTTGTTTCTATATAATTGGATAAACCAGACCTAAATAAAGATAATGAATGAATCCTACAAGGAATGAAGGGGGATGTGATCATTGATGTTGTTTATATTATGATCATCTTACTGAGTTGTGCTGGCTTATGCCTTCTGAAAATCGAGGTCGTTGGTGGTCCTTTTTTGTGCATTAATGAACCCCTCGTGGTGTTTTAAATGGCTTGTTTGTAATTGTAAACTCCTACAGTGAAAAGTAAATTGGTTAATCACATATACCCGACTGAATAAATTAAATGCACCAAGATCAATCCCTTCTATGCTAACCCTTGTCAAAACACAGAATTGAAATCATGGAGTGTGTTAAATCTTATAAATCTGAATATACAGTCATTGCCCTGCATAGTGTTGGTGACAGTGGTTTTTTTGTTTTCTTTCACGGCCAATTGGTGGAAATGTGGGAGGGGATGGGATCCCCTGTTATATATATATATATACTCTCGGTGGTTGTGTGAAATTGGGGATGGGATCCCCTATTGGTATGGATTCGTTGGTTGTGAGTTTTAAGACTGAGTGGGTACTTGTTTATATCACGAATTGGGATGGGATCCTCTGGTGATGAAAAACCTTTTTGGGGGAGTGGAAACAGGGTACTGTCTTAGGGTTTTCTGGTTCTAGGACTTCGAGAGTTCTCACTTTTCCTTATTTTTGTGACATTACAAGAGATCCGGGTGTGGATACATAAATTGATGTTTGGATGGTTTTTTTTCCTTGGTTATGCTTATGGTGTTAGTTGGAAAATAGTGCATAAACATATTTGAACATTATTACTGAACATGAAAACAAGAATGGGACAAATGGGTTTTGTTGGTGAGATTTGTGACTCGGACTTGAGTGCTGTTGTGATTTGTAGGCTGTATGAAGAAAAACCATGTTTGGGGTGAGTGATTGTTACCTATATACATACCTGTAGATTTGTTTTTCTTATTCGTGCCCCAATCAAGTTGAGCACTTAGTACCGAACACCCCCATTTCATGGGAGAGGGTGTTTTTCCAAAAACTGTTCTTAGTGGCTGGTTATTAGCTCCTTTTCTTCTCCATTTCCCGGATAGCCCAATATCTTCAGGTAGGCTGTGATGGCCTGAGGTCCATTATTATCCCAAGAACGTTCAGGCGGGGTAGTGTGGTGGTTAGTCAGGTGTGTGCGGCAGGTGGTTTCCCAAGTGTCTTTGGGATGAGGTGCAGGTGTCTTCGGGCATGGCAGTGGATTTTCTAGCCCAGGTGTCTTCGGGTGTGGTAGTTATTGTTCTGGCCTAGGTGTTTGCGGGCGTGGTTACATGTGATAGTTGTGGCCCAGGTGTTTGTGGGCGGAATTCGGTAGTGGTATTGTGTGTGGTTGTGGCCCAGGTGTGTGCGGGTGGGTGTGGCATTGGGACTGCGGTGAGAATGGAAGGATTGGTCCGATGCGTAGGATGTCTCAATAACCAGTGGGAAAGTGGCTCAGGGTACCCAAACATCTATGTGCTCTGATTATATATATTACTTGAATTGCGTTATTTGGGGAGTGTGCCTTGGTGAGGATTGGGTGGATAATTTACCTTGATAGGTGTTTGGTTTACTCCTTTTTTTTCTCTCTTGGGACTTTAGTACGTTCCCCCACTTGTGCACGAGAGTCTTTGGTTTTCCCTACTGAGCGTAATTGTATGCTCACCCTACGTATATAAAACTGCATTCAGGTTTCCAGGAGGACTTCGGGGATCACACAGGACCATACTAGTTCAGACCCTTGGGGCAGTTGCAGTTGCTTATTTTCTTTCATTGGTACTTACCTTGTAGTTACCTTTTTTGTACATTGTGGCTTTTACTTTTGGAACATGCATGTGGAAATGGTCTACTTTTGGCTTTACTTTATTTTATCTTGGTTTTGTTTAGTTTCTGTTGGAACTGGGCATGCAGCGGAAGCCCCAAATAGGTGGGGTTTTTTTTTAAAAAAAAAATCTCGTCGGTGAAGGGCAGCCCGGTCAAAGCCGAGGACCACGCGTGGAGGATTTTAAGCACAAAATTAAACCGTAAAATACCTGGTTTGAATCCAAAGCCGCGCACGACGTCTGCTCGTCGTTGGCGATCGCTGGTCGAAGAATCCGAAGCCGAATTCCTCTAGATCGTCCACACGCGCTTCAAGGAATCTGCAGGAGTGCCGTTCGTCGTAATCCGGGTGCTAGCGCGGATCTGCGACGATGCCTTCGATGCTCCAACGACCACCGCATCACTTCGCTAGCGATGCCCGAGAGAGAGCTCCATACGAGCTCCATCCGAGCTCCTTGGATCCAGAGCATCTCTCTCTAGAATGTGGGAGAGAGGAGAGGAGAGATAAACTCCATGAATAGTATTTGGCAAAGTCCCCTCCTCTTATATTTATAGTGCTCAATTAAAATACCCGGTATCGCCTCGCCAGCCCCGAATACTTAACGCACTATTAACGATGTTTTTATGACTTCTAAACTGAGCCATAAATATTATTATCATTTACTTGTAATATATTAAAATATATTACATGATAATAATTAAGTCATTAACCCGACTCGTCGCTCCCATAAATATTAATTGAACCTTGAATAATTTAATATTCGTCAATTAATATTTTTCATGTATTTACTTAAAACTCGTAAATACATTTAATAAATAAATTCAATACTCATTATTATAAACTCGAATAATATGAATATATTTATCGCATTGGTGATCGTTTAACTTACGAAAAATTCCCGGACCCCTAGGGCGGGGCCCACTATGTCCAATACTCCTATTCAACTGAATAGGGCAGATTCTTGAATACGCTATTGTGTGTGACCCTCTAGGCCCTTATTTCGACAGCCGTGAATAATATTCACAGACCAAGAGCGGGATCTAGCAACCCATCATGACCCCTGAAGAAATAAGGATTGTCACAGCAGCGACAACCAACCTACGAACACGCACTGTGTAATATAATCTCTTTGTCTATAATATCTCATAAAGCAGGACGCACTCTCATGTCATCGCCCTTTTCTTGCTTTATTGTTTGTTGATGTAACTGGATGGATTTACCCTCGACTGCCATGGCCATGGTCTTATAAAGGTACTGCCATCCATATCAACATGGCCAGAGATATATTACTTCCATAACCTGGAAGCGACAAATCCTTTCTTGACCATTCAACCAATGACATGCCACCAATGACGCACCCGACACAAACTACCTCGCCACGACTTCATTGCCATGGTTTTCGTCTTGCATCAAATTACGCGATCAAATGAAATACATTGGTAATGATCTCAAGTCAGGAGACCATTACACATGATCGTAGATAGGAACATCCAATGACACCTAAAACATGTGGTGTTCCTATTGGCGGGTCAGTCCTCATGATCTCACTACTAGAGATCACCAAGTGCGAACTTCATGAGAAGAAGTCTCAATGCTTATGAGCCCCCAGCACCTGATGGTCAGACATCTACTATGTCCAATTAGTAAGATGTATCTAGACCATAGAACATATATTTAAGATTAATGTCATAGTATCTAGAGGTTCTCATTATAGCCTGGGAACTGCTATCACCTTTCGATACGACAATTAATCTTTGGACATTACCATTTCAATAGTGGACGCAGAAAAGACTACACTATAATGGTAAGATGACATCATGCATACCATACTGTATACACGATATGGTAATCAAAAGCACATAATAGTTGGGTCTAGGGCACCCACTATTTCAACAGTTTCATCATCTTATCTCCCGATCCTATAAAACAAAAAGGGGTAATGCCTTCCATTTGTTTGTAATTTTTATACCCTTGGTGCTAGTCACCACTCCGGGACCTATTAAAGGTGGGTCTCAGGGGTCATTATCTCTCCTTCAACATAAAGAAGGAAGGTCCTAGAAATTTGCCGACCCTTCCCTCCTTTTGTTGAAGGTGGTTTGTGACAAATATCATCCATCTTCTATTAATGGTTCACTTTTCATTTTATAGTGACAGTCTTTATCCATAAAAATTACTGAACATTGATATCATAGTAATTATACAATTGGTTAACACGAAACTATATCTAAGATGTATCGGTCGAAACATTTCTAAAATTTTTCCATATTTATTTTGTGAGATATTTTGAACTCATAAAAATATTATTTTATAATTATATACATTCTTTCCATTCCCTGGACAATTAGTTTACATTTATTTTATTTTATTTTTAATTAAAAAGGGGCCCACCAGTGACTTATAAAGGGTACATCATATCCATATTTATTCACCATTTTTTAATATATATATTGGATAATAACTATCCGAAAATCACTATATATTCATTCTCCATATAATACATCCTATGGTCTTTCAAAAATAAAAAAAATTTAAGGAGTATGTTTTATTACAAAGGAGTTTTCTCATCAATGAAATATAACTATTAACCACATACTTTCCAATTATGTTATTTCTATTACTCTAAAAAATACATGGTATCCATTAAAACGTAGATAATTAAATATCTTAACTGTACCTTGTTTTTATTATGATGATGTAAAAACCATTACTAACCTTCTATTATTCCTACAAAATGTGAAAGCATCTCTCATGCATACGTACAACTTTCATCTCTGCATAGTTTTGTAATTTATTTTTCCATCATCATATTTAATGGACTATTATTATGATTGAGTTAATTTTAAAAACTGACAATAATGAGCTAGTTATATTTCTTATTTGTAGTATCTTATCTATATTATTATCGTAAAACATGTTTGACAATGATTTCATCGATCGTTTGTATGTGTAGACTACCACCACCATGATGAAATGTGATTTTTATTTCTTTATTTTCAATATAGATGGTATGAAGGGTAGATTAAATGAATTTATATGATAAAAATGAGTTAATAATTACTATATAAAGGTGAATAGTTATTTTTTTATTTGTTCCACCTATCGAAAAATTATCACAATGTTCATCGATACATATGAACTATCGTCTTCGGGAATATAATAATTAATTTGCGTATCTCCATCATTTTTGGATAACTCTAAATATATAAATATATATAATGAATGTATATGATATTTTATAACATGAAGTACAAAAAACTGAGAATTTAATGGCGGTTTAGTAAACCACACCGAATATTTTTTAAAAAATTATGCTGGAGTTTTTTATAAACCACTACTAAATAATCACATTTTTTTTAACATTTAACACTCCCCCTTCTTTGAAACAGTTAAACCTCAGTCCCCATGACTCCACTGAATCCCTAATCCATTGAATCACCAATCTCTTTTGAACGTCTTCATGCCAGCTGCGTCACTGTGGTCGCCTACCCTAGCCCCGACTCTCCAATCCACACCGACCCCCACCAGCACTCAGCTTGCGATATGCTTTGATACTCTTAGTGAGACTGATTTAATTTTTTGAAATTGGTATATTGATTGTTTATGTTATGAGATTTATAATTTTACAAGACTGACATCAGATCATTAGGTATGAAATATCATTATTTCAGTGGTATAATGTTTTTTTACTCTTTATATCATTGTGTTTTTATGTGTTATTATTTAATATTAGATATTGGGTTTTGGATTACATTCAAATTTATTTTTCATATGATTTTGAAATTGTGACTTTAAAGGAAATTAAACATGATTTTATAAAATGTGGATTGATAAATATTTTTTGAAGGAGTAAACTTATTTATCCTTTTATCCTAAACATGATAAAGGATCAACATTATAGGGTTTAAAATCATTTTATTATAAAAAATTATTTATTGACATGTATTTTAAAATATGTGATGTTATTATTAATATTTATTACACCATATTATTTTATTTCATTATACTCTCATGTGAAAAGACCAATTTTTAAGCATATTTTTGACAAGAATTAATGAAATTTATTTTGTATGGAATTACACAAACTCTTTAATGGAATCATATGAATCATGTATAGCTTACTACGTAGGCCAAGAATTCCAGATCATAAGTTAAGTAATCTGTTGGGGGGGTTGGATGTGGAATGGTCTAAATTGGAACCATGCATGGTCAAGGGGTAGGAGCTACATGTTGTAGTAGAAGTGCATTCACCACTATTATCTAAAGCTGATTACGAGGAATAGCTATCTAGTCATCTCTGGTTGGAATGAGTGATGGGAAATCAAGTCAGAGGGATTCCTATCAAAATAATAATAAGGATTGCAAGGGGAATCGTGATGTAGGGGCTAGATTATGGTAGAGTAGATGAAATTAAAAGTCCGGAAGGACTACTATCAGTTGCCAAAGTCGATGGATACCAGGTCATCTAGTCGGGCCAAGGTGATTGCTAATGAAACTGCGGACCAAGTTTAGAAATGTAAGAAGAGCGTGGATCATCAAAAATGAAAACAAAAAATCGAGAGTAGGGATCCTAAAATACAATAGTAGGGGGATGAATTTGGAATGTTTGAAGGGGCACATGGTCTGAAACATCTAGAGCTCCTAATCACATCAAATAAATATATATAGGATGGGGCCATTATGATCACTGCCTCAGAGGAGAAGATGAATATAATCCAAGAAATATACCTTATATGTGGTTTCATCAATGATAAATGGGACTGGATCGACAAAAAAGGAATTCTTTTAGAGTGTGGATACAATAAAAGAAAAATCAATGCAGAGGAGTACATCCAAACATGGGAAAAGTAATCAATTTCTTTTAAGACATTTCCAATGATTCCCCAGATATGAAGGCACATTACCATCATTGGGGGCTATATTAAGTAAGAAATTATAATCTTTTTATTATCACTATTAATTATGTTGTGATTTATTACTATGCCTAAATCTTTCAGCCATGATCTTGTATGGTTTCCCAATTTTCCTCACAAGTGGATTTGGAAGTAAAAATTTAATCTTAGTATTTGGTTCCTAGGATTTCATCTCTTTTATGGTATGTGTTTAGATTGGTCCAATTTTGGATGGTATGATATGTGGTGAGTAAACATGGGTAGTGAGGAGGTAGTGAATAACAGTTATTTTTTGGTTTTAATTTTATGTGATGTTTATTTTACTTGTTTTCCAAGAACATTATTTAGAACTATGTTATGTATGTAATGTTTTACATATATTAGTTTAAAAATTGGTGTGTTTAATGATTTAATTTTTATTATTAATATTACTACTAATTATTATTATTTTATTTCATTTAAATGGAATATGTTTGTTTCATTCACATGGGTATCTAATGTCTAGACACCCCATGCTGGAATTGTAGGAAAAGTTTTTTTCCTTATTATATTATTTTTATAAGTGTAACTATTCCCAAGTATGTGTTCTTCATACCTAAGTACTAGTTTCCCACACATGGGGATTTGGAATGTCCACTAGATTAATTTTCTAGCTATGATCAGTGATGTGTCAGGTCAACTTGGTTTAGTTTTTTAAAAACTACATCAAAGATATATGTTTTAAAGAGTAAATTGCATCACAAAACAATATATTATTTTTTTAAATTTCAGTATATTGGGGGTAAGGATATTGAATCCTAAGATATAAGTGTGGGGAGAGTCTATGAAGCTCTTTTTTATTCAGAGCCTCAAGTTTGTAGTGGAATTCATGATTTTAATCTAGAATTTGAGTTTATTTATAATTTTACTCGTCGTATATTTATATGGGTTAATGGTATTTTTAAACCCAATGAGTATACCAAATATTTTGGGGGATATTTTCTATATTATAGTGAATCATAGGAATAAATGATGTTGTAATATTAGCTTTCATAGTCTGTAAAATCATAAAAATCCATTTGATTAGTTCTTGAATCCATTTAAGAGGCTGTTTTATGGTTTCCTCATGGTAATCTCACCCATTTGGACAAACCATGAACTATTATATTCTATCGGTATATGTTTTTTATTATCTATTTTCCTTCCCAAATTAACTTGAATAGGTTTTACTATTTATGTGAGGTTAATTAAAGAAGTATAGTGGATAATTAATGAAATTTAGTGATTTTTTTGAGTGACTCTTAATACATGATTCATGGTTTTATCTTCTTAAAAGTTTTTTTATTTATGAAAACTGATTTTTCAGATGAAAAGGATGTATTATTTGTTTATTATTATGAAACATTATTTCAAAATTAGAGTGAAATAATTTTTTTGGACAAGAAATATTTTGAAATTGTTTATTTTTTCCAACTTAATTCTGGTCTAGGAGTTTGTTTTTGAATTAAAAGGACAATTTCGAAATGTTTTTTTATTTCTAAAACAAGATTTTATAATTTATTTTTAATATATTTATGATTATAATGGGATGTATCTAATGTGTTTGATATATTATAAAATTTATTATTATTTTTAAAAGGATGTGGAATTGACGAGAATCATTGGAAACAAATGTTAGTTAATAGAAATGATAATTTATATTATTTATTTGGAGTCTCTATACATGAAAGACTTATATGTTATTCATATTTAATTTTCATGATCTCCCATATAGAAAAAAATAATTAATGGACATGATGTTACACATTATCCTTTTTAAAATAAACGGGCAAAGAGTCCTCGTAAAACTGTTCACTCTGACTATGAAATAAAAATACCTGAATTTATATTTCCACTAAATAACATATGACTATCCTATATATTTTAACATCAGAAATGAAATTTATAAAATATGGTTTCAATTCAACCCCTTATATATGACATTTATTTATTAATTTTTTATTTATATTGTAAACCTTATTTAATATATTCATACATTTTTAAATTATACATATTTATCAATTTTAATATTTTTTAATATATATATGTCTTAATTTTTTTAATAATATGTACGTACATTTTAATATCTATAGATAATAGCTAGATTACATAACCGTGGAACACACCTCTACATGCTATGGGTTTAGAGGGGATTTTTGATTTTTGAAAGACCAATCGATCTGTTGACTAGAGAATATAAATTCCATGTCCTAAATATAAATTTATAATATTATCGAAGAGTTATGATGTTTATGAACACTTGAAATTGATGAAATTACCTACTCAACATTTGATTTGGATTTGTCATGATGAAATGAACATTACATAAAGGTTGATCCTTGATGCCAATCCACATAATGAGTTCCCACCTTTTTCGAAAATGGAAAATGAAATAAAAAACCTTATAAATGATGCACTAGAAATTGAAAGACACCCGTATCAACATAAAATTATATTAGATCAACCAATTGAAGTTGACAAAAATAGAAATGTTACATGTCTTGTTTTTTAGACTATAGGCCAATAAGATCATGATTGCAACATATCATTGGATAATCTTCTTGATTATGTGTAGAATAATGTGTAACGACTGAAAAATTCAATAATTGAAATCCCTCTTGATCTAATTAAATTTCCCTTCATGTAAAATATTTGTGTCAACTTCATTTTTTTTATGTTAATAATTATAATCGTTCCTAATATAGTCATTGAACCTTGACCACATGATTAGTATAAATATAGTACTTTAACGAATCCAATTTACTCATAAAAAGGAAGCGATGGGCTCATCCAGTACACATGGACCATACGAAGCCCATTTTTCAGAACTCAGAAAAGAGGTTGCAACATTTTTCTTCAATCTTGGCCAAGACCAAGATGAGATTCAATAGTTTAATCTCGATCATGACAACCTATGAGAGAAGTGGAAGTTGATAGAGATTACCACACAAGCAATGTTATCAGAGCCACCCCAAGAGTCTATCACCATCTCACACCTTACTCTTTGGTCTTATGTGGGTGTTATAAGGGGTTATTTAACAAGAGAATAACACTATGGTTATGTACAATATTTTTTAATATAATAATGAATATATTTTCATGTTATTTTTGTTACCTTGAAAGTAGTTTTTAAACCTCAAATAGTGTTTTTAGTTAATATTTAACTAAGAAATCTATTTTGATTAATTAATGGATTTTTGTATGAATTAATATTTTAATAAATTTTTACTATTATCAAATTAATTTTAATTATATATAAATGAAAATATAATTTAATTAATGAAATTTTAATTTTTGTTAAGGTTCGAAAGCCATTTTTGTCAAAACCTGTGAATTTTCGAAAAATGTAGGTTCATATTTTAAAAGTGAAAATTAACATATTTAAAAATTTATTTAGATAAAATAAATATAAGACTTTTTTTCATCTAATATATGTATTGACATTAAAATAATGTTATTTGGTTTTTCTTTACTTATTTTAAAAAGCATTAATGGACCCTTCGAGGCTTATTAAACAACTTGTCTTTTTAAATTGTTTTTCTTTGGAGTGTGACTCACCTCCACATAAGAAACCCCATTATTTTAAGATGTTAAGACTTTGATCAGGTAATATAATTTTCTCCACTACCCTTTTTAAAAATCCATGGGAAAAAAACATGTGTTGGTTTGTGGTTTGAATTAATTTAATGTGAGGTGTCTCAACCCTAAATAATAAAGAATTCCCTCACTTATTTTATATAAACCCACCCATGCTCTCACTAACCCCTCATTAAAATCCTTTGGAGTTCATACAACCTCTTCCCTACTCTCCCTAAAATTATCCAATGGTGCCCTATGCTTTGAAGAAGCATCTCTCAAGCCCCTCTCAAGCCTTTGGAAGAACACTTCCAAGTAAGGGTTTTTCTTCCTTTCTCATTTTTGTCCAATTTTATTAATGTAGTTATGCACTGTTAATTTTAATTATAATTGCTGGGATATGGTTTTACACCACCCATAATTACCTATTTATTTTTAAATTATGGTAGAACCCTTTATCTCTCATTAAATGCCTCTCATTTACACCCATTACTATGCTGAAATTCTGAATGGAATTTCTCTCTCCTCTTTTACATTCGAGTTATTCTTTGTTATCCTGACACTAAATTCCATTAAAATAATTGGGACATGTATCTATATGACCCTATTACTATCCATTTAATATAAATATTATAAGACACCATATTCTCTCTCATCAACCATTTTTATGAATTCTTACGTCACGCTGTTATGCTGCCGAAATTGCACCGATTTTCCAAGCCAACGCCATTGTGTAGTGAATTCCAAGACGATTTCTCTATCAAGGGTATTCGTGTTTATGAACATTTACATATTTATTATAAAGTATCATGTATGAATTAAAAATTCCTTTATCTCGGAATAAATGATTATGTTTTATGAATCCATGTTATATGATTCATGTGGAACACTTATGCATGAAATGACATTTTTAAGAAGGGTGCACCCTTATAGAGATCCAATGCATTGGATAATGTATAGTATCATGATACATCATGTAAAATGTGTGTTGAATAATTCTAATTCTTTTTCAATGAGGTTTTACTCAGGATTCTTGTGCAATGGGGATTTACTCATTCTCTATGTGCAATGAGCCTTAGCTCATGGTAATTCCATGTTAAGTGTTGTTGCCACATTTCAATGTTATGATTATCATTATTTATCATGACTTTATGTTTATTCAACTCTTTTTCTCTATTTATATGACTTCTGTCTAACATGTATTGTATTCCTCATGTTATTCCATGATTATTCCCTTACTGGGTTTTATAGCTCACCCTTTTCATATGCATGTCCTCAGGTTATCCCATCTAATGCTATGCACTAGAGAATGTAGTGGTCATGTAAAATTTGTTTTCAATAAATATATTTTAGTTCCTCTTGATGTTGTTATGTAACATTCATAATCCCCAAAGACAGAATACCTCTTTATCTTCCCTGTTGTATCATGTGATGGTTTTATGTAATACATCATGTTTTAGTTTAAAATAAAATTCAGGGTTTTCGTAGTTGGTATCAGAGGATAAGTTTAGATATTTTTGGGAATAGGATTATAAAACCATATTAAATCACTAGAGACAAGAGTATGTATAATAAAAACAACCTTATGTTTTGTGTTGGTATAGAGTATGTGGTTTATCATGAAAATACATTCCTTTCTTGAGACGACCACGTAGAGGTGTTTCTAGCATAGATGTATCCTAGCGGTAAAACCCAAAGACACCACTTTGAGATAGACTCTAATGGGAATTAGGGAATGACTGTTAGGACCAATAGGGGCCTATATACCCTAAGAGGGGGGGGGGTGAATAAGGGTTTGGGTAGTCTTTTTGGAATATTCATGCCCTACTGGATCTTGACCTCTTTATTACAAGGGTCTCTTTGTTTGCACTTATGTGTTTATTATGGCCACTTAATTTCTTCTTTTTCTTTTGATTATGCTTTGAATGCAATGCAGGGAAGCAAGAAGAAATACAGAACGATTTTTACTTGGATCACCCTCACTGGGTTACGTCAAAGGATCATACAACAATGATGTTCTCCAGTACCAAATCCACTAAGGCTCACTGCCAATACTGTTTGGTCTAGATCACTTCTATGCCCAGGCTCACAGCATTTACAATGTTTAGGGTCAGCTCACTACTTTACTGATAGTCACTCCCTATTTCTCTCTCACTGGCTCACAGCCGGTGGATATGATCACCTTCTTCCGCTTCCCTTACTCACTGCTCTAGAAAGGATCCACTCACAGTTTATAGACATGTAGGTCTCTTCATTTGAATGAATACATACATCTTCAACTCTTCATATGTGCTCTGTTAAAGTCCAAATTTAATCCATTGATGAATATCTCTTCTCCCTTGAACACTGGGAAATTCATTTGGAAACACTCACGTGAAGCACTCATGCAATGGTCAAGTTGTCGCAGAAAAACTTCCCTTGCGTAGCTCATAGATCCAACGCAGAGCTCACAACATTCACGGAGCTAGAATAGCCACTGTGAAGCTCCTTACTTTTGCGAGGCACACTACCTGGGCGAACTACCATCACGAACCGAGAGAAAAATATTTTCTCTGAAAACACTCTCAACTTCCCTCAAGGGGGTCGATGCCTATTTATAGGCAATTCCACAGAACCTAGAACTTTCCTCATCAGTTCAACTCTAAATCATCTCAAATCGCGAAGCTCCGATGTCCTTGTTGAACTTCTCTCAAAATCACAAAGCACCACGAAATTTTCAGATCACGGAGCTCATTGTAATCGCGTAACATAACCATCAACATTATTTTTTGCCTTCACTGTGAATCTCTCTCGCAAATCCCTTCACCGCTGTGATGCACTTCAACCTCTTCTGTACGCAAAACATGACCTAATTGCAAAAAACACCATCAACATTCTTCTTGTCTTCGCGAAATTCAATCCATGTAGCCTATCTTCATGAAACACATGACTTTTCCATCATTAAATGAGATCTTTAAGGATATCCACTTTTTCAATGCTCCACAACCTCCAAATTTTAGACCCCAAAAATTTGGAAAACACTGGGAAATAGTGCCACCTTGTACTGCTCTTTTTTACCCCCTCCAGATCATCCATTCCATTGTCATAGTTCATTGTCAACATTGATTGTCAACAATATCTCTTGATCTTGAAATTTCACCATGGAAACCTTCTTTGTCAACAAACACAATCAACCAAAAAATACTGAAATGTTACCATTGGGGATTTTTTCACAACAACAACAACATTCCTTGTTGTACTCTTTGTTATGACACTCCCAGTGGATATGCTTTGGAAAATTCAAATTCTTAGTATAAACCATTATTAAGGGACACAGAAACTCCCTATGAATATATGTTATAAAGTATATCATGGATAACATAGACTGAAGCCAATAGATTCATATGTTAAAGAAATAAGATTTATTTATAAGTCATCGAGTTTTTCCTTGTATTACCCTTTATGGTTTACCCCAAACCTTCCTTTTATTCCATCCAATGGAAGGTAATGGGAGGGCAAGGGCTAACAACTGATGTGAAGATCAATGGGATGATTGTACTAATGAGATGCCCAATCCAATGGTAGTTGGAATAACATAATTTTTTATGCTTCTATCTTAGTTAAATCAAGATTTGAATTGAATAATTGGTCAAGAGGAATGTTGGAACCCCCCTATGAAATAAAAAGTCTCTATCAAGATCTTCATGAGAGAAGGCCTCCTAATTTTAATGGATCATCTGATCCCGCAATTGTTGAAAAATGGATCAAATCCATTGAAAATATATTCTCAATCCTTAAATGTTATGAACTAGATATGGTTCACTTGACTGCTTATCATATGGATGGTGATACTGATCAATGGTGGACATTGATCAAAAATACAAAGCATGCATAAGAAAATCGAGTCATTGGAATGGATGGATTTCCGGAATATGATTTTTAATAAATATTTTCTGTGCAAACTATGGCTTAAGATAGAAAGGGACTTCCTTTCCCTCAAGAAAAAAAATGATGAATCTGTTGAAGCATACAAGGAAAATATAACAATACATGCATGATATGCTTCCGGCTTTGTCATTACCCCCGAATGCAAGGTTGGACGCTTCTTTAGTGGGCTGAAACCTAGCCTTGGAAACGCACTAAAAATATGTGATTTCGACAGCTATGAGGAAACTTTATGATGTTCCCTTAATGTCGAAATAGAGATTGTAGAATCTCAGAGGTATAATGGTGATAAGAAGCCTAAGGTGGACTTCAATGCTGGTGGTTTGACGGATAAATCCAACAGTACTATGAAAATCCAGCACCCATCTTGCCAAAGGTGCTAAAAGAAGAACCCCGAAAATTTCATAAAGGGTACAAGAAAATGATTTAGCTATGGGGGAGGAGGGAAAATGGTTGTAAACTGTTGGCAAGAAAGTCCTACGGCTGTGAAAAAAGAGAGGAACACTCTGTTCGAATCTCAACGCATGGTTCATTTCTAGAACTGCAAAGAACTAGCTCAACTTGAAAATCAATTCCCTAAGACAAGGGTTTTTAGAGGAAACCAACAACCTCTAAGATAGAAAGGGTGAACTTTTCCCATCACTACTGCCAAAGTAAACCCTGACAACAAAGTGGTGATAGTTATGCTAGTTATTCATTCAATAATAGGGAAACTAATTTTTTATTCTGGTTCTATGCATTCTTTTATATCCTGAACTTTTAGTAGAACAATACCATCACCACCACAAATCATCAATGTGAAGATGTTGGTGAGTATGGAAAATGGGGAGATTATTGCATTCCATGAATATAACTCCTCCCCTATCATAATCTTGGGATTGAAATTCCCAGAAAACCTCATCATACTCCCTCTGGTTTAATTTGATGCAATTTTTTCCATGGATTGTTTTTCCTTATATAAATCCAACATTAATAGTCATGAGAGAGAAATATCTCTCCATGTGGAGAATAGACCCCCAATTCTTTACAAATTCATGGAGGAAGATGAATCTTCTTTAGCTCCATCATCTAAAACGTGGATATTACTGCCCTATGAGCACTTGTATTTGGCTCAGATGATTGAGTCCACGAAGAAAGAATCCTTGAAGACATTAATATCATGAGGGAATTTTCTGAAGTGTCTCATAATGAATTTCTTGGTCCTCCACCCAGAATAGATGTTGAATTATCAATTTAACATATACCTAGGGGAATTTTAAATATTCAAAAGTCTATATAGAATGGCTGTTGTAGAGGTTGAAGAGCTGAACATACAACTACATGACAATCTGGATAAATGGTTTATACGCCCTAGTGCTTCACCATGCGGTTCACTAGTCCTCTTCGTCAAGAATATGGATAGGTAAATGCACCTTTTCATCGATTATCATGAGCATAAAAAATCACTATAAAGAACAAGTACCCTCTCCCATGAACTGATGACTTGATTGATCAGCTATGTGGAGCACAATACTTCTACACGGTGGATTTACTTCCAGGATATTATCATGTAAGGGTGATGAAGGAAGATATCCTCAAGACATATTTTAATACAATATATGGGCACTATAAATTCATAGAACTACCTATCAAACTCACTAATGCTATATAAATATTCATGTACTGGTTGAATAGGGTATTTAATGATTACCTCGACAAATTTGTGGTAGTCTTTATAGATGATATTCTGATATACTCTAAAACCAAGGAGGATCATGAGGAGTATCTAAGAAATGTAATATATTCCTTGTAGAAGGATAAAATCTATGCCAAGTAAAACATGTGTGAGTTATGGTTGAAGGATGTATCATTATTTGTCTATATAATTACAAACAATGGGATATTTGTGGATCCCTAAAAAACTGATGCAATTGAGGGATGACCGAGTCCAACATTGGTAACAGATATCTGTAGATTCTTGGGGTTATCTGGATATTATCGAAGTTTTGTGAGAAATTTCTCATGATGGTCCAACCCGCTTTCCATGATAACTCGGAAGGGAGTAAAGTTTTATTTGAGTGATTAATGCGAAGAAAGCTTTAAGGAGATGAAAATGAGGCTTATCACTACGACCGTTCTCACTTTACCCACAAGTGGAGAACAATTCATGGTATTCTGTGATACTTCAAAGAAGGTCCTAGGATGTGTGTTGATGAAAAATAACAAATCCAATGTCTATGTTTCAAGGAAATTGAATTTTCATGAATAGAACTATCCAACACATGATCTCTAGCTAGCTGTAGTGATATTCGCTTTGAAAATTTGGTTGAATTATCTCTTTGGGGAGAAGTGTGAGATATATATAGACCAAAAAAGCCACATGTATATATTCCCACAGAAAGAGTTGAATATGCACCAATGAAGATGGTTAGAGCTAATCAAAGACTATGACTCTTCAATCCATTACTAGCCTAGGAAAGCGAACAAGGTGGAAGATTCTCTAAGTAGAAAGGACCAAGCAATTCTATCATTATTGAGAATTGAAAGTGATCCAATATTCTTAGATTTAATGAGTATGGCCATGGGAATCATAATGAAGGGAACATCATCAATCCATTAACAAATGATTGATCAACAATCACATTTGGAAAGGTTAAATGATGATAAAAAAGATAATGTGGGAATTCAGAAAAAAGTGGATGCTATCGGAAAATGGAAATCCATAGTGTTTAATGTTAATGAAGATGGAATTGTGATATTTGGGAAAAGACTATGTGTTCCATCATGTCTGGAGATGATAGAAAACCTTTTGGATGATTCCCATAGTTAAAATTTCCTTATTCTCCCAGGAAACCCAATGATGTTTCGAGATCTCCAAGAGCATTATTAGTAGGATAATATGAAGAAGGAGATCGCTGAATATACATCAATGTTCCTGGTGTGTCAGAAAGTTAAGGAAGAGAGGTAGAAGTCTTAGGGGACGATGCAACCATTGCAAATATTAGAATAGAAATGGGAGAACATAACCATGGACTTTTTCATTGGATTTTTGAAGACATCCAAAGGAAACAATACAATCTGGGTTATTGTGGATCATCTTAAAAATCTGCACACTTCATTGCTATTCTGGAGGATTTCTGATTGGATCAACTGGCATGGATATATATCATGGAAGTAGTAAGGCTTCCTGGGGTACCACAATATATTAGGTCCTATCTAGATCCAAGATTCACCTCTATGAATTGGAAGAGTCTTCAACATGCTCTGAATACTGAACTGAACTTCAGTATGACAAATCATCCTCAAACTGATGGCCAATCCAAGCAGACTATCCAAACATTTGAGGACATGATGAGAGCATTCTCAATGGGCTTTAAAGGATGATGTGAACAATATCTTCCTCTGGTTGAGTTCTCTTATAATAACAGTTTACACTCGAGTCTCCAAATGGGACTATATGAATCCATTTATTGGGAAAGGTGTATAACATCGGCATGCTTGGATGATGTTGGTGAGCGTAAGCTGCTTGGACTAGAAATAGTCGATGAAATAGTGGAAAAGAAGAAAACCATTCACCAGAATATCAAGGCTGCCTAGAGTCGATAGTAGAGTTATGCAGATAACAGTAAATGAGACCATGGGATTAAAGTTGGAGACATGGTATTTTTACACATATCTCCGTGGAATAAGGTAATGAGGTTTTGAAAGAAAGGGATGTTATGTCAAAGGTACATCATCCCCATCGAGATTCATGATCTTATTTGGGTTGTGTCCTATCTAATATCACTTTTAGCTACCATGTCCAATGTACACGATTTCCTTCATGTATCCCTCTTAAGGAAGTACATACCGGACCCTTAACATATACTCTCTTCATAGGTGGTGCAGTTAGAGGATGATCTATCTTATATAGAGCAACCAGTGAAAATCATTGATCATAGAGAAAAAGTTCTACAACATACAACAATTCCCCTCATCAAAGTGTTGTGGAAAAACCAAAAGTTTGAAGTAGCAGCGTGGAAATTTGAGGAAGTAATGAAGCAGAGTTACCTGCATTTGTTGTACTAGGGGAAAAGGAAATTTAGATGGGGAAATATTGTAAGGGGGGATGATTATAACAACCCAAACATTCATAAATGGAAATCCATCTTGATATAATTAAATTTCTCTTTATGTAAAATTTTTATGTCAATTTATTTGTTTTTATGTTAAAAATTATGACTGCTTTTAATATACTCATTGAATAGTTACCACATGATTAGTATGAATATAGGGATTTAACGAATCCAACATACCCAGTCAAAGGAACCGATGGACTCATATAGTAGACGTTCCCCATACAAAGAGAATTTGTCAGAACTATGAAAAAAGGTGGCGTTATTGGGATTCACTCATGACCAATCCCAATAAGATCTTCAACAAGTTAGGCTCAAGCGGGACTACCTACAATAGTAGTGGATGTTGATAGAGATTACCACCCAAGAAATGTTATCCGAGCCACCCCAAGAGTCTGTCACCATCGCACACCTTACTCTTCAATCTTATGCGGGTTTTATAAGGGGTTATGTTACAAGACCATAACACTATGGTTATGTACATTATTTTTGTCAATAATAATGAATATATTTTAATGTTATTTTTTTACCTTGTAAATAGTTTTTAAATCTCAAATAGTGTTTTTAGTTAATATATAACTAAAAAATCTATTTTTATTAATTAATGGACATTATTATTAAATAATATTTTAATAAAATTTTATTATTAATATTAAATTAATTTTTATTGAATATAAATGAATGTATAATTTTATGAATGCAATTGTGATTTTTGTTATGGTTCGAAAGCCATTTTTGTCCAAACCTGTGAATTTTCGATAAATGTCGGTTTTTATTTTGAAAATAAAAATTATCTTATTAATAAAATTATTTTGATAAAATAAATATTATTTCTAGAATCAGGATGTCAAAATTATTCAACGCTAATTTTTTTTATAATTTTCTGAGACAGTTACATTTCTGGTTAACAATTAAATATCATTTAAACATTTAATGTCTTTTTTGACACCATAATGACCCAATAGTGATTTAATAAAATATAATAAGCTTTATTTTCGGCCACTATATGTTTTACCATTAAAATAATGTCATTTTGGGTTTGTTTGACCTATTTTAGAAAGCATTAATGCACCCTTCAAACTTGTTAAACATCTTGACTATTTAAGTTGTTTTCCTTGGGAGTGTGACTCACCTCTACATAAGAAACCCCATTATTTTAAGAATTTTGGACTTTGGGCTTGTAAAATATTTTTTTCCACTCCCAATTGGAAAAAACCATGGGCAAAAACCATGGTCTGGTTTTTTGTTTGAATTAATTTAATGTGAGGTGTCCCAACCAAAAATAATAATGAATTCCATCACCTTTCCTTTATAAACCCACCCATGCTACCACATTCTCCTCACCCAATGCCATTAGAGGTCATCCATCCTCTATCCTACAGTCCCTAGAATCCTCCCGAGGTGCCCCAATCTCCCATGAAACCTCTCTCAAGCCTCTCTCAAGCCATTGGAAGCACAATTCCAAGTAAGGGTTTTTATTCCTTTCACATTTTTGTCCTATTTTTTTTTAATGTTGTTATGCCCTTTTCATTTTAGTTATAAATGTTGGGGTATGGTTTCGCAACTCACCCATAATTCCCTATTTATTTTCTAATTAAGGGGACCCCATTCTCTCTAATTAAATGCATCCCATTTACACTCATTACTATGCCAAAATTCTGAAATGAATATCTCTCTCTTCTTTTACATTTAAGAAATTATTTTCTATCATGACTATAAATTCCATTAAAATTGTTGGGACATGTTTCTATATTACCCCATAACATTCCATTTTATTTAAATCTGATGTGACAACCCTTTCTCTCTCATATACCATTTTTATTAATTCTTATGTCAAGCCGTTACGCTATCAAAATTGCACCGATTTTCCAAGCCAATGTAATTGTGTAGTGAATACCATCCCCATTTCTCTATCAAGGGTAATCAACTTTATGAAAATTTTAATATTTATTATATTGTTTCATGTATGAATTCAACATTCAATTATTGTTAAATAAATGATTATGTTTTATCAATCCATGTTATATGATCCATGAGCCACACTTATGCATGAAATGAAATGTTTAAAAATGGTGCACCCTTATAGCGCTCCAATGCGTTAGATAAAGTATAGTATCATGATATGTAATGTGAAATGGGTGTTCAGTCATGCTAATTCAAGGGCAACAGTTTTTTACTTGTGATTCATGTGCAATGAGGATTTACTATGCTCATTGTGCAATGAGCCATGTATCATG